>OX422223.1:316268532-318768532 GCA_949130495.1 Sambucus nigra
ACACAACAATTCTTCAACACAGTTGGTTCTCACGTTTGTGTTCATTTTGGCCGTGAACACCACTTGGTTCCGCAAGTATTTTAGAGAATATGCCTTTCATTATTCTCATAGAAGTGGCCCCCTTCTTACTCACGTAGGTGACTTCCATAAAGAGTATTCTGCAATACCCCACTTAGACGTACTAAGATATAGATGTCATTAAAAGCATAACTTATCCTAATTTCGCGGCAGATATGCACTGTCTCATCTTTGGAATGGATAGGATTAAATATCCTCCAGTGCTTACTGAATACAATGTAGTTCGGTTTGCCCATTGAACCTAGATCTTGGGATCTCCAGTCAGCTAGGTTGGGTTGCCACTATATTGATTCTTATTTATTTATAGGTTTTAGACCCATTCCTCTCGATGATCTTTCAACTTGCTCTCGGTTTAAACCTTTCGTTAGTGGATCCGATATATTATCTTTTGACTTTACATAGTCAATTGTGATAATTCCGTTTGAGAGAAGTTGTCTAACGGTATTGTGTCTACGACGAATATGTCGTGACTTTCCGTTATACATGTGATTTTGTGCCCTTCCAATCGCTGATTGGCTATCGCAATGTATACATATTGCGGGCACAGGTTTAGACCAATTTGGAACATCCTCTAAAAAATTTCGAAGCCATTCAGCTTCTTCTCCAGCTTTGTCTAGTGCAATGAATTCAGATTCCATTGTCGATCTAGCAATGCACGTTTGTTTTGAGGATTTCCAAGATACGGCTGCACCTCCGAGGGTAAACACATACCCACTTGTAGACTTAGAGTCTTTTGTATCAGATATCCAATTTGCATCGCAATGTCCTTCAAGAACAGGTGGATATTTTGAGTAATGCAATCCATAGTTTTGAGTATATTTTAAATAACCCAAAACTCTCAATATTGCTTTCCAGTGATCTCTTCCTGGATTACTCGTAAATCGACTTAGCTTACTTATTGAGTATGCTATGTCCGGTCTCGTACAGTTCATGACATACATTAAACTGCCGATAATTCTAGAATATTCTAGTTGAGATATGCTTTCACCATTATTTCTTGCTAGATGTAAATTTACATCTACAGGTGTCTTGGTAGGACTAATATCATACTTCTTGAATTTTTCAAGTACTTTCTCAATGTAATGAGATTGAGATAATATAAGTCCATCCGATGTTCTAGAAATTTTAATTCCTAATATAACATCGGCGATTCCCATATCTTTCATGTCAAATCTACTACTCAACATTTGTTTTGTAGTTTTGACAATTTCCATGTTACTACCCATGATAAGCATATCATCAACATAGAGGCATACAATGACATATCCATTTTGAATGTATTTAAAGTAAACACATTTATCGCATTCATTGATTTTGAAACCATTTGATAACATTGCATTATCAAATTTTTCATGCCATTGTTTAGGTGCTTGTTTTAATCCATATAGTGATTTAACAAGCTTACATACTTTTCCTTCTTGTCCGGGAGCTTTGAACCCTTCAGGTTGCTCCATATAAATTTCCTCGTCTAGTTCACCGTTTAAGAATGCAGTTTTTACATCCATTTGATGTATTTCAAGTCCATTAATAGCAGCTATTGCTATTAACATCCGAATGGACGTTATTCTTGTTACCGGTGAATATGTGTCGAAGTAATCCAACCCTTCCTTTTGCCTATAGCCTTTAGCTACAAGTCTAGCTTTATATTTATCAATTGATCCATCGGCCTTCAATTTCTTTTTGAAGATCCATTTATAACCTAACGGTTTTGAACCTGGTGGAAGATCCACTAGTTCCCATGTATGATTTTGTAATATGGATTCAATTTCACTATTAATTGCTTCTTTCCAATTGGAAGCATCGGGTAAGGATATAGCTTCTTTATACGATTGAGGTTCATTTTCTAACAAATATGTTAGAAAATCCGGACCGAAAGAAGTCGAGGTTTTTGCTCTTTTACTACGTCTTGGTTCATCCTCTATTGATTCAATAGGTTGATGAGTACCACTTGTAGTAGCTTGATTTGTCCTTTTAGAAGGACCAGATTCTCGGGTCATGTTATACGGGAATTCATTTTCAAAAAATGAAGCATCCCTCGATTCAATAACCGTATTTACATGAATGTCCGAAATCTCAGATTTACAAACTAGAAATCGATATGCACTGCTATTAGTAGCATAACCGATGAATACACAATCCACGGTTTTTGGCCCTATTCTTACCTTTTTAGGTTTAGGAACCATCACTTTGGCTAAGCACCCCCACACTCGTAAATATTTATAGGAAGGTTTTCGACCTTTCCATAATTCATAAGGTGTCTTGTGAGTCTTTTTGTGAGGTACTTTATTGAGAATGTAATTAGCAGAAAGTAAGGCTTCCCCCCACAAATTTTGTGGAGCTCCTGAACTTAATAACATTGAGTTCATCATTTCTTTCAAAGTACGGTTTTTGCGTTCAGCAACACCATTCGATTGAGGAGAATAAGGAGCGGTTGTTTGATGAATGATCCCATTTTCAGAACAAAATTCCTCAAATGGATATTCATATTCACCTCCTCTATCACTTCTAATAGCCTTTATCGTTTTGCTTAATTGATTCTCAACTTCATTCTTATATTGTTTAAATGCATTAATAGCCTCATCTTTACTATGTAACAAATATACATAGCAATATTTTGTGCAATCGTCAATAAAAGTAATAAAATACTTTTTTCCACCTCTAGTTTGAACAAATTTTAAATCACAAATATCGGTGTGAATTAAATCTAAAGGTTCAGTTATCCTTTCAATAGAATGGAAAGGTAATCTAGCTAATTTAGATTCTACACAAATTTCACATTTATGATTTTTATCAATATTGAATTTTGGCAAAAATTCCAAGTTAATTAATCTACGCAATGTATCAAAATTAACATGTCCCAATCTAGCATGCCAAATATTAGATGACTCAATCAAATAAGAAGAACTAGCAACTTCATTTATTGAAACAGATGTTTTAGGGGTTACAGTAAGAACATTCAGTTTAAAGAGCCCCTCATTTAGGTAGCCCTTTCCTACATACATGTCATTTTTAGACAACACAAAGCGATCCGACACAAACACAAGCTTGAAACCATTCTTAGTAAGGAGAGATCCAGAAATCAGATTCTTTCGGATGTCAGGCACGTGAAGAACATTGTTAAGAGTAAGTTCTTTTCCAGAAGTCATTTTCAAAGCAATCTTTCCTTGTCCCACCACCTTAGAAGTGGAAGAATTTCCCATAAAAAGGTTCTCCTCATTTTCCAAAGGCTTATAGGTGGAGAACATCCATTTGTTTGCACAAATGTGTCGTGTGGCTCCAGTGTCCACCCACCATTCCTTGGTATTTCCAACCAAGTTGCATTCAGAGACAACGGCAGAAAGATTCATATCCGCCAAATCATTGGTGATATGATCACCCTCAGTCACATTTGCTTGAGAGTTATTTTTATTTTGCTTCTTAGGCTTACGACACTCACTTGAGCGGTGTCCCGGTTTACCACAATTGTAGCATTTGCCTTTGAACTTTTTCTTGTTATGTTTAGAAGTGCCTTCCCCATCATATTTTCGTTTGTTCTTTTTAGGACCTTCAACGACATGGACTTTTGTTTCCATCGGATTCTTCCCACTTTTCTTTTGAGATTCACGGTTGTCTTCTTCGATTCTTAGCCGGACCACCAACTCTTCCACATTCATCTCCTTACGCTTGTGCTTGAGATAGTTTTTGAACAAAGTCCAAGAAGGTGGCAACTTTTCAACAATTGCAGCAACTTGGAAAGTTTCACTGATTGACATTCCTTCAGCATGAATGTCGTGGAGGATCACTTGGAATTCTTGCACTTGCGAGATCACAGATTTAGAATCAACCATTTTGAAGTCCAGAAAACGCCCAACGATAAATTTCTTCATCCCAGCATCTTCAGTTTTATACTTCTTTTCCAAAGAATTCCATAATTCCTTGGAAGTTTTGATAGTGCAATAGACATGGTACAAAGTCTTGTCCAAGTAGGCCAAAATATAATTTCGGCATAGGTAGTCCGAGTGCTTCCAAGCATCGACAGCAGCAACCTTTTCAGCATCATCTCCCTCTTGAATAGAGGGGCAATCTTCATATACAAACCTGCCCAATTGGCAGGTAGTGAGATAGAAGTACATTTGTCCTTGCCAACGTTTGAAGTCAGCCCCAATGAACTTTTCAGGTTTCTCCCCGTGTGGCATAGATACGGGTGCAGTCACACTTGTGTTGGTGACAATCAGTTTCGTAGGAGTAGTGTTCGTACTTTGTGATTCCATTTCTGTTACAAAAACAGAATTTTAATCAAAACAGAATACAAAATTCTGTGCACCAATTTCCTCCAAATATAATTCACAATAAATGAATTCCAAAAGAATTCAAATAATAATTCAGAATAAAAATGTAATATAAACAGAATTCCGTACAAAACAGAATACAAAATTTTAAAATCTGTGTAACACTAATTTTTAATAATAAAAAGAATTCCGTACAAAACAGAATTATAATTTAAGAAAAAAAATTAGATAAACAGATTTTAACAAGAGTACGCAAATAAAATTTTATTTTCTAAAACAGAATATAAAAACAGTATAGAAACTAATTTCTATAACAAAACTGTTTTACTAATTCTACAATAAAGCAGTAATTTAATTCATTTTATTCTGTCAAAACAGATTTATTTCCAACAAATAAATTTCTGTAATAAAAAAAATTCTGTACATTAAAAACAGTAGAACTTTTCTAAATTGTCTTAAGATTGTTATGTCTACTATTTATAAATAACAATTTGTACAGAATTATGAAATTAATATAATTACAGAATTAAAACAGAATTACAGAAATGAATCACTTACTTGAATTTGCAGAAAATAAACAAGAATAAAAGAAATAATCCGAGCCCTGTGAATCTCACAGTTTCCTTAAGACAATTTATTCCCTCCAATGTGCTCCGAGGTTGATGAATATTGTCTCCCAAGATAGAACGGATTTTCCAATTAATTATGTAGCACGACAATAATTAATTTCAACGAACTCAAATCTGTGGTTTTTACTCAACTCAATAACAAACAGTATAGATATGTTATGCAGGAGAAGGACAGAAAATTTTCTGGGATAAAATTGACAGCAATTCTGGAAGGAGGGAAATTTTTTCAGTAGTAAATTCTGTAGGGGGAATGTTTAATTTATAGCTTTTGTGTTGACTGTTGGAACAGTCAACCGAAATTAACTGTCAAAACAGTTAATTAGTTAAACGAAATTAACTGTTGACTGTTGGCAATAACTGCCAACTAATTAATTAATTTCGTAATTAATTAATAATTAAAGCCCAGAAAGTTAAATAAATTCGGCCCAAAAATGTAGGAGCGCGCGTGTGGACTTTTGACCGAAAGTCAACCCGTGCATAGCTTAGGTCATCTCCCCTTCAAAGAGTTGGGATACCCCCAAGGCATCCAAGCCTTAGTCCATACTTGGGGTGTTATTAACTCATCAAAATTCCACTACTCTTCCAATGTGGGACAAGAGTTAAAGCACACCCAATTCATTTACTTTCATTGCTTTGTGAGTCACTTTGGGGACATATTTATCATTCATAACTTATTGAAATTGGACATATGAATATACTACGTTAATCTCCTTGCGGAGGTGAACGCGTTCGTATATGGTCCCACAATTTTCGTAGTGTGGGTCCCACCTAAATTTGAGCTCAAAGTTGCTCAAAAATCTGTCCAGAAAAATCTGGACAGCTTTCCAATTTTCCAACAACGGTCCTAGAGTCTTTCAGATTAAATAACTTCTAAATGTTCTTAATCAAGGTTTTGATGAAGTTAGCAGTTATTTTACTAAACTCAAAACCTTATGGGATAAGTTGAAAGATTTTTGACCAATTCCTTCTTGTAATTGTGAAGGAATGAAGGCTCTAATGGAATACCAGCAGTAGGAATACGTCCTTCAATTTCTAATGGGACTTAATGCGTCTTATGCACATATTCGTGCTTAAATCTTGATGCAAGATCCTCTCCCTCCAATTAACAAAGTGTTTTCTTTGGTTATTCAAGAAGAAAGACAAGGTAGTCTGACTTCCTCATCTCTATCTGATTCAGCTAGTTTTGCTGTACATGCTGGTCATTTTACACACTCTAGAGGAAAGTATGAAAATAAAAATTATGAAAAGCCTAATTGTGCTCATTATGGTTATATAGGTCACACTATAGACAAGTTTTATAAACTCCATGGTTATCCACCTGGTTTCAAATTCAAAAATAACAATACGTATGGGAATACTAATAGGTCTTCACCAGTATTTTCACCAACTGATTCAATTAAACCTATGGCCAATAAGACCAGTGCTACTTCAGATTAGATAGATAATTCTTCAGATCAAGCTACCGGCGCTTCAAATTTATCCCCAAGTCAGTGTTAACAACTAATTGTTATGCTCAGGAATCAATTGGCCTCAATTTTGTCAACCCAGCATTGAACAACCTGTTGTTTCCAACTTCACTGCTACACATTTTTCTATTCCCTCGGATGCCTGGATTTTAGATATCGGTGCAACACACCATGTATGTCATGATAAGGCTTTATTTGATTCTTTTGAATCTTATGTCATTACTTCTCGTGTTAATCTTTCAAATGGTCAAAGAGCATCGATTATGCAAATAGGAAAAATTAGACTTTCATCATCCATTTTATTGGACAAAGTTCTTCATGTTCCTTCTTTCAAATACAATATGATTTCCATCAGTTCTCTAACCAAATTCTCTAATTGTGCTTTTAACTTCTCTGGTAATGGTTGTATCATTCAGGATATCTCTCGAGCAATCCATATTGGGAGGGGTAGCAAAATTGGAAATCTCTATTACATAGCTTATGACAATGTACAAGTTTGTTCAAACTTTCTTACAGATGCTTCTTTATCTTCTTATGAGAATTTGTGGCATTTTAGGTTGGGTCATTCTTCTGGTGTTAAGACTCATCCTTTAAATAAATATTTGATGTTTGGATCAGTTAATAATAATGATTTTCACTACTCCATTTGCCATTTAGCTAAACAGAAAAGGCTTCCTTTTGTCTCTCATAATAATTTGTCTTTGAATGTGTTTGAATTGATTCACTATGACATATGGGGACCCTTCCATACTGTTACTATTGAAGGATTCAGATATTTTCTTACTTTAGTGGATGACTGCTCAACATTCACATGGATTTATTTATTGCACACTAAGTCAGAAGCACAACTAGTAATTCCTAATTTTTTTCACATGCTCAAGACTTAATTCAAAGCTGATATTCGAGCAGTTAGATCTGATAATGCAAAAGAACTTGACATTGACAGTTTTTTTCTTCAAAGGGTGTTATACATTACAAATCATGTGTTGAAAGACCTGAGCAAAACACAGTGGTTGAACACAAATACCAACAGTTACTCAATATGTCTCGTGCCTTGCTTTTCTAGTCCAATTTTCCTCTTGTCTATTGGAATGAATGTGTACTCACTGCCACTCACATTATCAATAGGCTTCTGAGTTCTTTATTGCAGGACAAATCACCCTTTGAGATCATTTATGGCAGACCCCCAAATTATTCCAATCTTCAAACCTTTGGGAGTCTTTGTTATGCCTCCACTCTTTTGAGTTCACGAAATAAATTTCCGCCTCGTTCTAAGGCTCGTGTTTTTTTGGGTTATCCTTTTGGAATGAAGGGTTATAAATTACTGGATATTGAATCTAACAGAATTTTTGTTTCTCAAGATGTTCAGTTCTATGAAAAAATATTTCCTTTTGGTACTAAGTTGCCTCATTCTAAGGATCAAATATCTTTATTTGACAACAAAGTTCTCCCTTTACCGATTTTTGACACCACTTCCAGTTCACAAATGGACTTTTCCCGTCCTACACCAGCTCCAGTTGATACTTCTCTTTCTACCCGTTCTGCTTCTATAAGAACTCACAGGATCACCAAACCACCATCTTATCTGCAAGACTATCATTATGCTTTGGCTCAAAATTGTCCTATTCCCGATTCTGATTCAACTTCCCATTCCTTATCTCAAGTACTTGATTATACCAAGATCTCAACAAGTTTCCGTGTTGCTGTTCTTTCTGTTTCTAGTCATATAGAACCAGAAACCTGTCAACAAGCTGTTGGTCATCCTGATTGGGAACAAGCCGTGACAGCTGAATTAGAGGCTCTTGAAACCAACGGAACTTGGTATGTGGTAACTCTTCCTCTAGGTAAACACACTGTAGGATGTAAGTGGGTATACAAGATTAAATAAAAAGATGATGGCTCAGTGGAATGCTATAAAGCTCAATTAGTGGCCAAGGTTATACGCAGCAGGAAGGTATTGACTATGTTGACACTTTTGCTCCTGTGGCTAAGTTGGTCACCGTGAAACTCTTACTCGCATTGACTTCTATCAATGGCTGTAGTTTACATCAATTGGATGTGAACAATGCATTTCTTCACGGCGACCTTGATGAAGAAGTTTATATGACTAAACCTCCAGGGTATATCCCTAAGGGGGAGACCATTCCTAATCCGGTTTGTAGGCTCCATAAGTCTCTATATGGCCTTAAACAAGCCTCGAGACAATGGTATGAAAAGTTTTCAAGTACTCTCTTGGATTACAACTTTACACAATCAGCTACAGATCACTCTTTATTCATCAAGAAATCTGGGAATACTTTTCTTGCTTTGCTTGTCTATGTTGGTGGTATAATAATAGCAAGTAACAATACCAAAGCAGTCCAGCAATTAAAGGATGCATTAGAAAGCAAGTTCAAGCTGAAGGATTTGGGGGATCTAAAGTTCTTTCTTGTCCTTGAAATAGCACGAACAAACAAAGGAATTCAAGTCTCATAAAGTCATTATGCACTTCAAATCCTAGCTGATACAGGGTATCTTGGATGTAAACCTGTTAATACGCCAATGGAAGCTATGTTAATACGCCAATGGAAGCTAATTTTAAATTAGCTGCTGAAGATGGTGAACAACTTGATAACACTTCTTCTTATAGGATATTGATTGGAAAATTATTGTACCTAACCATTACGAGACAATATGTATCCTATAGTGTGAATAGACTAAGCTAAGTTTTAGACAATCCAAGAAGTCCACGCCTTAAAGTAGCCCAAAGAGTGTTATAGTACATCAAGAAGTCACCTAGACTAGGCTTATTGTTTCCATCATCTTCTGATATTCAGTTGAGAGCATATGCATAAACAAACTTTCCTAACGAGGCTCAAGTCCAACTCAAGGTATTTTCTGATGCAGACTGGGGAACTTGTTCGAATACGAGGAGATCAATCTCAGGATTTTGTGTATTCCTTGGTAACTCTTTAATATCTTAGAAGTCGAATAAGCAGCACACTCTGTCCAGATCATCTGTAGAGGCAGAGTATAGATCGATGGCAAATGCAACATGTGAGCTAACTTGGTTTCAGTCTTTGCTTAAGGAATTTAGGATCAGTCATTCTAAGCCTACTCTAATGTACCATGATAATCAATCTTCTTTGCATTTAGTAGCAAACCCAGTGTTCCATGAACGGAACAAGCATATCGAAATAGATTATCACTTGGCGTGTGAAAAAATACAAGCAGGAAAACTTAAAACCATGCACGTTTCTACAAATCATCAGCTTGCAGATGTCTTTACCAAAGCATTGCATCCTGTTCAGTTTGGATCTCTAATCAACAAGATGGGACTAAAAAATATTTACAGCCCATCTTGAGGGGGAGTGTTAAGATGATAAGTTCAGCTATTGATGGTGGTTAGGAGTAAGAATTGATTAGTTTGTTATAACTGCTGACGTGTCATTTTTGTAATAACTAATTAGTAGTTAGTTTGTTAGCTTTTTTTGCTTAGCTGGATGAGCAGATGTATATCTGTATATAAGCTCCTCATATCCCATTATAAATTAAGACGACTTTTAAATACACACATCTATTGTTTCTTATTTTCTCTATTTCCATCTTCTCTGTTCTCATCTTATATCTGAAGATTTATAATAACGTTGTAGATCAACATATTGTATATATTTGTAATCCCAGTTCGTGTAGTAAACCCAGTTCATTGCTTTTATTCGTGTATATCAACGCTGCTATGTATATATGTGAACCCAGTTCGTGTAGTAAACCCAGCTCGTTGCTTTTGTTCGTGTATATCAACGCTGTTATGTATATATGTGAACCTAGTTCATGTAGTAAACCCAGTTCGTGTATATTAAGTTTTGAACGCGTTTTGAACGCTATATTAAGTGTTGAACGCTATAAACCCAGTTCATTGCTTTTGTTCGTGTCTATCATTGTTGTTATGTATATATGTGAACCCAATTCTTGTAGTAAAACTAGTTCGTGTATATTAAGTTTTGAATGCTATATTAAGTTTTGAACGCTGTTAACTAGCAAGGAAAATCAGGTAGTAAACCCAGTTCGTGTATATAAAGTTTTGGATGCTATATTAAGTTTTGAACGTTGTTAACTGGCAAGGAAAATCGGGTAGTAAATCCAGTTCGTGTATATCTAACAAGGCAAAGTGGAAATTTTGTTATGCGATAATAACTGGCAACGTAAGTAACTGACAACCGGGTTATGTGATAATAACTCGCAAGGCAAACCGCAGTTAATGTCTATCAACATTGTTAGTGTCTATCAACGTTATGATGTAAATCCATAAACGCAATAAACTTATTTTTCAAGGCAAATGCAGTAGTCCGTGAGAACTCGTAAACCTATTTTTCACGATAAACCTAGTAAACCCAGTAGTCTGTGTAAATCCATAAACCTAGTTAACAAAAAAATAAAGATTTTAGCAAATAATGAAGAACGAAGCTTACCGTAATAGAATAAACTCAAGGAGCTTCAACTTTACTAAAGTTGAATTTTTTTTTCTCCGTAACTTTATCTCTTGGTAATGGAGTGAAATACATGGTTTCACATGAAGATATGGAGAAAGTTCGTATCTTAGGTTGTACTTCAGTCGATCTACTCTATTATTGTGAGTCCCAGTGTAAAGTCAGTCACAATCCATTGCTTAGTTCGAGCCATTCATTTTCAAATGATCCTCAACCATTAAATTCAAATCCTCCATATTCCATCTCAACTATAGATTGCAAACTGCATTTATGACATCATCAACTAAGCATATCACATACATAAGTTTCTACTTTATTATATAGATTGTTTGCTCATGTGAACATACCATAACTCATGGGGAATATGTGATGATGTGGTAGGATGCGATGGAGTTCATTATGCTAGATCATAAGTTTAGAGGTGTCACCACTTCATGATGAGAGATGGTAGGATGACTGGAACAATCAATGGGGTTCGGTATGGGGCCATTGATGTTGATACTGTGTAGTGATCACCCTATTATTAAATTATATGTGTTTTACTCAAGGATGTTAGGTAAGGGACTCCAATGGACTTATTGATAGAATCATGAGATGGACCTTAAAGGTAGTGGCTTTCGTGTGACATAATAAATAATAAGAAAGAATTAGTGATGGAAAAGTGATAATGAACCATATGTCATGCTAAATACATTATGTGATTTGCTTGTGTTACCTTGTGGGTGACATTGTGGGGTTTACTACTTGGGTTGTATTCTTATAAGCATAGTTAGTTACATACCTATTGCATGATAGGTAATTGTTGTTTATCATTTATGATAGTTTGGAGAAAAACTCATGTAATTAAAAGATATCAAAATAGAGAGAGGGCTACATTTATGAGATTGTGAGAATCTTAATAAAAGTATTAGAATGTGCATTGGGGTGTAATCCTACTTGGGTAGTCGGTTGCATTTCGTGATAATTATTCATTATGCGATAGTACTTATTAGTCTAGAGATAGAGACCTTTCGTAAAGTTATGCCTTCGATTGGGACATGCTCGTAGTACTTGCATTATATGAGAGGTGAGGTATTCATTGCATGTGATAGTCGACGGGTTGCATGTTTATGGTAAATGAGCGGCATGATTTACATTGATGTATTGGAGATACTACTTGCAACTTTAAGGATATGACCAAAATCTATAAAATGTTTTTCCCCAAATGGTATTATTGTTATTATATACCAATTTAGTAGTACTGAGAAATTAGATTTGCAGCATGGGAGATTCAGTTACCATCCTTAAAATAGGAATGTTATTTAATTTAGTTGTCATTTTTATCAAGAAGTTTGTTCCAGAGGTGTTACTATTTTATTCCTTTTATTCATTTGGAACATTTTTAATAAGAGATTTTGTATTATAGTGGATTCAGTTTTACTGGAGTTACAGATTATTCCTAGTTCAGTCATCCTTCTTATAATCCTTAATTGAGTTTCTATCATGGATCATTTTTATTTATTTTATTGTTTTATCATGATGCTGAGAATGATATAAACTATTTTAGTCCTCCCTATATTTTGTGTCTGACCTGATCAACTAGGCATGGAAAAACGGGGTGTTACATTAGATTTCATTTTTTATTGATGTCTGAGTTATATTAGATTCAGTTATTATTTATTTTGTATTGGCATGTATTATGACAATAATAGTATGCAAGGGTTCTATTACTTTATATTGGATTTGGTATCCAAGAATGCATGGTTCACCACTTCTATGTTTAAGTTAATCATACATGTATTCAGTTTTAGTTACGTTATGCTTTAAATTTACTTTTCCTTTATTAGGGAGAAATGTTTTATAATTGTGTACCTTATTATTTGTCTAATCCTAAAGGGGGTGGGGGGTGGGGGGGGGGGGGGGGGGTATCTAACTCTATTTGTACGGGGGAGATCTGTAACTTAGGGGAGATAGGAAATTGTGTGGATGAAAGGTGGTCCTCGAAAGGCAATTAAATCAAGTGTTCTCTCTTTCTCTTTTCCCCGGCGTAACCTTATTAGGGTTTGCATGGAAGCATCCAATTATCATCAACTAGCCGACCCTAAACCACCAGACATTCTTAATGTTTTGTATAGATCATTTTCATCAGTTGTTGCATCACCTAAAGACCCAATCCTTTGATTGAAACCACCAACTTCATTACGAGGAGAACCTACTGTAATGTTTTCCCAACAAGATATTGAATCCTTAGCAAATCATTTTAATCATGCACTTGTTGGAAAGTTCTTGCATGAGAATCCATCTATGGAGGTGATAAGTAAAAGCGTTCAAACGTTTTCATTAAAATTTTCATCCAATATAGGTCTGGTAGATCAAAAGCATATGCTAATCAGGATGAATAGTGATGAGGATTTTTCTAGATTGTGGTTGTGAGAGACATGGTTCATATGGAAATTTCTAATGAGAATATTCAAGTGGTCTTGATGCGGCATAAACTTGGTACTTAAAACATGTCGTTAGGTGTTTACGCCCTATAAAAAAGATACCACAACTTGGCACACTAAAAATGGAAGTGTATTAGCAAGTAGGGATCAAATCCATGGGGAAATGTATATGGATTAAATTGTTTTAACACTTATAAAAGGGGGAATAGAAAAGATGATATGGTGTAAAAGGGGAAAACTAAAAGAAAAAGTTAACTACCCTAATTAAAACTAAACAAAGATTAATAAAATGGTATTAAGATCACATCCCTGCCATGGGATCAATAACACGTAAAAAGGATTTTTGTTAAAAATATTTATCCGAGCATATTCAATGAAGAAATTTAATCCAACTATGAAAGATTAAACTTTCGCTCGAATATGATCACAAATAGATTAATTTCGGAATATCGCTATAAACACTAATGTTGCATGACAAAGACAGTTAAACGCCTAATATTCCAACTTTAATACACAAGGCTTCAATTAAATCATTTTTTTTACCCAAAACCTAGATTTCAAAGCTCAACACCCATTAATGGCGAAAATGTGACCCCAACCCTTAAACTAGGGTCTACACATAATTAAAACAATAAATACAACAAATTAAATGATGGACACAACTATTAAACTAACAATAACTAATTAAATAAGAAAGAAATCTATATAACAAAGCATATATAAGGAAAATGGAACTAGATTAAAGGAAAGAGAAGATGAATAGTATACTTACAAAACCCAAATGGGTGAAAACCCTAGGAGAGAGATAGAGATAGAGAGGGATGGAAAGCTCCCCCAAAAACATAAGCTAAACTAACTTAAAATGATGTAAAAATGACTCTCCCAACTTAATAGAATGTTTACATATAAATAACCAACCAAAAATCCACCGAAAATAAAAATTTTCGGACTTTTATTGTAGCCGAATCGATTCGGAAAAATTGTGAATCGATTCGCCCCTGACATTATTGACTCTTCAACTTGGATCAACAATACGAAAAATGATGTAACTTCTTCGTTATAATACCGAATCAGACGCGGTCAGAAGCTACGCGAAGCTACTCAGAGGATCACAACTTCTAAGAAGACATTGGGTCAAAAACCTAAATAATCAAATGACTAAAATTCCCTTGAATGTTCCCTTGAATGTGGTTTTGAAGATGAAACGTTCCCAAAAATGCCATAACTTCTTCATTATAAATTGGAATCATGCACCGTCGATGGCCACGCGAAGAGAAATAAATGAGATACAACTTCCATGAGAACTTGGGAACGAAAATCAAGTGCTAAAATTACTAAAATGCCCCCAAAGTATCAATAGTCAATGAAACTTTTTTGAAAAATGACCAAACTTCACGTGAAGCACTTTAATACCTACAAAAGCTCAATTATACCTCCCAAAGAATATAAACATATATAAATGAGGTTGTTTGGTTAATGTGAATAAATATAGGAATTAAGGTACCCAAGGGGCTAAAATGCATAAGTACAAAGGGTAAATAAATGCAATATTCGAGGTGAATCAGGTCTCCTGAATTCAGACCTGATATAGAAAGAAGCATTACCCCAATTTGGATAAGTTTCCCATAACTTCCAATCCATTTCTTTTCAAAGTCCTCTATTTAGTTGATTGCTCAGCTAATTAGAAAGCCCATTAGATTAGACTCATCGACAATAGATATGGATAGACCTATTTTGGCAAGAGTTTGTGTTGAAGTAGATCTTTTGAAATCAATTCCAAGCAGAGTTTGGATAGGATGTGGGAATGGAGGTTTTTGTCAAGCAGTCAGTGTTGATGATATTCCCAAATACTGTTCTTTTTGTTCTAAAAAAGGTCATCATATCAGTAACTCCATTATTAGAGATCTAACTATGAAGAATCCTATCAAGAATAAGACTGAAAGGAGAATCACCACTGAAGAAGACCTAATCAAAGGAAGGTTTATCAAGACGTGAAGAAAAAACTTACAAGATATGAATAGAGAACAACTGGACAAGGTGGAGGAGATTATTAATATTGAAGGGAATCTAAATGGAGTTCAGGTCAGAAATTAAGGTGGTAAAGATCCAAATATTGAAGGTGTAGAAGAATCCAATCAAGAAATTGAAATTAATTCTAATCATGGTGAAGAAGAATATCTAGATATAATTGGAGAGGCATTAGAAGAAGAATTTCAATCGACGAATGAGGGAAAAATCATCAATTGTGAGAGTAAATCCAAACTCAAGAAAATAATGTAGAGGCATTATAAGAAGAACTTAAGGTGGATGCAAAAGAAAGATTCAAGATCTACTGAAGGTGTTGATGGGTATTGTTTATGTTCCCCTAGACCTAAGGAAGATTTATGTTCAACAACATATAACATGTCTGAATCTGATGGTGACATAGATGTTGATGACATTGTTCCTATGATTGAAGAAATTTAATTATTTGCCAAGAACATTGAAGTTAGATTAAAGATGGACAAGAAAATAGGGAATTTGCATCTATTAAAGTGAAGGAGAAGACTAATAAAATTATTAATTAGCAACCAAGCAATGTAAGAGTGATTGATCCCTTCTTTAAGAGATTTACCAGATCTTCTGTAAAAGTCAACGATAACTTTCCCCCTCTTAATTCCCAATGATTTCTTTCCTAGTGTGGAATATTAGAGGTGCAACTAGGAAATCATCAAAGAAAAGATTAAATAAACTTATTCGAATTCATAAAATTCTTATAATTTATTTATTGGAGCCTAAAGTGGATTCCAAGAAAATTGATAAGTATATGAATAAATGGGGTTTTGATTGTTGTATCAGTAATAAAGCAAGTATGGTTTGGATTTTTTGGATATTTGGAATTCAGGTTACCTTTATAGCTGATGAAGATCAATATTTAATAGTCTCTACAAGTCATCCTTCATTGAAAAATGATCTCATTATGTCAGTAGGTTTTGCCAACTATTCTAAAGAAGAAAGGAGGCCTCTTTGGAGTCAGCTCAGTGATTTATCTAATAGATTTGTGAATAAAATTTATTGTGCTATAGGGGATTTTAATGTAGTGTCTTTCTCTAGTGAAAAAGTGGGAGCTAATCCAATTGACTTTCAAGCTGTATGTGAATTTAATCAAACTATTTAAGATTGTTGTTTAGTAGACATGGGATTTAATGGATTTAGATTTACTTGGTGTAATCAATAAGCAGAAGATGATGTGATCTTAGAGACATTATATATAGGTCTTGCTAACCAGTAGTGGTCTGCTAATTACCCCCATACTTCAATCTCTCATTTGAACATATTTACTTCAGATGACCTTCCTTTGTTAATTTCCATTAAAACAAAATTAGACCCGGTTCCTAAGGCATTCAAATTTCAATACATCTGGTGCAATGATGTTGATTTTAAAGAGGTGGTAAGAAAATCTTGGAGGGAACCTACTAATGTTTATGGCATGAACATCTTCTCTAGTAAATTGCAAAGACTTAAAAGGAGTGTTGAAGCTTTAGATTAAGACCGTGTTTAAAGATATTTTCCATAATGTTAAGGTTATTGAATATGAGAGCTTAAATATTTAAATTGCTTATAAGAGAAATAAAAGTGAGGAGTATAGAATGAAGTTGCATCAAGCCAAAGATAAATTTTTTAAAGCATTGAAAACTAAAGAGTCATATTGGATCCAAAAGTACAACATCAAATGGCTCAATAAAGGAGATTTTAACACCAAGTTTTTTCATGTTCATGTGAAAGCTAAGCATAAAAAACTCAACATTGAAAGATTTGAAGATCAAGAGGGGAATATTATTGAAGATCAAGAAGAGTTGGTATCCCATATTGTTAATCATTTCAAATATCCATTGCGTCTGATGATATGAATGAGGCTCTGCGAAATTTTGTTATAGAAGATGAAATAACTAAAGTAGTAAAGTCATTAAGCACCAAGGCAACCCCTGGTCCTGATGGATTTGGAGTGAGGGAATTATAAGAAAAATGTTGGAATATTTTTAAGGATGACTTAGTATTTTCTATAAATAGCTTCTTTGCCGGTTCAACTCTCCCAAAAACCAGTTCATCAATTGTTCTTATTCCTAAAGTGAAGCATCCAATGTCCTGTGGTGATTTTAGGACAATATGCCTTTGTAACTTTTATTACAAAATAATTTAAAAAATTCTCTCCTCTAGACCGTCTGTTGTTCTTCCCTAATTAATTTCCCCTGTTTATAGTGGATTTGTAAAAGGGATGAGTATATAAGACAATGTCCTATTGGCACAATAAATGGTCTTCAACTTGGATAGAAAAATACATGGGGGAAATACAATTCTTAAACTTGATATAGAGAAGGCTTATGATATAGTAAATTGGGGATATCTTATCAAAGTGCTGAGATGTTTTGGTTTGGGGGAAATATGGATTGATTTCATAGGGAGAATGATATCTAATAATTGGTTTTCTATATTGATTAATAGGGATCATAAAGGTTACTTTAATTCTTATAGAGGTCTTAGGCAGGGGGATCCAATCTATCCTAGCCATTCATTTTGGCAGATGAACTTTCGACCAGAGGGTTAGATAGATTACTTAACTCATGGCATGTCAAGAGTTACTACAACTTGATTGGATGTCCTTTGATCTCTCATCTCTTTTTTGTAGAAGATGTGATTATTTTTAATTGAGGAGCTTAAAAAATTTAGTGGATTGTCTTCACAAGTATGAATCAATTTTTGGATAGAAAATTTATTTATCCAAAAGTAGCTTTTCCATATCTGACAAACAACCTCCAAGAAAAGTTGTGCTCATTGAGGATGTTATTAGATTCAAAACCAAAAAAATGCCTAAACTATACTTGAGATGCCGTATTTTCAAAGGAAGAAATAAGATCAGATATTTTGATAAATTTTTGGATTTCATTAGAAGCAGAATTGAAGGTTGGCATGATAAATGTCTTTAGAGTGGAGGTGGATATACCATAATCAAGCATGTTCTTTCATCTATTCCCATGTACCTTCTTTCTTTGTAGCAACCTCCTAAGGCTATTATTAGGACGATTCACACAATGCATAATACATTTTTTTGGGGAGGTAATGATGATAAAGGTTGGAAATATCAATGGAAATTTGGGAAACTCTGTGTAGAAAGAAGGCAGAGGATGGATGAGACTTCCTAAACTTTAATAAGTTGATTAATGCCTCTAGAATGAGGCTTTTTTAGAAATTTAATACTGAGAATTCTCTATGGGATGGATTTACGAAGAAGATATATAAAGATAACAATCCTAAAGTGGGATCCCACCCTTGGAAAAGAACGATGAAAGTCAAATATTATTGTTTAGATAACATGATCAATTCCAAGAATCAATGGATTTGGAAATCCTCTTCCTCTGGTCAATTCACTTTTGCTCCAGCTTTGGAATATTGTAAGGATCATTTATGTACTTCAGATGTTATGAATCAGATTTGGGATGCTAATATTCATAAGAAAATATCTATCAACTCATGGAGAATTATGAATAGTTGCCTTCCTCTAGATGATGCAATTAGGAATCGGGGAATCAAAATGATGTCTAGATGTGAGGCTTATCCCAATCAATGTGATTCTACTCATCACTTATTTTTGAATTACAAGGGCACAAAACAAATCTGGGATTTCTTTTAAACTCTTATGGGAGCTAAAATTGACAGAAATTCAATTTCAACAATGTTTATGATTTAGTGGATTAATGGTGAGGCACGTGATTATTCCATATTCCTGGGAAAAGCAATTCCAAATGCTATATGTTGGAAAAATGGAAGGGGAGAAACTAGGATCTATCCGAATCTAAAAAACTCAATTTATATGGGGTCATTAATCAAGTCATTATTATCATCTCTAATTTGTTCAGGGGTATGAAATTTTATAACTTTGTTAATATATTTAATGTTAAAATCTTAAAGATGCTTCAAATTCATATTTCAGTAGTGTCTAGAGTTCCTAAATTCATCAAATGGATCCCTTTAACTCACAATTGGATTAAGTTGAATGTTGATGGTGTTGCTAAAGGAAACCCAGTCTGAGTGTTTTTGGGGACATTATTAGAGATGCTAAATCTCAATTTATAGTGGAATTTTCTACTCCTAATGGCATTTCCACCAATACTGAAGTAGAAATCTTGGCTTTGCAGAAAGATATTCAACCATGTATTTAGAGTAACCTCAACTTTATTTCTATTGAAATGGATTCTTTGTTCGTTGTTAATATGATAAATAAATAATGATCAATTCCTTGGAGATTCAGAGATATTATTGAAGAGATCAAGTCTAATCTTCAAAGACTTCGGTTCACTCTCAATCATTGTTATACTCATATTTATATGGTGGTTGATTGCTTGTCTATTGATGGAGTTCATTTACTCGACATGAATATGTAACACCATGCCCGCCCGTGGAGAGCGAACGGAGAACTACTATCGATAAAACTAACTAAATCCATCCAAAACAAGGTATAGAACATCTAAATCCCACAATAAAACAAGAGAAACCACTAATCTCAATCTTCAGATTAAATACAACCAAATCTCTCGAAATAATACAACTATTTATCTCGAAATAAAATGCACTATACAACTAAAATAAATACAATTCTGCTCTTCTTCTAAAATATTCTTCCCAAAATAACGAAGATAAAATCAATCTCTATAGCGCCTCAAAATCCTCATTAACCTGCCACCAAAAGAAATATGGGGAAGTACACAATACGACAGGATAGATGCTCAACAAATATTAGCGGTGAATAAAGCGTAACAATACGAGTACGAATATTCAAATCAAATGAGAATCTCAATAGCATTTTTATCAATATAATTTCTCAACAATATATGAATCAGAGTCACCAGGCCTCACCATACCGCACCATACTTTATCACGTAGTTGGAACAGGAATCTTGGTGGGTGCCCAACATCAGTGCCATATTAAAATCTCATAACAACATGCCCAACACATTAATAATACGACACGAATCAAAAATTAGATTCCAATAATAATTTCCAGATTCCAATTGAATTTAGCAATTCAAATATGAGTCAATAATTATAAGAAAACAAAGGGAATAACACTCGCGATATTAAGGAGCATATTGTGTAAAACCCCATACCTCAAAATCATCACATAATTTTAGCCTCAAAATATAAAGACAAGATCACATTCCTCTCGCAAATATAATCAAATCATGTTCTAGCCCAAACTCTAGAAAACACCAAATAAGCCTTCTAATCTAAGGTTGAAATCTTGAATAAGTTTGGGGCTATGGTTTGTAGATGAAATGGAGTAATTTTGTAGAGGTCCTCTCGTTAAAAAGTATGAGAAAAATGATGTGAAAAGCCAAGCCACGAATTAGTTGATATATAAAGGATTAAGAGTTTGATTAAGAAAAGAGTTATAATCATATACAAACACTAAAAAATTTATTTCGGACGATCGGACCATTGGAATTGGATGAAATTTGGCGAAGAATTAGCTGAACACGAGAGAAAGCTAACCAAAATATTTCAGCTGGATCGGTTAGATCAATATTTTTTAATATTTTATTTTCTAGAGAGTTTTATGTTTTGAGGACTTTTCTATATAATAAAAATTAAATTAAAACACCATTTTAATTCCCATTCTAATTCCGTTTGAAAATTTATTTTTCAAATATAAAGACCAACATTTTAAATTATAAAATTTATAAAATCCAAAATTTCATTTTTCTCCGATTTCCAAAATTAATTTAAAAATTCTCATTTAAAAACTCCAGGTTGTTAAATACTTCCCCACAAGTAAGGAATTTCGCCCTCGAAATTCAACAAAACCAAACACTAAAAAAATAGACCACACCAACAATTTCCAAAAATAAATCTCGTCTCCAAAAATCAACTTTAAATACATCACATCTAACCTCGATGCCTAACACGACTTATCACCCAAAATTTTCTATCTCCAAGAAGAAATATGTCTGACCCGAATGCTAGACCCAAAACCCAAGACCCGAGGATTATCGTATACCTAATCTCAGATACCATTCTGAAACACCCCTCCCGTTCGGGGAGAGATAACGGAGCGCTACTATCGATAAAACTAACTAAATCCATCCTAAATAAGGTATAGAGCATCTAAATCCCACAATAAAACAAGAGAAACCACTAATCTCAATCTTCAGATTAAATACAACCAAATCTCTCGAAATAATACAACTATCTATCTCGAAATAAAATGCTTTATACAACAGAAATAACTTCAATTCTTCTCATCTTATTTAATATTCTTTCCAAAATATCCAAGTTAAAATCAATCTCCATAACACCCCAAATTCCGCGCTAACATGCCACTACAAGAAAATATGGGACGTACACAATACGACAGGAAATATGCTCAACAAATATTAGGGGTGAATAAAGCGTAACAATATGAGTACGAATATTCAAATCAAATGTGAATATCAATAGCATTTTTATCAATATAATTTCTCTACAACACATTAATCAGAGTCACCACGCGTCACCATACGGCGCCATACTTAATCAAGTAGCCAGAACAGGAATCTTAGCGGATGTCCAGCATCAGTGTCATATTAAAATCTCATGATAAGATGCCCAACACAATAATTATAGCACATGAATCAAAAATTAGTTTCCAACATTAATTTCCTGATTCCAATTGAATTTAGCAATTCAAATATGAGTCAATAATCACAAGAAAACAATGGGAATAACACTCGCGAGATTAAGGAGCATATTGTGTAAAATCCTATACCTCAAAATCATCACATAATTTTAGCCTCTAAATCTAAAAATACCATCATGTTCGTCTCGCAAAAATAATTAAATCTCGTTCAAGCCCAAACTAGAGAAAACAACAATTAAGCCTTCTAATCTAAGGTTGAAATATTGAATAAGTTTGGGGCTATTGTTTATAAATGAAAGGGGATAATTTTGGAGAGGTCTTCTCATTGAAAAGTTTGAGAAAAATTAATTTGAAAAGCCAAACCACGAATTAGTTGATATATAAAGGATTAAGAGTTTTATTAAGAAAAGAGTTCAAATGAGATACAAACACTAAAAAATTTATTTCGGACCGTTGGAATTGGATGAAATTTGGCGAAGAATTAGCTGAACACGAGAGGAAGTTGTCCAAAACATTTCAGCTGGATCGGATAGATCAATATTTTTTAATATTTTATTTTCAAGAGCGTTTTATGTTTTGAGGACTCTTAGAGAGTTTTATGTTTTGAGGACTCTCCTATATAATAAAAATTAAATTAAAACTCCATTTTAATTCCGATTCCAATTCCGTTTGAAAATTTATTTTTCAAATACAAAAACCAACATTTTAAATTATAAAATGTATAAAATCCAAAATTTCAATTTTCTTCGATTTCCAAAATTAATTTAAATATTCCCATTTAAAAAATCCGGGTTGTTTAATACTTCCCCACTAATAAGGAATTTCGCCCTCGAAATTCAACGAAACATAACACTACAAAATTAGACCACACCAACAATTTCCAAAAATAAATCTCGTCTCCAAAAATCAATTTTAAATACCTCACATCTAACCTCGATGCCTAACACGACTTATCACCCCAAATTTGCTATCTCCAAGAAGAAAAATGTCTAAACCGAATGCTAGATCCAAAACCCAAAACCCGAGGATAATCGTATACCTAAGCTCAGATACCATTCTGTGAAACCCCGCCAGTTCGGGGAGAGAGAACGGAGCGCTACTATTGATAAAATAACTTAATCCATCCAAAATAAGGTATAGAGCATCTAAATCCCATAATAAAACAAGAGAAATGACTAAGCTCAATCTTCAGATTAAATACAACCAAATCTCTGAAAATAATACAACTATCAATCTTGAAATAAAATGCTCTATACAACAGAAATAACTACAACTCTTCTCATCTTATTTAATATTCTTTTCAAAATATCCAAGTTAAAGTCAATCTCCATAGCTCCGCGCTAACCTGCCACTAAAAGAAAATATGGGGAAGTACACAATATGACAAGAAAGAAGCTCAACAAATATTAGGGGTGAATAAAGCGTAACAATATGAGTACAAATATTCAAATCAAATGCGAATCTCAATAGCATTTTATCAATATAATATCTCTACAACACATTAATCTGAATCACCAGGCGTCACCATACGGCGCCATACTTAATCAAGTAACCAGAACAGGAATCTTAGCGGGTGCCCAACATCAGTGCCATATTAAAATCTCATGATAACATGCCCAACACAGTAATAATACCACATGAATCAAAAATTAGATTCCAACAATAATTTCCTGATTCCAATTGAATTTAGGAATTAAAATATGAGTCAATAATCACAAGAAAACAAAGGGAATAACACTCGCGAGATTAAGGAACATATTGTGTAAAATCCTATACCACAAAATCATCACATAATTTTAGCCTCTAAATCTAAAAATACCATCACGTTCCTGTCGCAAAAATAATCAAATCTCGTTCGAGCCCAAACTGGAGAAAACACCAAATAAGCATTCTAATCTAAGGTTCAAATATTGAATAAGTTTGGGGCTATGGTTTGTAAATGAAAGGGAATAATTTTGGAGAGGTCTTCTCATTGAAAAGTTTGAGAAAAATTGAGTTGAAAAGCCAAGCCACGAATTAGTTGATATATAAAGGATTAAGAGTTTGATTAAGAAAAGAGTTCTAATGAGATACAAACACTAAAAAAATTATTTCGGACCGTTGGAATTGGATGAAATTTTGCGAAGAATTAGTTGAACACGAGAGGAAGCTGTCCAAAACATTTCAGCCTGATCGGAGAGATCAATATTTTTAAATATTTTATTTTCTAGAGAGTTTTATGTTTTGAGGACTCTTAGAGAGTTTTATGTTTTGAGGACTCTTCTATATAATAAAAATTAAATTAAAACTCCATTTTAATTCCGATTCCAATTCCGTTTGAAAATTTATTTTTCAAATTTAAAAACCAACATTTTAAATTATAAAATTTATAAAATCCAAAATTTCATTTTTCTCCGATTTCCTAAATTAATTTAAAAATTCTCATTTAAAAAATCCGGGTTGTTAAATACTTCCCCACTAATAAGGAATTTCTCCCTCGAAATTCAACGAAACCTAACACTAAAAAATTAGACCACACCAACAATTTCCAAAAATAAATCTCGTCTCCAAAAATCAACTTTAAATACCTCACATCTAACCTCGATGCCTAACATGACTTATCACCCAAAAATTTCTATCTCCAATAAAAAAATATGTCTAACCCGAATGCTAGACCCAAGAACCGAGGAGTATCGTATACCTAAGCTCAGATACCATTCTGTAACACCCCGCCCGTTCGGGGAGAGAGAACGGAGTGTTACTATCGATAAAACTAACTAAATCCATCCAAAATAAGGTATAGAGCATCTAAATCCCACAATAAAGTTAGAGAAACCACTAATCTCAATATTCAGATTAAATACAACGAAATCTCTCAAAATAATACAACTATCTATCTCGAAATAAAATGCTCTATACAATAGAAATAACTACAATTCATCTCATCTTATTTAATATTCTTTCCAAAATATCTAAGTTAAAATCAATCTCCATAGTTTTGCGCTAACCTGCCACTAAAAGAAAATATGGGGAAGTACACAATACGACAGGAAAGATGCTCAACAAATATTAGGGGTGAATAAAGCGTAACAATATGAGTACGAATATTCAAATCAAATGTGAATCTCAATAACATTTTTATCTATATAATTTCTCTACAACACATTAATCGGAGTCACCAGGCATCACCATACGGCGCCATACTTAATCAAGTAACCAGAACAGGAATCTTAGCGGGTTCCCAACATCAGTGCCATATTAAAATCTCATGATAACATGCCCAACGCAATAATAATACCACATGAATCAAAAATTATATTCCAACAATAATTTCCTGATTCCAATTGAATTTAGTAATACAAATATGAGTCAATAATCACAAAAAAACAAAGGGAATAACACTCGCGAGATTAAGGAGCATATTGTGTAAAATCCTATACCTCAAAATCATCACATAATTTTAGCCTCTAAATCTAAAAATACCATCACGTTCCTCTCGCAAAAATAATCAAATCTCGTTCGAGCCCAAACTGGAGAAAACACCAAATAAGTCTTCTAATCTAAGGTTGAAATATTGAATAAGGTTGGGGATATGGTTTATAAATGAAAGGAAATAATTTTGAAGAGGTCTTCTCGTTGAAAAGTTTGAGAAAAAATTATTTGAAAAACCAAGCCACAAATTAGTTGATATATAAAGGATTAAGAGTTTGATTAAGAAAATAGTTCTAATGAGATAAAAACACTAAAAAATTTATTTCGGACCGTTGGAATTGGATGAAATTTGGCGAATAATTAGCTGAACACGAAAGGAAGCCGTCCAAAACATTTCTGCCGGATCGGATAGATCAATATTTTTTATTATTTTATTTCCTAGAGAGTTTTATGTTTTGAGGATTGTAGAGAGTTTTATGTTTTGAGGACTCTTCAATATAATAAAAATTAAATTAAAACTCCATTTTAATTCCGATTCCAATTCCGTATGAAAAATTATTTTTCAAATATAAAAACCAACATTTAAAATTTTATAATTTATAAAATCCAAAATTTCATTTTTCTCCGATTTCCAAAATTAATTTAAAAATTCTCATTTAAAAAATCCGGGTTGTTAAATACTTCCCCACTAATAAGGAATTTCGCCCTCGAAATTTAACGAAACCTAACACTAAAAAATTAGACCTCACCAACAATTTTCAAAAATAAATCTCGTCTCCAAAAATCAACTTTCAATACCTCACATCTAACCTCGATACCTAACACGAATTATCACCCAAAATTTTCTATCTCCCAGAATAAATATGTCTAACCCGAATGCTAGACCCAAAACCCAAGACCCGAGGATTATCGTATAACCACAGCTCAGACACCATTCTGTAACACCTCGTGCGTTCAGGGAGACAGAACGGAGCGCTACTATCGATAAAACTAACTAAATCCATCCAAAATAAGGTATAGAGCATCTAAATCCCGTAATAAAACTAGAGAAACCACTAATCTCAATCTTCAGATTAAATACAACCAAATCTCTCGAAATAATACAACTATCTATCTCGAAATAAAATGCTATATACAACAGAAATAACTACAATTCTTCTCATCTTATTTAATATTCTTTCCAAAATATCCAAGTTAAAATCAATCTGCATAGCTCCGCGCTAACCTCCCACTAAAAGAAAATATGGGGAAGTACACAATACGACAGGAAAGATACTCAACAAATATTAGGGGAGAATAAAGTGTAACTATATGAGTACGAATATTCAAATCAAATGCGGATTTCAATACCATTTTTATCAATATAATTTCTCTACAACACATTAATCAGAGTCACCAGGCGTCACCATAAGGCGCCATACTAATCAAGTAGCCAAAACAGGAATCTTAGCGGGTGCCCAACATATGTGCCATATTAAAATCTCATGATAACATGCCCAACACAATAATAATACCACATGAATCAAAAATTAGATTCCAATAATAATTTCCTGATTCCAATTGAATTTAGCAAATCAAATATGAGTCAATATTCAGAAGAAAACAAAAGGAATGCGAGATTAAGGAGCATATTGTGTAAAATCATATACCTCAAAATCATCACATAATTTTAGCCTCTAAATCTAAAAATACCATCACGTTCCTCTCGCAAAAATAATCAAATCTCGTTCGAGCCCAAATTGGAGAAAACACCAAATAAGCCTTTTAATCTAAGGTTGAAATATTGAATAAGTTTGGGGATATGGTTTGTCAATGAAAGGGAATAATTTTGGAGAGGTCTTCTCGTTGAAAAGTTTGAGAAAAATTGATTTGAAAAGCCAAGCCACGAATTAGTTGATATATAAAGGATTAAGAGTTTGATTAAGAAAAGAGTTCTAATGAGATACAAACACTAAAAAATTTATTTCGGACGATCGGACCGTTGGAATTAGATGAAATTTGGCGAAGAATTCGCTGAACATGAGAGGAAGCTCTCCAAAACATTTCAGCTGGATCGGATAAATCAATATTTTTTAATATTTTATTTTCTAGAGAGTTTTATGTTTTGAGGACTCTTAGAGAGTTTTATGTTTTGCGGACTCTTCTATATAATAAAAATTAAATTAAAACTACAATTGAATTCCCATTCCAATTCCGTTTGAAAATTTATTTTTCAAATATAAAAACCGACATTTTAAATTATAAAATTTATAAAATCCACAATTTCATTTTTCTCCGATTTACAAAATTAATTTTAAATTTCTAATTTAAAAAATTCGGGTTGTTAAATACTTACCCATTAATAAGGAATTTCGCCCTCGAAATTCAACGAAACCTAACACTAAAAAATTAGACCACACCAACAATTTCCAAAAATAAATCTCGTCTCCAAAAATCAACGTTAAATACCTCACATCTAACCTCGATGCCTAAAATGACTTATCCTCCAAAATTTTCTATCTCCAAGAAGAAATATGTCTAACCCGAATGCTAGACCCAAAACCCAAGACTCTAGGATTATCGTATACCTAAGCTTAGATACCATTCTGTAACACCCCACCCGTTCGTGGAGAGAGAACGGAGCGCTAATATCGATAAAACTAACTAAATACATCCAAAATAAGGTATAGAGCATCTAAATCCCACAATAAAACAAGAGAAACCACTAATCTCAATCTTCAGATTAAATACAACCAAATCTCTCGAAATAATACAACTATCTATCTCGAAATAAAATGCTCTATACAACAGAAATAACTACAATTCTTCCCATCTTATTTAATATTCTTTCCAAAATATCCAAGTTAAAATCAATCTCCATAGCTCTGCACTAACCTGCCACTAAAATAAAATATGGGGAAGTACACAATACGATAAGAAAGATGCTCAACAAATATTAGGAGTGAATAAAGCGTAACAATATGAGTACGAATATTCAAATCAAATGAGAATCTCAATAGCATTTTTATCAATATAATTTCTCTACAACACATTCATCAAAGTCACCAGGTGTCACCATAAGGCGCCATAATTAATCAAGTAGCCAGAACATGAATCTTAATGGGTGCCCAACATCAGTGCCATATTAAAATATCATGATAACATGCCCAACACAATAATAATACCACATGAATAAAAAATTATATTCCAACAATAATTTCCTTATTCCAATTGAATTTACCAATTCAAATATGGGTCAATAATCACAAGAAAACAAAGGGAATAACACTCGCGAGATTAAGGAGCATATTGTGTAAAATCCTATACCTAAAAATCATCACATATATTTAGCCTCTAAATCTAAAAATACCATCACGTTCCTCTCACAAAAATAATCAAATCTCGTTCGAGCCCAAACTGGAGAAAACACCAAATAAGCCTTCTAATCTAATGGTGAAATATTGAATAAGTTTGGGGCTATGGTTTGTAAATGAAAGGGAATAATTTTGGAGAGGTCTTCTCGTTGAAAAGTTTGAGAAAAATTGATTTGAAAAGCCAAGCCACGAATTAGTTGATATATAAAGGATTAAGAGTTTGATCACGAAAAGAGTTCTAATGGAATACAAACACTAAAAAGTTTATTTTGGACGATCGGACCATTGGAACTGGATGAAATTTGGCGAAGAATTAGCTAAACACGATAGGAAGTTGTCCAAAACATTTCAGCTGGATCAGATACATCTATATTTTTTAATATTTTATTTTCTAGAGAGTTTTATGTTTTGAGGACACTTGGAGATTTTTATGTTTTGAGGACTCTTATATATAATAAAAATTAAATTAAAACTCCATTTTAATTCCGATTCCAATTCCGTATGAAAATTTATTTTTCAAATATAAAAACCAACATTTAAAATTTTATAATTTATAAAATCCAAAATTTTATTTTTCTCCGATTTCCAAAATTAATTTAAAAATTCTCATTTAAAAAATCCAGGTTGTTAAATACTTCCCCACTAATAAGGAATTTCGCCCTCGAAATTTAACGAAACCGAACACTAAAAAATTAGACCACACCAACAATTTTCAAAAATAAATCTCGTCTCCAAAAATAAACTTTGAATACCTCACATCTAACCTCGATACCTAACACGAATTATCACCCAAAATTTTCTATCTCCAAGAATAAATATGTCTAATCCGAATGCTAGACCCAAAACCCAAGACCCGAGGATTATCGTATACCTAAGCTCAAACACCATTCTGTAACACCCCGTGCGTTCAGGGAGACAGAACGGAGCGCTACTATCGATAAAACTAACTAAATCCATCCAAAATAAGGTATAGAGCATCTAAATCCCATAATAAAACAAGAGAAACCACTAATCTCAATCTTCAGATTAAATACAACCAAATCTCTCGAAATAATACAACTATCTATCTCGAAATAAAATGCTATATACAATAGAAATAACTACAATTCTTCTCATCTTATTTAATATTCTTTCCAAAATATCCAAGTTAAAATCAATCTCCATAGCTCCGCGCTAACCTGCCACTAAAAGAAAATATGGGGAAGTACACAATACGACAGGAAAGATGCTCAACAAATATTAGGGGAGAATAAAGCGTAACTATATGAGTACGAATATTCAAATCAAATGCGAATCTCAATACCATTTTTATCAATATAATTTCTCTACAACACATTAATCAGAGTCACCAGGCGTCACCATAAGGCGCCATACTTAATCAAGTAGCCAGAACAGGAATCTTAATGGGTGCCCAACATATGTGCCATATTAAAATCTCATGATAACATGCCCAACACAAGAATAATACCACCTGAATCAAAAATTAGATTCCAAAAATAATTTCCTGATTCCAATTGAATTTAGCAAATCAAATATGAGTCAATAATCAGAAGAAAACAAAAGGAATAACACTCGCGAGATTAAGGAGCATATTGTGTAAAATCCTATACCTCAAAATCATCACATAATTTTAGCCTCTAAATCTAAAAATACCATCACGTTCCTCTCGCAAAAATAATCAAATCTCGTTCGAGCCCAAACTGGAGAAAACACCAAATAAGCCTTTTAATCTAAGGTTGAAATATTGAATAAGTTTGGGGATATGGTTTGTCAATGAAAGGGAATAATTTTGGAGAGGTCTTCTCGTTGAAAACTTTGAGAAAAATTGATTTGAAAAGCCAAGCCACGAATTAGTTGATATATAAAGGATTAAGAGTTTCATTAAGAAAAGAGTTCTAATGAGATACAAACACTAAAAAATTTATTTCGGACGATCGGACCGTTGGAATTGGATGAAATTTGGCGAAGAATTAGCTGAACACGAGAGGAAGCTCTCCAAAACATTTCAGCTGGATCGGATAGATCTCTATTTTTTAATATTTTATTTTCTAGAGAGTTTTATGTTTTGAGGACTCTTAGAGAGTTTTATGTTTTGCGGACTCTTCTATATAATAAAAATTAAATTAAAACTCCATTTGAATTCCCATTCGAATTCCGTTTGAAATTTTATTTTTCAAATATAAAAACCGACATTTTAAATTATAAAATTTATAAAATCCAAAATTTCATTTTTCTCCGATTTCCAAAATTAATTTAAAAAATTCGGGTTGTTAAATACTTCCTCACTAATAAGGAATTTCGCTTTCGAAATTCAACGAAACCTAACACTAAAAAATTAGACCACACAAATAATTTTCAAAAATAAATCTCGTCTCCAAAAATCAACTTTTAATACCTCACATCTAACCTCGATGCCTAACACGACTTATCACCCAAAATTTTCTATTTCCAAGAAGAAATATGTCTAACCCAAATGCTAGACCCCAAACCCAAGACCTGAGGATTATCGTATACCTAAGTTCAGATACCATTCTGTAACACCCCGCCCATTCGGGGAGAGGGAACGGAGCGCTACTATCGATAAAACTAACTAAATCCATCAAAAATAAGGTATAAAGTATCTAAATCCCACAATAAAACAAGAGAAACTACTGATATCAATCTTCAGATTAAATACAACCAAATCTCTCGAAATAATACAACTATCTATCTTGAAATAAAATGCTCTATACAACAGAAATAACTAGAATTCTTCTAATCTTATTTAATATTCTTTCCAAAATATCAAAGTTAAAATCAATCTCCATAGCTCCGCGCTAACCTGCCACTAAAAGAAAATATGGGGAAGTACACAATACGACAGGAAGATGCTCAACAAATATTGGGGCGAATAAAGCGTAACAATATGAGTACGAATATTCAAATCAAATGCGAATCTCAACAACATTTTTATCAATATAATTTCTCTACAACACATTAATCAGAGTCACCAGGCGTCACCATAAGGCGCCATACTTAATCAAGTAGCCAGAACAAGAATCTTAGCGGGTGCCCAACAATAGTGCCATATTAAAATCTCATGATAACATGCCCAACATAATAATAATACCACATGAATCAAAAATTAGATTCCAACAATAATTTCCTGATTCCAATTGAATTTACCAATTCAAATATGAGTCAATAATCACAAGAAAACAAAGGGAATAACACTCGCGAGATTAAGGAGCATATTGTGTAAAATCCTATACCTCAAAATCATCACATAATTTTAGCCTCTAAATCTAAAAATACCATCACGTTCCTCTCGCAAAAATAATCAAATCTCGTTCGAGCCCAAACTGGAGAAAACACCAAATAAGCCTTCTAATCTAAGGTTGAAATATTGAATAAGTTTTGGGCTATGGTTTGTAAATGAAAGGGAATAATTTTGGAGAGGTCTTCTCATTGAAAAGTTTGAGAAAAATTGATTTGAAAAGCCAAGCCACGAATTAGTTGATATATAAAGGATTAAGAGTTTGATTAAGAAAACAGTTCTAATGAGATACAAACACTAAAAAAATTATTTCGGACGATCGGACCGTTGGAACTAGATGAAATTTGGCGAAGAATTAGCTAAACACGAGAGGAAGCTGTCCAAAACATTTCAGCTGGATCGGATAGATCAATATTTTTTAATATTTTATTTTCTAGAGAGTTTTATGTTTTGAGGACTCTTACAGAGTTTTATGTTTTGAGGACTCTTCTATATAATAAAAATTAAATTAAAACTCCATTTTAATTCAGATTCCAATTCCGTTTGAAAATTTATTTTTCAAATATAAAAACCAACATTTTAAATTATAAAATGTATAAAATCCAAAATTTCATTTTTCTTCGATTTCCAAAATTAATTTAAAAATTCTCATTTAAAAAATTCGGGTTGTTAAATACTTCCCCACTAATAAGGAATTTCGCCCTCGAAATTCAACGAAACCTAACATTACAAAATCAGACCACACCAACTTTAAATACCTCAACTTTAAATACCTCACATATAACCTCGATGCCAAACAAGACTTATCACCCAAAATTTTCTATCTCCAAGAAGAAATATGTCTAACCCGAATGCAAGACCCAAAACCCAAGACCCGCGGATTATCGTATACCTAAGCTCAGATACCATTCTGTAACACCCCGCCCTTTCGGGGAGAGAGAACGACGCGCTACTATCGATAAAACTAACTAAATCCATAAAAAATAAGGTATAGAGCATCTAAATCCCACAATAAAACGAGAGAAACCACTAATCTCAATCTTCAGATTAAATACAACCAAATCTCTTGAAATAATACAACTATCTATCTCGAAATAAAATGCTCTATACAACAGAAATAACTACAATTCTTCTCATGTTATTTAATATTCTTTCCAAAATTTCGAAGCTAAAATCAATCTCCATAGCGCCCCAAATTCCGCGCTAATATGACAGTAAAAGAAAATATGGGGAAGTACACAATACGACAAGAAAGATGCTCAACATATATTAGTGGAGAATAAAGCGTAACAATACGAGTAGGAATATTCAAATCAAATGCGAAATCCAATAGCATTTTTATCAATATAATTTCTCTAAAACACATTAATCAGAGTCACCAGGCCTCACCATATGACGCCAAACTTAATCAAGTAGCTGGAACAGGAATCTTGGCGGGTGCCCAACATCAGTGCCATATTAAAATCTCATGACAACATCCCCAACACAATGATAATACCACATGAATCAAAAATTAGATTCCAACAATAATTTCCTGATTCCAATTGAATTTAGCAATTCAAATAGGAGTCAATAATAACAAGAAAACAAAGGGAATAACACTCGCGAGATTAAGGAGCATATTGTTTAAAACTCCATACCTCAAAATCATCACATAATTTTAGCCTCTAAATTTAAAAACATCATCATGTTCCTCTCGCAAAAATAATCAAATCTCGTTCTAGCCCAAACTCGAGAAAACACCAAATAAGCCTTCTAATCTAATGTTGAAATCTTGAATAAGTTTGGGGCTATGGTTTGTAAATGAAAGGGAATAATTTTGGAGAGGTCTTCTCGATGAAAATTTTGCGAAAAATTGAATTCAAAAGTCAAGCCACGAATTATTTTATTTATAAAGGATTAAGAGTTTGATTAAGGTAAGAGTTATAATCAGATACAAACACTAAAAAATTTATTTCGGATGATCTGATCGTTGGAATTGGATTAAATTTGGCGAAGAATTAGCTGAACACGAGAGGAAGCTGTCCAAAACATTTCAACTGGATCCGACCGTTCAATATTTTTAAATATTATGTTTGCTAGAGAGTTTTATGTTTTGAGGACTCTTCTATAAAATAAAAATTCAATTAAAATCCATTTTAATTCAGATTCCAATTCCGTTTGAAAATTTATTTTTCAAATATAAAAACCAACATTTGAAATTATAAAATTTATGAAATCCAAAATTTCATTTTTCTCCGATTTCCAAAATTATTTTAAAAATTCTCATTTAAAAAATCTGGGTTGTTAAATACTTCCCGACTAATAAGGAATTTCGCCCTCGAAATTCAACGAAACCTAACATTAAAAAATCAAACCACACCAACAATTTCCAAAAATAAATCTCGTCTCCAAAAATTAATTTTAAATACCTCACATCTAACCTCGATGCCTAACACGACTTATCACCCAAAGTTTTCTATCTCTAAGAAAAAATATGTCTAACCCGAATGCTAGACCCAAAATCCAAGACCTGAGGATTGTCGTATACCTAAGCTCAGATACTATTCTGTAACACCCCGTCCGTCCGAGGAGAGCGAATTGAGCGCTACTATCGATAAAACTAACTAAATCCATCGAAAATAAGGTATTGTGCATCTATATTCCACAATAAAAAAAGAGAAACCACTAATCTCAATCTTCAGATTAAATATAACCAAATATCTCGAAATAGTACAACTATTTGTGACAACACACTCACCAAAATATGGGGTGGCCAGCCCGATACTCCAATATAACAGGAATCATGGATGGAATCATTCTCATCATCACAACAATATAATAAGTGTGCGGGATAACCACCCAATATTACAGAAAATGAGTTGCCAAAAATTTTATTTTATAATAAGTTAAGGAAATAATTTACACAACCCAATATGAAAAGAAAGTGGAAACCCAAGAAAACTTATATCACATCCACAAAAAGAATACAATATGGGGACAGAATATGTTGTTGGTCAAGAAATATATACAACGTTTTCAACAAGTTTAATTTAAGTTACATAATACATCCATTAAACAGGTACAAAAGTTTGGGCCACATGCTCGAGTAAAAGACCCGATCATAACTAGAGTACAAAAAATAAAAGCGTCTACACGAAATATCCCGTAATACCCGCAAAGTATCACGGCTCCCCAAAAACACCGGAATGGGAAAGTCAGAACAGGCACCCTTGCGGCGGAGCATCTGAGCGGACGCAAGATTCATGCACAACAAGAAAAATGAACGGGTCAGGGCCCGATTTTACATGATCACCAGATGAATAAAAAGTGTGACAGTTATAAACAGTTAATCATGAATGATAAAGATGAGATTCTAACAACATAATCTCCAAGCATAAATTAAGACAATTTAAATGATTATAAGTTTAATTTAGTTATGCAAGAGGATATGAACAAACACCATTAATTAAAAACCTCCATCCTTTTTCACCATTTCATTTCATCTTTCCCTTCCTTATCAGGAATATAATTACTGTCATATGCTCTTTGTGGCATTCCATGCCTTATCAGGAATATAATCACTATTACATGCTCTTTGTGGCATTTATTATACATCAAGTCCCACTTGATTAAGAATAATTATATTCATATACATATAACGATTCTAAGACCACCCGTCCGGGTTTCCCCACTGTGCGCACCCCTAAATGACCATCATCTTCCAGGGCCTATATACCAAGACAACCTGAGCACCTACAAATCAAGATGTCGGGAAGCAGCCATATGCCTACGGGAGAGATATAACCACACCCGGAATTACCTTTCCATCGCAAAAAAACATACAACAACGCTCATATGGCCTTGGACAATATCCACCCTGCATTCATTAGCCAGGGGGCTTCACCTCACGCGCGAACTTCCCTTATGAAGGAATTTAGAGAGGTGTGTTTAAGTAAATTAGCATTTACCATATTAGTCTCATTTTCATTTCCGTTTTACATGCGTAATGGTTCATTTTATCCGAAATCATAATCATTGAATATTCTCATTAGTATTCATCGTTCACTAAGTTTCGAATTATTCTCCAAGAGATCACAATATTTCTACAAGTCACAAGGTTTTATATACCTAAATTGAGCCCCTAAAGTCTCCAACTATGGGCTTACAACTCCTAGAATCCTAATAATTAACTAAAGGAAAGAAATGCCCTAACCTCAATTTGTACACCCCAGGAATAAGCCCCGTTTAACCCATTTTTAATGTATTGTAGTGGCCCAACTCATCTAAAACTCAAGGACTCTAAGTTTACTTCATACAAGAATGTTCCTAGGTCCTAAGCCTAAAGTAAAGGGTTAGAATTGAGCTAAGAAAAATCGATTAATTAAAGGGCCTGGCCGAATCGATTTGGTCAGAAAAGCGAATCGATTTGGGCCAACCGAATCAATTTGGTCAGAAAACCTGACTTTCTGCATAAGTTCGAAATCGATTCAGACAAGCCAAATCGATTCGGTCCACTCAGACCTGTAAAGTGTCCCTATGGCGAATCGATTCGGTAGGGGCCAACCAATCGATTCGCCCAGTCCAGAATTGCCTACCCAAACCAAGATCATTTATGGCTACAAACAAATCATAAATCCATCTACCAACTATGATTTACACCAATAAATATTCAAATCAACTTTCAAGGGTTCAAAACTCACAAATCCATTTGAAACCCTAATATTGTTAAACCATAACCAATCCATCACAATCAATACACATTATTCATCTTAAACCATATATTAGCAAGTAGAAAACTTGCCTTAAGCTTGCAATCTCAAATTATTGGAAGATGGAAGCAAGATCAAACTCCAAATCTTCAATCTACAATCTCTCTCTTTTCTTCTCCACCAGTTCTCTTTTTCTATCTATCTCTCTAGGTTTAATAAATGCACTTAAGATAAACAAATGAAAGGCAAGACTAAATCGTGTCTTTAGTCTAAATTCTCCACATAAATGGTTAATATCGCATTAAAATGACTCACAACTACACACATAAGCTATAACCAGTCAAAAGTGCCCAAAACATAAAAATAAAATATGGCACTTATTTCGACTATCTCCCGCATTTCGGGACTAACTACGCCCTCTAAATTATCATTTGTAAATTTTATAAATCATTTCAAGTTTCGGTTTCATTTAAAGCATAAATGTCATTTAAAACATATGACAGTATAAAATGCAACATGAGGATATTTACTTACACATACAGTGAATATGCAACAATTTAGTAAATATTAACTTCCATCTCATTCAATTAATACCTACTCCATACTCCAACATTCTATATAATTACATCACACCGCAAATAAATATATAATAGGTTCTCAAAAGCGAGGGTTGTTACATACTCCCTCCCTTATGAGGGAGTTTTTCCCCCAAAATGCATGCATACCTTGCTAGAAGATATGTGGATACTTTTATCGCATGTCATCCTCGCGCTCCCACGTCGATTCCTCGACGTTGTGATGACCCCATTGACCTCGAACCAAGGGCACCACTCGAGATCTCAATCGTCACTCTCCGTGCTCTAAAATAGCAACCGGTTGTTCTTCATATGAAATGTCGGGTTGCAACTCGATATCCTCCAAAGGAATATGCTAAAGGGATCCTTCATACCTCTTGTACTTCTTTAGAGAGGAATAATGGAACACATCATGGATTTATTGTAAGTGTTCCGGTAAGGCATGTTGATATGCCACCGAGCCTACCTTGGCAATAATAGGAAAAGGTCCCACATAGCGCGGTGCAAGCTTCCCTTTCTTCCCAAAACGCTTGATACCTTTCATAGGAGATACTCTCACTAACACTTGATCCCCAATCTCCATCTCTACATTCCTTCTATTATCATAGGCATAACTCTTTTGATGTTCTTGAGCTATTTGGATGTGATTCCGGATGAGTTCAATCTTAAAAGAAGTATCCTGGATCATTTCGGGTCCAAGGAACTTATTATCCCCCACCTTGTAACACCCCAAGACTTTTGAGACTGAGAAATTAAATTTTGGGAAAATAAAATTTAATTAAATTGGAGAATTTTTAAAAAAAATTGGGAATTTAAGTCCAAAAATAGAGGACGTTTTAAAGTATTCCGGATGATGATTTTGAGTGTGCCATCGATCCCGGAAGGGTCGAGATAGTTAAAATGACTGTCATTGGGTTTTATTTCGGCTCCGAAATATTTTTAAGTCAGTTTGACTCGAATTAGAGTAAACGAGTTATTTAAAGTGTGTATTAACATTTAAAATTGGGATTTTGTTTTAAAGGTTTATGAGGCTTACGGATGAAGCCATTTCTCATTTGAGAGAAAGAGAGAAAAAGCCCTTGAGGGAGAAAGAGAAGGGATGAAGAAGAAAGGAAGAAAAAGAGGAAGAAAAGCTTGGGGATTTCCGGCCCAACCGCGTCAACAAGGACGATCCAACCTCTACAAATCTGAGGCAAGTGTTTAATCTTGCTAAATAGCTATTTGTGTATTTCATTTCATAATTTGTGGGTTAAAGAAATGGATTTTTTGGTATTAATGTCAAAACCTAGATTTTTAGGTTTAATCTTGAAATCAATGTGTAGAAATGGATTTAATGGATTAGAAATGGTTGGGATTAACTTTGGGTTGATTTATTTGTCTTAGAATCATGTTGTGATAAAGTATCGGGGGTTGGAATGAAAAATTTAGGGTTTAGAATTCGTGGGTTTTGATGAAGAAGAAGAACCCTTCAAAAATTGCAGGTCCGAATCGATTCGCCCCCTCAAGCGAATCGATTCGGTTTAGTGAAATTGGTAGGTCTGCATTGACCGAATCGATTCGAACCCAAGCCGAATCGATTCGGCCTATTGCAGAAGCCCAGGTCTTTGGACCCCAATCGATTCGCCTTGGAGGCCGAATCGATTCGCTAGACCGAATCGATTCGGAATAGGGCCGAATCGGTTCGGAAACAGGGCATTTTGAGGTATTTTCTCCATAGTGAATTCAAACCATTTTGGTTGGGTTTATTGATTTGGGGCCTTCTCTTATGATGAAAGAGATATGTTCTTGGAGACACATAAGGAGTTCTCACACATTAGAGTTTTGGGGACTCCTTAGGGTAATTTGGGATAAATGTATCCACGTATTTGGAGTTATGTATAGAGATTTTTGGGGAAACCCTTTGGGATTGAGAATCCTAATTGTAGATTAAAAGTAGGTGTAGATGTGATGTGAGGCTAAGAACTCTTAGAGAGATCTCAAACTAGGTTATTCACAAAAGTGATTGAACCATAGTCGAAATCGAGGGAAATGAGATTATTTGATGATTGAAAGAATGAGCTTGAGGCTTATAGACTATTAGTTATATGTATACCGATAGTCAAAATGATTACTAGATTCTTTAATGTACTCGCAGATATAGATGAAATGTGTAGTGATGGATTCCTACGCAAACTCTTGGGTGATAGCCCTAATGTTGAATATATAGGTATAGATATATACACATGGTTTTGGAGATTATTCATCATAGGAAAATGATCGAATATGTTTCAAGTATGGAATTATATTCACATATCAAGGTAAATTTAATGGAAATGGTGGTGACGGCTTGTATATTGAGGACTATGTATACTTATAGCCAGGTATATATATATCTTATACATATGAACGAGAATTAGTTTGTATATATAAATAAGGATATATGAATATGTGTTGATATATATATATATATATATATATATATATATATATATATATATATATATATATATATATATATATATATATATCGGTATGTATATAGATATATGGATATCTTTATGTTGTGGACATACATGGTATGGATATTTAAACCGTATACGATGGTTTACTATTTGAGCATATGGTTGGATCATATGGATTATATATATTATGCATGTAAATGATATATATATATATATATATATATATATATATATATATATATATATATATACTTAATTGGTTAAGCATAACCCCTCATGCTATCATTGGGAAGTTGCGCGCGTAGAGGGTGAGCATCCTGACTAGAAAAGCAGGGTGTGGATATTCCCCAGGTCATAGTCGTCCCGTGTGTTACCATATGATATATATATATTTATTTTGGGATGAGACGTGATGGGTATGTTTCGTCTCATTGCCGGTTTGGAGCTATGACCGCTTTCCGGGACGTCGTGTGCGTGAGTTTACCACGAGATGGGTGTTGTTTAGTCCCACCATGGTGGCCCCAGTTTTGCTACGTGAGCCGGGCACTGGGAAGATGATAGCATTGATGCAGTTTATCGGCGATATATATAGACGGGTACATTATGTGCATGGCCTTGTACATCATATGTAGTATGTACACTTGGCTATTGGATTGATGATGGTATATATATATATGGTTAGAAATAAAATACCTATATATATATATATTTATATATCCTAGATGAAAGGATATGGTATTTCTACGGGGTACATCTTGGATGATTATGGTGTACCAGATTTATTGGGGGTTGATGTATCGTAATTGAGGAATACTTCGGTTACATCATACCAAGGATATTATTGGAAATTCTTTTATTTTATTTTATTTTATTTGTTGTTTTCTTTTCTTTTCTTTCTTTCTTTCTTAGTAGTTATAGAAGTTTAGTAGTAATGATAGTATTAACTTGTATGTTGAGGATTATGGATCTCTAGGATCGACATTGCCCAGGAGTAGTGTAACGAGGTGGTTCCTTGTTTAGATTTCGCTTTGCGAGACACCTCACGCACGAAACGCAGTGCCACGTCGAGGTTTGAGAGAAGTAATTCCATAGGTGGCATCTCGGATCTCTGGTCTTGACCTTGTCAGGAGTAGTGTAACGGGGTGGTTCCTTGTTTGGATTTCGCTTTGCGGGACTCCCCACGCAGGAAACGTAGTACAATTTTGGGATTAGAGAGAAGTCTTGCCAATATTCCATGTGCATGTTATTAAGTATATTAATCCTTACGTTTTTAGCTATATATATATATATATATATGTATATGTATAAGGGTAATGTTTTAAGAATTACGATGATTATAATTCATAAGATTATTAATCGAAATTCATTAAGCCTAGTATGGCATAAATTGTTGTAATCATAATCTAATAGGATTAGAAATGGGTGGATCCTTAGATTATGATGGGAAGGTAGCTCTCGTGGATATAGGCTAGGCCTGATAAGTTAGGTTGTCCTAAAATCAATGGGGGTAAATTAACTAAAAATTTGAGGACGCGAATAGGTGCGCGCCTTTAGATGAGAGGTGAGTTGGGGTTCCACGAGAGTGCGGTCTCACTTTATTTATGAAATTAAGTACACCGGTATTTATTATGCACGGTTAACGCACTTGATAAATATTTTCACATTCGGGGCTCTGACCCATTTTCTTTTCTCTCCTACTTGTATATATATATGTATTTCCACAGGTGTCCTACCGCACGGATGCCGGATGACTTTCTATCCAGAGTCTTGTGTGCCGTGGCAGGTGCGGACTGTTGCGGGATGTATCTGGTAGCCGCTTCCTACTTTCAAAATTCTAGGTAGGATTCATGTTGTACATCGGGTTTGTTCCCAAGGGATATTTTTAGATTTTTATTTTTTATTCCATTCCAGTTATTGTATTAGCTGTGACCCGACAGCTTATTCGGTTCTACTTTTGTACATTCAGTTGTAGTTATTTATTTTGTTTTATTATAGCATTTCGTTTATCATAGTTCTTTCTTGCATCTTTCTCTTATTTATTAGAAGTTTTGTAGTGTGGGTTGTGTTATGTTGCTGGTTTTAATTTATTTAACACCTCGCTTATATGATATCCGGTAGTTAGTCCTATATTATATAGTACCGGCAGTTGATGTTGAGACTGGACCATCTGGAATTCCTGATTTAATATAGTATAGGGCTAGCCACCCGTTATTATTTTAAGAGGGGTGTTACAGATGGTATCAGAGCATCAGGTTCTAGAGTCCTTAGGATCTGTACGAGTTCTGCATTCTTCCGTTAATGTTCTTGACATAAAGCCCTACAAGTAGGACTGTTGTGTTCACTGCGTTGTTTTCTTCTGTGAAGTATATTCACTTGATTTGGCGTTCTGATAATAGTTGCTCTTGTTTCATTTCAGACGTCGCCTAGATTTTGTCGTCTAGGAAAGAATAGGTTTAAAAGTACAATACCCATAGTATATATTGGGTACGCTCTGATCGGGAGTACTTGTTTTTCCCCGATTCAGGAGGAAATATTGAGGATATTTCTAGCAGTGGTTCGAGGTGATTTATCGGCAGTTGAGTAAGAAAGGAAATTTACTCGAATGGCGAACCTTGGACTTAGTAAAATAAGTCTGAGGAGAGAAATATAGTGTAGTCTTTGGGAGGTTTAGATTGAGAAACCTGTCAACCTTAGTTAGAAAACCTGGTGTTGGTGACTTTTCCCGACGTGAGGTGGGTGGAGTTATCCCAATATTGGGAGTATTGCCTTCTGGGAAGTGGGAGTAAGAAATTTGGAGACTCAGTTTCGTTGTGTAGGACTAAGGGAGTTTTTGGTTGTCGCCATCGTGTTTATCCTTCAAAATGGTTAGGAAGGATTTTGAGGAAGATGTTTCTCTTGTGAAGAAATAGGCTTAGGGATAATGATTTTCCTGGAAGGAGTTGGGGACCCTGAGTTGAGATTCTAGGACAAGGGGAAACCATTGGGTTTTGGAACTATAAGGTAGAATACCTTTCTTTGGGTTTAAGTTACGCTTTGTACGATATTGGGAACGTCGCTTGTGAGGTGTGATGAGTAGCTAGCCGCTATACCGCTAGGGGGTATGGAATTTTCCTAGAGAAGGAAGTGAGCAAGTGTGGCCTTGGTATGGCGTCTTGGGAGATGATACACCTTTTCGTAACGAAATAGTAGGGAAGTTTTAGAATCCCAATGAGGGAAGAATTTATTTTTATATAAAAGTGTTGATATGATGTATAGGAATTTCATAACTGAGAGGTTTAGAGTTTGGTAGATTTGTGAGGAGCGAATAGTTTGGCTCATAGTTGTGCTAGTATTAAGAACTAGATATTGGTTAGCAGTAGGGTATTTTGTTGAGGCCTTGTGTCCTAAACATAAGGTGTTTGTTTGGCGTGTCGAAAGACGCGGGATTGATTTATATTGTATTGTTGTATAGGACCTCGGGCAATATCTAAAATATGAAAATCTCTTTTTTATAAAACCTTAACCCTGGTTCAACTAATCTCAATCCCCGACCTAGCTACACAGTAGTGTATTGGGAGGGTTCCTTGTTTGGATTTCGCTTGCGAGACCTCCCCCGCACGAAGGTGGCTAGCGTCAGGAATTGAGGAGAGTTCAACCAGTAGAAATTTTCAAACTTTTATATATTAGTATATTGTTATAGATTATGTTACCGAGGGTTATCTTACAATTTTGAGGCTAATGGAGCCTGATTAAAATTCTACGAGTGGAGACTCGGGTACGGGGTGTATGGGCGCCCTGAGTAGTTAGTTTGTTTTAAAGGCTATACGGTTGGACGTGAGAACAAGAAAGGATCGACATAGTGATCTTGAGGATTGATGTAAGGAGTAGATGATATTGATGTCCTAGGCTCATCTCAAATTTCGCAGACGAAATTTTTGTAAGGGGGGAGGATTGTAACACCCCAAGACTTTTGAGACTGAGAAATTAAATTTTGGGAAAATTAAATTTAATTAAATTGGAGAATTTTAAAAAAATTTGGGAATTTAAGTCCAAAAATAGAGGACGTTTTAAAGTATTCTGGATGATGATTTTGAGTGTGCCATCGATCCCGGAAGGGTCGAGATAGTCAAAATGACTGTCATTGGGTTTTATTTCGGCTCCGGAATATTTTTAAGTCAGTTTGACTCAAATTAGAGTAAACGAGTAATTTAAAGTGTGTATTAACATTTAAAATTGGGATTTTGTTTATATGGTTTATGAGGCTTACGGATGAAGCCATTTCTCATTTGAGAGAAAGAGAGAAAAAGCCGTAGAGGGAGAAAGAGAAGGGAAGAAGAAGAAAGGAAGAGAAAGAGGAAGAAAAGTTTGGGGATTTCCGGCCCAACCGCGTCAACAAGGACGATCCAACCTCTACAAATCTGAGGCAAGTGTTTAATCTTGCTAAATAGCTATTTGTGTATTTCATTTCATAATTTGTGGGTTAAAGAAATGGATTTTTTGGTATTAATGTCAAAACCTAGATTTTTAGGTTTAATCTTGAAATCAATGTGTAGAAATGGATTTAATGGATTAGAAATGGTTGGTATTAACTTTGGGTTGATTTATTTGGCTTAGAATCATGTTGTGATAAAGTATCGGGGGTTGGAATGAAAAATTTAGGGTTTAGAATTCGTGGGTTTTGATGAAGAAGAAGAACCCTTCAAAAATTGCAGGTCCGAATCGATTCGCCCCCTCAAGAGAATCGATTCGGTTTAGTGAAATTGGCAGGTCTGCATTGACCGAATCGATTCGGACCCAAGCCGAATCGATTCGGCCTATTGCAGAAGCCCAGGTCTTTGGACCCCAATCGATTCGCCTTGGAGGCCGAATCGATTCGCTAGACCGAATCGATTCGGAATAGGGCCGAATCGGTTCAGAAACAGGGCATTTTGAGGTATTTTCTCCATAGTGAATTCAAACCCTTTTTGGTTGGGTTTATTGATTTGGGGCCTTCTCTTATGATGAAAGAGATATGTTCTTGGAGACACATAAGGAGTTTCTCACACATTATAATTTTGGGGACTCCTTAGGGTAATTTGGGAGAAATGTATCCATGTATGTATTTAGAGTTATGTATAGAGATTTTTGGGGAAACCCTTTGGGATTGAGAATCCTAATTGTAGATTAAAAGTAGGTGTAGATGTGATGTTAGGCTAAGAACTCTTAGAGAGATCTCAGACTAGGGTATTCACAAAAGTGATTGAACCATAGTCGAAATCGAGGGAAATGAGATTATTTGATGATTGAAAGAACGAGCTTGAGGCTTATAGACTATTAGTTATATGTATACCGATAGTCAAAATGATTACTAGATTCTTTAATGTACTCGCAGATATAGATGAAATGTGTAGTGATGGATTCCTACGCAAACTCTTGGGTGATAGCCCTAATGCTGAATATATAGGTATAGATATATACACATGGTTTTGGAGACTATTCATCATAGGAAAATGATCGAATATGTTTCAAGTATGGAATTATATTCACATATCAAGGTAAATTTAATGGAAATGGTGGTGATGGCTTGTATATTGAGGACTATGTATACTTATAGCCAGGTATATATATATCTTATACATATGAACGAGAATTAGTTTATATATATAAATAAGGATATGTGAATATGTGTTAATATATATATATATCGGTATGTATATAGATATATGGATATCTTTATGTTGTGGACATACATGGTATGGATATTTAAACCGTATACGATGGTTTACTATTTGAGCATATGGTTGGATCATATGGATTATATATATTATGCATGTAAATGATATATATATATATATATATATATATATATATATATATATATATATATATATATACTTAATTGGTTAAGCATACCCCGCTCATGCTATCATTGGGAAGTTGCGCGCGTAGAGGGTGAGCATCCTGACTAGAAAAGCAGGGTGTGGATATTCCCCAGGTCATAGTCGTCCCGTGTGTTACCATATGATATATATATATTTATTTTGGGATGAGACGTGATGGGTATGTTTCGTCTCATTGCCGGTTTGGAGCTATGACCGCTTCCCGGGACGTCGTGTGCGTGAGTTTACCACGAGATGGGTGTCGTTTAGTCCCACCATAGTGGCCCCAGTTTTGCTACGTGAGCCGGGCACTGGGAATATGACAGCATTGATGCAGTTTATCGGTGATATATATAGACAGGTATATTATGTGCATGGCCTTGTACATCATATGTAGTATGTACACTTGGCTATTGGATTGATGATGGTATATATATACGGTTAGAAATAAAATACCTATATATATATATATATATATTTATATATCCTAGATGAAAGGATATGGTATTTCTACGGGGTACATCTTGGATGATTATGGTGTACCAGATTTATTGGGGGTTGATGTATCCTAATTGAGGAATACTTCGGTTACATCATACCAAGGATATTATTGGAAATTCTTTTATTTTATTTTATTTTATTTGTTGTCTTTCTTTTCTTTTCTTTATTTCTTTCTTAGTAGTTATAGAAGTTTAGTAGTAATGATAGTATTAACTTGTATGTTGAGGATTATGGATCTCTAGGATCGACATTGCCCAGGAGTAGTGTAACGAGGTGGTTCCTTGTTTGGATTTCTCTTTGGGAGACACCTCACGCACGAAACGCAGTGCCACGTCGAGATTTGAGAGAAGTAATTCCATAGGTGGCATCTCGGATCTCTGGTCTTGACCTTCTCAGGAGTAGTGTAACGGGGCGGTTCCTTGTTTGGATTTCGCTTTGCGGGACTCCCCACGCACGAAACGTAGTACAATTTTGGGACTAGAGACAAGTCTTGCCAATATTCCATGTGCATGTTATTAAGTATATTAATCCTTACGTTTTTAGCTATATAGGTATATATATATATATATATATATATATATATATATATATATATATATATATATATATATATATATGTATATGTATAGGGGTAATGTTTTAAGAATTACGATGATTATAATTCATAAGATTATTAATCGAAATTCATTAAGCCTAGTATGGCATAAATTGTTGTAATCATAATCTAATAGGATTAGAAATGGGTGGATCCTTAGATTATGACGGGAAGGTAGCTCTCGTGGATATAGGCTAGGCCTGATAAGTTAGGTTGTCCTAAAATCAATGGGGGTAAATTAACTAAAAATTTGAGGACACGAATAGGTGCGCGCCTTTAGATGAGAGGTGAGTTGGGGTTCCACGAGAGTGCGGTCTCACTTTATTTATGAAATTAAGTACACCGGTATTTATTATGCACGGTTAACGCACTTGCTAAATATTTTCACATTCGGGGCTCTGACCCGTTTTCTTTTATCTCCTGCTTGTATATATATATATGTATTTCCACAGGTGTCCTACCGCAGGGATGCCGGATGACTTTCTATCCAGAGTCTTGGGTGCCGTGGCAGGTGCGGACTGTTGCGGGATGTATCTGGTAGCCGCTTCCTACTTTCAAAATTCTAGGTAGGATTCATGTTGTACATCGGGTTTGTTCCCAAGGGATATTTTTAGATGTTTTTTTTATTCCATTCCAGTTATTGTATTAGCTGTGACCCGACAGCTTATTCGGGTCTACTTTTGTACATTTAGTTGTAGTTATTTATTTTGTTTTATTATAGCACTTCGTTTATCATAGTTCTTTCTTGCATCTTTCTCTTATTTATTAGAAGTTTTGTAGTGTGGGTTGTGTTATGTTGCTGATTTTAATTTATTTAACACCTCGCTTATATGATATCGGGTAGTTAGTCCTATATTATATAGTACCGGCAGTTGATGTTGAGACTGGACCATTTGGAATTCCTGATTTAATATAGTATAGGGTTGGCCACCGGTTATTATTTTAAGAGGGGTGTTACACACCTCTAACCAACAATTGGGTGATCTACAAGGACGGCCATAAAGTGCTTCATAGGGTGCCATCCCAATAGTAAATTGGTACTAATTATTATAAGAAAGTTCGACCAAAGGGAGATATTGTTCCCAACTACCTTTGAAATCAAGCACACACATTCGGAGCATATCCTCCAATATTTGGTTGACTCTTTGTGTCTGCCCATATGTTTGAGGGTGATAAGAAGTGGTTAACTTAAATTCGGTTTCCATAGCCTCTTGGAAACTTTGACAAAAGTGGGAAACAAAGATCTTGTCTTTGTCAGAAACTATATTTAGTGGCACCCCGTGGAGTCAAACAACCTCTGCAATAAATAGCCGGGCATAGGGAGCAATAATATAATTGGTGCGTACCGGTAGAAAATGTGCCGACTTAGTCAAACGATCAACGATAACCCAAATAGAATCATGACCATTTTTCGACGTTGGCAAGCCCGTGACAAAATCCATTGATAATCTCTCGCACTTCAACACCGGAATTTCCAATGTTTTCAACAAACTCGTCGGTCGCTGATGATCTATCTTGACCAATTTACAAGTGGTGCATTGGGACATGAACTCAAAAATATCCCTCTTCGTGCCTGGACACCAATACTGACGACGCATGTCTTGATACATTTTTTCGTTACCCGGATGCACTTCAAATTTGGAACAGTGAGATTCCGTCATTACGGCCCGTCTTAAGTCCCCTTCGTCTGGGACAATGAGTCTCCCAGGGAAATGCACCCCAACCTCAGAACCTATAGAGTAGGATACTGCTCCCTCGGTTAAAAACTTATGTATACGGTCCTGGCAGCCTTTGTCCCTCCTTTGGGCTTCAACCACCCTAGCCACAATAGTAGGCGTGATGGCCAACACCGACATAAACGCCCTAGCAACCGCGTCCTCTTAACTCTGCTCCTTCCATTTTTCTTTCCATACTTCCGCTAACTCCCCCTCGGGATTTCTACTCAAAGCATCGACCACCACATTTGCCTTGCCCGGGTGATAGTGGATGTCAAATTGATAGTCTTTCACAAACTCTAGCCATCGGCGTTGTCACATATTTAAATCTTTCTGTGAAAATAAATATTGCAGCGATTTATGGTCCGTGAAAAGACTAAATTTCTCCCCTAGGAGATAATGCCTCCAAATCTTCAAAGTAAAGACTACTGCGGCAATTTCCAAATCGTGCATCGGATAATTCTTTTCATGGGGCTTTAGCTTACGAGAAGCATAGGCAGTGGCCCGTCGCTCTTGTTGAAGTACACCTCCCAATCTTTGTAGAGATGCATCAGTGAAGACCAAGTAATCCAATCCTGACCTTAGCAATGCAAGGACTGGAGCAGAAGTCAACCTATCCTTGAGTTCGTCAAAAGTCGACTGGCAGGAATCATTACATACAAACCTCACCCATTTCCGGGTTAAATTTATCAAAGGACTAGCAATTTTAGAGAAACCCTTGATAAATCGGTCATAGTATCCCGCCAAACCCAGAAAACTATGAATCTCGGTAGGTGTCGTGGGCTGACCCCACTCCGTCACTCCAAACACTTTACTTGGGTCCACCGAAATACCCTGGGCTGTCACAATATGACCCAAAAACTGTACCTCCTATGACAAAAACCCGCACTTCTCAAACTTGGCATACAATTGGTGATCCCTCAATCTCTGTAGAACCAATCGTAAGTGAGTAGCATCATCGGCCTCTATGGGAGAATACACTAGAATGTCATCGATAAAAACGATAATATACCGGTCCAGGAAGTCCCGAAATACCCTATTCATGAGCTCCATAAAAACGGTGGGGGCATTGGTTAGTCCAAAAGGCATAACCAAAAATTCATAGGACCCATATCTCGTTAGAAAAACAGTCTTGGACACATCTTGTTCTCGTATCCTTAACTGGTGATACCCCATCCTCAAGTCTATCTTAGAGAAGTACGACGCTCCCCTAAGTTGATCAAACAAATCATCAATCAGAGGTAACGGGTATTTGTTCCGGATGGTGACTTTATTCAACTCTCTGTAGTCAACACATAACTGGAGAGGACCGTTTCTTTTCTTCACAAACAACACTGAAGAACCCCACGGTGACGTGCTTTGCCTAATAAACCCTTGCTCTAGCAAGTCTTGAATCTGATCCCTTAACTCCCTCATTTCAACTGGAGCCATACGGTATGGAGCTCTCGTAATCGATCGAGTTCTCGATGCTAAATCAATTACAAATTCAATCTCCCTACTAGGAGGCAAACCCCGTATTTCCTGAAAAACATCTTCAAAATCTCTAACAACCGAAATAGAATCTAAGGAAACAACTACATCCCGAGAAGTTTCCTCCGGAGTACAATACAAGTAAGTGCTAATACCTCCTTCTAAGCGAGGCATAACCACTAAAAACATTTCTTGGTCTGGAATGGAAAACACTATACTCTTCCCATAGCAATTAACTATCGCATGATACTTCACTAGCCAATCCATACCCAAAATCATATCATACCCGACCATGTCAAGGACGATCAAATCGGCCTCAAAGCACATATTACCAAGAGTTATTCCAATTTGTTTACAAACAAAGAAAATGAGCGAACCATCACCTATGGAAGACTCAACACTAGTGAAGGTACTCTCTGCAGATTTTATCAACTCAGTAGTATGAGCAAATCTCCTAGAAATGAATGAGTGTGTCGCACCCGTATCAAATAACAAACGACCCATGTGCCCCTGAATAAGAAACTTACCCTCAATACCTGGCGGCGCCGGCGGAGCCGGAGGAAGCATATCAACGTGAATATGATAAACACGCCCATGTTGTAGTTGACCCTTATGTGGAGGGGCAACTAGATTAGGAATCTGTGGTGGTAATTGAACCTGTGGCTGCTGTGGAATCCTAAGATGCTGTCCCCCAATCAAGTGAGGACACGACCTCTTGATATGGCCGACTCTCCACACTGAAAACATCGATTCATCAGATTCTCTTGGTTTCGGCCCAGATTATTTCTAAACTTCCCGAAGCCTTGGCCCAGATGTCCTCTCCCTCCATTTCCACCTCTACATGCTTGTTGCGGTTGCGGTCCACCTTGACCTTGCCTATTGTTATTGCCACCCTCGATAAACCCACCAAGACATTTTCTCTTTGACAAGTACCCTTGCTGGGGATTCCTTTCTTTCTGCTTATTTCTCGAAGATTGGGACGAGGGAAATGCTCTTCCTCTAGTCCCATTGCCTCCGGGTTTTCCCGCTTGCCCCATTACCGTAGCCTTCTTGCTACTCTAGACATACAACCGATGTTCTTGGCAATGATGCAATGCCACATTCATCACATCCCCAAAAGTCTACGAAGCTTGATTGCCCAGCAAATGTTGTCGGATCCTCCAGTTTAAACCCCCCATGAACTTTAATATTTTCCTCTCTTCTGAAGTCACCTCATCCGGTACGAAACTTGCTAACCGGGTTAACTCCTCTTCATATTCCGCAAAGGATCTCTTACCACGCACCACATCCTGAAGTTTCCTTCTCATCTCCCTCTGAACTGCGGGAGGGAAGTACTTTTGATCAAACAAAGCCCAGAAATCATTGATAGTCATGGTATCTCTATGCTCTGGCGTAGTCATCGACTCACACCAATGTAATGCAGACCCAACGACTTTAAAAGTAGTAAGGATTTGCTTCCTCTCCTCGCTACACTCCACCATATGCAGATGGCGTTGCATATCCTTCTTCCACTGATTAGCTCTAATAACATCAGACCCTCCATGAAATTTCGAGGGATGGCCCTTTAAAAAGGACTCTCTAACTCTCTCCCACGGAGAAGGTCCCATAGGAGCTTGTGCATCCTGCGCCCGTTGCTGTTGAGCTTGTGGTAATTATTGAACCATGACGGTCATAGCAGTATTAACCGCTTGGGCAATGATATTTTCTACATCAGCAGCATTTACAGTCCCCCGTTGCGGCAGCGATGGAGGGCTAACATACTCTTCTACAACTCTATTGCGTATCGCTGTGAGACCTCTCTTAGGCGGCATCTGAGATGAGGAAACAATAGCGTTAGAATATTATTCAAATAATCTATCTTGCAGAAGATCACAAACATTAGTAACAGAGCAGTCCTAACATTAGGCTCTATATCAAAGAACGCTACGGTAGAATGTGACAAGTCCGCATAGATCCTAAAGATTCTAGAACCTGATGCTCTGATACCATCTGTGACAACCGACTCACCAAAATATGGGGTGGCCAGCCCGATACTCTAATATAACAAGAATCATGGATGGAATCATTCTCAGCGTCACAACAATATAATAAGTATAAGGATAACCACCCAATATTTCAGAAAATGAGTTGCCAAAAATTTTGTTTTATAATAAGTTAAGGAAATAATTTACACAGCCCAATATGAAAAGAAAGTGGAAACCCAAGAAAACTTATATTACATCCACAACAAGAATACAATATGGGGACCGAATATGCTGTCGCTCAACAGATACATACAACGTTTTCAACAAGTTTAATGTAATTTACATAATACATCCATTAAACAGTTTCAAAAGTTTGGTCCACACGCCCGAGTAAAAGACCCGATCATAACTAGAGTACCAAAAATGAAATCGTCTACACGAAATATCCCGTCATATCTGCAAAGTATCGCGGCTCCCCAAAAACACCGGAATGGGAAAGTCAGAACGGGCACCCTTGCGGCGGAGCACCTGAGCGGATGCAAGATTCATTCACAATAAGAAAAATGAACGGGTCAGGGCCTGGTTTTATATGATCACCAGATGAATAAAAAGTATAACAGTTATGAACAGTTAATCATGAATGATAAAGATGAGATTCTAATAACATAATCTCCAAGCATAAATTAAGACAATTTAAATGATTATAAGTTTAATTTAGTTATGCAAGAGGATATGAATAAACAACATTAATTAAAAACCTCCATCCTTTTTCATCATTTCATTTCATCTTTCCCTTCCTTATCAGGAATATAATTACTGTCATATGCTCTTTGTGGCATTCCATTCCTTATCAGGAATATAATCACTATTACATCCTCTTTGTGGCATTTATTATACATCAAGTCCCACTTGATTAAGAATAATTATATTCACATACATATAACGATTCTAAGACCGTCCGCCCGGGTTTCCCCACTGTGCGCCCCCCTAAATGACCATCATCTTCCAGGGCCTATATACCAAGACAACTTGGGCACCTACAACGCAAGACGTCGAGAAGCGGCCATATGCCTGTGGGAGAGTCATAACCACACCCATAATTACCTCTCCATCGCAGAAAAATATACAACAACGCTCATATGGCCTAGGACTATATCCACCCTACATTCATTATCCAGGGGGCTTCACCTCACGCGCGCACTTCCCTTATGATGGAATTTAGAGACGTGTGTTTAATTAAATTGGCATTTACCATATTTGTCTCATTTTCTATTCCATTTTACATGCGTAATGTTTCATTTTATCCAAAATCATAATCATTGAATATTCTCATTAGTATTCATCGTACACTAAGTTCCGAATTATTCTACAAGACACAAGGTTTTATATACCTCAATTGAGCCCCTAAAGTCTCCAAGTATGGGCTTACAACTCCTAGACTCCTATTAATTATCTAAAGGAAAGAAATGACCTAACCTCAATTTGTACACCTCCAGAATAAGCCCCGTTTAACCCATTTCTAAGGTAGGGTAGTGGCCCAACTCATCTAAAACTCTAGGACTCTAAGTTTAATTCATATAAGAAGGTTCCTAGGTCCTAAGACTAAAGAAAAGGGTTAGAAATGAGCTAAGAAAAATCACTCAAAATAATAGGATTTTCGAATCGATTCGGCCTGGCCGAATCTATTCGGTCAGAAAAGTGAATCGATTCGGACCAACTGAATCGATTCGATCAAAAAACCTGACTTTTTGCATAATTGACGAATCGATTCGGATAGGACGAATCAATTTGGTCCACTCAAACCTGTAAACTGTCCCTATGGCAAATCGATTCGGTAGGGGCGAATCGATTCACCCAGCCCAGAATTGCCTAATTCGGCTATGGAGTTTTATAACTCAAAATTCCCCCAGCTTATTTCTACCCAAACCAAGATCATTTATGGAAACCAACAAATCATAAATGCATCTAACAACTATGATTTACACCAATAAATATTCAAATCAACTTTCAAGGGTTCAAAACTCACAAATCCATTTCAAACTCTAATATTGTTAAACCATAACCAATCCACAACAATCAATACACATTATTCATCTTAAACCATATATTAGCAAGTAGAAAACTTGCCTTAAGCTTGCAATCTTAGATTCTTGGAAGATGGAAGCAAGATCAAACTCCAAATATTTAATCTCCAATCTCTCCCTTTTCTTCTCCACCAATTCTCTTTTTCTCTCTATCTCTCTAGGTTTAATAAATGCACTTAAGAGAAATAAATGAAAGGCAAGACTAAATCGTGGCTTCGGTCTAAATTCTCCTCTTAAATGGTTAATATCAGATTAAAATGACTCACAACTACACACATAAGCTATAACCAGTCAAAAGTGCCCAAAACATAAAAATACAATATGGCACTTATTTCGACTATCTGGCCCATTTTGGGACTAACTACGCCCTCTAAATTATCATTTGGAAATTTTATAAATCATTTCAAGTTCCGGATTCATTTAAACCATAAATGTCATTTAAAACATATGACACTATAAAATGCAACATGAGGATATTTACTTACACATACAGTAAATATGCAACAATTTAGTAAATATTAACTTTTATCTCATTCAATTATTACTTACTCCATATTCCAACATTCTATATAATTAATTCACACCGTAAATAAATATAAAATAGGTTCTCAAAAGCGAGGGTTGTTACATACTCCCCCCCTTATGAGGGAATTTTGCCCCCAAAATTCATGCGTACCTTGCAAGAAGAGATGCAGATACTTTTCTTTCATATCATCCTCGCGCTCCCACGTCGATTCCTCAGCGTTGTGATGACCCCATTGGACTCAAACCAAGGGAACCACTCTAGATCTCAATCGTCGCCCTCCATGCTCTAAAATATCAACCGGTTGTTCTTCATATGAAATGTCGGGTTGCAACTGGATATCCTCCAAAGGAATATGGCAAAGGGCTCCTTCACACCTCTTGTACTTAATCAAAGAGGAAACATGGAACACATCATGGATCTGTTGTAAGTGTTCCGCTAAGGCATGTTGATACGCCACCGGGCTTCCCTTGGCAATAATAGGAAAAGGTCCCACAGAGTGCGGCGCAAGCTTCCCTTTCTTCCCAAAACGCTTGATAACTTTCGTAGGAGATACTCTCACCAACACTTGATCCCCTATCTCCATCTCTACATGCCTTCTATTAGAATAGGCATAACTCTTTTGACGGTCTTGAGCTATTTGGATGCGATTCTGGATGAGTTCAATCTCAGAAGAAGTATCCTGGATCATTTCAGGTCCAAGGAACTTATTATCCCCCACATGTAACCAACAAGTGGGAGATCTACAAGGCCGTCCATAAAGTGCTTCATAGGGTGCCATCCCAATAGTAAATTGGTACGAATTATTATAAGCAAATTCGACCAAAGGGAGACATTGTTCCCAACTACCTTTGAAATAAAGCACACACATTCGGAGCATATCCTCCAATATTTGGTTGACTCTTTTTGTTTGCCCATCTTTCTGACGGTTAAAGAAGTGCTTAACTTCAATTCGGTTACCATAGACTCTTGGAAACTTTAACAAAAGTGGTAAACAAAGATCTTTTCTCTGTCAAAGACTATATTTAGTGGCATCCCGTGGAGTCTAACAACCTCCGCAATAAATAGCTGGGCATAGCGAGCAGTATTATAATCGGTGCGTACAGGTAGGAAATGTGCCGACTCAGTCAAACGATCAACGATAACCCAAATAGAATCGAGAACATTTTGCGACGTTGGCAAGCCTGTGACAAAATCCATTGATATGCTCTCCCACTTCCACACCGGAATTTCCAACGGTTACAACAAACTCGTCGATCGCTCATGATCTATCTTGACCAATTGACAAGTGCTGCATTGGGACACGAGCTAAGAAATATCCCTCTTCATGCCTGGCCACCAATACTGACGGCGCGTGTCTTTAGACATTTTGTCGTTACCCGGATGCACTACAAACTTGGAACCGTGAGATTTCGCCACTATGGCCCGTCTTAAGTCCCCTTCATCCGGGACAATGAGTCTCCCTTGGAAACGCACCCCACCCTCGGAACTTATAGAGTAGGATTCTGCTCCCTCGGTCAATAACTTATGTATACGGTCCTGGCAGCCTCTGTCCCTCCTTTGGGCTTCAACCACCCTAGCCACAATAGTAGGCGTGACGGTCAACACCGACATAAATGCCCTAGCAACCGCATCCTCTTAACTCAGCTCCTTCCATTTTTCTTTCCATACTTCCGCTAACTCCCCCTCGGGCTTTCTACTCAAAGCATCCGCCACCACATTCTCCTTGCTCGGGTGATAGTGGATGTCAAATTGATAGTCTTTCACAAACTCTGGCCATCGGCGTTGTCGCATATTTAAATCTTTCTGTGAAAATAAATATTGCAGCGATTTATGGTCCGTGAAAAGATTACTTTTCTCCCCTAGGAGATAATGCCTCCAAATCTTCAAAGCAAAGACTACTGCGGCAAGTTCCAAATTGTGCACCAGATAATTCTTTTCATGGGGCTTTAGCTTGCGAGAAGCATAGGCCATGGCCTGTCGCTCTTGTTTAAGTACACCTCCCAATCCGTGTAGAGATGAATCGGTGAAGACCAAGTATTCCAATCCTGGCCTTGGTAATGATAGGACTGAAGCAGAAGTGAACCTATCCTTCAGTTCGTCAAAAGCTGACTTGCAAGAATCATCCCATACAAACCTCACCCCTTTTCGGGTTAAATTTATCAAAGGACTAGCAATTTTAGAGAAACCCTTGATAAATCGACCATAGTACCCCGCCAACCTCCGAAAACTACGAATCTCAATAGGTGTCGTGGGCTGACCCCACTCCCTCACCGCAAATACTTTACTTGGGTCCACCGAAATACCCTGGGCTGTCACAATATGACCCAGAAACTGTACCTCCTGTAACCAAAACCCGTATTTCTCGAACATGGCATACAATTGGTGATCCCTCAATCTCTGTAGAACCAATAATAAGTGAGTAGCATGATCGGCCTCTATGGGAGAATACACTATAATGTCATCGATAAACACGATAACAAACCGGTCCAGGAAGTCCCGAAATACCCTATTCATGAGGTCCATAAACACGGCGGAGGAATTGGTTAGTCCAAAAGGCATAACCAAAAATTCATAGGGACCATATCTCGTTAGAAAAGCAGTCTTGGACACATCTTGTTCTCGTATCCTCAACGGGTGATACCCCATTCTCAAGTCTATCTTAGAGAAGTATGACGCTCCCCTAAGTTGATCAAATAAAGCATCAATCCGAGGTAACAGGTATTTTTCCGGATGGTGACTTTTCTTCACAAACAACACCGGAGCACCCCACGATGACGTGCTTCGCCTAATAAACCCTTGCTCTAGCAAATCCTGATTCTGATCCCTTAACTCCCTGATTTCAATAGGAGCCATACGGTACGGAGCTCTCGTAATCGGTCGAGTTACAGACGGTAAATCAATTACAAATTAATCTCCCTACAAGGAGGCAAACCCGGTATTTCTCGGAAAACATCTTCAAAATCTCTAACAACCGGAATAGAATTTAAGGAAACAACTACATCCCGAGTAGTTTCCTCCGCAATACAATACAAGTAAGTGCAAGTACCTCCTTATAAGCGAGGCATAACCACTACAAACATTTCTTGCCCTGTAATGGAAAACACTATACTCTTCCCATAACAATTAACTATCGCATGATACTTTACTAGCCAATCCATACCCAAAATCCCATCATACCTGACCATGTCAAGGACGAGCGAAACGACCTCAGAGGGATTGGACCGTTAAATATTTTTAAATATTTTTTTTCTAGAGAGTTTTATGTTTTGAGGACTCTCAGATAGTTTAATGTTTTGACGACTCTTTAAGAGTTTTATGTTTTGACAACTCTTAAAGAGTTTTATGTTTTGACGACTCTTCTATATAATACGAATTCAATTAAAACTCAATTTTAATTCCGATTCCAATTCCGTTTGAAAATTTATTTTTCAAAAATAAAAACCAACATTTTAAATTATAAAATCTATAAAATCCAAAATTTTATTTTTCTCCAATTTTGAAAATTAATTTAAAAATTCTCACTGAAAAAATCCGGGTTGTTAAATTCTTCCCCACTAACTAAGAATTTCGCCCTCGAAATTCAATCAAACTAAACACTAAAAAATCAGGCCACACCAACAATCTCCAAAAATAAATCTCGTCTGGAAAAATCAACTTTAAACACCTCATATCTAACCTCGATGCCTAACACGACTTATCACCCAAAATTTTCTCTCTCCAAGAAAAAATATGTCTAACCCGCATGCTAGACCCAAAACTCAAGACCCAGGGGTTGTTGTATACCTAAGCTCTGATACCATTTTGTAACACCCCGCCCATCTCGGGAGAGCGAACGGAGCGCTACTATTGAAAAAACTAACTAAATCCATCCAAAAAAAGGTATAGAGCATCTAAATCCCACAATAAAACAAGAGAAACCACTAATCTCAATCTTCAGATTAAATATAACCAAATCTCTCGAAATAATACAACTATCTATCTCGAAATAAAATGCTCTATACAAAAAAAATAAATACAATTCTTCTCATCTTCTCGAATATTCTTTCCAAAATATCCAAGCTAAAATCAATCTCCATAGTGCCCCAAAATACACGCTAACCTGCCACTAAAAGAAAATATGGGGAAGTACACAATATGACAAGAAAGATGCTCAATAAATATTAGTGGTGAATAAAGCGTAACAATACGAGTACGAATATTCAAATCAAATGTTAATCTCAATAGCATTTTTATCAATATACTTTCTCAACAACACATTAGTCAGAGTCACAAGGCCTCACCATACGGCGCCATACTTTATCAAGTAGTCAAAACAGTTATGTTGGCGGGTGCCCAACATCAGTGCCATATTAAAATCTCATGACAACATGCCCAACACAATAATAATACAACATGAATCAAAAATTAGATTCCAATAATAATTTCCTGATTCCAATTGAATTTAGCAATTCAAATATGAGTCAATAATCACAAGAAAACAAAGGGAATAACACTCGCGAGATTAAGGAGAATATTGTGTAAAACCCCATACCTCAAAATCATCACATAATTTTAGTCTCAAAATTTGAACACACCATCACGTTCCTCTCGCAGAAATAATCAAATCTCGTTCTAGCCCAAACTCGAGAAAACACCAAATAAGCCTTCTAATCTAAAGTTGAAATCTTGAATAAGTTTGGGGCTATGGTTTGTAGATGAAAGGGAGTAATTTTGGAGAGGTCTTCTCGTCGAAAAGTTTGAGAAAAAGTTATTTGAAAAGTCAAGCCACGAATAAGTTGATATATAAAGGATTACGAGTTTGGTTAAGAAAAGAGTTCTAATCAGATAAAAACACAAAAAAAATTAATCCGGACAATTGGATCGTTGGAAATAGATGAAATTCGGCAAAAAATTAGCTGAAGACGAGAGGAAGTTGTCCAAAAAATTTCAGCTGGATCAGACCGTTAAATATTTTTAAATATTTTGTTTTTTAGAGAGTTTTATGTTTTGAGGACGCTTCTATATAATAAAAATTTAATCAAAACTCCATTTTAATTTTGATTCCAATTCCGTTTGAAAATTTATTTTTCAAATATAGAAACCAACATTTTAAATTATAAAATTTATAAAATCCAAAATTTCATTTTTCTCCGATTTCCAAAATTAATTTAAAAATTCTCATTTAAAAAATACGGGTTGTTAAATACTTCCCCACTAACAAGGAATTTCTCCCTCGAAATTCAACAAAACCTAACACTAAAAAATCAGAGCACACCAACAATTTCCAAAAATATATCTCGTCTCCAAAAATCAACTTTAAATACCTCACATCTAACCTCGATGTCTAACACGACTTTTCACCCAAAAGTTTCTGTCTCCAAGAAAAAATATGTGTAACCCGAATGCTAGACCCAAAATCCAAGACTCGAGGATTGTCAAATACCTACGTTCAGATACCAATTTGTAACACCTCGCCCGTCCAGGAAGAGCGAACGGAGCGCTACTATCGATAAAACTAACTAAATCCATCCAAAATAAGGTATTGAGCATCTAAGTCCCACAATAAAACAAGAGAAACCAGTAATCTCAATCTTGAGATCAAATACAACCAAATCTCTCGAAATAATATAATTATCTATCTCGTAATAAAATGCTCTATACAAAAGAAATAATTACAATTCTTCTCATCTTATCGAATATTCTATTCAAAATATTCAAGCTAAAATGAATCTCTATAGCTCCCCAAAATCTGCGCAAACCTGCCTCTAAAAGAAAATAACGGGAAGTACACAATACAACAGGAAGGATTCTCAACAAATATTAGTGGTGAATAAAGCGTAGCAATACGAGTACGAATATTCAAATCAAATGCGAATCTCAATAGCATTTTTATCAATATAATTTCTCTACAACACATTAATGAGAGTCACTAGGCCTCACAATACGGCGCCATACTTAATCAAGTAGCAGTAACAGGAATCTTGGGGGGTGCCCAACATCAGTGCCATATTAAAATCTCATGACAACATGCCCAACACAATAATAATACCACATAAATAAAAAATTAGATTCCAACAATAATTTCCTTATTCTAATTAAATTTAGCAATTCAAATATGAGTCAATAATCACAAGAAAACAAAGGGAATAATACTCGCGAGATTAAGGATCATATTGTGTAAAACCCCATACCTCAAAATCATCACATAATTTTAGCCTCAAAATCTAAACACACCATCACGTTCCTCTCGCAAAAATAATCAAATCCCGTTCTAACCCAAACTCGAGAAAACTATGTATATCTCGCATGCTAGACCCATAACCCAAGACCCGAGGGTTATCGTATACCTAAGTTCTGATACCATTCTTTAACAACCCGTCCATCCGAGGAGAGCGAACCGAGCGCTACTATCGATAAAACTAACTAAATCCATCGAAACTAAGGTATGGTGCATCTATATCCCACTGTAAAACAAGAGAAACCACTAATCTCAATCTTCAGATTAAATACTACAGAATCTCTGGAAATAATGCAACAATCTATCCTGAAATAAAATTCTCAATACAACAAAAGTAAATACAATTTGTCTCATCTTCAAGAATATTCTTCCCAAAATATCCAAGCTAAAATCAATCTCCATAGCGCCCCAAAATCCGCGCTAACCCGCCACTAAAAGAAAATATAGGGAAGTATACGACAGGAAAGATGCTCAACAAATATTAGTGGTGAATAAAGCGTAACAGTACGCGTACGAATATTCAAATCAGATGCGAATCTCAATAGCATTTTTATCAATATAATTTCTCAACCACACATTAATTAGAGTCACCAGGCCTCACAATACAGCGCTAAACTTTATCAAATAGCCGGAACAGGAATCTTGGCGGGGGCCCATCATCAGTGCCAATTTAAAATCTCATGACAGCATTCCCAACACAATAATAATACCACATGAATAAAAAATTAGATTCGAACAATAATTTCCTGATTCCAATTGAATCTAGCAATTCGAATATGAGCCAATAATCACAAGAAAACAAAGGGAATAAAACTCGCGAAATTAAGGAGCATATTGTGTAAAATCCCATACATCAAAATCATCACATAATTTTAGCCTCAAAATCTAAACACATTATCACGTTCCTCTCGCAAAAATAATCAAAATCACGTTCTAGCCCAAACTCGAGAAAACTCCAAATAAGCCTTGTAATCTAAGGTTAAAATCTTGAATAAGTTTGGGGCTACGATTTGTAGATGAAACGGAGTAATTTTGAAGAGGCCTTCTCATTGAAAAGTTTGAGAAAAAGTGATTTGAAAAGCCAATCCACGAATTAGTTGATGTATAAAGGATTAAGAGTTTGATTAAGAAAGGAGTTTTAATCAGATACAAACACTAAAAAAATTATTTCGAACAATTGGACCATTGGATTAGGATGAAAATCGGCAAAGAATTAGCTGAAGATGAGAGAAAGCTGTCAAAAAAATTTCACCTGGATCCGACCGTTCAATATTTTTAAATATTTTGTTTGCAAGAGAGTTTTATGTTTTGAGGACTCTTAGAGAGTTTTATGTTTTGACAACTCTTCAATATAATAAAAATTCAATTAAAACTCCATTTTAATTCCGATTCCAATTCCGTTTGAAAATTTATTTTTCAAATATAAAAACCAACATTTTAAATTACTAAATTTATAAAATCCAAAATTTCATTTTTCTCTGATTTCCAAAATTAATTTAAAAATTCTCATTTGAAAAATTCGGGTTGTTAAACACTTCCCCACTAACAAGGAATTTCTCCCTCGAAATTTAACGAAACCTAACACTAAAAAATCAGGACACACCAACAATCTCCAAAAATAAATCTCGTCTCCAAAAACCATCTTTAAATACCTCACATCTAACCTCGATGCCTAACACGACTTATCACCCAAAATTTTCTATTTCCAAGAAAAAATATGTCTAACTCACATGCTTGACCCAAAACCCAAGACCCGAGGGTTTTCGTATACCTAAGCTCTTATATCATATTGTAACACCTCACCCGCCCGAGGAGAGTGAACGGAGCGCTACTATCGATAAAACTAACTGAATCCATCAAAAATAAGGAATAAAGCATCTAAATCCCACAACAACACAAGAGAAACAACTAATCTCAATCTTCAGATTAAATACAACCAAATCTTTCGAAATAATACAACTATCTATCTCGAAATAAAATGCTCTATACAACAAAAATAAATACAATTTTCTCTTCTTCTCGAATATTCATCTCAAAATGTCCAAGATAAAATAAATCTCCATAGCGCCCCAAAATCCATGCTAACCTGCCACTAAAAGAAAATATGGAGAAGTACACAATACCGCAGGATAGATGCTCAACAATTATTAGCGGAAGCATAACAATACGAGTACGAATATTCAAATCAAATGCGAATCTCAATAGCATTTTTATCAATATAATGTCTCAACAACAAATTAATCATAGTCACACGGCCTAACCATACCACGCCATACTTTATCACGTAGTCAGAACAAGAATCTTGGCGAGTGCCCAACATCAGTGCCATATTAAAATCTCATGACAACATGCCCAACACAATAATAATATGACATGAATCAAAAATTAGATTGCAACCATAATTTCTAGATTCCAATTGAATTTAGCAATTCGTATATGTGTCAATAATCACAAGAAAACAAAGGGAATAACACTCGCGAGATCAAGGAGCATATTGTGTAAAACCCCATACCTCAAAATCATCACATAATTTTAGCCTCAAAATCTAAACACATCATTATGTTCCTCTCGTAAAAATAATCAAATCTCGTTCTAGCCCAAACTCGAGAAAACACCAAATTAGCCTTCTAATTTAAGGTTGAAATCTTGAATAAGTTTGGGACTATGGTTTGTAGATGAAAAGAAGTAATTTTTTAGAGGTCTTCTCGTTGAAAAGTTTGAGAAAAAATGATTTAAAAATCCAAGCCACTAATTAGTTGATATATAAAGGATTAAGAGTTTGATTAAAAAAAGAGTTTGAATCAGATACAAACACTAAAAAAATTATTTCGGATGATCGGGCCGTTGGAATTGGATGAAATTTGGCAGAGAATTAGCTAAAGACGAGATGAATCTGTCAAAAAAATTTCAGCCCAATCAGGTCGTTCAATATTTTTGAACATTTTTGTTGCTAGAGAGTTTTATGTTTTGAGGATTCTTATATATAATAAAAATTCAATGAAAAATCCATATTAATTTTGATTGCAATTCCGTTTGAAAATTTATTTTTCAAATATAAAAACCAACATTTTAAATTATAAAATTTATAAAATCCAAAATTTATTTTTCTCCGATTTCCAAAATTAATTTAAAATTTCTCATTTAAAAAATCCGGGTTGTTACAAAAGATTTAAAAGGATTTGCTAGATATTCCTTCCAAAGCTAAAGCATCACTTAAATTAGATAAAATAGGTTGTAATTACATTAGATTAGTTTAATTGAGATGCATTGCAACAGGCCTATCATAACGGTCCAAATTTATTGCTTTAGATTCTTTGGTCATTGGCTTCCCTAAGTTGATTTCTTCTTTTGAGCTTCTGAGTGCCATTTAGGGAAGCCAATTTTCCATTTATTTAATAATATGTGTGTTGTGGGGGGGGGGGGGGGGGGGGGTATATTGTCCCTCTTCCATAGATAAATTAAAAAAAAAAAACTTTGGTGGGATACATCATTTCTTAGGTAAAGATACTTAGGAAAGGGGGTTCATATGCAGTTTATATATTGTTATATTCTATTTGCATTTGAAGGTGTGTTTAAGTGCAACTTAACAATGGTACGGAAAATATATACCCAAGAGCAAAGCTACTTAAGTTTGTGTCGGTCAAGTTGTAACAACCCGTCCTTTTAGGGATACTTAAATTCCATAATTGGGTATAAATTGGAAATTTGAGGAATTTCTCGGAATAGTGATTTTTGGGATTTTCAAGGATTAGATGATTTTCGATGGGTGTTGTATTTACTTTTGAGATTAAGTAAATATGTAGAAGTATTTTCATTATATGTCGCCGTTGAGTAAAGAGACAAAAAGGTAAGATTTTTTAATTGGATAACTCGAAGTGAGATGCAATGGGTTAAAATAGTGAATTGCGGTCAAGTACCTCGGATGGAAATTTTGACTGCGCAGCGAGTCTCGGAATGGCCGAGATAGTCCGAAAAGAGTGTTTAATGGTCGAAATTGAGTTTCGAGAATTTTTAAACGAATAAGGACTCGCAATTGAGTAAACGAGTCATTTTTGGGTTTTAAAGGGTATAAACCCTTTTTCTCCCTATATAAGGAGGGAGAGGGGGAGAGAAGAGCAACAAAAGAGAGAGAGGAGGAGAGAAAAGAGGAGAAAAGGGGAAACTCCGGACAACCTCCGCGGGATTCGACTTGGGATCGTCGGATTTTATCCACGAGGCAAGTGTTTACTTGCATTATTTACTTTTGAGAATAAATCTCATATCATAGTTTGGTAATAACATACCCTAAAGATTTTGGGTTGGGTTTTCGTGGATAAAATGGGTTTTTGGGAGTTAAAACGAATACACCCCAATAATTTTCCAATTCGAGAAACTTAGGATTTAATCGAAATTAATTGTTGGTTTCGAGTTCTAGGATGTTTAGAACCCTTGTTATTTTTGTAGATGTCGTTAGTTGAGGTTGTAGGATGTTGGGAGCAGAGACAAAAGCTTGGGAGAAACTTTAAAGGCCGAAACAACTTCTCAGAGAAGAAGTTGTCCGCCGTGATCGATCGATCGAAGGTATAGGATCAATCGATCGACCATCGATCGATCAAGGGCCATGGGTCGATCGATCGACCCTTCAGGAAGTTTGACAATTTTTCATAGGGTTAATTGGATGGGACGAATTCCAATTTTAATTGATTCTAGATTATTTAAGAAAGGAAATAAGTAATCTTTTAAGAGTAAATAGTCATCCAATGGAGGGAAATTATGGGAATTAAGTGAGTGTTTTATGTGTTTGACACTAAAACTATATTTTCGAGGAAAATAGTATATTTGAGGAATTAGAATGTTGGGCTTCCTAAAATAGGCTGAGGACCTCTAAATGATTAATTGGACGAGATGTAATCCTTGGGTTTGTTGGAAGGAGATCCACAACCTATTTAATTTTAGGGTATTTTGGGACGAATATCAGTTGGGATAGTTTCAGTGGCCATTTTGGCCTATATGATTATACAAGCGGGATAACATAATTATGTTGATGATGGTTGAGGGAATCCTATGAGTTTATTAGGATGAATTGGAGAATATACTTATTTAGTTAATGTAAATTGGTATATTTGGAGATATCCACTAAATCCTTAGATGGGAATAATGTATTTACTGTTTATCAAGTGAGGGAATACTTAAGGTATATTATCATGAGTTGTGAATGTATGAATAGGATTATTTAAGAAAATCTTTGGGATTATTCGTCATCGCTAGGTGCGATTGGAAATTATGGCCATTTATATATATATTCAAGGAGAAATATATAGTATAAATATACTATGTGATTAAAGTATATATATTATATGAATACATATGTATCTGTGTGTGAATGGTATGTGTGTATTTAGAGGTTGATGCCACGGGCTTTCCTTTGGTATAGGGTTGGAATAGCCAGATTATATATTGCTCTAGTGCGATCCAGGGAGGTTGCGTGATGTGGGTGAATCCCCTGGCTCGAGGAGTAGGGTAAGTATAGTCCTCAGGTCATTGTCGTCCCGCATTCGAGTGCGATGTGTGTAACTCAACTTGCAGGGGGAACATGACCGCCTCCACCATTCTGTTTTTGTTTACCATGCACATTGATGGATTCCGACTTAGTACAGTGGTTTAATATGAGAACTCGGATTTTGGATATGCACTATGAGACCGCATCCTCGAGCTATAGCTCATTGGGATGGTTATTATGCTTGTGTGTATAGTATATTACTTGTGCATGAGAACAGGGTAATATATATGTCTATGAGAATAAAGAGATAAAAATGATAAATGATAAATTCTCAGTCCGGGAGATATATCCAGATGTGCATTATAAAAATGAATAGAGAATAACCTCAGTCCGAGAGATATATCCGGATGTACCTTATAAAGATGAATCTAGAGTAAACCTCAGTCCGGGCGATATTATCCGGATGTATATTGTAAGATGTATATTAGAGTAAGTATGTTATGCATATCATTATATAGTATGTATATACGTTGTGTACTAAGGGTCTAATGGATCTCGACGATAAAATTTGTCGCGTAGTAGTGTATAGTGGGGTTCCTTGTTTGGATTTCGCTCTGCGAGACACCCCACGCACGAACACGGCATAGTGTAGAGACTGGGGAGATGTTCAGCCCTTAGTACTTGGAATAACTAGGGTTTCTAGAAGATGGGTGACAGATTATTTACGCAGCGTAGCTTGACTAAGATGTTTAAAGGGATATGCTAGGTGTGCACTATTAGAAGAGAGGTGAGGGGTATCTCATGGGAGTGCGATACCAAATTTAAATATGAGATAAAAACCTATTTTTAAAATAAAGCATTTATGCACTTGCTAAATATTTTTCACACTCGGGATCTGACCCATGTATCTACTTTTCCCTCTCTTGCTATATATATATATATATATATATATATATTATATATAGGTGTCTAGACACAGGGACACCTGGATGATGACACTTCTTTCGAGTCAGACGTCTGCTGTGGCAGTTGTGGATGCATGCAGGTTTTCGATAGACTCTTCTATCCTTGTAATCTAGATAGGAGGTACTATAAAAATATTCGGGCCAACGTACCAATTGCATTTATTTATTCTTTTACCGCCTTTTAGTGCGGCATTCGATTTGGTTGTATCATATTTGAACCGAGTGATCGATTATTTTATTTCTTTCCAGTTTCATTTATATAAACTGTGTGGATGTTTTAATCGTTTAGAAGTTTAAAAAGATGTAATACCCCGTATTTTCATGGCTTTTAAATTTAAGGATTCATTAAATTTAATTGAGATAAATTAATTTAATTTTAATCCAGAATGTTGTTTTAAATATTTACTAGCGTGACGAGAGTTAGTAATTATTGGAAATTTGTTATTTGTTGAATACTACTGGATGAGTATAGTAATATATGAGATTTATTTTTATAATATTGTCACGTGTGAATAAAATGACAATTGTGGAAATTTAAGTCGGGACGCGCCTGTGTCGGGTTGGGACTAAATGTGGATTAATAAAAGTGAATATTTTATAGGTTGTATGTATGGTCATTTTGAGTGCGTCAACGCGTCCGGAAGGATTGAGATAGTCAGAAAAGTATACCCGGGAGTTTGATTTGGGTCTCGGGGCATTTTTAGGCCTAATTAGTACCCCGGGGGGGCATTTTAGTCATTTTGTATTTTTGGGTAATTAAACCCACGAAAATTAAAGGGGTTATATCCAAGTTAAAGGGGTTATATACAACAGAAATAACTACAATTCTTCTCATCTTATTTAATATTCTTTCCAAAATATCCAAGTTAAAATCAATCTCCATAGCTCCGCGCTAACCTGCCACTAAAAGAAAATATGGGGAAGTACACAATACGACAGGAAAGATGCTCAACAAATATTAGGGGAGAATAAAGCGTAACTATATGAGTACGAATATTCAAATCAAATGCGAATCTCAATACCATTTTTATCAATATAATTTCTCTACAACACATTAATCAGAGTCACCAGGCGTCACCATAAGGCGCCATACTAATCAAGTAGCCAGAACAGGAATCTTAGCGGGTGCCGAACATATGTGCCATATTAAAATCTCATGATAACATGCCCAACACAATAATAATACCACATGAATCAAAAATTAGATTCCAACAATAATTTCCTGATTCCAATTGAATTTAGCAAATCAAATATGAGTCAATAATCAGAAGAAAACAAAAGGAATAACACTCGCGAGATTAAGGAGCATATTGTGTAAAATCCTATACCTCAAAATCATCACATAATTTTAGCCTCTAAATCTAAAAATACCATCACGTTCCTCTCGCAAAAATAATCAAATCTCGTTCGAGCCCAAACTGGAGAAAACACCAAATAAGCCTTTTAATCTAAGGTTGAAATATTGAATAAGTTTGGGGATATGGTTTGTCAATGAAAGGGAATAATTTTGGAGAGGTCTTCTCGTTGAAAAGTTTGAGAAAAATTGATTTCAAAAGCCAAGCCACGAATTAGTTGATATATAAAGGATTAAGAGTTTGATTAAGAAAAGAGTTCTAATGAGATACAAACACTAAAAAATTTATTTCGGACGATCGGACCGTTGGAATTGGATGAAATTTAGCGAAGAATTAGCTAAACACGAGAGGAAGTTGTCCAAAACATTTCAGCTGGATCGGATACATCAATATTTTTTAATATTTTATTTTCTAGAGAGTTTTCTGTTTTGAGGACACTTGGAGATTTTTATGTTTTGAGGACTCTTCTATATAATAAAAATTAAATTAAAACTCCATTTGAATTCCCATTCCAATTCCGTTTGAAAATTTATTTTTCAAATATAAAAACCGACATTTTAAATTATAAAATTTATAAAATCCAAAATTTCATTTTTCTCCGATTTCCAAAATTAATTTTAAATTTCTAATTTAAAAAATTCGGGTTGTTAAATACTTACCCACTAATAAGGAATTTCGCCCTCGAAATTCAACGAAACCTAACACTAAAAAATTAGACCACACCAACAATTTCCAAAAATAAATCTCGTCTCCAAAAATCAACGTTAAATACCTCACATCTAACCTCGATGCCTAAAACGACTTATCCTCCAAAATTTTCTATCTCCAAGAAGAAATATGTCTAACCCGAATGCTAGACCCAAAACCCAAGACTCGAGGATTATCGTATACCTAAGTTCAGATACCATTCTGTAACACCCCGCCCGTTCGGGGAGAGAGAACGGAGCGCTACTATCGATAAAACTAACTAAATCCATCCAAAATAAGGTATAAAGTATCTAAATCCCACAATAAAACAAGAGAAACTACTAATCTAAATCTTCAGATTAAATACAACCAAATCTCTCGAAATAATACAACTATCTATCTTGCAATAAAATGCTCTATACAACAGAAATAACTACAATTCTTCTAATCTTATTTAATATTCTTTCCAAAATATCGAAGTTAAAATCAATCTCCATAGCTCCGCGCTAACCTGCCACTAAAAGAAAATATGGGGAAGTACACAATACGACAGGAAGATGCTCAAAAAATATTGGGGCGAATAAAGCGTAACAATATGAGTACGAATATTCAAATCAAATGAGAATCTCAACAGCATTTTTATCAATATAATTTCTCTACAACACATTAATCAGAGTCACCAGGCGTCACCATAAGGCGCCATACTTAATCAAGTAGCCAGAACATGAATCTTAACGGGTGCCCAACATCAGTGCCATATTAAAATCTCATTATAACATGCCCAACACAATAATAATACCACATGAATCAAAAATTAGATGCCAACAATAATTTCCTGATTTCAATTGAATTTACCAATTCAAATATGAGTCAATAATCACAAGAAAACAAAGGGAATAACACTCGCGAGATTAAGGAGCATATTGTGTAAAATCCTATACCTCAAAATCATCACATAATTTTAGCCTCTAAATCTAAAAATACCATCACGTTCCTCTCGCAAAAATAATCAAATCTCGTTCGAGCCCAAACTGGAGAAAACACCAAATAAGCCTTCTAATCTAAGGTTGAAATATTGAATAAGTTTGGGGCTATGGTTTGTAAATGAAAGGGAATAATTTTGGAGAGGTCTTCTCGTTGAAAAGTTTGAGAAAAATTGATTTGAAAAGCCAAGCCACGAATTAGTTGATATATAAAGGATTAAGAGTTTGATCAAGAAAAGAGTTCTAATGAAATACAAACACTAAAAAGTTTATTTCGGAGGATCGGACCATTGGAATTGGATGAAATTTAGCGAAGAATTAGCTAAACACGAGAGGAAGTTGTCCAAAACATTTCAGCTGGATCGGATACATCAATATGTTTTAATATTTTATTTTCTAGAGATTTTTATGTTTTGAGGACACTTGGAGATTTTTATGTTTTGAGGACTCTTCTATATAATAAAAATTGAATTAAAACTCCATTTTAATTCCGATTCCAATTCCGTTTATAAATTTATTTTTCAAATATAAAAAACAACATTTTAAATTATAAAATTTATAGAATCCAAAATTTCATTTTTCTCCGATTTTCAAAATTAATTTAAAAAATCCGGGTTTGGTAAATACTTACCCACTAATAAGGAATTTCGCCCTCGAAATTCAACGAAACCTAACACTAAAAAATTAGACCACACCAACAATTTCCAAAAATAAATCTCGTCTCCAAAAATCAACATTAAATACCTCACATCTAACCTCGATGCCTAAAACGACTTATCCTCCAAAATTTTCTATCTCCAAGAAGAAATATGTCTAACCCGAATGCTAGACCCAAAACCCAAGACTCGAGGATTATCGTATACCTAAGTTCAGATACCATTCTGTAACACCACGCCCGTTCGGCGAGAGAGAACGGAGTGCTACTATCGATAAAACTAACTAAATCCATCAAAAATAAGGTATAAAGTATCTAAATCCCACAATAAAACAAGAGAAACTACTAATCTCAATCTTCAGATTAAATACAACCAAATCTCTCGAAATAATACAACTATCTATGTTGAAATAAAATGCTCTATACAACAGAGATAACTACTATTCTTCTAATCTTATTTAATATTCTTTCCAAAATATCAAAGTTAAAATCAATCTCCATAGCTCCGCGCCAACCTGCCACTAAAAGAAAATATGGGGAAGTACACAATACGACTGGAAGATGCTCAAAAAATATTGGGGCGAATAAAGCGTAACAATATGAGTACGAATATTCAAATCAAATGCGAATCTCAACAGCATTTTTATCAATATAATTTCTCTACAACACATTAATCAGAGTCACCAGGCGTCACCATAAGGCGCCATACTTAATCAAGTAGCCAGAACAAGAATCTTAGCGGGTGCCCAACATCGGTGCCATATTAAAATCTCTATATAACATGCCCAACACAATAATAATACCACATGAATCAAAAATTAGATTCCAACAATAATTTCCTGATTCCAATTGAATTTACCAATTCAAATATGAGTCAATAATCACAAGAAAACAAAGGGAATAACACTCGCGAGATTAAGGAGCATATTGTGTAAAATCCTATACCTCAAAATCATCACATAATTTTAGCCTCTAAATCTAAAAATACCATCACGTTCCTCTCGCAAAAAAAATCAAATCTCGTTCGAGCCCAAACTGGAGAAAACACCAAATAAACCTTCTAATCTAAGGTTGAAATATTGAATAAGTTTTGGGCTATGGTTTGTAAATGAAAGGGAATAATTTTGGAGAGGTCTTCTCGATGAAAAGTTTGAGAAAAATTGATTTGAAAAGCCAAGCCACGAATTAGTTGATATATAAAGGATTAAGAGTTTGATCAAGAAAAGAGATCTAATGAAATACAAACACTAAAAAGTTTATTTCGGACGATCGGACCATTTGAATTGGATGAAATTTAGCGAAGAATTAGCTAAACACGAGAGGAAGTTTTCCAAAACATTTCAGCTGGATCGGATACATCAATATTTTTTAATATTTTATTTTCTACAGAGTTTTATGTTTTGAGGACACTTGGAGATTTTTATGTTTTGAGGACTCTTCTATATAATAAAAATTGAATTAAAACTCCATTTTAATTCCGATTCCAATTCTGTTTATAAATTTATTTTTCAAATATAAAAAACAACATTTTAAATTATAAAATTTATAGAATCCAAAATTTCGTTTTTCTCATATTTCCAAAATTAATTTAAAAAATCCAGGTTGTGAAATACTTACCCACTAATAAGGAATTTCGCCCTCGAAATTCAACGAAACCTAACACTAAAAAATTAGACCACACCAACAATTTCCAAAAATAAATCTCGTTTCCAAAAATCAACATTAAATACCTCACATCTAACCTCGATGCCTAAAACGACTTATCCTCCAAAATTTTCTATCTCCAAGAAGAAATATGTCTAACCCGAATGCTAGACCCAAAACCCAAGACTCGAGGATTATCGTATACCTAAGTTCATATACCATTCTGTAACACCCCGCCCGTTCGGGGAGAGAGAACGGAGCGCTACTATCGATAAAACTAACTAAATCCATCAAAAATAAGGTATAAAGTATCTAAATCCCACAATAAAATAAGAGAAACTACTAATCTCAATCTTCAGATTAAATACAACCAAATCTCTCGAAATAATACAACTATCTATCTTGAAATAAAATGCTCTATACAACAGAGATAACTACTATTCTTCTAATCTTATTTAATATTCTTTCCAAAATATCAAAGTTAAAATCAATCTCCATAGCTCCGCGCCAACCTGCCACTAAAAGAAAATATGGGGAAGTACACAATATGACTGGAAGATGCTCAAAAAATATTGGGGCGAATAAAGCGTAACAATATGAGTACGAATATTCAAATCAAATGGGAATCTCAACAGCGTTTTTATCAATATAATTTCTCTACAACACATTAATCAGAGTCACCAGGCGTCACCATAAGGCGCCATACTTAATCAAGTAGCCAGAACAAGAATCTTAGCGGGGGCCCAACATCAGTGCCATATTAAAATCTCATTATAACATGCCCAACACAATAATAATACCACTTGAATCAAAAATTAGATTCCAACAATAATTTCCTGATTCCAATTGAATTTACCAATTCAAATATGAGTCAATAATCACAAGAAAACAAAGGGAATAACACTCGCGAGATTAAGGAGCATATTGTGTAAAATCCTATACCTCAAAATCATCACATAATTTTAGCCTCTAAATCTAAAAATACCATCACGTTCCTCTCGCAAAAAAAATCAAATCTCGTTCGAGCCCAAACTGGAGAAAACACCAAATAAGCCTTCTAATCTAAGGTTGAAATATTGAATAAGTTTTGGGCTATGGTTTGTAAATGAAAGGGAATAATTTTGGAGAGGTCTTCTCAATGAAAAGTTTGAGAAAAATTGATTTGAAAAGCCAAGCCAGGAATTAGTTGATATATAAAGGATTAAGAGTTTGATCAAGAAAAGAGTTCTAATGAAATACAAACACTAAAAAGTTTATTTCGGACGATCGGACCATTTGAATTGGATGAAATTTAGCGAAGAATTAGCTAAACACGAGAGGAAGTTTTCCAAAACATTTCAGCTGGATCGGATACATTAATATTTTTTAATATTTTATTTTCTAGAGAGTTTTATATTTTGAGGACACTTGGAGATTTTTATGTTTTGAGGACTCTTCTATATAATAAAAATTGAATTAAAACTCCATTTTAATTCCGATTCCAATTCTGTTTATAAATTTATTTTTCAAATATAAAAAACAACATTTTAAATTATAAAATTTATAGAATCCAAAATTTCGTTTTTCTCATATTTCCAAAATTAATTTAAAAAATACGGGTTGTTAAATACTTACCCACTAATAAGGAATTTCGCCCTCGAAATTCAACGAAACCTAACACTAAAAAATTAGACCACACCAACAATTTCCGAAAATAAATCTCGTTTCCAAAAATCAACATTAAATACCTCACATCTAACCTCGATGCCTAAAACGACTTATCCTCCAAAATTTTCTATCTCCAAGAAGAAATATGTCTAACCCGAATGCTAGACCCAAAACCCAAGACTCGAGGATTATCGTATACCTAAGTTCAGATACCATTCTGTAACACCCCGCCCGTTCGGGGAGAGAGAACGGAGCGCTACTATCGATAAAACTAACTAAATCCATCAAAAATAAGGTATAAAGTATCTAAATCCCACAATAAAACAAGAGAAACTACTAATCTCAATCTTCAGATTAAATACAACCAAATCTCTCGAAATAATACAACTATCTATCTTGAAATAAAATGCTCTATACAACAGAGATAACTACTATTCTTCTAATCTTATTTAATATTCTTTCCAAAATATCAAAGTTAAAATCAATCTCCATAGCTCCGCGCCAACCTGCCACTAAAAGAAAATATGGGGAAGTACACAATACGACTGGAAGATGCTCAAAAAATATTGGGGCGAATAAAGCGTAACAATATGAGTACGAATATTCAAATCAAATGGGAATCTCAACAGCATTTTTATCAATATAATTTCTCTACAACACATTAATCAGAGTCACCAGGCGTCACCATAAGGCGCCATACTTAATCAAGTAGCCAGAACAAGAATCTTAGCGGGTGCCCAACATCAGTGCCATATTAAAATCTCATTATAACATGCCCAACACAATAATAATACAACTTGAATCAAAAATTAGATTCCAACAATAATTTCCTGATTCCAATTGAATTTACCAATTCAAATATGAGTCAATAATCACAAGAAAACAAAGGGAATAACACTCGCGAGATTAAGGAGCATATTGTGTAAAATCCTATACCTCAAAATCATCACATAATTTTAGCCTCTAAATCTAAAAATACCATCACGTTCCTCTCGCAAAAAAAATCAAATCTCGTTCGAGCCCAAACTGGAGAAAACACCAAATAAGCCTTCTAATCTAAGGTTGAAATATTGAATAAGTTTTGGGCTATGGTTTGTAAATGAAAGGGAATAATTTTGGAGAGGTCTTCTCAATGAAAAGTTTGAGAAAAATTGATTTGAAAAGCCAAGCCACGAATTAGTTGATATATAAAGGATTAAGAGTTTGATCAAGAAAAGAGTTCTAATGAAATACAAACACTAAAAAGTTTATTTCGGACGATCGGACCATTTGAATTGGATGAAATTTAGCGAAGAATTAGCTAAACACGAGAGGAAGTTTTCCAAAACATTTCAGCTGGATCGGATACATCAATATTTTTTAATATTTTATTTTCTAGAGAGTTTTATGTTTGGAGGACACTTGGAGATTTTTATGTTTTGAGGACTCTTCTATATAATAAAAATTGAATTAAAACTCCATTTTAATTCCGATTCCAATTCTGTTTATAAATTTATTTTTCAAATATAAAAAACAACATTTTAAATTATAAAATTTATAGAATCAAAAATTTCGTTTTTCTCATATTTCCAAAATTAATTTAAAAAATACGGGTTGTTAAATACTTACCCACTAATAAGGAATTTCGCCCTCGAAATTCAACGAAACCTAACACTAAAAAATTAGACCACACCAACAATTTCCGAAAATAAATCTCGTTTCCAAAAATCAACATTAAATACCTCACATCTAACCTCGATGCCTAAAACGACTTATCCTCCAAAATTTTCTATCTCCAAGAAGAAATATGTCTAACCCGAATGCTAGACCCAAAACCCAAGACTCGAGGATTATCGTATACCTAAGTTCAGATACCATTCTGTAACACCCCGCCCGTTCGGGGAGAGAGAACGGAGCGCTACTATCGATAAAACTAACTAAATCCATCAAAAATAAGGTATAAAGTATCTAAATCCCACAATAAAACAAGAGAAACTACTAATCTCAATCTTCAGATTTAATACAACCAAATCTCTCGAAATAATACAACTATCTATCTTGAAATAAAATGCTCTATACAACAGAGATAACTACTATTCTTCTAATCTTATTTAATATTCTTTCCAAAATATCAAAGTTAAAATCAATCTCCATAGCTCCGCGCCAACCTGCCACTAAAAGAAAATATGGGGAAGTACACAATACGACTGGAAGATGCTCAAAAAATATTGGGGCGAATAAAGCGTAACAATATGAGTACGAATATTCAAATCAAATGGGAATCTCAACAGCATTTTTATCAATATAATTTCTCTACAACACATTAATCAGAGTCACCAGGCGTCACCATAAGGCGCCATACTTAATCAAGTAGCCAGAACAAGAATCTTAGCGGGTGCCCAACATCAGTGCCATATTAAAATCTCATTATAACATGCCCAACACAATAATAATACCACTTGAATCAAAAATTAGATTCCAACAATAATTTCCTGATTCCAATTGAATTTACCAATTCAAATATGAGTCAATAATCACAAGAAAACAAAGGGAATAACACTCGCGAGATTAAGGAGCATATTGTGTAAAATCCTATACCTCAAAATCATCACATAATTTTAGCCTCTAAATCTAAAAATACCATCACGTTCCTCTCGCAAAAAAAATCAAATCTCGTTCGAGCCCAAACTGGAGAAAACACCAAATAAGCCTTCTAATCTAAGGTTGAAATATTGAATAAGTTTTGGGCTATGGTTTGTAAATGAAAGGGAATAATTTTGGAGAGGTCTTCTCAATGAAAAGTTTGAGAAAAATTGATTTGAAAAGCCAAGCCACGAATTAGTTGATATATAAAGGATTAAGAGTTTGATCAAGAAAAGAGTTCTAATGAAATACAAACACTAAAAAGTTTATTTCGGACGATCGGACCATTTGAATTGGATGAAATTTAGCGAAGAATTAGCTAAACACGAGAGGAAGTTTTCCAAAACATTTCAGCTGGATCGGATACATCAATATTTTTTAATATTTTATTTTCTAGAGAGTTTTATGTTTGGAGGACACTTGGAGATTTTTATGTTTTGAGGACTCTTCTATATAATAAAAATTGAATTAAAACTCCATTTTAATTCCGATTCCAATTCTGTTTATAAATTTATTTTTCAAATATAAAAAACAACATTTTAAATTATAAAATTTATAGAATCCAAAATTTCGTTTTTCTCATATTTCCAAAATTAATTTAAAAAATACGGGTTGTTAAATACTTACCCACTAATAAGGAATTTCGCCCTCGAAATTCAACGAAACCTAACACTAAAAAATTAGACCACACCAACAATTTCCGAAAATAAATCTCGTTTCCAAAAATCAACATTAAATACCTCACATCTAACCTCGATGCCTAAAACGACTTATCCTCCAAAATTTTCTATCTCCAAGAAGAAATATGTCTAACCCGAATGCTAGACCCAAAACCCAAGACTCGAGGATTATCGTATACCTAAGTTCAGATACCATTCTGTAACACCCCGCCCGTTCGGGGAGAGAGAACGGAGCGCTACTATCGATAAAACTAACTAAATCCATCAAAAATAAGGTATAAAGTATCTAAATCCCACAATAAAACAAGAGAAACTACTAATCTCAATCTTCAGATTTAATACAACCAAATCTCTCGAAATAATACAACTATCTATCTTGAAATAAAATGCTCTATACAACAGAGATAACTACTATTCTTCTAATCTTATTTAATATTCTTTCCAAAATATCAAAGTTAAAATCAATCTCCATAGCTCCGCGCCAACCTGCCACTAAAAGAAAATATGGGGAAGTACACAATACGACTGGAAGATGCTCAAAAAATATTGGGGCGAATAAAGCGTAACAATATGAGTACGAATATTCAAATCAAATGGGAATCTCAACATCATTTTTATCAATATAATTTCTCTACAACACATTAATCAGAGTCACCAGGCGTCACCATAAGGCGCCATACTTAATCAAGTAGCCAGAACAAGAATCTTAGCGGGTGCCCAACATCAGTGCCATATTAAAATCTCATTATAACATGCCCAACACAATAATAATACCACTTGAATCAAAAATTAGATTCCAACAATAATTTCCTGATTCCAATTGAATTTACCAATTCAAATATGAGTCAATAATCACAAGAAAACAAAGGGAATAACACTCGCGAGATTAAGGAGCATATTGTGTAAAATCCTATACCTCAAAATCATCACATAATTTTAGCCTCTAAATCTAAAAATACCATCACGTTCCTCTCGCAAAAAAAATCAAATCTCGTTCGAGCCCAAACTGGAGAAAACACCAAATAAGCCTTCTAATCTAAGGTTGAAATATTGAATAAGTTTTGGGCTATGGTTTGTAAATGAAAGGGAATAATTTTGGAGAGGTCTTCTCAATGAAAAGTTTGAGAAAAATTGATTTGAAAAGCCAAGTCACGAATTAGTTGATATATAAAGGATTAAGAGTTTGATCAAGAAAAGAGTTCTAATGAAATACAAACACTAAAAAGTTTATTTCGGACGATCGGACCATTTGAATTGGATGAAATTTAGCGAAGAATTAGCTAAACACGAGAGGAAGTTTTCCAAAACATTTCAGCTGGATCGGATACATCAATATTTTTTAATATTTTATTTTCTAGAGAGTTTTATGTTTTGAGGACACTTGGAGATTTTTATGTTTTGAGGACTCTTCTATATAATAAAAATTGAATTAAAACTCCATTTTAATTCCGATTCCAATTCTGTTTATAAATTTATTTTTCAAATATAAAAAACAACATTTTAAATTATAAAATTTATAGAATCCAAAATTTCGTTTTTCTCATATTTCCAAAATTAATTTAAAAAATCCGGGTTGTTAAATACTTACCCACTAATAAGGAATTTCGCCCTCGAAATTCAACGAAACCTAACACTAAAAAATTAGGCCACACCAACAATTTCCAAAAATAAATCTCGTTTCCAAAAATCAACATTAAATACCTCACATCTAACCTCGATGCCTAAAACGACTTATCCTCCAAAATTTTCTATCTCCAAGAAGAAATATGTCTAACCCGAATGCTAGACCCAAAACCCAAGACTCGAGGATTATCGTATACCTAAGTTCAGATACCATTCTGTAACACCCCGCCCGTTCGAGGAGAGAAAACGGAGCGCTACTATCGATAAAACTAACTAAATCCATCAAAAATAAGGTATAAAGTATCTAAATCCCACAATAAAACAAGAGAAACTACTAATCTCAATCTTCAGATTAAATACAACCAAATCTCTCGAAATAATACAACTATCTATCTTGAAATAAAATGCTCTATACAACAGAGATAACTACTATTCTTCTAATCTTATTTAATATTCTTTCCAAAATATCAAAGTTAAAATCAATCTCCATAGATCCGCGCCAACCTGCCACTAAAAGAAAATATGGGGAAGTACACAATACGACTGGAAGATGCTCAAAAAATATTGGGGCGAATAAAGCGTAACAATATGAGTACGAATATTCAAATCAAATGGGAATCTCAACAGCATTTTTATCAATATAATTTCTCTACAACACATTAATCAGAGTCACCAGGCGTCACCATAAGGCGCCATACTTAATCAAGTAGCCAGAACAAGAATCTTAGCGGGTGCCCAACATCAGTGCCATATTAAAATCTCATTATAACATGCCCAACACAATAATAATACCACTTGAATCAAAAATTAGATTCTAACAATAATTTCCTGATTCCAATTGAATTTACCAATTCAAATATGAGTCAATAATCACAAGAAAACAAAGGGAATAACACTCGCGAGATTAAGGAGCATATTGTGTAAAATCCTATACCTCAAAATCATCACATAATTTTAGCCTCTAAATCTAAAAATACCATCACGTTCCTCTCGCAAAAAAAATCAAATCTCGTTCGAGCCCAAACTGGAGAAAACACCAAATAAGCCTTCTAATCTAAGGTTGAAATATTGAATAAGTTTTGGGCTATGGTTTGTAAATGAAAGGGAATAATTTTGGAGAGGTCTTCTCAATGAAAAGTTTGAGAAAAATAGATTTGAAAAGCCAAGCCACGAATTAGTTGATATATAAAGGATTAAGAGTTTGATCAAGAAAAGAGATCTAATGAAATACAAACACTAAAAAGTTTATTTCGGACGATCGGACCATTTGAATTGGATGAAATTTAGCGAAGAATTAGCTAAACACGAGAGGAAGTTTTCCAAAACATTTCAGCTGGATCGGATACATCAATAATTTTTAATATTTTATTTTCTAGAGAGTTTTATGTTTTGAGGACACTTGGAGATTTTTATGTTTTGAGGACACTTATATATAATAAAAATTGAATTAAAACTCCATTTTAATTCCGATTCCAATTCCGTTTATAAATTTATTTTTCAAATATAAAAAACAACATTTTAAATTATAAAATTTATAGAATCCAAAATTTCATTTTTCTCATATTTCCAAAATTAATTTAAAAAATCCGGGTTGTTAAATACTTACCCACTAATAAGGAATTTCGCCCTCGAAATTCAACGAAACCTAACACTAAAAAATTAGACCACACCAACAATTTCCAAAAATAAATCTCGTTTCCAAAAATCAACATTAAATACCTCACATCTAACCTCGATGCCTAAAACGACTTATCCTCCAAAATTTTCTATCTCCAAGAAGAAATATGTCTAACCCGAATGCTAGACCCAAAACCCAAGACTCGAGGATTATCGTATACCTAAGTTCAGATACCATTCTGTAACATCCCGCCCGTTCGGGGAGAGAGAACGGAGCACTACTATCGATAAAACTAACTAAATCCATAAAAAATAAGGTATAAAGTATCTAAATCCCACAATAAAACAAGAGAAACTACTAATCTCAATATTCAGATTAAATACAACCAAATCTCTCGAAATAATACAACTATCTAACTTGAAATAAAATGCTCTATACAACAGAGATAACTACTATTCTTCTAATCTTATTTAATATTCTTTCGAAAATATCAAAGTTAAAATCAATCTCCATAGCTCCGCGCTAACCTGCCACTAAAAGAAAATATGGGGAAGTACACAATACGACAGGAAGATGCTCAGAAAATATTGGGGCGAATAAAGCGTAACAATATGAGTACGAATATTCAAATCAAATGGGAATCTCAACAGCATTTTTATCAATATAATTTCTCTACAACACATTAATCAGAGTCACCAGGCGTCACCATAAGGCGCCATACTTAATCAAGTAGCCATAACAAGAATCTTAGCGGGTGCCCAACATCAGTGCCATATTAAAATCTCATTATAACATGCCCAACACAATAATAATACCACATGAATCAAAAATTAAATTCCAACAATAATTTCCTGATTCCAATTGAATTTACCAATTCAAATATGAGTCAATAATCACAAGAAAACAAAGGGAATAACACTCGCGAGATTAAGGAGCATATTGTGTAAAATCCTATACCTCAAAATCATCACATAATTTTAGCCTCTAAATCTAAAAATACCATCACGTTCCTCTCGCAAAAATAATCAAATCTCGTTCGAGCCCAAACTGGAGAAAACACCTAATAAGCCTTCTAATCTAAGGTTGAAATATTGAATAAGTTTTGGGCTATGGTTTGTAAATGAAAGGGAATAATTTTGGAGAGGTCTGCTCAATGAAAAGTTTGAGAAAAATTGATTTGAAAAGCCAAGCCACGAATTAGTTGATATATAAAGGATTAAGAGTTTGATCAAGAAAAGAGTTCTAATGAAATACAAACACTAAAAAGTTTATTTCGGACGATCGGACCATTTGAATTGGATGAAATTTAACGAAGAATTAGCTAAACACGAGAGGAAGTTTTCCAAAACATTTCAGCTGGATCGGATACATCAATATTTTTTAATATTTTATTTTCTAGAGAGTTTTATGTTTTGAGGACACTTGGAGATTTTTATGTTTTGAGGACTCTTCTATATAATAAAAATTGAATTAAAACTCCATTTTAATTCCAATTCCAATTCTGTTTATAAATTTATTTTTCAAATATAAAAAACAACATTTTAAATTATAAAATTTATAGAATCCAAAATTTCATTTTTCTCCGATTTCCAAAATTAATTTAAAAAATTCGGGTTGTTAAATACTTACCCACTAATAAGGAATTTCGCCCTCGAAATTCAACGAAACCTAACACTAAAAAATTAGACCACACCAACAATTTCCAAAAATAAATCTCGTCTCCAAAAATCAACGTTAAATACCTCACATCTAACCTCGATGCCTAAAACGACTTATCCTCCAAAATTTTCTATCTCCATGAAGAAATATGTCTAACCCGAATGCTAGACCCAAAACCCAAGACTCGAGGATTATCGTATACCTAAGTTCAGATACCATTCTGTAACACCCCGCCCGTTCGGGGAGAGAGAACGGAGCGCTACTATCGATAAAACTAACTAAATCCATCAAAAATAAGGTATAAAGTATCTAAATCCCACAATAAAACAAGAGAAACTACTAATCTCAATCTTCAGATTAAATACAACCAAATCTCTCGAAATAATACAACTATCTATCTTCAAATAAAATGCTCTATACAACAGAAATAACTACAATTCTTCTAATCTTATTTCATATTCTTTCCAAAATATCAAAGTTAAAATCAATCTCCATAGCTCCGCGCTAACCTGCCACTAAAAGAAAATATGAGGAAGTACACAATACGACAGGAAGATGCTCAAGAAATATTAGGGCGAATAAAGCGTAACAATATGAGTACGAATATTCAAATCAAATGCGAATCTCAACAGTATTTTTATCAATATAATTTCTCTACAACACATTAATCAGAGTCACCAGGCGTCACCATAAGGCGCCATACTTAATCAAGTAGCCAGAACAAGAATCTTAGCGGGTGCCCAACATCAGTGCCATATTAAAATCTCATTATAACATGCCCAACACAATAATAATACCACATGAATCAAAAATTAGATTCCAACAATAATTTCCTGATTCCAATTGAATTTACCAATTCAAATATGAGTCAATAATAACAAGAAAACAAAGGGAATAACACTCGCGAGATTAAGGAGCATATTGTGTAAAATCCTATACCTCAAAATCATCACATAATTTTAGCCTCTAAATCTAAAAATACCATCACGTTCCTCTCGCAAAAATAATCAAATCTCGTTCGAGCCCAAACTGGAGAAAACACCAAATAAGCCTTCTAATCTAAGGTTGACATATTGAATAAGTTTTGGGCTATGGTTTGTAAATGAAAGGGAATAATTTTGGAGATGTCTTCTCATTGAAAAGTTTGAGAAAAAATGATTTGAAAAGCCAAGCCACGAATTAGTTGATATATAAAGGATTAAGAGTTTGATCAAGAAAAGAGTTCTAATGAAATACAAACACTAAAAAATTTATTTCGGACCATTGGAATTGGATGAAATTTAGCGAAGAATTAGCTAAACACGAGAGGAAGTTATCCAAAACATTTCAGCTAGATCGGATACATCAATATTTTTTAATATTTTATTTTCTAGAGAGTTTTATGTTTTGAGGACACTTGGAGATTTTTATGTTTTGAGGACTCTTCTATATAATAAAAATTAAATTAAAATTCCATTGTAATTCAGATTCCAATTCCGTTTGAAAATTTATTTTTCAAATATACAAACCAACATTTTAAATTATAAAATGTATAAAATCCAAAATTTCATTTTTCTTCGATTTCCAAAATTAATTTAAAAAATTCGGGTTGTTAAATACTAACCACTAATAAGGAATTTCGCCCTCGAAATTCAACGAAACCTAACACTAAAAAAATAGACCACACCAACAATTTCCAAAAATAAATCTCGTCTCCAAAAATCAACGTTAAATACCTCACATCTAACCTCGATGCCTAAAACGACTTATCTTACAAAATTTACTATCTCCAAGAAGAAATGTGTCTAACCCGAATGCTAGACCCAAAACCCAAGACTCGAGGATTATCGTATTCCTAAGTTCAGATACCATTCTGTAACACCCCGCCCGTTCGGGGAGAGAGAACGGAGCGCTACTATCGATAAAACTAACTAAATCCATCAAAAATAAGGTATAAAGTATCTAAATCCCACAATAAAACAAGAGAAACTACTAATCTCAATCTTCAGATTAAATACAACCAAATCTCTCGAAATAATACAACTATCTATCTTCAAATAAAATGCTCTATACAACAGAAATAACTACAATTCTTCTAATCTTATTTAATATTCTTTCCAAAATATCAAAGTTAAAATCAATCTCCATAGCTCCGCGCTAACCTGCCACTAAGAAAATATGGGGAAGTACACAATACGACAGGAAGATGATCAACAAATTTTAGGGCGAATAAAGCGTAACAATATGAGTACGAATATTCAAATCAAATGCGAATCTCAACAACATTTTTATCAATATAATTTCTCTACAACACATTAATCAGAGTCACCAGGCGTCACCATAAGGCGCCATACTTAATCAAGTAGCCAGAACAAGAATCTTAGCGGGTGCCCAACATCAGTGCCATATTAAAATCTCATGATAACATGCCCAACACAATAATAATACCACATGAATCAAAAATTAGATTCCAACAATAATTTCCTGATTCCAATTGAATTTACCAATTCAAATATGAGTCAATAATAACAAGAAAACAAAGGGAATAACACTCGCGAGATTGAGGAGCATATTTTGTAAAATCCTATACCTCAAAATCATCACATAATTTTAGCCTCTAAATCTAAAAATACCATCACGTTCCTCTCGCAAAAATAATCAAATCTCGTTCGAGCCCAAACTGGAGAAAACACCAAATAAGCCTTCTAATCTAAGGTTGACATATTGAATAAGTTTTGGGCTATGGTTTGTAAATGAAAGGGAATAATTTTGGAGAGGTCTTCTCATTGAAAAGTTTGAGAAAAATTGATTTGAAAAGCCAAGCCACGAATTAGTTGATATATAAAGGATTAAGAGTTTGATCAAGAAAAGAGTTCTAATGAAATACAAACACTAAAAAGTTTATTTCGGACTATCGGACCATTGGAATTGGATGAAATTTAGCGAAGAATTAGCTAAACACGAGAGGAAGTTATCCAAAACATTTCAGCTGGATCGGATACATCAATATTTTTTAATATTTTATTTTCTAGAGAGTTTTATGTTTTGAGGACTCTTACAGAGTTTTATGTTTTGAGGACTCTTCTATATAATAAAAATTAAATTAAAACTCCATTGTAATTCAGATTCCAATTCCGTTTGAAAATTTATTTTTCAAATATACAAACCAACATTTTAAATTATAAAATGTATAAAATCCAAAATTTCATTTTTCTTCGATTTCCAAATTCTATTTAAAAAATTCGGGTTGTTAAATACTTCCCCACTAATAAGGAATTTCGCCGTCGAAATTCAACAAAACCTAACATTACAAAATCAGACCACACCAACTTTAAATACCTCAACTTTAAATACCTCACATATAACCTCGATGCCTGACTTATCACCCAAAAATTGCTATCTCCAAGATGAAATATGTCTAACCCGAATGCAAGACCCAAAACCCAATACCCGCGGATTATCGTTTACCTAAGCTCAGATACCATTTTGTAACACCCCGCCCTTTTGGGGAGAGAGAACGACGCGCTACTATCGATAAAACTAACTAAATCCATAAAAAATAAGGTATAGAGCATCTAAATCCCACAATAAAACGAGAGAAACCACTAATATCAATCTTCAGATTAAATACAACCAAATCTCTTGAAATAATACAACTATCTATCTCGAAATAAAATGCTCTATACAACAGAAATAACTAAAATTCTTCTCATTTTATTTAATATTCTTTCCAAAATTTCGAAGCTAAAATCAATCTCCACAGCGCCCCAAATTCCGCGCTAATATGACACTAAAAGAAAATATGGGGAAGTCCAGAATACGACAAGAGAGATTCTCAACATATATTAGTGGAGAATAAATCGTAACAATACGAGTAGGAATATTCAAATCAAATGCGAAATCCAATAGCATTTTTATCAATATAATTTCTCTACAACACATTAATCAGAGTCACCAGGCCTCACCATACGGCGCCAAACTTAATCAAGTAGCTGGAACAGGAATCTTGGCGGGTGCCCAACATCAGTGCCATATTAAAATCTCATGACAACATCCCCAACACAATAATAATACCACATGAATCAAAAATTATATTCCAACAATAATTTCCTGATTCCAATTGAATTTAGCAATTCAAATAGGAGTCAATAATAACAAGAAAACAAAGGGAATAACACTCTCGAGATTAAGGAGCATATTGTTTAAAACTCCATACCTCAAAATCATCACATAATTTTAGCCTCTAAATCTAAAAACATCATCATGTTCCTCTCGCAAAAATAATCAAATCTCGTTCTAGCCCAAACTCGAGAAAACACCAAATAAGCCTTCTAATCTAATGTTGAAATCTTGAATAAGTTTGGGGCTATGGTTTGTAAATGAAAGGGAATAATTTTGGAGAGGTCTTCTCGATGAAAATTTTGCGGAAAATTGAATTGAAAATTCAAGCCACGAATTATTTTATTTATAAAGGATTAAGAGTTTGATTAAGATAAGAGTTATAATCAGATACAAACACTAAAAAATTTATTTCGGATGATCTGATCGTTGGAATTGGATGAAATTTGGCGAAGAATTAGCTGAACATGAGAGGAAGCTGTCCAAAACATTTCAACTGGATCCGACCGTTCAATATTTTTAAATATTATGTTTTCTAGAGAGTTTTATGTTTTGAGGACTCTTCTATAAAATACAAATTCAATTGAAATCCATTTTAATTCAGATTCCAATTCCGTTTGAAAATTTATTTTTCAAATATAAAAACCAACATTTGAAATTATAAAATTTATGAAATCCAAAATTTCATTTTTCTCCGATTTCCAAATTTAATTTAAAAATTCTCATTTAAAAAATCTGGGTTGTTAAATACTTCCCGACTAATAAGGAATTTCGCCCTCGAAATTCAACGAAACCTAACATAAAAAAATCAGACCACACTAACAATTTCCAAAAATAAATCTCGTCTCCAAAAATTAATTTTAAATACCTCACATCTAACCTCGATGCCTAACATGACTTATCACCCAAAGTTTTCTATCTCTAAGAAAAAATATGTCTAACCCGAATGCTAGACCCAAAATCCAAGACCTGAGGATTGTCGTATACCTAAGCCCAGATACTATTCGGTAACACCCCATCCGTTCGAACAGAGCAAATTGAGCGCTACTATCGATAAAACTAACTAAATCCATCGAAAATAAGGTATTGTGCATCTATATCCCACAATAAAAAAAGAGAAACCACTAATCTCAATCTTCAGATTAAATATAACCAAATATCTCGAAATAGTACAACTATTTCAGACAACACGCTCACCAAAATATGGGGTGGCCATCCCGATACTCCAATATAACAGGAATCATGGATGGAATCATTCTCATCATCACAACAATATAATAAGTGTGCGGGATAACCACCCAATATTACAGAAAATGAGTTGCCAAAAATTTTATTTTATAATAAGTTAAGGAAATAATTTACACAACCCAATATGAAAAGAAAGTGGAAACCCAAGAAAACTTATATCACATCCACAACAAGAATACAATATGGGGACCGAATATGCTGTCGGTCAACAGATACGTACAACGTTTTCAACAAGTTTAATTTAAGTTACATAATACATCCATTAAACAGTTACAAAAGTTTGGGCCACATGCTCGAGTAAAAGACCCGATCATAACTAGAGTACCAAAAATAAAAGCGTCTACACGAAATATCCCGTAATACCCGCAAAGTATCACGGCTCCCCAAAAACACCGGAATGGGAAAGTCAGAACGGGCACCCTTGCGGCGGAGCATCTGAGCGGATGCAAGATTCATGCACAACAAGAAAAATGAACGGGTCAGGGCCCGGTTTTACATGATCACCAGATGAATAAAAAGTGTGACAGTTATGAACAGTTAATCATGAATGATAAAGATGAGATTCTAACAACATAATCTCCAAGCATAAACAAAGACAATTTAAATGATTATAAGTTTAATTTAGTTATGCAAGAGGATATGAATAAACATCATTAATTAAAAACCTCCATCCTTTTCCACCATTTCATTTCATCTTTCCCTTCCTTATCAAGAATATAATTACTGTCATATGCTCTTTGTGGCATTCCATCCCTTATCAGGAATATAATCACTATTACATGCTCTTTGTGGCATTTATTATACATCAAGTCCCACTTGATTAAGAATAATTATATTCATATACATATAACGATTCTAAGACCACCCGTCCGGGTTTCCCCACTGTGCGCGCCCCTAAATGACCATCATCTTCCAGGGCCTATATACCAAGACAACCTGGGCACCTACAACGCAAGACGTCAGGAAGTGGCCATATGCCTACGGGAGAGATATAACCACACCCGGAATTACCTTTCCATCGCAAAAAAATATACAACAACGCTCATATGGCCTTGGACAATATCCACCCTGCATTCATTATACAGGGGGCTTCACCTCACGCGCGCACTTCCCTTATGATGGAATTTAGAGAGGTGTGTTTAAGGAAATTAGCATTTACCATATTAGTATCATTTTCATTTCCGTTTTCCATGCGTAATGGTTCATTTTATACGAAATCATAATTGTTGATACCAAAATTAATATGCTGACGTGGACGAATAATAAGAAGACACATGGCACAATAACAACGAAGAGGTTCATTTCCCCGACGACCTCATGTTCGCTCCGAGCAACGAGGATACACTGAGGAACTTTAGCACTACGAGGTACTCCAGCGCTCTGAGGAACTCCTGAGCAACGAGCAACTAAGGCGGTCCGAGCTGCATCTCGGCCCTAGCATTAATTGCCAGATAATCAACAGTTCAACTATTCATTGAATGTTTATCATCTTGACGCACACGTTGCATTAAATGTATTACCCTTTCATATGTATATCATTTAATGTATCAACCCTTTCATGTATAGCCTAAGGGCTATAAATACCTTGTATCACCCTCATTCAAGGGGACCGGAATTTCTTGAGAGAACTTGTAATCAAGAATTCCACAAACACTCAGCAATAACATAACAGTGGACGTAGGCTTTATTCCTAGCCGAACCACTTTAAAAATATTTTGTCTCATTTATTTATCTGTGATTGAATAATTAGAGTGATCTAATTTTTTACATCAACAGATTGGCGCCGTCTGTGGGAACGTGTTACAAGCATTGTTCTCCATCAAAAGCTAAGTTTTTATTTTCTCTACGTATAATCAATTATACATACAACTTTTGATTCAATCATGATTTTTATGTTTATATACATAAATTAATTGTCCAATTTTTATTTGCAAAATATTGCATATCATGACTTTAAAATCATAACTGTTAGATTAATTCTTATTTAGAAATCTGAAAAATAGTGGATTTCATAAATCATAACTTTTTGCATGATTCTCAAGTTTCAATTTTATATCATGGAATCAATATTTTAAATGATTACATATACCAATATATACGACGATGATAAGATTTGATAATTTTCATTGTTGATTTTGAAATAAATTTTGTAAGATCTTTGATGTCTATTCAAATTCCCATCATATTTTTGATAAAATAATGGGAAAAGGTTAAAGACAATAAAAAGTCTTCTCATGGAAATCATGACCCAAATCTATTTTCTCTCTCTTCAAGTTTGAGTCTCTTTGCATTCACTTTTATGAACTATATACTTAATTGGGTTCATCTTCCATCTATGTCAATAAAGTCTCATTGATTGATTTTTTATATAAATTTGATAATAATTTCGATCATTCGGCATATTTTTATCTCTCCAAATAGGAAATATGAAGGGACCAATATAAAAATAATTTTTTCTCACCTGAAAAATCATTACCCACCTCTTGTAAAAGAGGATCAGTAAAATAATCATGACCATATCAAGACTCTGGGCACAAATTTGATATGTTGGCCCCTCGTTCATCACATCACAAGGTTTCTTTGTCGAAATCACACGATCTAGTGGATTATATATTTATTCATTTAATTAACATTCTTAAGGCTTAAATTTTACATTGAATGTTATTTTTTGATCTAAAGATTCGAGATATTCTGGTCATCCAACCATATATTCTATAATTTGAGATATCCTTAAATGTTGGTCGGCAACATCCATGTTGTTTGTCGGCAGCAGTAGAATCTTGGGGTATTAAAAAATGCTAAGCACCCCTGATATTTCTTTAAACACGAGTTCGGCTTGGGGACAAGCAAGGGGCTGAAGTCTTTTTTAACTTATGATCACCCCAAAAATATTTTTAAAACCAAGTGATAAATAATTTTCAAACAGCAACTTATACCTGATTAGTTGTTGGAGATTAAATAAATTTACAAAAAACTTTACGTTCTATTTATGATGCATATTTGATAATAATTTGTCCATCTCACACACATTTGGCATAAAACATATTATTTTATATTTTGAAATTAATATTTTCATTTCTCAAGCATATACATATCATATATTGATTGGATGAGTAAATTATTCTCATGACTAATCAATTCAGCCTGCACAAATGGTAGAGCAAGATATTAATTTTTACAGGTACAAGATTCAACTCCGACGAATGCTCGGAAATAATCTTACTCTTCTGAAAAATATTATCATAGCTCGGCAGTATGAAATTTCACCTCAGCGAGGAACTATTGATTTTATTATTGCTATGATATCTGCTCCATCACAAATGATTCTATATATCCATTGGGATTCATATTCTATATTCATCTCAACATGGAGCACGGCGAGATACTTATTATCATATTCATCTCTGAGGAGAACTATAACATTTATTATATTTCACCCCCAACGGATAGTTGGTCGGGGTAATTCTTATTTATATGCAGGCCCAGCCAAGTTCTCGGCCATATTCTTATGTTCTGGAAAATATTATTCTTATTCGGCATTCTGCAATTATGCCTCGACAAGATACTTATTCATCTTTAAGGAGAATTACAACATTCGTACGCATAATTCTTATTTATATTCAGGCCTTACAACGTTCTCGGCCATATTCCTATGTTCTGAAAGATCTTACTCTTGTTCGGCATTATATGATTCTACCTCGACTGATCGGCGAGGCACTTTATTATTTTTAATTATTCTTTATATCTATTTGGATGCATATTCTATTCTCATTTCAGCATGGAGCTCGACAAATATTAATAATCATATATTCAGCTTCAAGGATATCTCCAACATTTATATTATCTTATTCCCAACAATCTGTTGAGGAGGTCTCCAGCATTTATTATATCTTATTCCCAACAATCTGTTGGTCATCGCCGAGGAGCGCCGAGGAGGTCTCCAGCATTTATATTATCTTATTCCCAACAATCCGTTGGTCAGCTCCGAGGAAGTCTTCATCATTTATTATCAATTACCACCAACTCCAGTTGGTAGATAAAATCCAACTCCGGTTGGTATTGGTCGATAAATCTCATTCAAAGTTCACATTCCACAGTTGGGGGCTTCTATTACAGATATATTTGTTCATTTGGTGGCACATTCTTATAACATCATGCAGTAGAGCATCAAATTCAACTCCACAAACTCACACGGTCGGGCCCCCGACTAATCATCATTCAGGAGTTATTTTTCTTGCTCAGGAATTACTTTTGATATTGAAGTTCAGGAGGTATATTGAAGTTCAGGAGGAATTTTGAAGTTGAGGAGGTATATTGAAATTCAAGAGGTGTATTCAGAAGTATCAGGACATGATGAAAGAAAGTGACAAGTATTCCACCGAGGAACTCTGTCAGACCAGAAATTAGAAGACAAGTTGCCTATATGGAGGCCATATGTAGAGGGCTCATCTTGCACTACAAGCTGTGGGGCAGGGATCGTTTTGAACATCCCAAACGAAGTCGACATGGAATACGCCCTACGTTTCTAATTCAAAGCTTCTAATAATGAGGTTGAGTATGAGGCCATGATTGCAGGTCTTAATTTGTCAAATATTATGGAAGCACAACAGGTTATTGTCTTCAGTGATTCTCAATTGATCGTAAACCAAATATTGGGAATATATGCAGCCAAAGGAGAATTGATGATCAAGTATCAAGCAAAGGTGATGGAGTTAGTATCAGAGTTTGTTGCTGTTCAACTGGTAAGAATATCAAGAATGGAGAATGTGAGAGCATACGCCTTGGACCGATTAGCATCAGCTACTCGTACCGAGCTGCGAAGAACGATACCAATTGAAAGTATTAGAAAGTCGGAGCATAGATGAAGACCTGACAATGAATATTATTACCCTTGATTTAGGAACATCTTAGATGGATACCATCAGAGCATATATTGAGGAGGAACAATTACCGGAGGATAAGCTCGCTGCTAAGAAATGGAAGTTTAAAGCTGCTCGGTATGTACTAATTAATGGTATTTTGTATAGACGAGGAATTATGGCAGGTTTGCAAAGATGTGTACATCCCTCTGAGGTGAAAGAATTGATTAAAGAGATCCATGAAGGGTCCTGTGGAGCCCGTGTAGCAGGTCGGACACTATTGTAAAAGGTGATGACGCAGGGATACTACTGGCCGATGATGAGAGCTGATTGTATAGCTTATGCCAAGAAATGTGACAAGTGCCAACGCTTTTCCTCCATCCGAAGAACTCCACAAACATTGCTGACACCCATCACTTCTCCTTGGCCATTTGCCATGTGGGAATCGATTTGGTTGGACCACTGCCGACGACCCGAGGAAGATTCAAATACCTCGTCATTGCCATCATCACAGACTACGGAACACAATTCGATAACGAGGAGTTTGCCGCATATTGTCATCAGTCAAACATTTTGAAGGTTCATTCAGCACCAGGTCATCCTCAAAATAATGGACAAACTGAAGTGACAAGTAGAACATTACTAAATGGTTTGAAAAAGAGGCTATGTAAGGCTAATTGGATTAATGAGCTACAGTCATTATTGTGTGCAACACTACGTTGCCCAGCAATAAAAGCAAACACCGATAGTTCAAACCCACGATCAACTCCGGTTGGTAAAAGGGCGAGAACAACTGATATACTCCTTTGGTTAGGAGGCGTACACTGGCGTGATCAACTTCGGTTGGTAAAATAACTAGTGTACAAGATAGTTCCAAAGAACACGATAGTTCAGACCCACGATCAACTCCGGTTGGTAAAAGGGTGAGAACAACTGATATACTCCTTTGGTTAGGAGGCGTACACTGGCGTGATCAACTTCGGTTGGTAAAATAACTAGTGTACAAGATAGTTCGAAAGAACACGATAGTTCAGACCCACGATCAACTCCGGTTGGTAAAAGGGCGAGAACAACTGATATACTCCTTTGGTTAGGAGGCGTACACTGGCGTGATCAACTTCGGTTGGTAAAATAACTAGTGTACAAGATAGTTCGAAAGAACCTGATAGTTCAAACCCACGACCAACTTTAGTTGGTAAAAGGGCAAGAACAACATTCTTATAACGCCAATCTCGGTTAGTTTATACTCTCAAATTCCAACTTATGTTGGTCGGGAGGTAATATTATTACAAAAGTTCCTCAGAGAACAAAATATTCCAAACTGATCCAAGTATGGTTGGTCGGGGATAAAAACCCACTAACTGTATTTGGTCGACGAGGAGAAAATATTTCAAATTGAACCAAGTATGGCTGGTCGAGGATAAAAGCCCATCAACCATAGTTGGTCGACAAGCACAATATAACAACCTTGGTTGGTTGGTAAATTTTAAACATTTTTATATTCATTATTAAGTTATTGAACAACCTTGATACTTGTAACTTTTTTTTTTGGTCGATGAACCATACAATATTGTTATGCAAGCACAAATAAGAAAGTGTTTGATATTTACAAAGACAATAGCAAATACAAATTTGCGAACAAAAATGAAATTCTTTCACTGAATTCAAAATGAATTACGCAAATTTATTACATTAAATTGTGTACTAACTATTATATTGAGATTCCTACTCTATTGGTTTCTCTCCCTCTGCTTTTGAAACAGGTTCCTCACCATCAGGAGGATCATCCAAAGCATAAGGGGAGTTTATGAAATTAAGATATTTCAGCATTCTGATATTCATCACAGATGGTCTGTCCGAACAGCTCTTGCTCGCCCCCAAGAAGCTCTTGCTCATTCCAGAACAGGAAGTTGCTCTTCAAGACTCATGATCTTCTCGGACATCTCAGCCAAGGCCTAGTTCTTTGCCATTAGTTGGAAGGCTTGATTCTCTAAAGCAGATTGAGTTCTCTATTTTTCGACAGTTACCCGAGCAGATCTTACTCGTCCCCGAGAACCTTTTGCTCGTTACCGAGCAGAGGTAGAAGTCAAAATCAACATCTACAGCACTGAGATCCTTGCTACTACTGTCTCGACAAAGTATTCAGAGGATCATAAATCAGAAGAATCAAACACGTGAAGTTAGCACTCAATTACTCGGCACAGAAGGCAGTTGGTCGGCTAGCAAACCAATCAACATACTTGAAGATTATGACAAGTTATAAGCTACAAGCGGCATCATATGTCGTCCAAGAGATAATGCACTTTATGTTGAACAGATCAAGAAGGTAGATCAAGAATTTCACGAGCACCGAGCAACACTGCAAAATAAAATACTCCATCCTTTCAAGTAAACCATCAAGAATGAAGCATTGGGGGCTTCTGTTGATACCAAAATTAATATGCTGACGTGGACGAATAATAAGAAGACACATGGCACAATAACAACGAGGAGGTTCATTTCCCCGACCAACTAATGTTCTCTCCGAGCAACGAGGATACACTGAGGAACTTTAGCACTACGAGGTACTCCAGCGCTCCGAGGAACTCCTGAGCAACGAGCAACTAAGGCGGTCCGAGCTGCATCTCGGCCGTAGCATTAATTGCCAGATAATCAACAGTTCAACTATTCATTGAATGTTTATCATCTTGACGCACATGTTGCATTAAATGTATTACCCTTTCATACGTATATCATTTAATGTATCAACCCTTTCATGTACAGCCTAATGGCTATAAATACCTTGTATCACCCTCATTCAAGGGGACCGGAATTTCTTGAGAGAACTTGTAATCAAGAATTCCACAAACACTAAGAAATAACATAACAGTGGACGTAGGCTTTATTCCTAGCCGAACCACTTTAAAAATCTTTTGTCTCATTTATTTTACCAAAATTAATATGCTGACGTGGACGAATAATAATAAGACACATGGCACAATAACAAGGAAGAGGTTCATTTCCCCGACCAACTCATGTTCTCTCCGAGCAACGAGGATACACTGAGGAACTTTAGCACTACGAGGTACTCCAGCGCTCCGAGGAACTCCTGAGCAACGAGCAACTAAGGCGGTCCGAGCTGCATCTCGGCCGTAGCATTAATTGCCAGATAATCAACGGTTTAACTATTCATTGAATGTTTATCATCTTGACGCACACGTTGCATTAAATGTATTACCCTTTCATATGTATATCATTTAATGTATCAACCCTTTCATGTAAAGCCTAAGGGCTATAAATACCTTGTATCACCCTCATTCAAGGGGACCGGAATTTCTTGAGAGAACATGTAATCAAGAATTCCACAAACACTCAGCAATAACATAACAGTGGACGTAGGCTTTATTCCTAGCCGAACCACTTTAAAAATATTTTGTCTAATTTATTTATCTGTGATTGAATAATTAGAGTGATCTAATTTTTTACATCAACAGATTGGCGCCGTCTGTGGGAACGTGTTACAAGCATTGTTCTCCATCAAAAGCTAAGTTTTTATTTTCTCTACGTATAATCAATTATACATACAACTTTTGATTCAATCATGATTTTTATGTTTATATAGATAAATTAATTGTCCAATTTTTGTTTGCAAAATATTGCATATCATGATTTTAAAATCATAACTGTTAGATTAATTCTTATTTAGAAATCTGAAAAATAGTGGATTTCATAAATCATAACTTTTTGCATGATTCTCAAGTTTCAATTTTATATCATGGAATCAATATTTTAAATGATTACATATAACAATATGTACGACGATGATAAGATTTGATAATTTTCATTGTTGATTTTGAAATAAATTTTGTAAGATCTTTGATGTCTATTCAAATTCCCATCATATTTTTAATAAAATAATGGGAAAAGGTTAAAGACAATAAAAAGTCTTCTCATGGAAATCATGACCCAAATCTATTTTCGCTCTCTTCAAGTTTGAGTCTTTTTGCATTCACTTTTATGAACTATATACTTAATTTGGTTCATCTTCCATCTATGTCAATAAAGTCTCATTGATTGATTTTTTATATAAATTTGTTAATAATTTCGATCATTCGGCATATTTTTATCTCTCCAAATAGGAAATATGAAGGGACCAATATAAAAATAATTTTTTCTCACCTGAAAAATCATTACCCACCTCTTGTAAAAGAGGATCAGTCAAATAATCATGACCATATCAAGACTCTGGGCACAAATTTGATATGTTGGCCCCTCGTTCATCACATCACAAGGTTTCTTTGTCGAAATCACACGATCTAGTGGATTATATATTTATTCATTTAATTAACATTCTTAAGGCTTAAATTTTACATTGAATGTTATTTTTTGATCTAAAGATTCGAGATATTCTGGTCATCCAACCATATATTCTATAATTTGAGATATCCTTAAATGTTGGTCGGCAACATCCATGTTGTTTGTCGGCAGCAGTAGAATCTTGGGGTATTAAAAAATGCTAAGCACCCCTGATATTTCTTTAAACACGAGTTTGGCTTGGGGACAAGCAAGGGGCTGAAGTCTTTTTTAACTTATGATCACCCCAAAAATATTTTTAAAACCAAGTGATAAATAATTTTCAAACAGCAACTTATACCTGATTAGTTGTTGGAGATTAAATAAATTTACTAAAAACTTTACGTTTTATTTATGATGCATATTTGATAATAATGTGTCCATCTCACACACATTTGGCATAAAACATATTATTTTATATTTTGAAATTAATATTTTCATTTCTCAAGCATATACATATCATATATTGATTGGATGAGTAAATTATTCTCATGACTAATCAATTCAGCCTGCACAAATGGTAGAGCAAGATATTAATTTTTACAGGTACAAGATTCAACTCCGACGAATGCTCGGAAATAATCTTACTCTTCTGAAAAATATTATCATAGCTCGGCAGTATGAAATTTCACGTCAGCGAGGAACTATTGATTTTATTATTGCTATGATATCTGCTCCAGCACAAATGATTCTATATATCCATTGGGATTCATATTCTATATTCATCTCAACATGGAGCACGGCGAGATACTTATTATCATATTCAGCTCTGAGGAGAACTATAACATTTATTATATTTCACCCCCAACGGATAGTTGGTCGGGGTAATTCTTATTTATATGCAGGCCCAGCCAAGTTCTCGGCCATATTCTTATGTTCTAGAAAATATTATTCGTATTCGGCATTCTGCAATTATGCCTCGACAAGATACTTATTCAGCTTTAAGGAGAATTACAACATTCCTTCGCATAATTCTTATTTATATTTAGGCCTTACAACGTTCTCGGCCATATTCCTATGTTCTGAAAGATCTTATTCTTGTTCGGCATTATATGATTCTACCTCGACTGATCGGCGAGGCACTTTATTATTTTTAATTATTCTTTATATCTATTTGGATGCATATTCTATTCTCATTTCAGCATGGAGCTCGACAAATATTAATAATCATATATTCAGCTTCAAGGATATCTCCAACATTTATATTATCTTATTCCCAACAATCTGTTGAGGAGGTCTCCAACATTTATTATATCTTATTCAGCTCCAAGGATGTCTCCAGCATTTATTATATCTTATTCCCAACAATTTGTTGGTCATCGCCGAGGAGCGCCGAGGAGGTCTCCAGCATTTATATTATCTTATTCCCAGCAATCCGTTGGTCAGCTCCGAGGAAGTCTTCATCATTTATTATCAATTACCACCAACTCCGATTGGTATATAAAATCCAACTCCGATTGGTAGACAAAATCCAACTCCAGTTGGTAGATAAAATCCAACTCCGGTTGGTATTGGTCGATAAATCTCATTCAAAGTTCACATTCCACAGTTGGGGGCTTCTATTACAGATATATTTGTTCATTTGGTGGCACATTCTTATAACATCATGAAGTCGAGCATCAAATTCAACTCCACAAACTCACACGGTCGGGCCCCCGACTAATCGTCATTCAGGAGTTATTTTTCTTGCTCAGGAATTACTTTTGATATTGAAGTTCAGGAGGTATATTGAAGTTCAGGAGGAATTTTGAAGTTCAGGAGGTATATTGAAATTCAAGAGGTGTATTCAGAAGTATCAGTACATGATGAAAGAAAGCGACAAGTATTCCACCGAGGAACTCTGTCAGACCAGAAATTAGAAGACAATTTTCCTATATGGAGGCCATATGTAGAGGGCTCATCTTGCACTACAGGCTGTGGGACAGGGATCGTTTTGAACATCCCAGACGAGGTCGACATGGAATACGCCCTACGTTTCTAATTCAAAGCTTCTAATAATGAGGTTGAGTATGAGGCCAGGATTGCAGGTCTTAATTTGTCAAATACTATGGAGGCACAGCAGGTTATTATCTTCAGTGATTCTTAATTGATCGTAAACCAAATGTTGGGAATATATGCAGCCAAAGGAGAATTGATGATCAAGTGTCAAGCAAAGGTGATGGAGTTAGTATCAGAGTTTGTTGCTGTTCAACTGGTAAGAATATCAAGAATGGAGAATGTGAGAGCATACGCCTTGGCCCGATTAGCATCAGCTACTCCTACCGAGCTGCGAAGAACGATACCAATTGAAAGTATTAGAAAGTCGGAGCATAGATGAAGACCTGACGATGAATATTATTACCCTTGATTTTGGAACATCTTGGATGGATCCCATCAGGGCATATATTGAGGAGGAACAATTACCAGAGGATAAGCTCGCTGCCAAGAAATGGAAGTTTAAAGCTGCTCGGTATGTACTAATTAATGGTATTTTGTATAGACGAGGAATTATGGAAGGTTTGCAAAGATGTGTACATCCCTTTGAGGTGAAAGAATTGATTAAAGAGATCCATGAAGGGTCCTGTGGAGCCCATGTAGCAGGTCGGACACTTTTACAAAAGGTGATGACGCAGGGATACTACTGGCCGACGATGAGAGCTGATTGTATAGCTTATGCCAAGAAATGTGACAAGTGCCAACGCTTTTCCTCCATTCGAAGAACTCCACAAACATTGTTGACACCCGTCACTTCTCCTTAGACATTTGCCATGTGGGAATCGATTTGGTTGGACCACTGCCGACGACCCAAGGAAGATTCAAATACCTCGTCATTGCCATCATCACAGACTACGGAACACAATTCGATAACGAGGAGTTTGCCGCATATTGTCATCAGTCAAACATTTTGAAGGTTCATTCAGCAGCAGGTCATCCTCAAAATAATGGACAAACTGAAGTGACAAGCAGAACATTACTAAATGGTTTGAAAAAGAGGCTATGTAAGGCTAATTGGATTAATGAGCTTCAGTCAGTATTGTGTGCAACACTACGCTGCCCAGCAATAAAAGCAAACACCGATAGTTCAAACACACGATCAACTCCGGTTGGTAAAAGGGCGAGAACAACTGATATACTCCTTTGGTTAGGAGGCGTACACTGGCGTGATCAACTTCGGTTGGTAAAATAACTAGTGTACAACCTTGATATTTGTAAATTTTTTTTTTTTGGTCGATGAACCTTACAATATTGTTATGCAAGAACAAATAAGAAAGTGTTTGATATTTACAAAGACAATAGCAAATACAAATTTGCGAACAAAAATGAAATTCTTTCACTGAATTCAAAATGAATTACGCAAATTTATTACATTAAATTGCGTACTAACTATTATATTGAGATTCCTACTCTATTGGTTTCTCTCCCTCTGCTTTTGAAACAGGTTCCTCGCCATCAGGAGGATCATCCAAAGCATAAGGGGAGTTTATGAAATTAAGATATTTCAGCATTCTGATATTCATCACAGATGGTCTGTTCGAACAGCTCTTGCTCGCCCCCGAGAAGCTCTTGCTCGTTCCACAACAGGAAGTTGCTCTTCAAGACTCATGATCTTCTCGGACATCTCATCCAAGGCCTGGTTCTTTGCCATTAGTTGGAAGGCTTGATTCTCTAAAGCAGATTGAGTTCTCTATTTTTGGACAGTTACCCGAGCAGCTCTTGCTCGTCCCCAAGAACCTTTTGCTCGTTACCGAGCCGAGGTAGAAGTCAAAATCAACATCTACAGCACTGAGATCCTTGCTACTACTGTCTCGACAAAGTATTCAGAGGATCATAAATCAGAAGAATCAAACAAGTGAAGTTAGCACTCAATTACTCGGCACAGAAGACAGTTGGTCGGCTAGCAAACCAATCAACATACTTGAAGAATATGACAAGTTATAAGCTACAAGCGGCATCATATGTCGTCCAAGAGATATTGCACTTTATGTTGAACAGATCAAGAAGGTAGATCAAGAATTTCACGAGCACCGAGCAACACTGCAAAATAAAATACTCCATCCTTTCAAGTAAACCATCAAGAATGAAGCATTGGGGGCTTCTGTTGATACCAAAATTAATATGCTGACGTGGACGAATAATAAGAAGACACATGGCACAATAACAAGGAGGAGGTTCATTTCCCCGACCAACTAATGTTCTCTCCGAGCAACGAGGATACACTGAGGAACTTTAGCACTACGAGGTACTCCAGCGCTCCGAGGAACTCCTGAGCAACGAGCAACTAAGGCGGTCCGAGCTGCATCTCGGTCGTAGCATTAATTGCCAGATAATCAACAGTTCAACTATTCATTGAATGTTTATCATCTTGACGCACACGTTGCATTAAATGTATTACCCTTTCATATGTATATCATTTAATGTATCAACCCTTTCATGTACAACCTAATGGCTATAAATACCTTGTATCACCCTCATTCAAGGGGACCGGAATTTCTTGAGAGAACTTGTAATCAAGAATTCCATAAACACTCAGCAATAACATAACAGTGGACGTAGGCTTTATTCCTAGCCGAACCACTTTAAAAATCCTTTGTCTCATTTATTTATCTGTGATTGAATAATTAGAGTTATCTAATTTTTTACATCAACAGATTGGCGCCGTCAGTGGGAATGTGTTACAAACATTGTTCTCCATCAAAAGCTAAGTTTTTATTTTCTCTACGTATAATCAATTATACATACAACTTTTGATTCAATCATGATTTTTATGTTTATATACATAAATTAATTGTCCAATTTTTATTTGCAAAATATTGCATATCATGACTTTAAAATCATAACTGTTAGATTAATTCTTATTTAGAAATCTGAAAAATAGTGGATTTCATAAATCATAACTTTTTGCATGATTCTCAAGTTTCAATTTTATATCATGGAATCAATATTTTAAATGATTACATATACCAATATATACGACGATGATAAGATTTGATAATTTTCATTGTTGATTTTGAAATAAATTTTGTAAGATCTTTGATGTCTATTCAAATTCCCATCATATTTTAAATAAAATAATGGGAAAAGGTTAAAGACAATAAAAAGTCTTCTCATGAAAATCATGACCCAAATCTATTTTCTCTCTCTTCAAGTTTGAGTCTGTTTGCATTCACTTTTATGAACTATATACTTAATTTGGTTCATCTTCCATCTATGTCAATAAAGTCTCATTGATTGATTTTTTATATAAATTTGATAATAATTTCGATCATTCGGCATATTTTTATCTCTCCAAATAGGAAATATGAAGGGACCAATATAAAAATAATTTTTTCTGACCTGAAAAATCATTACGCACCTCTTGTAAAAGAGGATCAGTAAAATAATCATGACCATATAAAGGATCTGGGTACAAATTTGATATGTTGGCCCCTCGTTCATCACATCACAAGGTTTCTTTGTCGAAATCACACGATCTAGTGGATTATTTATTTATTCATTTAATTAACGTTCTTAAGGCTTAAATTTTACATTGAATGTTATTTTTTGATCTATAGATTTGAGATATTCTGGTCATCCAACCATATATTCTATAATTTGAGATATCCTTAAATGTTGGTCGGCAACATCCATGTTGTTTGTCGGCAGCAGTAGAATCTTGGGGTATTAAAAAATGCTAAGCACCCCTGATATTTCTTTAAACACGAGTTCGGCTTGGGGACAAGCAAGGGGCTGAAGTCTTTTTTAACTTATGATCACCCCATAAATATTTTTAAAACCAAGTGATAAATAATTTTCAAACAGCAACTTATACCTGATTAGTTGTTGGAGATTAAATAAATTTACAAAAAACTTTACGTTTTATTTATGATGCATATTTGATAATAATTTGTCCATCTCACACACATTTGGCATAAAACATATTATTTTATATTTTGAAATTAATATTTTCATTTCTCAAGCATATACATATCATATTTTGATTGGATGAGTAAATTATTCTCATGACTAATCAATTCAGCCTACACAAATGGTAGAGCAAGATATTAATTTTTACAGGTACAAGATTCAACTCCGACGAATGCTCAGAAATAATCTTACTCTTCTGAAAAATATTATCATAGCTCGACAGTATGAAATTTCACCTCAGCGAGGAACTATTGATTTTATTATTGCTATGACATCTTCTCCAGCACAAATGATTCTATATATCCATTGGGATTCATATTCTATATTCATCTCAACATGGAGCACGGTGAGATACTTATTATCATATTCATCTCTGAGGAGAACTATAACATTTATTATATTTCACCCCCAACGGATAGTTGGTCGGGGTAATTCTTATTTATATGCAGGCCCAGCCAAGTTCTCGGCCATATTCTTATGTTCTGGAAAATATTATTCTTATTTGGCATTCTGCAATTATGCCTCGACAAGATACTTATTCAGCTTTAAGGAGAATTACAACATTCGTTCGCATAATTCTTATTTATATTCAGGCCTTACAACGTTCTCGACCATATTCCAATGTTCTGAAAGATCTTATTCTTGTTCGGCATTATATGATTCTACCTCGACTGATCGGCGATGCACTTTATTATTTTTAATTATTCTTTATATCTATTTGGATGCATATTCTATTCTCATTTCAGCATGGAGCTCGACAAATATTAATAATCATATATTAAGCTTCAAGGATATCTCCAACATTTATATTATCTTATTCCCAACAATCTGTTGAGGAGGTCTCCCGCATTTATTATATCTTATTCAGCTCCAAGGATGTCTCCAACATTTATTATATCTTATTCCCAACAATCTGTTGGTCATCGCCGAGGAGCGCCGAGGAGGTCTCCAGCATTTATATTATCTTATTCCCAACAATCCGTTGGTCAGCTCCGAGGAAGTCTTCATCATTTATTATCAATTACCACCAACTCCGATTGGTAGATAAAATCCAACTCCGGTTGGTAGAAAAAATCCAACTCCAGTTGGTAGATAAAATATAACTTCGGTTGGTATTGGTCGATAAATCTCATTCAAAGTTCACATTCCACAGTTGGGGGCTTCTATTACAGATATATTTGTTCATTTTGTGGCACATTCTTATAACATCATGCAGTCGAGCATCAATCAATTACTCGGCACCGAAGGAAGTTGGTCGGCTAGCAAGCCAATCAACATACTTGAAGATTATGACAAGTTATAAGCTACAAGCGGCATCATATGTCGTCCAAGAGATAATGCACTTTATGTTGAACAGATCAAGAAGGTAGATTAAGAATTTCACGAGCACCGAGCAACACTGCAAAATAAAATACTCCATCCTTTCAAGTAAACCATCAAGAATGAAGCATTGGGGGCTTCTGTTGATACCAAAATTAATATGCTGACGTGGATGAATAATAAGAAGACACATGGCACAATAACAACGAGGAGGTTCATTTCCCCAACCAACTCATGTTCTCTCCGAGCAACGAGGATACACTGAGGAACTTTAGCACTACGAGGTACTCCAGCGCTCCGAGGAACTCCTGAGCAACGAGCAACTAAGGCGGTCCAAGCTGCATCTCGGTCGTAGCATTAATTGCCAGATAATCAATAGTTCAACTATTCATTGAATGTTTATCATCTTGACGCACACGTTGCATTAAGTGTATTACCCTTTCATATGTATATCATTTAATGTATCCACCCTTTCATGTACAGCCTAAGGGCTATAAATACCTTGTATCACGCTCATTCAAGAGGACCGGAATTTCTTGAGAGAACTTGTAATCAAGAATTCCACAAACACTCAGCAATAACATAACAGTGGACGTAGGCTTTATTCCTAGCCGAACCACTTTAAAAATCTTTTGTCTCATTTATTTATCTGTGATTGAATAATTAGAGTGATCTAATTTTTTACATCAACAATAATCATTGAATATTCTCATTAGTATTCATCGTGCACTAAGTTTCGAATTATTCTCCAAGAGATCACAATATTTCTACAAGTCACAAGGTTTTATATACCTAAATTGAGCCCCTAAAGTCTCCAAGTATGGGCTTACAACTCCTATAATCCTAATAATTAACTAAAGGAAAGAAATGCCCTAACCTCAATTTGTACACCCCAGGAATAAGCCCCGTTTAACCCATTTCTAAGGTATTGTAGTGGCCCAACTCATCTAAAACTCAAGGACTCTAAATTTACTTCATACAAGAATGTTCCTAGGTCCTAAGCCTAAAGTAAAGGGTTGGAATTGAGCTAAGAAAAATTGATTAATTAAAGGGCCTGGCCGAATCGATTCGGTCAGAAAAGCTAATCGATTTGGACCAACCGAATCAATTTGGTCAGAAAACCTGACTTTCTGCATAAGTTCGAAATCGATTCGGACAAGCCAAATCGATTCGGTCCACTCAGAACTGTAAAGTGTCCCTATGGCGAATCGATTCGGTAGGGGCAAATCGATTCGCCCAGCCTAGAATTGCCTACCCAAACCAAGATCATTTATGCCTACAAACAAATCATAAATCCATCTAACAACTATGATTTACACCAATAAATATTCAAATCAACTTTCAAGGGTTCAAAACTCACAAATCCATTTGAAACTCTAATATTGTTAAACCATAACCAATCCATAACAATCAATACACAATATTCATCTTAAACCATATATTAGCAAGTAGAAAACTTGCCTTAAGCTTGCAATCTCAAATTATTGGAAGATGGAAGCAAGATCAAACTCAAAATCCTCAATCTACAATCTCTCTCTTTTCTTCTCCACCAGTTCTCTTTTTCTCTCTATCTCTCTAGGTTTAATAAATGCACTTAAGAGAAATAAATGAAAGGCAAGACTAAATGGTGTCTTTAGTCTAAATTCTCCACTTAAATGGTTAATATCGCATTAAAATGACTCACAACTACACACATAAGCTATAACTAGTCAAAAGTGCCCAAGACATAAAAATAAAATATGGCACTTATTTCGACTATCTCCCGCATTTCGGGACTAACTACGCCCTCTAAATTATCATTTGTAAATTTTATAAATCATTTCAAGATTCGATTTCATTTAAAGAATAAATGTCATTTAAAACGTATGACAATATAAAATGCAACATGAGGATATTTACTTACACATACAGTGAATATGCAACAATTTAGTAAATATTAACTTCCATCTCATTCAATTAATACTTACTCCATACTCCAACATTCTATATAATTACTTCACAACGCAAATAAATATATAATAGGTTCTCAAAAGCGAGGGTTGTTACATACTCCCCCCCTTATGAGGGAGTTTTTCCCCCAAAATTCATGCATACCCTGCTAGAAGATATGTGGATACTTTTCTCGCATGTCATCCTCGCGCTCCCACGTCGATTCCTCGGCGTTGTGATGACCCCATTGACCTCGAACCAAGGGCACCACTCGAGATCTCAATCGTCACTCTCCGTGCTCTAAAATAGCAACCGGTTGTTCTTCATATGAAATGTCGGGTTGCAACTCGATATCCTCCAAAGTAATATGCTAAAGGGCTCCTTCATACCTCTTGTACTTCTTCCGAGAGGAATCATGGAACACATCATGGATTTATTGTAAGTGTTCCGGTAAGGCATGTTGATATGCCACCGAGCCTACCTTGGCAATAATAGGAAAAGGTCCCACATAGCGCGGCACAAGCTTCCCTTTCTTCCCAAAGCGGTTGATACCTTTCATAGGAGATACTCTCACTAACACTTGATCCCAAATCTCCATCTCTACATTCCTTCTATTATCATAGGCATAACTCTTTTGATGTTCTTGAGCTATTTGGATGCGATTCCGGATGAGTTCAATCTTGAAAGAAGTAACCTGGATCATTTCAGGTCCAAGGAACTTATTATCCCCCACCTCTAACCAACAATTGGGCAATCTACAACGACGGCCATAAAGTGCTTCATAGGGTGCCATCCCAATAGTAAATTGGTATGAATTATTATAACAAAGTTCGACCAAAGGGAGATATTGTTCCCAACTACCTTTGAAATCAAGCACACACATTCAGAGCATATCCTCCAATATTTGGTTGACTCTTTCTGTCTGCCCCTATGTTTGAGGGTGATAAGAAGTGGTTAACTTAAATTCGGTTCCCATAGCCTCTTGGAAACTTTGACAAAAGTGGGAAACAAAGATCTTGTGTTTGTCAGAAACTATATTTAGTGGCACCCCGTGGAGTCAAACAACCTCTGCAATATATAGCCGGGCATAGGGAGCAATAATATAATTGGTGCGTATCGGTACAAAATGTGCCGACTTAGTCAAATGATCAACGATAACCCAAATAGAATCATGACCATTTTTCGACGTTGGCAAGCCCGTGACAAAATCCGTTGATAATCTCTCCCACTTCCACACCGGAATTTCCAATGTTTTCAACAAACCCGTCGGTCGCTGATGATCTATCTTGACCAATTTACAAGTGGTGCATTGGGACATGAACTAAAAAATATCCCTCTTCATGCCTGGACACCAATACTGACGACGCATGTCTTGATACATTTTTTCGTTACCCGGATGCACTGCAAACTTGGAACAGTGAGATTCCGTCATTACGGCCCATCTTAAGTCCCCTTCGTCTGGGACTACGAGTCTCCCATGTAAATGCACCCCAACCTCGGAACCTATAGAGTAGGATACTGCTCCCTCGGTTAACAACTTATGTATACGGTCCTGGCAGCCTCTGTCCCTCCTTTGGGCTTCAACCACCCTAGCCACAATAGTAGGCGTGACGGCCAACACCGACATAAACGCCCTAGCAACCGCGTCCTCTTAACTCTGCTCCTTCCATTTTGCTTTCCATATTTCCGCTAACTCCCCCTCGGTATTTCTACTCAAAGCATCGACCACCACATTTGCCTTGCCCGGGTGATAGTGGATGTCAAATTGATAGTCTTTCACAAACTCTAGCCATCGGCGTTGTCACATATTTAAATCTTTCTGTGAAAATAAATATTGCAGCGATTTATGGTCCGTGAAAAGGCTAAATTTCTCCCCTAGGAGATAATGCCTCCAAATCTTCAAAGTAAAGACTACTGCGGAAATTTCCAAATCGTGCACCGGATAATTCTTTTCATGGGGCTTTAGCTTACGAGAAGCATAGGCAGTGGCCCGTCGCTCTTGTTGAAGTACACCTCCCAATCCTTGTAGAGATGCATCAGTGAAGACCAAGTAATCCAATCCTGGCCTTGGCAATGCAAGAACTGGAGCAGAAGTCAACCTATCCTTGAGTTCGTCAAAAGTCGACTGGCAGGAATCATTACATACAAACCTCACCCATTTCCGGGTTAAATTTATCAAAGGACTATCAATTTTAGAGAAACCCTTGATAAATCGGTCATAGTATCCCGCCAAAACCAGAAAACTATGAATCTTGGTAGGTGTCGTGGGCTGACCCCACTCCGTCACTGCAAACACTTTACTTGGGTCCACCGAAATACCCTGGGCTGTGACAATACGACCCAGAAACTGTACCTCCTGTGACAAAAACCCGCACTTCTCAAACTTGGCATACAATTGGTGATCCCTCAATCTCTGTAGAACCAATCGTAAGTGAGTAGCATCATCGGCCTCTATGGGAGAATACACTATAATGTCATCGATAAACACGATAATAAACCGGTCCAGGAAGTCCCGAAATACCCTATTCATGAGCTCCATAAAAACGGTGGGGGCATTGGTTAGTCCAAAAGGCATAACCAAAAATTCATAGGACCCATATCTCGTTAGAAAAACAGTCTTGGACACATCTTGTTCTCGTATCCTTAACTGGTGATACCCCATCCTCAAGTCTATCTTAGAGAAGTACGACGCTCCCCTAAGTTGATCAAACAAATCATCAATCAGAGGTAACGGGTATTTATTCTGGATGGTGACTTTATTCAACTCTCTGTAGTCAACACATAACTGGAGAGGACCGTCTCTTTTATTCACAAACAACACTGGAGCACCCCACGGTGACGTGCTTTGCCTAATAAACCCTTGCTCTAGCAAGTCTTGAATCTGATCCCATAACTCCCTCATTTCAACTGGAGCCATAAGGTATGGAGCTCTCATAATCGATCGAGTTCTCGGTGCTAAATCAATTACAAATTCAATCTCCCTACTAGGAGGCAAACCCCGTATTTCCTGAAAAACATCTTCAAAATCTCTAACAACCGAAATAGAATATAAGGAAACAACTACATCCCGAGAAGTTTCCTCCGCAATACAATACAAGTAAGTGCTAATTCCTCCTTCTAAGCGAGGCATAACCACTAAAAATATTTCTTGGTCTGGAATGGAAAACACTATACTCTTCCCATAGCAATTAACTATCGCATGATACTTCACTAGCCAATCCATACCCAAAATCATATCATACCCGACCATGTCAAGGACGAGCAAATCGGCCTCAAAGCACAAATTACCAAGAGTTATTCCAATTTGTTTACAAACAAAGAAAATGAGCGAACCATCACCCATGGAAGACTCAACACTAGTGAAGGTACTCTCACCAGATTTTATCAACTCAGTAGTATGAGCAAATCTCCTAGAAATGAATGAGTGTGTCGCACCCGTATCAAATAACAAACGACCCATGTGCCCCTGAATAAGAAACTTACCCTCAATACCTGGCGGCGCCGGCGGAGCCGGAGGAAGCATATCAACCTGAATATGATAAACACGCCCATGTTGTAGTTGACCCTGTTGTGGAGGGGCAACTAGATTAGGAATCTGTGGCGGTAATTGAACCTGTGGCTGCTGTGGGATCCTAAGAAGCTATCCCCCAATCAAGTGAGGACACGACCTCTTGATATGGCCGACCCTCCACACTGAAAACATCGATTCATTAGATTCTCTTGGTTTCGGCCCCGATTATTTCTAAACTTCCCGAAGCCTTGGCCCGGATGTCCTCTCCCGCCATTTCCACCTCTACCTGCTTGTTGCGGTTGCGGTCCACCTTGACCTTGCCTATTGTAATTGCCACCCTCGATAAACCCACCAAGACGTTGCCTCTTTGATAAGTACCCTTGCTGGGGATTCCTTTCTTTCTGCTTATTTCCCGAAGATTGGGACGAGGGAAATGCTCCTCCTCCAGTCCCATTGCCTCAGGGTTTTCCCGCTTGCCCCATTACCGTAGCCTTCTTGCTACTCTAGACATACAACCGATGTTCTTGGCAATGATGCAATGCCACATTCATCACATCCCCAAAAGTCTACGAAGCTAGATTGCCCAGCAAATGTTGCCGGATCCTCTAGTTTAAAACCCCCATGAACTTTAATATTTTCCTCTCTTCTGGAGTCACCTCATCCGGTACGAAACTTGCTAACCGGGTTAACTCCTCTTCATATTTCGCAAAGGATCTCTTACCACGTACCACATCCTGAAGTTTCCTTCTCATCTCCCTCTGAACTGCGGGAGGGAAGTACTTTCGATCAAACAAAGCCCAGAAATCATTGATAGTCATGGTATCTCTATGCTCTGGCGTAGTCATCGACTCACACCAATGTAATGCGGACCCAACGAGTTTAAAAGTAGTAAGGATTTTCTTCCTCTCCTCGCTACACTCCAACATATGCAGATGGCGTTGCATATCCTTCTTCCACTGATTAGCTCTAATAACATCAGAGCCTCCATGAAATTCCGAGGGATGGCCCTTTAAAAAGGACTCTCTAACTCTCTCCCACGGAGAAGGTCCCGTAGGAGCTTGTGCATCCTGCGCCCGTTGCTGTTGAGCTTGTGGTAATTATTGAACCATGATGGTCATAGCAGTATTAACCGCCTAGGCAATGATATTTCCTACATCAGCAGCATTTACAGTCCCTCGTTGCGACAGCGATGGAGGGCTAACATACTCTTCTACAACTCTATTGAGTATCGCTGTGAGACCTCTCTTAGGCGGCATCTGAGATGAGGAAACAATAGCGTTAGAATATTATTCAAATAATCTATCTTGTTGAAGATCACAAACATAAGTAACAGAGAAGTCCTAACATTAGGCTCTATATTAAAGAACGCTACGGTATTACGTGACAAGTCCGCATAGATCCTAAAGATTCTAGAACCTGATGCTCTGATACCATCTGTGACAACCGACTCACCAAAGTATGGGGTGGCCAGCCCAATACTCTAATATAATAAGAATTATGGATGGAATCATTCTCAGCATCACAACAATATAATATGTATAAGGATAACCACCCAATATTTCAGAAAATGAGTTGCCAAAAATTTTGTTTTATAATAAGTTAAGGAAATAATTTACACAACCCAATATGAAAAGAAAGTGGAAACCCAAGAAAACTTATATTACATCCACAACAACAATACAATATGGGGACCGAATATGCTGTCGCTCAACAGATACATACAACGTTATCAACAAGTTTAATGTAATTTACATAATACATCCATTAAACAGTTTCAAAAGTTTGGTCCACACGCCCGAGTAAAAGACCCGATCATAACTAGAGTACCAAAAATGAAATCGTTTACACGAAATATCCCGTAATATCTGCAAAGTATCGTGGCTCCCCAAAAACACCGGAATTGGAAAGTCAGACGGGCACCCTTGCGGTAGAGCACCTGAGCGGATGCAAGATTCATTCACAATAAGAAAAATGAACGGGTCAGGGCCTGGTTTTATATGATCACCAGATGAATAAAAAGTATAACAGTTATGAACAGTTAATCATGAATGATAAAGATGAGATTCTAATAACATAATCTCCGAGCATAAATTAAGACAATTTAAATGATTATAAGTTTAATTTAGTTCTGCAAGAGGATATGAATAAACAACATTAATTAAAAACCTCCATCCTTTTTCACCATTTCATTTCATCTTTCCCTTCCTTATCAGGAATATAATTACTGTCATATGCTCTTTGTGGCATTCCATTCCTTATCAGGAATATAATCACTATTACATCCTCTTTGTGGCATTTATTATACATCAAGTCCCACTTGATTAAGAATAATTATATTCATATACATATAACGATTCTAAGACCGTCCGTCCGGGTTTCCCCACTGTGCACGCCCCTAAATGACCATCATCTTCCAGGGCCTATATACCAAGACAACCTGGGCACCTACAATGCAAGACGTCGAGAAGCGGCCATATGCCTGTGGGAGAGTCATAACCACACCGATAATTACCTCTCCATTACAGAAAAATATACAACAACGCTGATATGGCCTAGGACTATATCCACCCTACATTCATTATCCAGGGGGCTTCACCTCACGCACGCACTTCCCTTATGATGGAATTTAGAGACGTGTGTTTAATTAAATTAGCATTTACCATATTAGTCTCATTTTCTATTCCATTTTACATGCGTAATGTTTCATTTTATCCAAAATCATAATCATTGAATATTCTCATTAGTATTCATCGTACACAAAGTTTCGAATTATTCTACAAGACACAAGGTTTTATATACCTCAATTGAGCCCCTAAAGTCTCCAAGTATGGGCTTACAACTCCTAGACTCCTATTAATTAACTAAAGGAAAGAAATGCCCTAACCTCAATTTGTACACCTCCAGAATAAGCCCCGTTTAACCCATTTCTAAGGTAGGGTAGTGGCCCAACTCATCTAAAACTCTAGGACTCTAAGTTTAATTCATATAAGAAGGTTCCTAGGTCCTAAGCCTAAAGAAAAGGGTTAGAATTGAGCTAAGAAAAATCACTCAAAACAGCGGGATTTTCGAATCGATTCGGCCTGACCGAATCTATTCGGTCAGAAAAGCGAATCGATTCGGACCAACTGAATCGATTCGGTCAAAAAACCTGACTTTTTGCATAATTGCCGAATCGATTCGGATAGGCCGAATCGATTCGGTCCACTCAAACCTGTAAACTATCCCTATGGCGAATCAATTCGGTAGGGGCGAATCGATTCACCCAGCCCAGAATTGCCTAATTCGGCTATGGATTTTTATAACTCCAAATTCCCCCAGCTTATTTCTACCCAAATCAAGATCATTTATGGCAACCAACAAATCATAAATGCATCTAACAACTATGATTTACACCAATAAATATTCAAATCAACTTTCAAGGGTTCAAAACTCACAAATCCATTTCAAACTCTAATATTGTTAAACCATAACCAATCCACAACAATCAATACACATTATTCATCTTAAACCATATATTAGCAAGTAGAAAACTTGCCTTAAGCTTGCAATCTCAGATTCTTGGAAGATGGAAGCAAGATCAAACTCCAAATATTCAATCTCCAATCTCTCTCTTTTTTTCTCCACCAATTCTCTTTTTCTCTCTATCTCTCTAGGTTTAATAAATGCACTTAAGAGAAAACAATGAAAGGCAAGACTAAATCGTGGCTTCGGTCTAAATTCTCCACTTAAATGGTTAATATCGCATTAAAATGACTCACAACTACACACATAAGCTATAACCAGTCAAAAGTGCCCAAAACATAAAAATACAATATGGCACTTCTTTCGACTATCTGGCCCATTTTGGGACTAACTACGCCCTCTAAATTATCATTTGGAAATTTTATAAATCATTTCAAGTTCCGGATTCATTTAAACCATAAATGTCATTTAAAACATATGACACTATAAAATGCAACATGAGGATATTTACTTACACATACAGTAAATATGCAACAATTTAGTAAATATTAACTTTTATCTCATTCAATTATTACTTACTCCATATTCCAACATTCTATATAATTAATTCACACCATAAATAAATATAAAATAGGTTTTCAAAACCGAGGGTTGTTACATACTCCCCCCCTTATGAGGGAATTTTGCGCCCAAAATTCATGCGTACCTTGGAAGAAGAGATGCAGATACTTTTCTTGCATATCATCCTCGCGCTCCCACGTCGATTCCTCAGCGTTGTGATGACCCCATTGAACTCAAACCAAGGGAACCACTCTAGATCTCAATCGTCGCCCTCCATGCTCTAAAATATCAACCGGTTGTTCTTCATATGAAATGTCGGGTTACAACTCGATATCCTCCAAAGGAATATGGCAAAGGGCTCCTTCACACCTCTTGTACTTAATCAAAGAGGAAACATGTAACACATCATGGATCTGTTGTAAGTGTTCCCCTAAGGCATGTTGATATGCCACCAGGCCTCCCTTGGCAATAATAGGAAAGGGTCCCACATAGCGCGGCGCAAGCTTCCCTTTCTTCCCAAAACGCTTGATAACTTTCGTAGGAGATACTCTCACCAACACTTGATCCCCAATCTCCATCTCTACATGCCTTCTATTAGCATAGGCATAACTCTTTTGACGGTCTTGAGCTATTTGGATGCGATTCTGGATGAGTTCAATCTCGGAAGAAGTATCCTGGATCATTTCAGTTCCAAGGAACTTATTATCCCCCACGAGTAACCAACAAGTGGGAGATCTACAAGGCCGGCCATAAAGTGCTTCATAGGGTGCCATCCCAATAGTAAATTGGTACGAATTATTATAAGTAAATTTGACCAAAGGGAGACATTGTTCCCAACTACCTTTGAAATAAAGCACACACATTCGGAGCATATCCTTCAATATTTGGTTGACTCTTTCTGTTTGCCCATCTTTCTGACGGTTAAAGAAGTGCTTAACTTTAATTCGGTTACCATAGACTCTTGGAAACTTTGACAAAAGTGGTAAAAAAAGATCTTTTCTCTGTCAAAGACTATATTTAGTGGCACCCCGTGGAGTCTAACAACCTCCGCAATAAATAGCTGGGCATAGCGAGCAGTATTATAATCGGTGCGTACCGGTAGGAAATGTGCCGACTCAGACAAACGATCAATGATAACCCAAATAGAATCGAGAACATTTTGCGACGTTGGCAAGCCTGTGACAAAATCCATTGATATGCTCTCCCACTTCCACACCGGAATTTCCAACGGTTACAACAAACTCGTCGGTCGCTCATGATCTATCTTGAGCAATTGACAAGTGCTGCATTGGGACACGAACTAATAAATATCCCTCTTCATGCCTGGCCACCAATACTGACGGCGCATGTCTTTAGACATTTTGTCGTTACCCGGATGCACTACAAACTTGGAACCGTGAGATTCTGCCATTACGGCCCTTCTTAAGTCCCCTTCATCCGGGACAATGAGTCTCCCTTGGAAACGCACCCCACCCTCGGAACTTATAGAGTAGGATTCTGCTCACTCGGTCAATAACTTATGTATACGGTCCTGGCAGCCTCTGTCCCTCCTTTGGGCTTCAACCACCCTAGCCACAATAGTAGGCGTGACGGTCAACACCGACATAAACGCCCTAGCAACCGCATCCTCTTAACTCAGCTCCTTCCATTTTTCTTTCCATACTTCCGCTAACTCCCCCTCGGGCTTTCTACTCAAAGCATCCGCCACCACATTCGCCTTGCTTGGGTGATAATGGATGTCAAATTGATAGTCATTCACAAACTCTGGCCATCGGCGTTGTCGCATATTTAAATCTTTCTGTGAAAATAAATATTGCAGCGATTTATGGTCCGTGAAAAGATTATTTTTCTCCCCTAGGAGATAATGCCTCCAAATCTTCAAAGCAAAGACTACTGCGGCAAGTTCCAAATTGTGCACCAGATAATTCTTTTCATGGGGCTTTAGCTTGCGAGAAGCATAGGCCATGGCCCGTCGCTCTTGTTTAAGTACACCTCCCAATCCGTGTATAGATGAATCGGTGAAGATCAAGTATTCCAATCATGGCCTTGGTAATGATAGGACTGAAGCAGAAGTGAACCTATCCTTCATTTCGTCAAAAGCCGACTTGCAAGAATCATCCCATACAAACCTCACCCCTTTTCGGGTTAAATTTATCAAAGGACTAGCAATTTTAGAGAAACCCTTGATAAATCAACGATAGTACCCCGCCAACCCCCGAAAACTACGAATCTCGATAGGTGTCGTGGGCTGACCCCACTCCCTCACCGCAAACACTTTACTTGGGTCCACCGAAATACCCTGGGCTGTCACAATATGACCCAGAAACTGTACCTCCTGTAACCAAAACCCGCACTTCTCGAACATGGCATACAATTGGTGATCCCCCAATCTTTGTAGAACCAATCGTAAGTGAGTAGCATGATCGGCCTCTGTGGGAGAATACACTATAATGTCATCGATAAACACGATAACAAACCGGTCCAGGAAGTCCCGAAATACCCTATTCATGAGGTCCATAAACACGGCGGGGGAATTGGTTAGTCCAAAAGGCATAACAAAAAATTCACAGGGACCATATCTCATTAGAAAAGCAGTCTTGGACCCATCTTGTTCTCGTATCCTCAACAGGTGATACCCCATTCTCAAGTCTATCTTAGAGAAGTACGACGCTCCCCTAAGTTGATCAAATAAATCATCAATCCGAGGTAACAGGTATTTTTCCAGATGGTGACTTTTCTTCACAAACAACACCGGAGCACCCCACGACGACGTGCTTCGCCTAATAAACCCTTGCTTTAGTAAATCCTTATTCTGATCCCTTAACTCCCTCATTTCAATAGGAGCCATACGGTACGGATCTCTCGCAATCGGTCGAGTTACCGACGGTAAATCAATTACAAAATAATCTCCCTACAAGGAGGCAAACCCAGTATTTCTCGGAAAACATCTTCAAAATCTCTAAGAATAGAATTTAAGGAAACAACTACATCCCGAGTAGTTTCCTCCGCAATACAATACAAGTAAGTGCAAGTACCTCCTTATAAGCGAGGCATAACCACTACAAACATTTCTTGCCCTGTAATGGCAAACACTATACTCTTCCCATAGCAATTAACTATCGCATGATACTTCACTAGCCAATCCATACCTAAAATCCCATCATACCTGACCATGTCAAGGACGAGCGAAACGACCTCAGAGGGATTGGACCGTCCAATATTTTTAAATATTTTTTTTCTAGAGAGTTTTATGTTTTGAGGACTCTCAGATAGTTTTATGTTTTGATGACTCTTTAAGAGTTTTATGTTTTGACGACTCTTAAAGAGTTTTACGTTTTGACGACTCTTCTATATAATAAAAATTCAATTAAAACTCCATTTTAATTCCGATTCCAATTCCGTTTGAAAATTTATTTTTCAAAAATAAAAACCAACATTTTAAATTATAAAATTTATAAAATCCAAAATTTTATTTTTCTCAAATTTTGAAAATTAATTTAAAAATTCTCACTGAAAAAATCCGGGTTGTTAAATTCTTCCCCACTAACTAAGAATTTCGCCCTCGAAATTCAATCAAACCAAACACTAAAAAATCTGGCCACACCAACAATCTCCAAAAACAAATCTCGTCTGGAAAAATCAACTTTAAACACCTCATATCTAACCTCGATGCCTAACACGACTTATGACCCAAAATTTTCTCTCTCCAAGAAAAAATATATCTAACCCGCATGCTAGACCCAAAACTCAAGACCCAAGGGTTGTTGTATACCTAAGCTCTGATACCTGTGACAACCCGCTATCCGGAATAAAGGGTGGCCAGCCCTATACCCCGATAAAATAGGAAATCATTGATAAATATCATTCTCAGAATCACATCAATATGCAAAGTATAAGAAATAACCACTGTATATTCCAGAAAACGGGTTATCAAAAACTTTGATTTGAAATAAAAAGAGAACATTTTCAACAACCCATAATAGAAATAGAGGGTGGAAACCCCCACAAGCGTATATAAGAAGCCCAAAAAATACAAAAGGACCGAAGGAAACGTGGGTCAATAGTAACCATACAACATACAAATAGTACCAAATGTTACATAATAGATCCATTATACAATTGCAACAGTTTGGACAACAAGCCCGAATAAACTGAACATAACTAGAAACATAAATGGAGGCGTCTACACAAAACTCCCGTGAAACCCGCACAATGTCACGGCTCCTCAAAACATAAGGAAGGAAGGGTCATTACTGGCGACCGTGCGGCGGAACACCTGAACGAATTATATATATATATATGTATAGATACAACAAGAAAAGAAAACCGGTCAGGGCCGGGTATATGTGATCAATAGATAAATGACAGGTATGACAATGATGCATAATAATCAAGGATGATAGTCTAGCATAGTAACATCATATAGGGAACTAAAACTGATAAAGGACTATATAGAGTGAAGTTCATGTTAAATCAGAATTAAAAGCACTTATGAGCCTTTATCATCATTCATCATTCATCATATTTCAATTTCAATCTTCTTTTCCATTCCTTATCAGAAATATAATCATCATCATGTGCTCTATATGGCACCAATCTCAATAGCATGCTCTTTGTGGCATAAATTTGCTCTTAATGGCATTCATGTTCCATCGAGTCCAACTCGATAATTAGAATAGTCATAAATATAAATATAATAATTCTAAGACCGCCCGTCCGGGTTTCCCCACTGTGCGCGTCCCTAAATAACCATCATCTTCCAGGGCCTAACATAAGACAACCTGGGATCCTATCGAAAACGTCGGGAAGCGGCCATATGCCTGCGGGGTAGTCAAGACCACACCCAGAATCTCCTACCCATCGCAGAAAAATATAATAAGCGCTCATATGGCCTAGGACTATATCCACCCTGCATTCATTAGCCAGGGGGCTTCACCTCTCGCACGGACTTCCCTTAAGATGGTATTTAGAGAGGTGTGTAACATCCATTTTATTTATTTCCATTTTATGATTTAGTAAATTATCATTTACCTTATCAACTTCCCATTATTAATAAGTGTATAAGCTAAATCGGGACTATACATGATATGTACCGACACAACATCCTCGATAAGAAATTCAGACTCCAAAGTTATTTTCGAAGCCTCCTTTAGGCTTTAATATAAACCCTCAAGTCAAATCTAACTCGAGTTGAATTCTAAAGTCTCCAATTTAACCTTAAGATATTCTAGACCCTTATAAGACTACACGACGAAAGTAATGCCTAAACATCACCTTAAATTTCCCTTTAAACGAACCCTAGATGAACCCTTTCGAGTCTAGGATGTCGACCCAACTCAACTAGTACTCTAAACCCTATGTTTACTTCATTCAAGAAGGTCCCTAATCAATAATCCTAAAGAAACGGGGTTAAAAATGAAAAAGAAAAATTTCAAAAAGTGCAGGGCTACCGAATCGATTCGCCCCCTTGGCCGAATCGATTCGGCCAGAAAATTTGAGTTTCTAAAAAGTAGCCGAATCGATTCGGATGGAAACCGAATCGATTCGGTCAGAAAGTTTGGGTTTCTTCATAACTGCCGAATCGATTCGGAATTTATCCGAATCGATTCGGTTCACAAGACCTGGGTACTGGACTTAAACGAATCGATTCGCCAAGGGGGCCGAATCGATTCGGGCCTACGATTTTGCCAAGAATTGGCTATGGAGTCTTGGACTCCATATTCTACCCCAACTCCAATCTCTTCAAACCAAACTTATATACCAACACTAAAATAACATCAATGATACTATTGATCATCTAAAACCTCATGAATCATCTTTGAGTGGATCAAAACCCAAAAATACATATGAAAACCCTAAGTTTGCTAAACTAAAATCAATACACCATTACCATAACAAATCATTTATCTCAAGACACAAATAGCAAGTAAAAACTTGCCTTGATTCAGAAATTTTGCAGAATTCTTGGTGTAGTAGCAAGAGCCTCTCTCAATCTCCAAAGCTTTCTCTCTACTCTTCTCTTTGTCTCTTTGGTTTTGGAAGGGAATTAGGGTAATTAGAAGACTTACTAGGCTTAAGTCTTGGCTTAAGGCAATTGTCCCACTAATTTGACTAATAGTGCGATAAAATAATACGCAACTGCATAATTAAGGCACAACCAGTCAAAAATGCCCAAAACTGCAAAATACAATATGGTACATTATTTGACTATCTCGCACAATCCGGAATCAACTGCAACCTCCAAATTATTATTTGGACATTTTAAAATTCAATTTAGGTTCCGATCTCATAATTAAGCCAAATATCATTTTAAACACAGATGATATTAATAAGCATGATATAGCAATATTTCCCATGATTATGATATGTATGCAAACTCACAATAAATATCAGCTTTTCTACATTGAATTAACATTCAAATCATAACCCAACACTGGTCTCTAATTACTATACTAAGTAATTACTATAAAATACGGTCTCATAAGCAAGGGTTATTACATACTCCCCCCCTTATGAGGGAATTTTGCCCCCAAAATTCAAGCATACCTTATAAGAAAAGATATGGATATTTCTCCCGCATCTCATCCTCACGTTCCCAAGTTGATTCGCTTGCATGATGATGACTCCAATGAACTCTCACTAGGGGCACCACACGAGATCTCAACTTTCGCTCCCCAAACTCAAGGATTGCAACCGGTTGTTCTTCGTAAGAAACATCGGGCTGCAAATCGATATCTTCGAAAGGAATGTGCCAAAGGGCACCTTCACACCTTCTGTACTTCTTCAAAGAAGAGACGTGAAATACATCATGGATTTGTTGTAAAGGTTCCGGCAAGGAAAGTTGGTATGCTACGGGACCAACCTTAGCAATTACCGGGAAGGGTCCAACAAAACGGGGTGCAAGCTTTCCTTTCTTCCCAAAACGTTTAATACCCTTCATCGGGGACACTCGCACTAACACGTGGTCTCCCACTTCCAATTCCATATGTCTCCTACCCGCATCGCCATAACTCTTTTGACGATCTTGGGCTATCCGTACGCGATTCCGAATAAGCTCAATCTTCGAAGAAGTATCTTGGATCATTTCAGGTCCAAGGAACTTATTATCACCCACTTCCAACCAACAAGCGGGCGATCTACAAGGCCTGCCATACAGAGCTTCATAAGGTTCCATTCCGATAGTAAATTGGTATGAGTTAATATAAGCAAACTCAACCAATGGAAGGTATTGTTCCCAACTGCCTTTAAAGTCGAGTATGCACATACGAAGCATATCCTCCAACATCTGGTTTACCCTTTCGGTCTGACCGTTTGTTTGAGGATGATAGGAAGAGCTTAACTTCAATTCAGTCCCCATTGCTCCTTGGAAACTTTGCCAAAAGTGGGACACAAATGTCTTATCTCGGTCGGAGACAATGTTTAAAGGTACCCCGTGGAGTCTGACGATCTCCTCAGTAAACAACTGGGCATAACGAGCGGTATCAAAATCGGTGCGCACGGGCAAGAAGTGTGCCGACTTAGTCAAACGGTCGACAATCACCCAAATTGAGTCGTGACCCTTTTGCGATCTAGGCAAACCCGTAACAAAGTCCATCGAAATGCTCTCCCATTTCCATACGGGAATCTCGAGCGGTTGTAACAAACCTGTCGGTCGCTAGTGGTCGATCTTAACCAACTGACAAGTAGTGCATTGAGACACAAACTCTAAGATATCCCTCTTCATACCCGCCCACCAATACAAACGACGCATATCTTGGTACATCTTGTCCCCGCCAGGATGTACCGCGAACTTGGACCCGTGGGATTCTGCCATCATTGTACGTCTCAAATCCCCATCGTCGGGAACCACAAGTCTTCCATGGAAGCGTAGTCCACCCTCAGAACCGATTGAGTATGACTCCGCTCCCTCAGACAACAGCTGGCGTATATGGTCTTGACAAACTTTATCTCCTTTCTGAGCTTCCATAATTTTTTGTTATAATCGTGGGAGTAACCGTCATCACGGAAAGGAATGCTCTCACCCCTGCATCCTCCAGGCTGAGTTCCTTCCACTTAGCTTTCCACACCTCAGCTAAGTCTCCATCAGGCTTCCTACTCAAGGCATCTGCTACCACATTCGCCTTCCCGGGGTGATAATGAATATCAAATTGGTAGTCTTTCACAAACTCCAACCAACGACGCTGGCGCATATTCAAATCCTTTTGGGAGAATAAGTATTGCAGCGATTTGTGGTCGGTGAAAAGACTAAACTTTTCCCCCAAGAGGTAATGCCTCCATATCTTCAAGGCAAATACAACGGCGGAGAACTCCAAGTCATGTACCGGATAGTTCCTCTCGTGAGGCTTCAACTTACGAGAAGCGTACGCAATGGGTTGTCTCTCTTGTTGAAGAACACCTCCTAATCCCTAAAGAGATGCATCAGTGAAGACGAGATATTCCAATCCCGGCTTTGGCAATGCCAGGACTGGAGCGGAAGTCAGTCTATCCTTGAGCTCATCGAAAGCCGCTTGACATGAACTGTCCCATACAAATCTTACTCCTTTCCGGGTTAAATTCGTCAATGGGCTAGCAACCTTAGAAAAGCCCTTAATGAATCGGCGGTAATAACCCGCCAAGCCCAGAAAACTACGAACTTCAGTGGGTGTCGTGGGCTGACCCCACTCTTTTACTGTGATCACCTTACTCGGATCCACAAACACTCCTTGGGATGACACCACATGCCCCAAAAACTGAACTTCCTTCAACCAGAAGCCACACTTCTCAAACTTTGCATACAATTGATGATCTCTCAATCTCTGCAGGACCAACCGCAAGTGAGCAGCGTGATCCGACTCTGTCTGAGAATAGACTAGGATGTCATCAATAAATACAATGACAAACTGGTCAAGGAAATCCCGAAACACTCTGTTCATTAGGTCCATAAACACTGCAGGGGCATTGGTTAGCCCAAAGGGCATAACCAAGAATTCATAAGATCCATAACGGGTCAAAAAGGCCGTCTTGGATACATCTTGCTCTCGTATCCTCAATTGGTGATACCCCGTCCTCAGATCGATCTTGGAGAAGTAGGAAGCTCCCCTAAATTGATCAAACAAGTCGTCGATATGAGGTAAAGGGTATTTATTCCGGATGGTGACTTTATTTAACTCCCTATAGTCCGTGCATAACCGGAGAGACCCGTCTCTCTTCTTCACAAACAATACCGGAGCGCCCCACAGTGAGGTACTACGCCTAATAAAGCCCTGCTCCATTAGCTTCTGAATCTGATCTCTCAGCTCCCTCATCTCCACAGGAGCCATTCGATAAGGAGCTTTGGCGATCGGCCGAGTTCACGGAATTAAATCAATTACGAACTCTATTTCTCGACTTGGAGGTAATCCCGGTATTTCTCGAAAAATATCTTCAAAGTCCCTAACGATTGGAAGAGAATTTAGGGGAACCACGACATCTCTAGATGCATCTTTTGCAATACAATATAGATAAGCACTAGTGCTCCCTTCCATACGAGGCATAACTACCAGGAACATCTCCTGTCCCGGAACCGCAAAAACTATACTCTTCCTGAAACAATTCACTATAGCACGGTACTTCACTAGCCAATCCATACCCAAAATTACATCGTACCCGACCATATCAAGGACGAGCAAATTGGCCTCAAAACACAAGTCACCAAGATTAATCCCTACATTTTTACATACCAAGAAAATCAATGAACCATCGCCCATAGAGGATTCAACACTAGTGAAGGTACTTTCAGCAGATTTTATCAAACCTGTAGTCTGGGCAAAACTTCTAGAAATAAAGGAGTGTGTAGCACCCGTATCAAATAGGATTCGACCCATATGCCCATGGATGAGAAACTTACCCTCGATCGCTGGCGGTGCAGGAGGAGCTGGAGGAAGCAGAGCCTCCTGAAGACGGTAAACCCTTCCGTACTGCAATTGCCCCTGTTGAGGAGGAGCAACCGGATTAGGCGCTTGAGGCAGAAACTGTACATATGGCTGCTGTGGGGCCCTAGGAAGATGCCCTCCAACCAACTGAGGACACGCCCTTTTATAGTGACCCAGCTCCCCACACTGGAAACATTTATTTGTCGTATTATCCTGATTCCGGCCTTGGTTATTCTGGAATTGCCCCGCACCTCGGCTCTGTTGGCCCCTACCTCCATTTCCATCTCTACCACCCTGTGGTTGCTGACCACCTTGACCCTGCCTGTTATTATTGCTACCAGCATTAAACCCACCGAAACATTGACGCTTTACCAAATCCCCCTGCTGAGGATCCCTCTCAACCTACTTGTTCCCCGAGGATTGGGACAAAGAACATGTTCCCCCTCCGCTCCTAACTCCTCCCTGTCTCACTGTTTGCCCCGCAGTCACCACCTTCTTCTTGTTTTGCACAAACAATCTATGCTCCTGACAGTGAAGTAAAGCAGCATTCATCACATCACCAAAAGTCACCAGAGATGGGTTTGCAAGCAAATGTTGTTTTATTCGCCAATTCAAACCTCCCACAAACTTGGAGATCCTCTTCGCTTCTGGAGTTACCTCATCCGGTATAAAACTGGCGAACTGGGTAAACTCCTCCTCGTACTCGACCACCGACCTCTCCCCTTGTACCAAATCCTGAAGCTTCCTCTGCATTTCCCTCTGAACTGCAGGAGGGAAGTACTTTCCATCAAACAAAGCCCAAAATTTGTGATGGACATAGTATCCCTTTGTTCGGGTGTCATTATTGACTCCCACCAGTGCAAGGCCGGTCCGACAAGCTTGAAAGTAACGAGAATTTGCTTTTTCTCCTCGCTACATTCCACCATTCTAAGATGGCGCTGCATATCTCTCTTCCACTGGTTCGCCTTGATAACATCCGAGCCTCCCTCGAACTCCGGGGGATGTCCCTTAAGGAAAGACTCCCTCACCCGTTCCCACTGAGAAGGTCCCGTAGGAACTAGTGCTTCTTGTCCCCTAATTTGAGCTTGTGGCATTTGTTGGGCCACTGCAGTCATCGCGGCGTTGACAGCTTGGGCCACAATATTTGCCACTTCAGCGGCACTGATATTCCCCTGCTGCGGTGGAGGACCAAACTCATCCTCAACAACCCTATTACGTCTAGCGGGACGTCCTCTCTTCGGCGGCATCTGAGATAGAGACGAGATAGAGTTAAAACATAATATAAGACAGTCTATTTAGCAGAAGATCGCATACATAGGCAACAAAGCAATCCTAACATTCAGTTCTATATCAAAGAATGCTACGGTAGAACGTGACAAGTCCGCATAGATCCTAAAGACTCTATAACCTGATGCTCTGATACCATCTGTGACAACCCGCTATCCGGAATAAAGGGTGGCCAGCCCTATACCCCGATAAAATAGGAAATCATTGATAAATATCATTCTCAGCATCACAGCAATATACAAAGTATAAGAAATAACCACTCTATATTCCAGAAACCGGGTTATCAAAAACTTTGATTTGAAATAAAAAGAGAACATTTTCAACAACCCATAATAGAAATAGAGGGTGGAAACCCCCACAAGCGTATATAAGAAGCCCAAAAAATACAAAAGGACCGAAGGAAACGTTGGTCAATAGTAACCATACAACATACAAATAGTACCAAGTGTTACATAATAGATCCATTATACAATTACAACAGTTTGGGCAACAATCCCGAATAAACTGAACATAACTAGAAACATAAATGGAGGCGTCTACACAAAACTCCCGTGAAACCTGCACAATGTCACGGCTCCTCAAAACATAAGGAATGAAGGGTCATTACTGGCGACCTTGCGGCGGAACACCTGAACGAATTATATATATATATATATATATATATATATATATATATATATATATATATATATAGATACAACAAGAAATGAAAACCGGTCAGGGCCGGGTATATGTGATCAATAGATAAATGACAGGTATGACAATGATGCACAATAATCAAGGATGATAGTCTAGCATAGTAACATCATATAGGGAACTAAAACTGATAAAGGACTATATAAAGTGAAGTTCATGTTAAAACAAAATTAAAAGCACTTATGAGCCTTTATCATCATTCATCATATTTCAATTTCAATCTTCTTTTCCATTCCTTATCAGGAATATAATTATCATCATGTGCTCTATATGGCACCAATCTCAATAACATGCTCTTTGTGGCATAAATTTGCTCTTTATGGCATTCATGTTCCATCGAGTCCAACTCGATAATTAGAATAGTCATAAATATAAATATAACAATTCTAAGACCGCCCGTCCGGGTTTCCCCACTGTGCGCATCCCTAAATAACCATCATCTTCCAGGGCCTAACATAAGACAACCTGGGATCCTATCGAAAACGTCGGGAAGCGGCCATATGCCTGCGGGGTAGTCAAGACCACACCCAGAATCTCCTACCCATCGCAGAAAAATATAATAAGTGCTCATATGGCCTAGGACTATATCCACCCTGCATTCATTAGCCAGGGGGCTTCACCTCTCGCACGGACTTCCCTTAAGATGGTATTTAGAGAGGTGTGTAACATCCATTTTATTTATTTCCATTTTATGATTTAGTAAATTATCATTTACCTTATCAACTTCCCATTATTAATAAGTGTATAATTTAAATCGGGACTATACATGATATGTACCGACACAACATCCTCGATAAGAAATTCAGACTCCAAAGTTATTTCCGAAGCCTCCTTTAGGCTTTAATATAAACCCTCAAGTCAAATCTAACTCGAGTTGAATTCTAAAGTCTCCAATTTAACCTTAAAATATTCTAGACCCTTATAAGACTACACGACGAAAGTAATGCCTAAACATCACCTTAAATTTCCCTTTAAACGAACCCTAGATGAACCCTTTCGAGTCTAGGATGTCGACCCAACTCAACTAGTACTCTAAACCCTATGTTTACTTCATTCAAGAAGGTCCCTAATCAATAATCCTAAAGAAAAGGGGTTAAAAATGAAAAAGAAAAATTTCAAAAAGTGCAGGGCTACCGAATCGATTCGCCCCCTTGGACGAATCGATTCGGCAAGAAAATTTGAGTTTCTGAAAAGTAGCCGAATCAATTCGGATGGAAACCGAATCGATTCGGTCAGAAAGTTTGGGTTTCTGCATAACTGCCGAATCGATTCGGATAAATTCCGAATCGATTAGGTTCACAAGACCTGGGTACTGGACTTAACCGAATCGATTCGCCAAGGGGGCCGAATCGATTCGGGCCTGCGATTTTGCCAAGAATTGGCTATGGAGTCTTGGACTCCATATTCTACCCCAACTCCAATCTCTTCAAACCAAACTTATATACCAACACTAAAATAACATCAATGATACTATTGATCATCTAAAACCTCATGAATCATCTTTGAGTGCATCAAAACCCAAAAATACATAAGAAAACCCTAAGTTTGCTAAACTAAAATCAATACACCATTACCATAACAAATCATTTATCTCAAGACACAAATAGCAAGTAAAAACTTGCCTTGATTCAGAAATTTTGCAGAATTCTTGGTGTAGTAGCAAGAGCCTCTCTCAATCTCCAAAGCTTTCTCTCTACTCTTCCCTTTCTCTCTTTGGTTTTGGAAGGGAATTAGGGTAATTAGAAGACTTACTAGGCTTAAGTCGTGGCTTAAGGCAATTGTCCCACTAATTTGACTAATAGTGCGATAAAATAATACGCAACTGCATAATTAAGGCACAACCAGTCAAAAATGCCCAAAACTGCAAAATACAATATGGTACATTATTTGACTATCTCGCACAATCCGGAATCAACTGCAACCTCCAAATTATTATTTGGACATTTTAAAGTTCAATTTAGGTTCCGGTCTCATAATTAAGCCAAATATCATTTTAAACACAGATGATATTAATAAGCATCATATAGCAATATTTCCCATGATTATGATATCTATGCAAACTCACAATAAATATCATCTTTTCTACATTGAATTAACATTCAAATCATAACCTAACACTGGTCTCTAATTACTATACTAAGTAATTACTATAAAATACGGTCTCATAAGCGAGGGTTATTACAATACCATTTTGTAACACCCCGCCCATCTCGGGAGAGCGAACGGAGCGCTACTATTGAAAAAACTAACTAAATCCATCCAAAAAAGGTATAGAGCATCTAAATCCCACAATAAAACAAGAGAAACCACTAATCTCAATCTTCAGATTAAATATAACCAAATCTCTCGAAATAATACAACTATCTATCTCGAAATAAAATGCTCCATACAAAAAAAATAAAAACAATTCTTCTCATCTTCTCGAATATTCTTTCCAAAATATCCAAGCTAAAATCAATCTCCATAGTGCCCCAAAATACACGCTAACCTTCCACTAAAAGAAAATATGGGGAAGTACACAATATGACAAGAAAGATGCTCAATAAATATTAGTGGTGAATAAAGCGTAACAATACGAGTACGAATATTCAAATCAAATGTGAATCTCAATAGCATTTTTATCAATATACTTTCTCAACAACACATTAGTTAGAGTCACAAGGCCTCACCATACGGCGCCATACTTTATCAAGTAGTCAGAATAGTTATGTTGGCGGGTGCCCAACATCAGTGCCATATTAAAATCTCATGACAACATGCCCAACACAATAATAATACAACATGAATCAAAAATTAGATTCCAACAATAATTTCCTGATTCCAATTGAATTTAGCAATTCAAATATGAGTCAATAATCACAAGAAAACAAAGGGAATGACACTCGCGAGATTAAGGAGAATATTGTGTAAAACCCCATACCTCAAAATCATCACATAATTTTACTCTCAAAATTTGAACACACCATCACGTTCCTCTCGCAGAAATAATCAAATCTCGTTCTAGCCCAAACTCGAGAAAACACCAAATAAGCCTTCTAATCTAAGGTTGAAATCTTGAAAAAGTTTGGGGCTATGGTTTGTAGATGAAAGGGAGTAATTTTGGAGAGGTCTTCTCGTCGAAAAGTTTGAGAAAAAGTTATTTGAAAAGTCAAGCCACGAATTAGTTGATATGTAAAGGATTACGAGTTTGGTTAAGAAAAGAGTTCTAATCAGATAAAAACACAAAAAAAAATTATTCCGGACAATCGGATCGCTGGAAATAGATGAAATTTGGCGAAGAATTAGCTGAAGACGAGAGGAAGTTGTCCAAAAAAATTCAGTTGGATCAGACCGTTAAATATTTTTAAATATTTTGTTTTTTAGAGAGTTTTATGTTTTGAGGACGCTTCTATATAATAAAAATTCAATCAAAACTCCATTTTAATTCTAATTCCAATTCCATTTGAAAATTTATTTTTCAAATATCAAAAACCAACATTTTAAATTATAAAATTTATAAAATCCAAAATTTCATTTTTCTCCGATTTCCAAAATTAATTTAAAAATTCTCATTTAAAAAATTCGAGTTGTTAAATACTTCCCCACAAACAAGGAATTTCTCCCTCGAAATTCAACAAAACCTAACACTAAAAAATCAGAGCACACCAACAATTTCCAAAAATATATCTCGTCTCCAAAAATCAACTTTAAATACCTCACATCTAACCTCGATGCCTAACACGACTTTTCACCCAAAAGTTTCTGTCTCCAAGAAAAAATATGTGTAACCCGAATGCTAGACCCAAAATCCAAGACTCGAGGATTGTCATATACCTACGTTCAGATACCAATTTGTAACACCTCGCCCGTCCAGGAAGAGCAAACGGAGCGCTACTATCGATAAAACTAACTAAATCCATCCAAAATAAGGTATTGAGCATCTAAATCCCACAATAAAACAAGAGAAACCAGTAATCTCAATCTTCAGATCAAATACAACCAAATCTCTCGAAATAATACAATTATCTATCTCGTAATAAAATGATGTATACAAAAGAAATAATTACAATTCTTCTCATCTTATCGAATATTCTTTTCAAAATATTCAAGCTAAAATGAATCTCTATAGCTCCCCAAAATCTGCGCAAACCTGCCTCTAAAATAAAATAACGGGAAGTACACAATACGACAGGAAGGATTCTCAACAAATATTAGTGGTGAATAAAGCGTAGCAATACGAGTACGAATATTCAAATCAAATGCGAATCTCAATAGCATTTTTATCAATATAATTTCTCTACAACACATTAATGAGAGTCACCAGGCCTCACAATACGGCGCCATACTTAATCAAGTAGCAGTAACAGGAATCTTGGCGGGTGCCCAACATCAGTGCCATATTAAAATCTCATGACAACTTGCCCAACACAATAATAATACCACATAAATAAAAAATTAGATTCCAACATTAATTTCCTGATTCTAATTGAATTTAGCAATTCAAATATGAGTCAATAATCACAAGAAAACAAAGGGAATAATACTCGCGAGATTAAGGAGCATATTGTGTAAAACCCCATACCTCAAAATCATCACATAATTTTAGCCTCAAAATCTAAACACACCATCACGTTCCTCTCGCAAAAATAATCAAATCCCATTCTAGCCCAAACTCGAGAAAACACCAAATATGCCTTCTAATCTAAGGTTGAAATCTTGAATAAGTTTGTGGCTATAGTTTGTAAATGAAAGAAAATAATTATGGAGAGGTCTTGTCATTGAAAAGTTTGAGAAAAATTTATTTGATAAGCCAAGCCACGAATTAGTTGATATATAAAGGATTAAGAGTTTGATTCAGAAAAGAGTTATAATCAGATACAAACACTAAAAAATTTATTCTGGGCGATCGGACCGTTGGAATTGGATGAAATTTGGCGAAGAATTAGCTGACACAAGGGGAAGCTTTCCAAAAAATTTCAGTTGGATCATATCGTTCAATATTTTTAAATATTTTGTTTGGTAGAGAGTTTTATGTTTTGAGGGCTCTTCATATAATAAAAATTCAATTAAAACTCCATTTTAATTCCGATTCCAATTCCGTTTGAAAATTTATTTTTAAAATATAAAAACCAACATTTTAAATTACAAAATTTATAAAATCCAAAATTTCATTTTTCTCAGATTTCCAAAATTAATTTAAAAATTCTCATTTAAAAAATTCGGGTTATTAAACACTTCCCCAGTAACAAGGAATTTCGCCCTTGAAATTCAACGAAACCTAACACAAAAAATTAGGCCACACCAACAATCTCCAAAAATAAATCTCGTCTCCAAAAATCAACTTTAAATACCTCACATCTAACCTCTATGCCTAACACGATTTATCACCCAAAATTTTCCATCTCCAAGAAAAAATATGTATATCTCGCGTGCTAGACCCATAACCCAAGACCCGAGGGTTATCGTATACCTAAGTTCTGATACCATTCTTTAACAACCCGTCCATCCGAGGAGAGCGAACCGAGCGCTACGATCGATAAAACTAACTAAATCCATCGAAACTAAGGTATGGTGCATCTATATCCCACAGTAAAACAAGAGAAACCACTAATCTCAATCTTCAGATTAAATACTACAGAATCTCTGGAAATAATGCAACTATCTATCCTGAAATAAAATTCTCAATACAAAAAAAGTAAATACAATTTGTCTCATCTTCTCGAATATTCTTCCCAAAATATCCAAGCTAAAATCAATCTCCACAGCGCCCCAAAATCCGCGCTAACCTGCCACTAAAAGAAAATATAGGGAAGTATACGACAAGAAAGATGCTCAACAAATATTAGTGGTGAATAAAGTGTAACAGTACGGGTACGAATATTCAAATCAAATGCGAATCTCAATAGCATTTTTATCAATATAATTTCTCAACCACACATTAATTAGAGTCACCAGGCCTCACAATACAGCGCTAAACTTTATCAAATAGCCGGAACAGGAATCTTGGCGGGGGCCCATCATCACTGCCAATTTAAAATCTCATGACAGCATTCCCAACACAATAATAATAACACATGAATAAAAAATTAGATTCGAACAATAATTTCCTGATTCCAATTGAATCTAGCAATTCGAATATGAGCCAATAATCACTAGAAAACAAAGGGAATAACACTCGCGAAATTAAGGAACATATTGTGTAAAATCCCATACATCAAAATCATCACATAATTTTAGCCTCAAAATCTAAACACATTATCACGTTCCTCTCGCAAAAATAATCAAAATCACGTTCTAGCCCAAACTCGAGAAAACTCCAAATAAGCCTTGTAATCTAAGGTTAAAATCTTGAATAAGTTTGGGGCTACGATTTGTAGATGAAAGGGAGTAATTTTGGAGAGGCCTTCTCATTGAAAAGTTTGAGAAAAAGTGATTTGAAAAGCCAAGCCACGAATTAGTTGATGTATAAAGGATTAAGAGTTTGATTAAGAAAGGAGTTTTAATCAGATACAAACACTAAAAAAATTATTTCGGACAATCGGACCGTTGGGTTAGGATGAAATTCGGCAAAGAATTAGCTGAAGATGAGAGAAAGCTGTCAAAAAATTTTAGCTGGATCCGATCGTTCTATATTTTTAAATATTTTGTTTGCAAGAGAGTTTTATGTTTTGAGGACTCTTAGAGAGTTTTATGTTTTGACAACTCTTCAATATAATAAAAATTCAATTAAAACTCCACTTTAATTCCGATTCCAATTCCGTTTGAAAATTTATTTTTCAAATATAAAAAACAACATTTTAAATTACAAAAAATTATAAAATCCAAAATTTCATTTTTCTCTGATTTCCAAAATTAATTTAAAAATTCTCATTTGAAAAATTTGGGTTGTTAAATACTTCCCCACTAACAAGGAATTTCGCCCTCGAAATTTAACGAAACCTAACACTAAAAAATCAGGACACACCAACAATCTCCAAAAATAAATCTCGTCTCCAAAAACCATCTTTAAATACCTCACATCTAACCTCGATGCCTAACACGACTTATCACCCAAAATTTTCTATCTCTAAGAAAAAATATGTCTAACTCACATGCTTGACCCAAAACCCAAGACCCGAGGGTTGTCGTATACCTAAGCTCTTATATCATATTGTAACACCTCACCCGCCCGAGGAGAGCGAACGGAGCGCTACTATCGATAAAACTAACTGAATCCATCCAAAATAAGGAATAAAGCATCTATATCCCCCAACAAAACAAGAGAAACCACTAATCTCAATCTTCAGATTAAATGCAACCAAATCTTTCGAAATAATACAACTATCTATCTCGAAATAAAATGCTCTATACAACAAAAATAAATACAATTTTCTCTTCTTCTCGAATATTCATCTCAAAATATCCAAGATAAAATAAATCTCCATAGCGCCCCAAAATCCATGCTAACCTGCCACTAAAAGAAAATATGGAGAAGTACACAATACCGCAGGATAGATGCTCAACAATTATTAGCGGAAGCATAACAATACGAGTACGAATATTCAAATCAAATGCGAATCTCAATAGCATTTTTATCAATATAATGTCTCAACAACAAATTAATCATAGTCACACGGCCTCACCATACCACGCCATACTTTATCACGTAGTCAGAACAAGAATCTTGGCGAGTGCCCAACATCAGTGCCATATTAAAATCTCATGACAACATGCCCAACACAATAATAATATGACATCAATCAAAAATTAGATTGCAACCATAATTTCTAGATTCCAATTGAATTTAGCAATTCGAATATGTGTCAATAATCACAAGAAAACAAAGGGAATAACACTCGCGAGATCAAGGAGCATATTGTGTAAAACCCCATACCTCAAAATCATCACATAATTTTAGCCTCAAAATCTAAACACATCATTATGTTCCTCTCGCAAAAATAATCAAATCTCGTTCTAGCCCAAACTCGAGAAAACACCAAATTAGCCTTCTAATTTAAGGTTGAAATCTTGAATAAGTTTGGGGTTATGGTTTGTAGATGAAAGGCAGTAATTTTTTAGAGGTCTTCTCGTTGAAAAGTTTGAGAAAAAATGATTTAAAAATCCAAGCCACTAATTAGTTGATATATAAATGATTAAGAGTTTGATTAAGAAAAGAGTTTGAATCAGATACAAACACTAAAAAATTTATTTCGGATGATCGGGCCGTTGGAATTGGATGAAATTTGGCAGAGAATTAGATAAAGACGAGATGAATCTGTCCAAAAAATTTCAGCCCAATCAGGTCGTTCAATAATTTTGAACATTTTTGTTGCTAGAGAGTTTTATGTTTTGAGGATTCTTATATATAATAAAAATTCAATGAAAAATCCATATTAATTTTGATTGCAATTCCGTTTGAAAATTTAGTTTTCAAATATAAAAACCAACATTTTAAATTATAAAATTTATAAAATCCAAAATTTATTTTTCTCCGATTTCCAAAATTAATTTAAAATTTCTCATTTAAAAAATCCGGGTTGTTACAAAAGATTTAAAAGGATTTGCTAGATATTCCTTCCAAAGCTAAAGCATCACTTAAATTAGATAAAATAGGTTGTAATTACATTAGATTAGTTTAATTGAGATGCATTGCAACAGGCCTATCATAACGGTCCAAATTTATTGCTTTAGATTCTTTGGTCATTGGCTTCCCTAAGTTGATTTCTTCTTTTGAGCTTGTGAGTTCCATTTAGGGAAGCCAATTTTCCATTTATTTAATAATATGTGTGTTGGGGGGGGGGGGGGGGGGGGTATATTGTCCCTCTTCCATTGATAAATTAAAAAAAAAAAAAACTTGGGTGGGATACATCATTTCTTAGGTAAAGATACTAAGGAAAGGGGGTTCATATGCAGTTTATATATTGTTATATTCTATTTGCATTTGAAGGTGTGTTTAAGTGCAACTTAACAATGGTACGGAAAATATATACCCAAGATCAAAGCTACTTAAGTTTGTGTCGTTCAAGTTGTAACAACCCGTCCTTTTAGGGATACTTAAATTCCATAATTGGGTATAAATTGGAAATTTGAGGAATTTCTCGGAATAGTGATTTTTGGGATTTTCAAGGATTAGATGATTTTCGATGGGTGTTGTATTTACTTTTGAGATAAAGTAAATATGTAGAAGTATTTTCATTATATGTCGCCGTTGAGTAAAGAGACAAAAAGGTAAGATTTTTTAATTGGAAAACTCGAAGTGAGATGCAATGGGTTAAAATAGTGAATTGCGGTCAAGTACCTCGGATGGAAATTTTGACTGCGCAGCGAGTCTCAGAATGGCCGAGATAGTCCGAAAAGAGTGTTTAATGGTCGAAATTGAGTTTCGAGAATTTTTAAACGAATAAGGACTCGCAATTGAGTAAACGAGTCATTTTTGGGTTTTAAAAGGTATAAACCCTTTTTCTCCCTATATAAGGAGGGAGAGGGGGAGAGAAGAGAAACAAAAGAGAGAGAGGAGGAGAGAAAAGAGGAGAAAAGGGGAAACTCCGGACAACCTCCGCGGGATTCGACTTGGGATCATTGGATTTTATCCACGAGGCAAGTGTTTACTTGCATTATTTACTTTTGAGAATAAATCTCATATCATAGTTTGGTAATAACAAACTCTAAAGATTTTGGGTTGGGTTTTCGTGGATAAAATGGGTTTTTGGGAGTTAAAACGAATACACCCCAATAATTTTCCAATTCGAGAAACTTAGGATTTAATCGAAATTAATTGTTGGTTTCGAGTTCTAGGATGTTTAGAACCCTTGTTATTTTTGTAGATGTCGTTAGTTGAGGTTGTAGGATGTTTGGAGCAGAGACAAAAGCTTGGGAGAAACTTTAAAGGCCGAAACAACTTCTCAGAGAAGAAGTTGTCCGCCGTGATCGATCGATCGAAGGTATAGGATCGATCGATCGACCATCGATCGATCAAGGGCCATGGGTCGATCGATCCACCCTTCAGGAAGTTTGACAATTTTTCCTAGGGTTAATTGGATGGGACGAATTCCAATTTTAATTGATTCTAGATTATTTAAGAAAGGAAATAAGTAATCTTTTAAGAGTAAATAGTCATCCAATGGAGGGAAATTATGGGAATTAAGTGAGTGTTTTATGTGTTTGACACTAAAACTATATTTTCGAGGAAAATAGTATATTTGAGGAATTAGAATGTTGGGGTTCCTAAAATAGGGTGAGGACCTCTAAATGATTAATTGGACGAGATGTAATCCTTGGGTTTGTTGGAAGGAGATCCACAACCTATTTAATTTTAGGGTATTCGGGGACGAATATCAGTTGGGATAGTTTCAGTGGCCATTTTGGCCTATATGATTATACAAGCGGGATAACATAATTATGTTGATGATGGTTGAGGGAATCCTATGAGATTGTTAGGATGAATTGGAGAATATACTTATTTAGTTAATGTAAATTGGTATATTTGGAGATATCCACTAAATCCTTAGATGGGAATAAGGTATTTATTGTTTATCAAGTGAGGGAATACTTACGGTATAGTATCATGAGTTGAGAATGTATGAATATGATTCTTTAAGAAAATCTTTGGGATTATTCGTCATTGCTAGGTGCGATTGGAAATTATGGCCATTTATATATATATTCAAGGAGAAATATATAGTATAAATATACTATGTGATTAAAGTATATATATTATATGAATACATATGTATCTGTGTGTGAATGGTATGTGTGTATTTAGAGGTTGATGCCACGGGCTTTCCTTTGGTATAGGGTTGGAATAGCCAGATTGTATATTGCTCTAGTACGATCCAGGGAGGTTGCGTGATGTGGGTGAATCCACTGGCTCGAGGAGTAGGGTAAGTATAGTCCTCAGGTCATTGTCGTCCCGCATTCGAGTGCGATGTGTGTAACTCAACTTGCAGGGGGAACATGACCGCCTCCACCGTTGTGTTTTTGTTTACCATGTACGTTGATGGATTCCGACTTAGTACAGTGGTTTAATATGAGAACTCGGATTTTTGATCTGCACTATGAGACCGCATCCTCGAGCTATAGCTCGTTGGGATGGTTATTATGCTTGTGTGTATAGTATATTACTTGTGCATGAGAACAGGGTAATATATATCTCTATGAGAATAAAGAGATAAAAATGATAAATGTTAAATTCTCAGTCCGGGAGATATATCCGGATGTGCATTATAAAAATGAATAGAGAATAACCTCAGTCCGAGAGATATATCCGGATGTACCTTATAAAGATGAATCAAGAGTAGACCTCAGTCCGGGAGATATTATCCGGATGTATATTGTAAGATGTATATTAGAGTAAGTATGTTATGCATATCATTATATAGTATGTATATACGTTGTGTACTCAGGTTCTAATGGATCTCGACGATCAACCTTGCCGCGTAGTAGTGTATAGTGGGGTTCCTTGTTTGGATTTCGCTCTGCGAGACACCCCACGCACGAACACGGCATAGTGTAAAGACTGGGGAGATGTTCAGCCCTTAGTACTTGGAATAACTAGGGTTTCTAGAAGATGGGTGACGGATTATTTAGGCAGCGTAGCTTGACTAAGATGTTTAAAGGGATATGCTAGGTGTGCACTATTAGAAGACAGGTGAGGGGTATCTCATGGGAGTGCGATACCAAATTTAAATATGAGATAAAAACCTGTTTTTAAAATAAAGCATTTATGCACTTGCTAAATATTTTTCACACTCGGGATGTGACCCATGTATCTACTTTTCCCTCTCTTGCTATATATATATATATATATATAGGTGTCTAGACACAGGGACACCAGGATGATGACACTTCTTTCGAGTCAGACGTCTGCTCTGGCAGTTGTGGATGCATGCAGGTTTTCGATAGACGCTTCTATCCTTGTAATCTAGATAGGAGGTACTATAAAAATATTCGGGCCAACGTACCAATTGCATTTATTTATTCTTTTACCGCCTTTTAGTGCGGCATTCGATTTGGTTGTATCATATTTGAACCGAGTGATCAGTTATTTTATTTCTTTCCAGTTTCATTTATATAAACTGTGTGGATGTTTTAATCGTTTAGAAGTTTAAAAAGATGTAATACCCCGTATTTTCATGGCTTTTAAATTTAAGGATTTTTTAAATTTAATTGAGATAAATTAATTAAATTTTAATCCGGAATGTTGTTTTAAATATTTACTAGCGTGACGAGAGTTAGTAATTATTGGAAATTTGTTATTTGTTGAATATTAATGGATGAGTATAGTAATATATGAGATTTCTTTTTATAATATTGTCACGTGTGAATAAAATGACAATTGTGGAAATTTAAGTCGGGACGCGCCTGTGTCATGTCGGGACTAAATGTGGATTAATAAAAGTGAATATTTTATAGGTTGTATGTATGGTCATTTTGAGTGTGTCAACGCATCCGGAAGGATCAAGATAGTCAGAAAATTATACCCGAAAGTTTGATTTGGGTCTCGGGGCATTTTTAGGCCTAATTAGTACCCCGGGAGGGCATTTTAGTCATTTTGTATTTTTGGGTAATTAATCCCACGAAAATTAAAGGGGTTATATCAGATGTTTAGGTTATCTCCTAGGGTTAGATAACTCAAAACACTAGAATGGCCATTGGAGAGGAGAGGAGAGAGCTCTCAAGGCATTCCAAGGCTCAAAACTCAACCGTTTGCACCGCCGCCACCGCCACCGCCAACGCCAACGCGTAGATCGCGAGACGGGGTACGCAACCACACAAAATTCAACACCAAACCAGATTTGTGAAAATCCCAGGCAAGTGTTTATCTTACTTATTTCGTTGATGCATCTTTCATATTGGTTTAGGAATGATTAGGATGAATTGTATGGAAGAAAAACCCAATTTGAGATAGGAAATTGCATGTGGTGATGACTTAAATGATATTCTGGAAACCCTTGTCATGTAAAGGATTAAGAGTTTGATTAAGAAAAGAGTTCTAATCAGATACAAACACTAAAAAAAATGGATGATCGGACTACTGGAATCGCTTGAAATTTTAAAATGTTGTACCGAACGGCGAGACAGGACTGCTGACAAAAATTCAGCTTGATCAGACGGTCGAATTTCTAAAACTATTATTTTTACTAGAAAGTTTTATGTTTTGAGGACTCTTAGGGAGTTTATATTTTGAGGACTCTTGTAAGTAATAAAAAAATTCAATTAAAACTCAATTTTAATTCCGATTTCGAAACCGTTTGAAATTCTCATCTTTGAAAATAAAATTCAAAATCCTTTAATGTAAGGCAAAATCTATATTTTTGGGATATTTTGCATAAGGGATAATGTAAGTATATATTAAACGGGAGAGACAAGTAAGAGAGAGTTACGTTGGAACATAAATGGATATCTACTGAATTGTACATTTGGAAGAATAGAGTCCATGAGGGTTACGTAGTAAGTTGGAAAAATCCTTCGAATTAAAGTTAGAAACAAACCATTATACTTGATAAATAATAATGGGAAAATAAGGATAAATGTTGTGAATGTGGGTTATGGGATAAACCTAAATTGATATAATAAAAGTGGTATATTTATATGATTGTGTATGCGTATATTATATACTTGTGAAAATCATGCCCGCGCTACTTGCTATCCCTGAGGTTACCGCGCTGGGACGATCTTATCTCGTGTGCCTTATGGGGGATATTGACTCGTACCCTAGAAGATAGGAATCCTAGGTACAGGCTATCGAATCGGTAGCCACGCTCCTAAGAGACGTGAGGGTATGTACTGACCTCTTGGACTTGGAAACTATGCTTCGCCTCAATGTTGTTTGTGTATGTATTTACACAATTCGAGAGTGATTCCGAACTTGTATTTCCTTTAGTACGATTGATACGGGGATTGAATAGCAGAGTATGCCCGCACCATAGTTTTTATGTGGGGTGCTGTTATGATATATATATTATACGAGTAGTTAATATATATATGAAATTCTGAACTGCCTACTGTGATTTGATATGTAGGACATGGCTGTTAACTCAAATTATAAATAATTGTTTTGAGAAAGTATAATATGACACTGGAAAACTTTATTGATTAATAAAGTTAAAAGGAGAACCTTGGTTACAAATTGAAATCTTACGTTTTAAATACTTGTGTTGTTCAGTTGTAAATCCGACGAATAACCTAAGATAAGTTAAATCATTGGGGAAAGATAGTGTGGTATATGACGAGATAGACTATTGGGAAGGTTAGTGCGATAGGTGTGCACATTAGAAGAGAGGTGAGAATTTCTCAAGAGAGTGTCGCACTAATATGTTGTTGCATTATCCTGTAATCATTTTAAATACTTGCTCAACGAAATTTTAAATCATATACACTATCGGGCTCTGACCCCTTTCTATTTCCTTTTCTCTCTTGTATATATATGTATCTATTACAGGTGTCCAGCCACAGGGGCGTCTTACTTAGGATCCTTTGGAAGGAACGTGCTGCAACTTAGGTGGGAGTTGCAGGCCTGTCGTTAAGACGACTTCATCCATTTGATTCTACTCCTAGTTCAGTTTTATCCAGCAGGGGCATGTGTCGTCCTCTTTCTATTATTTAGTTGGTATTGTCAGAGATTGAAATTTTTACTTTCAGTACCTTTATTTCAGGATTTATTACGGTCATGATGTTTTCCTTTAGTGTTGTAAATGTTGGGATTTATTATTGATGATTAAATTCGTGTATGTTCAATTCTATTTTTATTCTTAATGCGTGACTCTTTAGATGTTAATGGTTTAAGGTTTATAACCGGATTTAATAAAATGAGAATAAGGTTTTAAATGGTTTTGACACTTAGCTTAATTATTTAGGGTGTTTAAATTGGAAAAGTATTTTTACGACAATGATGCTAAGAATGAACCAACTGTTCACCTTGATTTTAATTTAATAAAGGAGTGATCTCCCGGTATTTAATTAGGCGGGGTGTCACAGGTGGTATCAGAGCATCAGGTTCTAGTGTCCTTAGGATCTGTACGGCTTATTATGCTTTCAGCGTTGCTTTGTTTGTTATAGAGCCCTATGTTTAGGATTGTCGATTCCTTTGACGAGATTTTGTTCTCCTGCTATAATGTGTATACACTAGTGAATTCTAATTTCGTTCGGATGTGTGCGTGTGCCGAGCGATGACGGATGTCAGAAGAGGGCCGTTAAGCGTACACAAGGAGGCAGGGCTCAGTTGAGATTATAAAATATATCCGAAGATGATGACCGTAGTTGAGGTCACCTCCATTATGGCACGAGAAGCCAAGACTAGAAAGGCGACTAAGGCGCAACAATGATTTTCAAATGTTGTTATAGTCAAATGAGGTGCGAGGGTAAACTAACCCAACGTATTACAAAAAATGTGTAGAGACTGTCAGTGGGAAATTTTAGAAACACAAAAATTGTATGTGTTTACCAAAGAAGGTAAAGTATCCAAAGGCTTAAATATAGGACGGAGTGTGGCAAACTGAAAGTGAAAATTTAGAGAAAATTTTCTTGGCTTTCTGGACGAAATTATAATGGTTGGAGTCAACCACCAATTTTAGAAGTGGAATGCTATGCCTATAGGAGAACCTTAGGTACAGTGTTGATCGTATGTTCCTTCCTCAACTGTTCAGGATGAGAAGCAAACGTGGTTCTGAACTCATCACAGGAGGGCATGACAGAAGTCCAATTGTGGATATGAATCTTAATCGTTAGCAAATTTAGTAACGAAAGAGGTAGATACTAGTGGAGGAAACGACTCCAAGTGCGAGACCAGCTTGTAATAATAGTTGATAATACTCGAGGAGGAAATTCTGATGGACGACCGATTCAGAGGTTGACAATGTCATATTTTGTCAATATAGATGATAACGCTTCTTTGTGGGGGAAGTTAAAGGAATCGAAGAATTTAGTTGAGAATAAGACTGAATACAACGGTGGTGGTATAGCACCACAAAAGGATGTGGATACACATCAGGAAAACCATTTAAATTCTTCAGATAGTTAAATTCTTACCAAGTGTTGGTAAATTCAGTAAGTACTATTATAGATAGTAACATGATCTTTATGGCCTAAAAAAAAGGTAAGGGAACAACCGGGATGGCTAACAGGAATCGAGTCTACTAAAGTCCGAGAGAAGGACAATCCTAACCTGGTTAGTAGGACAGGTGATAAGTGGATTATGTGTTGAGGTATTTTGGTGCGGAGTGAAATTGCTCACGATACCAAAGTGAGAAAAAGGGACAAGAATACGGTGCCTAGTAAAGAACGACGATTAATAATAATTTTTTTTTGGTTTGGGCAGACGTGCTACGTCCGAAAACCATTTGTGCAGTCAAGACGATTGCCAGGATGGAAGTATAAGTTGTATCCTTAGAGGATGCGGCGTGTTTATGTGACACGAGCGAGTCACCATATTTTGTTCATTGCTAGATTAGCATGTGAGACGAGTTTAATGCATATCATTATAAATGTTACCATTATGTGAATATTTTTCCTTAGTATAGCGGGATTTTTCTTTGGCGCTATCCGCGGGGGATGAATGAGTATATTAACAGTGTTTTATACTTTATTGAGGTTACTCGTTGTAGTGATGCGATACACGAGTATGATATTATCTTTGTTAAAATGTTATAGAAATGGGTAGTATGATAGTGGGCATTTATTGCAAGGCTATCGGAGTAGTTACATTAGTGCAACACGTTTTGTTTTGGCGAGGCTTTACTTGTGAGAAGTTTGGACTCGCACTTATATTATCTATCCTAGAGACTTCGGAGGAGATAGTGGGCTCAAGATATTCGATACCAATGTATGTATAGACTTTGTCAGTATGATTCAGTATGTACCGGGATTTACCGTTGAGTGAAAAGACTTGACTCGGTATTATGTTTAGCACTCCAGACTTAGTGATACGAAGAGTGCAGTGTTATATTTATCCTTAAGAGATGTGGGAGTTAAGAGTTATACCCCTAATGTTAGAAAAATAAAATTTAGAGAATTTCGATCGTATGTACCCGAGGTTTATAGAATGTAATTACCATCAACCAATACAGGACGATAGTGAAATTGGTGAAACGTTCTTTGTTAAGCATAATTACAGGAGAAATTGTAACTTTTCTGTCAAGAGACGGAATACAGGGGTATATACTATGGACGTAGGACCTAACGGATTTAGATAACCGACAATGCTAGGTAGTAGTGTATCGGGGGGGTTCCTTGTTTGGATTTCACTTTGCGAGACATCCCACGCATGAAACTTAGCGTAAGGTTGCAAATAGGGAGACGTTTGGTCACTATTCCATGAGTTCGGTACCCTGGTCGAAATGGGATCAAGTAATTATGTATGTAAGTTGGAAGTTGAATTTTTTGTTAAGGTCATTGGAGACGGATTTTTGTGGTAGGAAAGCATTGGAAGTTATCCCCACGAGTTGAGGGGTGGAACGATGATAAGGAGAATTTAAGAATTTGAATTTTTAGGGTGATTGAGAGTACCCAAATGTAATAACCGCGTACAGAACACAAGGTGAATAAAGAGTTGGAATGATTTTTAGCATGGATTATCTGGAAAAAACTTTATATTATACAAAAGAGATGACCTGTAATTATTTTGATGAATAGAGTGTTAGTGATTTATTTTGGTTGTTGTACCTATTTGGGAAAATTGTTGTACTTATCTGAGGAAGGTTGAGAATTATTATTCCTCTTTTATTTTCATGGAATTTGAATGACCTATTCCTTCTATTCCGTTGAATTTAGTTAGTCCTACAGATGAGTAGCACGCCGTTCACTCTCCCAGGGCGGTCGGAGTGTTGCAAAAAAATGTGGGCATCTTGGTTAACTACAGTTAAAATAGTCCGAGTCGAAGGGACGTGGTAATAGACGTGTGAAATATATGTTTGTGGGAATAGTATGACTAAGTGGAAGTGATAGAGTGGATTAAACGTCACATGAGGGGCGATAATCCATACATAGGTGTATAATTAGAATAGCACACCCAAATTTGAATTGGAAGACTGTGGGAAGTCATTTAAGAAGAGTATTCCTTGAATGGAGCAGAATTAAATGATTATGAAGAACACTCGGAGTGGAGTTGTTAGTAGGCAAGTATGAGAGCGACTTGCACATACAAAGGGTGATGATATTGGTATGGTATAAGAGATCCAAAAGTGCGCTTCCTGGAGAGAAGAGCACGGGTGGAACTTTCGGCATACTACAAGGAAGTAAGGGGAGTATTACGTGTCACTTAATGTGAGACATTTCAAGGGAAGAATCGATGTTTAGCGAGACCTAGTGAGTAGTCTTTACATGCACTGCCCGTAGGTAAGGTTTGGTTGAAAGAGGAGAATCAACCAAAGAATTTTGTGTTTATCGAAAATTCCTGAAATTGGAAGAGGTTGGTAAAGTCGGTAAAGTTCTTGGATGGGTTACCATCCTCAAAACAAGATCAAGGGTTTATCCCGAACATGTGAATTAAGTCATCGAGAAGGAAGTGATTGATATTCCTTTGGTCTGGCTTACAATATTATCTAGTATGCCCCAGACTTCCTTTGAAAGGAAGGATCGCGCCAGTGCATGGTTCGGCACAGTATAAATTTCTGAATCAGGATGAGATTGGTGAATCCCACCTTTGATATGGGATTTCTGGAACCAGCGGAGATAAGATTTCACTCGTACCTATTTGTCGCGTACGAGGTACTTATTAAGGTTTTCTTATGGAAGAACCTCGACTATTCTCCTTCCGTATGTTTAGAGGAGAGTAGATAATCTGAATTTTTGGATCGGTCGAGAAAATATCCGATAACTATGGTGGAATTCCATGACTGTTTTAGGCAGTCAAGAGTGGTCAAATGTTCGTATAATTTTCTCAGAATGGGAGTTTTATATATAAATAATCCGAGTATTTGTCATGTAGTGAGGTGCGTCCTCCTAATGATAGTGAGATAATGGGATTTATAACTTAGAGACGTAACCTATTCAAATGTTGTCAGTTGGGAGTACAATGTGAAGTGTCTCTAATGAGAATGTAAAACAATGTTGCTGTGAGGAAAAACCTATAGTGATTGAGCGCTGTACTATGTAGATAGTTTGCGTACTGACAAGGATATCTAGAATTGTGCTACCTGGTAGGCCTTATTTTCCGAATTTCGGAACGAAATTCCGTTATTAGGGGGGAAGTATGTAATACCCCGTATTTTCATGGCTTTTAAATTTAAGGATTTATTAAATTTAATTGAGATAAATTAATTTAATTTTAATCCGGAATGTTGTTTTAAATATTTACTAGCGTGACGAGAGTTAGTAATTATTGGAAATTTTTTATTTGTTGAATATTACTGGATGAGTATAGTAATATATGAGATTTATTTTTATAATATTGTCACGTGTGAATAAAATGACAATTGTGAAAATTTAAGTCGGGACGCGCCTGTGTCGTGTCGGGACTAAATGTGGATTAATAAAAGCGAATATTTTATAGGTTGTTCGTATGGTCGTTTTGAGTACGCCAACGCGTCCGGAAGGGTCGAGATAGTCAAAAAAGTATACTTGGGAGTTTGATTTGGGTCTCGGGGCGTTTTTAGGCCTAATTAGTACCCCGAGAGGGCATTTTAGTCATTTTGTATTTTTGGGTAATTAAACCCACGAAAATTAAAGGGGTTATATCAGATGTTTAGGTTATCTCCTAGGGTTAGATAACTCAAAACACTAGAACGGCCATTGGAGAGGAGAGGAGAGGAGAGGAGAGAGCTCTCAAGGCATTCCAAGGCTCAAAACTCAACTGTTTGCACCGCCGCCACCGCCAACGCGTAGATCGCGAGACGGGGAACGCAACCACACCAAATTCAACACCAAACCAGATTTTTGAAAATCTCAGGCAAGTGTTTATCTTGCTTATTTCATTGATGCATCTTTCATATTGGTTTAGGAATGATTAGGATGAATTGTATGGAAGAAAAACCCAATTTGAGATAGGAAATTGCATGTAGTGATGACTTAAATGATATTCTGGAAACCCTTGTCATGTAAAGGATTAAGATTTTGATTAAGAAAAGAGTTCTAATCAGATACAAACACTAAAAAAAAAAAATCGGATGATCGGACTATTGGAATCGCTTGAAATTTTAGTATGTTGTAGCGAACGGCGAGACAGGACTGCTGACAAAAAATCAGCTTGATCAGACGGCCGGATTTCTAAAACTATTATTTTTACTAGAAAGTTTTATGTTTTGTGGACTCTTAGAGAGTTTTATATTTTGAGGACTCTTCTAAGTAATAAAAAAATTCAACTAAAACTCCACTTTAATTCCGATTTCGAAACCGTTTGAAATTCTCATCTTTGAAAATAAAATTCAAAATCCTTTAATGTAAGGCAAAATCTATATTTTTGGGATATTTTGCATAAGGGATAATGTAAGTATATATTAAAGGGGAGAGACACGTGTGAGAGAGTTACGTTGGAACATAAATGGTTATCTAATGAATTGTATATTTGGAAGAATAGATTCCATGAGGGTTACATAGTAATTTGGAAAAACCCTTCGAATTAAAGTTAGAAACGAACCATTATACTTGATAAATAATAATGGGAAAATAAGGATAAATGTTGTGAATGTGGGTTATGGGATAAACCTAAATTGATATAATAAAAGTGGTATATTTATATGATTGTGTATGCATATATTATATACTTGTGAAAATCATGTCCGCGCTACTTGCTATCCCTGAGGTTACCGTGCTGGGACGATCTTATCTCGTGTACCTTATGGGGGATATTGACTCGTACCCTAGAAGATAGGAATCCTAGGTACAGGCTATCGAATCGGTAGTCACGGTCCAAAGAGATGTGAGGGTATGTACTGACCTCTTGGACTTGGAAACTATGCTTCGCCTCAATGTTGTTTGTGTATGTATTTATACAGTTCGAGAGTGATTCCGAACTTGTATTCCCTTTAGTACGATTGATACGGGGATTGGATAGCAGAGTATGCCCGCACCATAGTTTTTATGTGGGGTGCTGTTATGATATATATATTATACGAGTAGTTAATAAATATATGAAATTCTGAAATCTGGAACTGCCTACTGTGATTTGATACGTAGGACATGGTTGTTGACTGAAATTATAAATAATTGTTTTGAGAAAGTATAATATGACACTGGAAAACTTTATTGATTAATAAAGTTAAAAGGAGAACCTTGGTTACAAATTGAAATCTTACGTTTTAAATACTTGTGTTGTTCAGTTGTAAATCCTGCGAATAACCTAAGATAAGTTAAATCATTGGGGAAAGATAGTGTGGTATATGACGAGATAGACCATTGGGAAGGTTAGTGCGATAGGTGTGCACATTAGAAGAGAGGTGAGAATTTCTCAAGAGAGTGTCGCACTAATATGTTGTTGCATTAGCCTGTAATCAATTTAAATACTTGCTAAACGAATTTTTAAATCATATACACTATCGGGCTCTGACCCCTTTCTATTTCCTTTTCTCTCTTGTATATATATGTATGTATTACAGGTGTCCAGCCACAGGGGCGTCTTACTTAGGATCCTTTGGAAGGAACGTGCTGCAGCTTAGGTGGGAGTTGCAGGCCTGTCGTTTAGACGACTTCATCCATTTGATTCTACTCCTAGTTCAGTTTTATCCAGCAGGGGCATGTGTCGCCCTCTTTCTATTATTTAGTTGGTATTGTCAGAGATTGAAATTTTTACTTTCAGTACCTTTATTTCGGGATTTGTTACGGTCAGGATCCTTTGGAAGGAACGTGCTGTAACACCCCGCCTGCCCGGGGAGAGCGAACGGAGCGCTAATGCGATAAAATAAATCCAAATCCACAAGTGACAAGGTATAGATCATCTAAATAAACCCACAATAATATAAATCCACTAATCTCAATCTCTTCAGTTACAACAAGTCTCTCGAATTAAAATTACAACTATCTAACTCGAATAAAAATACAAATCTCCAAAGCTCTATACATAAAAATAATACAAATCTTTCCCAAACAATCCTCGCTAAAATCAATCTCCATAGCGCCCCAAAATCCGCGCTAACCTACCACTAAAAGAAAATATGGGGAAGTACATAATATGACAAGAAAGATGCTCAACAAATATATGCTAGCGATGAATAAAACGTAACAACAAAAGTACGAATATTCAAATCAAAATGCAAATCTCAAAGCATTTATCAATATAATTTCTCAACAACACTTTAACCGGGTCACCAGGCCTCACCACATCCGCATATGCTTTATCAAGCCATAGCCCGGGAAACAAGAATTTTGGCGGGTGCCCAACATCCGTGCCATATTAAAATCTCATGACAACGTGCTCATCAACAATATAATGATACCACATGAATCGAAATAATTTCAACAATTATTTTACAGATTTCAATGAATTTATCAATTCAAATATGAGTTCAATTAACAAGAATTCAGAGAGAATGACACTCACGAGATTTAAGGAGCATATTGTGTAAAACCCCATACCTCAAACCATGATGATAAACCAATGATCACATCCTCAATATCAACACAAAAGATCTACAAAAGCTCCTCCAAGAACCTCCAACAAAATAGCCCCAAGAACACCTCTCATCTAAGGTTGGAACTCACCAATCTCAAGGGCCAAAATATAAATAAAAAGAAGAGGAATATAAAATATATTTGCTGCCAAAATTTGTGCCAAAAGTAGGTTAAAAAGGCTTGCCCACGACTCCCTTTTATAATAAAAAGAAATGAAGAGTTGGAATCCAAAAGACTCCTTTAAATAAGGCAAAGAAATGAAGAGTTGGAAGTCAAAACAACTCTTGAAAATTACTTAATGTTCGTCGACTTAGAATTCTAAGAGTTAAAAATATTAAAAATCATTTTAAAATCCGTTTTAACTCCGATTTCGAACCCGTTTGAAATTCTCGCCTTTAAAAATAATATTCAACATAATTGAGCAATAAAAATACTTTTATCAAAAACATTATTTTCCTCCATTTTCCAAAAATTAATTAAAATAGCCCAAAATTACGCGGGTTGTTACACTTCCCCATTAACAATGGAATTTCGCCCTCGAAATTCGCCGAATGCCTAACTCTCAAAATCAGGCCAACAATCTCCAAAATAATCTCGTCTCCAAAAATAAATTCCTCACATCTAATCTCGAAACCTATCACTAATATCACCTAAAATTTTCAATCTCCAAAAATTGTTATCCACGCAATGAACCCAAAACTCAAGCCCCGCGGGTTGCCGTATACCTAAGCTCTGATACCATTTGTAACACCCCGCCCGCCCGGGGAGAGCGAACGGAGGGCTAATGCGATAAAATAAATCCAAATCCACAAGTGACAAGGTATAGAGCATCTAAATAAACCCACAATAATATAAATCCACCAATCTCAATCTCTTCAGTTACAACAAGTCTCTCGAATTAAAATTACAACTATCTAACTCGAATAAAAATACAAATCTCCAAAGCTCTATACATAAAAATAATACAAATATTTCCCAAACAATGCTCGCTAAAATCAATCTCCATAGAGCCCCAAAATCCACGCTAACCTACCACTAAAAGAAAATATGGGGAAGTACACAATACGACAAGAAAGATGCTCAACAAATATATGTTAGCGATGAATAAAACGTAACAACAAAAGTACGAATATTCAAATCAAAATGCAAATCTCAAAGCATTTATCAATATAATTTCTCAACAACACTTTAACCGGGTCACCAGGCCTCACCACATCCGCATATGCTTTATCAAGCCATAGCCCGGGAAACAAGAATTTTGGCGGGTGCCCAACATCCGTGCCATATTAAAATCTCATGACAACGTGCTCATCAACAATATAATGATACCACATGAATCGAAATAATTTCAACAATTATTTTCCATATTTCAATGAATTTATCAATTCAAATATGAGTTCAATTAACAAGAATTCAAAGAGAATGACACTCACGAGATTTAACGAGCATATTGTGTAAAACCCCATACCTCAAACCATGATGATAAACCAATGATCACATCCTCAATATCAACACAAAAGATCTACAAAAGCTCCTCCAAGAACCTCCAACAAAATAGCCCCAAGAACACCTCTCATCTAAGGTTGGAACTCACAAATCTCAAGGGCCAAAATATAAATAAAAAGAAGAGGAATATAAAATATATTTGCTGCCAAAATTTGTGCCAAAAGTAGGTTAAAAAGGCTTGCCCACGACTCCCTTTTATAATAAAAAGAAAAGAAGAGTTGGAATCCAAAAGACTCCTTTAAATAAGGCAAAGAAATGAAGAGTTGGAAGTCAAAACAACTCTTGAAAATTACTTAATGTTCGTCGACTTAGAATTCCAAGAGTTAAAAATATTAAAAATCATTTTAAAATCCGTTTTAACTCCGATTTCGAACCCGTTTGAAATTCTCGCCTTTAAAAATAATATTCAACATAATTGAGCAATAAAAATAATTTTATCAAAAACTTTATTTTCCTCCATTTTCCAAAAATTAATTAAAATAGCCCAAAATTACGCGGGTTGTTACACTTCCCCATTAACAATGGAATTTCGCCCTCGAAATTCGCCGAATGCCTAACTCTCAAAATCAGGCCAACAATCTCCAAAATAATCTCGTCTCCAAAAATAAATTCCTCACATCTAATCTCGAAACCTATCATGAATATCACCTAAGATTTTCAATCTCCAAAAATTGTTATCCACGCAATGAACCCAAAACTCAAGCCCCGAGGGTTGCCGTATACCTAAGCTCTGATACCATTTGTAACACCCCGCCCGCCCGGGGAGAGCGAACGGAGGGCTAATGCGATAAAATAAATTCAAATCCACAAGTGACAAGGTATAGAGCATCTAAATAAACCCACAATAATATAAATCCACCAATCTCAATCTCTTCAGTTACAACAAGTCTCTCGAATTAAAATTACAACTATCTAACTCGAATAAAAATACAAATCTCCAAAGCTCTATACATAAAAATAATACAAATCTTTCCCAAACAATGCTCGCTAAAATCAATCTCCATAGAGCCCCAAAATCCGCGCTAACCTACCACTAAAAGAAAATATGGGGAAGTACACAATACGACAAGAAAGATGCTCAACAAATATATGTTAGCGATGAATAAAACGTAACAACAAAAGTACGAATATTCAAATCAAAATGCAAATCTCAAAGCATTTATCAATATAATTTCTCAACAACACTTTAACCGGGTCACCAGGCCTCACCACATCCGCATATGCTTTATCAAGCCATAGCCCGGGAAACAAGAATTTTGGCGGGTGCCCAACATCCGTGCCATATTAAAATCTCATGACAACGTGCTCATCAACAATATAATGATACCACATGAATCGAAATAATTTCAACAATTATTTTCCAGATTTCAATGAATTTATCAATTCAAATATGAGTTCAATTAACAAGAATTCAAAGAGAATGACACTCACGAGATTTAAGGAGCATATTGTGTAAAACCCCATACCTCAAACCATGATGATAAACCAATGATCACATCCTCAATATCAACACAAAAGATCTACAAAAGCTCCTCCAAGAACCTCCAACAAAATAGCCCCAAGAACACCTCTCATCTAAGGTTGGAACTCACAAATCTCAAGGGCCAAAATATAAATAAAAAGAAGAGGAATATAAAATATATTTGCTGCCAAAATTTGTGCCAAAAGTAGGTTAAAAAGGCTTGCCCACGACTCCCTTTTATAATAAAAAGAAAAGAAGAGTTGGAATCCAAAAGACTCCTTTAAATAAGGCAAAGAAATGAAGAGTTGGAAGTCAAAACAACTCTTGAAAATTACTTAATGTTCGTCGACTTAGAATTCCAAGAGTTAAAAATATTAAAAATCATTTTAAAATCCGTTTTAACTCCGATTTCGAACCCGTTTGAAATTCTCGCCTTTAAAAATAATATTCAACATAATTGAGCAACAAAAATAATTTTATCAAAAACTTTATTTTCCTCCATTTTCCAAAAATTAATTAAAATAGCCCAAAATTACGCGGGTTGTTACACTTCCCCATTAACAATGGAATTTCGCCCTCGAAATTCGCCGAATGCCTAACTCTCAAAATCAGGCCAACAATCTCCAAAATAATCTCGTCTCCAAAAATAAATTCCTCACATCTAATCTCGAAACCTATCATGAATATCACCTAAGATTTTCAATCTCCAAAAATTGTTATCCACGCAATGAACCCAAAACTCAAGCCCCGAGGGTTGCCGTATACCTAAGGTCTGATACCATTTGTAACACCCCGCCCGCCCGGGGAGAGCGAACGGAGGGCTAATGCGATAAAATAAATTCAAATCCACAAGTGACAAGGTATAGAGCATCTAAATAAACCCACAATAATATAAATCCACCAATCTCAATCTCTTCAGTTACAACAAGTCTCTCGAATTAAAATTACAACTATCTAACTCGAATAAAAATACAAATCTCCAAAGCTCTATACATAAAAATAATACAAATCTTTCCCAAACAATCCTCACTAAAATCAATCTCCATAGAGCCCCAAAATCCACGCTAACCTACCACTGAAAGAAAATATGGGGAAGTACACAATACGACAAGAAAGATGCTCAACAAATATATGTTAGCGATGAATAAAACGTAACCACAAAAGTACGAATATTCAAATCAAAATGCAAATCTCAAAGCATTTATCAATATAATTTCTCAACAACACTTTAACCGGGTCACCAGGCCTCACCACATCCGCATATGCTTTATCAAGCCATAGCCCGGGAAACAAGAAAGATGCTCAACATCCGTGCCATATTAAAATCTCATGACAACGTGCTCATCAACAATATAATGATACCACATGAATCGAAATAATTTCAACAATTATTTTCTAGATTTCAATGAATTTATCAATTCCAATATGAGTTCAATTAACAAGAATTCAAAGAGAGTGACACTCGCGAGATTTAAGGAGCATATTGTGTAAAACCCCATACCTCAAACCATGATGATAAACCAATGATCACATCCTCAATATCAACACAAAAGATCTACAAAAGCTCCTCCAAGAACCTCCAACAAAATAGCCCCAAGAACACCTCTCATCTAAGGTTGGAACTCACCAATCTCAAGGGCCAAAATATAAATAAAAAGAAGAGGAATATAAAATATATTTGCTGCCAAAATTTGTGCCAAAAGTAGGTTAAAAAGGCTTGCCCACGACTCCCTTTTATAATAAAAAGAAATGAAGAGTTGGAATCCAAAAGACTCCTTTAAATAAGGCAAAGAAATGAAGAGTTGGAAGTCAAAACAACTCTTGAAAATTACTTAATGTCCGTCGACTTAGAATTCCAAGAGTTAAAAATATTAAAAATCATTTTAAAATCAGTTTTAACTCCGATTTCGAACCCGTTTGAAATTCTCGCCTTTAAAAATAATATTCAACATAATTGAGGAATAAAAATCATTTTATCAAAAACTTTATTTTCCTCCATTTTCCAAAAATTAATTAAAATAGCCCAAAATTACGCGGGTTGTTACACTTCCCCATTAACAATGGAATTTCGCCCTCGAAATTCGCCGAATGCCTAACTCTCAAAATCAGGCCAACAATCTCCAAAATAATCTCGTCTCCAAAAATAAATTCCTCACATCTAATCTCGAAACCTATCACGAATATCACATAAAATTTTCAATCTCCAAAAATTGTTATCCACGCAATGAACCCAAAACTCGAGCCCCGAGGGTTGCGGTATACCTAAGCTCTGATTCCATTTGTAACACCCCGCCCGCCCGGGGAGAGCAAACGGAGTGCTAATGCGATAAAATAAATCCAAATCCAGAAGTGACAAGGTATAGAGCATCTAAATAAGCCCACAATTATATAAATCCACTAATCTCAATCTCTTCAGTTACAACAAGTCTCTCGAATTAAAATTACAACTATCTAACTCGAATAAAAATACAAATCTCCAAAGCTCTATACATAAAAATAATACAAATCTTTCCCAAACAATCCTCGCTAAAATCAATCTCCATAGCGCCCCAAAATCCGCGCTAACCTACCACTAAAAGAAAATATGGGGAAGTACACAATACGACAAGAAAGATGCTCAACAAATATATGTTAGCGATGAATAAAACGTAACAACAAAAGTACGAATATTCAAATCAAAATGCAAATCTCAAAGAATTTATCAATATAATTTCTCAACAACACTTTAACCGGGTCACCAGGCCTCCCACATCCGCATATGCTTTATCAAGCCATAGCCCGGGAAACAGGAATTTTGGCGGGTGCCCAACATCCGTGCCATATTAAAATCTCATGACAACGTGCTCATCAACAATATAATGATACCACATGAATCGAAATAATTTCAACAATTATTTTCCATATTTCAATGAATTTATCAATTCAAATATGAGTTCAATTAACAAGAATTCAAAGAGAATGACACTCGCGAGATTTAAGGAGCATATTGTGTAAAACCTCGTACCTCAAACCATGATGATAAACCAATGATCACATCCTCAATATCAACACAAAAGATCTACAAAAGCTCCTCCAAGGACCTCCGACAAAATAGCCCCAAGAACACCTCTCATCTAAGGTTGGAACTCACAAATCTCAAGGGCCAAAATATAAATAAAAAGAAGAGGAATATAAAATATATTTGCTGCCAAAATTTGTGCCAAAAGTAGCTTAAAAAGGCTTGCCCACGACTCCCTTTTATAATAAAAAGAAAAGAAGAGTTGGAATCCAAAAGTCTCCTTTAAATAAGGCAAAGAAATGAAGAGTTGGAAGTCAAAACAACTCTTGAAAATTACTTAATGTTCGTCGACTTAGAATTCCAAGAGTTAAAAATATTAAAAATCATTTTAAAATCCGTTTTAACTCCGATTTCGAACCCGTTTGAAATTCTCGCCTTTAAAAATAATATTCAACATAATTGAGCCATAAAAATAATTTTATAAAAAATTTATTTTCCTCCATTTTCCAAAAATCAATTAAAATAGCTCAAAATTACGCGGGTTGTTACACTTCCCCATTAACAATGGAATTTCGCCCTCGAAATTCGCCGAATGCCTAACTCTCAAAATCAGGCCAACAATCTCCAAAATAATCTCGTCTCCAAAAATAAATTCCTCACATCTAATCTCGTAACCTATCACGAATATCACCTAAAATTTTCAATCTCCAAAAATTGTTATCCACGCAATGAACCCAAAACTCGAGCCCCGAGGGTTGTCGTATACCTAAGCTCTGATTCCATTTGTAACACCCCGCCCGCCCGGGGAGAGCGAACGGAGTGCTAATGCGATAAAATAAATCCAAATCCACAAGTGACAAGGTATAGAGCATCTAAATAAACCCACAATTATATAAATCCACTAATCTCAATCTCTTCAGTTACAACAAGTCTCTCGAATTAAAATTACAACTATCTAACTCGAATAAAAATACAAATCTCCAAAGCTCTATACATAAAAATAATACAAATCTTTCCCAAACAATCCTCGCTAAAATCAATCTCCATAGCGCCCCAAAATCCGCGCTAACCTACCACTAAAAGAAAATATGGGGAAGTACACAATACGACAAGAAAGATGCTCAACAAATATATGTTAGCGATGAATAAAACGTAACAAAAAAAGTACGAATATTCAAATCAAAATGCAAATCTCAAAGAATTTATCAATATAATTTCTCAACAACACTTTAACCGGGTCACCAGGCCTCCCACATCCGCATATGCTTTATCAAGCCATAGCCCGGGAAACAGAAATTTTGGCGGGTGTCCAACATCCGTGCCATATTAAAATCTCATGACAACGTGCTCATCAACAATATAATGATACCACATGAATCGAAATAATTTCAACAATTATTTTCCAGATTTCAATGAATTTATCAATTCAAATATGAGTTCAATTAACAAGAATTCAAAGAGAATGACACTCGCGAGATTTAAGGAGCATATTGTGTAAAACCCCGTACCTCAAACCATGATGATAAACCAATGATCACATCCTCAATATCAACACAAAAGATCTACAAAAGCTCCTCCAAGGACCTCCAAAAAAATAGCCCCAAGAACACCTCTCATCTAAGGTTGGAACTCCCAAATCTCAAGGGCCAAAATATAAATAAAAAGAAGAGGAATATAAAATATATTTGCTGCCAAAATTTGTGCCAAAAGTAGGTTAAAAAGGCTTGCCCACGACTCCCTTTTATAATAAAAAGAAAAGAAGAGTTGGAATCCAAAAGTCTCCTTTAAATAAGGCAAAGAAATGAAGAGTTGGAAGTCAAAACAACTCTTGAAAATTACTTAATGTTCGTCGACTTAGAATTCCAAGAGTTAAAAATATTAAAAATCATTTTAAAATCCGTTTTAACTCCAATTTCGAACCCGTTTGAAATTCTCGCCTTTAAAAATAATATTCAACATAATTGAGCAATAAAAATAATTTTATCAAAAACTTTATTTTCCTCCATTTTCCAAAAATTAATTAAAATAGCCCAAAATTACGCGGGTTGTTACACTTCCCCATTAACAATGGAATTTCGCCCTCGAAATTCGCCGAATGCCTAACTCTCAAAATCAGGCCAACAATCTCCAAAATAATCTCGTCTCCAAAAATAAATTCCTCACATCTATTCTCGAAACCTATCACGAATATCACCAAAAAATTTCAATCTCCAAAAATTGTTATCCACGCAATGAACCCAAAACTCAAGCCCCGAGGGTTGCTGTATACCTAAGCTCTGATACCATTTGTAACACCCCGCCCGCCCGGGGAGAGCGAACGGAGTGCTAATGCGATAAAATAAATCCAAATCCACAAGTGACAAGGTATAGAGCATCTAAATAAATCCACAATAATATAAATCCACTAATCTCAATCTCTTCAGTTACAAGAAGTCTCTCGAATTAAAATTACAACTATCTAACTCGAATAAAAATACAAATCTCCAAAGCTCTATACATATAAATAATACAAATCTTTCCCAAACAATCCTCGCTAAAATCAATCTCCATAGTGCCCCAAAATCCGCGCTAACCTACCACTAAAAGAAAATATGGGGAAGTACACAATACGACAAGAAAGATGCTCAACAAATATATGTTAGCGATGAATAAAACGTAACAACAAAAGTACGAATATTCAAATCAAAATGCAAATCTCAAAGCATTTATCAATATAATTTCTCAACAACACTTTAACCGGGTCACCAGGCCTCACCACATCCGCATATGCTTTATCAAGCCATATCCCGGGAAACAAGAATTTTGGCGAGTGCCCAACATCCGTGCCATATTAAAATATCATGACAATGTGCTCATCAACAACATAATGATACCACATGAATCGAAATAATTTTAACAATTATTTTCCAGATTTCAATGAATTTATCAATTCAAATATGAGTTCAATTAACAAGAATTCAAAGAGAATGACACTCGCGAGATTTAAGGAGCATATTGTGTAAAACCCCATACCTCAAACCATGATGATAAACCAATGATCACATTCTCAATATCAACACAAAAGATCTACAAAAGCTCCTCCAAGAACCTCCAACAAAATAGCCCCAAGAACACCTCTCATCTAAGTTGGAACTCATAAATCTCAAGGGCCAAAATATAAATAAAGAGAAGAGGAATATAAAATATATTTGCTGCCAAAATTTGTGCCAAAAGTAGGTTAAAAAGGCATGCCCACGACTCCCTTTTATAATGAAAAGAAATGAAGAGTTGGAATCCAAAAGACTCCTTTAAATAAGGCAAAGAAATGAAGAGTTGGAAGTCAAAACAACACTTGAAAATTACTTAATGTTCGTCGACTTAGAATTCCAAGAGTTAAAAATATTAAAAATCATTTTAAAATCCCTTTTAACTCCGATTTCGAACCAGTTTGAAATTCTCGCCTTTAAAAATAAATTCAACATAATTGACCAATAAAAATAATTTTATCAAAAACTTTATTTTCCTCCATTTTCCAAAAATTAATTAAAATAGCCCAAACTTACGCGGGTTGTTACACTTCCCCATTAACAATGGAATTTCGCCCTCGAAATTCGCCGAATGCCTAACTCTCAAAATCAGGCCAACAATCTCCAAAATAATCTCGTCTCCAAAAATAAATTCCTCACATCTAATCTCGAAACCTATCACGAATATCACCTAAAATTTTCAATCTCCAAAAATTGTTATCCACGCAATGAACCCAAAACTCGAGCCCCGAGGGTTTCCGTATACCTAAGCCTTGATACCATTTGTAACACCCCGCCCGCCCGGGGAGAGCGAACGGAGTGCTAATGCGATAAAATAAATCCAAATCCACAAGTGACAAGGTATAGAGCATCTAAATAAACCCACAATAATATAAATCCACTAATCTCAATCTCTTCAGTTACATCAAGTCTCTCGAATTAAAATTACAACTATCTAACTCGAATAAAAATACAAATCTCCAAAGCTCTATACATAAAAATAATACAAATCTTTCCCAAACAATCCTCGCTAAAATCAATCTCCATAGCGCCCCAAAATCCGCGCTAACCTACCACTAAAAGAAAATATGGGGAAGTACACAATACGACAAGAAAGATGCTCAACAAATATATGTTAGCGATGAATAAAACGTAACAACAAGAGTACGAATATTCAAATCAAAATTCAAATCTCAAAGAATTTATCAATATAATTTCTCAACAACACTTTAACCGGGTCACCAGGCCTCACCACATCCGCATATGCTTTATCAAGCCATAGCCCGGGAAACAGGAATTTTGGCGGGTGCCCAACATCCGTGCCATATTAAAATCTCATGACAACGTGCTCATCAACAATATAATGATACCACATGAATCGAAATAATTTCAACAATTATTTTCCAGATTTCAATGAATTTATCAATTCAAATATGAGTTCAATTAACAAGAATTCAAAGAGAATGACACTCGCGAGATTTAAGGAGCATATTGTGTAAAACCCCATACCTCAAACCATGATGATAAACCAATGATCACATCCTCAATATCAACACAAAAGATCTACAAAATCTCCTCCAAGAACCTCCAACAAAATAGCCCCAAGAACAACTTTCATCTAAGGTTGGAACTCACAAATCTCAAGGGCCAAAATATAAATAAAAAGAAGAGGAATATAAAATATATTTGCTGCCAAAATTTGTGCCAAAAGTAGCTTAAAAAGGCTTGCCCACGACTCCCTTTTATAATAAAAAGAAAAGAAGAGTTGGAATCCAAAAGTCTCCTTTAAATAAGGCAAAGAAATGAAGAGTTGGAAGTCAAAACAACTCTTGAAAATTACTTAATGTTCGTCGACTTAGAATTCCAAGAGTTAAAAATATTAAAAATCATTTTAAAATCCGTTTTAACTCCGATTTCGAACCCGTTTGAAATTCTCGCCTTTAAAAATAATATTCAACATAATTGAGCCATAAAAATAATTTTATCAAAAACTTTATTTTCCTCCATTTTCCAAAAATTAATTAAGATAGCCCAAAATTACGCGGGTTGTTACACTTCCCCATTAACAATGGAATTTCTCCCTCGAAATTCGCTGAATGCCTAACTCTCAAAATCAGGCCAACAATCTCCAAAATAATCTCGTCTCCAAAAATAAATTCTTCACATCTATTCTCGAAACCTATCACGAATATCACCTAAAATTTTCAATCTCCAAAAATTGTTATCCACCCAATGAACCCAAAACTCAAGCCCCGAGGGTTGCCGTATACCTAAGCTCTGATACCATTTGTAACACCCCGCCCGCCCGGGGAGAGCGAACGGAGTGCTAATGCGATAAAATAAATTCAAATCCACAAGTGACAAGGTATAGAGCATCTAAATAAACCCGCAATAATATAAATCCACTAATCTCAATCTCTTCAGTTACAAGAAGTCTCTCGAATTAAAATTACAACTATCTAACTCGAATAAAAATACAAATCTCCAAAGCTCTATACATAAAAATAATACAAATCTTTCCCAAACAATCCTCGCTAAAATCAATCTCCATAGCGCCCCAAAATCCGCGCTAACCTACCACTAAAAGAAAATATGGGGAAGTACACAATACGACAAGAAAGATGCTCAACAAATATATGTTAGAGATGAATAAAACGTAACAACAAAAGTACGAACATTCAAATCAAAATGCAAATCTCAAAGCATTTATCAATATAATTTCTCAACAACACTTTAACCGGGTCACCAGGCCTCACCACATCCGCATATGCTTTATCAAACCATATCCCGTGAAACAAGAATTTTGGCGGGTACCCAACATCCGTGCCATATTAAAATCTCATGACAACGTGCTCATCAACAATATAATGATACCACATGAATCGAAATAATTTCAACAATTATTTTCCAGATTTCAATGAATTTATCAATTCAAATATGAGTTCAATTAACAAGAATTCAAAGAGAATGACACTCGCGAGATTTAAGGAGCATATTGTGTAAAACCCCATACCTCAAACCATGATGATAAACCAATGATCACATTCTCAATATCAACACAAAAGATCTACAAAAGCTCCTCCAAGAACCTCCAACAAAATAGCCCCAAGAACACCTCTCATCTAAGGTTGGAACTCACAAATCTCAAGGGCCAAAATATAAATAAAGAGAAGAGGAATATAAAATATATTTGCTGCCAAAATTTGTGCCAAAAGTAGGTTAAAAAGGCTTGCCCACGACTCCCTTTTATAATAGAAATGAAGAGTTGGAATCCAAAAGACTCCTTTAAATAAGGCAACGAAATGAAGAGTTGGAAGTCAAAACAACACTTGAAAATTACTTAATGTTCGTCGACTTAGAATTCCAAGAGTTAAAAATATTAAAAATCATTTTAAAATCCGTTTTAACTCCGATTTCGAACCAGTTTGAAATTCTCGCCTTTAAAAATAAATTCAACATAATTGACCAATAAAAATAATTTTATCAAAAACTTTATTTTCCTCCATTTTCCAAAAATTAATTAAAATAGCCCAAACTTACGCGGGTTGTTACACTTCCCCATTAACAATGGAATTTCGCCCTCGAAATTCGCCGAATGCCGAACTCTCAAAATCAGGCCAACAATCTCCAAAATAATCTCGTCTCCAAAAATAAATTCCTCACATCTAATCTCGAAACCTATCACGAATATCACCTAAAATTTTCAATCTCCAAAAATTGTTATCCACGCAATGAACCCAAAACTCGAGCCCCGAGGGTTTCCGTATACCTAAGCTCTGATACCATTTGTAACACCCTGCCCGCCCGGGGAGATCGAACGGAGTGCTAATGTGATAAAATAAATCCAAATCCACAAGTGACAAGGTATAAAGCATCTAAATAAACCCACAATAATATAAATCCACTAATCTCAATCTCTTCAGTTACATCAAGTCTCTCGAATTAAAATTACAACTATCTAACTCGAATAAAAATACAAAGCTCTATACATAAAAATAATACAAATCTTTCCCAAACAATCCTCGCTAAAATCAATCTCCATAGCGCCCCAAAATCCGCGCTAACCTACCACTAAAAGAAAATATGGGGAAGTACACAATACGACAAGAAAGATGCTCAAAAAATATATGTTAGCGATGAATAAAACGTAACAACAAAAGTACGAATATTCAAATCAAAATTCAAATCTCAAAGAATTTATCATTATAATTTCTCAAAAACACTTTAACCGGGTCACCAGGCCTCACCACATCCGCATATGCTTTATCAAGCCATAGCCCGGGAAACAGGAATTTTGGCGGGTACCCAACATCCGTGCCATATTAAAATCTCATGACAACGTGCTCATCAACAATATAATGATACCACATGAATCGAAATAATTTCAACAATTATTTTCCAGATTTCAATGAATTTATCAATTCAAATATGAGTTCAATTAACAAGAATTCAAAGAGAATGACACTCGCGAGATTTAAGGAGCATATTGTGTAAAACCCCATACCTCAAACCATGATGATAAACCAATGATCACATCCTCAATATCAACACAAAAGATCTACAAAATCTCCTCCAAGAACCTCCAACAAAATATCCCCAAGAACACCTCTCATCAAAGGTTGGAACTCACAAATCTCAAGGGCCAAAATATAAATAAAAAGAAGAGGAATATAAAATATATTTTCTGCCAAAATTTGTGCCAAAAGTAGGTTAAAAAGGCTTGCCCACGACTCCCTTCTATAATGAAAAGAATTGAAGAGTTGGAATCCAAAAGACTCCGTTAAATAAGGCAAAGAAATGAAGAGTTGGAAGTCAAAACAACACTTGAAAATTACTTAATGTTCGTCGACTTAGAATTCCAAGAGTTAAAAATATTAAAAATCATTTTAAAATCCGTTTTAACTCCGATTTCGAACCAGTTTGAAATTCTCGCCTTTAAAAATAAATTCAACATAATTGACCAATAAAAATAATTTTATCAAAAACTTTATTTTCCTCCATTTTCCAAAAATTAATTAAAATAGCCCAAAGTTACGCGGGTTGTTACACTTCCCCATTAACAATGGAATTTCGCCCTCGAAATTCGCCGAATGCCTAACTCTCAAAATCAGGCCAACAATCTCCAAAATAATCTCGTCTCCAAAAATAAATTCCTCACATCTAATCTCGAAACCTATCACGAATATCACCTAAAATTTTCAATCTCCAAAAATTGTTATCCACGCAATGAACCCAAAACTCGAGCCCTGAGGGTTTCCGTATACCTAAGCTCTGATACCATTTGTAACACCCCGCCCGCCCGGGGAGAGCGAACAGAGTGCTAATGCGATAAAATAAATCGAAATCCACAAGTGACAAGGTATAGAGCATCTAAATAAACCCACAATAATATAAATCCACTAATCTCAATCTCTTCAGTTACATCAAGTCTCTCGAATTAAAATTACAACTATCTAACTCGAATAAAAATACAAATCTCCAAAGCTCTATACATAAAAATAATACAAATCTTTCCCAAACAATCCTCGCTAAAATGAATCTCCATAGCGCCCCAAAATCCGCGCTAACCTACCACTAAAAGAAAATATGGGGAAGTACACAATACGACAAGAAAGATGCTCAACAAATATATGTTGGCGATGAATAAAACGTAACAACAAAAGTACGAATATTAAAATCAAAATTCAAATCTCAAAGAATTTATCAATATAATTTCTCAACAACACTTTAATCGGGTCAACAGGCCTCACCACATCCGCATATGCTTTATCAAGCCATAGCCCGGGAAACAGGAATTTTGGCGGGTGCCCAACATCCGTGCCATATTAAAATCTCATGACAACGTGCTCATCAACAATATAATGATACCACATGAATCGAAATAATTTCAACAATTATTTTCCAGATTTCAATGAATTTATCAATTCAAATATGAGTTCAATTAACAAGAATTCAAAGAGAATGACACTCGCGAGATTTAAGGAGCATATTGTGTAAAACCCCATACCTCAAACCATGATGATAAACCAATGATCATATCCTCAATATCAACACAAAAGATCTACAAAATCTCCTCCAAAAACCTCCAACAAAATAGCCCCAAGAACACCTCTCATCTAAGGTTGGAACTCACAAATCTCAAGGGCCAAAATATAAATAAAAAGAAGAGGAATATAAAATATATTTGCTGCCAAAATTTGTGCCAAAAGTAGGTTAAAAAGGCTTGCCCACGACTCCCTTTTATAATGAAAAGAATTGAAGAGTTGGAATCCAAAAGACTCCTTTAAATAAGGCAAAGAAATGAAGAATTGGAAGTCAAAACAACACTTGAAAATTACTTAATGTTCGTCGACTTAGAATTCGAAGAGTTAAAAATATTAAAAATCATTTTAAAATCCGTTTTAACTCCGATTTCGAAACCGTTTGAAATTCTCGCCTTTAAAAATAATATTCAACATAATTGAGCAATAAAAATAATTTTATCAAAAACTTTATTTTCCTCCATTTTCCAAAAATTAATTAAAATAGCCCAAAATTACGCGGGTTGTTACACTTCCCCATTAACAATTGAATTTCGCCCTCGAAATTCGCCGAATGCCTAACTCTCAAAATCAGGCCAACAATCTCCAAAATAATCTCGTCTCCAAAAATAAATTCCTCACATCTAATCTCGAAACCTATCACGAATATCACCTAAAATTTTCAATCTCTAAAAATTGTTATCCACGCAATGAACCCAAAACTCAAGCCCCGAGGGTTGCCGTATGCCTAAGCTCTGATACCATTTGTAACACCCCGCCCGCCCGGGGAGAGCGAACGGAGTGCTAATGCGATAAAATAAATCGAAATCCACAAGTGACAAGGTATAGAGAATCTAAATAAACCCACAATAATATAAATCCACTAATCTCAATCTCTTCAGTTACATCAAGTCTCTCGAATTAAAATTACAACTATCTAACTCGAATAAAAATACAAATCTCCAAAGCTCTATACATAAAAATAATACAAATCTTTCCCAAACAATCCTCGCTAAAATGAATCTCCATAGCGCCCCAAAATCCGCGCTAACCTACCACTAAAAGAAAATATGGGGAAGTACACAATACGACAAGAAAGATGCTCAACAAATATATGTTGGCGATGAATAAAACGTAACAACAAAAGTACGAATATTCAAATCAAAATTCAAATCTCAAAGAATTTATCAATATAATTTATCAACAACACTTTAATCGGGTCACTAGGCCTCACCACATCCGCATATGCTTTATCAAGCCATAGCCCGGGAAACAGGAATTTTGGCGGGTGCCCAACATTCGTGCCATATTAAAATCTCATGACAACATGCTCATCAACAATATAATGATACCACATGAATCGAAATAATTTCAACAATTATTTTCCAAATTTCAATGAATTTATCATTCAAATATGAGTTCAATTAACAAGAATTCAAAGAGAATGACACTCGCGAGATTTAAGGAGCATATTGTGTAAAACCCCATACCTCAAACCATGATGATAAACCAATGATCACATCCTCAATATCAACACAAAAGATCTACAAAATCTCCTCCAAAAACCTCCAACAAAATAGCCAAAAGAACACCTCTCATCTAAGGTTGGAACTCACAAATCTCAAGGGCCAAAATATAAATAAAAAGAACAGGAATATAAAATATATTTGCTGCCAAAATTTGTGCCAAAAGTAGGTTAAAAAGGCTTGCCCACGACTCCCTTTTATAATGAAAAGAATTGAAGAGTTGGAATCCAAAAGACTCCTTTAAATAAGGCAAAGAAATGAAGAGTTGGAAGTCAAAACAACACTTGAAAATTACTTAATGTTCGTCGACTTAGAATTCCAAGAGTTAAAAATATTAAAAATCATTTTAAAATCCGTTTTAACTCCGATTTCGAAAACGTTTGAAATTCTCGCATTTAAAAATAATATTCAACATAATTGAGCAATAAAAATAATTTTATCAAAAACTTTATTTTCCTCCATTTTCCAAAAATTAATTAAAATAGCCCAAAATTACGCGGGTTGTTACACTTCCCCATTAACAATTGAATTTCACCCTCGAAATTCGCCGAATGCCTAACTCTCAAAATCAGGCCAACAATCTCCAAAATAATCTCGTCTCCAAAAATAAATTCCTCACATCTAATCTCGAAAACTATCACGAATATCACCTAAAATTTTCAATCTCCAAAAATTGTTATCCACGCAATGAACCCAAAACTCAAGCCCCGAGGGTTGCCGTATACCTAAGCTCTGATACCATTTGTAACACCCCGCCCGCCCGGGGAGAGCGAACGGAGTGCTAATGCGATAAAATAAATCGAAATCCACAAGTGACAAGGTATAGAGAATCTAAATAAACCCACAATAATATAAATCCACTAATCTTAATCTCTTCAGTTACAACAAGTCTCTCGAATTAAAATTACAACTATCTAACTCGAATAAAAATAAAAATCTCCAAAGCTCTATATATAAAAATAATACAAATCTTTCCCAACAATCCTCGCTAAAATCAATCTCCAAAGCGGCCCAAAATTCGCCCTAACCTACCACTAAAAGAAAATATGGGGAAGTACACAATACGACAAGAAAGATGCTCAACAAATATATGTTAGCGATGAATAAAACGTAACAACAAAAGTACAAATATTCAAATCAAAATGCAAATCTCAAAGCATTTATCAATATAATTTCTCAACAACACTTTAACCGGGTCACCAGGCCTCACCACATCCGCATATGCTTTATCAAGCCATAGCCCGGGAAACAGGAATTTTGGCGGGTGCCCAACATCCGTGCCATATTAAAATCTCATGACAACGTGCTCATCAACAATATAATGATACCACATGAATCGAAATAATTTCAACAATTATTTTCCAGATTTCAATGAATTTATCAATTCAAATATGAGTTCAATTAACAAGAATTCAAAGAGAATGACACTCGCGAGATTTAAGGAGCATATTGTGTAATACCCCATACCTCAAACCGTGATGATAAACCAATGATGACATCCTCAATATCAACACAAAAGATCTACAAAAGCTCCTCCAAGAACCTCCAACAAAATAGCCCCAAGAACACCTCTCATCTAAGGTTGGAACTCACAAATCTCAAGGGCCAAAATATAAATAAAAAGAAGAGGAATATAAAATATATTTGCTGCCAAAATTTGTGCCAAAAGTAGGTTAAAAAGGTTTGCCCACGACTCCCTTTTATAATGCAAAGAAATGAAGAGTTGGAATCCAAAAGGCTCCTTGAAATAAGGCAAAGAAATGAAGAGTTGGAAGTCAAAACAACACTTGAAAATTACTTAATGTTCGTCGACTTAGAATTGCAATAGTTAAAAATATTAAAAATCATTTTAAAATCCGTTTTAACTCCGATTTCAAAACCGTTTGAAATTCTCGCCTTTAAAAATAATATTCAACATAATTGAGAAATAAAAATAATTTTATCAAAAACTTTATTTTCCTCCATTTTCCAAAAATTAATTAAAATAGCCCAAAATTACGCGGGTTGTTACAAGTGCTGCAGCTTAGGTGGGAGTTGCAGGCCTGTCGTTTAGACGACTTCATCCATTTGATTCTACTCCTAGTTCAGTTTTATCCAGCAGGGGCATGTGTCACCCTCTTTCTATTATTTAGTTGGTATTGTCAGAGATTGAAATTTTTACTTTCAGTACCTTTATTTCGGGATTTATTACGGTCAGGATGTTTTTCTTTAGTGTTATAAATGTTTGGATTTATTATTGATGATTAAATTCGTGTATGTTCAATTCTTTTTTTATTCTTAATGTGTGACTCTTTAGATGTTAATGGTTTAAGGTTTTATAACCGGATTTAATAAAATGAGAATAAGGTTTTAAATGGTTTTAACACTTAGCTTAATTATTTAGGGTGTTTAAATTGGAAAAGAATTTTTACGACAGTGATGCTAAGAATGAACCAACTATTCACCTTGATTTTAATTTAATAAAGGAGTGATCGCCCGATATTTAATTAGGCGGGGTGTCACAAAAGAGTAGTTAAGTAAAATTTTGTCGCCAGCCTAATAGGTTATTAGTAATTAAATTAGTTTTCGACAGTGATGCTAAGAATGATCCATATGCGACTCCTATTTTAATTTGATATAGGGGTGATTGCCCGGTATTTTATTAGGCGGGTTGTCACAGATGGTATCAGCGCATCAGGTTCTAGTGTCCTTAGTAATCTGTGTGGACGTACTACGCTTTCAGCGTTGATCTCGATTTGATATAGAGCCTCAGGATTACGATTGTTGGTTTCTCTTGTGAGATTTCATTCTCCTCCCATAGTATAAGATTATGTAAATATTTTATGCGCTCGTTTGAGATTCGTGTGTGGGGCTTGGATGGCAGCAAGAGGTGGGGCTTAGCTGGAGCAGTTGGTAGAAGTCGGGGACGAGGACCGTAGTAGAGGTCACTTCCTTTGTAGTGTTTGCTAAGGATTGTTGCAACGACTACTAAAGTATAGTAGTTATGAGTACCGCAGTACCGCCGTAGTAGGGAGTGGTACTAAAGTTGAATTTCCCAGTGACGATAAGGGTTCGAAAGGGATCTTACGAATAGTTTTAACCGTGAGTCTATATGATTCAGCAGGAATGAGAAGAATGCAGTTTTTGAATTATTCACATAAGGATCGTCCAGAGGCTGACTGTGAATAAAAAGTAATATGGAGAAGTGAACCTTGTACCGAGGTGAGGCAGGTACAATGAATAGTGAGTCTTTTCGAGGAACGATAGGCTCACTAGAGAAGTCTTGCTAACACTTATGGAGAATGTTTATGTTCGAGTACCCCATTGGTGGACATCCACCCGGGGAATTTGTTAAAACGGGGTTGTTGAGGTCGGTAGTGGAATCTCCTTCTAATAAGAAGAAGTTAGGTGGAATTAGTAAAGTAATTCTCACAATCGCGGCAATGGAGTCCAAGAATGCTGATAACCTTAAAAAGGATCAGGGTGACCCAAGATGAGGGAATGTTGTAATATGAAGTGTAGAACTGTATGTTTAGTCATTGCCCAGTGAGAGTCAAGGGGCAAGAATAGGGTGCCCAGATGGGGCATTGATTAAGGTAATTTTGGTTCAGTTACGGCAAGTGTATTTTGTCCGGGAACCAATTGGAGTTGATAACTACGAAGTTGTTGTTATGAGTTTTACCTTAGATGGCGAGGGTATATTTGGTGTGACTAGATAAACTCGCGGTGTTTCGTTAGCCCCAGACTCGTGTGTGTAAATTGAGCTTCGTGGCGGTATCGATAACATTATGTAATATAGGCCTATGTGTTTTTTGTGGTAGCGGGGTTATTTTTTTTTCTCGTTCGCTATAAAGGCGGGTGTTGATAGTTTGAATATATATATTTGGCTCTTGATACTCGTCTTATATGTTTATACGAGTATGGTAATATTATGAGTATATTATATTCTTCGTTGTTCGGAGCGATAGCATGCTAATGATTGCAAGACTATCCTGTCAGCGGTTCCAGGGTGGAACGGGTTGTTATTGTGATATCTCACCTGGATACAGGTTGAGTTCGCCTTTGTTAATATGGATATATGGAACTTTGGTGAGCAGATGTTTCATTATCATGATTTGAGTGTGTGGCGACCTTATAGATGTGATTTAAGGTATGCAGGGCTGCTTGTTGAGCTGTGAGTTTAAGCTCATTATTGATTGCGCAAGGACTGAGTGGGGTGCGAGCGCTTAAGGGTGGGGCTGCTGGTTAGAGATGGGAGTTCAGACCACACTTGGTTGGAAGAGGGGTTAGGATTATCCCGGTTGCATATTCAAAGATAACGGACCCCCACGACCGACAAAGTTAAGTAGTAGTGTGTTGGAGGGGTTCCTTTTTTGGATTTCGCTTTGCGAGACGCTCCACGCATGAACCTTAATGACATCGGGAGTGGAGAGATGTTATAGGATGCAAGGATGTGGGTTTTGTGGATAAGTAATATAGTGTGGATGAAACACTATAGACTATGAGCCATGTGATGATGGTATGTTTATGGAAATGTTGTGCCATGGAAAAGCGCCAAAATGTTTCTTTCACGACAAGTAAAGGTGAGGCAAGGTAAAGAAAAATTATTTGAGGCCTATGGCTAGGCCTTGTGCAGAAGGCATATTTTAGAGTTAATGCATTTTGGGTAAAATAATCGTAACGTCTCGATAGAGAATAGGCACCCGATTGATAGAATGATAGTGATAGAAGAGTGTTAGTTTGGTTAGTAAGGTCAGATTTAGGATGTCCCGCTGATGTGCCTTAGATCGTTATACCTTGACGACCGACGATGCGAGGGAGTAGTGTAACGGGAGGGTTCCTTGTATGGATTTCGCTTTGTGAGACGTCCCACGCATGAAACAAAGCAAATGACGGATGTTGAGAGAGGCCTTGGGCACTAGGGATATACTTAGGATTGTACTCATTTTGCATAGGTGGGGTAACGCCTAGATCGTAGGTTTAATAGAGAGTATGTTTAATAGAGTTACTGGCGCCGATATACAAAGATTGCGGGGAGTAAACCACAAGAAGATGGGTTGATTAACCCTGAGGAGAATTGAATTTTGTAGTTTGGGAGGACCCATGTGTGAGTATTACACCGAGGAAAGGAGACCCTTATTTAGAGAGAGTGTTACGTGTTGAATGTTTGTAATGGTCGTGTAGATGTGCACGGATTAAAAAGGTGTATGGGCACCTTAGTAAGTTGGTTTTATATACTGCTTGAAAATAGAAAAGGCTTAGTATATAAAGTTGGAGTCTATGCCGTAAGGCAGTCACGAATGGATTGGGAGTGTGCTGAATGGAATATCGTGCCCAAGATAAGAAAGGACACTGACGAGAGTGGTCGAGCGATAGAGTAATTTCTTTTTGAGGGAAAATTAGATACCCGTATTTTGATGAGTGAACATTTAAAATCGTGCTTGGACGTTAGAGTGGCGGCTTTAGGCTTGTCTTTCCACTTGGGGCACAAGAAATGATGGGTGTAATGTGGCGTTGTTGGAGTCACTTTACAACCATTGTATCCGTATAGTGTATATGGTTGGGAACCATTGGGTGAGTATCGTTCCCCTTGAGGTATTAGGATTTGGAGTGATCTTAGGTTAGTACTGGTAGCATCGGTTGTGTATGAATTTCGAGGACGAAAATTCGTTGAAGGGGGGAGTATGTAACAATCCTTCCTTTTGGGGATACTTAAATTCCATAATTGGGTATAAATTGGAAATTTGAGGAATTTCTCGGAATAGTGATTTTTAGGATTTTCAAGGATTAGATGATTTTTGATGGGTGTTGTATTTACTTTTGAGATTAAGTAAATATGTCGAAGTATTTTCATTATATGTTGCCATTGAGTAAAGTGACAAAAAGGTAAGATTTTTTAATTGGAAAACCCGAAGTGAGATGCAATGGGTTAAAATAGTGAATTACGGTCAAGTACCTCAGATTGAAATTTTGACTGCGCAGTGAGTCTCGAAATGGCCGAGATAGTCATAAAAGAGTGTCCGATGATCGAAATTGAGTTTCGGGAATTTTTAAACGAATAAGGACTCACAATTGAGTAAACGAGTCATTTTTGGGTTTTAAGGGGTATAAACCCTTTTTCTCCCTATATAAGGAGGGATAGGGGAGAGAAGAGCAAGAAAATAGAGAAGAGAGAGAGAGAGAGAGAGAGAGAGAGAGAGAGAGAGAGAGGAGGAGGAGGAGGAGGAGAGAAAAGGGGAAACTCCGGCCAACCTCTACAGGATTCGACTCGAGATCGTCTTATATTATCCACGAGGCAAGTGTTTACTTGCTTTATTTACTTTTGAGCATAAATCTCATATCGTAGTTTGGTAATAACAACCCCTAAAGATTTTGGGTTGGGTTTGCGTGGATAAAATGAGTTTTCAGGAGTTAAAACGAATAAACCCCAATAATTTTCCAATTCGAGAAACTTAGGATTTAATCAAAATTAATTGTTGGTTTCGGGTTCTAGGATGTTTAGAACCCTTGTTATTTGTGTAGATGTTGTTGGTTGAGGTTGTAGGATGTTGGGAGCAGAGAAAAAATCATGGAAGAAGCTTTAATGGCCGAAATAACTTCTCGGAGAAGAAGTTGTCTGCCGTGATTGATCGATCGAGGGTATAGGATCGATCGATCGATCGACCCTTCAGGAAGTTTGACAATTTTTCCTAGGGTTAATTGGATGGGGCGAATTCCAATTTTTATTGATTCTAGATTATTTAAGAAAGGAAATAAGTAATCTTTTAAGAGTAAATAGTCATCCAATGGAGGGAAATTATGGGAATTAAGTGAGTGTTTTATGTGTGTGACACTAAAACTATATTTTCGAGGAAAATAGTATATTTGAGGAATTAGAATGTTGGGGTTCCTAAAATAGGGTGGGGACCTCTAAATGATTAATTGGACGAGATGTAATCCTTGGGTTTGTGGGAAGGAAATCCACAAACTATTTAATTTTTGGGTATTCGGGGACGAATATCAGTTGGGATAGTTTCAGTGGCCATTTTGGCCTATATGATTATACATGCGGGATAACATAATTATGTTGATAATGGTAGAGGGAATCCTATGAGATTATTAGGATGAATTGGAGAATATACTTATTTAGTTAATGTAAATTGGTATATTTGGAGATATCCACTATATCCTTAGATGGGAATAAGGTATTTATTGTTTATCAAGTGAGGGAATACTTACGGTATAATATCATGAGTTGTGAATGTATGAATATGATTCTTTAAGAGAATCTCTGGGATTATTCGTCATCGCTAGGTGCGATTGGAAATTATGGCCATTTATATATATATATTCAAGGAGAAATATATAGTATAAATATACTATGTGATTAAAGTATATATATTATATGAGTACATATGTATCTGTGGGAATGGTATGTGTGTATTTAGAGGCTGATTCCACGGGCTTTCCTTTGGTATAGGGTTGGAACAGCCAGATTATATATTGCTTTAGTGCGATCCAGGGAGGTTGTGCGATGTGGGTGAATCCCCTGGCTCGAGGAGCAGGGTGAGTATAGTCCCCAGGTCATTGTCGTCCCGCGTTCGAGTTCCATGTGTGTAACTCCACTTGCAGGGGGAACATGACCTCCTCCACCATTGTGTTTTTGTTTACCATGTACGTTGATGGATTCCAACTTGGTACCGTGGTTTAGTATGAGAACTCGGATTTTGGATCGGCACTATGAGACCGCATCCTCGAGTTATAGCTCGTTGGGATGGTTATTATGCTTGTGTGTATAGTATATTACTTGTGAATGAGAACAAGGTAATATATATCTCTATGAGAATAAAGAGATAAAAAATAAAAATGATAAATTCTCAGTCCGGGAGATATATCCGGATGTGCATTATAAAAAGGAATAGAGAATAACCTCAGTTCGGGAGATATATCCGGATGTACCTTATAAAGATGAATCTAATGTAAACTTCAGTCCCGGAGATATTATCCGGATGTATATTGTAAGATGTATATTAGAGTAAGTATGTTATGTATATCATTATATAGTATGTATATACGTTGTGTACTGAGGGTCTAATGGATCTCGACGATCGACCTTTTGGCGTAGTAGTGTATGCGGGGTTCCTTGTTTGTGTTTCGCTATGCAAGACACCCCATGCACGAACAAGACATAGTGTTGAGACTGGGGAGAAGTTTATCCCTTAGCACTTGGAATAACTAGGGTTACTAGAAGTTGGGTGACGGATTAGTTAGGCAGCGTAGCTTGACTATTATGTTCAAAGGGATGCGCTAGGTGTGCACTATTAGAAGAGAGGTGAGGGGTATCTCATGGGAGTGCGATACCAAATTTAAATATGAGATAAAAACCTATTTTTAAAATAAACCATTTATGCACTTGCTAAATATTTTTCACACTTGGGCTCTGACCCGTGTATCTACTTTTCCCTCTCTTGCTATATATATATTATATTATATATAGGTGTCCAGACATAGGGACGCCTGGATGATGATACTTCTTTCGAGTCAGACATCTTCTGCGGCAGATGTGGATGCATGCAGGTTTTTGATAGGCGCTTATATCCTTGTAATCTAGATAGGAGGTACTGTACAAATGTTTGGTCCAATGGTCCAATGGCCCAATTGCATTTATTTATTATTTTACCGCCTTTTAGTGTGGCATTCGATTTGGTTGTAACACATTTGAACCGAGTGTTCGGTTATTTTATTTCTTTCCAGTTTTATTTATATAAACTGTGTGAATGTTTTAATCGTTTAGTCGTTTAAAAAGAGTAGTTAAGTAAAATTTTAACGCCAGTCTAATAGGTTATTAGTAATTAAATTGGTTTTCAATAGTGATGCTACAAATGATCCATATGCGACTCCTGTTTTAATTTGATATAGGAGTGATCACCTGGTATTTTATTAGGCGGGTTGTTACACAAGCATCTGGAACTTTTTCCTTTTGGGGTCGAAAATTGAGTCTTAGTGAGATTAATGGCATAGTAGTTTTTTGTTTTGAGTTTTGTCTAGGAATAGACGAAGGGGGATATTTGTAAGGGAAAATTTTCATACCGAGTATTTTTTTATATATCAGCTTTGTTATATGTTTAGATAGAACTTGTTTGAGTCATCGATTAGAACTTGAGTTGTTTGTCCTCCAAGTTGTGATGTGTTATTAAAGATTTTAGTGGCCAAAGATAAAGTATACACCATGTTTCCAGTCGAGTTTCACTTTCATCATCCGATGGATGTCAAGGAGGTATGAATACATGTTTATGTTTGATCCCTGGATTTTGTTTTGGGTGTTGGGGGTTTATAAAATTAATTTTAGTTGTTATAAAATTATGTTATTCCTTTTAATATTTTTTGGAAGAAAAATAATTTTTTCGTGACCTCCTTAGAATAAAATTAGTAAGTCGTCCGAACAAGAGATGGTACCTTATTAGATCCCATTCAAATGAAACTTCGAACGAGATGTTTTTACCCTTTGCCAGAATCTTGTTGGAAATGTAATTTGGATGGTGTTCGAAAGAGATATTATACTTCATTCCAACAAGGTACAATGTCATTCGAACAAGCCCTTAATTTTTTTGTAAACTTTGAGTTATTGCATTTTTCTTTTGATCCTTATTTCATTTTCAACAAACCTCCTATAAATAGGAGTGCAGGGTAGTTGTTTTCGTAGAGACTTTACCAAGATTTAAAGTTCCTAAACTTGTTTAAAAACATCTCTCCAAGTTTATGTGTTCAATTTGTGAAAACAAATTTCAAGAGAAAACCCTTTTTTACACCCATGTTTGAGATTCAAGAATCCTACATCTACATGTCTATTTGATATCTATTCTTTATTCCAATATACTTGTTTGGTCTTTATAATGTGAGGATTTCAAGAGGTGGAGATTGTGTTTGTGTTGAGAAGAGACGGGACTAGTCACGAGACAAGTAAGATCTCTAAAATACTAAGATGTGGGAAAGAGCCTGAGTTGTGTGGTTGTTGATAGGCATCTAACAAGGGTTATGAAGAAGGTAACAGGGGATGAAGAAGCGCACCAAGGATTGAAGGCATTGAGACTATGAGTAAGTCTAATTTTTCGTTGTAACTAGATGTATATAGTAGTGAAATTGTGTGGCTAGGCCATTCGAGGTTTACCCTATTGTGGGTTTTCGTCGAACATCGTCATGTTGGGGTTTACATATTTTACTCTTGCTTATACTCACCTAGATGCATGCTTAGGTTAAGACTAAAAATTGAAAAATCATTTTACGAAATACATTTGTGGGTTTTCTTAATTAGTGCAAGTTAATTAAAAGTTTTGAAAATACAATTTCGTGGTGTGTTCTCTACCAACCCTAGGGTGAAATAGCTTTCTCATATCACTAATTGTGTATTTGTGTAAGGACATTTTTGTCCATTAGCATTTTATATGTCGTACGCCGTTACACCGTTAAGAAAATTCAAGAATCATACGCTCATCAACGGAATCCGAATATCAAAAGCAGAACCGTATATCAAAATAAGAAAAGGAATCAGGGAACAGACCGGACCGATCCGGTCAGATAAAAGAACCAATCCGATTCTTACAGACCGATCCGCCTAAAGAGACCGGACCGATCCGCCTGCTGAGGAGAGGCCAGTGTACCCCAGATCCATAGCGAACCGATGAAGCTAAAAAGACGATCCGATCCGACGCCAACCGGATCGATCCGCCTTCAAAAAGGAACCGATCTGATGTCACCAGACCGATCCGATGAGGATAATTTCAAACAGATCGTGTTCAGATCATGTTCCGAATTTTAGGGCTCAAGTTCTCCTATTTAATCCCACTACGGGAAGTGGTTTTTCCAAGACTTCTACACGATTTTCTGGGTTCCAAAACTCTAAAGTCTTCATGGTATTTGAGTCCATTGATTCATACCTTTGATTCACACAAATTCCATACCTTCGTGAATCACCTTTTGGCAACCCAAGAACGCACTTTTGTTGCTCAACCCCTTGTGGAGGAGACCGTTCTTCTTCTCCATTGCAGCCCTACTGGACAGGGATAGTTCCAGCCGCCAGCCCTACTGGAAAGGGATATTTCCAGCCGCCGACTACAGAATCTGATACCTGAGGGTAATTCTTAGTCAAACTGTATTTCATTTTAATCCGATTGTAAGCCGTTTTCTTACAAATTATAGTGAAATAAAAGGTTTTGCCCCTTTGGGGGATTTTTCCTGAAATTGTTTGTTTCTATCCTGCATGCTATATTTTATTTGATAAATCATCTAGATGCATGTCTTAGGGTTTAACTAAAATTTGGGATTAATTAAAATTGGTTTATATTTGAGAAGTCGCAATATTTCCGCTGTAGCTGCACTCTCAAATTGGTATCAGAGCGGGTTACGCTAATTTATCGCGTGATCCTGATTTTTCGAGGATTTACTTTCTGATACAATTTGTCTACTCACGTTCTCAAATTGGTATCAGAGTGGGTTGCACTAAGTTATTGTGTTTTGATCCTGATTTTTCTCTAAAATGGCTTTTGATGGTTTTGATGATCTTCGATGTCAAATTTTTGAAAATTTTAATTGGAAAATTCACACGAACTCCTGTTTTAAATCTTCTGTTGAAAACAAATCTGAGAGGTGTCCTTGTTGTGAGGGTGTTGGTCACACGTTACATGAGTGTACCAAAAATTTAAAGAAGAAATTGAATAAACCGATTTCTCATGTTTCTACCCTTAGTGATTGTGATTCGGAAGAAGAAGTTTTTTATGCTTCTAGGCGAGAGTTTCCCATCCATGTGATTAGTGATAGTGAAGGTGATGGGAGTGTGGATGAAAGTGAGGAGGAAAGTGTAGATGAGCATGACTTGCAAACTGCTTTCAATGAACTTTATGCTGAAACATTGAAAACAAAGAAAGAAAATTGGAAATTGAAAGCTCAGTTGAAAGAGTGTCCCATAAAAAATAATGATTTTTTAGTTGAAGAACTTAGGGCTCATGTGAAAATTTTGAAAGAGAAGCTTGAGTACGTCGAGGGTGAGAGAGATAGTCTTAGAGGGTTGGTGGAGACTATGAAAAAGGAGCTTTTAGAGTTTGAGGATTCTAAACGAGTACTTGAATCTAGGATAGGTGAACTTGAGGTGAAATTGAAAGATTCAAGTAAAGTGAAATTTGATTTGGAGTCTAGGTCTGAAAAACATGATAATATTTTAGGCACAGTCGAGATCAAAACGGATAGGGGTGGGATTGATCTTGAAAAATATGTTGCACCCATTCCCACACGTGTGAGAGAGCCTCCTAGGATTGTTAAGAAAGAGGCACCTAAGTTTGTTAAAAAATCGCCCCATAGGAACATCGTGAGAGAACCTCCTAGGATCATTAGGAGAGACCCACCTAGGCAAATTCGGAGAGAGCAACCGATAAATTTAAGGCGAGGGCCACCTTTAGGTAACACACACCGCCCGATTTACACTTACACACATTGCGGTAGGCAAGGTCATATTAGGCGATTCTGTTACAAGCTGTTAAATGAACCTAGGAAGCTTAATAGAAGAATAAATTCGATTCCCAAAACCCCCACACTCCGTTACACATCTATTTGGGTTAGAAAATTGGATTTAAAGGCTTATGGTTTATTTGTCCACGATTCCCGTTTGCTTGCACGTGATTCAACCCATGTGAAATCTTTTGGTTGATTGTGTTTGCATGTTTGTCATACACTAGTTGTGTTTTCATGATATATTTTTGATAGTGTGATGACTTGTACTTTTTGTATAAATCTTTGTTTTTGAATTTTTTTTAAAAAAAATACAAAAAGATTTTATTTTGATAAAATTTTGAAAAATTCAAAAAGATTTTTTTTGGTTGCACCGTTTATGGATGAATACTTAGGATGACCGAGTCACAACTTCATTCCATTTTTTTCATGTGACTATTTGATAGTGTTTTGAGACAATAGGTCAATTCATCCTTGTTCTTTACAAAGGTTGGAGTCTTTGAGTTGCTATAGTGTTACTTTCTACATGTTTGACTCACTTTGTCCTTTATTGCACACATGCACGGATTTGTTTGATTATTGTGCTTGTCTTATCACATGTTTGTTGGGTGTTTTCACTTTAATCCTGTCCTTAAAACGAACCAAACGCGATAAATTTTGATAAGGAAATTGTGCATTTAAAAACCGTTTTTGTAAGTTTGTGTGCCTTGTTTGATAACGGGGAGGGGCTGCGAAAGGTAATCATCTATCCTTTGCGCAAAAGCCACCGTTAAAAAGGACCTAAAAAATTGAGGAATTTTATTATCCGAGGTCCAAAGAGGTTTAAAAGAGCCCGAAAAAATTGAAAGGCAATAAAAAGATATTCATGCCAAAATATGGGCCATTTAGGTTTTTGCACCAATTCTCCAAAGTTTGAGAATTTAGATTACCTCTAAAAGAAAATATATATGAGGGAGTTTGGTTGGAAAATTTAAAACGAGTTTGCACGTCCTTAAAATTCTTGAAAATGCGCTATATAGTTTTGGACGTTATTGGTGTAAAAATCATTTGACTTTGATTTGTTGATTTGCATAAGACGATGTCATCTAAATTCAACAAATTTTTACACCTAAGGATACCTTTGATGTTCATTCGTTAGGAGTACACGTATGCATCGTGCACATATGATTGATTGAGTTGATTTTACCTATCGAATGTGTTCACACCCATTCATTCCTTTTCCATGACTTGGTTGTTTGAGTTTAAATCCATGGTGTGATTTTTGTATCATAGTTGTTCAAATTGGTTTCATATCTTTGTATGAAATATTTGAAAAATCAAAAATAGTTTGTGCATTTATTTCTGAGCATCTCCTTGCAAGAGCATGTTTACCATATTATTTGATGACCTGTTTTTTTTGTACCGTGACACCCCGATTTTGCCTATTTGATTCATTCTTCTCATTTGTCTATCTGGGGACATCATAAAAAGGTGGAGAAAGAATTATCTGATTATGGGGGAGTTTTGAAAGTTTGAGTTTGTTCATAAATTGGGTATATATGTTTATCTCACTTCAAACTCGATATGCCACGTGGTATTTTGTTTTTTCTCATGTGTGTAGGTACTACATGGATTATCATTGTATTGCACACCCTGATGAGAAAAGCATTGAGATTGCTGAAGATTTGAAGATCAAACGATGCAGTCTTATTCACTTGTACTCTTTCAGTTTTGGGTTCATGGAAGGGTAGATTTGTATAGGCATTTTTTGATAATTTGGATATTTTTATGTTTGTACCGGCATAGACATAGGGGGAGATTTGTAAGGACATTTTTGTCCATTAGCATTTTATATGTCGTACGCTGTTACACCGTTGAGAAAATTCAAGAATTATACGCTCATCAACGGAATCCGAATATCAAAAGCAGAACCGTATATCAAAAGCAAAAAAGGAATCAGGGAATAGACCGGACCGATCCGACCCAGATAAAAGAACCGATCCGATTCTTACGGACCGATCCGCCTAAAGAGACCGGACCGATCCGCCTGCTGAGGAGAGGCTAGTGTACCCCGGATCTATAGCGAATCGATGAAGCTAAAAAGCCGATCCGATCTGACGCTAACCAGATCGATCCGCCTTCAAAAAGGAACCTATCCGATGTCACCGGACCGATCCGAATAAAGAGACCGGACCGATCCGATGAGGATAATTTCAAACAGATCGTGTTCAGATCATGTTCCGAATTTTAGGGCTCAAGTTCTCCTATTTAATCCCACTACGGGAAGTGGTTTTTCCAAGACTTCTACACGATTTTCTGGGTTCCAAAACTCTAAAGTCTTCATGGTATTTGAGTCCATTAATTCATACCTTTGATTCACACAAATTCCATACCTTCGTGAATCACCTTTTGGCAACCCAAGAACGCACTTTTGTTGCTCAACCCCTTGTGGAGGAGACCGTTCTTCTTCTCCATTGCTGCCCTACTGGACAGGGATAGTTCCAGCCGCCAGCCCTACTGGAAAGGGATATTTCCAGCCGCCGACTACAGAATCCGATACCTGAGGGTAATTCTTAGTCAAACTGTATTTCATTTTAATCCGATTGTAATCCGTTTTCTTACAAATTATAGTGAAATAAAAGGTTTTGCCCCTTTGGGGGATTTTTCCTGAAATTGTTTGTTTCTATCCTGCATGCTATATTTTATTTGATAAATCATCTAGATGCATGTCTTAGGGTTTAACTAAAATTTGGGATTAATTAAAATTGGTTTTTATTTGAGAAGTCGCAATATTTCCGATGTAGCTGTACTCTCAATTTGGGAGGAGGATGTTCTGAAAATAGATTTTTTAACACGTCATGTTTTTTATGAGTTTTTAGTTATGAAATTTGGGGTTTACTAACGTGACAAAACTATTCATGGATTTTATGAATCGAGTATTTTGAGCGTATCTGGATTAGTTCATCATTATGTCTATCGAGGATATCTTCATTTACTCTCGATCGAAAAAGGAGTATGTAAAATATTTTCGGTTGGTTTTGCAAACAATATAGGAACATAAGTTTAATGCTAAGGTTTCTATTTGTTGATTTTGTCTTTGAAAAATACAGTTCTTGGTCCATGTCATATCGACGGTTGGGAATTCGGTGGATCCTAGAATTGTATCTGCAGTTGTTCAGTAGGGAAAGACCACAATGTTTACCGAGGTTAAGAGTTTGTTGGGTTCGGTGGGGGTACTATAAGATATTCATTAACAGATTCTCAAAGATACTTGAACCACTTACACAACTTGCTTGTCATGGAGTACTAATTATATGGAGTACATATTGTGAGGGAGATTTTGACGAGCTCAAGGAGAACCTTACCACCACACCTATTCTAGCTTTATAAAAGGGTGTTTTAGAATATTTAGTATTTACAAATTCATCACTACCGGGGTTAGGATATGTAATGATGTAGGAGAAGAGGATGACAACTTAGGTGTCCCAGAAGCTTAAGACTCATAAGGGCAACCACCCCACTCTTTAGTTGGAGTCGACATCAATTATTTCATGCTTTCGTATTGGGATATACTATCTATTGGGTGAGAGGTTAATATTATATTCTGGTCATAAGAGTATCCAAAAATTGTTCACATGGAGAGAGTTGAATATGAGTTAGACGAAGAAGGTTAGAGTTATGAAGGACAATCAGTTCCCGATTCAATATCACTCGGGGAAAAAATGTGGTGGCAGATTCACTGAGTCGGTGATTGACAATTACTTTGGTAGTGTTATGGGCCGATCAGGGGGTGATTTTTCAAACGTAGGGGAACCATGTTGCATTGCCACCTAGGAATTAGATTTTTGAAATCCTTTTAGAATAGTGGTCATTACACTATCCATGGTAACACGGGAGATATAAGCAAGGTCTTCAGATTCCCCCATCAAAGATAAGGTGTGAAGGCTAGTGTCAAGTAGATTTCCTTTATTCTCGAACATTTCGGATGGAAGTTTGGGATTTTAGGGACAGCTGGTTGTGATGGAGAATTATGACTTGAGGAGAGGAAGTTTATCCAAGGATCATGGATCACATTTCAATGTACATCCCGATGGGGAAAATATGTATCAAGACATTCGCAGAATGTATTGGTGGATATTACCAATTTTGTATCTAAGTTTACCACATGTCAACTAGTAAAGGTGAAACACCAAAGATCGATGAGGTAGTTATAGCCTTTTGAGATAACTGAGTGGAATTCGGTGAGCATCTCAATTGACTTCAGAGTGGTATTGTAGAGGTTCTAGAGAGGTAACGATATGATTTAGGTCATCATTGATAGGTTAACGAATGTAGATATTTTCCTTCCACTTCGAACAGACTTTATCGCCTAGCAGTATGCCAAATTATTTATAGTAGAGACGAAGTAAGTTCAAGGGTACTGTATAACATTATGTCCAATCAAGCCAATATGTTCATATCCCGATTCTATAAGGGTTTTCAGGAGGCCATGGGGGTATAACTAAGTTTGAGTGTATCATTTCACCCTGAGTTTGATGGTTAAACTGAGTGGGTGCATAAAATTTTTGGGAATATACTTCGGGCACGAGTATTAGATCTCAAAAGAGGGTGGGATTGGTATTTATCTCTCATGGAGTTTTTTTACAACAATAGTCAAAAGCAGACTATTGGTATGGAACCCTATGAGGCATTATATATGAGACCATGTCGTTCGTTGAGCTATTAATTGGATTTAAAAGAGCCCAGGATATCGAGCTTAATATTATTCGGGTCATCCCAAAGAAAGTGGCACTCATCTTTTCATGGATGAAGACATCGCATCATCGGTAGAATAATTTTTCTAGCAAGAGAAGGAAAAAGTTTCACAGGCGGATTAGTTGTGTTAGAACAGTGACTAATTGCAAATTACGAAAAGAGAGGCCTGGGTGTATTAGTTCATAGAGGAGTAGATTTCTTAAAGTGGTGTGAAGACGCCATAGACAAGATGTTATGACACTTCGGATTAATAGTATATGAAAATTTGAATTTCGAGGATGAAATTCTTTATTTTAAGGGAGAAGAATGTAATACCCCGTAATTTTAAAGGAAATTAAAATAATATGTGGGTGTACTTACCTTAATTGACACGAGGATGCCACTAAATTATATTATCATATTGTGGATATGCATGTAAGTACTTTATTTTAAATTTCATTGGAATAAAGATAAAGGTAAATTTATTTAAATATAAAGTAAATTATGTTTAACATTTTAAAAAGTTAGGTTTTAATTTTCATAGGCTAGTATAACATTTGGTCTAGACTTTAGCCTAGTTAGAGTTTGTTGTGGGCTAAATGGATCAAGCCCTATATGGGAGGTAACCTAAATTTTTTGGTTTGTTATATAAATAGGAATTTAAGGGAAAGATGATTCATTTTTACAACTTAGAAACTAAACCATACAGCCAGAGGAATGAGTCTACTTAGAGAAGAAGAAATTCAGAGCAATTCAATAGAGACTAGATTCCCCGAGACATTATACTATTGAGAAGTTTAAATAAAAAAAGGAATTTATATGTAAAAATCTATAGCGATGAATTATACTTAATTATTTGGATACATATGCTTGGGAGTAGTTGCATGTGATATTTTGGGATATATAGACTTAATATTAAATTTTACCCAGTGTCATAGAACAGCTAAGATGAATCCTAGAAGTGTACATGGATAATATCCTCATCAAAAAATATTGAGAGAGTAAGATCATATTGTGAACCTTGGTAATACCTTCACCACACAAGAAAAGTGTCGAATGATTCTAAATCTAACAAAGTGTTCCTTTTGATTTCATTCGATAAGGTTTGGGGTTTCATGGTAGTGAATAAACTTAATTTGAATATCATGTTTAAAATTTTTTAATGATATTCAATAAGAAATATGATTATATACGAATAATTGATAATAAAATGATGTTAAATATGTGGAATTAAGGAAAAGCCCTTTGATAAGTCATGATTTTGTTGAGAAATTTAAGTAATTTGAGATTGAAATGAACTATATGGTTCCAAGTTTTATATATCTGATGTTATAACTCAAGTTAATATAAGAATGAATTAAAGTTTGGTTAGATAATTGAATTTGTAGAGTTAAATTGACCATATGGGGTAAAATTAGGGTGGCTAGAACCATGGCATATGCGTTTATAGTGGTTCTACACATAGGGACTTTGTTCAATGATGTAGGATGAAAAAAATTATGGTCCAATTTAGATGAACATCCGCGCGAATGGATGATTTTGTGTATCGTGCACATGGGTCGTATGAATAGATAAATATTGGTATGGTGTGAACAGCCAGGGCAGTTTAGGAAATTTTCCTAGATTAGTGAAAAGGAAATGGAAATAAACTTTGAGACTTAGATTATAGTAAGATATTAATTTAAGAGCTTTAGTTATGTGGATCTAATTACTTAAGTAGGAGCTACGTAAATTAGTATTTAGACAGTAGACTTGTAATATTTAATTATGTAGGATTACTTGTATTATGCATTATGTACCGCATGTCGGGTTTGTGTACTCATGGGATACGTACTAGAGGGGATATACATATGGGTCATAAAATATGGTCACTAAGATGAAACTTAGATGTGGTGAGACAAATTTACCTTGGTTATGATTACCTCAAACATTATGTACTAATTCCGGTTGTATCAAGAGTTAGATGCTCGGGTCGATCCTTTCGTATAACTTTGGGTATAGGGTTGTATGATTGTTGTGATGGAGTAGTGATTATCCCTTTGGATGTGATATAATAGTTATAGGTGTGGGATAGCCTATATCTAGGCCTATATGCATGACCAATCCATAAAGGCAGTAGGATAAGCCCTAGTTATGTGAGGGCTTGTGATGGGGCCCTTGTATGATGTACGTGTATTGGACCATACTTGCATTATGTGGATGTACCTATAGAGACTACATTCCCTGAGACATTATACTATTGAGAAGTTTAAATGAAAAATAAAGGAATTTATATGTAAAAATCTATAGCGATGAATAAGACTTAATCATAGGGATACATAGGCTTGGGAGTAGATGAATGTGATATTTAGGGATACATTGACTTAATAGTAAATTTTACATTGTGTGATAGAACAGATAGGCCGAATTCTAGAAGTGTACATGGATAATATCCTCATCCCAAAATACTGAGGGAGTGTGATCATATTGTGAACCTTGGTAAAACCTTTACCACACAAGAAAAGTGTCAAATGATTCGGAATCTTACATAGTGTTCCTTTGGGAGGTTTGGGGTTTCTTGGTAGTGAGGCAGATATAAATCTTTAAATAGAGAAAATACTTCAAGAAAAATTGCATTATGTTATTTTGATTGATGCCTAGGAGATGGTTTTAGAGACAGGAACCCACATACCCTTTCAAAAATAATAATAGGTCATGCAATATTTTGTGATAAGGGTGGACTTAAATTACTCAAGTTATTCACACTCCAGTCCCAATTAGCATAAACCATATATAGTGTTGGACCATAAACTAAGATTTTCAAGTATTAGATACAGAGCTGTAAAAATTTCTAAAATAATCTATGTAACTTCTCATGGTAGGGTACAACCTTATACCAATGATTCAGAAATGAAGAAAAATGTTAAATATATATATTAAAATTCATTAATACATGGGTAAATTACACTAAACCCATTGAACTATGTCCGATTTCTGAGTATCCCCTGTCATTTGAAACACATAATCAATTGCCCATAAAAAATCATTTTATTACAACTAACATAAAAAAATGGATTCTCCCTCTTTCATGTATAAATTGACCCAACTACATAATTACCCTCAAATATTATGTACCCAATTATAAAATTTTAAGAATTCAAAATAGAAGTAGATAAAATCTCTATTGTACATTCAAACGATTTACTAACATCCATGCACCTTACACACATTAAAATAAACTAGATTTGTAATGAAGAATGAATCCTTTTCATCGTATATAAACAAAGTTGTTAAACTTCATGAAGGAACTATGGGTCTTATAGTCCATATATCAAGGCACATGTCATTTGATAATGTTATATCATTGTAGATTCTATTCATTTGATGATCATGGAAAATACAAGGAAAAACTTCTCAAAGATGATGACAATATGACCACATAAAGTCTTATTTTAACTCAATAACCTAAGAGATATGGCAATCAAAGAGGGAGATTAAATATGGAAGGCTCAAATAAATAGTTATCATGTTATGACTCGTGTATCAATATATAGAATAATCATAATGAGGAAATGGATATAACGCATCTCTATATCATCAACTTGGACCCTCATCTAGGAATATGTAGCACTCCATGTCTTCTTATTCCTCTTATTCTTCTTCATATTCTTCTTTATTAAATATAAACCCCTCTTTCCTTCTTTATCCAATGGGCATGGGCAGACCGACTAATTAAACAACATACGCCTTTTTATCTTGTTCAACATTGAACTCATATTTATCAGTTCATTTAACATTTATCATTATTATATGATTGATTACCTCTTTAATTTGTCATCCTATATGGGAAATTTATGAATCCCACCACTCGGGAGTACCAATATTTTTCCAAAATGAGTGCAGACCGGTCCTATGGTTCCTATGAAAGGAAATATTTTTAATATAGGGTAAAAATCATAAGCAATGAATGAAATCCTATGAGATGTCCTATCTCTCTTAGTGATGTGAGATCATGTGTTTGAATTTCTCATAGATATTCCCTTGGTCTTCATCGTAACAATCATTCCGTGGAACCCCCATAAGTAATCATACCTCACATTTAGTTAACATCTATGAGGAATGATAAAACAAATTTGATGAGGAAATATCCAAGTTGAAGAAATAATTAACCGAACAATCTAAAGGACGTGAGTCTAGTTCCCACAATCTTGAACGACAGAGAAGGAGGATAATCTAATAATCCAGAACTACTCTTGTAAATTTTAATAGTAGTGTGTATCGATCTTGAAGTCCTCACATTAAACTCCTTATTCGGCCTCATTCATGACATTCTTTGATTCATAGCTCAGCTAACTAAAATGGCCAAATAGTTCAATACATTGAATTCAACAATAGCAACAGTTCAGCTATAACCCACCCTCCTAAAAAATTCACCATTTGTGATGACTTATATATGTTTATTAAGAAGAAGTTGGGGTGTGATTTAAACCTCACTTAGATGTAACACTAAAGGATTATGCTAGAGGAACGCTCAACCACGGTTAGTCCTCCCAATTCACGAATGATATAGAAACATCGCAGCCTTCAAAGAATTTTAATGTTCCAAAGATCACAACATATGATTGAAACACCGATCCATCATATCATATTCACCATTAAAAATAATACATGTACTTATGTATCCATAAAGATGACCTAATATGACATGTTCTCCCATCTATTCAAGGATATATTTGACTTAGTTGATTTTAGAAGACAACCCCTAGGTCAATATCATACTTCAGCGAACTGAACAAGAAATTTACTGCCTATTTTATCACCACCATCAACAAATTTAAGGATGTGGATTATCTAACCATCCTTATGAGGAGGAAAAGGGAGTCCATCAGAAAATACACACTAAGGTACTAGGAGTTCTTAAAAACATTGATTATTTTAATGAAAAACTAGAGCTTTCATCATTTGAATTTTGTCTTGCTACATCCCAAGATCTTTATCAATGTCTCAAAAATAAACTAACATCATTGATTGATGATCATATAGAATAAAGAAATATTCCAAAATGGAGTATGAGCTCCTCAACACGGATAACCATGATCATCATTCATCAAAATCATCTAAGAAGCATAACATGAAGAAAATTTCAAAACGAAGAGCACGACCTGATTCAACCAAAAATAGAATAAAAAAAGAGGATTGCAAGGGGAAAAAGGGCCTACCAATGAGAATGACTACTAGATTGTCAATACCTTCTATAAGGAGTCTATCTTTAAGCTCATTCCTTAGATAAATTATAATACCTAGTTTAAGACTTCTCCCAAGATGATAAGTGATACTATAAGGACATATTTTTTTAGTCCTGTTTACATTAGAGTATGTCTACAACCATCGAAGAATTATTCAAGATCATTCAAGCATCAAGACACATCTGAATATCAATGTTCTTCATCAAAGAAGCATCTGCAAGATGAATTTGGTAAAGACTATGTTCTTATTCCATAACTATTCACTTAGGATATTGGGATAATTTCCATAAAATATTTTCTAAGTGTTGGAGTGGAGCTTTAAATGTTTTTCATCAAAAATATATTTTTTGGAGTTTTGGACGCAGTGCATTTAACGAGAAAAAGAAAAAGAAAAAATACTAAATTTTATCTATCTCGTTTGAATGACACCGTATGTCTTTCAAACGACATGGTATGTCACGCGAAGTGATGTTGTCGTTCAAACGACACTGCACCTCGTTCAAATGACATGCCGCCTTAAATTCTTCTATTTAAAGGAATTTTCGACTCCGTTTTTCATAAGAAGTCTTTGTGGTTTTTCATTTTGCAAACACAGTGAAATTTGCATAACACTTTTGGATTCTTTTTTGTTTTCAACTAACAAAAATTCCATATATTGTGATGAATTATTTTGGAACCCAAGAATATACATCTTGTTCAAGTTTTCTCTTGTAGGGAGGGTAACCTACTGCTGAAAATAGGTACCGCTTGAGGGAGGTACTCGGATGATTGATTGCGTGTCATTAGGGAGTGCTACGGTATTCTCGGGTTGAAGATAGGACTACAGCTCTTGTAGGTTCACTGCGCGTGGATCTATTTCTAACGACACCGACCGACACCTACGGATATTTGTGTGTCAAAAATCTATTTCATTGTAATCTTGTAAGTAGCGATTTATAATTATAGTGAAATAAAAAGTTTTTTCCTTCGAGGATTTTTCCTGATATTTGTTTCCTTTGCATGCTTACTGATTTTGTGTTATCAAATCACCTGGACGCATGTGTTAGGGTTTAACTAAAACTTATGTTTAATTAAAATAGGATTAAGTCGCATTATTCTGTTGTAGCTCACTTTTTACAAATTGGTATCAGAGCGGGTTACACTAATTTATCGTGTGATGCTGATTTTTTCACGCAATTTTATGCCAAAAACTGTTGCATTAAGTTACTCTGTTTTGATTCAGATTTTTCAAAAAACGGTTTGAAATTTTTTTTTTCTTAAAAATGGCTTTTGATGGTTTTGATGAATTTCGATGTCAACTTTTTGAAAAGTCTAATTGGCAAATTCATACGAACTCTTGTTTTAAATCTTCCATTGAAAACGATTATGAGAGGTGTTCGGGTTGTGAGGGTGTTGGTCACACGATAGATGAGCGTAACATGCAAACATCTTTCAATAAATTTATGTTTAAGCTTTTAAAATAAATAAAGAAAATTTGAAAAAAAAAGCTCAATTGAAAGAGCGTGCCTTAAAAAATGATGATGTTTTAGTTGAAGACCTTAGGGCCCGTGAGAAAATTTTGAGAGAGAAGCTTGAGTACGTCGAGGGTGAGAGAGATAGTCTTAGAGCGTTGAAGGAGACTATAAAAAAGGAGCTTCTTGAGTTTTAGGAATCTAGGAGATTACTTGAGTCTACGATCGGTGAGCTTGAGAAGAGTTTGAGAGAATCAAGCAAGGTAAAATTTGATTTGGAGTCTCGGTCAGAAAAGTTAAATAAAATTGTAGGGACTGTCCAAATTAAGGAGGATAGGAAAGGTGTAAGCTTAGATGAGAGGGTTGCACCCATTCCTAAAGTCAACCCCACACATGTGACAGAGGATCCTAGGGTTGTTAATAGAGAGGCACCGAGGGTCATCAAGTGACAGCCACCTAAAAATTTGAGGAGAGGACCACGTTTAGGTAACATTCACCACCCGTTTTACACTTACACCGCTCGTTTTACACTTACACACATTACAGTAGGCAATGTCCTCTTAAGCAATTTTGTTACAAGCTTTTAAAAGGACCTAGAAGTTTAATATAAAAGTAAATTCAATTCCTCAAACACCCACACCTCCTTACACATCGATTTGGGTGAGGAAATCAGATTTAGAGGCTTATGGTCTAGTTATTCATGACTCTCATTTTCTTGCACATGATTCACCCCAAGTGAGATCGTGTGGTTGATTGTGTTGATATTTATCATACACTAATTGTGATCCATGATATATTCTTACTAGTGTTATGACTCACTTTCTTTAAGTTTACATTGTTTTATAAGTTTTAGCTACTGTTTTAGCACTGTTTTGGATCTGTTAGCACCTTCTAGGTATCTATTTCTGGAAAAAAAAATTACTAGGCAACATTGTTTAACATTCTGGGGAATTTGTGAAAATTTGATTTTCTCGTTCAAACGAGATAAGTCTTCGTTTTAGCGATTTCTGATCTCAAGCAAAGTTTTCTCGCAAGATGCTATATCGTTTGAAAGATAGACAGTCTCGTTCGAGTGACCTGGTTGACTTTGACCATTATGTTTGCAGTACCCAGTGTTCTTTGGTTACATTATTTCATATTATTGGGTTACTTTTGGCAGTTTATATCCAGCCATTCATTCTTAGTATTCATGCTTAATTGCTAATAGTGCATTGCTCGTTTAATCACACCTGTTTAGATTGATTATTATTTGTGTGAGTACTGTTTTCTAGCCTAGGATGTTGCTAATACCGATATTATGCCTATTAGTAGTGTGTACCATGTTTGTATTTATGGTTTTTTCTTTTGAAATTTTTTGGAAAAATACAAAAAATATATATTTTATTTTTTTGAAAAATTAAAAAAGATGAAAAGAGTTTTCTATTTTGTTTTTCACCTTATATGAATGGGCAATTAGGATGACCGATCCACAATTTCATTCCACTTATCCATGTGATAACTTAATAGTATTTTGAGACAATATATCATGTCATCCATGTTCTTCACAATGTTTGGAGTCATTGAGATGTTATTAGTTGATACTTCCTACATGTTTGACTCATTATTTCCTTTAATGCACAAATGCACAGATTTGGTTGACTATTGTACTTGTCAATCACACGTTGATTGAGTTTTTTCATCTCAATCTTGTCCTTAAAATGAACCAAGTGCAATAATACGATTGTAATAGAAGTAGTCCATGTAAAAACCAGTTCCTGTGAGAATTTTTTTTAATTTCAAAAAATGACTAGTGACACGGGAAAGGACTGCGAGAGTGTAAAATTGACTCTGCGTGAAAGCCATCATTTGATAAGAGCCCACACAAAAATAAAGGCAGTAAAAAAATAATATATGCCAAAATTTAGGCCAATAGGTTTTCTCTAAGTTGAGAATTTATTACCTCGTTAAATATGAAAATTTCTTTATTATATTTGGGGGAGTTTGGTTGGAAAGTAATCAATGGGTTTGCACATCCTTTGAAAAATTCTTGAAGCGGCATTAAATTATTTTGGACGTTATTGGTGTAAAAATCACTTAGACTTTGATTTGTTGATTTGATTTACTCGATATCATCTTAATTCAACAATCTGACTCCTAAGGATATTTTGGATATTCAATCTATAGGAGTGCACATATGCATCGTGCACATATGCTTGACTGAGTTTTATTACCAATTGAACTGGTTCACACCCATTCATTCCATACCCTTGATTTGGTTGTCTTAAAGTTATTCGTAGTGTGATTTTTGTAAATTGTTTTTGTTTAAAAAAATTGATAAATTATAAATTGTTTGTTGATCCTTTTAGTATTTCCTCTACACGCATGTAGTTTCATCCATTATGTTCTGATTGTTGTGACACTCCATGTTTTGATTGTTTATTCTTTTCCTTGTCTATTTTGGACAAATAAAAAGGGGCAGAATGAATTATGGAGGAGTTTTGCATTATGGGGAAGATTTGATTATATTGATTGCTTATATTATTATATCATTTCAATCTCGATGCATCACGAAGGTATTTTCTTTATCTCATGTGTGTAGGTACAAACTTGAAGATTATTGGATTGCACACCCTGATGAGAAAAGCTTTGAGATTTGAAGATTGGTGAAGATTTTTGAAATAATGTTTGAAGAATTCCATTTCAAGTAACTTTTCACTTTTGGGTTCATGGGAAGGTGTTATATTTGTATAGGCATTTTGAGTTAATAATTCGGATAGTTTTTATTTTGTACCGGCATAGACATAGGGGAAGATTTGTAAGGACATATTTTATATGTCCTGTTTACATTAGAGTATGTCGTATACCGCTACAACCATCGAAGAATTATTCAAAATCATTCAAGCATAAAGACGGATCCGAATATCAAAGTTCTTCATCAGAGAAGCTTCTGCAAGGCGAATTTGGTAAAGACTATGTTTTTATTCCATAATTACTCACTTAGGATATTGGGATATTTTTCAAAAAATATTTTCTAAATGTTAGAGTGGAGCTTTAATTTTTTCGTCAAAAAAATATTTTTCGAAGTTTTTATGCAGTGCATTTAATGAGAAAAAGAAAAAGAAAAAATATTGAATTTTATCCGTCTCGTTCGAACGACACCGTATGTCGTTCAAACGACACGATATGTCGCACGAAGTGTTGCTGTCGTTCAAATGACACTGCATCTCGTTTGAGCGACTTGCCGCCTTAAAGTCTTCTATTTAAAGGACTCTTCAACTTCGTTTTTTATAAGAAGTCTTTCTAGTTTTTCATTATGAAAAAAATGCGAAATCATCATAACACTTTTGGATTCTTTTTTGTTTTCAATTCACAAAAATCCCATATGTTGTGGTGAAGTATTTTGGAACCCAAGAACATACATCTAGTTCAATTTTGCTCTTGTAAGGAGGGTAACCTACTACTGAAAATAGGTACCACTTGAGGGAGGTACTGGGCTGATTAATTGCGTGTCATTAGGGAGTGTTCTAGTATTCTTGGGCTGAAGATAGGATTACGGTTCTTGTAGGTTCGATGCGCGTGGATATATTACTGACGACACCGACCCACACTTGCTAGTATTCGTGTGTCAAAAATCTATTTAATTGTAACCGTAAAAGTTACGATTTACAATTATGGTGAAATAAAAGGTTTTTCCCTTCGGGGATTTTCCCTTAAATTGGTTTCCTTTGCATGCTTAGTGATTTCATGTTATCAAGTCACCTAGATGCATGTGTTAGGGTTTAACTAAAATTTGGGTTTAATTAAAATTGGATTTATTTGAGAAGTCGCATTATTCCGCTATAGTGCACTTTTTACAGATACTAATGAGAATGAAAGGAACCAACAGTGCACCTCTTATCAAGATTATATCCATGAGACAAATTATTGAAATATATTTAAGCACCACCTAGAGGAACTTGATAAGGTTGGTCATCTTAAGGAGTACATTCACACCAATAAGATAAGATCTTTTGGTCGGGTTAATACTGATCGAACTAAGGATGATGATAACCTCCCTTAATCTCAAATGATCATAGCCATTAATGGCTCTACTGATTCATCTAAATTTACAAAAAAAAAAAAAGATCTGAGAAATAATAATAATCGAAGTTAATGTACAAGAAGTGTTCTAGGTTAAAGTCCCCAAGATGATTCTCATCAAGGTGGATTAAAAGGAAATCAACTTTGACTATATAATCATGTTCTCTAATAAAGACTTGGTCAACGTCAACCTTCCCCATATAAACGCTATGGTTCAATTCTAAAGGTGCTAATTTGCAATGTGAAGATAATATTAGTCGATCAGGGAAGTTCGCCGGAGATCATCTATATCAATGTACTTATAATATTGGATATAACATCCAATACCTAAATACCAAAGGAAATAATTCCATTATATTTAATTTCATATATGGAAATTCCATTGCGAAAGATCAAGTTACTGGTCAAAGTTATCATTATGAACTGTGAGATCAAGTTTCATAGTATCGACATTGAGTCATTTTATAATGACATTTTGGTTAGGGGATGGATCCAAACTACAAGACATGTTTCTTCATCAATCCATTGAAAATTGAAGCTATAGCTGATCAATAAATCATTGAAGGCAGGGGAGAGAAAATCGCATGATGTAGTTGATTTATGGTTACTATCAAACCAAAATAAACCCAATCCAAGAAAACTCAAGATGAGGGCGACTTGTAGAGTAACCAACATAATTGTAACCGAAAGGAACCGAATAAAGGATGGATGAGACCATAATAACCCTCATCGACTAAGTAATGGAGGAACATAGAGTTTTTTCCTTTAGACTCATACCATCCGAAGAATATGTTCTTAATCAACACCAAACTTTAAAAGAACAAGGAAAAATAAAGCATTCACTTCCTCAGGATAAACGTTCATGTCTTCATTTGGCAGCCATATTATCTTCAAGGCATTGACCTATACGTTGCTTGCCACTGACTTCACGTCGATCCTTCATGCCGGTGGATTAAGCAAAAACCCAAAAATTAATCCCAGATAAGGTTAAGGAAGTTGAGGATGAATTTAAGAATTTTCTTTATGTTCACTCCATCAAAAAATTTTAGTTCCTAGATTGGATGTTTAACACCGCTGTGGTCAATAAGTAGGGTTAAAAGTGTAGGATTTATATTGAATCCATAGATCTCAATAATGTTTGCCTAAAAGACGTATTTTATATTCATATAATTGAGTAGCTGATCCATTTAGCAACATGACACTAACATGTGACCTTTATGGATGCCTACTCGGGTTATCGTAAGATACCACTATTCGGTTATGACCAGGAAAATATGTCCCTCATCACCACTTTGAGACTCTAATTTTATAAATTTATGTCATTAGGCTTCAAGAATATTAGGGAAACATACTATTACTTTGTCATCAAGATGTTCAGAAAACTGATCGGGTTGACCATGGAGGTTTATATTGACTATATGGTGATCAATATTAAATTTGTGACAAATAATATCGAAGACCTCTTGAATACATTCAAATTTTTAAAGAGCAACCATATGAAGTTGAATAAGTACAAATGTGAATTTAAAGTCATCTCGGACAGATTCTTGGGATGTCTCATAACTCATAGGGGTGTCAAAGCTAATTCTAACCAAATCAAAGATTTGTAAGAAATAAAAAGGGAAGCCATAAGTAAAAAAAATTGAATAAAGTCAATTTGTTTGTATTGGGTTTATTTCATGTTTGGACAATACTTGTTTAAGTCATAAGTTAGGACTTGAGTTGTTTGCGCTTCAAGCCTGTGATATGTTATTGAAGAACGTAGCAAAAAAAGAAAAGGTATAAACCATGTTTAGATCTAAGTTTCAAACGAGATTGAACCTCATTCGAATGAAGTATATAATCTCGTTCAAACATCTTTCAAATGATATTTCCAAAGAGAATCCAGAGAGGTCAAGGTTTTCCAAAATTGATCTTGTTCGAAGTTGTTCTAATGATGTAGTATATCTTTTTCAAACCACTTACCAAGTTCATCCTAACGATGTCGCAAAAAAAAACATTTTCCTTCCAAAAATATAAACAGGAACAAAATCATTTTAAAATAATTGAAAATATTTTTAAAAACATCCTAACACCCAAAATAAAATACAAGGATCAAACATAAACATGTATTCACACCTAATTGATGTCCTTCGGATGATGAAGATGAAACTTGGCTCAAAACATGATGTATATTTTTGCTTTAGCTACTACGAGTAGATCGGTAGGATACTGAGATGTAAGAACGTGCCTTCATTATGTTGCTATATCATAATGGACTTGAAGGTGTCGAGTCTGTGAGTAAGTCTAAGATGTTCTTATAAATAGACCTATATCGTAGGGGAATTGTGTGGATGGCCATCTGATGTTTCTCCCGCTATGAGTTTTCCTCTTACATCATTGTGTTGGGGTTTAGTGTTTATTTTATTCCTTCTTATACTCACCTAGATGAATGCTTAGGTTAAGACTAAAATTGGAAAATTGTTTCATATAAAACTTGAACTTTTATTCGGTACAAAGTTTATTAAAATTGTAAAAATTACAATTTTTTAGTGTTTCTATAGAAACCCTAGGCCGCACTATCTTTTTCATAGAAAATAGTCAGATGTTCAAGTACTTACCGAGATTCTAGACACCCTCAACCATTTCACATCCAAATCCCCCGAAAAGTGTCAGCCTTTCTTTCAATCATTAAAGAAGGAGAAAACTATGATATGTATCAAAGAATGTAGAAAATATATAGAGAATATCAAAAGGTATTTGGGGTATCCTCCTTGTTATCAACACTATCAGTGGTAAGAATCTCCACTTGTACATGGTTGTTTCGGAAAATGCACTTAATGGAGACTTGGTACAATCATATATTTTATCATTGTAGTCGATTAATTACTTTAACCATACTCTCCTTGATTCCTAAAAGATATACATGCCTATCGCAAAATTAATATTGGTACTAGTAATGTCATAACGAAAGTTGAGGATCAACTTTCATGCTTGCGTAATAATTGTCTTGATTACCTTACCTCTCAAAAAAGTCTCAAAGAATGTTGACCTCCAGAATTGGATGAATAAGTTCTCGTTTGAATTGGAACAATTTTATATTATCTATTAACCATAAAAGGGAAGGTGTTAGCCTAATTCATTGTTGAGTTCTCAGGAAGATCATTACTGGAGGCTATCCAGCTAAGCCCTCTTTCTGAGATGTTTAAGGTGGAGAATGGTAATCAAACACCTAAGTAGAAACTATTTGTTAACCGGGCATCTAACGGGTGAGTAATTTCCATTAGAATCATCTTCATCACTCCACAGGGATCCCTCGTCGAGTATGATTTTTGGATTGAAATCAAGGGGTCAAAAAATGAGGAAGAATATAAGGCGAAGATTATTACCCTCAATTGAGCCATCATCATAGGAACACAAGACATAAAAATACATTGTGATTCCCATTTGATCGTTAGTAAATTAAAAAGGGAATATGGAGCTAGAGATCCTAGAATACTTTCATACTATGATGAATCCATGTAAATCCTCAAGACCTTCAAGTCATCGCCAATAAAATAGTTATCGAGGAACTATAATAGTCATGCTTTTTCTTTAGCTAAATTAGCATCCTCAATTGACACCAGTCAGAAAAGGATAATTGATGTTAAGTATATTATTTGACTTGTTATTGATGAACTGATACTGGAGAAAAGTTTTATGAAGATCAATACGTATAAAACTCAGATGGATCCTATCATCATTTAATTAAAAAATGGAAAGAATCCCTCAGGATAACAAGGAGGCCCAGAAATTAAAAATTCACTCGTCGAGGTTTTTCCTCAAATTAGAGGGACAACTTTTCTAACAACCATTTATAGATCACCTACTCTAATGTGTTCTTCGGGACCAACTAGAATTAATCCTCAAAGAGAAGCATGTGGGCATTTATGGTGTCCATATAGTTAGAATATCCTTATTATGATATATCCTAAGGATATTAGTTGCTCTTTGTGAAAAAGGATGAAGTTCAATTCCATTAAATATCTTCAAAATGCCAGCAGTTCACCCTCATCATTAAGAAACCAATGGGATGTATTACCTCGATCATAAGTCCTTGTCCCATCGCACAGTGGGGCATAGATATTATCCAACCTCTTCCCCTAGATCTAAGAGATTTAAGGTTTTTTATCACTACAACTTATTTTTTTATCAAGGTGTTCGAAGATGAACCCCTAATATGCATCAAGGAATCAAATATTTATTGTTTCATATATAGAAAAATAATCACCAAGTTTAGCATCCATATGACAATAGTATTAGAAAATAGACCTAATTTGACAATAACACATTCATATATTTCTGCCCGTAGGATATGAAATCCATAATCACTATGCCTCAATGGTCTTCCTTTAAAGCAACGGACAAGAAGCGATCACCTATGAGACACTACTCACTCGGATCAAGCGCATATTAGAGAACACTAAAGGATGGTGTGTCGACGAACTACCTATCATCCTTTGGGATTACATGACGACACTAAGAAGGCTAATGATACAAACCATTATATCATGTCTTATGGAATGGAGGTATTCATTCTATCAGAGATCGGTATGACTACACTTAAGTCAGAAACTATGAGGATGGTAATAATGGTGATGGTCATTGCCTATGAGCTGGATTATGCCGAAAGACTAAGAGAAAATGCTCTCACCTATTTGGCAATCTATTGACACAATCTTTCCAAGTACCATAAAAATGTTAAAGTCGCATAATTCCAGGTTGAAAATTTAGTATTAATAAATTTACTCACAACCATTAAGAAGACTTTTGATGGGAACCTATCGCCGAGCCATATAAATTTATATTAAAATGGGAAGTGGTTCATATCATTTAGAGGAATTTTATGGAATAGAAGTACATAGGTAGTGGTATTCCATAAACCTTAAGAAATTATATTAATAAGTAGTTATTATTTATTTTTACATAGCTTACTCGAATAAAGATTATTCATGTTAATAAAAGCATTAGTTAAAGAAACTTATGTCCTTATGTTTGTCATTAGTTTTGACAAAATCCAACCAAAAAACCGTGGTACAACCCAAGAATGGATTGGTCAGTGTAGAATAGACACAAACCCACCAAAGAACAAGTAATACAACAAGTCAGTTTTTCCTAAAAGAGGTAAAAGCCCACATGAATTTGGTGCTACAACCCGAGAATGAGTTAACCGGCCTAGAATAGACACTAACCCACTTAATAATGGGTGGTACAATTTAGAACAAGTTTTATTTTGAAAAAACCCATCGATAAATAGCGATACAACCCAAGAATGGGTTGGTCCACCTTGAATAGGCACAAATATACCTAAAAAGTGGGTAGTACAATTGAGTCGGTTATAATCCTACCCTCCACCAATTAGCTTATGGGTTAAATATGAAAGATCACTTATTATTTTATATATCATTGAAAATGTAAATTTTATAATAATATTAGTTGGCTATATTCTTGTGACAAAACATTGAGTGGTTGAGTCAAGTCATATATACTTGAATCACTGCGATTGAGGCGCAACCAAGTATATGTTTGATGAACCTTGAAAATTAAAGATCATTCAATGCCACTCATGTTAGATTTCCATATTGATGCCTTCATATTGAAGTGAAGACCATGTCATTTTTTTTAGATTGTGAATTTATTATGGCTAAATTCACACACATGCACAAAAATGTTTTTGAAAATGTGTGAAGATTTTAAAGTGGGTAGAACAAGTGTTTAACTATTTTAAATTATCCCAAAGATCTCTTAAACTTGTTTGAAAATGATTTTGGTAGTTGGTCTTGTCTTTTTAATATATTGGGATCAAATCACATCCTTTTAAAATGATTCTGGAGAAAAACAATTTGGGGGCATTCAAACAGACAAAAAATTAGGGCGCTTGAACATTGGCATTCAAATGGACACGAAATGGGGTGCTCGCATGACCACGTCCGTAATTCCTTACTAGATGGAATCATGTGCATGAACAAATCTAACCCTACGCAAGAAAACATCAGTTCTTGGAAGAAAGCCTATTTAAAGACCTAATTCCCTCCTATTTCCAAGTGTGTGAAAATACCATTACTCAAATACATTTATGAGACCCTTTTTTAGGTTGAGATAATTTTTCCTATTATTCTCTTTTTATTTTCACTCATTCCTTCATATTTTGAGATAATTTATCAATGATTTTGAGAAGGAATTAAGAGTGTTCTAGCATAACCCATTCAGTTCAAATAAATTTATCTTTCAATTGTACGATCATCAACTCTTTATCTAAAAGAAGTGGCACCTCGATTTTTTGGAGAAATTGGAGTATGGTGCGATTCCAAGGAAAATATTGGAGTTCTTTATTCATGGCGTAGAGTTCGTTGTGGGTCTTAATTTTCTATGGGGGAGAACTGCAAGGTTCATAGATAACTACCTGGGAGTGCTTGTAAGAGAGGTAACTTCTTGCATTGTTTAAAATTCCTTTTCAAGTAGAAATGAAAATTAGAGTGCATAGAAGTTTTTAAATCTAGGTTGGGGGCTTTCCTCATAAATATGATTTATGGTTGATTGTTAATTATTTATACTCATATGCATACTATTGATCACACACATCACTTTGAGAACATTCTGAATCTAATGAATAGAAATAAAATTGATTTAGGTGTGTTAGATCTAATTTTATTCATCTAGATTCACCAAATCACTTTATTGTGCGAGTTAATCAAGTTATTTGATAATCAATTTGGTTGAACATGTGTTGGGTTACATAGATGTGGAACAAAAATTGTTTGAAATAAAAATTTGGTCATAAGATTTCACCATAGCCATTCAAGCCCCCCCCCCCCCCCCCCTCGGGGTTGGTTTTGGTGTTCCACTCACACAGATAACATGTACTTTTAATTGTTATCATATCCAAGTGATCATTTAAATAACATTAACGTGTTTGAGTTGATCTTGTGGTTATTTCAGTGCTTGTTGTGTTAATTGCTTGTATCTTTAGTGCTTGTGAGTAGATCACCTTTTTTTTAGTATGATGGTTTTTTGTTAGTACAAATTTTTCTAGTGTTTATTGTCCCATTCCTTTGGAACCTATTGTCGTGAGTCGTAGTGAAAGGATAGAACACTTGATATTCAAAATGGAAAAGAAGAAACAAGAAATCTTCTCATTCTCTCGAAAAATCAAAGTTTATTGTCGTAGACTTTGATGAATGTGAATAAATTAGAAATGGAAACACATTGAGTCAAAATTTTGATGCATTAAATGATATACTTTTCAAAATGAAAAAAAAATAAATGTGTGTAAGAGAAAGATTTATAATTGCTCATTTTATTTTTATTTGGCCTATCCCATTACACCCCACTGCACCTTCATGACCGTTCTCTTAGTCTTCAAAGAGAAGAATAGTTAGTTTCATTTGCAAGATTGAATATTGTTCATCACAACTTTACTCCAAAAGTTTTATGAGGCCGTTTGTTAAAGCATAAAACAGAGGTAGTTTTTAATAAAGTTTTCTTTTTAATGTTTTCAAAATGTTTTTGAAAAAAGATTTTGAAAGAATTTTTTAAAAAATCGGCTAAATCTTGAGAACAAGATTGACATATCGTTTGAATTAGTTTCATAGGGTCATTAGAATGAGGTTAGAATGAGGTTCCTGTAATACCCCGTAATTTTATTGATATTTATTTAAGGGATTAATTGAATTAAATGAGAATTAATTATAAATTAATCCGGGTATAAATACTAACAAGATGTGAGTTGGTATTTGATTATGATGTTAAAAATTTATTATTTTCGATTATGTATGGTAATACATGAGTATTGATGATATCTAAATTGTCACGAGATAGATATACGGTAATTTGGAAAATTTAATTGGGATGCGCGTGTCAGTCGCGTCAGAAACGTAATTAATTGAATTAAAAAGTGAATTCTATTTTTATCAACCAAATGGTTATTTTGAGTGCACCAACGTATCCGTAAGGGTCGAAATAGTCAGAAAACACTAGCCGGGGGTTTAGTTTGGGTCCCGGGGCATTTTTGGCCACACCGGCAACCCAAAAGGGTAGTTTGGTAATTTTAAAAATAGGGGAATTAAAACCCACGAATTTTAGAGGTTATTTTTATATTAGAAAAAGAACCCACTAAGCCATTATCAGTATTTGGGAAGTTAGAGAGCTACGGGAGTTATAAGGAGGAGTTGGAAGAAGTTTCAAAAAGGAAACCCTAGCCACCATCACCATCTTTGGAAGAAATTTGTAGAGAGAGGGAGGAGAATCAACATTTAATTCTTCAACATCAAATCAGAACATCTAAGGCAAGTGGTTTAATTACATTAATTTCAAGCGAATGTTTCTTCTATGCTTAGAATTGAATAATTGTCTTATATTGGAAGTTTGATGAAAACCGATGAAATTTGAGGTAGGATTCATAAAATGATATAGGGATTGCGTGTAAAATGTTATTTGATGAATGTCATATACAAAATATATCTTTTGATGATGTGAAAACGGATTGATAAGGAGAAATTGTAGTCATTAAATTCTGGGTTCATGATTATAGGGTTTGGGACAAGGTTTGGGAATTTTGATGATTATATGTTAATTTAGTAAGCATTGACCCCATATATATGTTAAAGAGTGACCTAGGAGGACTTAGAGTAGTTTAATAATGTTAAAATATTATTGGGATGATCTTAGGATGGGTTCAGAGAAGAGAAAAATTGAGAAAAATGAAGTAGAGATTTTCTGGGCTGAAACTGCCATCTCGTTAGAAGACGTGCCCAGGTCGTTCGAACAACCTCGTTCGAATGAGCTTCTAACGAGATGACAGTATCCCTTCCAACGAGTTGGTAGTTCGTTCGAAGCCTTTCGTTCGAACGAACTCGTTCGAACGACCTCGTTCGAACGAGACTTCTAACGAGTTGACAGAATGGCCTTTTTGGCCTGATTTCATTCCTAATGTCCCGTAGACTTATTTAATTGGAGCATTAACCTTCCCTCATGGATTAATGAGTATAATTGTGAGAATTGGGGTACGTTGAGGAGTAGAATTTAGAACCTTATAATAAAATTAGATGTCAATTGTGGAGTAGGAAACGAGTACCTAATTACGATGTGAGAAGGGTTGATAACGTTAATATGCAAAATCGGGGACTTGTAATCGTATAACATTAAATTAGGGTATAAGAACGAGAAGTGTACCTATATTAATAATACGAGATATCTAAGATGTGCGAATGCTTAGTATATGTGGTTTTATGTGTATAACATACCTACCATACTTACTATCATGGGAGGTCTGCGTACGATTAGACCATCTAATCTTTGTGTGCCTATGGGGGGATTTAGATTGGTACCTCGAGGGCATAGGTCAGAGAAGGACTTATTGAGAAGTTAATAAGTCTGTTGATCATGGGAGCATAGGTATGTGCATGACCCATGTGATGTGAACTATGTTCGCCTCCATTTTGTGTGATTGATGTTATCTGAAAACGATTCTTGAGAGATTCAGAATGTGTGGTCCTTATGTACGTGATGTACCGGGATTGGATAACAGAGTATGTGTGCACCGCAGCTTAGTCTCGGGGTGCTAGTATTGTATATTTATGATGAGAATAATATACTGTTAATTGAAATGAACTGCCATGTATATATGTGAATATAAGTAATTGCAACGTTATGTAAAGATGAGATGAAAGATTTCTAGTAAGTAGTGTTACTAATACGGGAAATCGAGAATATATGAAAAGCTCTCTGTTTAAAATAAGATGCCGGAATTATTCCGTGAATCGTATAGTAATGTTAGATTTTATTTTGAATTAGTTAGATATGGGAATAACTAGAATGGGTACGGGTACGTTAGGAGTGCATAGATAGTCGAGAGGTGAGTATTTCATGTGAGAGCACGTCCTAACATGTATTTTTCATTAATTGTTTTAATGTCATTAAAACACTTGCTATATTTTAAACTATTTTCCACAATTGGGCTCTGACCCGTTTGCTTTCAAATATATTTTTCTAAAACCCTTTTAGGTGCCCAGCCAGAAGGACACCATGCATAGGAGTTCCATTCAGGTGACGGACTGTTGCTGTCGTGGAAGTTACAGGACTTTGACTGTAGACGCCTCCACTTTCGATCTTGACTCCTTATTATCAACTTTCCTCGTCTGTTGGGCATGTCTCCCTATTTCCTTTTAGAGATACTTTATTTATTCATTTATTTCAGAATTATGTGTTGTAATTAATTTAGTGATGCAGATTTATATTTGGATTGTTGTGAGGAGTATCCCTCCAGACTCATTACTATTTTATGGTTATTCCATTTTCATTATGTTGTGGTGGTTATGTTAGCATTTCATAATTTAATTATTGCATGTTAATCGGATTTAATTAAAATTAACAACTCACTTTTTAAATATTAGGTGGCTAGTAATTATTAAAAATATTTTCGACAGTGATGCTATGAATTGAACCAACTTGGCATTTTGTATTAATTTAATAAAGGAGTAGCTTCCCGGTATTTAATTAGTTGGGGTGTCACAGGTGGTATCAGAGCATCAGGTTCTAGTGTCCTTAGGATCTGTACGGCTTATTATGTTTCCGCTGAGCTTTCTTTGATGTAGAGCCCTATATTTTAGGACTGTTGTATTCTTTTGTGTATGTTTCTCTCTTCAGCTATTTTGAAATAATTACTGCGAACTTATAGACTTTACTCTCATTTCAGATGCCTTCACGACGTGCACAGCTAGTTCCTATAAATGCACTGCCCGAGCCACGGCCTGCATGAGTTCCGAGCACCATGAATGCCGCAGAGGTTGCATCCACTGTAGCCCAAGCGGTGAATACCGCTCTCGCAGTTGTACAGCAGGCACCACCCCAGGCGCCGGTAATCGCGCCAGTTCAGGCTCATGCATTCCCGTCTGCTTTGGAATGCGTTCGTGATGCTTTTCAGAAAGCACACCCTCCGGAGTTTGCAGGTAGCTCCGACATTGTTGTGTCCAGTCAGTGGATGAAGGACATTCAGAGGCACTTAAGGATGTACGAGTGCACAGATGTTCATAAGCAGATATTGGATACTTTAAAGCTAGTAGGATCAGCATTGCTGTGGTGGGAGTCCATTACCACCGCGGAGGAGAGGGACGATCTCACTATTCAGGAGTTCTGGGTGCAGTTCGACCATAAATATTTTCCATCAGTTGTTCACACTGAGATGAGGAGGAAGTTGATGAACCTCAAGCAAGAGGGAAAGACCGCAGTCGAGTATGAGTATGAGTTCACCAATCTCTTGAATATTGTTCCGTATTAAATTCCAATCGAGGAGAAGAAAATTGAGAAGTTCACGGATGGATTGACTTGGAGGATCCGTCAGAACTTGTTGGGGTATTTCTCGTTGGCCACTTATTCTGATGTGGTTAATGCTGAACTACCTCACTACCAGGATCATCGCTTCTGCATATCTGAGAGCAAGAGATCAGGAGAGTCTAGCCATCAGGGCAGGACCGAGGGAAATGGTGCCAGCGGGGCACAATCTGCTCAGGGACAGCACATGCAGGGTGATCAGGGTTCCCAACAGGGGGATCATAAGAGATTCAAATCCGAGGGTTTCAGGAATGGTCAGGGAGGTTTCAGATATGGCCATCAGGGTCAGAACGGCCAGCAGGGCTAGCAGGGCCAGAATGGTCAGCATCAGCAGTTTCAGCAGGGCCAACATGGTTAGGGTAGGAATTGTAACGGCCAGTAGGGTCGGGGGCAGCAGGGATAACGAGGGGGAAACTTTCTGGGGTAGTGCTTCGTTTGTGGCAAGACTGGCCACAAACGCCAGGATTGTCCTGATAGGGGCAGGGCCCCACCACAGCAGAAGTAGGGTGCTCGACACGAGCCACAGAGGCACCATAACCATCTTTGGAAGTAATTTGTAGAGAGAGGGAGGAGAATAAACATTCAATTTTTCAACATCAAATCAGAACATCAAAGGCAAGTGGTTTAATTACATTAATTTCAAGCGAATGTTTGTTCCATGCTTAGAATTTAATAATTGTCTTATATTGGAGGTTTGATGAAAACCCATGAAATTTGAGGCAGGATTCATAATATGATATAGGTATTGCATGTAGAATGTTATTGGATGAATGTCATATACAAAATATATCTTTTGATGATGTGAAAACGGTTTGATAAGGAGAAAATGTAGTCATTAAATTATGGGTTCATGATTATAGGGTTTGGGACAAGGTTTGGGAATTTTGATGATTATATGTTAATTTAGGAAGCATTGACCCCATATATATGTTAAAGAGTGACCTAGGAGGACTTAGAGTAGTTTAATAACGTTAAAATACTATTGGGATGATCTTAGGATGGGTTTAGAAAAGAGAAAAATTGAGAAAAACAAAGTAGAGAATTTCTGAGCTGAAACTGCCATCTCGTTAGAAGACCTGCCCAGGTCGTTCGAACGGCCTCGTTCGAATGAGCTTCTAACGAGATGACAGTATCCCTTCTAATGAGTTGGTAGTTCGTTCGAAGACTTTCGTTCAAACGACCTCGTTCGAACGAGACTTCTAACGAGTTGATATAATGGCCTTTTTGGCCTGATTTCATTCCTAATGTTCCGTAGACTTATTTAATTGGAGTATTAAACTACCCTCACTGATTAATGAGTATAATTGTGAGAATTGGGGTACGTTGAGGAGTAGAACTTAGAACCTTATAACAAAATTGGATGTCAATTGTGGAGTAGGAAACGAGTACCTAATTACGATGTGAGAAGAGTTGATAATGTTAATATGCAAAATCGGGGCCTTGTAATCGTATAACATTAAATTACGGTATAAGAACGAGAAGTGTACCTATATTAATAATACGAGATATCTAAGATGTGCGAATGCTTAGTATATGTGGTTTTATGTGTATAACATACCTACCATACTTACTATCATGGGAGGTCTGCGTTCGATTACGGCCATCTAATCTTTGTGTGCCTACAGGGGGATTTAGATTGGTACCTCGAGGGCATAGGTCAGAGAAGGACTTATTGAGAAGTTAATAAGTCTGCTGATTATGGGAGCGTAGGTATGTGCGTGACGCATGGGATGTGAACTATGTTCGCCTCCATTTTGTGTGATTGATGTTATCTAAAAACGATTCATGAGAGATTCGGAATGAGTGGTCCTTATGTACGTGATGTACCGGGATTGGATAGTAGAGTATGTGTGCACCGTAGCTAGTCTCGGGGTGCTAGTATTGTATATTTATGATGAGAATAATAAACTGTTAATTGAAATGAACTGCCATGTATATATGTGAATATAAGTAATTACAACGTTATGTAAAGATGAGATGAAAGATTTCTAGTAAGTAGTGTTACTAATACGGGAAACCGAGAATATATGAAAAGCTCTCTATTTAAATGAAGATGCCGGAATTAAATCGTGAATCGTACAGTAATGTTAGATTTTATTTTGAACTAGTTAGATATGGGAATAACTAAAATGGGTACGGGTACATTAGGAGTGCACAGATAGTCGAGAGGTGAGTATTTCATGTGAGAGCACGTCCTAACATGAATTTTGCATTCATTGTTTTAATGTCATTAAAACACTTGCTATATTTTAAACTGTTTCCCACAATCGGGCTCTGACCCGTTTGCTTTCAAATATATTTTTCTAAAAACCTTTTAGGTGCCCAGCCACAAGGACACCATGCATAGGAGTTCCATTCAAGTGACGGACTATAGCTGCCGTGGAAGTTACAGGACTTTGAAAGTAGACGCCTCCACTTTCGATCTTGACTCCTTATTATTAGCTTTCCTCATCTGTTGGGCATGTCGCCCTATTTCCTTTTAGAGATACTTTATTTATTCATTTATTTCAGAATTCTGGGTTGTAATTAATTTATTGATGCAGACTTATATTTGGATTGTTGTGACGAGTATCCCTCCAGACTCATTACTATTTTATGGTTATTCCATTTTCATTATGTTGTGGTGGTTATGTTAGCATTTCATAATTTAATTATTGCATGTTAATTGGATTTAATTAAAATTGACAACTCACTTTTTAAATATTAGGTGGCTAGTAATTATTAAAAATGTTTTCGACATTGATGCTATGAACTTAACCAACTTGGCATTTTGTATTAATGTAATAAAGGAGTAGTTTATCGGTGTTTAATTAGTCGGGGTGTCACAGGTGGTATTAGAGCATCAGGTTCTAGTGTCCTTAGGATCTGTACGACTTATTATGTTTTCGCTGAGGTTTCTTTGATGCAGAGCCCTATATTTTAGGACTGTTGTATTCTTTTGTGTATGTTTCGTTCTTCAGCTATTTTGAAATAATTACTGCGAACTTATAGACTTTACTCTCATTTCAGATGCCTCCACGACGTGCACAGCGAGTTCCTAGGGATGCACAGCCCGAGCCACAACCTGCATCAGTTCCGGGCACCATGAACTCCGTAGAGGTTGCAGCCATTGTAGCCCAAGCGGTGAATGCCTCTACCGTAGTTGTAGAGTAGGCACCACCCCAGGCATCAGTAATCATGCCAGTTCAGGCTGATGCATTCCCGTCTTCTTGGGAACGCGTTCGTGATGCTTTTCAGAAATCACACCCTCCGGAGTTCGCAGGTAGCTCCTACGTTGTTGTGTCTAGTCAGTGGAGGAAGGACATTCAGAGGCACTTAAGGATGTACGAGTGCACAGATGTTCAGAAGCAGATACTGGCTACTTTTAAGCTAGTAGGATCAGCATTGCAGTGGTGGGATTCCATTACCACCATGGAGGAGAGGGACGCTCTCACTATTCAGGAGTTCTGGGTGCGGTTTGACCGCAAATATTTTCCATCAGCTGTTCACACTGAGCTGAGGAGGAAGTTGATGAACCTCAAGAAGGAGGGAAAGACCGTAGCCGAGTATGAAGATGAGTTCACCAATCTCTTGAATATTGTTCCGGATGAAATTCCAACCGAGGAGAATAAAATTTAGAAGTTCACGGATGGATTGACTTGGAGGATCCATCAGCACTTGTTGGGGAATCTCTCGTTGGCCACTTATTCTGATGTGGTTAACGTTGCACTACTTCACTGCCAGGATCATCGCTTCCACTTGTATGAGAGCAAGAGATCAGGAGAGTCTAGCCATCAGGGCAGGACCAAGGGAAATGGTGCCAGTGGGGCATAATCTGCTCAGGGACAGCACATGCAGGGTGATCAGGGTTCCCAACAGGGGGATCATATGAGATTCAAATCCGGGGGTTTCAGGAATGGCCAGGGAGGTTTCAGACATGGCCATTAGGGTCAGAACGGCCATCAGGGCCAGCAGGGCCAGAATGGTCAGCAGCAGCAGTTTCAGCAGGGCCAGCATGGTTAGGGTAGGAATGGTAACGGCCAGCAAGGTCGTGGGAAGCAGGGACAACGAGGGGGAAACTTTTCAGGGAAGTGCTTCGTTTGTGGTAAGACTGGCCACAAACGACAGGATTGTCCTGATAGGGGCAGGGCCCCACCACAGCAACAGTAGGGTGCTCGACACGAGCCACTGAGGCACCGTCACAATCTTTAGAAGTAATTTGTAGAGAGAGGGGGGAGAATAAATATTCAATTCTTGAACATCAAATCAGAACATCAAAGGCAAGTGGTTTAATTACATTAATTTCAAGCGAATGTTTGTTCCATGCTTAGAATTTAATAATTGTCTTATATTGGAAGTTTGATGAAAACCCATGAAATTTGAGGTAGGATTCATAATATGATATAGGGATTGCATGTAGAATGTTATTGGATGAATGTCATATAAAAAATATATATTTTGATGATGTGAAAACGGATTGATAAGGAGAAATTATAGTCATTAAATTATGGGTTCATGATTATAGGGTTTGGGATAAGGTTTGGGAATTCTGATGATTATATGTTAGTTTAGGAAGCATTGACCCCATATATTTGTTAAAGAGTGACCTAGGAGGACTTATAGTAGTTTAATAACATTAAAATACTATTGGGATGATCTTAGGATGGGTTTAGAGAAGAGAAAAATTGAAAAAAATGAAGTACATAATTTCTGGGTTGAAACTGCCATCTCGTTAGAAGACGTACCCAGGTCGTTCGAACGAGCTTCTAACGAGATGACAGTATCCCTTCTAACGAGTTGGTAGTTCGTTCGAAGCCTTTCGTTCAAACGAGACTTGTAAGTAGTTGACAGAATGGCCTTTTTGGCCTGATTTCATTCCTAATGTCCCGTAGACTTATTTAATTGGAGTATTAACCTTCCCTCATTGATTAATGAATATAATTATGAGAATTGGGGTACGTTGAGGAGTAGAACTTAGAACCTTATAATAAAATCGGATGTCAATGGTGGAGTAGGAAATGAGTACCTAATTACGATGTGAGAAGGGTTGATAACGTTAATATGCAAAATCGGGGATTTGTAATCGTATAACATTAAATTATGGTATAAGAGCGAGAAATGTACCTATATTAATAATACGAGATATATAAGATGTGCGAATGCTTAGTATATGTGGTTTTATGTGTATAACATACCTACCATACTTACTATCATGGGAGGTCTGCGTTCGATTAGGGCCATCTAATCTTTGTGTGCCTACGGGGGGATTTAGATTGGTACCTCGAGGGCATAGGTCAGAGAAGGACTTATTGAGAAGTTAATAAGTCTGCTGATCATGAGAGCGTAGGTATGTGCGTGACCCATGCGATGTGAACTATGTTTGCCTCCATTTTGTGTGATTGATGTTCTGAAAATGATTCCTGAGAGATTCGGAATCCGTGGTCCTTATGAACGTGATGTACCGGGATTGGATAGCTGAGTATGTGTGCACCGCAGCTAGTCTCGTGGTGCTAGTATTGTATATTTATGATGAGAATAATATACTATTAATTGAAATGAACTGCCATGTATATATGTGAATATAAGTAATTGCAACGTTATGTAAAGATGAGATGAATGATTTCTAGTAGATAGTGTTACTAATACAGAAAACCGAGAATATACGAAAAGCTCTCTGTTTAAATGAAGATGCCGGAATTAAATCATGAATCGTATAGTAATGTTAGATTTTATTTTGAACTAGTTAGATATGGGAATAACTAGAATGGGTACGGGTACGTTAGGAGTGCACAGATAGTCGAGAGGTGAGTATTTCATGTGAGAGCACGTCCTAACATGTTTTTTGCATTCATTGTTTTAATTTCATTAAAACCCTTGCAATATTTTAAACTGTTTGCCACAATCGGGATCTAACCTATTTTCTTTCAAATATATTTTTGTAAAAACCTTTTAGGTGCCCAGCCACAAGGACACCATGCATAGGAGTTCCAGTCAGGTGACTGACTGTAGCTTCCGTGGAAGTTATAGGACTTTGACAGTAGACGCCTCCACTTTCGATCTTGACTCCTTATTATCATCTTTCCTCATCTGTTGGGCATGTCACCCTATTTCCTTTTAGAGATACTTTATTTATTCATTTATTTCAGAATTCTGGGTTGTAATTAATTTAGTGATGCAGACTTATATTTGGATTATTATGAGGAGTATCCCTCCAGACTCATTACTATTTTATGGTTATTCCATTTTCATTATGTTGTGGTGGTTATGTTAGCATTTCATAATTTAATTATTGCATGTTAATCGGATTTAATTAAAATTGAAAACTCACTTTTTAAATATTCGGCGGCTAGTAATTATTAAAAATGTTTTCGACAGTGATGCTATGAACTGAACCAACTTGGCATTTTTTATTAATTTAATAAAGGAGTAGCTACCCGGTATTTAATTAGTCGGGTTGTCACAGTTCCCACGTTCGAACAAGATGTCGAACGTTTCCTTTTTTATAGTTTTAGAATGTCATTAGAATTTTTGGTGGAAACCGTTTGAAAAACATCAGGTACATTTTTTTAACGAGGTGGTAGTTCGTTCGAATGAGTACACATGTTTTTACTTAAAAAAAATATATTTTTCAATCTTTAATCCTTATCTCTTTGACACAACTTTCCCTATAAATATAGATGTAGGATTAGACTTTCCCCCAAGACTTTTTAGTGTTCGTTTTGTGATCAAACTCTATAATTTTTTATCCAAACTCCTCGTATCTTTTTTAATCACTTTTGGAAATCAAGAAGAACGCAATCCATACTTCTAAACCCTTGTAGATAAATTTTCTACTACTGATATATGGAGTCGAGACGCTACGGGTGAAGAAGAAGAAGAAGAGAAATGTAGACTACAAAGGTTGATTGGTGGATACTGAGAAAATATGTGCTTTCTGTGGGCGGTACTGGACTGCATAGTTTCCATTGAAGATTTGAAGACATTTTTGCGTTATACTTAATGGATCTCTAAATAGTGTGTAAGTGGTCAAGTGTCGGCTCATCTTTTAACAATGCTGAATTAAAAAAAATTCCGGACAATGACTTTTCCACTATTTCTTCTTCTTTTTTATTTGGTTTGGAATTTAGCTTCACATTACCGTTGCATGTTCACTGTAATTTATATAATATAAAATTTTGTAAAAAGTGAAACTGTGTGTTTATAACCTAAGATACAATTGAATCCATAGAGACCCTATTTCTTTATCAAATTGGTATCAGAGCATGTACACTAAGTTATAATGGTATCCTCATTTTTCTACAAATTTTTTTTGGATACCAATTCTATCAAATTGGTATAAGATCGGTTTGCACTTAATTATCGTGTGATCCTATCTTTTTACGAAATCTTTTAAGATACAAATTTTTCTCCAATTGGTATGAAAGCAAGTTGCACTAATTTATTGTGTGCCCTTTAATTTTGGGATTATATGGGTAATTTGTATAATAGGGTTCCCTTTTTGATGGGTCAAATTATGAATATTGCAAAGCTTGAATGAGGTCGGCACCGAAGTCGATTGACGAGAGAGTCTGGTCGTTTGTCAAAAAGGTGGAATCCACCTACAGTGACTAATGACAATTTCAGAAGTCTTTAACCTATCACCACCTCGATAGAGGATGATTTCAAATGGTGTATTTTTAACTACCCTGGCTTGAGCGTAATTTCTGGTTCAATCACTTTCGAGGAGTTTTATCGAATTATAAAGTGTACCACGTCTAAGAAAGCATGGGATACTCTCCAACTCACTCACATGGGTACCAACGTTGTTAAATCTTAAGCTTCTAAGCTACAAAATCTAACCACATAGTTTAAAGCTATCACTATGCTAGAATTTAAGACTTTTGATGAGTTTTATGCACGTTTATATAATATATTCAATTCTAGTTTGAATTTGGATGAGAAAATTACTAAGACGAGAGTTGTGAAAAATATTTTAAGATCCCTGCCATCATGTGTTATCCCTAAAGTCACGATCCTTAATTCTTTGTGAATCTTGGATACTCTTAGGTTAGAAGAACTTATATGAGACCTTCAAACTTATGAAATCTATATGTTCGCTAAAACTAAAAAGAAAAATGACATAAGGATTGCTTTGAAAGCCTAGTCAAAAAAGGAAAAAGGAAAAGGAAAAAAGTTTTTTATTATGAGTCTGAGTTTGATTTTTAGCTTGGTGATCATGCCATGTTTGCAAAAAAAAAAAAAAAATTCTCAAATTTAACAAAGAAAATTCTTCCAAGAAAAACAAGAGCTTTGATAAAAATTTAAAGTCAATAAGGGAAAGAGAGTTTTTGAGAATAATCATGTGGGATGTTTTGAATATGGGGGAAAATGACACAAAGTCCATGAGTGTCCCACTAGGCTAAAAAGACAAGGGAAATGCAAAGCTGCATACAAATCCACTCTTTGTGATAATGATGTCGAGTTGGTGCATTCTGGGGATGAATCACCACATGAATCTTGCATTGCGTTCATGTCCAGTCACGTTAATACTTCAAGTTCATCTCACGCTGGTAAAGATATTTCTAAATGTGATAGCCTCAATAATTATCAGACCATTTTAGAAAGAGTGAGAGTGATGAGGAGAATTTGAGTGAGGGAGAAGGTGAACTTCAATGCGCCTACGTTGAACATTACAAAGAGTTTTTGCGAACCAAAAAGCAAAATGGAAGTTTTAATCTTTGGGTGTTTTATGTAGAGAATGAGGTGAAAGTTTTGAGAGGGTGCGAGGCATCGGTGAGTGAACTCAAGAAGTTAAAAGTTTCTTTGTGTGAGCAATTAATTATGGTTAGTAAGGAGAAGATCAACTTAACTCACACTGTGGATAGTCTTATGATAGATCTTCAATCTTTTTTGGAGACTCGTGAGAAACTTGAAGCCCGTGTATCCCAACTCGATAAAGATCTCTAACGTGCCCGAGAGGTCAAGGTCACTATTGAGGATACATATAATATGGTTGGAAAGATGTTACCTAGCCCATTATTATGTTTAAACGAGAGGCAAGGAATATATTATGACAGCTCATCCACTTCCAATGCCGCACCCGAACCCGTTCCCTAGTTTGAGATGGATCCTTATGGGACTCAACCTAAACCACCAAAGAGACCTAACCCACTATTAATAGAGAATCCTAGGCATTTTAACCAAGGTATACACAAGCATATTTATGCTTCTTCCCACTAAATATAAAGAGGCCACCTCAGAGAATTTTGTTTTAATCTAAGAAGAGTTTTATGCACATTTGTTCCCCGATATGATCTCACACGAGTTCACAACCATGAACCCGCACTCGTAGTCATGATCCCACACACGATCGTAGATATTTTGAGAGTTTTCAAGAGAAAGTAGAATTTTTCGTCAGACCATCGCAAAGTTTGATGGAGTAATTTCAAATGATGTATATTTCTATTGATAACATCTCCCAGACTAATGATTGAATTTGGGCACTTTATCTAGTGTAGGGTTATTATAATGTTCATATATATTGTAAATATTGGTAGATTGTATTTATATTGTATTTTATGTGTATTTATGTTTCTATATTGAAAAATCTTCAAAAAATCAAAAAGATTTTTTTTTCTAAGAAATAGTTTGAAAAAAATACAAAAATATTTTATTTTTAATAAATATTTTGAAAAGGATGAAGAATTTTCTATTTTAGTTTTCACTATATATGTATGCCCCTTCATTCCATCCATGCATGTGACCTTTTCCTGATGTTTTGAGACATGGCTCCATTCTTTTGTGTGCTTAATAATGTGTGGCTAGTAATACGTTGCTAATTGATGATTATTTTCTTCATGATAGACTTTTTATCACCTTTATCGCACACGTGCATAGAATTTTTAAACATTATGCTTGATTATCACGTGTCGAATATGATGTTCTCATCTCAATAGTGTTGAATAATGAACCAAATGTACTGGAGATAAGTTGTACATGTTATAACCATTGCCCTTTCCATAAAAAATTGTTATATGTTAAGCAATGGAAAGGGTATACAAAAGAGAAAATTCTATTTGTGTTAAAAGACACCATTTGCAAAAAGATCCTAAAATACTAACAGCACACAAAAATTGAAGTGTCAATGCCATTTTTTTTAATTTCATCGGTGCTTCACTACACATGAGCATTATGATATCTTCAAAATTTTGAGAGTGATTTTTTATATATGTGAGATTTTGAGGGTGTTATAAAGTAGAAGATCAATGGGTTTGCACAATGGACTCTCATGAAAAGCATTAAATAGGTGGGTGTTATTAATTTGAGAAGCATTTAAATTCATGGCATGTTGCATAAGTCAAGTCAATTCATCGTGTTAACATTCTTACACCTAAGGTTGAAATTAAATTCTCCCTTTCGAACTATCTCATTGAGTTTGTGCACCTATGTTATGAATGCATATGTTGATTTTTCGATGGAAAAAATTCGTAAAATTACATCCAACTTTCACAATTCAGATATTTTCTTGTTATTCCATGGTTTGATGTATTTGTACCTATAGGTACTTTGTATACATGTAATAGTTTTTATACATGAAAAAATTGATTTTTTTAAAAAAATAGTTTGTTGCTTCTTTGAAATCTTATTACATGGGCTTAACTATTTATCTTTGTTATGATATTTCATATTTGGATTCATGTAATGCTTATTATTCATGCTTAGTTTCTTACCCTTTGTCTATTACGGGAAAAAAAGAGGGAGAACAAATAAAGGGGGAGTTTATTTTTTCATACGCATTATGGTTTTTCTTTTTTTTTTCTCATGGGTATAGGTCATTCCGTTTTGATGATGATTTCATGGATAACACAAGTTGAAGACTTTTAGTTGAAGACTTAAATATTTTATGTGTTTTCATTACTTGTTTTGGGAGGGAATTTAGTTGTATTAGTCTTATGGGTCAATTTGTCTTCCGTTTGTGTTTTGCACCAGAATAGTCAAAGCGGGGGGATTCGTAAGAACAAGATTTATAATTGCTCATTTTATTTTTAGTTGGATTATCCCGTTACAACCCACTGTACCTTCATCACCATTCTTAAAGTCTTCAAAGAGAAGAATCGTTGGTGACATTTGCATGATTGAAGATTTTTCATCACAACTTTACTCGAGAAATGATATGAGGTGATTTAGTAAATCTTAAAAGTTTCAGGGTTTTTTTAAAAGATTTTTCTTTTGAAAGTTTTCAAAATGTTTTCAAAAAAAACATTTAATATTTTTTTTTGAAAAACTCGCTAACTCGTTAGAAAGAGATTGACTAGTCGGTAGAATGAGTTGCGTAGGGTTGTCAGAATGAGATTCCCACATTCAAACAAGATATGGAACATCGCCTTTTTTATCATCTCTATAATTTCGTTCGAAGTTTCATTAGAAATCATTCGAATAAGATCTGGTACATCGTTCGAACGAGGTTGCAGTTCGTTTGAATGACTACGTGCATTTTTGTTTTTTAAAAAATATCTTGAAATCTTTAATACATATCTCTTTGCAACAACTTTCCCTATAAATAGAGATGCGGGATTAAAATTTTCCACAAGCCTTTTTAGAGTTTTTTTATGATCAAACTCTACGACTTTTCATCCAAACCCCTTTGTACTTTTAGGATCATTTTTCCAAATGAAGAAGAACATAATTCAAAGTTCTAAACCCTTGTAGAAAAATTCTCTACTGTTGATTTCTGAAGTAGAGGCTCTACGGATGAAGAAGAAGGGTATTACATATTTTAAAAGATAATCGTTGGATACCGATGGAAGATATGCTTTTGGTGGGTGGTGCGGGACTGATTTATTTTTTGTTAAAGATTTGAAGACATCTTTGTGTTATACATAGTGGATCTTTAAATAGTGTGTGAGTCATCAAGTGTTTATCTTATCTTTTAATCGTTTTGAATTAAATGTTTTTTTGGAGGAAAGTTTCCTCTATTTATTTTTCTTTCTATTCTCATTCAGAATATGGCTTCACATCAATATTGCATGTTCAGTTTAATTTAAATAATATAAAATTTGTTAAAAAATAAAACTTTGTATGTGTAACTTAAGATAAAAGTGAATTCACATTTCCCCTATCGCTTTATCAATGTGAAATTTGCTAATCAAGTCAAACTATATGAATAAGAAAAAGAAGTTATCAAAGTGTTTCAAATGAGTAGTCAACTTTCCAATCAAAAGATAAAAGTGTTTGAAAAAGTGAAGGGTGAGTTATTTGGATATATATATATATATATATATATATATATATATATATATATATATATGCCTTGAGAAAGAAAAATTTGTAATGACAAATTTCCCAGTAGTGTAAGTTTGTTTGTATTGGAATTATTCCGGACAAAAAACAATTTGAGTCATAGATAGATTTTTGCTTGTCACGATTCCCACATAGTCTATGACGTCATTTTGAAGATGTAAAGACTAAGCTTCAAAATATATCATGCCATTTTTATTGGTGTACATTTCACTTCTTCATATCATATTGCATTATGATATACTCTAAGGAATGAACGCATAATGTTTGTGGGCCTCGAAAAATGTTATAAGTATGTTATTTTATTCAAAAATGATTTTAAAATGTTTTAACTTCGTTCATTCTGAGATAAATATGTTTTAGAGTCATATGGATCCTTCCCTTGTGTTTTGGAGGATGAAATGACATCTACAGTCGTTCTAACGGCATGTGCAATTCGTTCAAATGACATGCTTATCTCGTTCAAACAATATTTGTAGGCTTAATGTCGTGTCGACTTAAGATTTTTTTTATTTAAGCCGTCTTTTGCTCAAAATGTTGAGGTGTTCAGAACCAAAATTACATAACATAACCCTTTCATTTTTCTTCACTTGCTTACAAAGGTTTCCAAAGTTAAACATATCCTTTGTGTTTACAAGATCCGAGCTTTCATAACTATTGTGTTTAGATCTTGTGTATAGCTCGATCTGGAGTTTGTTCATCTCTCTTGAACAAAATTGTTTCGTCGAGTTTTGCGGTGGAATCCGTGTTCTGAATCGTAGGCGGTTGCCAAAGTTGTTCGGTGGATACCGCGACATACATGGGCTCATGTGTTGTGGACCTGCCGTAGGTGGATGTGACACCCCACCCAATTAAATATCGGGTGATCAGTCCTTTATAAAATTTAAAACAGAATATCCAGTTGGTTCCTTCTTAGCATCACTGTCGAAAAATATTTACTTTATTAATCACCTAATAATTAATTAAACTAGTGTAAAAAATATTTAATCCATTAATTAATATCTGACAATGGAAATTGATAACACATTCACCATTTTCATGAATAGAATAATAATTAATAACAAACCATATAAATGAATTAAATGAAACTGGAATAAACGTCCCAGTTAAATGTCTCAAAACCAACAAATCATTATAATACTAAATCCCATAAAACTGAAATGAAAGAGTACAACATCTCTCTGAAATAAATCATAACTGGAAAGGGTAACATGCCCTATCTGAAATAGATAAATTAGGAACTAACTGAAAAAGATTGGAGGCATCTAATCATGAGGACTTGTAACTGCCACGATTGTTGCAGCACGTCAAATCGTTTGAAAATCTACGCCTAGCGTCCCTGTGGTTGAACACCTAAAATTGTTGTACAAAAGAAAATACATTTTCAAGAGATGGTTCAATGCCCGAGTGTAAAATATTTTAAATAGTTTAGCAATTATTTAAAATACAGTAAAGAAAATATTATTTACATGTTAGGTTCACGGCTCTCTTTTAAGATTCTCACTTCTCAACTATTATCCACGCCTAACATATCTCTAAACTGTTCTAATTATCATTATCACACCTAATTATATCGTAGTCACAAACCTTCTAAACCATCACCAGTAGTAATATCCCGTATTTTCCACATAATATATATGTTATTAAATATTCCAGCATTTACTATCCCAAGTAAGAGTTTCACAATGAGGTTAAGTGTTCACATACTTAAGTTATTTAAGAATTCATTATCTTCCTTATCTACAAATTTCACGCTGTAGATAATATCACAAGTATATATACATATTCATCATTATATTACATATGTACTAATACGACACCCCTAATCTCAGTTGCGGTGAATGCATACTTGGATATCAAGTCCGGGTACATCTCGTACTGAATAAGGAAAATCGATTCGAAATCACTCTAGACCCATAAATACAAATCACACATATTGGAGGTGCAAATAGTTCCAAGCCTATGGGCTACGCACATACCTACGCACCCATATGACCGCCAATTTATCAATTCACAGATAACTCAATCCAATGTTCTATGTTCGGAGGCACTATATCTAAAATCCCCCCAATGGGCTCATGAGGATAAGACGATCCACTTTAAAAAGACCTCCCGTCATAGCAGTGTAGGTATGTCATTGTGACAACTCGCAATCCAAAATAAATTGTGGTCAGCCCGATACTCCAACATAACGGAATCATGGATGGAAATCATTCTCAGCATCACAACAATAAAATAAGTATACGGGAAAACCACCGAATAATTCAGAAAATAGGTTGCCAAATTTTTAATTTAGTTTGATTACAAGTAAAAGAAAACAATTTAAACAACCCAAATCTGAAGAGAAAATGGAATTCCCAAAAGGGGTTATATTACATCAATAACAAATATACAATAAAGGACCAAATATGCTGACGATCAACAGGTACATATAACGTGTTACAACAGTTTAATAAATTACATAATACATTCATTAAACAGTTACAAAAGTTTGGGCCACACCCTCGAGTGAAAGACCCGATCATATCTAGAATAAAAAAATGAAGGCGTCTAACAAAACATCCTGTAACGTCCGCAAAATCTTACAGCTCCACAAAAGTATAGGAGTGGGAATATCAACACGGGAGACCTTGCGGTAGAGCACCTAAGCGGATACAATTTCATACACAACAAGGAAAATGAACGGGTCAGGGCCCGATTTTATACGATTACCAGATGAATAAGAAGCATGACAGTCATGAAATATTAATCGTGAATAATAAGGATAAGAGTCTAATGATAAAAACCCAAAGCATAATATAGCAGTTTAAATGATTATGTATTTTATTAAATTATACAAGAAAATATAATTAAACATCGTAAATTTAAAGCCTCGGTCATTATTTACCATTTCATTCCAATTTCCATTCCTTAACAGGAATATAATACCATTATATGTTCTTATGGCATTTTACATATCTCAAGTCACACTTGATTTAGAATGGTCATATTCTTATACATATAACTATTCTAAAACCGCCCCTCCGAGTTTCCCCACTGGGCGCGCCCCTAAATAACTATCATCTTCCAGGGCCTATCAAACAAGACAACATGGGCACCTAACGGACGTCGGGAAGTGGCCATATGCCTGCGAGTGAGTCATAACCACACCCGAAATTACCTCACTAGCGAAGAATAAACATATAACAACCCCACATATGGCCGAGGACTATAGTCTCCCGACATTCACTAGCCAGGGGGCATCACCTCATGCACGAGCTTCCCTTATGATAGCATTTAGAGAGGTGTGTTTAACTAAGTTAGAATTTACCATTTAAATCTTATTTTCATTTCCATTATTCATATGTATGTTTCATTTTATTCGAGACCATGATCATTGAATATTCTCATTAATATTTATCATATATTAAATCCCGAATTAATCTCCAAGTGATCACACTATTGCTGCAAGTTCCAAGGTCTTGTATACCTCATTAGGGCCCCTACAATCTCCAAGTATGGGCCTATAATTGCAAGATATTTAACGGATTTCTAAACAAAAGAAACACCCAAGCCTCAATTTGTACACATCCGGAATAAGTCCCATTTAACCCAATCCTAATGTAGGGTAATGACTCAACTCAACTAAAGCTCTAGGACTCTAAGTTTACTTCATTTAAGAAGGTTCCTAAGTCCCTATAAGAAGAAAATAAAACTAGGAAATAAAATAAGGATTAAAGGCGAAAAATAGGAGACCGGTCGACCGGTCCTGAGACCACGGTCGACCGCGCCTCAAAATCTTACCTGAGTAGAAAAGAAGAAAGCTCAGTTCGGAAGGTCCGGTCGACCGGTCATAGGACCGTGGTCGACCGCACAAAAAAAATTATGCCTTTGTGGGAAAGCAGTGTGCCCACCCCCGAAGGCCCGGTCGACCGGTCAGAGGACCGCAGTCGACCGATCATAGCATACCTAGACCAATCTCATCCTCCACCAAGCTAAATACAAGGCCAAATTTCAACCTCTTGCCCTTTCTCCCCATAACCCCCAAATACAATATTACCAACAACATCTCCAAACCTCAACAAACACACTAAAATTCTCAGAAATCCTACCAAAATTAGATCTAATAATTTACATACCCAAAATAGGTATCCAAACCTAGTATTTACCCAAATCTCCCAAGAACACAACTATCACACAAATTATCCATCATAAATCATATATTAGAAAGTAGAAAACTTGCCTTAAGCTTGCAAATTCATATTTGAGGAAGATGAATGCAAAATCAATCTCCAAATCTTCAATCTCTCTCTTTCTCCACAAGTTCTCTTCTTATATCTCTCTCTCTGGGTAAACAACTGCTCTTAAGAGAAATGAAAGGGCTTAGCAAGACTAAATCGTGGCCTTAGTCTAAAATCTCCACTCAAATGATTAATGCCGCGATAAAATGACTTGCAACTACACATTTAAGCTATAACTAGTCAAAAGTGACTGAAACATCAAAATGCAATATGGCACTTATTTCGACTATCTCGTACCCAACGGGACTAACTACACCCTCCAAATTATCCTTTGGAAATTTAATAACTCATTTCAAGTTCCGGTTTCATTTTAAACCATAATGTAATTTTCAATCTTATGACAAAATAAAACACCACATGGTGACATTTATCCACACATAAGGTAAACATACAACATTTTTAGTAAATATTAACTTATCTCATTAAATTAATACTTACTCCACATTCCAACATTTTATATATAATTACTTCACATAGTGCATCAATATAAAAATAGATTCTCAAAAGCGAGGGTTGTTACATAATCCCCCCCCTTATGATGGAATTTTTCCCCCAAAATTCAAGCGTACCTTGTATAAAGAGATGCGGATACTTTTCCCGCATATCATCCTCGTGTTCCAAAGTCGATTCCTTGGTGTTATGATGACTCCATTGGACTTGCACCAAGGGCACCAATCGAGACCTCAACCTACGCTCCCCATGCTCAAGAATAGCAACCGGTTGTTCTTCATACGAAACGGCGGGTGGCAAGTCAATATCCTCAAATCCCTCTCCTCCAGGACAATGAGTCTTCCATGAAAGCATAATCCACCCTCTGAACTTATCGATTGAGATTCCGCTCCCTCGGACAGTAATCGGCGTAAATGGTCCTGACAACCCTTATCCCTTCGTTGGGCTTCTACGACTCTTGCCATAATTGTAGGAGTAACGGTCATCACCGACATGAACGCTCTCGCCAGAGCATCTTCCTTACTGAGCTCTTTCCATTTAGCTTTCCATACATCAGCTAACTCTCCTTCGGGCTTTCAACTCAAAGCATCCGCTACTACGTTCGCCTTGCCCGAATGATAATGGATATCAAACTGATAATCTTTCACGAACTCCAACCATCGGCGCTGTCGCATATTCAAATCTTTCTCTAATAATAAATATTACAGCGACTTATGGTCTGTGAAAAGACTAAATTTCTCCCCTAGGAGATAATGCCTCCAAATCTTCAAGGCAAAGACAACTGCGGCCAGTTCTAAGTCATGCACTGGATAATTTCTTTCATGGGGCTTGAGCTTGCGGGAAACATAAGCAATAACCCATCGCTCTTGCTGAATCACACCTCCTAATCCTTGTAGAGATGCATCGGTGAAGACTAGATATTCCAACCCCGATTATGGCAATGTAAGGACTGGAGACGAAGTCAATCTATCTTTGAGCTCGTCAAAAGGAACCTGACAAGAGTTATCCCAAACAAACCTAACCCCTTTTCGGGTCAAACTTATCAAAGGTCTAGCGATCTTAGAGAAACCCTTGATAAACCAACGGTAATAACCTGCCAAACCCAGAAAACTACGAGTCTCGGTCGGTGTTGTGGGTTGACACCACTCCCTCACCGCAACCACCTTACTCGGATGCACCGATATACCCTGGGATGTCACAATATGACCCAGAAATTGTACCTCCTGCAACCAAAAGCCACACTTCTCTAACTTAGCATACAATTGGTGATCCCTCAACCTTTGTAGGACTAACCTCAAATGAATAGCATGGTCAGATTCCGTTCGAGAATAGACTAGGATATCATCGATGAATACAATAACAAATTGGTCCAGGAAGGCCCAAAATACCCTATTCATGAGATCCATATAGACGGAAGGGGCATTGGTTAGTCCGAAAGGCATAACCAAAAATTCATAAGACCCATATCTTGTCAGAAAAGCGGTCTTGGATACATCCTGCTCCATTATCCTCAACTGATGATACCCCATCCTCAAATCGATTTTAGAGAAGTACGACGCTCCCCTAAGTTGATCAAACTAGTCATCGATACGAGGCAAAGGGTATTTATTTCGGATGGTGACCTTATTCAATTCTCTATAGTCAACACATAACCGGAGAGAACCGTCCCTTTTCTTCACAAACAACACAGGAGCACCTCATGGAGACGTACTACTCCTAATGAATCCCTGCTCTAACAACTGCAGAATTTGATCTCTCAACTCCGTCATTTCAATAGGAGCCATACGATAAGGATCTCTCACGATCGGTCGAGTTCCCGGTGCTAAATTAATCACAATATCAATCTCCCGACTCGGAGGCAAAGCCGGTATCTCCCGAAAAACATCATCGAATTCTCAAACAACTGGAATAAATTCTAAGGGAACAACTACATCCCGAGAAGTCTCTTCTACAATACAATACAAATAAGTACTAGTACCTCCTTCTAAATGAGGCATGACTACCAAGAACATTTCTTGTCCCGAAACGACAAAGACTATACTCTTCCCGTAACAATTAACTATTGCATGATACTTGACAAGCCAATCCATGCCCAAAATCACATCATACCCGACCATGTGTAGGACGAGTAAATCGGCCTCAAAGCACAAATTACCAAGAGTAATTCCTATATGTTTACAAAGAAGGAAAATGAGAGAACCATTACCCATAGAGGACTCAATGCTAGTGAAAGTGCTCTCTACAAATCTTATCAACTCTGTAGACTCAGCAAAACTTCTAGAAATGAATGAATGAATGAGTCGCACCCGTATCAAATAAAATGCGACCCATATGTCCCTGAATAAGGAACTTACCCACAATCGCTGGCGGAGCAGGAGGATGCATAGCATCCTGGATATGATAAACTCTCCCATACTGTAGCTGACCCTGCTGCGGAGGAACAACCGAATTTGCTGCCTGTGGCAAAAACTGAACATTTGGCTGCAGAGGGACTCTAGGAGGCTGACCCCAAACCAGCTGAGGACACTCCTTGTAATGACCTGCCTCCCCACATTGGAAGCACTTCCCCAACATATTCTCCAGAACACGGCTCCGGTTGTTTTTAAACTGGTTAACACCTTGGCCCGGATGGCCCCTACCCCTTTGACCACCCCGACCGGTTTGTTGCTGTTACGAGGCACCCTGACTGTGCCTATTATTATTACTACCCACATTAAACCCACCAAAACGTTGCCTTTTTGACACGTCCCCTGCTGCGGATCCCTTTTTCGTTGTTTATTACCCGAAGATTGGGACGAGGAAAAAGATCCTCCTCCATTCCCACTGCCTCCAGGCTTTCCCGCTTGCCCCCCTACGATAGATTTCTTGCTACTCTGCATGTACAATCGATGCTCTTGGCAATGGAGCAATGATGCGTTCATTACCTCACCAAAAGTTTACAAGGCTGGATTACCCAGCAAATGTTGTCGGATTCTCTAGTTCAAACCTCCCATAAATTTTTAAACCTTCCTCTCTTCCGGAGTCACCTCATCCGGTACAAAACTTTCCAATCGGGTGAACTCCTCTTCATATTCGGCCACGGATTGCACTCCCTGTACCACATCCTGAAGTCTCCTTCTCATCTCCCTTTGAACTACGGGAGGAAAATACTTTTGGTCAAACATGACCCAGAAATCAGTGATCGTCATGGTAATTCTCTGTTTTGGTGTAGTCATCGACTCCCACCAGTGTAACGCGGCCCCAACAAGTTTAATGTAGCAATGACTTGTTTCTTCTCCTCACTACATTCCACCATTCGTAAATGGCGTTGCATATATTTCTTCCATTGATTTGCTCTAATAACATCGGAACCTCCATCAAATTTCGGGGGATGGCCCTTTAAAAAGACTCTCTAACTCTCTCCCACGGAGAAGGTCCCGTAGGAGCTTGTGCATCCTGTGCTCGTTGTTGAACTTGTGGCATTTGCTGAGCCACTGCAGTTAATGCCGTATTAACCGCTTGGGCCACTATATTTGCTACATCAGCAACATCAATTGTTCCCTGTGGCGGCGGGGGACCAATATCATCTTCTACAACTCTATTACGTCTCGCTGGGCGACCTATCTTAGGCGGCATCTGAGGTGGAGAAACAATAGAGTTAGAATACTTAAAAAAACAATCGATAGTGCAGAAGATCGCAAATATAAGCAACAAAGCTGTCCTAACATTAGGCTCTATTTCAAAGAATGCTACGGTAGAACGTGACAAGTTCAAAAAGATCCTAGAGACTCTAGAACCTGATGCTCTGATACCATTGTGACAACCTGCAATCCAAAATAAGGGGTGGCCAGCCCGATACTCCAACATAGCGGAATCATGGATGGAAATCATTCTCAGCATCACAACAATAAAATAAGTATAAGGGAAAACCACCCAATAATTCAGAAAAAAGGTTGCCAAAATTTTAATTTAGTTTGATTACAAGTAAAAGAAAATAATTTAAACATCCCTAATCTGAAGAGAAAATGGAATTCCCAAAAGGTCTTATATTACATCAATAACAAATATACAATAAAGGACCGAATATACTGACAGTCGACAGGTACATATAACGTGTTACAACAGTTTAATAAGTTACATAATACATTCATTAAACAGTTACAAAAGTTTGGGCCACACGCCCGAGTGAAAGACCTGATCATATCTAGAATACAAAAATGAAGGCGTCAAATAAAACATCCGGTAATATTCGCAAAATCTTACAGCACCACAAAAGTATAGGAGTGGGAATATCAACACGGGCTCCCTTGCGGCGGAGCACCTGAGCGGATACAGTTTCATACACAATAAGGAAAATGAACAGGTCAGGGCGCGGTTTTATATGATTACCATATGAATAAGAAGCATGACAGTTATGAAATATTAATCATGAATAATAAGGATAAGTGTCTAACAATAAAAACCCAAAGCATTATATAGCAGTTTAAATGATTATGTCTTTTATTAAATTATATAAGAGAATATAATTAAACATCGTAAATTTAAAGCCTCCGTCATTATTTACCATTTCATTCCAATTTCCATTCCTTAACAGGAATATAATACCATTATATGTTGTTATGGCATTTTACATATCTCAAGTCACACTTGATTTAGAATGGTCATATTCTTATACATATAACGATTCTAAGACCGCCCCTCCGAGTTTCCCCACTGGGCGCGCCCCTAAATAACTATCATCTTCCAGGGCCTATCAAACAAGACAACATGGGCACCTAACGCACGTCGGGAAGTGGCCATATGCCTGCGAGTGAGTCATAACCACACCCGGAATGACCTCACTAGCGAAGAATAAACATATAACAACCCCACATATGGCCAAGGACTATAGTCTCCCTGCATTCACTAGCCAGCGGGCATCACCTCATGCGCGAGCTTCCCTTATGATAGCATTTAGAGAGGTGTGTTTAAATAAGTTAGCATTTACCATTTAAATCTTATTTTCATTTCCATTATTCATATGTATGTTTCATTTTATTCGAGACCATCATCATTGAATATTCTCATTAATATTCTCCATATATTAAATCCCGAATTAATCTCCAAGTGATCACACTATTGCTACAAGTCCCAAGGTCTTGAATTCCTCATTAGGGCCCCTAGAATCTCCAAGTATGGGCCTAGAATTCCAAGATATTTAACGGATTTCTAAAGAAAAGAAACACCCAAGCCTCAATTTGTACCCATCCATAATAAGTCCCATTTAACCCAATCCTAATATAGGGTAATGACTCAACTCAACTAAAACTCTAGGACTCTAAGTTTACTTCATTTAAGAAGGTCCTCAAGTCCCAATAAGAACAAAATAAAATAAGGAAATAAAATAAGTATTAAAGGCGAAAAACAGGGGACCGGTCGACCGGTCCTGAGATTGGGGTTGACCGGGCCTAAAAATCTTACCTAAGAAGAAAAGCAGAAAGCTCAGTTCGGAAGGGCCGCTCGACTGGTCATAGGATCGCGGTCGATTGCACATAAAAAATTATGCCTTTGTGGGAAAGCAGTGTGCCCAGTCGACCGGTCAGAGGACCGCAGTCTACTGGTCATAGAAGACCTAGACCAATCTCATCCTCCACCAAACTAAATACAAGGCTAAATTTCAACCTTTTGCCGTTTCTCCCCATAACCCCCAAATACAAAATTACCAACAACATCTCCAAACCTCAACAAACACACTAAAATTCTTAGAAATCCTGGCAAACATAGATCTAATAATTTAAATACCCAAAATAGGTATTCAAACCTTGTATTTACCCAAATCTCCCAAGAACACAACTATCACACAAATTATCCATCATAAATCATATATTAGCAAGTAGAAAACTTGCCTTAAGCTTGCAAATTTAGATTTGAGGAAGATGAATACAAAATCAATCTCCAAATCTTCAATCTCTCTCTTTATCCACAATTTCTCTTCTTCTCTCTCTCACTCTAGGTAAACAAATGCTCTTAAGAGAAATGAAAGGGCTTAGCAAGACTAAATCGTGGACTTAGTCTAAAATCTCCCCACAAATGATTAATACCGCGATAAAGTGACTCGCATCTACACATTTAACCTATAACCAGTCAAAAGTGCCCGAAACATCAAAATGCAATATGGCATTTATTTCGACTATCTCGTACCCAACGGGACTAACAACACCCTCCAAATTATCAATTGGAAGTTTTATAACTCATTTCAAGTTCCGGTTTCATTTTAAACCATAATGTCATTTTAAATCTTATGACAAAATAAAACACCACATGGTGACATTTATCCACACATAAGGTAAACATACAACATTTTTAGTAAATATTAACTTATCTCATTAAATTAATAGTTACTCCAGATTCCAACATTTTAGATATAATTACTTCACATAGTGCATAAATATAAAAATAAGTTCTCAAAAGCGAGGGTTGTTACATACTTCCTCCCTTATGAGGGAATTTTGCCCCCAAAATTCAAGCGTACCTTGTATAAAGAGATGCGGATACTTTTCCCGCATATCATCCTCGCGTTCCCAAGTAGATTCCTTGGCGTTACGATGACTCCATTGCACTCGCACCAAGGGCACCAATCGAGACCTCAACCTACGCTCCACATGCTCAAGAATAGAAACTGGTTGTTCTACATATGAAACGTCGAGTTGCAAGTCAATATACTCAAAAGGGATATGCCAAAAGGAACCTTCGCACCTTTTATACTTCTTCAAATAGGAAACATGGAACGCATCATGAATTTGTTTCCAGGGTTCTGGTAAGGAAAGTTGATACGCCACTGGACCCACCTTAGCAATAACTGGAAAAGGTCCAACAAAACGCGGCGCCAACTTTCCTTTCTTCCTGAAACGTTTTATACCTTTCATGGGTGAAACTCCCACCAAGACTTGGTCCTCCATATCCAACTCCATGTGTCTTCTACCCGCATCGGCATAACTCTTTTGACGATCTTAAGCTATCCGAATGCGATTTTGAATGAGTTCGATCTTAGAAGAAGTATCTTGGATCATTTCAGGTCCAAGGAATTTATTATCCCCCACTTCCATCCAACATGTGGGTGATCTTCAAGGTATACCATACAAAGTTTTATAGGGCGCCATCCCAATAGTAAATTGGTATGAATTATTATAAGCAAATTCTACCAATGGGAGATATTGTTCCCAATCGCCTTTGAAATCAAGCATACACATACGGAGCATATCCTCCAATATTTGGTTGACTCTTTCCGTGTGGCCATCTGTTTGAGGATGATAAGAAGTGATTAACTTCAATTCAGTTCCCATAGCCTCTTGGAAACTTCGCCAAAAGTTGGAAACAAAAATCTTGTCTCGGTCGAAAATGATATTTAAAGGCACCCTATGGAGTCTGACAATCTCCGCGATGAATAATCGGGCATAGCGAGCAGTGTCATAGTCGGTACGCATGGGTATGAAGTGTGCCGACTTAGTCAAGCGGTCGACAATCACCCAAATTAAATCACAACTGCTCTATGACCTTGGCAATCTTGTAATAAAGTCCATCGATATGCTCTCCCATTTCCACATCAGAATTTCCAACGGTTGCAACAAGCCTGTCGGTCACTGATGATCGATTTTGACCAATTGACAAGTAGTGCATTAGGACACAAACTCATAAATATCCCGCTTCATTCCTGGCCACCAATATAGACGGCGCATATCTTGATACATCTTGTCCCCACCAGGATGTACCGTGAATTTAGACCCATGAGATTCTGCCATCGCCGCCCGTCTCAAATCCCCCTCCTCCAAGACAATGTGTCTTCCATGGAAGCGTAATCCACCCTCTGAACTTATCGAGTGATATTCCTCTCCCGCAGACAGTAATCGATGTATATGGTCCAGACAACCCTTATCCTTTCCTTGGGATTCTATGACTCTTGCCATAATTGAAGGAGTAATGGTCATCACCGACATGAACGCTCTCGCCACAGCATCTTCCTGACTGAGCTCTTTCCATTTAGCTTTTCGTACATCAGCTAACTCTCCTTCGGGCTTTCTACTCAAAGCATCCGCTACTACGTTCGCCTTTACCGAATGATAATGGATATCAAACTGATAATCTTTCACGAACTCCAACCATCGGCACTGTCGCATATTCAAATCTTTCCGTGAAAATAAATATTACAGCGACTTATGGTCTGTGAAAAGACTAAATTTCTCCACTTAGAGATAATGCCTCCAAATCTTCAAGGCAACGACAAATGCGGCCAGTTCTAAGTCATGAACCGGATAATTTCTTTCATGGGGTTTGAGCTTGCAGGAAGCATAAGCAATAGCCCGTCGCTCTTGCTGAAGAAAACCTCCTAATCCTTGTAGAGATGCATCGGTGAAGACTAGATATTCCAACCCCGGTTTTGGCAATGCAAGGACTGGAGCCGAAGTCAATCTGTCTTTGAGTTCTTCAAAGGAAACCTTATAAGAGTTATCCCAAACAAACCTAACCCCTTTTCAGGTCAAATATATCAAAGGGCTAGCGATCTTAGAGAAACCCTTGATAAACCGATGGTAATAACTCGCCAAACCCAGAAAACTACGAATCTCGGTCGGTGTCGTGGGTTCACCCCACTCCCTCACTGCAACCAACTTACTCGGATCCACCGCTATACCCTGGGATGTCACAATATGACCCAGAAATTGTACCTCCTACAACCAAAAGCCACACTTCTCGAACTTAGCATACAATTGGTGATCCCTCAACCTTTGTAGGACCAACCTCAAATGAATAGCATGGTCAGATTCCGTTCGAGAATAGACTAGGATATCATCGATGAATATAATAACAAATTGGTCTAGGAAGTCCCAAAACACCCTATTCATGAGATCCATAAAGATGGCGGGGGTATTGGTTAGTCCGAAAGGCATAACCAAAAATTCATAAGACCCATATCTTGTCAGCAAAGCGGTCTTGGATACATCCTCCTCCCGTATTCTCGACTGAAGATACCTCGTCCTCAAATCGATTTTGGAGAAGTACGACGCTCCCCTAAGTTGATCAAACAAGTCATCGATACGAGGAAAAGGGTATTTGTTTCGGATGGTGACCTTATTCAATTCTCTATAGTCAACACATAACCGGAAAGAACCGTCCCTTTTCTTCACAAACAACACAGGAGCACCCCATGGAGACGTACTATGCCTAATGAATCCCTGCTCCAACAATTGCTGAATTTGATCTCTCAACTCCCTCATTTCAACAGGAGCCATACGATAAGGAGCTCTCACGATCGATCGAGTTCCCGGTGCTAAATCAATCACAAACTCAATCTCCCGACTCGGAGGCAAACCCGGTATCTCCCAAAAAAACATCATCGAATTCTCTAACAACTGGAATAGATTCTAAGAGAATAACTACATCCCGAGAATGTCTTTCTGCAATACAATACAAATAAGTACTAGTACCTCCTTCTAAACGAGGCATGACTACCAAGAACATTTCTTGTCCCGGAACGGCAAAGACTATACTCTTCCCGTAACAATTAACTATTACATGATACTTGACAAGCCAATCCATGCCCAAAATCACAGCATACCCGACCATGTGTAGAACGAGTAAATCGGCCTCAAAGCATAAATTACTAAGAGTAATTCCGATATGTTTATAAATAAGTGAAATGAGTGAACCATCACCTATAGAGGACTCAACGCTAGTGAAAGTGCTCTCTGTAGATTTTATCAACTCTGTAGACTAAGAAAAACTTCTATAAATGAATGAATGAGTCACACCCGTATCAAACAAAACACGACCCATATGTCCCTGAATAAGGAACTTACCCTCAATCGCTGGCGGCGCTAGCGGAGCAGGAGGATGCATAGCATCCTGGATATGATAAACTCTCACATACTGTATCTGACCCTGCTGCGGAGGAACAACCGAATTTGGTGCCTGTGGCGAAAACTGAATATATGGCTATTGAGGGACTCTAGGAGGCTGACCCCCAACCAACTGAGGACACTCCTTCTTGTAATGACCCGCCTCCCCACTTTGGAATCACTTCCCCAACATATTCTCCGTAACACGGCTCCGATTGTTTCTAAACTGGTTAACACCTTGGCCCGGGTAGCCCCTACCCCCTTGACCACCCCGATCGGTTTGTTGCTGTTGTGAGGCACCCTGACCGTGCCTATTATTATAACTACCCACATTAAACCCACCAAAACGTTGCCTTTTTGACACGTCCCCCTGCTGGGGATCCCTTTTTCGTTATTTATTACTCAAAAATTAGGACAAGGAAAAAGATCCTCCTCCATTCCCACTACCTCCAGGCTTTCCCGCTTGCCCCCCTACAGTAGCTTTCTTGCTACTCTGCATGTACAACCGATGCTCTTGGCAATGGAGCAATGCTGCATTCATTACCTTACCAAAAGTTTGCAAGGCTAGATTACCCAACAAATGTTGTAGGATTCTCCAGTTCAAACCTCCCATAAATTTTGAAACCTTCCACTCTTCTGGAGTCACCTCATCCTGTACAAAATTTACCAACCGGGTGAACTCCTCTTCATATTCGGCCACGGATCGCTCTCCCTGTACCACATCCTGAAGTCTCCTTCTCATCTCTCTTTGAACTGCGGGAGGAAAATACTTTTGGTCAAACATGACCCAAAAATCAGTGATCGTCATAGTATCCCTCTGTTCTGGTGTAGTCATCGACTCCCACCAGTGTAACGCGGCCCCAATAAGTTTAAATGTGGCAATGACTTGTTTCTTCTCCTCACTACATTATACCACTCGTAAATGGCGTTGCATATCTTTCTTCCATTGATTTGCTCTAATAAAATCGGAGCCTCCATCAAATTCCGGGGGATGGCCCTTTAAAAAGGACTCTCCAACTCTCTCCCACGGATAAGGTCCCGTAGGAGCTTGTGCATCTTATGCTCGTTGTTGAACTTGTGGCATTTGGTGAGCCACTGCGGTCATAGCCGCATTAACCGCTTGGGCCACTATATTTGCTACATCAGCATCATTAATTGTTCCTTGTGGCGGCGGGGGACTAACATCATCTTCTACAACTCAATTACGTCTCGCTGGGCGACCTCTCTTAGGAGGCATCTGAGATGGAGAAACAATAGAGTTAGAATACTTAAAAAAATAATCGATAGTGCAGAAGATCTTAAATATAAGCAATAAAGCAGTCCTAACATTAAGCTCTATTTCAAAGAATGCTACGGTAGAATGTGACAAGTCCACAAAGATCCTAGAGACTCTAGAACCTGATGCTCTGATACCATTTGTGACAACCTGCAATCCGAAATAAGGGGTGGCCAGCCTGATACTCCAACATAACGGAATCATGGATGAAAATCATTCTCAGCATAACAACAATAGAATAAGTATACGGGAAAACCACCCAATAATTCCGAAAATAGGTTGCCAAAAATTTTAATTTAGTTTGATTACAAGTAAAAGAAAACAATTTAAACAACCCTAATCCGAAGTGAAAATGGAATTCTCAAAAGGTCTTATATTACATCAATAAAAAATATACAATAAAGGACCGAATATGCTGACGGTCGACAGGTATATATAACCTATTACAACAGTTTAATAAATTACATAATACATTCATTAAACCATTACAAAAGTTTGGGCCACACGCCCGAGTAAAAGACACGATCATATCTAAAATACAAAAATGAAGGAGTCTAACAAAATATCCTGTAATATTCGTAAAATCTTACATCTCCACAAAAGTATAGGAGTGGGAATATCAACGCGGGCGCCCTTGCGGCGGAGCACCTGAGCGGATAAAATTTCATACACAACAAGTAAAATGAACGAGTTAGGGCCTGATTTTATATGATTACCAGATGAATAAGAAGCATGACAGTCATGAAATATTAATCGTGAATAATAAGGATAAGATTCTAACAATAAAAACCCAAAGCATAATATAGCAGTTTAAATGATTATGTCTTTTATTAAATTATACAAGAGAATCTAATTAGACATCATAAATTTAAAGCCTCCATCATTATTTACCATTTCATTCCAATTTCCATTCCTTAACAGGAATATAATACCATCATATGTTCTGATGTCATTTTACATATCTCAAGTCCCACTTGATTTAGAATGGTCATATTCGTATACATATAACGATTCTAAGACCGTCCCTCCGAGTTTTCCCACTGGGCGTGCCCCAAAATAACTATCATCTTCCAGGGCCTATCAAAAAAGACAACCTGGGCACCTAACGCACGTTGGGAAGTGGCCATATGCCTGCGAATGAGTCATAACCACACCCGGAATTACCTCACTAGCGCAGAATAAACATATACCAACCCCACATATGGCCGAGGACTATAGTCTCCCTACATTCACTAGCCAGGGGGCATCACCTCATGCGCGAGCTTCCCTTATGATAGCATTTAGAGAGGTGTGTTTAAATAAGTTAGCATTTACCATTTAAATCTTATTTTCATTTCCATTATTCATATGTATGTTTCATTTTATTCGAGACCATCACATTGAATATTCTCATTAATATTTATCATATATTAAATCCCGAATTAATCTCCAAGTGATCACACTATTGCTATAAGTCCCAATGTCTTGTATACCGCATTAGGACCCCTAGAATCTCCAAGTATAGGCCTACAATTCCAAGATATTTAACGGATTTCTAAAGAACAGAAACAGCCAAGCCTCAATTTGTACCCATCCGGAATAAGTCCCATTTAACCCAATCCTAATGTAGGTGTAATACCACGCATTTTTATCGATATTTATTTATGGGATTAATTAAATTAAATGTGAATTAATTGATAATTAATCTGGATAAAATATTAACGATATGTGAGTTAGTATTTGATTATAATGTGTATATATTGCAATATATGAATATTGAAACAATTGAAATTGTCGCGAGATTGAAATACGGCAATTTGGGAAATTTTGTTGGGACTCGCGTGACAGTCGCGTCAGGAATATAATTATTTGAATTAAAAAGTGAATTTTATTTCTATTAACCGTATGGTCGTTTTGAGTGCGCCAATGCGTCCGGAAGGGTCGGAATAGTCAGAAAACACTAGCCGGGAGTTTAGTTTGGGTTCCAGGGCATTTTTAGGCCATACCGGCAACTTAGAAGGGTATTTTGGTAATTTTGGAATTTTGGGAATTAAAACCCACGAAAATTAGAGTTAAAAATATGACTTAGTCTTAACCCACTAAACCATTTCCAACCCCAATCTACGTAGTGGGCTACGGGAGAAGTTTAGAAACCTTAAACTTGCCAAAAACCAACCTCCACCTCCATTGTCATCCTTAGAGAAGAAATTTGTAGAGAGAGAAAGAGAAGAGAATTCTGCACAGAGAGAGAGAGAGGACAATTCAACCTTCAAGATTCAACCTCAAATTCAGAGAAATATTAGAGGCAAGTGGTTTAATTACATATTTTGCAAAGAATGTTTCTTCCATGCGTAGGAAATTTATGAAATTGTATTGTTCTTGGAGAATGATAAAAACCCATTGAATTGGATTTAGAGATTTATAATTTTATGACGAGATTGCATGTAGAACAATGTTAGGGTGATTATTCAGATAAAAATACATATTTTATATCATAAAAATGGATTTAGTTATGTCTATGGACGAATTTAATTTTCTAGGGTTCATGTTCATGGGATTTGGGGAAAACTGAGGGGATTTGATGATTTAATGATGTTTAGGAAGATTTGGCCCTATATAAATGTTTAATTATGACCTACGAATGTTTAGTGTGTATTAGAAACCTTAAAATTCTATTGGGACGAATTGTATATGGGATTAGAGGTGAAGAAAGTTGGAAAAACGAAAAAGGGAAATTTTGGGCTCGAAACTGGCCTCTCGTTAGAAGACCTCCCCAGGTCGTTCAAACGAGCTTGTTCGAACGAGCTTCTAACAAGGTGACAGTTTGCCTTCTAATGAGGGGGAAATTCGTTCGATGCCTTTCATTCGATGCCCACTTCGTTCGAACGAACTCTCGTTCGAACCAGCCTCGTTCGAACGAGACTTCTAACGAGCTGCCAGTTTATCCTTTTTGGCCTGATTTGATTTCGAGTGTTCCGTAACCTTATTTAATTATAGAGTTGACATTTCCTTGATGACTAATTGTCATAGTTGGGACATTTGGGATATATTGAGGAGTAAAATATAGAAGTGCGATTTGAATTAAATGATATTTATGGGTTAGAACGTGAGTAACTAATTACGACGTGAGGATAATGGGTGACGTGTATATATAAACCGGGGAAAAGTGTGTGGGTATAAGAACGAGAAGTATACCCCTAAAATAAATATGGTAATAGCTAAGATGTGGGCATGCTTAGTATATATGAATTGATGTGTATGACATACCTACCATACTTTCTATCACTGGAGGTTTACGTTCGTTTAGGGCCATCTAATCTTTGTGTGCCTACGGGAGGATATAGATTGGTACCTCGAGAACATAGGTCAGAGAAGGACTTATTGGGAAGTTAATCAGTCTGCTGATCGTGGGATCGTAGGTATGTGTGTGACCCATGTGATGTGACTGTGTTCGCCTCCATTGTTTTGTGATTTGCTATTATTTTGAGTACGATTCCTGAGAGATTCGGAATGCGTGATCCTTATGTACGTGATGTACCGAGATGGGTAGCAGAGTATGTGTGCACCGCAGCTAGTCTCGGGGTGCTTGTATTGTATATTTATGACGTGAATAATATACACTTAAATAATGAGAGCTTTCATATTTGTATTGTGAGTATAACTATGGTAATGTTTTGAGAAGATATAACGGGATAATCGGTAGTGAATTGTAATGCTAATAATTGAGAATCCGAGTTTAAGTAAAGCCCTCTATTTAGTTGATAACGCTAGAATGCATAATGAGAATCGAGTAGTAAGGGGTAGAACTTATTACGGTTTGGTTAGAAATGTATGTCACTTAGATGGGTACGGTACGTTAGGAGTGCACAATTAGTCGAGAGGTAAGTATTTCATGTGAGTGCACATCCTAACATGTATTTTGCATTCATTATTTTAATGTTATTAAAACACTTGCTATTTTAAATACTCTCCACTTTCGGGCTCTGACCCGTTTGCTTTCAAATCTATTTTTTTGTAAAAACCATTTTAGGTGCCCAGCCACAAGGACACCATGCTTAGGATCCTCATTCAGGTGATGAGCTGTAGCTGTTTGTGGAAGTTACAGGACTTTCCTAGTAGACGCTTCATCTATCTTGACTCTATATTCAGCTTTCATCAGTTGTAGGGCATGTCACCCATTTCTATTAGAAACATTTCATATTTCAGATTTTCAGACTTTTGGCATGTAATTAATTCAGGATGCGGTTTTATTTATTTCAGTTGTGAGATTGTTGTGAGGAGTTTTTCCTCCGGACTTATTATTATTCGTTGGTTATTCCATTGCTTCGTTATGGTGAATGGTTATTTTATTCGTTCATAATTCTTTATTGCATGATATCCAGACTTAATTTAAAATTTGGCAACTTACTTTTTAAATACTAGGTGGTTAGTAATCATTCAAATGTTTTCGACAGTGATGCTATTAACTGAACCAACTTGGCATTTTGTATTGATTTAATAAAGGAGTAGCTACCCGGTATTTAATTAGTCGGGGTGTCACAGGTGGTATCAGAGTATCAGGTTCTAGTGTCCTTTAGGATCTGTACGACTTATTATGTTTTCGCTGAGCTTTCTTTGATGTAGAGCCCTATATTTTAGGACTGTTGTATTCTCTGGTATATGCTATGTTCTTCAGCTATTTTGAGTTTATAACTGCGAACTTATAAACTTTATTCTTGTTTCAGATGCATCCACGACGTGCACAATGGGTTCCCAGGGATGCAACGCCAGAACCACAGCCCGCACCAGTTCAGGGCACGATGAATGGCGCCGAGGTTGCAGCCATTGTGGACCAGGGGGTAAATGCCTCACTAGCCATAGTTCAGCGGGCACCACCTCAGGCTCCAGTAGCCGCGCTAGTTCAGGCACATGCATTCCCGTCTGCTTGGGAACGTGTACGTGATGCTTTTCAGAAAGCACACCCACCGGAGTTCGCAGGTAGCTCCGATGTTGTAGTTTCAAGTCAGTGGAGGAAGGACACTCAGCGGCACTTGAGAATGTATGAGTGCACCGATGTTCAGAAGAAGATACTAGCTACTTTCAAGCTAGTGGGATCTTCATTGCAGTGGTGGGAGTCTATTACCACCGTGGAGGAGAGAGATACTCTCACTATACAGGGGTTTTGGGTGCGGTTCGACCGTAAGTACTTTCCGTCAGCTGTTCACACGAAAATGAGAAGGAAGTTGATGAATCTCAGATAGGAGGGTAAGATTGTGGCCGAGTATGAGGCTGAATTTACAAATCTGTTGAATATTGTTCTGGACGAGATACCGACAGAGGAGAAGAAGATCCAGAAGTTTACAGACGGGTTGACTTGGAGGATCCCTCAGCATTTATTGGGGAACCTATCGTTGGCCACTTACTCTGATGTGGTTAACGCCGCACTGTTACACTCCCAGGATCATCTCTTTCACATGGATGAAGGCAAGAGGTCAGGAGAGTCCAGCCATCAGGGCAGGACTGGGGGAAATGGTGCCAGTGGGGACATTCTGTTCAGGGGCAGAAGCAGGGTGATCAGGGTTCCCAGCAGGGTGATCAGGGTTCCCAGCAGGGGGATCATAAGAGGTTCAGATCAGGGAACTTCAGGCACGGACAAGGAGGTTTTCGGCAGGGCCATCAGGGTCCGAACGGCCATCAGAACCAGCAGGGTCAGAATAGTCAACAGCAGTTTTAGTAGGGCCAGCAGGGCCATGCGAGGAATGGAAACGGACACCAGGGTCGGGGGCAGCAGGGACCGAGAGGGGGGAACTTCCCGGGGAAGTCTTACGTTTGTGGCAAGATTGGCCATAAATGCCAGGACTGTCCGAATAGGGGCAGGGCCCCGCAGCAGCAGCAGGGTGCTCAACAGGAGCCGTAGAGACCTATGTTTCCCGCCGCCCTCCCGGCGCCACCACAGATGGCAGCATTACCACCCATTCCAGCGGTCCCAGTTCAGCAGGGACAACTACAGTATGGGAGAGTATATCAGCTTCAGCAGGCCGCAACCCCACAGGATCCACCAGCCATTAAGGGTATTTTCTCTATTCAGGAGACTATGGGGCGTATTTTATTTGACACAGGGGCTACACACTATTTTATTGCTATGAGATTTTCACGCACCATTGGGTTATTAGACACCGCAGAGAGCACTGCTACTTGTGTAAACTCACAGTTGAGTAGGGGTTCCATGATATCACTTATGCATAGAGGCGTGGGTATAGAGATCAGGAGGTTTACTTTACCCGCGGATATGTTAGTATTAGATATGATCGAGTATGATGCCATTATCGGCATGGATTGGCTAGTTGAGTACCGAGCCATGATTGACTGTTTCAGTAGGAGTATTATCTTTGCCATTCCCGGGCAGGAGATGTTTTTAGTGGCGATGCCTCGTCCGGAGGGAGGATCGCCCACTCACTTGTACTATATAGAGGAGGAGACCTCTAAGGAAGTGGTGATACCACTTGATTCGATTCCGGTTGTTCGAGAGTTTTCTGATGTATTTCAGGATATACCTGGATTACCTCCGAGTAGAGAGATAGACTTTGTGATCGACTTGACGTCGGGCACTCGGCCTATTGCCCGCGCACCTTACCGTATGGCTCCAGCTGAGATGAGAGAGTTACGGGATCAGATTGATAAGTTGTTGGGTAAGGGGTTTATACGGAGGATTACTTCGCCGTGGGGTTCCCCTGTGTTGTTCTTGAAGAAGAGGGATGGATCGTTGAGGTTGTGTGTGGATTACCGGGAATTGAATAAAGTCACGATACGGAATAAGTATTCGACCAGTTGAGGGGAGCTTCTTTCTTCTCAAAGATTGATTTGCGATCGGGATACCATCAGTTGCGTATCAGGGAGGAGGGCGTCTCAAAGACTGCGTTCTTAACGAGATATGGTTCCTACGAGTTTCGGGTTATGCCTTTTGTCTTGACCAAGGCTCCAGCCGTGTTTATGGACTTTATGAATAAGGTGTTCAGAGAGTTCCTTGATCAGTTCATCATTGTCTTCATTGATGATATTTTGGTTTACTCCCAGACAGAGGAGGAGCACACAGAGCATTTGAGGCGGGTTTTGCAGACGCTACGTCAGAACGAGTTGTATGCAAAGTATGAAAAGTGCGGGTTTTAGCTGAAGGAGGTTCAATTTTGGGGGCATATTATTTCCGACCAGGGGATATCTTTTGATCTGGGGAAGGTATCCGCGGTGAGGGAGTGGGGACAGCCCACGACACCGACTGAGATCCGTAGTTTCTTGGGCCTAGTAGGATACTACAGGAGGTTCATTTGGGGATTTTCGAAGATAGAGGGTCCTTTGACACATCTGACTCGTAAGGGTGTGCCATTCATCTGGAGTGATGCCTGTCAGTTGGCATTTGATGAGTTGAAGGATAAGTTGACCTCAGCACCTGTGTTAGCATTGCTGAGCCCGAGAGTTGAGTATCTAGTTTACACCGATGTGTCCTTGCAAGGACTTGGAGGTGTATTACAGCAGGAGAGTCAGGCCATAGCTTATGCTTCCCGTAAGCTAAAGCCTCACAAGAAGAATTACCCCACCCATGACTTGGAGTTGGCGGCAGTTGAATTTGCCCTTCGGATTTGGAGACATTATCTTTTGGGGGAAAAGTTTTGATTATTCACAGACCACAAGTCCCTACAGTACCTATTCATGCAGAAGGAGTTGAATATGCGGCAGCGAAGGTGGCTTGAGTTTGTGAAGGACTATCAGTTCGATATACAATATCACCCGGGGAAGGCTAATGTGGTAGCAGACGCGTTGAGCCGTAGGCCAGTAGATGAGGTGGCAGGGGTGTGGAAGGCTAAGTGGAAGGAGTTAGGACACCAGGATGCAGTGGCCCGATCATTCATGTCAGTGATGACTGTTACACCACAGATTGTCACGAGAGTGGTAAAGGCACATGCAAATGACTCGTTCTGTCAGGAGCAGATAGTTCGATTATTAGCAGAAGGAGCCGAATCCTATACCGTTAGATCAGACGGGGGATTACGCTTCAACGGGAGACTGGTAGTTCCGGAAGGGGAGGAATTGCGACACGAGGTGATGGTAGAGTCGCACGGCTCACGGTTCGCGGTACATCCCGGTGGGGACAAAATGTACCAAGATATGAAACGTCAGTATTGGTGGAGCGGGAGGAAGAGAGATATTGCCGTGTTTGTTTCTAAATGTGCCACTTGTCAGCTAGTAAAAGTGGATCGTCAGAGACCGGCAGGACTTCTACAGCCATTAGAGGTCCCGATGTGGATGTGGGAGAGAATCTCCATGGACTTTATCATGGGGTTGCCTACGTCACAGAGATGTCACGACTCCATTTGGGTAATTGTAGACAGGTTGACCAAAGTCGCTCATTTTCTACCCGTAAGGACCGACTACACTACGGGACAGTATGCCCAGCTCTTTATTGCAGAAATAGTGAGATTTCACGGTGTGCCCTTAAATATCGTGTCTGACAGAGATAAGATATTTGTTTCACGGTTTTGGGAGAGTTTTCAGGAGGCCATGGGCACGGAATTGCGGTTGAGTACGGCTTATCATCCACAGACCGATGGGCAAACCGAGCCTACCAATCAGATGTTGGAGGATATGTTGCGTATGTGCATCATTGATTTCGAGGGTGGATGGGAGCAGTACCTTCCACTGGTGGAGTTTGCTTACAACAACTCCTACCAGTTCACCATTGGCATGACTCCATTTGAGGCGTTGTACGGTAGACCTTGTCGTTCCCCAGCATGTTGGTTGGAGGTGGGGGACAATAAACTACTTGGGCCGGAAGTGATTCAGGATACTTTGGCGAGGATAGAATTGATACGAAGTCGCATTCGGGTAGCTCAGGATCGGCAGAAGAGCTATGCTGATGCGAAGAGGTTCTTCAGGGAATTCCAAGTGGGGGACCAGGTTTTACTCAGAGTATCTCCTATGAAGGGGATTATTGACTTGGCGGAAAAAGTGTGCGCGTGTAAAGTGCACAATCGTTGTGTGTTTCGCCGCCGCATCGATCGGTCGACCCCTTTGGTCGATCGATCGACCTAGGCAAAATTTTGGCAATCCAGAATGGTCGATCGATCGATCAAACAGGGCAGATTGCAGCAGAAGCACACTACATTCTTCTCTTCTTCTCCCTTCTCCTCTTTTGATTTCTTATATTTCCTCCGCAAGAAACGCCGTAACTTCTTAGTTATGCATCGGAATCGCGCACCGTTCACGGCCACGCGAAGCTAGCGAGGAGGTCTACAACTTCCGTTAGATGTCGGGCCAGGTACCCAAGCTGTGAAAAGACTAAAATTCCCTCGAACGTGCGATTGTGTATGGAACTTCACCGGAATGCATCTGAACTTCATACTAAGCATCCAAATACCTACAAAAGCTCAATTAACCCCTGCAAAACATGTTAACATAGAAACCCAAGGTTGTATGGTTAACGAGGATAATTATAGGGATTAAGATACCTAAGGGGTCTAATAACGCGTAGGTTAACGGGTGAAATACGCAATATTTGCATCGTATCACACCCCCTAACTTACACATTGCTAGTCCCTAGCAATGAAATAGGAAACAACAAGAACTACAAGAAAACCAAAAGCAGGAGAAAGAACAAAAGTATGGTATAAAAGCAATAAAAAGATAAGGCCAATTTCGCGGGCGAACGATTGCATTTAGCATATGCAATAAGCCATTAAACCCCTAGGTTATCCTAGTGGACGAGTGTCGTCTCGTGAGGGTTTTCAGGGATGAAACCCACAAACATCATATGGTTTCCTAAAAATATGCCCAACCCAACATGCAACAAGCCCAACAATGGCGAAAAGGATTTCATACGCATTATTAGCAAAGTGAATGAATTCACACAAAAGTCCAAATCATTAACATTATAGAATGCACCTCATAGAATTGAAACTTTAAAAGTGGGAGGGGGAAGAGCAAATGCAAAGTATGATTTGGTGAAAAACTTAAATAAACCGGATAAACATAAAGGCATGAATATATTCAATCCTCACGGGCATTACGCTCATCAAGCGAATTCACTCAAAACAGGGAGGTAACACACGGAACATGCGGGCATAAAGAATAAATGTAAATGGAAACTAGGCCGCACACATGTCACAGAAGAAGAACGCTATATATAAACTGAAAAACTGTAATCTCAATGAAAGGATACCGCACACTAATAGAGGCGAAATGCATTTTCCCAGATTATCAAAACTATTGTGATTTTTAAATTAAATGCACCCTAAGATCACATAGGACTTGTAATAGGGTTGTAATGTAGGTATGGCTAGGGTGCGAAACGGAGGAATGTATGTACGGATTCAAAGTGTTCGGGATGAAAACTCGGGATAATGGGAGAATGCATGCAATAACAAAATTGGAAAAACAAGTTCCAAAACGGCATTAGATATATCATCGGGGAGAGTAATCAAAGCTTATTGAACAATATACAACATATACAAACTTCTCTTTCTTTTCTTTTCTTCTTTATCAATTGTTTTCTTTTCTTTTCTTTTTCTTTTTGCTTTCTCTTTTTCTTCACTTTTTTCACTACACTTTTCTTTACTTTTCAAACTCTCATATGCCTAAATTGCAACCGACATCATAAAAACATCATTCAATCCCAAGTAACATTCCAAACAAAGGTATGGAAAGTGTATGTATGGTTTATAACTCCAATTCGGAGTTGGTTATGGGAATGGGGTTATGAAACGAAAGGCTATATTTTGGCTCAAAGGGGTTAACTAGGGAAAACATATAAGGGTGAGGTCAAGGCTAATATGGGTGATATAACAAAGAATGCCTATGATCATTTCACAAAGTTTACGCAATTCTCGAGTCAAAACAATATATGAAAATCATGATCAAGTAACACATTTCAAGTATGAACTCAATTAATATATGGTCAAATGAAAGATTAGTGAGATTACCAACGAATTCAACGTTTTCAATGAGAAAAGAATAGTGTATAACACTCACAAACGATGAAAGGTACAAAGCTTACTCGGTGTAAGTATATACAATGCAACAAAAGATTACCGAGTTATAAAAATCTTAAACCAAATCAATAGAACAAGGAAAGTGCATATGCTCATGGGATAAAGTTTAATTCATGAAGTTATTCACAATATCAATGATTTAAGGACTAAAGTCTAATAACTTCTAAAATCGAGAACATGCATCATTGAGTTGTCTATTGGATCGGGCAATTATTGAAATTTATCATCGAAAACAAGGCAAAATGCCCAACAAAGGAGAAAAAAGAAAGAAAATATTTTTGAAATTTTTTAATTTTTCACAAAAAGGCATACTTAGTAACTAAATGTGAGCAAATCCATTGACTACACATGAAATGGATAGAATATCCTACACCCCCTAACTTAAATGTTGCATTGTCCTCAATGCGCATTAAGAACACAACACAAAGAGAGGAAAAGAACGATATTACCCAAAATTGGAGCGATCTCCATAAGCACGAGTCCAAAGGAATCTACCAAACAAGTTAGTACCGAGCATAGAAAAAACAAATAACAAAAAGTTAACTAATTACACTAGACTAAATTAAAAGGAAAGAAAAATAGGAAAGAAAGAAAATTAAAAAGCTAACTATTTACAACCTACTATTTAGGCTTCACACTAACTATACACTAGAAGTTTAAATAGTTGAGCGTCCACCCAAAAAGGGATTTGACTTTGAAAGATCAACGGTGGACCCTCCAAAGCGAACATGCCTCCCGAAAGATATGAATTCTGTTTGAACAACGGAAGGCATGTGGGTGGTGGAAAACTTGAAAACTATCCCCAAAGTATGAATCATTAGAATAACCGTAATAACTATAATAGTAAGACATGATTACCTCAGTGTTTGTAGATGGAGAATCCGAGCAAGAAAGCGAGCAACCACGAATCAAAGTTTCTTAGCGCTCAAAGTATGAAAATCCTGCAAAAAAGGTTAAAACAAAGAATACAAATACAAAAGGAAAAATACTACGAAATAACAAAACAATTACTATCTAAAACACACTCCCCGGCAACGGCGCCATTTTGTGATCGGGCGGAAAAAGTGTGCGCGTGTAAAGTGCACAATCGTTGTGTGTTTCGCCGCCGCGATACAAAGAAAACCTAAGCTACTACTATACTTGACAAGCAAGCACAGCGGTAAGTCGAGTATCATAAATCCACAGGGAGTGATTGAATTTTAGACTTTAATTGTTTTAATTACTTTAGGAATAAAAGTGTAAAATAAATAAAGGAAAAGGTGAATGGGTGGTTGTCGTGACAAAAGGAAAGAATAAGTTATGCTAAAATAAAGTAAAGCGAGGATCGGGATCGCATACACGCATTCACGGGCTAAAAAACTACTAATTAAGATTCCGGCTCGAAAGCAATTTAATCGAGCATTTTCAATTAAGCATAAACATCACGCAAGAAGGAATTTAACCCAAAGTTGCGAGATAAAAGATTTAACTAAAAAATGGTCACACGCGGATTAAATTCGGATAATCGCTATAAACACTAACGTTGCATGACAAAGAAAGTTAAACGCATAATAATCCGACCTTAATACACGCGGTTTCAATTAAATGCAATTTTACATGAAACCCTAAATTTCGATGTCCGAACCCGAAAATGACGGAAATGAAATCCCGACCCTATTTATCTAGGGACTAAGCATAATTAAACTAAATTAAACTAATTAACTAAGAAAGCAATAAATTAAAGCAAGAAAACCTAATTAGAAAGCATGGAAATTATCTAGAAAGCAAGGAAAGAATGGAAAGCAAGCTATATTAAAGGAGAGGGAAGATGAATAGTCAATCTTACAACCAATTAGTGTGTCAATCCAAGAGAGGAAGAAGAAGAACCAATCAAAAACCCTCCAACCCTAACTAAACTAAGCTAAAATTGTATAAGGGCTGGTCTCCCTGTTATTACAACAAAAATTGTCTTATATAGTAAGTTAGAATAAAAATAAAGAAGAAAGAAAAGAAGGCAAAATATCTGCAGAAAACAAAGCATCGATCGATCGACCCCTTTGGTCGATCGATCGACCTAGGAAAAATTTCGGCTACCAGAATAGTCGATCGATCGACTAGAAGCGTCGATCGATCGATCAAACAGGGCAGATTGCAGCAGCAGCGCACTGCATTCTTCTCTTCTACTCCCTTTTCCTCTGTTGCTTTCTTGTATTTCCTCCGCAAGAAACGCCGTAACTTCTACGTTATGCATCGGAATCGCACACCGTTCACGGCCACGCGAAGCTAGCGAGGAGGGCTACAACTTCCGTGATATGTCAGGCCAGGTACCCAAGCTGTGAAAAGACTAAAATTCCCTCGAACGTGCGATTGTGTACGGAACTTCACCGGAATGCATCCGAACTTCATACTAAGCATCCAAATACCTACAAAAGCTCAATTAACCACTGCAAAACATGTTAACATAGAAATCCGAGGTTGTCTGGTTAACGAGCATAATTATAGGGATTAAGATACCCGAGGGGGCTAATAACGCGTAGGTTAACGGGTGAAATACGCAATATTTGCGTCGTATCAATTATGCAATTTGGGAAGAAGGGGAAGTTGGCACCGAGATATGTGGAACCATTTCCTATCATTGAGCGGATTGGGTCTGTTGCGTATAGACTTGGGTTACCGAAGCATTTGCACAGGATTCATGATGTGTTTCATATTTCCTCGCTATGGAAATATCTTAGAGATGATTTGTCTCATTCTCACATTTCTTTGGAGGACATCGATCTCTAGCCCGATAGCTCCTACGAGGAGTGGCCGATAGCTATTTTGGACCGAAGTGAGCGGAAACTGCGGTCAAAGATAGTTCTGTTAGTGCGTGTTCAGTGGCGGCATCATAATGTTGAGGAGTCCACATGGGAGCGCGAGGATGAGATGCGCGAACGTTATCCAGAGTTGTTTTTACCAGGTACTTTTTAGTTTCGAATTTCAGGATGAAATTCTGTTATTAGGGGGAAAGTATGTAATACCCCGCATTTTTATCGATATTTATTTATGGGAATAATTAAATTAAATGTGAATTAATTGAGAATTAATCCGGATAAAATATTAACGAGATGTGAGTTAGTATTTGATTATAATGTGTATATATGGCAATATATGAATATTGAAACTATTGAAATTGTCGCGAGATTGAAATACGGCAATTTGGGAAATTTTGTTGGGACGCGCGTGACAGTCGCGTCAGGAATATAATTATTTGAATTAAAAAGTGAATTTTATTTATATTAACTGTATGGTCGTTTTGAGTGCGCCAACGCGTCCGGAAGGGTCGTAATAGTCAGAAAACACTAGCCGGGGGTTTAGTTTGGGTTCCGGGGCATTTTTAGGCCATACCGGCAACTTAGAAGGGTATTTTGGTAATTTTGGAATTTTGGGAATTAAAACCCACGAAAATTAGAGTTAAAAATCTGACTTAGTCTTAACCCACTAAACCATTTCCAGCCCCAATCTAGGTAGTGGGCTACGGGAGAAGTTTAGAAACCTTAAACTTGCCAAAAACCAACCTCCACCTCCATTGTCATCCTTAGAGAAGAAATTTGTAGAGAGAGAAATAGAAGAGAATTCTGCAGAGAGAGAGAGAGAGGACAATTCAACCTTCAAGATTTAACCTCAAATTCAAAGAAAGATTAGAGGCAAGTGGTTTAATTACATATTTTGCAAAGAATGTTTCTTACATGCGTAGGAAATTTATGAAATTGTATTGTTCTTGGGGAATGATAAAAACCCATTGAATTGGATTTAGAGATTTATAATTTTATGAGGAGATTGCATGTAGAACAATGTTAGGGTGATTATTCAGATAAAAATACATCTTTTTTATCATAAAAACGGATTTACTTATGTCTATGGACGAATTTAATTTTCTAGGGTTCATGTTCATGGGATTTGGGGAAAACTGAGGGGATTTGATGATTTGATGATGTTTAGGAAGATTTGGCCCTATATAAATGTTTAATTATGACCTAAGAATGTTTAGTGTGTATTAGAAACCTTAAAATGCTATTGGGACGAATTGTATATGGGATTAGAGGTGAAGAAAGTTGGAAAAACGAAAAACGGAAATTCTGGGCTCGAAACTGGCCTCTCGTTAGAAGACCTCCCCAGGTCGTTCGAACGAGCTCGTTCGAACGAGCTCGTTCAAATGAGCTTCTAACGAGGTGACAGTTTGCCTTCTAATGAGGGGGAAATTAGTTCGATACCTTTCGTTCGAACGAACCCTCGTTCGATGCCCACTTCGTTCGAACGAACTCTCGTTCGAACCAGCCTCGTTCGAACGAGACTTCTAATGAGCTGACAGTTTGACCTTTTTGGCCTGATTTCATTTCGAGTGTTCCGTAACCTTATTTAATTGTAGAGTTGACATTTCCTTGATGACTAATTATCGTAGTTGGGACATTTGGGATATATTGAGGAGTAAAATATAGAAGTGCGATTTGGATAAAACGATATTTATGGGTTAGAACGTGAGTACCTAATTACGACGTGAGGATAATAGGTGACGTGTATATATAAACCAGGGAAAAGTGTGTGGGTATAAGAACGAGAAGTATACCACTAAAATAAATATGGTAATAGCTAAGATGTGGGCATGCTTAGTATATATGAATTGATGTGTATGACATACCTACCATACTTGCTATCACGGGAGGTTTACGCTCGTTTAGGGCCATCTAATCTTTGTGTGCCTACGGGGGGATATATATTGGTACATCGAGAACATAGGTCAGAGAAGGACTTATTGGGAAGTTAATAAGTCTGCTGATCGTGGGAGCGTAGGTATGTGTGTGAACCATGTGATGTGACTGTGTTCGCCTCCATTGTTTTGTGATTTGCTATTATTTTGAGTACGATTCCTGAGAGATTCGGAATGCGTGATCCTTATGTACGTGATGTACCGGGATGGATAGCAGAGTATGTGTGCACCGCAGCTAGTCTCGCGGTGCTTGTATTGTATATTTATGACGTGAATAATATACACTTAAATAATGAGAACTTTCATATTTGTATTGTAAGTATAACTATGGTAATGTTTTGAGAAGATATAACGGGATAACCGGTAGTGAATTGTAATGCTAATAATTGAGCATCCGAGTTTAAGTAAAGCCCTCTATTTAGTTGATAACGCTAGAATGCATAATGAGAATCGAGTAGTAAGGGGTAGAACTTATTACAGTTTGGTTATAAATGTATGTCACTTAGATGGGTACGGTACGTTAGGAGTGCACAATTAGTCGAGAGGTAAGTATTTCATGTGAGTGCACGTCCTAACATTTATTTTTCATTCATTGTTTTAATGTTATTAAAACACTTGCTATTTTAAATACTCTCCACTTTCGGGATCTGACCCGTTTGCTTTCAAATCTATTTTTTTGTAAAAACCATTTTAGGTGCCCAGCCACAAGGACACCATGCTTAGGATCCTCATTCAGGTGACGAGCTGTAGCTGTTTGTGGAAGTTATAGGACTTTGCTAGTAGACGCTTCATCTATCTTGACTCTATATTCAGCTTTCATCAGTTGTAGGGCATGTCGCCCATTTCTATTAGAAACATTTCATATTTCAGATTTTCAGACTTTTGGCATGTAATTAATTCAGGATGCGATTTTATTTATTTCAGTTGTGAGATTGTTGTGAGGAGTTTTTCCTCCGGACTTATTATTATTCATTGGTTATTCCATTGCTTCGTTATGGTGAATCGTTATTTTATTCGTTCATAATTCTTCTATTGCATGATATCCAGACTTAATTTAAAATTTGGCAACTTACTTTTTAAATACAAGGTGGTTAGTAATCATTCAAATGTTTTCGACAGTGATGCTATTAACTGAACCAACTTGGCATTTTGTATTGATTTAATAAAGGAGTATCTACCCGGTATTTAATTAGTCGAGGTGTCACAGTAGGGTAATGACTCAACTCAACTAAAACTCTAGGACTCTAAGTTTCCTTCATTTAAGAAGGTTCCTAAGTCCCTATAAGAACAAAATAAAATAAGAAAATAAAATAAGGATTAAAGGCGAAAAACAGGGGACCGGTCGACCGGTCCTGAGATCGGGGTCGACCGCGCCTAAAAATCTTACCTAAGAAGAAAAGCAGAAAGCTCAGTTCGGAAGGGCCGGTCGACTGGTCATAGGATCGCGGTCGATTGCACATAAAAAATTATGCCTTTGTGGGAAAGTAGTGTACCCACCCCCCGAAGGCCCGGTCGACCGGTCATAAGACAGCGGTCGACCGGTCATAACAGACCTAGACCAATATCATCCACCACCAAACTAAATACAATGCCAAATTTCAACCTTTTTCCCTTTCTCCCCATAATCCCCAAATACAATATTACCAACAACATCTCCAAACCTCAACAAACACATTAAAATTCTTAGAAATCCTACCAAACTTAGATTTAATAATTTAAATACCCAAAATAGGTATTCAAACCTAGTATTTACCCAAATCTCCCAAGCACACAACTATCACAAAAATTATCCATCATAAATCATATATTAGCAAGTAGAAAACTTGCCTTAAGCTTGCAAATTCAGATTTGTGGAAGACTAATGCAAAATCAATCTCCAAATCTTCAATCTCTCTCTTTCTCCACAAGTTCTTTTCTTCTCTCTCTCACTCTAGGTAAACAAATGATCTTAAGAGAAATGAAAGGGCTTAGCAAGACTAAATCATGGCCTTAGTCTAAAATCTCCACTCAAATGATTAATACCGCGATAAAATGACTCGCAACTACACATTTAAGCTATAACTAGTCAAAAGTGCCCGAAACATCAAAATGCAATATGGCACTTATTTGGACTATCTCGTACCCAACGGGACTAACTACACCCTACAAATTATCATTTGGAAATTTTATAACTCATTTCAAGTTCCGGTTTCATTTTAAACCATAATGTCATTTTAAATCTTATGACAAAATAAAACACCACATGGTGACATTTATCCACACATAAGGTAAACATACAACATTTTTGGTAAATATTAACTTATCTCATTAAATTAATACTTACTACACATTCCAACATTTTATATATAATTACTTCACATAGTGCATAAATATAAAAATAGGTTCTCAAAAGCGAGGGTTGTTACGTAATCCCCCCCCCCCCCCCCCTATGAGGGAATTTTGCCCCCAAAATTCAAGCGTACCTTGTATAAAGAGATGCGGATACTTTTCCCGCTTTTCATCCTCGCGTTCCCAAGTTGATTCCTTGGGGTTATGATGACTCCATTGTACTCTCACCAAGGGCACCAATCGAGACCTCAAGCTACGCTCCAGATGCTCAAGAATAGCAACCGGTTGTTCTACATATGAAACGTCGGGTGGCAAGTCAATATTCTCAAAAGGGATATGCCAAAGGGCACCTTCGCAACTTTTATACTTATTCAAAGAGGAAACATGGACCACATCATGAATTTGTTGGAAAGGTTCCGGTAAGGAAAGTTGATACGCCACTAGACCCACCTTAGCAATAACTGGAAAAGGTCTAACAAAATGCAGCGCCAGCTTTCCTTTATTCTCGAAACGCTTTATACCTTTCATGGCTGACACTCACACCAAGACTTGGTCCCCAATATCCAACTCCATGTGTCTTCTACCCGCATCCGCATAGCTCTTTTGACGGTCTTGAGCTATCCGAATGCGATTCCGAATGAGTTCGATCTTAGAAGAAGTATCTTGGATCATTTCAGGTCCAAGGAATTTATTATCCCCCACTTCCATCCAACATGTGCGTGATCTGCAAGGTCTACCATACAAAGCTTCATAGGGCACCATCCCAATAGTAAATTGGTATGAATTATTATAAGCAAATTCTAACAAATGGGAGATATTGTTCCCAACCGCCTTTGAAATCAATCATACACATACGGAGCATATCCTCCAACATTTGGTTGACTCTTTCCGTGTGGCCATCTGTTTGAGGATGATAATAAGTGCTTAACTTCAATTCGGTTCCCATAGCCTCTTGGAAACTTCACCAAAAGTGGGAAACAAAAATCTTGTCTCGATCTGAAACGATATTTAAAGGCACCCCATGGAGTCTAACAATCTCCGCGATGCATAATCGGGTATAGCGAGCATTGTCTAGTCGGTACGCATGGGTAGGAAGTGTGCCGACTTAGTCAAGCGGTTGACAATCACCCAAATTAAATCACAACCGCTCTGTGACCCTGGAAAGATTGTAATAAAGTCCATCGATATGCTCTCCCATTTCCACATCGGAATTTCCAACGGTTGCAACAAACCTGTCGGTCGCTGATGATCGATTTTGACCAAATGACAAGTGTGCATTAGGACACAAACTCAGAAATATCTCGCTTCATGCCTGGCCACCAATACAGAAATATCTCGCTTCATGCGCGAGCTTCCCTTATGATAGCATTTAGAGAGGTGTGTTTAAATAAGTTAGCATTTACCATTTAAATCTTATTTTCATTTCCATTATTCATATGTATGTTTCATTTTATTCGAGACCATCATCATTGAATATTCTCATTAATATTCTTCATATATTAAATCCCGAATTAATCTCCAAGTGATCACCCTATTGCTACAAGTCCCAAGGTCTTGTATTCCTCATTAGGGCCCCTAGAATCTCCAAGTATGGGCCTACAATTCCAAGATATTTAACGGATTTCTAAAGAAAAGAAACACCCAAGCCTCAATTTGTACCCATCCGTAATAAGTCCCATTTAACCCAATCCTAATGTAGGGTAATGACTCAACTCAACTAAAACTCTAGGACTCTAAGTTTACTTCATTTAAGAAGGTCCTCAAGTCCCTATAAGAACAAAATAAAATAAGTATTAAAGGCGAAAAACAGGGGACCGGTCGACCGGTCCTGAGATCGGGGTTGACCGGGCCTAAAAATCTTACCTAAGAAGAAAAGCAGAAAGCTCAGTTCGGAAGGGCCGCTCGACTGGTCATAGGATCGCGGTCGATTGCACATAAAAAATATGCCTTTGTGGGAAAGCAGTGTGCCCAGTCGACCGGTCAGAGGACCGCAGTCGACCGGTCCTAGAAGACCTAGACCAATCTCATCCTCCACCAAACTAAATACAAGGCTAAATTTCAACCTTTTGCCGTTTCTCCCCATAACCCCCAAATACAAAATTACCAACAACATCTCCAAACCTCAACAAACACACTAAAATTCTTAGAAATCCTGGCAAACATAGATCTAATAATTTAAATACCCAAAATAGGTATTCAAATCTTGTATTTACCCAAATCTCCCAAGAACACAACTATCACACAAATTATTCATCATAAATCATATATTAGCAAGTAGAAAACTTGCCTTAAGCTTGCAAATTTAGATTTGAGGAAGATGAATGCAAAATCAATCTCCAAATCTTCAATCTCTCTCTTTATCCACAATTTCTCTTCTTCTCTCTCTCACTCTAGGTAAACAAATGCTCTTAAGAGAAATGAAAGGGCTTAGCAAGACTAAATCGTGGACTTAGTCTAAAATCTCCCCACAAATGATTAATACCGCGATAAAGTGACTCGCATCTACACATTTAACTTATAACCAGTCAAAAGTGCCCGAAACATCAAAATGCAATATGGATCTTATTTCGACTATCTCGTACCCAACGGGACTAACAACACCCTCCAAATTATCAATTGGAAGTTTTATAACTCATTTCAAGTTCCGGTTTCATTTTAAACCATAATGTCATTTTAAATCTTATGACAAAATAAAACACCACATGGTGACATTTATCCACACATAAGGTAAACATACAACATTTTTAGTAAATATTAACTTATCTCATTAAATTAATAGTTACTCCAGATTCCAACATTTTATATATAATTACTTCACATAGTGCATAAATATAAAAATAGTTTCTCAAAAGCGAGGGTTGTTACATACTTCCCCACTTATGAGGGAATTTTGCCCCCAAAATTCAAGCGTACCTTGTATAAAGAGATGCGGATACTTTTCCCGCATATCATCCTCGCGTTCCCAAGTAGATTCCTTGGCGTTACGATGACTCCATTGGACTCGCACCAAGGGCACAAATCGAGACCTCAACCTACGCTCCACATGCTCAAGAATAGAAACTGGTTGTTCTACATATGAAACGTCGAGTTGCAAGTCAATATACTCAAAAGGGATATGCCAAAGGGAACCTTCGCACCTTTTATACTTCTTCAAATAGGAAACATGGAACACATCATGAATTTTTTGCAAAGGTTCTGGTAAGGAAAGTTAATACGCCACTGGACCCACCTTAGCAATAACTGGAAAAGATCCAACAAAACGCGGCGCCAACTTTCCTTTCTTCCTGAAACGTTTTATACCTTTCATGGGTGAAACTCCCACCAAGACTTGGTCCCCAATATCCAACTCCATGTGTCTTCTACCCGCATCCGCATAGCTCTTTTGACGGTCTTGAGCTATCCGAATGCGATTCCGAATGAGTTCGATCTTAGAAGAAGTATCTTGGATCATTTCAGGTCCAAGGAATTTATTATCCCCCACTTCCATCCAACATGTGCGTGATCTGCAAGGTCTACCATACAAAGCTTCATAGGGCACCATCCCAATAGTAAATTGGTATGAATTATTATAAGCAAATTCTAACAAATGGGAGATATTGTTCCCAACCGCCTTTGAAATCAATCATACACATACGGAGCATATCCTCCAACATTTGGTTGACTCTTTCCGTGTGGCCATCTGTTTGAGGATGATAATAAGTGCTTAACTTCAATTCGGTTCCCATAGCCTCTTGGAAACTTCACCAAAAGTGGGAAACAAAAATCTTGTCTCGATCTGAAACGATATTTAAAGGCACCCCATGGAGTCTAACAATCTCCGCGATGCATAATCGGGTATAGCGAGCATTGTCTAGTCGGTACGCATGGGTAGGAAGTGTGCCGACTTAGTCAAGCGGTTGACAATCACCCAAATTAAATCACAACCGCTCTGTGACCCTGGAAAGATTGTAATAAAGTCCATCGATATGCTCTCCCATTTCCACATCGGAATTTCCAACGGTTGCAACAAACCTGTCGGTCGCTGATGATCGATTTTGACCAAATGACAAGTGTGCATTAGGACACAAACTCAGAAATATCTCGCTTCATGCCTGGCCACCAATACAGACGGTGCATATCTTGATACATCTTGTCCCCATCAAGATGTACCGTGAATTTAGACCCATGAGATTCTGCCATCACCGCCCGTCTCAAATCCCCCTCCTACAGGACAATGAGTCTTCCATGAAAGCTTAATCCACCCTCTGAACTTATCGAGTGAGATTCCTCTCCCTCGGATAGTAATCGGCGTATATGGTCCAGACAACCCTTATCCCTTCCTTCGACTTCTATGACTCTTGCCACAATTGTAGGAGTAACGGTCATCACCGACATGAATGCTCTCGCCACAGCATCTTCCTGACTGCGCTCTTTCCATTTAGCTTTCCATAAATCATCTAACTCTCCTTCGGGCTCTCTACTCAAAGCGTTCGCTACTACGTTCACCTTGCCCGTATGATAATGGATATTAAACTGATAATATTTCACAAACTCCAACCATTGGCGCTGTCGCATATTCAAATCTTTCTGTGAAAATAAATATTGCAGCGACTTATGGTCTGTGAAAAGACTAAATTTCTCCCCTAGGAGATAATGCCTCCAAATCTCAAGGCAAAGACAACTGCGGCCAGTTCAAAGTCATGAGCGGATAATTTCTTTCATGGGGCTTGAGCTTGCGGGAAGCATAAGTAATAGCACGTCGCTCTTGCTGAAGCACACCTCCTAATCCTTGTAGATATGCATCGGTGAAGACTAGATATTCCAACCCCGATTTTGGCAATGCAAGGACTGGAGCCGAAGTCAATCTATCTTTGAGCTCATCAAAAGAAACCTGATAAGAGTTATCCCAAACAAACCTAACCCCTTTCCGGGTCAACTTTATCAAAGGGCTAGCGATCTTAGAGAAACCCTTGATAAACCGACGGTAATAACCCTCCAAACCCAGAAAACTACAGATCTCGATTGGTGTCGTGGGTTGACCCCACTCCCTCACTGCAACCAACTTACTCAGATCCACCGATAAACCCTGGGATGTCACAATATGACCCAAAAATCGTACCTCCTGCAACCAAAAGCCACACTTCTCGAACTTAGCATACAATTGGTGATCCCTCAACCTTTGTAGGACCAACCTCAAATGAATAGCATGGTCAGATTCCGTTCGAGAATAGACTAGGATATCATCGATGAATACAATAACAAATTGGCCCAAGAAGTCCCAAAATACCCTATTCATGAGATCCATAAAGGCGGCGAGGTCATTGGTTAGTTTGAACGGCATAACAAAAAATTCATAAGACCCATATCTTGTCAGAAAAATGGTCTTGGATACATCCTGCTCCCGTATCCTCAACTGATGATACCCCGTCCTCAAATCAATTTTAGAGAAGTACGACGCTCCCCTAAGTTGATCAAACAAGTCATTGATACGAGGCAAAGGGTATTTATTTTAGATGGTGACCTTATTCAATTCTCTATAGTCAACACATAACCGGAGGGAACCGTCCCTTTTCTTCACAAACAACACAGGAGCACCCCATTGAGACGTATTATGCCTAATGAATCCCTGCTCTAACAACTGCTGAATTTTATCTCTCAACTCCCTCATTTCAACAGGAGCCATACGATAAGGATCTCTCGCTATCGGTCGAGTTCCCGGTGCTAAATCAATCACAATCTCAATCTCCAGACTCGGAGGCAAACACGGTATCTCCCGAAAAACATCTTCGAATTCTCTAACAACTGTAATAGATTCTAAGGGAACAACTACATCCCGAGAAGTCTCTTACGCAATACAATACAAATAATTACTTGTACCTCCTTCTAAACGAGGCATGACTACCAAGATCATTTCTTGTCCCGGAATGGCAAAGACTATACTCTTCCCATAACAATTAACTATTGCATCATACTTGACAAGCCAATCCATGCTCAAAATCATATCATACCCGACCATGTCTAGGACAAGTAAATCAGCCTCAGAGGACAAATTACCAAGAGTAATTCCTATATGTTTACAAACAAGTAAAATGAGCGAACCATCACCTATAGAGGACTCAAATCTAGTGAAAGTGCTCTCTGCAATTTTTATCAACTCTGTAGACTAAGCAAAACTTCTAGAAATGAATGAATGAATGAGTCGCACCCGTATCAAACAAAATGCGACCCATATATCCCTGAATAAGGAACTTACCCTCAATCGCTGGCGACGCTGGTGGAGCAGGAGGATGCATAGCATACTGGATATGATAAACTTTCCCATACTGTAGCTGACCCTGCTGCGGAGGAACAACCGGATTTGGTGCTGTGGCAGAAACCGAACATATGGATGCTGAGGGACTCTAGGAGGCTGACCCCCAACCAGCTGAGGACACTCCTTCTTGTAATGACCCGCCTCCCCACATTGGAAGTACTTCCCCGACATATTTTCCGTAACACGGCTCCGGTTGTTTCTAAACTGGTTAACACCTTGGCCCGGATGGCCCCTACCCACTTGACCACCCCGACCGGGTTGTTGCTGTTGCGAGGCACCTTGACCGTGCCTATTATTATTACCACCCACATTTAACCCTTCAGAACATTTCCTTTTTGACACGCCCCCCTGCTGTGGATCCCTTTCTCGTTATTTATTACCCAAAGATTGGGACGAGGAAAAAGATCCTCCCCTATTCCCACTGCCTCCAGGCTTTCCTGCTTGCCCCCCTACGGTAACTTTCTTGCTACTCTGCATGTACAACCGATGCTCTTGGCAATGGAGCAGTGCTGCATTCATTACCTCACCAAAATTTTGCAAGGCTGCATTACCCAGCAAATGTTGTCGAATTCTCGAGTTCAAACCTCCCATAAATTTTGAAACCTTCCTCTCTTCCGGAGTCACCTCATCCGATACAAAACTTGCCAACCGGGGGAACTCCTCTACATATTCAGCCACGGACCGCTCTCCCTGTACCAAATCCTGAAGTCTCCTTCTCATCTCCCTTTGAACTGCGGGAGGAAAATACTTTTGGTCAAACATGACCCAGAAATCAGTGATCGTCATGGTATCCCTCTGTTCTGGTGTAGTCATTGACTCCCACCAGTGTAACGTGGCTCCAACAAGTTTAAATGTAGCAAGGACTTGTTTCTTCTACTCACTACATTCCACAGTTCGTAAATGGCGCTGTATATCTTTCTTCTATTGATTTTCTCTAATAACATCGAAACCTCCATCATATTCTGGGGGATGGCCCTTTAAAAAGGATTCTCTAACTCGCTCCCACGGAGAAGGTCCCGTATGAGCTTGTGCATCCTGTGCTCGTTGTTGAACTTGTGGCATTTGCTGAGCCACTGCGGTCATAGCCGCATTAACCGCTTGGGCCACTATATTTGCTACATCAGCAGCATTAATTGTTCCTTGTGGCGGCGAGGGACCAACATCATCTTCTACAACTCTATTACGTCTCGATGGGCGACCTCTCTTAGGCAGCATCTGATATGGAGAAACAATATAGTAAGAATACTTAAAAAAATCTATAGTGCAGAAGATCGCAAATATAACCAACAAATCAGTCCTAACATTAGGCTCTATTTCAAAGAACGCTACGGTAGAACATGACAAGTCCGCAAAGATCCTAGAGACCCTAGAACCTAATGCTCTGATATCATTTGTGACAACCCGCAATCCGAAATAAGGGGTGGCCAACCCGATACTCCAATATAACGTAATCATGGATGGAAATCATTCTCAGCATCACAACAATAAAATTAGTATATGGGGAAAACCACCCAATAATTCAGAAAACGGGTTGCCAAAAATTTTAATTTATTTTGATTACAAGTAAAAGAAAACAATTTAAACAACCCAAATCTGAAGAGAAAATGGAATTCCCAAAAGGGCTTATATTACATCAATAACAAATATACAATAAAGGACCGAATATGCTGACGGCCGACAGGTACATATAACGTGTTACAACAGTTTAATAAATTACATAATACATTCATTAAATAGTTGCAAAAGTTTGGGCCACACGCCCAAGTGAAAGACCCGATCATATCTAGAATACAAAAATGAAGGCGTCTAACAAAACATCCTATAATATCTGCAAAATCTTACAGCTCCACAAAAGTATAGGAGTGGGAATATTAACACGGGCGCCCTTGCGGCGAAGAACCTGAGCGGATACAATTTCTTACACAACAAGGAAAATGAACGGGTCAGGGTCCGGTTTTATATGATTACCAGATGAATAAGAAGCATGACAGTCATGAAATATTAATCGTGAATAATAAGGATAAGAGTCTAACAATAAAAACCCAAAGCCTAATATAGCAGTTTAAATGATTATGTCTTTTATTAAATTATACAAGAAAATCTAATTAGACATCATAAATTTAAAACCTCGATTATTATTTACCATTGCATTCCAATTTCCATTCCTTAACAGGAATATAATACCATCATATGTTCTTATGGAATTTTACATATCTCAAGTCCCACTTGATTTAGAATGGTCATATTCTTATACATATAACGATTCTAAGACCGCCCATCCGAGTTTTCCCACTGTGCACGTCCCTAAATAACTATCATCTTCCAAGGCCTATCAAACAAGACAACCTGGGCACCTAACGCACGTCGGGAGGTGGCCATATGCCTGCGAGTGAGTTATAACCACACCCGGAATTACCTCACTAGCGCAGAATATACATATAACAACCCCGCATATGGCCGAGGACTATAGTCTCCCTGCATTCACTAGCCAGGGGGCATTACCTCATGCGCGAGCTTCCCTTATGATAGCATTTAGAGAGGTGTGTTTAACTAAGTTAGCATTTACCATTTAAATCTTATTTTCATTTCTATTATTCATATGTATGTTTCATTTTATTCGAGACCATCATCATTGAATATTGTAACAACCCTTGCTTTTAGGAGGCTGATTTTATATTAATTTACCATATAAGGTAATTATATAAAATGTTGGAACTGGAGTAAATATTAATATTATGAAATGAAAGTTAATATTTGATGGGTTAATGCATATTTACTGCATGAAAAAGTAAATATCATTCGGTTGTGTGTTATATGGTGTCATGTGTTTTAAATGACATTATGGATTAATTGAAACTGGAATTTAAAATGGTTTATAAAATTACCGGATGCCATTTTAGAGGGTGGAGTTAGTCCCGGAATGTGCAAGACAGTCAAAATAAGTGCCATATTGTATTTTGGTATTTTGGGCACTTTTACCTGGTTTTAGCTGAAACGCGTATTTGCGAGTCATTTTAATGTGGTATTAACCACTTAAGTGGGGAGACTTATGTTAAGCCCCGATTTAGTCTTCTAACTCCCCTAATTTCCCTATTTTATGTCTTAAACATAGAGAGAAAAGAGAGAGGAAGAAAGCGTGGGAGAAAAGAGGAGAAAGAAGAGAAAAATGAAGATGGATTGTTGCTACTACACAAAGAAATCTGAGATTTAAACTCTAAGGCAAGTTTTTTACTTGCTAATATATGTTCTAAGATGAATAAATTGTGTGATATTTATGTATATATATATTTGGAGATCAAAAATGGAAATTATGGTATTTAAACCTAGATTTGGTTTTGATGATAAAATTGTGAATTATAATGGTTATAAATCATTTAGAATATTCTTTGGGTAGATAAAGGTTGTTGGTTGGGTTCAAAATAGAAGAGATTTGGTATTTGGGAAAAGTGAAATTTTCACTTGGGTTTAATTTTGGAAGAAGGAAGAACCCTAGGTCTGCTATGACCGGTCGACCACGGTCTCAGGACCGGTCGATCGAGCCTTCGCGGGAGGGCTTACTGCTTTCCTATAAAGGCATAAATCCTGGGCGTGGTCTACCGCGGTTCCCTGACCGATCGACCGGACCCTCCATTTTGAGCTTTTTGTTTTTCTTTGTAGGTAAAATCTTGAGACGCGGTCGACCGCGGTCTCAGGACCGATCGACCGGTCCCCTGTTTTTCATCCTTAAACTTTATTTTGTTTCCTAGATTTATTTTCTTCAATGGGGACTAGGAACCTTCTTGAATGAAGTAAATTTAGAGTTTTAGAGTCCTAGATGAATTAGTTACCCACCCTACATTAGAAATAGGATATGTGGGGACTTTTCCGGGGATATGCCAATTGATGTTAGGGCATTCTTTCTTCTAGTTTATTTTTATGAAACTAGGAGTTATAGTGTTATGTTTGGGAGATTATAGAAGCGGTGGAGTTATTTCAACCTTGATGGTTTATAATATAACACCATAAACGAATGTTGGGAGAATAAAATTGAAAGTTATTCGTTCCCTTGAGGTATGCTAGTCGTGGGGTGGTAAAGCAATACCCTGAACTGCTGGAGGTTATTAAGAGTTTACCTACTCCTTTGAGGTTGTAGTAACGATATAATTTATCGTATGGCTCTGGATAATAAGTTATATTATTTACAAAAAGTAAATGGTAATGGTTTTGGATAAAATGAAACATATACATGGAAATGGTAATGATGATGGTAAATGATAATTTACTTAATCATGAATATGGTAAATGTTAATTTACTTGATACACACCTCTCTAAATGACATCATAAGGGAAGTTCGCGCGCTTGGTGATGCCCCCTAGCTAATGAATGCAGGGTGGATATAGTTCATAGGCCATATGAGCGATATGTTATGTTTTCTGCGCTGGTGAGGAGATTCCGGGTGTGGTCTTGACTCTCCCGCAGGCATATGGCCGCTTCCCGACGTATTTCGTTATAGGTGTCCAGGTTGTCTTGTATAGATAGGCCCTGGAAGATGATGGTTATTTAGGTGCGCGCCCAGTGGGGAAACTCAGAGGGGCGGTCCTAGAAACGTTATATTTATATAAATATAACTATTCATAATCAAGTGGGACTTGATGTATGAGATATGCCATAAAGATCATGATGAAGTGCCATAAAGAGCACAATGAAATGCCATAAAGAGCATTTGTTGATAATGATATTCCTGCTAAGGAATGGTAATGCCAGGATGGACATGTAAGTGAAATAAAATCCATAAAGAGCTTATAAGTATAGTTATTTTTCCTGTTCAGGAATAAACTATGAAATTAATCGGTATACAGGATGGAAGTTTTTAAATTATGTTAATCTTTGCTCTTCTCATGCAGAATTAAATTTAATTCGTGCTTTTCTTTAAATTGTCTTAGCTTATGCCTTAACCTGTGTAGATAAGTTTTTATCTTTTTAGCATGATCTTATTTATAATTGTCACACTTTTTATTCATCTGGTAATCATATAGAACAAGGCCCTAACCCGTTTATATTTCTTGTTGCATATGCGTCTTGTCTCTGCTCAAGTACTCCACCGCAAGGATGCCTGATTTGAATTCCTATTCCGATGTCCTCGGCGAGCCGTGATGCATTGCGGGTATTACGGGACACATTTGGTATAGACGTTTTCATTTTTTTGTATTCTAGCTATGATCGGGTCTCTTTACTTGGGTGTGAGGCCCAAGCTTTTGTAAATGTCTCATGAAATGTATTATATAAATTATCGAGATTGTTTAAATACTGTTATATAGTTTGTTGACTGGCTGCACATTCGGTCCCTTTATTGTATTCTTGTTGTATTAATTATATATATGTCTTGGGGTTTCCTCCATCTTTTCTGGATTTGGATTGTTTAAATTCTTTCTTTAACTTTAAAATAAAAAATTTGGCAACCCGTTTTCTGGAATTTGGGTGGTTATCCTGGATACTCTCTTATTTTATTATGATGCTGAGAATGATTCCATCTATGATTCCTGTTATATTGGAGTATTGGGCTGGCCACCCCTTATTTTGGTGAGCGGGTTGTCACAGATGGTATCAGAGCATCAGGTCTAGAGTCCTTAGGAATTTGTGTGGACCCCTTAAGTTTTCAGCGTTGCTTGTGATTTGACATAGAGTCGTAGGATTAAGGTCGTTGAACTCTCTTGTGAGATTTCATTTTCTGCCATAAGGTAGGACCCATAGAATCTTTTACGCATTCATGTGAGATTCGTAGGTCGATTGAAGAGGGACGCCATGGAAGTTCGTTGTGAAGGCGTCATGAGATGGGGTTACGAAGAACTGTAATTTGGGGTCAGAGATGAGGACTGCTTGGGTGGTCGCTTTCTTGTTGTGGTGTTTTCTTATTTTGCTACTACGACTACCAATTATAGTGGATGTAGTTTTCTTAGTACCGCTAGAAGAGAGAGTGGTACTAAGCTTTGGACTCCAAGCGACGTTAAATTGAAGTGAAAAGGAGCCACGAGGAGGGCCAAGTGTGAAGGAAGTTTGGCCCATGGAGAAGTCCGGGGGACCCTTGCAACAACGAGTTTCTCTGGGATTATGGGGCTGATGAGAAGGTGGATTCTCAAACGTTAAGCCGAGGTTCGGTCAGAGGCCGGCAGTGAATAAGGACTTATACGGAAAGGGGAGACCGATAGCGTATTCTCTTCGTTGAGGAGGAAAAAGGGATTGCATGTGAAATTATTGTCAGTCAGGGTCGGAACAATGGCTATAAGGTAGAGTGGAGAACCACTCATTTCGATTGTGTTGATTGGATGACTAGGGCAATGATAGATTGCCTAGTCGGGACTGGATGGAAGTAATATTGGTTCGGATAAGACTCGAATACGGTGTCTGAGAACCATTAGTAACTAACCCGGAGTGATTAGCAAGAATGGGTGGGAATTCCACCTTTGTTGGGGGTGGTGCATCCCCCATAATAAGATAGAGTAGTATTGTATCTACTATAGATTCGGGTGTGTAAATTGAGCTTGTAGTAGTATTTACGCTATTCTAGAAGAGAAATTATGTGACTTCCCTGGTAGGGAAGTTTTATGATTTCTTCACTCGTTATGAAGCGAGTGATGATATATTAAATGTATATGTGTAATATGTGTTATTTGCATTATGTGTCCCTTGGTTGAGTGCTCTATTGCTTGTTTGCATCTTATGTGGATGTTATGACTTATCTCCATGACCAACAAAGTTAAGTAGTAATGCATAGGAGGGGTTCCTTGTTTGGATTCCACTTTTGCGGGATGCTCCACGCGTGAACCTTAATGACGTTAGGAGTGGAGAGATGCCACTTTTCCTTTCTCTTATTTTATGTATAATATGTGAGTAAAGATATTTTGGCTTGGTTGGGGTGATAGCAGGAAGATAAATTGCAAGGCTATCTCACTTCTAGTTTTAGAATGGAACTAGTTATTCTATAATTTCTCTCCTGGATACAGGTTGAGGCTTTATAGCGGTGGATCTAGGTAGGTAGGAGATTTTTGTTAATTGTTTAGTTATCTTGTGTGAGTGTTTGATTGTTTGTTTTCCTTATTTGTGTTTGTTATGCTTTATCTCCATAATCAACAAGTTAAGTAGGCATGCGTCGGAGGGGTTCCTTGTTTGGATTTCGCTCCGGCGAGACACTCCGCCGGATGAACACATGACGATGTTATGAGTGCAGAGATGCTATTTTTTTTCTCTTTCTTTCATTTTATTTTTGTTGTTAGAAGTGGGTTGAAAGGTCTATCCGAGAATCACGTAGAAGAGTGATTAAGGGCTATTAAAGTGCGAGATAGAAGCATTGTATATAGTTCTCTCCTTTGATCGATGTGAGAGAGACTGTGATATGAAGTCGAATTGAGACTTCTGGATTGTGCCTTGATAAGAAGGCTATTTAAAAATATATATATATGTTGTTGTGGTATAAATGGTTGCAAGACTTTACAGAAAGTAGACGTCTTGTTAGTTGAAATCTTTAATTATTGAAGGGTGAAGTATAGAAGTAAAATCTTATTAGTAGAGTTGTGAATTAAAATTTTGTTTTTCGGTCCCGATTATGTGTCTTAGACCGTCATATCTTGATGACCGACAAAGCGAGGTAGTAGTGTAATGGGAGGGTTCCTTGTGTGGATTTCGCCCCAACGAGACGTCCCACGCATGAAACCAAGCGAATGTCGGAAGTCAAGATTGGTCTTAGGCACTATGGATATATTTTGTATCATATGTATATGACTTAGATAGGATATATATATATATATATATATATATATATGTAGATCGACCTTAGATTTATTAGAATGTAAGGCCCTTAGGGTAGGTAATGTTGATTTAGGAAGGCGGTAAGGAGTTGACCACGAATAAGTTGTGGGTTAACTCTATGAGGGATTAGATCCCTAGGAACGAGATTTATGAGGTCTCGAGAGGTTTTGTAGTTTAGGCCGAAGGAGATGAGGCCTTTCTTAGAGATGGTGTTACGTGGCGACTTCACTTACGGGGAGTTAATGGACGGGCTGACCTTCACTCCCGAGCCCATGATAGTGAGCTCGAGAGTGGGTTTAATGAATAAGTTTCTGCCAGGTTGGGGAGTAATAGTATTGGAGCATGGACCCATTGTCTATGCGTCTCGCAAGCTTAAATTTTGTGGGAGGTATTACTCCACGCTTGAATTGAAATTCATTGCGGTAGAGATCGACTTAAAGAAATAAGGCACTACTTCCTGGGCAGGAAATCTGGTCTTCCTCGCAAGCAACAAGCTGTTGCAATGTGTAGTAGGAGGAATATAGTTGGTGTATAAAGTTCATAAAGGACTATCGATTGGAAATTTCCTTTCACTAAGGGTATGCGATTGGGATAGTAGATACGTCAAGTAGAAAACCAGTTGGAAATTTGTGAAGGCATGAAAGCCAATTTGAACATGCACAACTCGGAAGACTTTGTAGCAAAAGTATTTATGTCTATACTTGACCATTTCATATACTCGTGCAAAAGTGGGTAGTGGTGGAACGGAGAAGGGAATATTCATAGATATTTTCTTTGAATTGCCGACACCAAACTGGTCGTGATCTAAATTGAGAAAATTGTTGATCGTTCGACCAAAACGTGGTTTTTTAGGCCTTTTTGGGTGGATTATGGGTAGAAGAGTGCACCCTGCTCTATATGAAAGAATGGTGGAACCGTATGAGGTGCCTATCACAGATGATGGGCTGGACTAGATATCCATATCGAAGGTCTAGTAAAGTTTCCATGAAGTAAATAGGAACTGTGTGGAGATGGAGTGTATCTTTCCACCCTGAAGTGGATGGATAGATGGAGGAAGTTAACTTAATGCCGAAAGACGTATTTTGAATGTGCGCCTTAGGGTACATAACTGATGGAGCAGTAGTTTTTATGGATGGAAATTCCCTTACAATAATTGGACTATTTAGATGGCCTTATGGATCATTCCCTAAGGCATGGCACCGTGAGTGGCCTAGTGTAGCCGGTGGAGTAATTCGCATACTCGTTGGATGGAACCAAAGGGTAATATGTTCCTTGGACTTGGAGTGGTCTCGGGACATTTCTTTAAAGATTTGTCTTTTGTGCCATACGCCTTGATGGGATACGTCTATGCGAAGGGAAAGTGGAGTAGTGTTGGACTTAAGCCATTTAGTATTAGGGTGAGTATCACCTAGAAGGAATGTGAAGTGAATTAGGGTGTAAAGTGGTTTGTGCCGAGTTGTGTGGATATCTCCTTCCATTGTCAGACTTTAGGATTGATGGTTCGTGAGGAATGATTTGGTGCTATGCTTGAGCACAAAGAATGTAGACTGAGATCGATATAGACGACCTTAGTTCGAGTCCATTTTGGGACGCCGTAATCACGAGGGTTTGTTAAGGGCGATAAAATAGTAGTATAAGATAGTATACCCTTTATGCGTATAGGGTATGCCCGAATTTTGAGGGCAAAATTCCCTCATAAGGGGGGGAGTATGTAACAACCCTCGCTTTTAGGAGGCTGATTTTATATTAATTTACCAGATAAGGTAATTATATAACATGTTGGAACTGGAGTAAATATTAATATTATGAAATGAAAGTTAATATTTGCTGGGTTATTGCATATTTACTGCATGTGAAAGTAAATATCATTCGTTTGTGTGTTTTATGGTGTCATGTGTTTTAAATGACATTATGTTTAATTGAAATCGGAATTTAAAATGGTTTATAAAATTACCGGATGCCATTTTAGAGGGAAAAGTTAGTCCCGGTATGTACGAGACAGTCAAAATAAGTGCCATATTGTATTTTGGTATTTCGGGCACTTTTACCTGGTTTTAGCTGAAACGCGTATTTGCGAGTCATTTTAATGTGGTATTAACCACTTAAGTGGGGAGACTTATGTTAAGCCCCGATTTAGTCTTCTAAATCCCCTAATTTCCCTATTTTATGTCTTAAACATAGAGAGAAAAGAGAGAGGAATAAAGCTTGGGAGAAAAGAGGAGAAAGAAGAGAAAAATGAAGACTGAAGATGGATTGTTGCTACTACACAAAGAAATCTGAGATTTAAAATCTAAGGCAAGTTTTCTACTTGCTAATATATGTTTTAAGATGAATAAATTGTTTGATATTTATGTATATATATATTTGGAGATCAAAAATGGAAATTATGGTATTTAAACCTAGATTCGGTTTTGATGATAAAATTGTGAATTATAATGGTTAGAAATCATGTAGAATAATCTTTGGGTAGATAAAGGTTGTTGGTTGGGATCAAAATAGAAAAGATTTGGGATTTGGGAAAAGTGAAATTTTCACTTGGGTTTAATTTTGGAAGAAGGAAGAACCCTAGGTCTGCTATGACCGGTCGACCACGGTCTCAGGACCGGTCGATCGAGCCTTCGCGGGAGGGCTTACTGCTTTCCTATAAAGGCATAAATCCTGGGCGCGGTCTACCGCGGTTCCCTGACCGATCGACCGGACCCTCCATTTTGAGCTTTTTGTTTTTCTTTGTAGGTAAAATCTTGAGACGCGGTCGACCGCGGTCTCAGGACCGATCGACCGGTCCCCTGTTTTTCATCCTTAAACTTTATTTTGTTTCCTAGATTTATTTTCTTCAATGGGGACTAGGAACCTTCTTGAATGAAGTAAATTTAGAGTTTTAGAGTCCTAGATGAATTAGTTACCCACCCTACATTAGAAATAGGATATGTGGGGACTTTTCCGGGGATATGCCAATTAATGTTAGGGCATTCTTTCTTCTAGTTGATTTTTATGAAACTAGGAGTTATAGTGTTATGTTTGGGAGATTATAGAAATGGTGGAGCTATTTCAACCTTGATGGTTTATAATATAACACCATAAACGAATGTTGGGAGAATAAAATTTAAAGTTATTCGTTCCCTTGAGGTATGCTAGTCTTGGGGTGGTAAAGTAATACCCTGAAATGTTGGAGGTTATTAAGAGTTTACCTACTCATTTGATGTTGTAGTAACGGTATAATTTATCGTATGGCTCCAGATAATAAGTTATATTATTTACAAAAAGTAAATGGTAATGATTTCGGATAAAATGAAACATATACATGGAAATGGTAATGATGATGGTAAATGATAATTTACTTATTCATGAATATGGTAAATGATAATTTACTTGATACACACCTCTCTAAATGACATCATAAGGGAAGTCCGCGCGCTTGGTGATGCCCCCTGGCTAATGAATGCAAGGTGGATATAGTCCATAGGCCATATGAGCGATATGTTCTGTTTTCTGCGTTGGTGAGGATATTCTGGTTGTGGTCTTGACTCTCCCGCATGCATATGGCCGCTTCCTTATGTATTTCGTTATAGGTTCCCAGGTTGTCTTGTATAGATAGGCCCTGGAAGATGATGGTCATTTAGGGGCGTGCTCAGTGGGGAAACTCGGAGGGGCGGTCCTAGAAACGTTATATGTATATAAATATAACTATTCATAATCAAGTGGGACTTGATGTATGAGATATGGCATAAAGAGCATGATGAAGTGCCATAAAGAGCAAAATGAAATGCCACAAAGAGCATTTGTTGATAATGATATTCCTGCTAAGGAATGGTAATGCCAGGATGGGCATGTAATTGAAATAAAATCCATAAAGAGATTATAAGTATAGTTATTTTTCCTGTTAAGGAATAAATTATGAAATGAATCGGTATACAGGATGGAAGTTTTTAAATTATGTTAATCTTTCCTCTTCTCATGCAGAATTAAATTTAATTCATGCTTTTCTTTAAATTGTCTTAGCTTATGCCTTAAACCGTGTAGATAATTTTTTATCTTTTCTAGTATGATCTTATTCATAACTTTCACACTTTTTATTCATCTGGTAATCTTATAGAACTGGGCCCTGACCCGTTTATATTTCTTGTTGCATATGCGTCTTGTCTCCGCTCAGGTACTCCGCCGCAAGGATGCCTGATTTGAATTCTTATTCTTATGTCCTCGACGAGCCGTGATGCATTGCGGGTATTACGGGACACATTTGGTATAGGCGTTTTCATTTTTTTGTATTCTAGCTATGATCGGGTCTCTTTACTTGGGCGAGAGGCCCAAGCTTTTGTAAATGTCTAATGAAATGTATTTTATAAATTATCGAGATTGTTTAAATACTGTTATATAGTTTGTTGACCGGCTTCACATTCGGTCCCTTTATTGTATTCTTGTTGTATTAATTATATATATGTCTTGGGGTTTCCCCTATCTTTTTAGGATTTGGGTTGTTTAAATTCTTTTTTTAACTTTAAAACAAAATTTTTGGCAACCCGTTTTCTGGAATTTTGGGTGGTTATCCTGGATACTCTCTTATTTTATTGTGATGCTGAGAATGATTCCATCTATGATTCCTATTATATTGGAGTATTGGGCTTGCCACCCCTTATTTTTGTGAGCGGGTTGTCACAAATATTCTCATTAATATTCATCATATATTAAATCCCAAATTAATCTCCAAGTGATCACACTATTGCGACGAGTCCCAAGGTCTTGTATACCTCATTAGGGCCCCTAGAATCTCCAAGTATGGGCCTATAATTCCAAGATATTTAACGGATTTTATAAAGAAAAGAAACACCCAAGCCTCAATTTGTACACATCCGGAATAAGTCCCATTTAACCCAATCCTATTGTAGGGTAATGAATCAACTCAACTAAAACTCTAGGACTCTAAGTTTACTTCATTTAAGAAGGTTCCTTAGTCCCTATAAGAACAAAATAAAATAAGGAAATAAAATGAGGGTTAAAGGCGAAAAATAGGGGGCCGGTCGACCGGTCCTGAGATCGAATCGACCACGCCTCAAAATCTTACCTAAGAAGAAAAGCAGAAACCTCAGTTCGGAAGGGCCGGTCGACTGGTCGACCGCATAGCAAAAATTATGCCTTTGTGGGAAAGTAGTGTGCCCACCCCCGAAGTCCCGGTCGACCGGTCAGAGGATAGCGGTCGATCGTTCATAGCAGACCTAGACCAATCTCATTCTCCACCAAGCTAAATACAAGGCCAAATTTCAACCTTTTTCCCTTTCTCCCCATAACCCCCAAATACAATATTACCAACAACATCTCCAAACCTCAACAAGCACACTAAAATTCTTAGAAATCCTACCAAACTTAGATCTAATAATTTAAATACCCAAAATGGGTATTCAAACCTAGTGTTTACCCAAATCTCCCAAGAACACAACTATCACACAAATTATCCATCATAAATCATATATTGGCAAGTAGAAAACTTGTCTTAAGCTTGCAAATTCAGATTTGAGGAAGATGAATGCAAAATCAATCTCCAAATCTTCAATCTCTCTATTTCTCCACAAGTTCTCTTCTTCTCTCTCTCACTCTAGGTAAACAAATGCTCTTAAGAGAAATGAAAGGGCTTACCAAGACTAAATCGTGTCCTCAGTCTGAAATCTCCACTTAAATGATTAATATCACGATAAAATGACTCGCAACTACACATTTAAGCTATAACTATTCAAAAGTGCCCGAAACATCAAAATGCAATATGTCACTTATTTCGACTATCTCGTACCCAACGAGACTAACTACACCCTCCAAATTATCATTTGGAAATTTTATAACTCATTTCAAGTTTCGGTTTCATTTTAAACCATAATGTCATTTTAAATCTTATGACATAATAAAACACCACATGGTGACATTTATCCGCACATAAGGTAAACATACAACATTTTTAGTAAATATTAACTTATCTCATTTAATTAATACTTACTCCACATTCCAACATTTTATTTACAATTACTTCACATTGTGAATAAATATAAAAATAGGTTATCAAAAGAGAGGGTTGTTACAATCATACATATAAATAGGTAATCACACAGCCTATGAGGATCATTAGGTATACACACAACCCAAATATTATAATTCATACGTAGTATTATTCTCATTACTATTTATGAAATATTTATTAAATTATGAATATCCTGTCTCTCGTAATTTCAAGGATGATTCACTACCCAAGAATCTTTTAACCTAATTAACCAAATTTTCCCACTATTAATTTACCCTAATAATCATCATGGGTTACTTCATTTCCCTCGAATTAACTACGTCGCAAGGTTTTAACTCAAATGGAACAATTTTCTCAATGATCCCAATATTTATTCGTCTCACTTTATGTAAACATAATCTCCACTTTAGACCTAATGTCCTTATTATAGAACAACAATCACAATTAATCAATTTAGGAAACCTCCAACGGAAAAACATCTAAAAATAACATTTCTTAAAATTTCCCCCATGAATCTGCCCAGATTCTTAAAATGCAGTTTTGAGGAATTTCAGAGTCGTTTTGGAGAAAATGTATCAGAGATCAAAATGTAGAAAATAGGATTTTCTATGCGGTAAAAGGGACAGAATAGCCATTTCAGAAATAAACGGCTTAAAATAGTTTCTAAAACGATGATTTAATTTACCTAATTCCATAGACTTCTTCAAATTCAAAAAATTATTCTACAATTCAATCATACCTATCAAGACCCAGATTTCTTCATCAAGATTCAATATAATTTTTTGGGTTTCACATTACCTACATGCAGGATCCTATTCTATATCAATTTCACCCAAGATAATGATATATGTCTTCAAAAATTCATTCAAATCACATGAATTTCATAGTTAATTCAACCTACACTAACATGGTTATTATATATGCTATAAGTTTGCAAGATTAAACACGCCACTTTTTTTAGGTCTGATCCTTTGAAGATGATGGGTATATTGGTGTTCTCCTCTCCTCGGTCTATAATTCGGCGGTGGTGGTGGTGCAAGAAGGTGATTCTAGCCTTGGAACTCCTCTCCTCTTCCTCCTATGGCCTTTATGTGGCTTCTCTTTGTTTCTCATGTAACTAGACCCAATACCCTTTCTCTAATCAGATATATTGCACTTTGAAATTCGTAGGTGTTATTTCCCTATAAATGCAAATGACCAAAATTCCCTAATGGGGTGCCGATTTGGCCTAAAACTCCCCCGGGACCCAAACTAAACTCTCGAGTAGACTTTTCTGACTATCTCAACTCTTCTAGACACATTGACGCACTCAAAATGACCATTTGGCTGACTAAAAATATATTTACTTTTTATTCCATTAAATTAATCACGACACGAATGACGCGCGTCCCGACTTAATTACCATAACTGTTGTATTGCTCACCCATGACAATTTTCATAAATTCACAATCACATATTAATTTATTCACTTAGTAGTATTCAATATAATTCTCATCAATAAATACTAACCCTTAGCTTGCTAGTTAATATTTATTTTAAACCAGATTAATTATAAATTAGTTTCCCACATTTAAATATCAGTAAAAAAAATATTGGGTGATACAGTAGACTCCTATGTTGCACTGCGGAGGAGTGACTGAAGCATAGAAGAGCATAAAGACTTGTTGGGTATCGAGTCATTGAGTAAGTCTAGTTCCTATACTATGTAAACTCGTATCATAGTGATTGTCTGGCTTGGACCGTCCGAGATCATTTCCCTTAGTGGTTTCCTCACACATCAGTGATGTGTATTTTATGGACTTGATTTATTTTACTTTCTTAATCACGCTAGATGCATGTTTAGGATTAAAAGAAAAATTTTGGTTAAGTAAAATTCGTTCACAAAATTAGTGAGTACTAAAATTGGAAAAAGTTTTCCTTTTTGAAAAAATTATTTTCACCTAAATCACACATAAAAAGGGCACCTACAAATTGGTGTTAGAGCGGGTTGCATTTAGTTATTGTGTAGATCCTTCTTTTTGTGATTTTTGGTAGTTGTTGTTATTTCCATCTCTTAGTTTGTTTTTGTCTCTATTGATTCATAAAGTTTTGAATAGATAAATCTTTTGAATTTGACTTTGGAAAATTGAATTGAAATTCTCGAAGTAGAAAATTATCATGTTAAACATATGATTGAATATTTGCAAGTGTTTCAAACTCAAAGAGATATAATTCGTCAGACATTTGTTGCTTTGTATGATGACTTTATATCTTTAAAATTGTCCAATGAAGAGAGTGGGAATAGAGTCCTAGTGTTGGAGAAAGAGTTTGAGGACTTTAAGAATTCTATGATTTGTGCCAAAGAGGATAGTATATTGATTAATGATTATAAGGCACGTGAAAATACTCTTAGAGATAAGTGCACTCACATTGAGGGGGGTGAGATAACCTTCTAGGGGTAACTAGAAATTTAAAGAAGGATTCTAACTCTTTTCTTGAGTCCAAAGTTTTAAAGCTGAAAAATGATTTAAACAATTCAAGTAGTTGTGGTAGTGGCTTATATTTCTCTAGTGCTTTGAATGTTAAAGCCAAAACCATAGTTTGTTGTTAACCACACCCAAAAGTGTTAAAAAAGTTCAACCTAAAGGTCCCATTCCTCGTTGAGTTTACACATGTTCGCATTGTTGTAGAAGATGTCACCTTAGGTGTCTTTGCTATAATCTTAGAAAAGACCCTAGAAAGTTTAAGTGTAGTGTCCCGTCGGTTCCCAAAACCCGTCAAGTTAGGTATACACCTGTTTGGGTTAGGAAATCGGTTTTAGAGATGCTAAATGCTAGGTTGGTTGATTCTCACATGCTAGCACATCATGCTTCACATGTTATATCTTGTGGATGATTGCCAACATGATCATGACATACACTAGTCTTTGCTTCTTGATATTTATCTTGCAAGTGTTATGACGTGTTTACCTCTTTTTATTATATTTTTCTTTCATTTGCATCTTATTTAGAAAAATACAAAAAGATTTTATTTTGATAAAAAAAATTGAAAATACAAAAAGATTTTTGGTTTCATATATTTTTAAGAAAATACATAAAGATTTTATTTTTGGGTCAAAAATATTTTTTCTCAAAAACACAAAAAGATTTTCAGTTTATTTTTTTGTGTCATGAGTTTACATGTTTGATGTGGCATATTAATGCTCATGAACCCCCATCGTTTCATTACCCATGTGGCTAGGACATTAGGTCATAATTATAGGTGCTTAGAATGATCTTAACCATTGATCATGGGGTTCTTTCGAAATTGATTTGCATATGGATTCGACTTTATATATATTCCATCATATACACATGCACGAGCTTTTATGTATGTTTGACTTCTCATGCATATTTGAGTTTGTTGAGATGTTCTCCTCTTAATTTTGGCATCTATGCGTAATTAGACTTAGGAGGAGGTGTGCATGTAAGAACCGTTGCACGTGAGGAAAGATATTGCTATAATTGAAAAAAGTGATGAGTGTTCTCGGGAAAGGGTTGTGAGAATATAATAAACTCATTGTGAAAGCCGGCATTTAAAAGTGGCCGAGAAAAAATTATGGGAATAAAAAGATACATATGTCAAAAATGGGGCCAATAGGACTTCTCTAAGGTGAAAAAAGTAGAAACCTCAAAAGAATTAGAAATATGAAATATTAATATCTGAGGGAGTTTGGAACGAAAAGTACAACGGGGTTGCACCACGAATCATAATGTTAAAAAATTGTGTCATGACGCTATTGTTTGTTGAATCTTTAAAATTCTTTATTTGTGTGCATAAATCTTGCGTAGTTCATTAGGATCAATATATTAATTGTCACACATGGCTAAAACTTGGTTTGATGACATTTAGCTATCAATAAGAGCTTCTTGATCATTTCGATGTGTCTGAGTTGTGATTCATTTGTCATAGTCCACGCCCATTCATTCTGTATCCACGTTTAGGCACATTGATACTATGTTAGCATGTATCTAATATTTTCTATTTTGAGTTTGTTTTGATACTATTTCAAATCTTCTGTTGATGTTTCGAGAAAAACATTTCACTCGGCAAATCATGCAGATTTTTAGAACTGGAATATGATGTTTTTGAAGTCGTTCAAAGGACTTCTGGAGGTCGTTCAAATGACAGATCCATGTCGTTCGAAGACTGGATCTAACAACCCTAGAAATAAGGTATTAAACGTGTCAGGTATGGTCGTTAGATAGGTTGTGAGATAGGTCATTTCTTATATGCTCTGCGCGATGCCATTTTGTTTACGGTAGTTTCTTGGATGGATAAACCGAGATATGTATATCGTTTAAATGATAATGCTTTATTATCCGAACGACCTGAGTTGACTTTTTAACACTTCATTCCGTTTGGTACCTGCTTCGTATATATGCTAATATTACACTATTTTGGTACATTTGGGTTATTTTGGAAAGTTTATTTAGATTGGACGCTAATTATTCATGATTGATTTTTATACTGCATTGATTTACTTTGTCGCATAATTTTTTATATTAATGAATCATATTTGTGATTGTTTGTTAGCTATGATTTGGTATCTTCTGATTATTATTAGCTGGATACACATGTTTATCTAGATATGCTTCATGTGATTTTTCTCATGCTAGATACGATGATGTTTGTTTATCTTTTTCTTCGATTGTCTATTTGAGAGAAAAAGGGGGAGAGATAGTATGTGATGTAGGTAAAGTTTTGTTTGATGAGCACAAATGTTTTTACATGCTTATATATTGATATCATATTTTGATTGTACTATTTACATATTGGTATAATCGATTTGAGATATACTGAAAATATGTATACAAATTTGTATCATGAGTTTTGCTCACATGTTTGACAAATGGTTTGCTTTATAAATTGGTATCACAAGGTTTTATATCATTTCTACCCCTATACTTCACATGGTATTTGTTTATTTCTTATGTGTAGTGATTATTCAGATATTGGAGATTTTGCAACTACAACATATAGAGACAGTTCATCCCATCGGTCCGATATTTGTTTACTAGATCGTGTCGTGTATTTTTTAGGAGGGTTATGGGATGGGATTTAGGTCATTCGTCTTGACAGCCCGACCTAGGCATTTCACTATTTTGGTTTTGTCACGGAATAGCCAAAGGGGGAGATTTTTGCCAAAGGGAGATATTTTTAAGGACAAATTTCCAAATAGTGTAAATTTGTATGTATTGGCATTATTCCAAACAAAAACCAATTTGAGTTATAGATCAATTTTTACTTGTCGCAATTCCCACATAGACTATAATGTTGTTGTGAAGACGTAGAAGACAAGCTTCAATATAGATCATGCCATGTTTATTGGTGCACGTTTCATGTCTTCATATCATATTGCATTCTGAGATACTCTCAGGTATGAACGCATAATGTTTATGGGACTCTTAAAAATGTTATTTTATTCAAAAATGATTTTAAAATGTTTGAACTTCATTTATTTTGAGATAAATACATATTAGAGTTGTATGGATCCATCCCTTGAGTTTTGGAGGATCAAATAACATAGAAAGTCATTCTAACGACATGTGAAAGTCATTCAAATGATATACTTGTCTCGTTCAAATAAGATTTTCAAGTTTGTTCAAATGATATGCCAATATCATTCTAACGACATCACGACTTAAGGTTTTTTATTTAAGGCATATTTTTCTCGAAATTTTGAGGTGTGCATAATAAAAATTAAAGAACAGAACCCTTTCATTTTTCTGCACTTGTTTACAAAGATTTCCAAAGTTAAAAACTTCCTTTGTGTTTACAAGATCCGAGCTTTCATAACTATTATGTTTAGAGATCTTGTGTTTAGCACCATCTCGAGTTTGTTCATCTCTGTTGACCAAAATTATTTCGTTCAGTTTTTCGGTGAAAAGGCGATGGACTCTATGTTCTGAGTCGTAGGAAGTTGCCAAAGTTGTTCGGTGGATACCGCGACATACATGGACTCGTGTGTTGTTGACCTGGTGTAGGTAGAATCATACCTTGAACTGTGGAGGAGTAGTTGAATCATAGAAGAGCATCAATACATGTGGGGTATTGAGTCGTTGAGTAAGTCCACTGTCTGTACTTTGTAAAACCATATCATAATGATTATCAGACTTGGGTCGTCCGAGGTTTTTTTCCTTAGTGGTTTCCTCATACATCGACATTGTGTGTTTTGTGGACTTAATTTATTTTACTTGCTTAATCACATTAGATGCATTTTTAGGATTAACAACTTAAAATTGAGTTAAGTAAAATCGGTTCGCAAAATTGGTGGATATTAAAATTGGAAAAAAAGTTTTACTTTTTGGAAAAATTGTTTTCACCTAAGGTACACGTAAAAAGGGCACCTGCAAAATTCATATTTGAAAAAAATATTTTTTTCTTTAATACTTGATTTAGAAAAACTCAAGGTTGTTAATGAATAGAAAATATATTTGACTTTTAAACTTGAAAATGAGAAAAGAATTTCTTATTTGTGAAGTTTCTAAAAGTGATATTGAAAAGAGATTTGAGTCCTTGCAAATTAAATTTGACTCATTGAAAAGTTTGAAAAAAAGTTACCTTATTTTCAAATTGACTCTTTGGGTGAATGTTCATCACATGATTTAAAGGAAACTAATTCCTTGATTTTGGTGGAAAATGGAAGCAATATTCCCTTTATAGTGAAGAAAAATGAAAGTGTGATTTAAAAGAAAATGATAAAGACCTCTAGAATAGGTTGCTCAGTGATTCTTCATCTTGTAGTGGAGATAATGATGACGATTTCGATAATGATGATGTAGATGATAGTTATAATGAGGAGGAAGGATTTTGAAAAGATTTCAATGATATCTATCAAGAGTCGGTGAAAATTAAACAATCAAACTTTAATTTTTTGAACAAAATGAAAGTTTTACAAAATGAACTTGATGAGAAAGAAAAAAAAAGTTTGAAAAGTTCAGCAAAAGTGTTTTTATCTTTAAAAATTATTTGATATTATGTAAGCAATATGAGTCTTTGAAAACACAAAATGCATCAATTTTAAAAATCAACATTGATAAGTTGAAACTTTAACTTGAACATGCAAATGATTTGAAAAATAATGTTTACGATAGAACAAATAAACTTGACAATATTTTTTTTAGAAATGCTCAACTAAAACCTAACAAGTATGGGATTGGTTTCAATGATTCAATGCTTCATAAAAGGTTTACAAAAATAAAATTGAATGATGAAAGTTCAAATGCTCAAAAGAAGGATAAGGTACAAATTCCTATGCTTGAAAAGAATGAGATTGAATCTAAATTTGAGTTTGTGAAAAATGGCGTTGGATGATCATTTTATAGTAAGATGAATCATGTTGTTCATTTTTGTTTTAAAGTAAAAAAGACTTGAAAAGGTTGGTTTAAAATCACAACATGATAAGAAAGAGGTGAAAAGGAATGAGAGAAGGTTTGAGAACGAAGGCTTGATTGTAACACCTCGTATTTTTGAGGATTTAAATAATTGTGTGATTAATTATTATTAGTGGATTAATTAAATTAATACGTGAGAATTAATTGAAAGATTAATCCGGATTAAAAATGAATATTTACTAGCGTGACGAGAGTTAGTAATTATTAATTTTACTATGAGAATAAGTAAAATGGAATAATGATTTTATATAGCTGGTCGTGGGAGTGAAATACGACAATTTGGTTTATTAAGTCGGGACGCGCGTGTGAGTCGTGTCGAGACCAATTAAATGGAGTATAAAGGTAAATTATTTTTTAGTAACTCTTATTATCATTTCGAGTGCGTAGTTGAGTCCGAGAGGGTCGAGATAGTCAGAAAACTCTACCCGATTATTTTATTTGGACTCTGGGATATTTTTAGGCCATACCGGCACCCCGTAGGGGTAATTTTATAATTTGGATTTTTGGAGAAATTAAATGTATGAAAATTAGAGAAGTATTATATCAGCTAATTAGGGACAATTAGGGTGAGAATAAATCAAAATCAAGAGAGAGCCACACTGGGTGAGGGAGAGTAAATCCCAAGGGAGGGGGCCAATCTAGCACCACCTTGCATAACCACCATCACCATCGTATAGATCGAAAAGCGAGGAATGCACCTATACCAACAACACCAACGGATCAGACCTTCGAAATCAAGGCAAGTGTTTATGACTTCCTTTCCAATAGCAATCATTGTGCTCATATTAGTATAGGAATTAATTACATGGTTTGAATTGGAAATGGGTGATTGTAGAGAATTAATATCACAAATTGAGAGTTATCTTGATGAATAATTTAACCCCTATACATGTAGAATAGGAAACCCAGAAATATATGATGTGATTGAGAAACAAATTTGGGTTTTAATGGTTCTTGAATTGAAATTGGAAGAACTACGATTTCAATGATTTAGTTTGGGGATTTCATGTTGGTGATTTAAGGATATGGAAGGAATCACAGGTTTTAGAGCCTTAATGGCGATTCTGTCGGCTATGCCCTGTAGAAAATCACGTTTTCTACATTTTGTTATCCCGTGCACTTCCTCCAAAACGGCTCTAAAATGCCTCAAAACATCAATTTATTAATCTGGGAAGAATGTGGGAAAAATTTTTAAGAAATTTTTTTTTTTAAATTATTATTCCAGAATAAATCCAAATAGTGAATTAAGGTTTATGTTGAGTGATTTGTAACCTTGTTAATTAAGTGGGAGAAACTTAATTAGACTCATGGATGATTAATGAGGATTTAACGATTCTGGAGTATTAGAAATTTTCCATACATGTTAGAATATTGTTTGGTATTGGTTTTTGGGAGTTTGGCCTTGATACATAGAGGTTTTAAGGTAAAAAAAATAGCGGAAAAACATATTGGGCTGGATGTTGAAGACGAACTGCCCAGGTCGCGCGAAGTCGCTCGAACGACACGTGGAAGTTGTTCAAGTGACAGAGTCCTCTAGTTCGAGCGATAGGTCTAGAAAAAATTTGGAAATTTCTATTTTTACCCCAAATCGATTATATAGTTTATTGGAGTGAGAGAAACTGCCATTTAGTGAATGTAACGTTGGACGGAATTAAGGGAAAGTATGTGAGGGAAATGTTTTTATTATTGTGGAATAAGATTTACCTTGGAGATTACGAGAGAGAGAGAGAGAGAGAGAGAGAGAGAGAGAGAGGTGGTAATATAATAATTATACTATATGTAATAATGAATATAAAATATGTATGGAAAGTATATGAGTAGGTTTGGAGAATACCTATGGATTTTAATAGGATGTGTGTATGCCTATGATTATTATATTGCACTAATGAGTGTTAACTCGGGGGTGCAAGATTATAATTGTTAGGTGCATTAATGGGTGTTAACCCGGGGATGCAGGATTATGATTGATAGGTGCATTAATGGGTGTTAACCCGAGAATGTAGGATTATTATTGTTAGTATCACTAATGGGTGATAACCTGGGGGTACTGGATTATTATTGTTAGGCGCACTAATGGGTGTTAACCCGGGGGTGCTGGATTATTATATTTTAGGTGCACTAATGGGTGTTAACCCGAGGGCGCAGGATTATTATTGTTATGGCACTAATGGGTCTTAACCTGGGGGTGCAGGATTAGTATATACATATGTATAGAGATGATGTGACTATATGTAGTTATATACATTATTATGATTTGCGCTAAGGGGTCTTAATCCGGGGGTGCATGATATATATATATCTATATAGATGAGGTGACTATATATATATGTGTATTTGAGGAATTTCTTGTAAGTGAAACTAGTAGTCATGGTAATAAGGATAAATAAAATAATCGTAGTAAGAAAGATTTAATTACTCGAACAATAAATATGAAAGGTAGTGATCTGGGATAGACTACTTGTGAGCGTATTATATGGGCAATACGGGTATACTACTGGTGAACGTAGATAGTGTTATGATCACTTCGAACTAGTTAGCCTAGGTAGCATAGCTAGTATGGTTTAGAAGATGCGTTAAACGTGCACAGTAGAAGAGAGGTGATAATCTCAAGCGAGAGTTTGATCACTAACATGCACATAATTCTTGCTTTAATGTAGTTTTAAATACTTGCTAATAAATATTTTTAAAACATCAGGCTCTGACCTGTCTCTTGCATCTCTTCTCTCTTTTGCTATATATATATGTGTGTGTGTGTGTGTGTGTGTGTGTGTGTGTGTGTGTGTGTTTGTGTGTGTGTGTGTGTGTGCCCAGCCACAGGGACACCGGTTCTAGATACTTGGATGGTTTGCCGAGCTGCAGCTGTTATGGAAGTTGCGGTTCATTGAGATTAGACACTTCTCTCATTTTATTCAGTTCCTAGTTCAGATATTTCAGTTCGGGCATGTGTCGCCCATTCTCATTAGCGAGGTTGTACTCAGTTTCCTTTGTATTTATTTTCATTTAGATTGAGTATTTATTGTGGTTTGGTTTGTGACTTTGAACTGGAAGGTTTTATCCAGTCTTAATTATTCAGTATTTGATTCATTCGGTATTCATTTCTTATGTATGGTTTATAATTAAATGTTCATAAATTAAATGAATTAATTGGTTTCAAGTTTAATTGGAAAATGTTTTGACACTAGCTTAATTAAATGTTTGATCATAATCAAATTCTTGAGATCTTACTGGTATTTTGTAGGACCCATTATGAGGTTTTATTTGTTTCTTACTAAGCAAGAGTTGAAAAGGGACTATTTTTAAAAAAAATCATTGATAAGGGCTACCATCAGGTGTCATTACACCCATTTTGGAAATACAAATATTTTTGGGTAGGTGTCACCTAGGCATGTGAAAAGCAAATCAATGGCAAAATCCATAATATGTAAAAAAAGGGGCAATGAGCCAAAATATTTCACTCGGATGAAAAATAAGTTAGGGATAAGAATTTCTAAAACAAAATTCTTTAAGATGGCATTCAAAACAATTTTATCAATAGTTGCTTGAGGGTTATAAATGGCTTGATTTATCATTTTGAGTTTAAACGAATATTTATGCAATGATTAACTTTTAAACATTATTTGTAATGTTTGCATGATTTGATTATGTGTATTCTTTTTTATTATATTTTCTTTATTGTTACATGAATCATACCTGGATTAACATTACAAAGTTGCAAAATATTGATTTGATGAGAATTTTATGCCATTAATGTTGAATTGATTAAAATATATTTGAATGTGTTTTTTAAATTCGTGCTTTTAATAAATATTTAAATAAAGCCTTTTCGTCAAATAGTTGAATCATGAGTTTCCTAATTACAATCAAACCTTTACTTGATTTTTACTTGCATTTGTATATCTGTATGTGACTTATTGATTTTTGATTTTTTGTGCATTTTATCCCAAATTGAAGCTATTAAAGTCAAAATTGACTGATTTTTTTTATGCATTTGCATTCAATCATACTCTTGAGATTCAATTAGATTAGGATTTAGTGTTACATTAGGGTCTATGCTGAAATTTTGGAATTTATAGTGCACCATTATGTTATGCATGTGCGGGGGAAATTTGGGGGCGTGTGCACGGTTCTCTCCCTATTACGTACTTTTTTTATGTCAGGTTGTTTTTGCATTATCTGTACCATTGGATATGCATTTTTCTTAGTGTGTTTTGTTGTACATTATGCATTGAATGTTATATTTTTATTGCATTTTCTTCATATAGCATGTTTGGTCTTATAATTGGTATGATATTGTTCTTATAGATTTCCATGTTCACTTGGATTATAACCGACTATCATTTTCTAAGCTTTTTTCCCCTCAATAGTTCGAGTAAGTGATAAGACCTTGATTGTCGTTTGGATATATGTGACATTTGTTGGGTTTGTGATTTTATATTGTGTTTATCTTGTTTAGTATCTTGCTACTTCATTCTTAGACACCTTATTCCTTGTAGCTATTTTTGTCTCTTGTGACTTTGTGGTATGTTTGTCTTTACTACTATTTGGTACTATATCGTGTGGATTGTCTCTTATGAGATTATATTATTTGTAATATCTTTCTTCGATATCACATTATTGGACATATATTGTTACTATCATTATTTACATGTCACTTCACATGTTTTGTGCTCACATGTCTCCATTACATAATTCCATATTCTATATACATGTTCACATATTCTCATATCATATGTTTATATCTTGATCTGACACTTACATTCCTACTCCCGTCATGTTTCACATGTATTTTACATGATATATATGCCATATTTTGCCATGTTCATTATAATTTTCTTATTCAATGCTTATCTTTAAGGGTGCGTATGTTTAACACTTAAGAAGATTGCATGTATTTGTTGTTATGACCTTTTCTTATGAATTATTTATCATGCATATCCTTAGGGGAGTGGTTTTTTCCTGAGTCTTTAATTGAGATATCATTTCATTGTGAATTTAATCCCATGATACTTATTCGTTATTTCTAGCATGTAATCTCTCATATGATTTAGTGTTGACGATTATTGAAAAATGTCACATATGTATTTTTCAATTGCTATCTTATGAGGGTTCTCTTTCTCCTATTATTGATACCTTAGGACTTGTTGTCCTGAATGTGACATTATGGTTGAGGAGGATTAGATATTTTATGTGCATCTCTATATCCATTTATTATTTTTTATTGTACCTTTTTGTTTGGTACTTTCGTATTTGATATCCGTACCTTATTATGTGGTACTTCATTCTTGGATATTTGTATACTTTTTTGGATGGGTGATGTACCTTTAATCTTTGTCTATCATTTAGGTTTCTTGGTTATTATGGTACACTATGTTGACTTTATAGATTTCCACCCTTATTTGATCCATTCACCATTGGTATCTTGGTTTTTATTTGATATCATATTCTTCTGCTTATATTGGCATATCTATGTTTCTATATCCTGATTTGTATTATATTGTTTATATATCACCTATACGTATTCTATTCTTATTTTTAGATATCTTTCATCGTCTCATTCCTATCTTGATATTCATATTATGATAATCTTGTATATTTTCTTTCCATGTTCCCTTTATAGATTTGGTATTTCACATGCTTTACTAGCTCCCGTTTTTGCTAGTTTTATTAGTCATTACAATCTTCTTTCACTATCATGATATATCTTCTTTTTGATTTTTTTTATCCAAAGGTGGATAAAATTGGGAAGAAGACATGAGTTTAAGGGGGAGATAATGTTATTTACCTTAAGACATTGTGTTGTGTCAAAAAGGTTGGTTTGTGTTGTCTTCTTTACATTATTTCAAAAGGCGGGAGAAATCTCCATGATATGAAGAGATGATTTGTAGGGAGAGATATACTCATTGATATTAGATTATTTCATATTTCACATGCTTATAGGCTTTATATTATGATATTAGATGATTTCATTTTTCACATGCTTACATGTTTTACATCATCTATATCATATTTTTCTGAGGATTCCCAATCATGGGGAGTTTTTCCTTGCGCATACTGGCGTACGTGATTCTATTTGTTGTTTCATGCGCTTTTCAGGCCCATGTTCAGACTTGACTACTGATGTGTCATTAGTCTATTGGATTTTTCCACGAAATAGCCAAGGGGGAGATTGAAAATATAAATTTTGTAATGATGTTAGTTAGAAAAAATTTCATAATAAAACACTGAATCTTGAGTCCATCAAGTCAAATAGACTTGACTCCCTATGAGTGAGGCGTGATCTACTGTATGTTAGATGAACTTTGAGATTGAAGATCACGGACTACCACTCATTCAAGACATCCATATCCATGCATTCACATTAAATTAAAGATTGTATCATTTTTGTAGATTGTGAATTAATTATGGCTAAACACACACACGCGCTTGAAACATTTTTGAAAATGTGAGGATTTTAAGTTGGTGGAACAAATGTTTAATTATTTTAAATTGTCTCAGAGATATTTTAAAGTTATTTGAAAATGATTTTGGGAGTTGGTCTTTGATTTTTAATGTATTGGGATAAAAGTACATTCTTTTAAAATGATTTTGGAGAAAAATAATTTGGGGGAGTTCGAACGGGCACAAAATGGGGGCATACACATGGTCAGTTCCATGATTCCTTATTGAATGGGATCATGCACATGACCTGACCTAAACGTGCACATAACAGTGTCATATTTTGGAAAACTCCAATTTAAAGGCCCATTTACCACCCATTTATAAGTGTTTTAACACTTCATAACTATAATACATTTCTGAGAGCATTTTTGGGGCTGAGAGCATTTTGCATTTTCTTCTCTTCCCAATTTCACCTATTCCCTCCTATTTTTATAAAACTTATATTTATACTTGATCTCTTCTTTTGAGAGATAATTGAGAGTGTTTTGGTTCAAATTTCACATTGCATATGCAGTTAAAATAAATCTATATTTTAATTGTATGATCATCTACTCATACATCTAAAAGAGGAAGGACCTCTGTTTATTGAGAAATTAGAGTGTGGCACGATTCTAAGGAAGATATTGTAATTCTTTGCTCCCGAAGTGGAGTTCATTCTGGGTTATAATTTTTATGGTGAAGAGTTGCAATGTTCGTATATAACTACATGAGAGTTCTTGTGTGAGAGGAATCTTCTTGCATTATGCAAATTTCTTTTCAAGTATATATGAAAGTTGGAGTGCATCATGGTTTATTACCCCTAGTTGTGGATTTTTCCTCACAGTTATGTCTTATGGTTGACTGTGAATGATTTATACTCATCTACACAATATTAATCACACACATCACTTAGATCCCATTTTTAATGTAATGAAATTGAATCAAAATTGACTTAGGTGTGTTATATCTAGTTTTGGCCATCTATATGCTTCTAATAACTTGTGTGAGTTAATCATCTTGTTTGATATTTAATTTGGTCAAACATGTGTTGAGCTACTTAGATGTGCAAGAAAAATTGTTTGAAATAAAAAATTGGTCATAAGTTATCATCAAACCTATTCACCCGCTCTAGGTTTGGTTTTCATGTTCTACTCACGTACATAACTCATAATTTTAGACATTAGAGTTGATTTCATACCCACCCTCCACTAATTAGATAAAAGGGTTGAATACAAAAGTTACCTTCTCGTTTCACAAGTCACTGGAGTTGGTCACATACATACCTTCCTCTAACTATATAATGAGTTAAATATGGAAGTTAATGTATCATTTTACAAGTCACTACAGTCGGTCACATACCTACCCTCGACTGATTAGATTATAGGTTAAAAATGAAAATGAGTTCATGGTTTTTCAAGCAATTGAATTTGGTCACATAACTACCTGTAACCGATAAAAGTTAGATATACCTTAAATATACATACACTAAATAAATAAATAAATAAAGTCAATAAACTTAAAAAAAAAACTTTTCATCAATTCTTATAATGGCATAAGGCTTGAAAAATATGGTCGATTGACTTACATCAAGAAAATAAAAATACAAACCATAGTGACTAGGGTGTAAAGGTGCAAGGGGTGACATCCCCGTAGATTTTGGTTCCCATTTCTCCTTGTTCAACCTAACCTTAAGAAGGAATTGGATCAATTGTCTGCTGATTTACCTCTTATCTAGAAGCCAAGAAGTTACCCCATTGCCGATGACAATATTTTGAAGAGACAATGTTCTAGATAAGGAGTATCACCCTCAAGGATATTTCCCCTTAGGTAGAAAATCCAACCTTTGTTGAATGCAACTGGCCAATGATATTCAAGTTGAAAGGTGATCTTCCTAGACATCATCTTCAAAACTTCGTCGAAGGACTTTTCCTTCTCTTGCCCTACGTCGACAGCGAGAGAAATCTGTTTCCTTTGCTAAATATCATTTTCCAAGATCTTTGAGGAGACTTCCTTCTACATGTTCATCAATTGGGAATCCATCTTGTTATAATTTGAAAATACTGAGTGATCAAAACCTTGAATGGAGTGAAAATACCCAATTAAAAATATCATTGAATTGAAGCAATGTTTTCCTTTATATTCCTTTTATACATAGAATAAACAACCTATTTCTATGTGATAAAAAGACTTACGAATTAGATAACACCGAATGTTATCTTAAATTTTTGTGAGTAAGTCTTATAAGGAAAAACCCATAACAGGAAAAAACTTTCAGTTGACGAAGTGAAAAATTCATTATGGTAGAGTATTACAACTAAAAGACAAAATCTTACAATCGCACAATGCTATGACCTAATATAAACTCTTTCCCACCATATTCTCCAATAAGAGCAGATGGAGAATGCTACACAACAGCGATCGATTTCTGACTCATCAAATGTCTTCTGAAGTACAAGAAGAACTTTGTTAAGAATCCACCAATGCTTGATTACAAGATTTTAGGATGTGAGTTTTTCTAAAGGTTTTGAAAGTGCCTAAAATTATTTTATCTTAATGAAACCCCATAATCTATTTTTGAGGTATTCACATAAGTATTCGACTATATTAATATGATTATTCTAGTTTAAGAACAAAGGCATAAGGTTTTAAGCTTAAATATAACTTGCCGTCAAAGTTGGAAAATCAAACACTTCAAGAACATAAAGAGAAGAAGATAAACAATAGTTTAACCCTCAATAGTTATTAAACTCAAAAACAAATGTCTTAAATATTTCCTCGTGATAAAGTGTCTTTTCTCTCAAAAATATTTTCTCAATAATTTTTCACTAGAGTTTTTAACAAAAGATTATATAAAGTATGAATAAAATCATCCATTTAACATAAGCTTTTCTCAGAGTGGAATGTAAACTTAAGTCAAGTGGGGGATGGCATCACAAGGGGATCTAAATCACTTGACTCTAGGAAATACTAAGTTTCCAAAAGGTCTGCACATTTTCCAAAATGATAATTTTTTTAAATATCTAACTTTAAGGTCAAGGTCATGACCAACAAAGGAATTTTCAGGGGTGCTATAGGTAGCCTCACTACAATAAAGGACCAACGAGAGAAATCACAAGAAAACTTAGCCAAACTGGTGAAAAATCAGGCGGTACCGTGAGAAAAGATGCATAGCATTGCATTAGTGAACATACACTTATCCAAAGTAGGGTATAAACGAAGAGACCAGTTTTGGACAAAAACAAGCCATGAATGTTTAAACCATTACACAAACATTCGTGTGATATACTTATGCAAAACTTCACTTCAAAAAGTACGTTTTTTAACTATAGTATACTTACATAAGTGAGTCACCTAAACCATAAAATCAAACCAAACACACGCCCGCACATAAAATATTTAATTTGAATGTGGCAAAAGTTTGAAAAGGTCTTTAGAAATTTCAAATATCTTAACAAAGTGGATACACCAATGTAAGATTATTCTGGTGTCCGGTTGAGATGTCGAAGAATGTTTAGAGCTATTATATCGTAGTTGGGTTATACCAGAATGACCTGAATGACTAATAAAGTATAGTAAGTATATTTTGAACTCAGAATAAGACAATCTAGATATTTGTGGAGCACATGAGCATAAAATCTTGCATTCTCCAGTTGCAGTGCTTCACTTTCCTTAGTATAATTTTCTTTACTACTTCTACTATCCTTCAACTTGTTTTACAACTCATTATTCTTTATGTCTTTGTGTTCAAGCTTATTTCTCATGGCATTTACTTCATCATAAATAATGTTAATCCTGGTCTTTAAGAATCTAGATCAGTTAGCCACCTCATGAATAACTTGTATGACCTGTAAAAATAATAAGAAAAATGATTGGTTGGTATATGAATGATCTAACAAACATTAATTAAATAGATCAAAGTTGTCTTACAAACACCATGTGGCACAACCCTTCCTTTTGAAGTATTTCCACATCGAACCCTCTCAAGGCCCACATGTATTTAGGCAACATAGTTTTATGAACAACAAAGTAACTGACCTCGACATTCAGGTATCTCAAGTCATCGAACGTGACGGGGTCCTTGTCATTAGAAAATATAATTGTCCATGAATACCACCTAGAGTATGATGGGGGATTTGGGGGCACCTCTTGTCTTATAAAATCATGTATGTTAAGTTGTACCCTATTGATAGTGTGTCAGGATGAGTCTTATTGGTGAATTTATTCTTGGTCTTTCATCCCCTCTCTCCATCTCTTTCTCTTTAGTATCCTTCTTTCGAATGAAGATGATACACTTTTTTAAGTGCCAATTACACCTTGGTTAACCCGATAAGGCTGACCATCCTTGTTCTTTAAACTCTCCCTAGAAACGTAAAGATCGACCACGCTCCTATGATTACAATCCATCTCTTCAACCATCTCCTAAATACATTTGGACGGACCTTTTACCTTGTATGAAAAAAGAAGGTAAAGGTCATATTCGTCATTGAGGTCTTCTTGATGATAAATTGATTCAGTCTCCTCTGAATTGTTAGAGATTACATAGGTTAGAGAATATGCCTCCCCAACATACACACCATCACCTTTGTGTTATTGATAGGAATGGTTATTAGGATTGATGAATCACCGACTATAACGTAATTGATAGCTTTCACATAGGGTAAAATTGTGAAGTTCTTGGCCGAAAAAATTGTCCATCCGTATCCAAGAAAAATATAAGTTTCCCTATAGTAAAATCTTACTCTCAAAGGATTTCACCTATTCCAAACTTTTTTCAAATAAAGTAAGTGTCCCTCAAAATCTTTTTGCTTCTTGTTATAGTGAGTATTCTCATCAAAATGATAAAGATTTATCAGTAACTAATGAATTTATACTGAATAAAAATTAAAAGAGTGGTATTCAACTAGGGTATCCAACCTCTGGAGGCACATAAAGACCTGAGTAGTTCCCACCATAATTTTATCATTTGAAAGTAACCTAATTGCTATACTTGTCTTTGGCTCGACTGGAAATGGTAAGTGCTAGACGTAGGAAAAGTCCAAAGGTAGTTGAAAAAACGGATTTCATTCGTGACTAAATTAGTGCTACAAATTTGAGTGATGGGAATAGTACCCATTAAAATTCGAAAGAAACTCCTGTGTTGATTGGACCCGTAAGATTCTGTAAAATGCATTAAATCGACTACTAATGGAGGGGGGGGGGGGGGGATGAATCCTCCCTCTATGATAGATATTGTCATGAAATAGACCTCACCACTAGGTAGGTCATAAACATATTCCTCATCAGGCGATGTCCTTATCTTACCAAAGCTAGGTATATCATAATTAGTACAAAATGCTTTAAAGTCATTCTCTAAGGTCATTCCGTACTTTATGTAACATCTAGACATGGCTTATGAGTGAAATGAATAATAAAAAGTTAAAAAAAAGAAGAAGTTCGTAAAAAAAGATGTTTTGCGCAAACAAAGCTTCTATACAACTCAAATGAGAGAGGGAGAGAGAGATGGAAATTTTTTTGTACCTTTAACCTCCAAGCAAGGGCCAAATTTTTTTTATACTCCTTAAATCCCAAAGATATTTAAAGTGAATAATCTCTTAGAAAGAGAGACACATGGTGACACCTCCAAGTTACACAGTGCACACGTTGTGGTTACCTAGGAGAGAAGAAATATCGACGCGCATAACACTAGGCATATCGATTACGTGCGAGTTGGCCCATAATTTTGTTCTCACTAAAAGTAATTAGGGGTGTGCCTGCAGTTTATGAGACCCTAATTGGAAAATCCACATCACACGTGGTCAACACACTGATATAGAATTAGGCTGACCAGGAGTAAAGATCTATCACCCTAATTCTAGGTGAACTGAAGGGACCATGAGTCGGGCAGTTCATGTGGCAACACACGTGTCATTTGAGAATATTACATCACTATAAATTCTAGTCACTTGAAGATCACAAACAAGATAAGGACAAATTTATCAATTATGATAACATTGTGATCAGATATAATGATATTATAACTCAATAACCTAAGGGATCAGGCTTAATAAAAGGCCAATCGCATCAAGAAGGCTCAAGGGAGTAGTTAGCATAGTTAGGAGACCTATATCTATAAATACAATAACCCTAATGAGGAAAGGGATATAGTGAAACTTTATATCATCATCTTGGACTCTCAACTAATAATCTCTACCATTCCAAGTCGTCTTTTTTTATTTATTTAATTCAAACACCTCTTTCTCTCTGTCTCCCATGGACGTACGTAGGTTGACGTACCAAGCCATGTATATCTTTGTGAATTGTTCAATATTGCACTCATATTTGTGGGTACATTGGTATATAACATTATTGTCGGATTGATTCTCTTTCCACTCCCATTCCCAAAAAAATTACATCATGAGAGACAGAGAAGCTTACCAATATCTAAAAAATTTGTTCTAAAGCCGAATTAAAATGAGTTCATTTTTCAAGGAATTTTAGACTCTTTGCAATTCCCTCAAAAGTGCAATAATGATCTCAAAAAATGAAAATATTTTATTGGAAAATACAACATTTTCCCAAGACAATTCTTCATCATCTCGGTATTATTGAAATAATTTTCCCCAAAAAATAAAAACACAAATCCATAAGAGAATAAAGGCACCCCCCCCCCCCCCCCCCCCCCCCCCCCACACACACACAGAGAGATTTCTAAAAAATATACCAACATCAGGTTGAAACCAATTTAGGTTATAGAGGGATAGTATTCATATTGATTTCGCGTAGAAAATTCAATGGGAAATTAATTTACGTTAGAAAAAAAATTAAAGGGAAAACCATTTTGAGAATTGATATTGGGGTTGAAACCCAATTTTAGTTGAAAATCAAATTTGGGGTCGAGATTTGTGTTTTTAATAAGAATCAAGTCGTAATATTGAAGGGAAGTCAATTGAAAATTCAATTTAGGGTTCGAAAATATATTTGAGTTAAACCAACATTTTAGCGATTGGGATTTTAATTTAAAAGTGAAAGGAAAATTGATTTTGGGTTTCAATTGAAGAGAGAGAGAGAGAGAGAGTATAATTTTTATATGGAATATAGATTTAGGCCTTAAAGTATTACGTGTTAAGATTCCTTGACAATGAATATTTTCTTTGTAAAAAAAGGTTCTTATTTTGATTTTTGCACCAACCAAGCTCCCCCCCCCCCCCCCCCCCCCCCCCCCCCCCCCCCCCCCCACACACACACCAAAAAAAAAAAAAAAAAATGTATTATCTTTCTTAAAATTAACTTCTACGCTTTTACTAGAATGTGATCAGTGTCCAACATTGACAATTCCCGGCCCACTTGACATCCAACATTTTAACTAGTGAAAATTATTCATCGCCATAGTCAGCCATGTTTTCAATTGATTGGAAAGCATAGTTTAAGTTGTATAATGGATTTATAAACTTAATTTTACAATGTTAAAACTCAAAATTGAATTTCCACGGTAAAATCTCTAAACAAAAATCAAATTACATTTAAAATCAAATAACATTTAAAATATTGTGAATACTTTCCAAATAAAAAAATAATCAAATAACATTTAGGGTTCATTTGGCAAACCAATTCCAAGGTTTGGAGATTAAAATTGGAAGGCCAATTTTCAATTCCGTGAAATTAAAATTGGCCTTCGAATTTCATTTCATGGCTTGGAATTGGGTTGCCAAACGGACCCTTAATTTATTACACTTTATTTCTACAAACAAAACTAATTTATTAAATTATAAAACCAGGACAAGCTCAAACTTGTAGCGTATGAACAGATCATTTGTCAAATAAAAGTTTATAAATTATACGTTTCGAGATTTAGAATTTTATCTCTTTTTAAAATATTGTCACTCATATTGACACAATAATGAAATGTGCGACCATAAGCTCCGGTGATGATAATGTTGATGGGGCTGCTGTAATAACTATTTTGTATATGAACCCTCCTCAAAACACCGTGCAGGGCCGGCTCTGGCCATGTGCCAGGTGGGCAGTGGCACAGGGGCCATTTTACAATAAATACCAGATATATGTATATTTTTAGGGATCCAAAAATATTTTATATATATTAAAAAATATTTTTTTTAAATGAGTTTAGTTTTTTAGGGGCCATTTTTTCAACTATTCAAAAAAGAATGATACAACTTTCTAAAAAAACTCACCCAACTCATTTAAGATTACCAATTTTTTAGGAGTCATTTTTTCAATTACTCATAACATCTTTTTGGTTTCCTCTCTCTCTCTTTCTTTTTCCAGCCCACACTCTCCCTCTCTCCTTACGTCTCTCTCTCTCTCTCTCTCTCTCTCTCTCTCTCTCTCTCTCTCTTGCAAGCTTTCGTTTTTAATTTTTGCAGAAGTTGGAGGCTGTCCATTTTACTACTGTACGCAAGTTGTAAGATATCTTCTTTTTTTCATTTGAAAGTTGTTGTCTGTAGGATATCTTCTTTTTTCATTTGAAGTTGTTGTCTTCTTTTGCATTTGCAGCAAAAGGTAAGTTATCTTTTTTTGCAAGTTGTTCTCTTCTTTTTTCATAATTTTTTTATACATATTTTAATCTTTTTTATTACTATTTTTTTTATTAATCTGTTTTTTTAAATTCATCAATGTTTTACTAATCTGTTTTTTATGCAACTTATTTTTTTTATCAGGTTGTTTCTTTCTACATTAATCAAGTCGATGAAATTGGAGAGGGAATAAAAAGCTCAAAACAGGTGACATTTTTTCATATTTTTTATATTCAATCAATTGAGATATTTCTAGACTAAAATTATCTATTAATGAATTGCTAGATAAACTTGATTGTAAAACTTTAATTAGTGATTTTTCAAGTCGAAATGCTAGAAGAACAATTTTTCAATGAGTTTTTAGGTATTTAATACTTTTGTACAATATTTTTTTGGAAGGGCTCTAAATTGAGTATCGCACAGGGTACTACAAATCTCAGGATCGGCCCTGACACCGTGAACCAAAGCCCGAACTAATGGGGGTGTTTTAACGTGATACTTTGTGTATAATTTTAGGGTACCTTTGGTACTACAAAATTATTGGGACTAAATTTAGAACCTAAATATTCAGTGTCCTTTTTCTATGGCAGCAATATTCACAACTCCTATTTGTCAAAACCTCTATACTTTTTACTATTAATTTGACATAATAAAACTGGCGAGGAAGCCTTTATTAGTTCTCATTAGCTTCAATGGAAAATGATCACTATATGGGGAATTTTTTAACGCGTAATATCAGGTAAGAATTCCACCAATTTAATAATTTATCTAGAATATACTTTAAATGTGTATAAATTTTTTAATATACTGGTAAATTGAATAGGATTTCTACCACCTTAAATTCTTGATTATTTTGAGCCACTTAACTGATTATGAAGTCGGTTACCACCACCATTTTTTCTTTTATAATTACTCTCATTCCCAAGCATCTTTACTCTGTTGCTAATCATAGTTGTTATATATAAAAAAAGCCAAACATTTAGTCTTCTAATGATAAAAGCAGATGCGTCAATCATTATCTCAACATCAATACTCTTTTTAATAGAGTAGGCTTGTTTTTAACCGATTATATAATAGAAGATATGGGGGGAATAAAGCACATGAGTGGATTATGGTTGTTAGAGCATCCTTATCGGTGATGTATAAAGAAAGACAAAGTTACAAAATAAAAGTAGAATTTACCTTTCTTCAAATACTGAAATATAAAATGGTGAAAGGCTAGAAAGTTGGTAAATGGCTTCCTACGAACAAATGTTGTTCGTAGGAAGTAAAATAAATTTCTTGCGTACAACATTTCTTCGTAAGAACTCAAATGCTTAATAAAACTGATTATTTAAATTTGGTTTTAACTTCTTACGAATTTTAAAAGTTCGTAGGAAGCATTTGCAAATTCCGCATCCGTTCAGTAAATTTAGAGAACCACTACCAATTCTTCTACAAAATTTGTAGACAAATCCACCACTATAACCCTCAAAATTTGTAAACTTACGATTTTTGTTGGATTGTAGTCTCTTTAGTGTGGATGCTCTTAGGAAGTAGTAGGGATTTGACAAGTTGTAGTTTACTTCGTTTTAAGTGAACGACTATATCGAATAGTAACCTATTAAAAAGAAGCGGGGACATCTAATGCACTTGATTGATACTGTCGAAGTTTGTTTGACACTAAAAACGAGAATGGATAAATATTTAAGATTCATAAAATAGTTTTTTTAAGAAGAGCGTGGGGGATAAGATGTCAAGATTAGGGAATTTTTTCGTCATTTGATGGGGTAGATACATTTGACTTCTTGTTGTGTGTTTAGGAAGCACAACAATTTATTTATTGTTGCCATATGTGACTAATTTATTTTAGAAGGGGTTTCATTTGCCTCTCAAATCATAATTTGAATTTGAATAATTTATCATTAAGTGGTACTAAATAGTTTTTGTTGAGTAACGGTTATATTTACCTCTTAGTAATTAAGAAGTAAAATTACATCTAAATTTGAATACGTAATCTAAATCTAACTAATTTTGTTCATTTAGAGGTTCATTAAGGCACAAAAATACTTCTAAAATATTTCTTTTATTTATGAGGAAGTTTTTGACAGCTTTATTATCTGTTCTGACAATAAAGTCTTCAGGTGATAAGAAAATATGGAATTTTTTAATAGCAAGCTTAATTGCTAATAATTCCTTTTCAAAAATAATATAATTCAGTTCATTTGGTTTAAATTTTCCTGAATTATATCCACATATCAATTCATGTTTTTGAATTATTTTTGGGATAGTGGTTTTCTTACCACGAAAAGTTATGTTTATATTGTTATGCTAGTATGAATGTTAAAGTAGAAACTATTATACTCCATCACAGAACTTATGTTTCTGGAGAAAATTTTAGAGTAAAATATAAAGTTTTTGGAACTAAGTGTCATAATAATTATTGTATGAAATATCGTTTAATCCTAGTTTTATATAAATAACTATGTTATTTGGTATATGCAGTTATAATCTCCATATTATAATCAAGTTACGACTGTCCTCGTAAAAAAAAAAAAAAAAAAAAAGAGTAAAAAATCACGGTGATTTAAATATAAAGATATTATTATATTATTTTGAAAATCTTTAAAGTTTTCATAAAACCCATATCCCTGTTATTATTTCAAAGCCCATATTTCCATTCGCCAAAAAGCTACTCTAGTTAAGCATTAGGCGTTAGGAAACCTGGTTTTAGGCACCTGAAATAACATATAATAGGAGGTCTTAGGTACCAATGGAATCTCGAAAAGATGAACAAAGTAATAATAATATTAATCTACAATGTTTAGCACCATGGTTACAAAAAGATGAGTCTATGTATAATCATAGTTTACATATAGATAAAAAAATCTGAAAATGATATTAGTAAAATTAGTACTACGTTAAATAGTTTAACTGATATAGTTTTTAGTTGGGTCAAACGAGCTGAAAGACATCAGGTCGTTAATCAAAATTATGTAGAGAAAAAATTAGATTGTATTGAATTCAACTTAAACAAAGTTGATCAAAAAATTAGTCAACTCGAAACGGTTACAAATTTAGATCTAAAAGAGGAGACTAAACAACAAATTGAAAATCTATAAAACAAAATAGATAATCAAAATCCAGAACAAACTGGAATGAATAACCCAGGGGATAACAAAATTCCTAGGTTATATTATGGTTCGGAAGAAATTAAAGCTCTTCAAACAGAAGAATTTAATTACACCGAATATATAAATGTTCGTGAAATATTAGATTATTGGAAGCATCTATACAAAGATCCAATATTAACTGTTTCAGAACGTAATAAACTCATTGAACAAATACAAACCACGTATTTGGAAAATGAAAAATTATTACAACACTATCAGTATGAATTAAACCAATATTCATCTGATGAAGAAGAAATTCCACCACATGTAGTAAATACAATTGATGGAAAAAGGAAGGCTGAAGACCCACTTTAGGAATTCCAAAATTGGGAAGCTTTTGAAAATTATATGCAAACCCCTGCATATAAAAATGAAAAAGAAGATTTTGTTATAACAGGCAATGCTTCTACAAGTAATACTAAAAATGAGGATGAACCAAACCCTTTTTTCCTAAGAAGAGATAATTTGAATAAACAAAATATATCTCAACATGGTATTTATCTTGATCTAAGGCATATACCTTTTAAAGATCAAGAACAAACTATTAATGAGTGGGCACAATCCATGTCTATACTCATTACTAATTATAAGAGTACATGGTCTAAAGAAAAAATTTTAGACTACCTTGCTGCAACACTCCAAGGTGATGTTTTACAGTGGTTGCAACAATGGGAAAGCTCAGAAATAGGAATTCAGCAGAAAACTGAACTCCTACAAACCTTCAAATCTTTTGATGAAATATTAAAAGGATTTGTTGAAATAATTAAAGAAAATCTGATTGGATATACTGGAGAACCCAGACTCCAAGAGGATGCGTGTTACATCTTATCTAAAGTAGAATTATGTAACATTTGTCAATTTGAAGAATTTGTTGAACTATATAAAAAAATATTATTTCAAACTAAAACATTCAGAGACCAAACACTGGATGGACCAATTCTTTCATAAACTCCCAAACCCATGGGATGAAATAGCCTTAAAATCTTATCCTGGTTGGTTAAAAACTATCGGGAGGGACGAGAAAGATAACAATCTTGGTTTTCGCATTAATTGGGTATTAAGAAAAATATCTGACCACTGCATTGAAATAAAAGCCAAGAAACAAGTTAAAAATCAAATCACGAATTCTAAAGCTGGTTATAAATGTTGTGATAAGATTTTAAAAGAAAACTGGAAAATAGGATGTAATCCACCTCCTAGAAATTCCAAATATTCTAAATATTCTCGAAAGAGAAAATTTAAATGGAAACCTTGGAAAAAGAAAACATCTTTTTCAAAGAATAAAAAATATATTAGAAAAAAGAAACCTTCTAAAAAACCACCTCTAAAAAAGAAGTGCCGTTGTTACATTTGCAACGAAGAAGGCCATTATGCACCTGATTGTCGTAAAAAAGGAAAAAGTGCAAATAAAATGATAAAATTTCTTGAAGAACAATAATTAGAAATATTCTATGGAGAAGATTTATCTTATTCTGATATTTCTAATTATGAAAATTTATATGAGATTGAATCTGATTCGGAAACATCCGATGAAGAACTCGTATTTATGTATAATACTGCAGAAGTACGAGGTAGTAGCGAAGATGAGCTACAAACAATAGCCCTTCGTGAAATAGTTGGAGAAGAAATCACTTTTACCAACGAACAACTACAAGAAATTGATAATCAAAGGCAACTTATAAAAAAAGAAGATGTCTATAAATTATCAAAATTCAAATTATTCTCAACAAGAATATTTGAACAATTTAATGGTAATACTACTGCTGGCTCAACAGATGATGAAACATCAGATATTAAACTTTTTGATTTAAAAAAGATCAAAAGATGGAAGAAGAAACACCCAAATATTAAATATATACACATCGGGTTTATTCAAATCTGTATTACTGCCCTGTTTAGACAAGGTATGGATACACCCGTAGCTATACTGGTCTTAGACAAAAGATTCAGTAATCCTATGAACGCCATAATTGGAGGAGTCCAATCCAATTTGGTAAATGGAGTTATTTGGTTTAACATAAAACCAAATTTCTTCATATCTATTGATGATCCAAACATTGAGGAATCTGTCATTATAAAAATCCAAACCAAAGGAATAGGAATGAAAGATACCTCACGAAATATGTCAATACATTGGAAAACAATTCATGAATTGACAACTCTACCACATACAAATACACAAAATGTGGATAGAAATATTATAGAAATATTTGAACCTCGACCATTTGATTCGGCAATACAGCCCAGATTAATCAACTGGAGAGATTTGGAAGTCCCAAAACAATGGATACTACCCCAAATAACAGAACCACCTCCTGAAAAACAACAAAACAGCGTTGAATTACAGGTATCTGGTAATAATGTCTATTTTAAAAATAAACATTCAGAAAATTGGCAAAAGAATTTTCTTGACAATGATTGGGAAAAATTAAAAGGAAAAAACCTTTTAAAAGGCGAAAGTAGTAATAGTAAACTCCCTATTGCTATGAAAAATATACAAGTACCAATATTACCTGGAACAAATTATCTAAAAGAAGATAATATAAAATCCAGTCAAATTTATCATTTCCAATTAGGAAAAGAAGAAATAATCTTCTCACCAAGCCATGGAAAGAGAAGATATACTTATGTATTAGGTTACTTCAATTTTGCAGGCTATAAACCATATAGTCTTTGCACATTAATTGATACAGGAGCAACTATATGTTCTTGTAGACCTAATACTTTACCTCCTGAAAAATGGATAAAAATGAAAAACCCTATTGCTGTAATAGGCATCAATGGGACACAAAATTTCATTGATTTAAAATCTAAAAAAAGTGGCTATATGGTTTAATGAAAAGAAATTCATTATTCCAAAAATCTTATGCTTTCCAGAAATGCATGGAGATTTTATTTTAGGCAACAATTTTATCTCAGAATATTTGCCTATAAGTATTGATGAGGGAACTATAAATTTAACCCTCAACAAAGATGTAGTAAAAATCCCTTTACTACAACAACATAAATATAAGTGCGAAAGAGATTTTCGCCCTACTAAGAAAGGGGATATAACTCCTTTTATCAAAGACCTTGAAGAAACTCATTGGCTTTACACTATATTAAATGATAATTTTAGTGAGAATCCACTAAAATTATGGAATAAAAGTCCAAGATATTGTAATCTCAGACTAAGAGATCCCAATGTCATTATAAGAGTAAAACCAATGATCTATACCAGAAATGATATAGATGAATTTGATAAACAAATCAAAGAATTATTGGATATAAATCTTATTGAAGAAACAATAAGTCCACACTCTAGCCCTGCCTTCATGGTAAGAAAACACAATGAAGTAATAAGAGGAAAAGCTAGAATGGTTATAAATTATAAAAGACTAAATGAACAATTAGAGTTTGATGGTTATTTTATTCCAAGAAAGGATGTATTAATTAACCAAACTAAAGGAAAAAAGTTCTTTAGCAAATTCGATTGTAAATCTGGATTTTGGCAGTTAAAACTAACTGAAGAATCCAAGCCATTGACAACCTTTAGTACCCCTAGAGGGCACTATCAATGGAATGTTATGCCTTTTGGACTAAACACAGCTCCTCAGGTATATCAAAGATGGATGGACAAAATCTTTAAAGACCTTAAAGATTTTTGCGTTGTCTATATAGATGACATTCTTGTTTTTTCCAAAACCATAGAAGAACATAGATATCATCTGAAAATTATCTGTGAAAAATTCCAAAGACATGGAATCATTTTATCACCTAAGAAAATTGATGTTGAAAAAACAGAAATTAATTTTCTTGGCATAATCCTAAACCAGGATGGCATACAATTACAAGATCATATCATCTCTAAAATAAGAGATTTTAACGAGGAAATTTTGGATAAAAAACAATTACAAAGTTTCCTAGGAATCCTTAATTATGGAAGAAATTTCATAAAAGGATTATCTCAAAAAGAATTACCACTTCTTGAAAAACTCAAAAAGAATGAAGTTTTTACATGGAGTGCTAATGATACTCTTGTTGTCAAAACAATTAAACAAGAAATTATTAATAATTGCCCAAAAGTTTATTTTCCTAAAATATGAGATAAATAAATATTGGAAACTGATGCTTCGGATAATTGCTGGGGATGTGTTCTCAAAGCAATTCCTGCAGAATATTGGAATGAAAACAATCCTTCCAATACTTTTGGTATTCGTGGTAAGAAAATCACTATCCCAAAAATAATTCAAAAACATGAATTGATATGTGGATATAATTCAGGAAAATTTAAACCAAATGAACTGAATTATATTATTTTTGAAAAGGAATTATTAGCAATTAAGCTTGCTATTAAAAAATTCCATATTTTCTTAGCACCTGAAGACTTTATTGTCAGAACAGATAATAAAGCTGTCAAAGACTTCCTCATAAATATAAGAAATATTTTAGAAGGAAGAAGACTTAAATGGTTCAACCAAATTGCTGTCTATACATTTGAAGTTGAACATTTAAATGGTACTAATAATTTTCTTGCAGATTATCTTAGCAGGAACTATGAAGAAAAACCTACTAACCAAGTAGAGTTTTTAGAAACCCACTAAACAAGTGGAGTATGTTGCATATTTTAAAATAACACCCACTAAACAAGTGGAATATTTTGAAATATATTTTATCAAAACCACTAAACAAGTGGAGTTTTCTATTTTCAGGATGGGAGATAAGCACCCAGGAGAAATAAAAGGAGATTGGGTAACTGTTGCTAAAAAGGCAAAAACCCAAGCAGCATCGTCTACCCAACCTAAACAAAATCCTGTTTATGTTGTATTCAGTGGAGGAAATCCAGGCTTCTATGACAACTGGAATCAGTGTTTTATGCAAGTAAACAAATACCCTGGTGCATGTCACCAAAAATTTGACACTATGCCAGAAGCCATTACAGCATGGAAAAATTGGATGAAACAGTTAGGACCTCCTAAAATGATTTACCAGTTCTCCAAACTACAGACCAAGGAAAGCCTCCTTGATACTGAAACTTACAACTTTCACAACCCAGGAATCCCCTGCGAGTTGTATACACCATTGAATGAAGCATGGAAATCTCATCTCCGAGATAAAAGAAAAGATTTTAGAAAAAATATGAGTATCCTTGCTAACAAAATTGCTGAACAAACAACAACTTTGGACAAATTCAAAAGTCTGAGCCTTAAACTCATAAAAAGCTTAAACTATGAAAATGAAGATTTTCCTTTGGAAAAAATTGATACTTTTCTGAAATTTTCTCAATTACTGGAAAATGATTTTCCTGACAAGATCTTCAATACTATCAGGAGAATTTGTCTATTTGAAAAAGCAAAGATAATTCTCCCACGTCCTCTATTCCAAATCGAAGTTTTACCAAAAATCGAGGACCATGAGCAAAAGATAAAAAGTCTTTTACTCCAACATTTTTACTCTAGCTTAAATTATAGTGATGACATGCCAAAACTGCATTTCATTACTGAAGAAGGATATCCACCTTGGGATATTGAAACAATTGAATGGGGGTTAGTAAACAAACTAATCTTCTCCAGTATAGCCTGTTCCACTCATTTTGAATTTTTACCTATGATGATCAAAACCATGATCTATCATGTATTGACAAAAAGCAGGTACAAATATACTCGCTATCTGTCATTTCATATCACAATCACAATTGGTTGGCGATCAAGAGAAATTTTCTATCAACCCTACCAGATCTGGTACCTCAGAGCTACTGAGGACTACGAATGGGACGAGATTGAACAAAATTGGGAAATTGCACTTAATGTACCGTTGGACCAGTTGGACACAACGAGATATTGGTCACAAAACCTGATCAATACTTCAAACCATGCAGAATATTTTTGTCGGGAATCAGCATTAAAATTCATGGTAACTGATGGCAGACGATTATTTGTTACCGATTTACCGATAAATTATACTACCTCGCTTGAACAACGAGCGACAGTAAGGGAGTTTCTAAATAATTTGAAAAAAAAAAATTTGGATGTTCCCTTTAAACAATTAAGCCATGCGGAGGAATACGAACAAGCCCAATTAGATGGACCTCCAAATCACAGCCCTAACGATAGTATGTCTTTCGACTCTGTCGCTGAGGACAATATTGCCAATGCATTCGATTCATGACAATTGGAACAAGGAAATAAACCCACATGGACGACTGTAATTCATCCAGCACACGAAGTGGGATATGCACATGGACAGTAAATAGCTGACGCATGTGATGACGATTTGGACGTTTAGAACAAAAACATCCAAATCAGTTACTATTTACTTTTTTGAATCATTGTAAAATACTGTGTGCTTTTACTGTGCAAATCACTGTGCACTTTACATTCAGCAGCCCACGTTTATGTTTTCTTTCCTTTGTTTATTCATAAAGAAAAAGCTAAGGTTATCTTTTAGAGGCTATAAAAGGAGAGCTTCTCCTCAGTTGTAAATCATCAGTTGTAATATTTCTCTTACTCTTTTGTACTCTCTTCTCCACATATAATATTAGTCCGATCATTTTCGACATTTCCGACTTGTGTAATTGTGCTTTAAGATTCAGATTCGGACATCAGATTTTAGATTATCAAGATGAAAAAGAAACATATCCTTAGCTATGCTATTGAGATTTTAGTTTTTTTTATCTATTACAGTTAATTACACTTTGACACCTCGAATTTTGCATATATTTTCACTCCACACATACTTTTATTTTCTACACTATACCCCCTCATGTTTTTACAAAGTATCAATATACCCCATATCCTAATGGTGATATGTTTGGGATGGAAAATTTGTCATGTGAATAACAAGTAAGGGTATTTTCGTACGCAAATATCCTCGTTTTCAACAAGATGATCAATTTTCTATCCTTAAAACTAAATTGTTATGGTTTGTGGGTAATTGGACCCTTTGAACATTGAGGGGGTTTAACGCAACAAAAAGAAAAGTATTAGCGGTGAATTAAAAATGAAGGTAAAGTTTGAGGAGTCAAAGTGTAAATAACATTACGTATTAATTTTAATTATTTGTTTTTTATTGATTTACAAAGCTTTGTCATCCTCTAAGAAATTAAATTAACTAAAGCCACATGTCTAAATCAATATATATTCGTACTAATTACTAACCAAGTTTGTTATAGTGCCAACACTTATGCATACAATTTATTACTAAAGCCTACAGTGAATAATCCTTCCTTGTGGTATTATCGATTCTCATATGTTAGTCATTTAGAGAAGTGTAAGGTCTCATTTTGGTACGTTAATGTCTTGGACGAATTGTGATAATTGTGATTTTCATTTTCAATTAAGCTTCCACAAAAAATCTTATTCATATCAATCTCTTTGGTTGATTTTTTAATTCCTACCAAAAATAAAAAATTATTGTTTTATATAAGAATATATAGTGTATAAAAAGATACCATTAGAAATTTATCTATTATTAGTACAGTTTAGTACTGAGATAAATACATTTCACATCTAGTCCACCTTATTTTTTATGTTTCAAAAAGTCCTTATATTTTTGCCAATTTTTTTTATTTGTAGAAATGATTAGGGTAAAGGATTTATTGTGTATGGGTTTACATTTTGGTTTTTTATTTTTTATGTTTGTACTTTTATTTGGGGTTTTAGGTTTTATGGTTTAGGATATTATAGTTTAGGATGTAAGAGCAAGTTTTATTATTGCTCATTAGATTTTAGTTTGCCTTTTTTCGTTACACCCCACTTCACCATCATGCACATTCTAAGGACTTTAAGCGAAGATACCTTAGTGAACAAATGCAACAATCAAAGATTGATCGCCACTACATTTATTGGAGAAAGTATATAATGTTGATTTTGTTTAAACATTTAATTCAAGGGTATTTTAAAGTATCTTTTTATATAAAAATGTCTGAGGGATGTTTTTAAAAGTTCTCAATGATTTTTGTTTTTGTTTTTAAGTTGTTTGAACGATTTTAATGTCTTCGTTCGAACGAGATGTAGTTATTCATTCAAACTAACATCGAACTATATTTCTGTGTTAGTAGAACAAATATTGTTTGAAGCTCGTTAGATGTTCGTTCGAACAAGATGATGTGTTCATTCAAACGAGTTTTTTTTCCAAACGAGTTATACATATTCATTTGAACGAATTCTTGTTTTCGTTCAAAACAGTTTTCTTGAAATAATCATGTTTTCTATATAAAGGAGTTATGTAATCAAGTTTTGGTAAGAATTTCGGCGAAAATTGTTTTTCCGTATATATCCAAAAGGTCTCCAAACCCCAGTTATCCAGACACTTTGTTTTTCCAAATCCAAACCCCGTGGATGTTTTGTGAACAATATATGAAACATTGAAGAATATATACTTTGTTCATATCCTTTTGAAGTTGATTCTTCATGGCTGAATATAGGAAATGAGTTCCCTAAGGCTGATCGGTGGACACCGAGGAAAGTTAAGCTTATTGTGAAGTGTTACTGGATCTGCACCACTGTCAATAACAAGGAAGGAATGCATAACTATAGTAATTAGTGGAGTCTAAGTGTGTAAGTCTATCGGTGTTATTCTATAACACCTAGTTGTAACATTGCTGAAAATTAATTTTACCCGAAAGGGGATTTCCTCATATCATGTCTTGTAATTTGATGTTTGTTTTGATTCTATTTAGATTTGTATAACTTTCATGTTTAGGAACACCTAATTAATCAAGATAAAAGATTCATTAAATTGAATTTGTCTTGTGTGTGATTGTTAGTGTCTAATTTTGGTTTGCTAATTTGGAATAGTCTTAGTTTGATTAAACCAATAATTATAAGCATAGATAAAAAACAAATGAGCTAGAGAGGGATCAGAGTTACAGAGAGAGAGACAAATATTTACATGGTTCAGCCCAATGACGTTCCTAGATCCACGGATACAATGCCACTATATTTTAGGGTTTGGTAAAATCCTCTTAAGAGCTCTCTAGGATTTGGATAATGTATTTTCAATTGCACTTAGCTAAGAGAGGTAGTGATCTAGTTATAGTAGTAAGAAGTTGAGGAGATAGAATACCCTTTTACATTAGGTACTTACATCTTTGAATGATAATTAGCAACTGAATATTCTCCAAATGCATGTGATTGGTGATTGGTGATTGTTGAGAGTCTTATGTGTGTCTGTTCACATTACTCATTGTTCACATTCTTATAAGTGGCCGGTCAACTTGTCGACCAACGAGATAATTGAGCCGACCACATTTATATGTTATTTTTGGGTCCACCGAGTATGATTGCAGGTGTCACCTCCTTATTGGTCCACGTGGTCTGATTATTTTAGGCTATAAAAAAAGTCCCCAATACTTCATTCTTGATTGAGGGTGATATAGTGACTGAAAGGATGGAGTATCATCGATCAGGAGTTGCTCGACAATTTGGAAGCGCATGGTCAGCTTCTGACTTATGGGACTTTTAAATCTCAGACAATAATATTAAGGCAGTGGAAATTTTTTAATAGCGGGAAATATAGCGAATCGTCCAAAGGTACGCTGGTCATTTTGATTTACGGGGAACTGAGACGCAGTCGAAATCTGAAGTGGTAGTATAATTAATAATTTTAAATTTCGTAGTTCAGAAGACGTCACCGATCTTATAAAGCATTTCCATCTCAATTTTTTCTTCCCTTAAATTTCAAACTCACCTCTTCATCCGCGAGCTTTTACTCTTCCATTTGTGAGACAATTACCGTTGTGTCTTATTTTCACTATAAGAAGTCTTTCTTTCCTCCATTTTCCTTTTTTCTTTGTCACGATGGTGTATAGCATAGATGACAGCTCTTTGGAAACCTTTAGAACAAAAAATATACGATCCTTAATTGTGTAAAAATGAAGTTGGTGACATGTCTTTGTGACTTGTGTTCGTTACAAAGGTGTTATTGGCTCCCTATTATCTTTATTGAAGAATGTAGAGTTACATTCCCACCAAATCGTTTATTCCTTGAATTTTGCCAATATTTTTATGTGGTCCCATTCCAGGTGGCATCCAATACATGGAGGGAAGTAAGTAGGGACAATCGTATTAATGAGATATTTGGAACCTACATAGGACTAACAAAATTGATGTATTGCTACAGTTGGGGGACCACAAATAACAATATTTATCATTTGCAGACCAGATACTCAAATAGGTCTTTTGTACTAAATTTTTCTGATTTCAATAAGGATTATTGGGATTATGGGTTCAGAGTAAAGGATTGGAAGTTTTCCCCTCTTCGTGAGAGCAATGAATACAATGGGCCCCGCTGCCCCTCAGGAAGGACAGGGCATGTGTTGAAACCTTTTTCGTTTGTGTATATTTTTTTTAGGTTTCTCCTTTTAACTCATTATATTACTAATCAGCTCTTTTTGTCTTTATGTTTTGTAGAGAAGAGAAAGAAAAATATCTCGCACCCGTGTGAAGTCAATTTCACTGACTTGGAAGATTTTTTGTCCATTCGGTAGAGAAAATGGGAAAGTCACCCTCGCTCGGCACCAATTATTCTTTATTACCATAGTTTCATCACATCTTTTATTTCTCGGCCAACTGAAGACATTCCTTCAGCCCCTACTAATTTAGAAGAGCCAACCTCGTCCTTCTTGACTATTGACTTGGAATTCTCTCCTCAAGTGCAAGGAGATTTTTTTACTGGAAGTTAATCTTCCTACTTTGAGTCTCTAGATATTTAACTCATGCCAACCACAAATTTATCTCCATAAATGGTGAAGAGGAATGTTGATGTAAAAAATTAGATTTGACCTAATTATTTTAATCATAGATAAAAATGAATAAAGAAATAATAGACAATAGATTTTTAAAGTGGTTCAGCCTTATAAGAATGGACTATATGCACTGTTTTTGTATTACTGACTGTTTTCTTGGAATTCTCGAGGAATGGTTTTCTCAAGAAATTTCGGTCCGCCTCTGATGAGGAGGTTACAATGTATTTATAGCCTTGAGGCTGTACAAATGAAAGGACAATGCGTTGTTATCTAGTAGACATGTACATTTGTATGATAATAATGAGCATTTAATGCGCAGTCGTCTCCTTGATTATCCTGATTTGAGTACTCTGTATGCTATGTAGCTCGGACCGCCTAAGATGCTTGGACCGCCTAAGTAGCTCGGCAGGCATGAGTTCCTCGGGGGACTTTAGCTAGTTGATATGCTTGAGTTGTTCGGAATGTATGAGTTTCTCATGGAGCTTGAGTAGATCGGTGGCAATAAGTTGATCGATAGAAGTATTTGTAATTACCAAGTTAGAAGACACGTCTCTTCAAGTGATGGGTCCACGTCAGTAGATTAAATTTGGTATCAACAGAAGCCCCCAATGTTTCGTAGTTTGATGTTGAAGAAAAGTATGGAACTTTCTGCTGCTTAGTTTTTTGGTTTTTATGGATTTTAGGCAAACTTTCGTTGTATATAACTCCTTTTTTGAGTGCATAGTATCAGGCTTTTAATGTATTTTGAATTTCCATAACCTCTTCGTTTTTTGTGCCCCTTTTCTTCTTTTTAGCCGTCGGATACGCAAATGTCCTTCCTTGTAATTATTTCTTTCTCTAATCCCAAGGTAAAGTATTTAAGCGCGACAGAAATCCTATCGTCTTTCACTTCTCAAATCTGTATCTTTGAACTCTTCATTTCTTCTCTATCTTGTGCGTTCGTTTCTTCCATTGTTCGTTGTCAACTGATTCACTCTTTTCCTGTAAGATTTTTTTCCTTCTCTTTTATTTACTTTGTTCATCATGGTTTACCTTGTTGAATCTCTTGAGAAATTTCGTTCTGAATTTTCAATTCCTTCATGGGTCATATTGGAAGAACTTTCTGAACCCTCTGACTATTTTTCTTTGGCTGAGGGACACTGGTTCCCAAGTCTCTTTGTGGCCGAATGTGGCTTTTCTTTTCCTCCATATCCTTTATGTTTGGAGTTCTGTCAATATTTTGACAATGTTCCTGCAAAAATAGCGCCAAATACGATAAATTCATCTCTGCTTACGAGAAGAAAGAGAGCGTTGTAAAGCTTAAAGTTGAAGAGCATAGGCATATCGCCAAGTTACTGGAGCAAGAGAACATTGCCTTACAAGAGGAAGTAAAACAACTCAAGTCTGCTGCGTCTTCCTCGGGAGCCTTGGTCCCTGTCAATGATGATGTTTTTTTCTTTTTGGAGGTAGAAAACTCCAACTAGCTAGATGAGTTGGAAACTTTGAAAAGAGCCGGACCCTCCACTTCTACTCGTGGACGAGCAAGATCTTCTTCTCGGGGACGAGAAAGGGCTGGTCAAATTTCTATTGAATAAGCAAGAACTCAAGCAGCCTTGTAGAATCAGGCCTTTCAGTTGGTAGAGAAGAACCAAGCCTTAGCAGAGATGTCCAAGAAGATTCTAAACCTCAGCGAGCAACTTTGTACACAAAGCTCTGCCTTGGAAAACAAAGAACTTCTGGTGAAGAATATTCACGAGCAACTGGAGAGGTTAACTTAATAATTCCATAAATAGCCCAGAGAGTTTTGGATGGCTAGTTACAATGAAGAACTTTGTCATCTTGATACTCGTTTAGAGCAGTCGAACAACGAAGGGTATAAATAGGGCTGATTGAATGCTCTTTGTGTTTTAAAACTAGATAGAGGTCATTTCCTGTGGGATTACTATAATCCTGGAGTTCTTGATTTACCCATGCCTCCTTTCAAGCTTGACCTTAGTTGGATTCCAGCCCGGGCCATTCCTCGCGTTCTGATCTCTAAGTATCTTGATGATTATAGTCTTCATTCAGATTTCAAAATATTTTGCCTAGAACACCTGCTTGATCGTCCATCTATAATGAACGTCAGAATGTTGCAAGATCTGAACTTCATAAATTCCCCTTATAGTCTTGATGATCCTCCAGCTGGAGTAGACCCTATATCAAAGGCAGAGGGAAAGAAACCCATAGAGTAGAATTTGTTCAATTGATATCACATGCGATCTGTAATTTATATCATATGTAATTTATTCTAGTTTTAATGAAGAAATTTTTAGTTTTCTTTGCAATTTAATTATCATTGGTTTGGAAATATTTTATAAAATATCTCTTTTATTTACTGATGAACATGTATGTATATATGTAGAGAGACAAAAATGTCTTGTTTGGTTTTTAAATTGACGACCAACCGGAGTTGGTGGTAATTGAATGCTGACCAACTTGAGTTGGTGGTAATTATTTCCCGACCAACCTGGGTTGGTGGTAATTTGATTCCCGACCAACCGGAGTTGGTGTAATTGAATTGCCGATCAATCGAAGTTGGTCGTGTTTATTTCCCGACCAACCTGGGTTGGTGGTAATTTTCTTCCCGACCAACCGAAGTTGGTGGTAATTGAATTGCCGATCAACTGGAGTTGGTCACGTTTGTTTCCCGATCAATCGGAGTTGGTGGTAATTTTCTTCCCGACCAACTGGAGTTGGTGGTAATTGAATTGCTAATCAACCAGAGTTGGTCGTGTTTATTTCCCGACCAACCTGATTTGGTGGTAATTTGCTTCCCGACCAATCGGAGTTGGTGGTAATTGAATTGCCGATCAACCTGAGTTGGTCGTGTTTGTTTCCCGACCAACCTGAGTTGGTGGTAATTTGCTTCCCAATTAACCAGAGTTGGTGGTAATTGGATTGTATAGTGTGTAGCACTAATATTCCAAAAATAATTTAACGAATAAAGAGAAATGGGACAAACATCACTTTATTCATATTGAATTAATTGTATTACATAGAGATTTCAACTAATGATAATACTTTCGTAGATGCTCTTCATTCCATGCTTTCTTGAATTCTTCTCCTTCCAAGGTTTCAATTCTGTACGTCCCTCGATGAATAATTTCTGTTACTCTGTAGGGTCCGTGCCAGTTTGCTTCCAGCTTATTATGCTTTTGGATCACTTTTTTTAGCACATAATCCCCTTCTTTCAGATCACACTTCTTCACTCTTTTGTTATAGAACAAAGTTGTCCATTGTTGATAAGCTGCATTCCTTATTGCTGCTTCTTCCCTGACTTCCTCGAGCATATCCAGGTCTAATCTTCTCATCAAATCACTGATAGGGGCCTCACTCCCAAATGCTAGCATGTATGGAGACTCTCCAGTTAATGTTCGCGATGTAGTGAGATAAGCCCACAATATAGAGTGTAGTTCATTAATCCAATTTACTTTTGCACTATCTAGTCGTTTCTTCAATCCATTTAGTAGCGTTCTATTTGTCACCTCAGTTTGTCCATTGCTTTGTGGGTGATCTGGTGCAGAATGAGTTTTCAGAATATTGGATTGATGACAGTATGCAGCGAACTCCTCGTTGTCAAACTGGGTTCCATGGTCAGTAATGAATGCATGTGGGAGACCATATCTGCAAATAATATTTTTCCAAATGAATTGATATACTTTGTCGTATGCCATATCAATAAGGGGTTCAGCTTCCACCCATTTGGTAAAGTAATCCACAGCGACTACGAGGTACTTGAATCTTCCCTTGGTCGTTGGGAGTGGCCCGACCAAGTCTAGTCCCCACATGGTAAATGGCCAAGGGGACGTTATGAGTGTTAGCAATGCCTGAGGTTCTTCGAATGGACGAGAAGCATTGGTATTTGTCACACTTCTTAGCATAGGCTGTGCAATCAGCTCTCATCATCGGCCAGTAGTACCCCTGTGTGGTTATTCTTCGTAAGAGCGTCCGACCAGCAACATGGGCTCCACAAGTCCCTTCATGAACCTATTCAATCAAATCTTTCACTTCAGAGGGATGGACGCATCTTTATAGCCCTGCTATCACTCCTCGTCGGTACAAAATGCCATTGGTCAACACATAACGAGAAGCTTTAAACTTTAGTTTCTTGGCTGCAAGTTTATCAGCTGGTAAAGTCCCATCTTCAATATAGGCTCTGATTGGATCCATCCAGGGTGGTCCTAAGTCAAGAGCAATGAAATTTATCATTAGATCTTCATATATGCTCCGACCAGCTAGAATCTCTATTGGGATTATTCTTCGTAGCTCGGTGCGGTTGGCTGATGCTAGTCGGGCTAGGGCATCTGCTCTTGCATTCTCCAATATCGGTATTCTAACCAGATGAATAGCAATAAAACTTGATACCAACTCCATTGCTTTTGCATGGTACTTGATCATTAACTCTCCCTTTGCTGCATATATTCTAAGAATCTGATTTACGATTAACTGCGAATCGCTGAATACAACAATCTGCTCTGCCTTTATAGTTCTGGCTAGACTTAAACCTACAATCATTGCTTCATATTCGGCCTCATTATTAAAAGCTTTAAATTGAAAGCGCAGAGCATACTCCACATCAATCTCATCTTGACTTTTCAAAATAATCCCTGCTTCACTGCCTGCAGTGCACGAAGAGCTATCCACATACAAATTCCATATAGGTAACTTATTATTGAAATTTTGATCGGAGAGAGTTCCTCGGTGAAATATCTGGTACTTCCTCTTCTCCTCTTTCAGTACTTCTCTCTGCTCGTCAGTCATCTTTTCTTACTCGTCAACCGACTTACGTTGGTCAGGGTTTAAATTTGATGATCCTGTAACATCCACAGGCTGGTCAGTATTCAATTTCTGCTCTTCGGAGGTATCAGGATAGGTGAACTCTGCGATCAAATCTTCCACTGTGTGACCTTTAAGCGACGATCTAGGCTCATAAACTATGTCATATTCACCGAGCTCTACTGCCCAGTACATCAATCTTCCCGATTTCTCTGATTTATGCAGAGCTTGCCTTAATGGCATATCAATGTACACAACTATAGTATGGGCTTGCAAGTATGGTCTCATTCTTCTGCTGGCTTCAATTAGTGCTAATGCCAACTTTTCCAACCTTGGATATCTGATTTCTGCTCCTCGAAAAGCTTTGCTAGTGTAGTAGACTGGTTTCTGCACTCCACCTTCCATTTTTATCAACGCCGAGCTAACTACATTCTCTGAAACTGCCAGATATAAGTATAATCTCTCTCCCATCACTGGTCTAGATAGCAAGGGAGGTATTCCTAGGTACTTCTTCAGTTCTTAAAAGGCCTCCTCACATTCATCATTCCACTCAAATGTTTTTTGGAGTGTTTTGAAGAAGGGGAGACATATATCTGTTGCTCATGACACAAATCTGTTGAGTGCTGCTACTCGCCCTGTGAGACTTTGCACCTCCTTTTTTGTGGTTGGAGATCTTAGCTCTAATAAAGCCTTGATCTTCTCAGGATTTGCTTCAATTCTACGTTGATTGACAATATATCCGAGGAACATTCCTTCTCGTACTACGAATATGCACTAAGTGGGATTCAACTTCATTTGATATTTCTCTAGTTGATCAAAGGTCTGACCTAGGTCAATTAGATGATCAGCAGCTTTCTTGCTCTTTGTCAGCATATCATCAACATACACCTCCATATTATGACCAATCTGTTCTACAAACACCTTATTCATCAGCCTCTGATACGTCACACCTGCATTTTTAAGACCGAAAGGCATAACATTATAGCAATAAGTTCCCCTTGGGGTGATAAAAGAGGTACTATCTTTATCTTTAGGTTTCATTTTAATATGGTTATAACCAGAATAAGCATCCATAAAACTTAATAATTCATGCCCCGAGGTAGTATCCACCAGTTGATCAATTCGGGGCAAAGGAAAGTGATCCTTTGGGCAAGCCTTATTAAGGTTGGTGAAGTCTACACACATCTTCCACTTTTTATTTTTATTCTTCACCATTACCACATTCGCTAGCCAATCAGGATATTTGACATCTTCAATAAAAGAGGCTTTTTGCAGTTTCTCTACTTCTTCTTGTATGGCTTGGTTCTTCTCGGGACTGAATACCCTTCGTCGTTGCTTAACTGGATTGATTTCCTTGTTCACATTGAGCTCGTGACACAAGAAATTTGGGTCTATCCCTGGCATATCTTCGTGACTCCATGCAAAAGTCTGCTTTCTGCATCTTAGAAATGCTATCAGCTCTTACTTTATTGACACATCTAGTGACGCACCGATTTGAGTTGTTCGTTCTGGATGCTCGTCGTCCAGAATGATATTTTCAGTAGCCTCCATGACTTGCCCTTAACGAGCTAAGACTCATCTCTTGGGTCTAAAGTCTCAATCTCCGCATCTTCTATCTCATCTACCTGATAAGTAGTAGTCTTCTTCCTGGATTCTTCATGCTCTTTCTGCTCGATAGATGAATAGTAGCATTTCCGAGCTACTTTTTAGTCACCCTTCACCACTCTTACTCCAAAGTTGGTTGGGAATTTTAAACATTGATGTATAGTAGATGGTACTTCTTCGAACTTTTTCAAACCTACTCTTCCCATGATGATATTGTAAGCTGATTGGACATTTTTAATCATCACGAAAAAGCGTACTCTTTCTGTTTGACAAGCAGGCCATGTAGCAATGAACATATCCAACTTGATCGTCCCAAGTGGAAAAACTTTCTCGCCAATAAAACCAAGGAGGGGCCTGTGATATGGTTCCAACTGGGATAGCTTTAGATTCAAACTGTCAAAACATGGGTAGAACATGATATCTGCCGAGCTACCATTATCCACTAATACTCGTGAAATCATTACTTCCTTTATTCTCATTTTGATCACCAATGGTTCATCATGAGGATATAGCACACCTGCGAGGTCATTCTTAGAAAAATCGATGACCAGTTTGTCCTTGTTCACCTTCCTCGGATGATCATCTTTAGCCAAATTTATTCGCTGTATGTATGAGCAAGCTTGATCCTCATTAAGGTAAACTTTCCTTTCTACGATAAGATCTCCTCCTCCTGCATCACCACCTACAATGACATTACTCTCAAATGATCCAAAGTGAATTGAAAATACCTCACGTTCTGGATGTCTTGGTCTTTTGGGGAGATCGGGGTCATCTTCTGGATCATCTTCATGATCTCTTATCTTGTCATCTTTTGTCTGAAGAGGAGATTTAGACCTTTGCCTTCCTCGTTAACTAGTTCGACCACCGCTTTTATGATCAACATACTTGGTCAACATTCATCGTCTAATGAGTGCTTTAATTTAATTCTAAAGAGCTATGCAACGCTTGGTCGTATGATCGTGATCTTTGTGGAATTCGCAATATTTGGACTTATCTCTCTTATCAGGATCTGCCTTCATTTTTACTGGCCAGGCTAGCTCCTCGCTGCTCTTGATCTCTTCCAAAATGTGATTTATATCCACCTTCAAGGGAGTATAATTTCCGTATTTCTTCATCTGTTCCAATGCTTGCTTACCCTTTGATTGCCTGTTACCACCATTATTATTTTGATCCTTCTTTTTGATGTTTCCATCTTCCACCTTGGTTTCCTTAGTGTCTGTGTTCTTCTTCGCAGCCATGGCTTCCTCGGCATTCATGATTTTGGCTGCTTTTGTCATCAATTCTGCCATGGTCCTGGGCGAATCTTTGGCTAAAGTGTAGTATAATTTATTGGGTAACAGTCCACTCATCAAGGCAGTAATTGCAGTTTTCTCCTCATAATCAATTACTTCCAGTTTCTCGTTATTGAAATGAGTAATATAATCCCTGGGGCTTTCACCTGTCTTTTGTCTAACACTTAGCAAATGTGCTACTCGTTTGACTGGCTTTGCTCCAAAACAAAAATTTCCAATAAAGAGTTCTGCTAGCTGAAAGAAAGTCGCAATTTTCCCCCGAGGAAGGTTATTGTACCACATCTTAGAAGATCCGGTAAGAGTTCCTGAAAATGCCCTGCATCGCATCTCGTCTGGAACATCATAGATATCAGCAGCTGCTTGGTATTGTTCTATATGGAGAACAGGATCAGTTTTTCCATCGTATTTTGGTGTTACTACCAGGGCTTTGAATTTTGACGGTGTGGGAAAGTCCACAATCTCTTGTATGAATGGTGTTCCTCGGACAAAAGTCCTTTGTAGAGGATTCTTGGTTTTATACATCTCCCCTAATCTATCCTCCAACCTTTGAATTGAGCCCTTCCATGCATCATTTCCTTTTTCGATCCTATTGGTTCGAGAAACTGATCTTGTTGAATTTTCCTCTTGGGATCTTTCATGACGAGCAGCTGGTCGTGATTGGGCAGAGCCTTCCTTTAAATCAGATGGTCGTTGAGAGTTTCTCGACATAATCCTTGGGGGACTTCTATTCCTCCTAGGACCCAAATGATCAAAAGGAGAGACTCTACTCAATCTTTCAAGAGCACTTGTCCTTTCTGGAGATAGAGTGATGTTTTGTTGAGTGTTTGTAGCTCGTACCGAGGAAGTCCGTCCAGGATGATAAGAAGGATCATTAGATCTCTCAGTACAATGTGAATCAGTGTGTCTGGATTGAGATTCCTCTGGGAATAACGTCCGCCTAGTTCGTGAAGAGAGTAAACGAGTATTTCTCTGAATGCTTCGTTGTCCTGATTGGGATAGCACTATGCCCTGAACGGTTTGTATGAGTTGATGCATGGTTTCTTGCATCGCCGTTTGCCCTTGGGCCAAATTATCCATTATACCAGCCAGATCTGAAAAATTTGGTGGAGAAGAAGGATTCGGGTGAATCCCAGTGTTTCGATTACTGGATTCCGGATTATCAGCCATTGATGATGAGTTATTTTGGTGAAAAACGCTAATTACAGTCGTTTCCCACAGACGGCGCCAATCTGTTGATGTAAAAAATTAGATTTGACCTAATTATTTTAATCACAAATAAAAATGAATAAAGAAATAATAGACAATAGATTTTTAAAGTGGTTCAGCCTTATAAGAATGGCCTACATCCACTGTTTTTGTATTGCTGACTGTTTGCTTGGAATTCTCGATGAATGGTTTTCTCAAGAAATTTCGGTCCCCCTCTGATGAGGAGGTTACAATGTATTTATAGCCTTAAGGCTGTACAAATGAAAGGACAATGCGTTGTTATCTAGTAGACATATACATTTGTATGATAATAATGAGCATTTAATGCGCAGTCGTCTCCTTGATTATCCTGATTTGAGTGCTCTGTACGCTATGTAGCTCGGACCACCTAAGATGCTCGGACCGCCTAAGTAGCTCGGCAGGCATGAGTTCCTCAGGAGACTTTAGCTAGTTGATACGCTTGAGCTGTTCGAAATGTATGAGTTTCTCATGGCGCTTGAGTAGCTCGGTGGTAATAAGTTGATCGATAGAAGTATTTGTAATTACCACGTTAGAAGACACGTGTCTTCAAGTGATGGGTCCACGTCAACAGATTAAATTTGGTATCAACAAGGAAGATCCTAAACTTTCTTATTGGATCTAAGTCTCCTCCCCCAGCCGAAAATAAAAAAGGTTATGTTCACTACACCAAAAAGGATGAATTGTCACATTTGAGCCGACAAGACGTGTCCCGGTCATTGACCGTGACAAAAAAGACACGCATTTTTTTATCACGACCAATGACCTTGATAGGACCGTGACAACTAGGGTTGTAAACGGATATTCGAAAATCCGCATCCGTTTGATATTCGAATTCGAATTTGCGAATATTTATCCGAGAAAATGGAAACGGATACGAATATGGATATTCTATAAAAATATCCGGGAAAACGGATACGGATACGGATAGTACTAGTATCCGACATGGATAATCCGTATCCGATGGGGAGTATTCATTTTACTGGATATCCGTTTTACCGGATATCCGTATCCTTCTAACATTAGTTTAAAATACTAGTTATATAATATTTTAGGGGTAAACTAACACTTAAAATAACAGTTGGGGTATAAGTTTAATTATGAAAACCTTATAATCTAACTAACCTAATAAACTAAAAACGCAAGTCTCTCATCAACCAAAAACACAACACGCAGCGGCAGCCAACCCAAACCCTTCCTCTCTCCCGCCGTTCGCGGCTGAAACCCTTCCTCTCTCACGTAGAGGCAACCAAATGCTTCCCCTATCCAACAGCTAACATGTTTAAACAATATAAAATATAAAGTATTTATACCTCAGTTCATGTTTAAAAAATATAAAATATAAAGTATATTCTATATTGTTTAAACATCTTTTATTTGATTCCCCCATCATACCTCTTTTTATTTGATTGTTTACAGTATACTGGAATATAAAATATAAAATATATGTATAATCAAACTAATGTTATAAAATATGTGTATAATAAAAAAACAGTCCCTAAAATTCATTTACTACATGGACTGTTTATTGTTATTTATTTAATAGTTATTTTTTGCGATGGCTAAATAATGTAAACGGATACGGATATTATCCGAATTCGAGGTATCCGAGCGGATATGGATACGGATAGTTGTTCTAACTATCCGGGCGGATACATATACAGATATGGATAGTGCATCTAGATAGCGGATACGGATATGGAAAACATGGTATTCGATCCGTATCCGTCCGTTTACCACCCCTAGTGACAACTTTCTCAGTAAAAAACCCTACCCCCTCTTTTTTTTCACCATTTTCATTTCCCTCTCTCTCTCTCTCTCTCTCTCTCTCTCTCTATCTATCTATCTCTCTCTCTCTCCCTCTATCTCTATCTCTACATTTTTAGATGAGTTTCTCTCTCTCTCTCTCTCCTTTGTATATGTGTATATGTGTGAATGTTTGTGTGTGTGTGTGTGTGCGCGCGCTTGTGTGTGCGTGTGGGGAATGATGGATGGCAGTGGGGGGTGGGGTGGTAGTGGGGGTAGGCGTGTGGGGGGAGGATGTGGCAGTGGTGGGGGATGGAAGTGGTGGTAAAAGGGAGTGAGGGGGAGCAGGGGGAAGTGATGGGGGGAGGTTTGGGGATTAATTTGGGGAGGTTAGAGAATAAATTTTTTGAAAGAATCAATTTGGTTTTACTTTTGGTGTAAGAGAATTTAGTGTGTTGTTTTAAGTTTTGGGATTTATCTATGAAATGTCACATGTGCATGTATGATTCCGAAAATAGTGTCAATGTTGTTTGTGGACTTTATACTTTGCCTAAATAGTGTTACCATCTTTTTAGCTCCTTATGAAATTGATTGAAACATATGAAATGCTCTAAGCATTGTAATTCTATAGGACTCATTTCTCTAAATTGAAATTGAATTCTAATTTGTATTGATATTGATATAAATTGCAATTGAAACTGAATTGGTATTGATATTTGTATAAATTGGTCTAAGTTTTAGTTCTTATGTGTACTTTAAATTAAATGAAACACGCTTTAAATTACATATTAAATGAAATCTCTCGGATTGTGATAAGACATAATTAAATAAAACATACTTTAAATCACATATAGTGCGCATAGTTACTAGCCTTCTAGTTCTTATGCGTACGCATTCAATATCCCCTAGACCCATGGGTCCGTTTGGACAGTTTGGGACTTCATAGTTTCTGTATAATAATATTCTTAGTGGCTTAAACTTTTTACTTTTGGGGGAATTTCTGCAATCGTATCTTAATGTTCTCTGGGTACATACTAGATGATGTGATGTTAAGTGTTATTTCAATTGACAAATTTAAATAACCCTCACACTTGAGAATCTATGATGTGTACTTGGAGAACAATGGGGATATGCTGTCAAATTTTCCTCAAATTGGAACAATGTGCATGAGCTGTTAAGTATATTACATAAATATGTGGTCTCGAATTGGATAAGACCACTCACCCTTTAGAGGAGATGGAGAAAATTGGAATTAATATTATAAATTGAATTTTAATTTTAATTTCAATTTCAAATTAAAATTGAATTTGAATTTGAATGCATGAATAAATTTACGCATAAAAACTAGCCTTCTAGTTCTTATGCGTACGCATTCAATAGGTGATTGTTTATACTAATGGGAACTAAATATTCACACTTTTGTTCATGCTAATCCACGAATATACGCTTCTTACCAATAATAGGTGAAAATTTGTAGTAGTTGTGATGGGATATCCTAAATACAAAGAGTGGATAGGTGAGAAAAAAAGATTAGGGGATGTGTTTCGCAAAGGTGCTAATGAATTTGTGAAATACGCTAAGATATTTCATAAGAATGAAGAGTTTCCGTGTCCGTATGCTAGGTGTGAGAATGGTAAGGTGTTTGAGTGGAGAACAGTTTAACTACATTTGTTAAGATGGGGTATGCTGGATAGTTATCGAAGTTGGGTTTTTCATGGGGAACCGAAAGTTCCTTTTGTCCCTAACAACCTTCAACAAGTAGGATAGATGTACAAGGGGAGGACGGAAAAATAGATCGTAATATGCTAGAGGATTTAGTTGATGATGCATATGGAGTTCATTAAGTGGAAGAGAATGAGGTCACTAACGATGTACAAGGTTTAGGTGCTCATGAAGATATCGGGATAAACCTTGACGATGACTACCAAAGTTTAAAATTTAAGGCGAGAAAGTTGTTATACTCCGACTGTGAGAAATATAAAAAAAAATTGCATTCCATGGTTGGTTTGCATAGTTTGAAGACTCAATATGGGTTGTCTGGCACTAGCGTGATAGGAATTTTGAATTGGGTGAAGGGCTTGCTACCCAAGAAAAATACGCTTCCAAACAATAATGTTACTATGAAAAATAGTTTGAAAGGTTTGGGAATGAAGTATAAATAAATTCATGGTTATTTGTACGACTTCATAATATATCGAAAGGAGTATAAAAATATCGATTGGTGTCCGATATGCGATGAACCTAGATATGCCCAATCTACTGGCAAGGAAGGCACAAGCTCAAAATTTCCTCAAATATTGTTGAAGTATTTTCCCGTTGGGCCTAGATTAATACAGTTTTTTATAGTACCATGGATAACGGAGGCAATGACTTGGCATGCTAGGGCGGAAGTAGGGGAAAATCTCATGCGCCATCCTATTGATACTACATCATGGAAGATGATGAATTTTGAGTATCCTAACTTTTCTTGAGAACAACGTAACATTCATTTGGCAATATCAACAAATGGTTTCAATCCATTTGGAAATCTAAGCGCCAATTAGAGTGTATGACCAATGATCCTAGCACCACTCAATCTCCCTCCTTCATAGTGTATGAGACCTGAATTTTTGATGTCGTCTTTGTTGATCCCTAGGCCAAAGGCACCAAGTGAGGACATCTATGTCTACCTAGATCCTTTGATAGAATAATTAAATGAGTTGTGGGAAGAGGGTGTGCAAGATTTTGACTCTTTTAGAAAATAAGAGTTTACGTTGAAAGCTATGCTGATGTGGGAAATTCATAATTTTCCAGCTTATGGGACATTATCCGGTTGTGTAGTAGATGATTATTTGGGATGTCCTATTTGCGGAGAGGAGACTGAATCTCTTTGTCTCACCGTTAGCTCAAAAAATGTATACCATTGCCATAGGAGGTTGTTCCCCCCTCTCATAGTTTTATATTTGATAAAGGTTCTAATTTCATACCGGGTGGGGTTGAATATAGGCTACAATCGAGAATACTTTTAGGCTCTAAAATTGAAAGTAAATCTTCTGATTATGGCCCTAATATGCCAAGTAAGGATCCTAAATTTAAGAATGCCAAGCATAAGAAGACCCCAACTAGGAATGAAACTGAGACAAGAAAGTTATGGCCTAAGAGGTAAATTTTATATGACTTGCCTCATTGGAAGAATAATCCGCTGCGCCATGTATTAGATGTGATGCACGCAGAGAAGAATATCATTGAACACATTATGGGCACATGCCTTGATGGGAGTCATTCGAAGGATGGAGAAAATGCACGAAAAGACCTTAAAGCATTGAAACCTAAGCCACAACTATAGTTCAAAGAACATAGTAGATGAAGGACAATAATTTCCCCTAGTGCGATTACTTTGAAGAGTGAGGAAAGGAAGGTGCTTTTAGACACAATATATAATTTGAACGTTCCATCTACTTTTTTGTCCAACTTGCAAAGGATTATGAATTATGCGACCCATAATTTACATAATTGTAAGTCCCATGATTGGCATGTGATCATGCCATTGGCTCCTCTATTGTTTAAGCACTGTTTCTCCAAGCACAGGGATTTGCAGAGGGCTATTATGCGAATTAGTATATGCTTATCACTTTTATGTGAGAAGGTAGTCAATCGAGATCACATAGTGGCCGCAAATTGGCGGTGAATGAAGCGATTTGTGTCATGCAGAAGTACTTTCCCCCATCTTTATTTGACATAAGTGTTCACTTGTTGGTACACCTATGCGACAAGGTTCTTCTTTGCGGCCCAGTTAGATATCAGTGGGTGTATCCATTTGAAAGCTTGATGAAAGTTTTCAAACATTATGTCAAGAATACAAGATACATTTAAGGATCAATTGCAGAGGAATACATCACCGTGGATTCATCAATCTACACTCGGGAATATATGTCTGACTCGACTAGCGTGGATGACAATGATGAGTTCGTCGATGAGGGTGGTCATGTGATGGGAAAATGAATGAAATTAATGAGTTTGCAACATGAATAAGTAGCTTGTTATATATTTGACACACATGAAGATGTCAAAGAATGGAAAAAGTAAGTTTAAAATATTTTAACTTTTAAATTATTTTAATTTTTACATGATTAATTTTGTAATACGTTTGATTAGGCATAAATTCTTCCCAATTTATCCCTTAATTTAGTTACTTTTAGCACCTTGAACAACGTAATCGATTTGACTTTATCTCATAATCTTGTTACTGACTTATCCCAACGAGTACATCGAGTTTCTGGTATTTCGTACTAATTTTGCAGGTATTTAATGTCAAAAATGAAAGAAAGAAATCGGAAGAATCGAGAAAGACAAGAATGAAAGTTAAAAGGGGAAAAGTATAATTTCTACCCGGAATTCGGATAAGGTACCTAAAGAGAAGTTGAAGATATAAAGTTCATGAACACATAGGAAGAAACGACACCTTTCAGAGTCTCGGAATGAAAGTTATGAGCAGTCAAAGTTGGAGAAAAAAGTTAAAGAGGGAGACCGATCCGTAGTAGCCCCGGACCGGTCCGCAGTGCCATATTCCAGAGGACCCCGAATCGAAAGCAAACCGAAGAGGGAAGAAAAATAAAAGGACCGGTCCGCCCCAGAAATAAAAGAACCGGTCCGCATTTCAGTCAGACCGATCCGCAAGAGCCCCGTACCGGGCCGGGTGTCGAGTTTTATAATCTTATCCTTCTCTAATGGGGAGTCCTAGTACAACTAAAACTCTTGGAATTTATGTAGGTTATATAAACCCAAGTTTTTATCGTTTTTAACATGGAAAATTAAGATAATTTTCCATTCTTTCCAGAAAACCCTAGTTTAGAGATAGTTTATTCTTTTAATTTCAAGAGTGAAGATTATTCAGATTTCTGTGGTTAAAAGTGTTCTTAATTGCTTCTTTTAATGTTTTGGTAAGATTAGTGCGTTATTTCCTCCGTTTAATTCCTTTATGCATCATTCCACAAATTCTTCCTTAGTTTAATCATGGTTTTCTGCAATTCAAAGATTATTTTCATTATGTTCAGCATGCTAGGCTAGACTTTTCAAGGTCGGGATACATGAACCCAGCCTGATGTGATTGTTTCATGTTTATAACATTAATCCTCTGAATTTAGTGATTTATTAAGATCGTATTGCGTAATAACACGACAATTGTAGATCTTTGGATCTCGTTTGCTTCAGGGTAACCGGGATGCTTTAGAATGCAATTCGAGTGTAACTATCACGATACCGATTTACTCGTCCTCTGATTAAGTATGGTGAGGGCTTGAACCTCATATACGTAATGCTTGGGAGTAATAAATTCTTGGTCTAATTAATCAGTTAAATTTACGATTAGTATTTTACCTGCAATACATTAGGGTTAGGGGATTGTATTCTCGTCCTATTTTTCTCATCAGATAGTTTAAAGTTTTAATTCAATATTCATTAGTATTTTAGGTAAATTTGTATAATTTCACCTTTTCATAATTTCATAATTGCATCTAGTGTAGTTGTTACACAAACCAATCATTTTTTCCTTTCCTTTAGAGTCAGAGTTAGGATTTCCTTATCTATCCAACGCCGTCACAACTCTGTTGTTCTATTTCCCTGTGGATACTATCCCGACTTACCGGGTTTATTACTAACGTGACAGGCTTGCACTTGAGCCTAGAGAGAACGCACATTAGAGACACTTTCTGAGTTGCGTCAAGTTTTTGGCGCCGTTGTCGGGGAGTTAGGTAGACTTAGGATTAGATCGAGTCAATCTAAAGCTTTGACCAAAAATTTCCAAAAAAATCCAAAAACATATAAAAAATTCAAAAAGCACAAAAAGATCCATCATCATCTCTCATAAGCTGTTAATGCAAAATTTCGAACTCACTCCCACACCCCATAATACTCCAACCAGCATTCACGAAAATCCAATAGTTTAGTACGACCCCGATAGCCCTCACACTCCTAACACCCCACAGTCCTGGATTCCACCTCCCACACCATCACACTCAATCTCAAATAACACTTCGTTTTCCTTCTTAGGACACACCTCTGAGCACACTTCTAGCCCACCAAGTGAGGACACCGAGTCTTTAAGAAAGAGAGAAATGTTGCAACACGGTAGTGCAGCCGCCGGTGAGGAAGAGTCCCCATACCGCCCGCTGAGAGAAATATTATATCCCGAGCGTACTGTCACTCCGGGATGCATTATACTCCCGTATAGTGCCGAGAAATTTCGTTTTAAAAACGGGATGATCCATATGTTACCCCATTACCATGGTATGGATTCTAAAAAGACATATCTCCACATTAGGGAATTTGAGGATGTGTGCGATACTCTCAACGATCAAACTTGCACACAAGAGGTGATCCGGCTCAAACTCTTCCCCTTCTCGCTAAAAGATAAAGCTAAGACCTGTCTATGGTCTTTACCTCCAAGATCGATCCCATCTTGGAATGACTTGCAATCTAGATTTCTCAAGAAATTCTTCCCACCACATTAAACAATCTCCATAAAGGCTCAAATTCAAGCGTTCAGACAATCAGAAAATGAGCCATTTAATCGATGTTACGAGCGTTTCAATGAGTTAGTTACTTCGTGTCCCCATCATGGATTTGATACAAAGCAAATCATCTCCTTTCTCTATAATGGGCTGAATCTTAATTCTAAATAACTCGTTTAAACCAAGGGTAGTGGTCCTTTTGTCGAACTAGATGCCCACAATGCTGAGCTTCACCCGAGGTATGTCACCGAGACTACCCAATCCTGGGATACATCTGATCCTAATGATGAAAATCAAAATCGTCAAGTGACCACCACTCCAGTGGCGTCCGGTCTATTTCACGTAGATAAGAATTTTATGATGGACAATCGATTGGAGACCCTTGAGAAAGGAGTTAGAGCCCTATGTGAGGTATATGGAAGAGGACCAACTGGATCCATACCAAACCCCATCCAGAAGGTGTGTGCGATTTAAGAGGCGGGTCATTCAACTGAGGAATGCCCAACTATACCCGCCTACAAAGTGATGCTTCAAGAGAAAATTAGTGGTATAGGAGGATTTAAGGGTAATTTCGGTGCACCGCACGGGAATTCTTACAACCCTTCATGGAAAAACCATCCTGGTTTTGGCTATGGGCAACAACATGCTGCGATGAACCCTACTTCACATGTTTCCCCTCCTCCACCACAACACATTCAACAAGCTCCACGCATGCAAGGACATGTGCAAGCACCACCACCTCAAGGAGCATATATCCCGCCACGCGGATAACTCTCGAGGATACTATGAATCAATTTATCACTACCCAGACTGCAACCAATGCCAGATATGATCGACTGATTAGCGACATAAATACAATTCTGTCAAAGATACAGTCCTCGTTGAGTGTTCAAAAGAAGAGCAAGTTTCCTGCCCAGGGCGAAAGACCTCCCCAAGGTCAAACTAGTGTTAGATCCGCCTCTACTGAACATCAGGAGTAATGTCAAGCTGTGACCACTCTTCGTAGTGGGAGAGTCATTGATTTATCACCTCCCCCACACGACACAACGAAAGACAAGGAGATTTCGCCCGGCACGAAAGAGGCCGAAGATGTCCCCTTGAATGAGAGTGACAAAGAAGACACTAGTGAGCCCAAGGTAGTAGTGAAACCACCCTCCGCAGCACCGTTTCCCCAAAGGTTAATTCCTTCCCATAAAGGAAACCCACGTGAGGACGTGCTAAATCAAGTAAAGCTAAACTTACCTTTCGTCGGTGCTATTAAGCAAATTCCAGCTTATGCAAAAGTCATCAAAGACTTGTTGACGGTAAAGAGAAAGATGAAGGTAAAGAAAAATGTTTTTCTAGCACAGAACGTGAGCTCCATTCTACTTAACGATCTCCCGCCTAAATTCAAATATCTCGGTGCACCCACTATTTCCTGCATCATTGGAGAAAACAAAATCTAAAAATCCTTACTTGATTTGGGAGGAAGTGTCAATATCCTCCCTTACTCCATCTATAGGCAACTTGATTTGGGCGACCTCAAGCCCACAAGAATCACTCTCCAATTAGCAGATTGAACTGTGAATATCACATGAGGTTTAGTTGAGGACGTGATCATCCAAATTGACGCTTTCTACTTCCCAGTAGATTTTGTCATTTGGCACACAGAGCCTTCTTTCGCATCAAGCAATCATGTTCCCATTATTCTCGGGCGCCCATTTTTAGCTATGGTTAACATTATCATCAACACTAGGAATGGGCAGATGCAACTCACTTTTGGGAACATGAACTTAGAGACCAACATCTTCCATATAGCCCAACATACGGGGGAAGAAGATGATCTTCACGCAGTGAGCTTCATAGATGATATAGTAGAGGAGTACTTTGAGGAGAATTATTACGAAGATGCCAAAGGGTCCTGTTTAGTGTCGAGACACGAGAGTGAGGGAACATACACCGAATTTGAGAGGGAGGTTGAGGAGTTGAGAGAATTTCTTGATGAGAAAGCGTCGGACGAGGATGCGAGAAATGTAAATTGGGTTTCTAGATTCGTGGAGTTACCTCCGAGGGATACACGCATGGTTCCATCCAACGAAAAATTTCCAAACCTCGAATTGAAGAAACTCCCATCCCATATTAAATATGCTTACCTAGGAGAGGATGAGACATTTCCTGTTGTTGCCTCATCTAGCCTAGACGAAGAGTAGGAGGGTAAATTGTTAAAAATTCTGAGAAATCACCAAAGTGCTTTTGGTTGGTGCGTTGATGATTTGAAGGGGATAAGTCCTTTGATTTGCACTCACAATATCCATCTCAAAGAGGATGTCAAGCCCTCAAGAGAAATGCAAAAAAGGCTAAATCCCAACATGAAAGAAGTAGTGAGAACCGAAATTATCAAGTTATTGGATGCTGGGATTATCTACCTAATCTCGAATAGCAAGTGGGTGATCCCTATTCATGTCGTCCCGAAGAAGTCGGGCATGACAGTGATTGAGAATGCTAAGGGAGAGCTAGTCCCCCAACGTACCACCACGGGGTGGCGCATTTGCATTGATTACCGAAAACTCAATGCGGGGACTAGTAAAGACCATTTTCCCTTGCCATTTATTGATCAAATGCTTGATAGAGTAGCGGGACACCCTTATGATTGCTTCCTTGATGGTTATTTCAGATATAATCAGATTTAGGTAGATGTACTTGACCTGGAGAAAAAGACCTTTACTTTCCCTTTTGGTACGTTTGCCTACAACCATATGCCATTCGGCTTGTGTAATGCACCCATGACCTTTCAAAGGTGCATGTTGAGCCTATTTAGCGACATGGTCGAGAGATGACTCGAAGTGTTCATGGACGATTTCAGCGTTTTTGGCACCTCTTTCGATCTTTGTCTAGAAAAACTGGAACAAGTATTTGCCCAGTGTGTGGAAAAGAACTTACTGCTGAATTGGGAGAAATGCCATTTCATGGTCACTGAAGGAATAGTTCTTGGCCACATAGTATCATCCAAAGGGATAGAAGTTGATAGGGCAAAGATAGATGTCATAGCTGATCTTCCCCCACCAAAATCGCTCAAAGACGCGCGCTCCTTCTTGGGCCATGAGGTGTTTTATCGAAGGTTCATTAAGGACTTTAGCGCCATTGCTAGACCCTTAAGCAACCTACTCATGAAGGACACCCCATTTAAGTGGACAGAAGCATGAAAAAGCTCTTTTGAAAAATTAAAAACCAAGCTTGTGTCCTCTCCTATCATGCAAGTTCCGGATTGGTCTTTACCATTCGAACTCATGTGTGATGCTAGCGATTATGCGATTGAGGCTGTTTTGGGCCGAAGAAAAGTTGAGCATGCTCACGTCATCTACTACGCTAGCCGGACTCTTAATGGAACACAACTCAACTACTCTACCATGGAGAAGGAGTTGCTAGCGGTAGTCTTTGCCCTTGATAAATTTCGGTCATACCTTATCGGTTCTCCCATTACTTGCTTCATCGACCATGCGACATTGAAATACCTACTTGCAAAGAAAGGTGCAAAGTCGTGCCTCATAAGGTGGATCCTATTCCTACAAGAGTTCAATATCTCCATTAAATATAAGAAAGGAGTAGAAAACGTCGTTGCCGACCACTTATCCCGACTTTCGTCCGACGTACCTAGTGATCACATACCCATAGATGAATACTTTCTGGATGAGAAACTCTTTGCTACCTCTTCTTTGACCGGGTTTGCGGATAAAGTGAAATACCTTGTCACGGGAGTCGTCCCTCCCGACTGGACACCGCAACATAAGAAGAGGTTTATTACTTAGTTGCGCATGTTTTTCTATGACGATCCCTTCCTTTTTAAATATTGCGCCGACAAAATCATCCGATGATGTGTACCGAATGATGAGATCTCAAAAGTCATCCAATTTTGTCATTCAGAAGCTTGTGGAGGCCACTTTTCGATGAAAAAGACGGCCGCTAAAATTCTGTAATGCGGCCTCTATTGGCCCACAATATTCCGGGATGTGAACCCTGCGTGTAAATCTTGCAATAGGTGCCAACAGATGGGGGCCATTACCTGACGAGACATGATGCCTCGTACCCCCATACTCATCATTGAGATCTTTGACTGTTGGGGTATTGACTTCATGGGTCCTTTCCCCCCGTCCTTTGGTTTCCTATACATCCTTGTTGTGGTAAACTACGTTTCTAAATGGGTGGAAGCTATAACTACCAAGACAAATGACAATAAAGTGGTGATAAAATTCCTGCAGGAATACATACTTTCCTGCTTCGGTGCACCGAAAGCGATAATCAGGAATAATGGCACGCACTTTTGTAATAGGCCATTTGAGAATCTAATGAGAAAGTATGGTGTCGTTTACAAGGTTGGAACGCTTATCACCCTCAAACGAATGATCAGGCCAAACTAGCAAATCGGGAAATCAAGAACATTATTGAAAAGACCGTCAATCCTACCCGAAAAGATTGGTCACTTAGATTTAATGATTCGCTATGGGCCTATCGTACCGCATACAAAAATCCACTCAGCATGTCCCCATTCCGCTTTGTGTATGGCAAACCTTGCCATCTTCCCGTGGAGTTAGAACACAAGGCGTATTGGGTGATTAAACAGTTGAATTATGCCATGGATAAGTCCGGTGAAGCTCGCAAGCTTCAATTAAATGAGTTAGAAGAACTACGCAATGATGCGTATGAGAATGCTAAAATTTCCAAAGAAAGGATGAAACTCGCTCATGATAACATCATTCGTCGGAAAGAGTTTCTTCCCAGACAAAAAGTTCTTCTATATAACTTTCGGCTTCATCTCTTTCCGGGCAAGTTGCGGTCACGATGGTCTGGCCCGTTTGTTGTAAAGAATGTTTTCCCTTATGGAGTTGTTGAATTAGATGATTTGAAAGGGGGAAATACATTCAAAGTAAATAGACAATGCCTAAATCCATATCTAGATGCGTGTGTGGAAGATGTGGACACCGTTTGGTTGTCGGACCCCCATTTACGGGGTAGAGTGAGCTGTTACAGCGAGGTCGTCGCACCCCTGACACGTATGGGGTGAATTCTTGTGTATAGTAGATGAGAGTCGCGTGTGTAGTGAGTGTCGATATGATTAGGGTACATTTGGTAAAGAGCATTCACATTTTAGGGAAATTGAATCACGTTGCGTTGGTCATTGGTATCGAGAGGTTTTTAATCCAAAATTGATAGGGAGTATATTGTGAAAGTGAAATTTTCGAAGAAGAGCGATCGAAATTAAGTTAGGGGGTAAATCCAACTCAAAAACAAGAGCCGGATCGGTTCCTTTAATTTGGGTCCGGACCGGTCTGCCCCGAACCGGTTCCTTTATTTTTTAGCCGGACCGGTCTGGTAGTCGAAAGGGCTTGCAAATTAAAGGACCGGTCCACCGTCAGCAGAAATTATTTTCCCCCTTTCCAAGGTGCACCCCCTCTCCCCAATGAACTTCATTACCTCCCAATTCATCCCCCTCTCTCCCAACCCTTCCATTTCCCTCCCAAATACACCCCCTTTTCCCTCCCAACACTTTCCCTCAAAATCCAAACCCTACCCACCCCATTCCACCTATAAATAACCACCCATCCCCTCCCTTTCTCTCCACACCTTCAACCATCACTCCTCTCTTATCTATCCCTAAATTTCTAGCAAACCCTCTCTCTGTTATCATGGACCAATGACCTTCCCTCACTAAATACGACTCCACCAACATCCTCCCCTTCGGCCATGGAGAATTCCGTTCCCGTTAAGAGGAACGTTGGTACAATCGATTCTTCGGTCCGGATCACAAACTCCACGTCGAGAGCACTATCCAATGGAGAGGTCTGCCCAACTCCATTACCGCCCTCTTTATGGATCAGGGTTGGTACCGATTCCTCAATGAACCGTATGAAGCGGTTTGGGCAGCCGAGGTCCGCTCCATTTATTGTACCCTTGTTCGAATTGGACAATTCGAGGCTCAAGCATACATGGATGGTACCACCATCCCTTTTTTATTGGCTCTTCTCACGGACAAGTTGGCCGGATGTTCAAGAATTCACTTCCCCAATGAACATCGCCCCGTTCGCTAAAGAAGTGATCATGGATCGCATTGCCCTGGATGTTGCATGGACGGGGCAAATTGTCTCCGTTGGATGTCTTAATGAGAAGGTGCACCTCACTTTTCAAATTGTGTGTGCCAATATTTTGCAAGCGTCCAACGATTCCGCAATGCGGCCCCGCCAGGCCACATTGACCTATCACCTATTTGATCCACACACTTCCATCCACTTGGCCCGAACCCTATATGCCGACATCATGGTCGCAGCCTTGGATAAAAAAGGTGAAGCCCCACTTCCATCCTCAAGGATGCTGGCATTGCGGCGCCGCTCGATCATAGTACTCGCGTTCTAGGTCTTTTTGGACAGGGAACCCGCACTAAGAGCGCCAAACAGCTAGCGTCCTTCTGGTGAGGAAGGACAGTGATAGAGAGGAAGAAGCTGCCTCGAGTGAGAGTGAAGAGGAGGAAGAAGAAGCAGCCGGTGCTGATGTAGACATGCGTGATGTCGGTGCGGATGAAGAGTCGGTGGATGAAGTAGATGACCCTGATTTTGAATGGGCGGGTAGCGACCTCATAAACCGTATGGCGGAACTTGAGACAAGATTCGACAACTTTTTGACTGACTACCGTTGTGATATGAGCATGATGTTTCATTTCCAAGCGGACATATACCGACGCCAAGGGGATCCCAACGAGCCATTGCCATCCTATTTCTATGACCCCTACAGACCCGACGCGCCCGGTTCTTCCCAACACCCTCCCCAGTGAAGCTTTATGGGGTTATGGCAGTTTTTATTTATTTTTCGTGTTTCACATGGTTGTATGTTTTCCCTGTAATTGTACCACAATCCTGTTTTCTCTAAAATCTGCATTTTCTCCATTTGTTTGTTTTATTTATCACACTTATTATTTTGCCTTGTTTAGATTTTAGTCCTTTTTGCTTGAGGACAATGCAAAAGTCTAAGTTGGGGGGGGGGGGGGGGGGCGTCACAAGTGCGTATTTCTAAGACTTCACAAATTTTCAAAAATGCCAAGAAATTTCCAAAAAAATCATAAAATTTTGAAAAATCCAAAAATATTTTTGTTCAAAATAAATAAAAATTGGAATCCAAAATTTTCAAAAATATCATTAAAAGCCGATTTAAAGTCTCAAGTTGGAAAATTCAACATACGCAAAGCCGAAATTGACTAAAGATGAAAATTGAGCGAAAATTGACGACTTAACGAATAAGTGTGGAGATTAACAAACCCGGTGAGATTCGACCCTATCACTTTTTGCGAGGTTTTAAATCAATCCGAGTTAATTGTTAACTCAAAGTTCTTTTCAGTGCCTAAAAAGTCGTCGTGGATCTAAATCCATTCATTTTGATCGGTTATGAAAAACGTGTGTGACATTTCTTTGAAAAATGTGCCAAAATTTATCTCTAAACTTAAATCCATCTCAAAACGCATACGATAACGCAATTCGTATTTTGGACAATGAAGTAGGCTCTCGTTTGTCACCCAAAAATATTAGCCATAAAAAGATGTGAAAAATTATCCTTTTGTAACCCAAATTGAGCGAAAAGTTTTTCCCTTTCATTTGACAACTCGAAAAACACAAATAGCCCAAAATTACAAAAAATGGAAAAATTCAGAATTTAAGTCCGACAAGTGCATATAAAAGGGCAAGGAAAAAAATAGATATGTTCAATAAAAATAGCAAGAAAAGAAAAGAAGTGAAAAAAATAGAGAAAAAGAAGAAAAAAATGAGCAATAGCTCGGAAAAAGCACAAATGCAAATGGACACCATAATTGACTTTTCAAATTCCAACCTTCCCTACCATTTTCATTTTACCCTCTATACCTTAAAACTCGAAAAAGCCCTAACCGAGTCCAAATTGCGAAATTGATTACCGTGTGAAGAGCTAATACACCAAAAGATAATAAACGAGATTGAATGCGCAAATTAGAGGCAATGTTCCCATTTTTAAAACCGTATTCCGTTGATGAGATCCTATCACTATAAAATTTCCGTCTTTCTACTTGTGTGCGTGATTTTGCGTCCATTACATTTACTCTTTATATCACGCATACCGAGAGAATAGCCATAATTCGAGTGATTCGTTTGAGAGAGCATTCAGTGAGAATTTGAAATCAAACCGAATTTTTGGGTAAGTAACGTAATGCTCAATCGGTGGAAATTGGCTATTATATTTCCGACTTCGCACACACGCACTATGATTTGAGACAATTGAACATGACTATTTTCTGGGAAAGTTTGATTTATACAATTTTTAAGTATTTTGATTTTTTCTTTGAGTCGAATTTTGTGGGTACATTCACTGCAAACCCTCATGAGACACTACTCGTCCTACTAGGGTAACCTAGGGGTTTAAAGGCTTATTGCATACGCTAAATGCAATCGCTTGCCGACGAAAAAGGTATTCTATCCCAATAAAATGTTTTTTAAGAGTTGAGCCATACTAGGATTCTTTTACATTGCTCGGGATGCGCAAAGTTCTAAGTTAGGGGGGTTTGATTAGGCATAAATTCTTCCCAATTTATCCCTTAATTTAGTTACTTTTAGCATAAACCAATCATTTTTTCCTTTCCTTTAGAGTCAGAGTTAGGATTTCCTTATCTATTCAACATCGTCACAACTCTGTTGCCCTATTTCCCTGTGGATACGATCCCGACTTACCGGGTTTATTCCTAACGTGATAGGCTTGCACTTAAGCCTAGAGAGAATGCACATTAGAGAAACTTTCCGTGTCGCGTCAACGTTCGTCGCGATCTATGCAGAAAATATGAAGCATGTGAGAATAATAAAAGACGAAAAACAATGGCACAATCAGATGGCGAATTTAGGATGTGGTTGTCACACGAGGTAATTGTAATGAAAATGGTTGTTGTTAAATGTCACATTATAAGATAGATTTATAACGAACCTAATTAATTTATTTATATTATTATTTCTTAAAGGCGGGGTGATGCGACATCAAGGCTTGCTCGTCTAGCCACTGGACCCTTGTTCATGGGACAAGATTACAAAAAGTATCGATTGATTGGTTACGTATTTGGTGCACGATTGTACAAAAAAAATATAAATGTACGGAACTCTGGTATTTCATACAAGACTCTTACTTTTTTTCTTTTCAGCGAGCGTGAAAGATAAAAACCTCGTTGAAGATGAAATGACTTACTATGATATAATTCAAAATATATTTGATTAGAATATGTAAACTTCACAAAGGTTAATTGTGACACCCCGCCTAATTAAATACCGGGCGATCACTCCTTTATTAAATTAAAATCAAGGTGAACAGTTGGTTCATTCTTAGCATCACTGTCGTGAAAATAAATTTTTCCAAATTAACACCCTACTTAATTAAGCTAAGTGTCAAAACCATTTTCAACATTTCTGACCAATTTTATTTTTAAAGGAAAATAATTTATTTAATTAGTAACAACATTTTCAATAAGTAAGAATCATACAACAATTATCTTGGAACATAATCCAATTACTTTAAACATTCAACATCCAAAATCCCAACATTTAAAACTTAATGTAAAACATACATGCTGAAAAAATCCCAAAGTAACAGTACTAGAAATAACTGAAATACAAATGTCCCAACAAAACAGATAAATAGTGGAAAGGGCGACACATGCCCAATGAGGAGAATGATAGAAGTGGAATCAAGTAAATGAAATCTTCTAAGCAAGTGGCCTGCAACTCCCACCTAAGCTGCAGCACGTTCCTTCCAAGGGATCCTAAGCAAGACGCCCCTGTGGCTGGGCACCTGTAGTACATACATATATATACAAGAGAGAGAGAGAGAGAGAGAAAAAATGGGTCTGAGCCAGATAGTGTATATGATTTAAAAATTGTTTAGCAAGTATTTAAATTGATACAGGCCAATGCAACAACATATTAGTGCGACACTCTCTTGAGAAATTCTCACCTCTCTTCTAATGTGCACACCTATCGCACTAACCTTCCCAGTGGTCTATCTCACCATATATCACGCTATCCTTTCCCAATGGTTTAACTTATCTTAGGTTATTCGGAGGATTCAAAATTTAACGATCCAATTGTTTGAAAAGAATATTTCAATTTGTAACCAAAGTTCTCTTTTTAACTTTATTTATCAATAAAGTTTTCCAGTGTCATATTATACTTTCTCAAAACAAGTATTTACAATTTGAGTCATCAACCATGTCCTACATATCAAATCACAGTAGGAAGTTCCAAATTTCAGAATTTCATATATATATTAACTACTCGTAAAATATATATATATATAATAACAGCACCCCAAATAAAAACTATGGTGCGGGCACACTCTACTATCCAATCCCCATATCACTCGTACTGAGGGAAATACAAATTCGGAATCACTCTCGAACTGTATTAACACATACTCAAACAATATTGAGGCGAAGCATAGATTCCAAGTCTCTAAGAGGATGGCATATGTCTGCGTCTCTTAGGACCGTCTGAACTATCACTGCAATAGCCTGTACCAAGGATATCTATACACAAACAATATGAGGCGAAGAATAGATTCCAAGTCTCTAAGAGGATGGCACATGTCTGCGTCTCTTAGGACCATCTGAACTATTACATTGATAGCCTGTACCAAGGATATCTATCTTCTAGGGTACAAGTCAATATCCCCCATAAAGGTCCCATCGAGATAAGACTGTCCCAGCGCGGAAACCTCAGGGATAGCAAGTGGCGTGGGCATGATTTTCACACATAGATAGTATATGCATACACAATCATATAACTGTACTAATATTACCATATCAATAATGGGTATATTCTCAAATCCCATAGTTATGACTTTTATCCATATTATCATATTTTAGTAAACACTTATAACGGTTCGTTTCTAACCTTGATTCGGTATTATTCCAACGTACCACACAACTCTCATGGCTTTATTCTCCAAATTATAAAATTCAGTAGGTATACACATTTGTCCCAAAGTAGCTCTCTTACGTGTCTCTTTCTTTAAATCATAAATTCACCGACCCTTATGTAATTATCCCAAAATACAATCTTTGCCCGACATCAAGGGTCCCAAAATTTATTCACATGTCCTACTGGTCTTCCCTATCTCCCAAAACATTTTATTAAGGATTCCCAAGAATTATTTCACAATAAATTGAACTTAACAAATTTAGAAAGGGAAATAGGAGTCTCAGGAGGGGTCGATCGATCGAGGTCTGGGGCTCAATCGATCGAACCTTCGATCGATCGAAGCTCTGGGCTCTATCGATCGATCAAGCATGTATTGCGATTTCTGCAGTTTTGCAGTTACGGGTTCTAACACATATCTTCATCCAAATTCAAGTTTTACATTCTCAAACGTCCAAAAACTCATACTACTAACATTATATCTCCATATTAGGTATTTCCAACGTAAAGCATGTGGATTTCTATCATTATACATGGATTAACAGCCCAAAAATTATCATAATTATCAAGAACCCTAGAATTCTCTTAAACATGGTTCTAACAAGTATTTCCAAAAATTTCTTCTTATAAACATCATAATTTCGTGGGTAATTCCTTTACATGGCAAGGGTTTCCAGAATTTTCAATTTATCCATCACTACATGCAATTCCTATCACAAATCTTTGGTTTTCTTCCATAAAAACTCATTCTAATTACTCCTAAACTAATATGAAAGATGCACCAACGAAATGAGCAAGATAAACACTTTCCTGGGATTTTTGGTGTTCTGATTTGCAGATGTTTTTGGTGTGGTTGCGTAGCCCGTCGCGCGATCTACGCGTTGGTGGTGCTGGCGGTGCAAACGAATGGATTTTGGGCCTTGGATTGCCTTGGAAGCTCTCTTCTTCCCTCTCCTATGGCCGTCACTTGTCTTTGGTTGTTCTAACCCTAGAAGACAACCTTAGACATCTGATATAACCCTTAGAATTTCGTGAGTTTAATTACCCATAATTGCGAAATGTCCAAAACGCCCTCCCGGGGTACTAATTAGTCCTAAAAACGCCCCGAGACCCAAACCAAACCCCCGGGTATACTTTTCTGACTATCTCGACTCTTCCGGATGCGTTGGCGCACTCAAAACGACCATACGAATGACTTATAAAATATTCACTTTTATTTTTCACTATTTAGTCCCGACGCGACACGGGCGCGTCCCGACTCAAATTTCCAAAATTGTCATTTTATTCACTCGTGACATTCAATGTAACCAATATTAAATATTACTTTGCTCATTAGTAATATTCAACAAATTTCCCATAATTAATAACTCTCGTCACGTTAATAATTATAACATAATTAATTTCTGGATTTTTATTAAATAATTAACTCACATTAAATTTAATAAATCCCCAAATTAATATAGCATAAAAATACGGGGTATTACATTATTTTACTGTGATTGGGTAAGAGTTGAGGATAAAAATGCTTGTAAAGTTGATCCTGACACCAATTTAATCATGGATGACTTGTCCAAGTTGAAGAGCAACGACCACATGAGAGATGAGTCGTTTGTTTGTGATTTTCAAAAGGTCAATCATATGTTTTACTCAGTGTATATCAATAACGAGCCGTGGTCAATCGCCCTACATGCGCCAAAGCGTTTAAACTGTAGTGTGGATGACCTGGTTGCACCTACCGAATATTTATCCATTTTTGTTACCTACAAACACATTAAAATTATATATTGTCAAGTAAGGGGTTAGTCCGCTCTCCTTCATGTCACACTCCATATGAGTTATGGACCGGGACAAACCTAACCTATCGTATTTCTGAGTTTTTGGGAGTGCTTTCTATATCCTTAGAGATATAGAGAACCTAGGGAAATTATTATCTATAAGAGATAAGGGAAGCTTTTTAGGATATTCATCGACTAATAAATAATATAGGGTGTATAACCTTGAAAGATGTTTGGTCATGGAATTGATAAAGGTTACGCTAATATATGATGAACCATGTATAATTATTGATCATTGTCTTGCGTGTGATAACAATGCACCCTGTAAAAGATCTCATTGTTCCCCATACCACCATGATGGACCCTTCTCTTGACATTGAGGATACACCCTCGTGGGTTAGAAACGGTCATGGCCCTACCAACATACTTGGTCATCCCACACTAGGTATCTAGACTCCCTCTCAACTTGAGAATGTGGTTAGATAAGTTTTCTACATTTTGACTGTAAAGCCCAAGAATGTGAAGGAATTACTTAAGAATGAGCATTTCATATGTGATATGAATGATTAGTATCTTTAATTTTGAAAGAATGATGTTTGAGAATTAGTCACCGACCTAGAGAGACTAATATGATTGACACCAACTAAGTGTACAAAAATAACACGGAAGAGAATTGTACCATTAGGTTTGTCGCTCAAGGTTACACATAAATTAAGGATGCAAACTTTAACTAGAAATTTGCTCTTGTTTGACGATTGAGTTCTTTCGCATACTACTCACCATAGCATTTCGTCTACATTTTATGCTTTACCAATTGGATGTCAAGAGTTCCTTTCTCAATGTAATTCTTCAGGAGGAAGTCTACGTTGAACAACTAAAGGGGTTTATATACCCAAAGCGCTCGAGACATATATTTTAAATAAATAATCCCTCTTATGTTTTGAAGTAAGCACCCCATGCTTGATACGTGAGTCTAACTTCTTATATCTTAGCTCTTAGTTTCAAGAGAGGGGAAGTTGATGTGACATTATTTTTTAGGAGAGAGGGTTGTGTTATCTTGGTTGTACAATTCTATGTAGATGACATAGTCTTTGGATGAACGTGTTCCCATCATGCTCACACTTTTCAGGAGGAAATGAAGAGTGAATTTGATATGATCATGGTTGATGAACTTACTTTAATCCTAGGTCCCCAAGTGCGTCAACTTGAGAATGGGATATTTGTATCTCAATTTAAATATACTGTGGACCTTATGAAAAGGTTTGTTTTAGACTTCGCTAATCTTTCTTGCACACTCATGAGTTCCTAGACAAATATTAACAAAGACACTTTAGGTAAAGCCGTATAACAAACACTCTATAAGAGTATGATATGTAGTCTCCTCTACTTGACCATTGGCCGTCCTGATATCTCCTTTACTGTTGGAGTTTGTGTATATTATCAAATTTCCCCAAAAGAGTCACACATGCTTGCACTTAAATATATAATAAAATATGTGAGTGTCACTCTTACTTATATAATTTGGTATTCCTTTTATTCCGATGACCATTTGTCGGATTATCCGGATGCCTATTGGTCTAGGGATGTTGTTGGTTGTAAAATCACATTGGGGGATGATTTTATTTTAGGAGTGAACTTATCTCTTTATTGATCAAGAAGAAAAACTCAATTTCTTTATCTATGTTGGAGGCCAAGTACATAGTCGTCGGGAGTTATTGGAGACATCTCTCATGGATGAAGCGAATGTTGGGAGATTATGGGACTACTAAATCCCCAATGATTATCTCTTGCGATAATACGAGTGCAATCCATATTTTTCGTAATCCTGTTCAACATTCTTATACGATGCACATCAGGATATGTGAGCATTTTATTCGAGGTCTTATTTACGAGAATATCATTTCCTTGAGCTTCATGAGTACTGAACATCAATTGAACAATATTTTCAATAAAACTTCAAATGCACTTGGATTTGAGGATCTTAGGAAGTCTTTGGATATTTATTCTGTTGATTGATTTCAACTATTGTTTCTAGTTTAGGGTGGTTTTCATGTTACTATCATTTATCTCTAATACTGGATTGTGTTCTTATGTTTATATCTTGAAAAATCGCCAAAGATTTTATTTTCTTTTAGAAAAATTTCAAAACATTTCAAAAAATTTGTTCTTTGATGAGAATTTTAAAAAATTCTACATTATTTTTGTATTTTGTTTTACACCATACATGGATGCACATTAAAGATGTTCAAATCAAAATTTCCTCCCATCCATTCATGTTACGTAATCATGGTGTTCTTTGACATGGCTACATTTTTATATGCTTAATTATGCACGTTAACATTGTGTTTGTTCGTTGTTGATTATTGAATTCATGATAGATTCACTATATCGCCTTGATTGCACACATGTGAACTTTTTTTAACATTATACTTGCTTGTCATATGTTGAATATGATGATCTTATTATCTCAATCCTTCTTATTAACGAACCAAATGTACTAGGAACTAATTGTGCATGTAAAAACTATTGCCCAAATTTTTTTACATGATATTTGATTTATGTTTAAGTAATGAAAATGGGCTACAAAAGAAGCAGTCTTATTTGCATTAAAAGCCATCATTAGCAATAACCTAAAAGATAATTTTGACACATAAAATTAGAAGTGTCAAACGCCAATTTTTTGGTTTCCTAGATGCGTCATTATATATGAGTAATACGATTCCTTCAAAATTTTTGAGAGTTTATGCTTAAAATGATAAATTTTGAGGGTGTTATTAGTTGATCATAAATGGGTTAACACTAAAAAATTCCTTAAAAAATATGAAATAAGCTAGCGTTATTTACTTAAGAAGCATTGAAATTCATGCCATTATGTATGAGTTGAGTTAATTTCAGTTTTTTCAATTCTTTCACACCAAATATTTAATATAGTTATTTCTTTAGGAGTGTCCATTTGACTTCGTACACCATCTATACAGATTCCTATCTTGATTTTCCTGTGTATTGAGTTCACACAATTTCATTCCATATCCATTAATCAAATAATTTTTTGCTACTCCATAGTTTATTGGCTTATTGATGTTTCATCACATATGCTTAATTGTTTATTCTTTGTGACGATATTTCATGTATGGATTCTCTGATGCTTACATTTTAGGTTTACCTTCAAACCCTTTGTCTATTAAGAAAAAAAAATGGGGAGAACATATTGAGCGAGGTTTTGTTTTCCGTAAACTCCATGCGTCATGGTATTTCCTTTGTTTCATTTGTGTACGTCTTTTTCTGCAATGATGATAGCATGAATTACATGATGATGATCTTTGGCATAAATAATTTTGCAAGTGTCCTTTCCTTTACGGGTTGCAGGGGGTATTAGTAGAACTTGTCTTAGGGGTTATTTTGTTTCGGTTTGTGTTTTGTATAGGAATAGCTAGAGGGGGAAATTGGTCAGAGTAACTTTATTATTTGTCAGTAGATTTAAGTTTGGCATTTTCGATTACATCCCACCTCACCATTATGTACATTTTTTAAGACATCAAGTGAAGACAAGTAGTGACCGAATGCAATAATCCAAAATCGTTCGTCACATAATTTATCGAAGAAGGTACATGAGGATGATTTTGGATGTAAACTTTTATTCCGTGGTATTTTTAAAAGTGTTTGTTTTCATAAAAATGTTTAAGGGAATTTTTTATAAAATTTTCCAAAGGAAATATATTTTTTTAAGTCGTTCGAATGACTTCATAGGTTTTTTTCAAACGAGTTAAGTTGTTCATTCAAACGAGGATTGAATGACATTTTTATGTCAGCAAAACAAATACCATTCGTTTGAATGAGAAGAGTTGTTCGTGCAAGCGAGTTTAGTTTTTATTTGAACGAATTATACGATGTCGTTCAAATGAACTCCTATTTTCGTTCTTACGAGTTTTCTCAAAATTTGTTCCACCTCAAAAATTGTGTTTTATATAAATTGGAGTGTTATCATTAGTTTTTTGTGGGACGTTAGGCAAAAACAATTTCCCATGCATATCCAAAAGGTCTTTAAACCTAAGTTTGTTTAAACACTTTATTTTTACAAATCTAAATCATTTAGATGATTTATGAACCATTTTATCAGACCTATAAGAACACATACCCTGTGCATGCCCTTCTAAAGTTGATTCTTCACTATTGAAGGTATGACAGGGGTTTCCTTATATTGATCGATGGACATCGAGGAAAATAGATCTTGCTGTGTAGAGCGTTGCTCGATTTATACTGCTTTCTATCAACAATGGGGAAGGAAGACATAACTGCAATACTTAATGGAGTCTAAGTTTGTAAGTATGTTCATGTCATTCTATAATACCTAGTAGTAACAGTGCTCAAAATGCTTTTAACTGAAAGGGATTTTTCCTCATATCATTATTGTGATTTGTGGGTTGTTTTTATTCGATTTAGATTCATATATATTGCACGTTTAGGTTCACCTAATTAATCAAGATAAAATTTGGATTAAATTGAATTTGGCTTGTGTGTGACCTAATCGATGAACTCTACATTTGACCATATAACCGGACCACACTTTAAAGCATTTCCAATATGGTGCATTAAATAGAATCCCGAACATTTCCTTGATAAAATGTTTTTAAAATCGAATGGTGAAGATATGTTTTGTTGCGTTGGTGATTATTTCACTATTGATTATTTCTTGAAGTCTTGGGCCCTATTTGGTTATGCAAATTGTTTAATTATGTAAATTGTTACATTGTGAATTAGTGAATTGTAAATGAGTGGATTCGAAATGTGTTTAAATAAATTTTTACGTGATGTTTTATAGTGAAATTAATGTTATGATCGAATTAGAAGAAATTTAACAATGATTTGGGGGGGGGGGGGGGGGGGGTGAGATAATATAGATGAATAATCGAGATAAACATTCTCTTAAATAATCCTATTTGAAATTGATGCATTTCACGTTTTTTGTGGAATGCTCCAATTTTAGAATTTATACATGAGTTAAAATGGGACAATTAGTGAGTTGTTTAATGATTGAATCCAAACACAATTAATTGGCCAATTTTTAAATGGCACAATTTATAAATAGAACTATATAAAATTTTGAGACAACCAAATTGGTCCCTATTCATTTACAATTTCGTTTGTCATAAGGATCTCGGAAGAAGAATAAACTAGTAATAATGTTGTTTTAAATGCTCTTATAACAAAATTACTTGCCCATGTGACACCCCTCCTAATTAATTACCGTGTGATCAATCCTTAATTAATCAATTTCAGAATATCAAGTTGGTTCAGATAATGCATCACTGTCCAGAACTCCAGTTTTAAATTTAATAAAACTAACCACCTAATATTTTAAAAAGGTTGATGTACAAATTTTATCTTGTCATTAACTACTACCAAAAGAATATCAATAAACACCATGCATCACAATAACATAAGTACAGTCCGACTGAAGTAAAATAAATGGCTGGAGTAAACATCTCCAAATACAATCCCATACAATAAATCAAATGGAAGAAACCAAATCCAAAAGAGAGTTTAAAACGACTAAATCTCTGAAAGTAAGCATGAGTAAGGATGACATGTCCAAGCAAAATAAATAACTTGTCTACTAGTAATAATCATGCAGCTTCCACAGCAGTTACAACACGACAACTGAATAGAGTCTCCTAAGGTTGATGTCCCTGTGGCTGGGCACCTAAAATAATGGAACAGTAGAAAGATAGACAGAAAAACGGGTCAGAGCCCAAGTTAAACATAGTTTAAAATATCAAGTGATTAAATTGATTCAATTAGCACAATTATTAATCAAGTTAACTTAGCGTACTCACTTGAGATACTCGTCCCTCAATCTAGTGTGCACATATAACGAGCCTAACTAACCGTACTAGTCATGATACCCTGACTGACTACTAAGTGTATAATATGAAGTTTGATAGTCTCTCTAAATAATGTAAAAACCAACGTACTTAATAGTTTAATATATTATTAGTATTTCTTTAGGTTATTCTCATATTCTAAATGCCCAACTGATAATACCATAAGTTTACAAATAACAATATTGACAACAACAAAAGGCAACAAACATGATTTTCGGTTTACACACCTTATTCTCTTTATGTATACTTATCAAATTATATACGTATAGCAATATTACACCCTTGGTTAAGAACCCATTAGTACTACGCATACTCAGTAATCTAGTCCATTTGCAAAGCTCACTCATAGTGGACAACATGTTCAATATCTCAAGAACCAATATAAATATAAACACATATTGGAGGTGAACATAGTCCCAAGCCGATGGGCTATGCACATAACTACACACCCATACGATCGTCATTACTATCATTCTCACGGATAGTCCGTACCTAGGTTCCATACTCTAGTGGTACAATTCTAAATCCCCCAAAAGAAAACAAGATTCAGTTGTCCACAACGCGTTAACCTCCGTTCCATAGCCAGTAGCTAGGTATGTTATACACATAATATTTTGAAAAATAAGCATGCACACCACTTATATGAATTCATTAGCTTTTCCATAGTCTATTGTTTGCTGTACGTATTTTAACTCTTATTATAACCCATACTTTATTCGTGTATACCCTACCTTGTATTTTTTGCTCCTCCTCAATTTTATGAATTCTATACCTTCCGAGGGTCGACATATTTTTCTCTCACTATTAATTATCAATATAAGTCACTCGACGATCATTCTAGTTTATAACTCATTAAAAGAAGCCTACGGGAAGTTCAAAACAAAATCGGCTTAAAAAGGACTATTCTGGAATCTCATTAGAAGGCCTAGAAATCTCGTTCGAACGAGGGTCGTTCGAATGAGGGTCGTTCGAACGAAGGGCCTCGAACGAACCACCAATATCGTTAGAAGGGCTACTGGAATCTCGTTAGAAGTCTCATTCGAACGAGGTCGTTCGAACGACCTGGGCTGGACTTCTAACGAAATTTCCAAAGTTTCCAAGTTCGTCTCTCAACTTCGTTTTCCCACTTTTTACCATTCAAAACTCAACCTAAATTCATTCCAACCCAAATACAATGTTTCCCACTATCCTAAGTCATCTTAGAACATATAATAACATAATTTTGGAGGTCAAATCCTTCTAATCATAATGTAATTTCAATAAATACCCAAATTTTATCACAAACCCTATTGACATGTACCCAGAATTTATTTGTTCATAAAAACTCCATTTTAGTTCGTGATTTACATCTAGTTCATCAACTTTCACAATTCTACTACGGGGAGAATCCTCTACATGCAAATCCCCATCAGATTTTCTAAATATTCTACGCGATTTCCTCATAGGAAAACCCAAATTGATAGTTGTTGCACTAAAACCTCAATATATGTTAACAAGAGTGATTATTTCTAAGAGAAGAGCAAGATAATCACTTGCCTTAAAATGAACTTTTGATTTGAGGGTTGAAATTGGTATAGGAACGATCCTCCTGACCCGATCTACGCGTTGGTGTTCTTTTTGTTGTGAAAGGTTGAATTCTTGGCTAAGGCTCCAATGGAGTTTCCTTCTTCTTCCTTGGTTCTCTCTCTCTTTCCCTCTCTTCTCATGTAAGTTGAAACTTACAGCCACTAACTCTTAATGCCTTTTTAATTAACCCAATTTTCGTCCATTTAATTACCTCACAATTCCTAAAGACCAAAATACCCCCCCGGGGTGCCGTTTTGGGTTAAAAATTTCCGAACTCCAAATAACATACCCGAATAGTGTTTTCTGACTATTTCGACCCTTATTGACACTCTGGCGCACTCAAAACAGTCGTCCGAGTTATGCAAAAATAAATTATCTTTTAACCCCCCCCCCCCCCCCCAAATATATATATTTAACGTGACTCATACGCATCCCAAATATTTATAACATAACTGCTGTGTATCTCATTCCCGACCACATTATTATTTCAATAATTACTAACGCTCATTCCGTTAGTCATTATTATCATAAAATCGGATTAATTTCAATTAAAAGTTTTCTACCTTTAATTTAATTCATCCCCATTTTCACTAAAAATAGTTATGCGTAAAAATACGGGGTATTACACCCCGATGACCAAGGAAATGTAGAATCATGTCTCTTAGAGAATAATAGAGGCCCGTAAAATGTAATAAGTGTCAAGTTATTAGGAATCAAAATTAGAAAATGCGTAAAATGATCATTTGTGCTACTTGAGTACATTTTATCAATAGAAACATCTTTTATTTTTTTCTCCCTTTGATTAGTGTGTATGATTGATATTTTTGTGGTTATATATGATTGATGTTTTTATGGATATTTTTGTTTTTAGTTGAGTTTTAATATATAAAAAATTAGTTGATAATGTTTGTAGTTATGTCTAAAAGTTATTTTTTGTTATACATTGTCACGAAAATCACACGTATCCATATTGCTTCCTAGTTTAAATATACTTTGAGTCCACTTGAATTTTTTGAAGTTGATGCCTTTTTGAGACTCTTCCAACTTCATTCTTGTTTTTTTATTTGATCCTTCTATTTGTAGAAACCTTTTATCACTGCGATTCATTTGTTCAAAATTAATTGACAAAAACTAGGGATAATAAAATTTAAAAATAGAATGTAATAAGAATATTATTTACCATGAAGTGAGCATCCTTCAAATATTTTCCCAATCACCTCGACTTCCAAGGTGTGTTGAATCGTAATCTCACATGTGTTGACATCTTTATAAAAAATGAGAAGGGTGACATGTCTTAGATGGTCATGGAGTAAAGGGAAAAAGAAAATTTTGACGCTTATAATGTACATCAATATGTTGTGGAAAATTTATTTATTTAAAGCTATCATTTTTCTTTTTGCACATAATTCATTGACAAAAAAATCATAACTAACTTTTGTAATTTATAGTTTAAGTAAACATTACTCTATGAGTTACTTTAGGTATATGGAAACTTTACCTATTCAACTCCATTAAGTATGTGAAAAGTAACTAATTTAGTTATCATACAAGTAATTTTTTACTTTATCTTCCACATTCTTCAAGATTATTTACTAAAATAGTCACTATATACACAATGAATCACTTTAATAGTTGTAACCCGTAGATGGTAAAATCATACTGGTATTTAGTCAACATAATTAAAGTCGATCAAGATAAAAACATGCACAATCACACATAAGAACATGATGTACATGGTTTGACAATGTACTTAAGCCCACAAGTGTTTCTCTTCTCTCTATTAATCATTTGTTGATTATAAATATTACATGTCCCATTCCCTGGGGTGAGGGTTTCATTTACAGAGAAAAGAAAGTAGTAATCTTGTGTGGCAATACATGAAGTTAGATGACTATCTGAACTTGATTTGTTGTATCTAATTTTGATATTTCTTCTCATATGCTTCACCGTACTTATCATCTTAAAGTGTGATCGCCAATAGGATTGGCATGTATATGTCCCCTTCATCGGTGTGATTAAATAATACCCTCATAGTTACATACAAGATTAGTGAATTTAAAAATCAAGTATGTGACCCCCAAACTTTACTGAAACATGCCTAACGGGATTCACTCTTAACTATACATGTTTTTAGTATATGACCAGGAGGATGTCGCATACGTGCTCGGGGGATATGTTTTAGGGTTTAGGGTCAAAGGACTATAGAGTAGTGTTTATAGTATCAAACCCTACTCCCTCGAACGTATATCCTAAACCCTAGCCCCAAAATATTATGCGACCCCTAAAATTTAGTGAAACCGTGACCTAAAGGGTTCACTCTTCCATGTATAGTTTCTTAGAATTTGTCCGTGAGGGTGTCTCATACATGATTGTGGATACAATTTAGGATTTAGGGTCGAGGTAGAATCTTTTAACTTAGAAAGCCCTACTATCTCGACCCTAAAACCTAAACCTTAGCCCCATAATATTATGCGACCCTTGAACTTTGGTGAAACCATGCCCCCACAAGGTTCACTCTTTCCTATATAGATGTTTTATAATTTGACCTTAAGGGTGTCACTTAGGTGCTCAAATCCAGGGTTTAGGGTTTAGGGTAGCATGATCATGGTTAAAGGAACCATAAAACCTAAACCATATCCCCATAACATTTTGAAAGCTCAAAATTTTAATAAAATCATGACCTACGGGGTTCACCCTACCCTATATATGTTTTTTTACAATTGGATTCTAAGGGTAGTGAATTATTTCTAAATACTAGGGTTTAGTGTGAAGAGAGTAGGGTTTGTGGTATTAAACCTTACTCCCTCAACCTCAAACCCTAAATTTTCGCCCCAAAACATTATGTGGCCGTAAAAAATTAATGAAACTGTTATGCACATGGTTCACTCTTCCATATATAGTATTTCAAGAATTTGACAGTGAGGGTGTCACATATGTGCTCGGGGATAAAGTTTAGCGTCTAGGGTAAAAGGATAGGGTTTGAGGTAGATGGTGAAAACCTTATTTTGAGAATTGTAATAATTTAAATAAATTAAAATAAATACCTTTAACATTTTAATGAAAAGAAATGAATTAATAGGTATTAATGACTTTCACAATTATTCTATTAAATATGAGTGACTATAAAAATTTCAGTACATCACATTAGTGACTTTAATTGTGACGAATGTGATCATTAGCTTATGTAATGGAAATCATTACCTTAATATACTATTATTTTGACTTTCACAGTCACTACAACCCATTAGTTTTAATATCTATAAGAAGTAAGTCATGCAATATAGTGACTTTTATTAGCATAAATAGAGCTCTGATATTAATAGTCATTATAGCCAAAATTAGTGGCTTTAAATATAATTAAAGTAATTGCATTTACAAATTGGGATATCATATATGACACGTGCATAAAATGTATAAAATATTTTTGCTAAAAAATCAGTGACTGTATCTGCAACAATAAATGAAAATAATAACTTTATTAGATATAAAAAGAAAGACATATCTAATTTATTCATCGCACATAACTAGACCTAATAGTTACTTGATGACATATAAGAATATATGTTAGCTTATTTACAACTAATTGTAGATGAACATGAATTTTAATTCATATTAGAAAATTGTTTTTAAAACATAGTGACTTTAATCAACCTTTATAATCTTGAGCAGTGACTTTAACATTTACTACAAGTCATATCAATCAAATTAACATTTAATATAGTCATTTCAGTTGTGAAAATGTTTATGAAAAATGTATTGGTTAGTGTTTATAAATAATTATTGAGTACTACAGATACAACAAGTGTGAGTTATAACTTTATTACACATAATAGACCTACTTAGTGCATTTATCACACACAACACATCTTGAAATTTACTTCATCACCCATAAGAAATTAGGTAAGTTACTTTATTATTCAATAAATATGAATTGAATTTTAATATGATTGAAAAAGTTATTTATGCAAATTAAAGAGTTTAATAAATATTTATATATCAAAGTAGTGACTTTAACAACCACTAGATTCCGGATTAATGTCTTTAACATATATTAATTTTCATAATCTTCATAATCTTAATAAACAGACTAAAGAGAGTTATTTATGGAAAGAAATTGTAGACAATTGTGACACACCGCCTAATTAAATATCGGGTGATCATGCCTTTATTAAATTAAAACAGGTTTCTTATATGGTTCATTCTTAGCATCACTGTCGAAAATCAAAGTAATTACTAGACACCTAAGTCAATTAAATTGGTGCCAAATTTTTATCTTTAATTAAACAAATAATAGAACAATGTGGAAAACTAAATTAAACATCACAATATACTAGAATCCAAACCATCACAATATATGAATGAATAAAGTCTTTTCGAAATAGAGCATCGGCTAAAAATTCAAAGCCAGTGAAATAAACCAACACTAGTCTGAAACTCAAATAATCTAAATAATGTCAACGGACAACATGTCCATACATAGAAAAACTAATAAAATATCCTACACTAGATTTGAATGAAATATGGATGCGTCTACTCAAATCCTCCAAGCCTCCATAGCACTGCAACTACACATCCATGGAATGAATAATAAAGTCCGGCGCCCCTGTGGTTGGACACCTAAAAGGTTTTGGAAATATTTTATAGCAAGAGTTAGTACACAAAACAATTTGAAAATATTTAGCAAGTGTTTATCACAAATTTCAAATCGGTTATTTATTACACATGTTAGGTTATCGTACAGTCTCTTAAGTTTACTCTCATTCTCATCTATTGTGTATGCCTAACGTTCTATACTTAGACCACCTAGCTATACTACCCAAGCTAACTAGATTCTAGTATTGTCTAAACTTATCTATTTGCCTAAGTTCCTCTTACCCGCCCATACATTACATTATTTTCATTAACATCCCATATATAATTTATTTCATGCAACACTTACATATGTTATGATTAAAATCATATAATTAAATCCTGATACTTGATTTATTCTAGTAGATATTTTTATCTATTTTTCCATCTTTATGATTAAGTTGCTCTTCTTAATTTATCTTATATATATATATATATATATATATCATCTACAAGTCTACTATCTCACCCAGTAGGACATCATAAAGTATATATATTTCGCACACAAGATATACTATAAGGATGATTGGTCTGGATAACCATCAACCCCAATTATCCTATAACTTACATTGGTTTGGATATCCCTCGACCCCTATGTAAATGTTATTCATAAGTATATTGGTCCGACTTTTCCATCGACCCCAATATTATTTGTTTTCGATTTGGTTCGGATAACCATCGAACCCAAATTCAAACTTTCATGTATTGGTCAAAATAGTCATCGACCCCAATACTATTAATATACTTTAATTAATCACACAACCTAATGATTCACATTGGTATGTAGTATATTTCTCTTTAATAATTACCGTGCATTTTATTTTACAATTTATCCCGCTATCATACTTATATGAGTATTAACACAACTCTAAGGGTCATAGTTACCCCATTTCTAAATTCAGTAGATAAGTCTAACTTACCTTAATCTTCAGTTAGAGCAGGTGCGTTTTCCACCATTAACTCACCTTAATCTTCTATGATCTCCCACCAACCTCTAAACTAATTGTTCCAAACCATTCCCACATTTATAAGGACGGTTTCTAACGTATCTTTTGGGTCAAAACATTACAAATTATTCAAGAATGCATTTAAAACTCTAATCCAAAAAATCCTATGTTTTCATGTTCTTCCTCTAATATTCATCAAAACCCAGATTTAAATTCGTAATAATGATCAAGTCTCTTTTGATTATTGATCCTCTAGATATGTTAAATCCTTATACATGAAGATCCTATCCAAACATGCATAAAAATCATTATTTTTCTCCCAAGAACAATTATTTAACAAAAAAAATTCTTCAAACCCTACACATGGGTATTAGTACTTCATGAATATGGCAATAAACAACTTGATTCTTGGTTGGTAGAGTCTGATTTCGCGTCTTAGGTGTTGGGTTGATTAATTTCTCCTTCAATCCTCCTTCCTAGGTTGTTTGTGTGCAAGAATATGATGAAACCTCTAAGAATTATATCAGGAATATTTAAGAACTCTCTCATTTCCTTCTCTAATGGCTTAACTGATTTTGCTTACCTCTAATCCCTAGTCTCAAACCCTTATAAGATGCTATAGAGTTTGTAAATTCGTAGGTCTCCTAACCCCTTAATGTAAAATGACCAAAATACCCTCTTTTGGTCCCGTTTAGTCTAAAATTGCCTCGGGTCTCAATTGACAACCCCATGTATAATATTTTAACTAACTTGACCATTTCCGACTCATTCGTGACCTATAAATTACCATTTGAGTTACTTAAAATATATTTCTCATTTCTCACCTCTAAATAGTCTACACGTGACTGCCGATGAGATAACTCTATTACTCCAATATCAATCGCTATGATGTAATTTGATAATAATTAACTATTTACTATTTACTATTTACACTTAGTAAATTTCATTTCATAATTTTATTCAGTATCTATCTATCGATTAATATTCAATAATCACAGTTATTATTAAATTACATTAAATTACTTCAATTGCATAATTTAAGTAAAACGTATTTTTTTCAATTAATTTCCCAATTCATTAAATCTCGAATACGTAAAAATGCTGGGTATTATATACTTCCCCCCTTACAAAGGAATTTAGTCCCCGAAATTAGGATATACATGCGGTTAATACCTCTGGATACTGCTCTCACATGATATCCTCCCGCTCCCACGTCGACTCGTCAACATTGTGGTATCTCCACTGAACTCGCACCATTGGAACCACCTTTGACCATAGTTTACACTCGTTATGATCTAAAATATCTCTAGGCCTCTCCTCATATGAGACATCTGGTTGTAGATCAATATCTTCAATGGGCACATGCCAGAAGGCTCTCTCACTCCTCCAATATTTCTTTATCGATGACACATGGATCACGTCGTGTATCCACTGAAGATGCTTTAGGAGTCCTAGTTTGTATGATACTGGGGGTGCACTCTCTCTATAATAGGAAACGATCCCCCATATATCAATTCTAGATTCCCTTTCTTGCCAAATATGATAATCCCTTTCATAAGAGACACTCGAACCAACACTTGGTCGCCAACCTCTAACTCCTCATGTCCCCTGTCGGTGTTGACATAACTCTTTTGCCGATCCCGAGCTATCTGAATACATCTTTGACTAAAATCAATTTTGTGAGTTATCTCCTAAATAATCTCGGGTCCCAATAACTTGTTACCCCCACCTTTAATCAACATGCGAGTGAACCACAAGGCCTTCGACATAATGCCTCGAACGGTGCCATACCGATAGTAAATTAGTCAGAGTTATTATATGAGAACTCTTCCAATGTGAGGTATCTCTCCCACCCTCCCCTAAAATCTAGGATGCACATCTTCAAGATATCTTTAAGCATCAGATTCACCCTCTCAGTTTGCCCATTTGTCTGCAGGTGGTACTCCGTACTCAATCATAAATCTATGACCATGGCCTCCTGAAAGCTCTACCAGAAGTGTGACACAAAAACTGTCTCTATCAGAAATAATATTAATTAGGACCCCGTGCATCTTGACAATCTCCCAAATGAATAGATGTGCATACTTGATCGTATCATAGTCTGTGCGACTTTCCAAGAAGTGAGCCACCTTGGTCAGTCGATCCACTATCACCTATATAGAATCATAACCCCGCTGCGACGTAGGTAGACTAGTAATAAAATCCATCGAGATGCTCTCCCACTTCCACACAGGGATATCAAGTGGATTCAACATCCCTAAAGGCCTCTGATGGTCAACTTTCACAAGCTGAGAAGTAATACACTTTGAGATAAACTCTGTTATGTCTATCTTCATGCCAACCCTCTAGTACCGTCTCTTTATATTCTGGTATATTTTATCCCTAGCGGTATGTATCGCCAATCCAGAGCCATGAGACTTAGTCATAACTGCATGTCTCATAACCTTATCCTCGAGCACTACTAATCTCCCATTAAAGTGCATCCATCCCTCTGAGCTAACTGAGTAAGACTGGACCCTCAGCTAATAACTTTCGTACCTTATCTTGATAGAACTAGCCCTCTAACTGTCCCTTGACTACCTTCATAACGATATCGGGGGTGATATAAATAATTTCCATTTATTCTCTGGTAACCTCATCCTCCTATTAGATCTCACTCCACTTTTCTTTCCACACCTTCAATAAATCTGCAGTAGTTCATCATCTCAAGGCGTCTGCCACCACTTGGCTTTACCAGGATGATACTGTACATCAAACTAGTAGTCCTTCATGAATTATAGCCACCGCCTTTGCCTCATGTTTAGATATTTTTGTGTGAAAAGATATTGAAATGACTTATGATCCGTGAACAATATGAATTTCTCCCACAATAAGTAATGTCTCCATATCCTCCACGCAGAAATAACTACTCGTGGGTGTGTTAATTCTTCTCATGGGGATTTAGCTTTCAAAACGCATAAGATATTTCCCTCTCGTCCTGCTACAATACACCTCCAAGTCCCTGTAAGGATGCATCCATGTAGACGCAATACTCCACCCCACTTTTAGGAAATGCAAGGTGCTAATGTTAATCTGTCCATCAGCTCATTGAAATCCAACTGACACTAGTCACTCCACACAAATGGTACTCCCTTATGATTTAAGTTCATCAAAGGCCCAATAATATTTGATAACTCCTTGATGAAGCGACGGTAATATCCGACCAACCCGAATAAGCTACAAATCTCGGTCGGTGTCGTGGGCTTCCCCACTCCCTAACCATCTATACTTTACTTGGATGAACAACTATGGCCCTGTCAGACACAACATGACCAAGAAACTGTACCTCCTGAATCTAAAATACACAGTTACTAAGTTTAGCATACAATTGATGGTCTCGTAATGTTTGTAGTACCATATGTAAGTGGTCGGCGTGATCTTCCTCCATCCGTGAGTACACCAGGATGTCATCGATAAATACCATCACAAATTTATCCATAAACTCTCAGAATACCCTATTCGTAAGGCCCATGAATAGTGTTGGAGCATTAGTGAGCCCAAATGGAATCACCATGAACTCGTAGGATCCATACTGCGATAGGAAAGCGATCGTAGGAATATCCTCCTCCCAAATATGCAACTGGTGCTAGCCTGACCTCAACTCAATCTTGGAGTAGTACGAAACCCCTCTAAAATTTTCAAACAAATCATCAATCCTAGGTAACGGATACTTATTTTGTATCATCACATTGTTCTTATACCTATAATCTACGCACAAGCAAAGTGAACCATCCCTTTTATTTATAAATAACACCGGAGCACCCCATGGCGATGTACTCCGCCGAATGAAACCTTGACTCAAGAGCTGATGAATCTGCTCTCCCATCTCTTGCATTTCGAAAGGAGTCGATGAAAAATATTGTATTTCGGAAGGAGTCGATGAAACCCCATAGCGATACGGTGCTTTGGAAATCGTTGTCTTCCCCGATGTTAAGTCGATGACAAACGCTATTTATCAGCTCGATGGCAACTCGGGTATCTCCCAGAGCACATCCCGAAAATCCCTCACTACATGAATCGAATCTAAGGGAATAACCACCTCCTGCGAGGTCTCTTCCTTGATGTAATATAAATGAGTACACGATCATACCTTGGGAAGGGGCATCGCCATAAGGATCATCTCCTATCCCGGAATAAAAAACACAATAGTCCTCTTATAGAAATCTACCATCTCTCTGTATCCTACTAACAAATACATGCGTAGAATCACTTCATACCCCTCCATGTCTAACACTAGAAGGTCTGCCACTAGACTCAGTCTCCTAATAATAATATCGACTCCCCTACAGATCGAATGTTTCAATGAACCACTACTCATCGGTGACTCTACACACACAAGGAGACTGTCGTCTATCTGTAATAACCCGACGACTCATGCAAATTTAGTCTTAATAAATGAATGAGATACTCCAGTATTAATAATTACTCTACCCTCAGACCCATGAATAGAAAAGATACCCTCCACTGTAGGCGATGCCTATAGTTCCGGAGGCATTAGTATATCCCCAACGTTATACACACGCCTATAGTGCATCTGGCCCCGCTGCTAGTGATGAAGCTATCGGAGCCTGTTGCCCCTATTAGGAACCCTCACGTTGCACCCTGTTTGGATGTGGACAAGATCTACTCTTGTGACCCTATTGGACACATATGAAGCACTGACCCTAGAATGGTCTCTGCCACTGGCCCTACTAGCCCTAACATTGTCCCTAATGTCCCTGACCCTGCTGCCCACCCCTAGTTTCATTGGCCCTAAGGAACCTGCGGCTATTGGGAACCCTATTAGCCTTGCATATCTGATCGGTGTCTTCAAAATATGAACCTCTTGGCATAATTCCCCTGCAGGGAGTTATGCCCCTACGTACCCACCATCTTCTACTACTGGGTGGTGCCCCACTAACACTTCTACCCCTGGCCTTGACCTGCTGGCTAGGCTCTGTTCCCCTCTTGATTCCCTTCCCGTGGTAGTGGTAATCCTGACAGCTCAGACTTATCCATATGTGGAACCATATCTCGGTGGCCCACGCCAAACAATCTAGTCCTCTGAGACCCAATCAATAGAATATTTATGATCATATATAAAGGCTATCACTATACTCATAACACGGTGTTTTCAAATCTTAGCCTTACCACGTGTTGGTTTCATGCGATACCTTCAGGCCGAGGCCCATCATAACATTTGTAGAGAAAGTGTAACTCTCAGCCTTGTCCACCAAGAAGCCACTTCATCAATCTTGGTAAGCCAATACCATCCAGAGCTGACATCAACATCTCGCATAGAACATATGACTTAAACATTGCCAAAACACGTGTACATAACCATTATAGAAGATCACCACCCACGTGGGGAGAATATTATTTTATCATGACGTACACTTGTGGAAGAAAAGTGGCATTCTCTCATTCGTTCATTGGTGCATGCATAGGGGTGACACCGCATACCACCAACCATATAAAAGGCCACTTTATCATCCTAAAAAAGGATCAAAAAATAAAACTCCTACTGAAATTATATCACTCTGTAAATTTAGATAGAGAAAGCTTGTAGCCCCATTAATGGACTTTTTCCATAGTTTATAGTAAGATAAACACTTGTTTGCCAGTGGACGTAGGCCAATGCCGAACCACTTATATGGTTGTCTTCCTTATTTCTCATCCATTCTTTTAGTTACATATATCTCATATACTGGTTGTTTTAGTGTCTCCATTACTAATAGATCTAGGAACTTGAGTTTCTTATTAACTTGAAGTGGTGATTTCCTTTATCATCACATCCCAATGATCAATCATAAGGTTTGGATTATTGAACTATTCCTACGTTCCACCTCATCTTTATACACTTTTAACTTATCAAATGGTCCACACTTGTGGTGCATAGGGTAAACATATCCATACCTTGAGTAATCATAAATGAAGTTAATGACTTACTCATAACCACCTATTTCACAGATAGTCATAGGATACAACACATCTTTGTCTCTATAGACTATGAACTTCAAGGACCTATTCGTCATGTTACCTTCTAAAAAGGATTTACGTACTGAAAGTGCCTCCATTTCTAATGAGCTTAATTACCCATATGAAACCACTCTAAGAATATTTTTTATATTAATATGATATAAATGTATGTGCCAAAGATAGGTTTTGTTCAAGTTGGAAAGTTTCTTTCTCTTTAGTTTGTTTGTATTTAAGTTATTCATTTTAGTATTTAGCAGTAAGAGTAAGATAGAATTCATAACATACAGATCATTTTCTAATGCACGAGAACAAAAAACAAATTTCCATTTTCCCTCTACCTGCTTCTCATCCTTCAGATGCATTACTAGCTACTAGTTCACACTCACTGACTGATGAAGCATTGGATGATATTGTCGCTCAATTGTCTACTAAAATGAACTCAATCTTATTGCTATTCTTTGAAGAATTAAGGAATTTCTATTCCTCTACGAATTCAAAGGCTTCTTCTCTTTGTGCCGACTTTTGTCACACCTTCAACATCCATATGGATAATTATGTGGATGACTTATAGGATGCTCATACAAGTGTTATGTATATGTTCTATATGAATTTGAAAAAGAAGAATAAGAGATGTGATTTGTTTTTGTTTTTCCCCTTTGGTTGTTTGTTTAAAAGTTCTGGGACTTGGTCCTTATTGATCTTATCTCTTGTAATCCTTATAACTCTTACCTTTGGTAAATTTTTTATTATGTTTTAGCATACTTATTCATATCGTTTTCATGGTATATGTTATATTTCCAAGTGTGGTTAAATTTATTTCTCTTAGGGGCATTATTCTTATATTAAACTTATCCTATAGTTCAATTTAATTTTTCATTCTTTATATGATCCATTCTTTATTTGTTCGTTAATTAGCATGTTTTGATCTCTAGTTTACTTTATCATATTATGTAATTAATTCTTTCCTTTGTCTCTTTAAGTGATCAAAAGGGGTAGAATTTTGTAGATAGGTGGAGAATAGTTTTCCAAGCATATTAGGTTACTTAGAGTGTTTGTTTATATATTACATTTATTGAAGAAGAATTGTATAATTGTGGGGGATTTATTTTCGATAAATATAATGATCACATGTTCTTATTTTAATATTCACATGCACATAGTTATCAAATTTTATGTGTGTTCTCATTTCACATTTTCATATAGAAAAACTATTTTCTTAGAAGTTGCATCTTTTGTGTATTTTAAGGTGGGTGCTCCGAGTTGGGAAAAAACATACTTATGATTATTGCCAAAATAATGTTCAAACTATGGTATGTAAGAACTACACAAAATCCTTTCATAATAGTGTGAATTTATAGTTGCATCCCCTCTGAAGGGACGGTTCTGTTCATTACAGTGAATAGATTTTTGCTAGTACCATGTCCTTTGTACAATACCTGGGCTCTTTACGTGCCAGTCTTCACTTCAGGTTTGCAATAGTGACTCTTTTCTTCGATGCAATGAAGTAACTATAAAGTGATCATAAAGTAGTTTTTGAGTATCATATCTCGAAGTTCAAATTAGGAAGCATTTCAAGGAAAATATTTTGGCTATGACAAACCTAGACTTGAATATTTGAGACCTTGAACGTGTGACGCATATTCTATAATCCTCATAAATGTTCATTCACTTATGGTTATATAATTATTTGTCAAACACTCTTTGAAACCAAGAGAGAGTGAAGAAAAATATTTTTTCAAATCAAACCCAATGTAAATTTGAGAGAATATTTTCCCCTCCTATTTTTTTCTTCAAGCTATAACTTTTAAGTTTTCTCTTTGGGCAAAACTTTAGAGAAAATTTGCATACATGTCCTTTTTGTTTATGAGTTTGTGTTTTCTCGACTAAGGTTTGATAAACATTTCATGAGATTTACACAACCATCCTAGGTGTAGCTTTTGTGGTTTAACGAAGTTCCCAACCTTTGAATAAAAAGTTCTTTCGACATTACAAAAGATTTTTTTTGGCCAAGAGGATTTGACGACATTATTATGACCAAAATCAGTAGCGGTTGTGTAGTGTTATTTTTCTGTCATCACTTTCTTCAAAAAATATGTTGTGAAAGAGTGTGTAGTGAAATTTATGTATGTGTCTCACAGTTTCATTTTATAAAACTATGCCATAGTACACTTTTCATTCAGTTTGGCCCAAGGTTTTTTCCGTTAGCGGGTTTTCCCTTATCAATACGGTCTTATGATATTTCTATACTTTTCCAAATTTTTAGAATCCTTATCGTATATTAAACAAGATAAAATTTGGATTCTAAACTTTATAAAATATTTTTTTCATATAAACTTTAGGATTGTTTTACCCCTTTTGCAAGAATAAATAAATATTTCTTTCTCATAATTCAGGTTATTTAATTTTTATTTAGGTAGTTACTATCGAGAGTCACACTCCTAATGGATTTTAAGAATAAAATGCCAACTAACTACACTAAGCATAGTCTGTACTGAAAAATACTTAGTCGGCGTAAGGACCCCTCATCATGATGCCTTGTTCATCACGCTCAAGATCGCCAACCACGACTTAGAAAAACTTTTTACCGACCAAGGGAGTACATCGAATGTCATGTACCTTAAGTTATTGGACCATCATAATTTTCATTTGCAAGGCTTGAAGGAGGAAGCAATTTCTCTAGTTGGATTCGTTGGAAAAATGATTATGTCTCTAGTTGGACTCAAAGCTCGTTGAGTTATTAGTTTTTTACATAGAGTCACTATATAATGCCATACTAGTAAGGGGGTGGTTTCATGTGATGAAGGAAGTTCCTTCTACCTACCATAAAAATCTTAAATGCAACACTTACTAAGGAGTAATGCAGATATGTGGAAACCAAGCTTTTTTTTTCAATAGTTCTTGCATCAATCAAACTCAAATAGGAAAAGAAAAATATAAAATGTAAAAGTGGCTTCCCCGACTTGATGTATTCCATAGAAGTAGTAACAAAATATTGGAGTACCCAGCATGGAGGACATCATAATCCCCCTCGTTGATAGGGTCCCATGGATCCGTTCAAAGAAGTAGCACTCAATGGAAACCAGACACATAAGAAATCCGTCATCAGCAGCACCTTGACAGGAGATGTGAAAGATAAATTAGTTGCATTCCTAGTATGAAACCACGATGTCTTTGTTTGGTTGACATATGATATGCCCAACAAAATCTCGTACATCATGTGTATTAGGTAAATGCCAACCCATCCTACTAACAAGTGATATAGAAATAAAGTGAACTATTTTGGATAAAGGAGCGAAAATAAAAAAAGAGCCGGGGAAAATTTTGTTGGAGAGATCCTTTAAGGAAGTTAAATTCCCCAAAATACTCTCAAACCTTGTGGTGGTGAAAAAGAAGAATAAGAAATTGAGAGTCGGCATTAACTTCATTGATGTACATAAACAATGCCAAAATGAAAGTTTCCCTGGCCATAACTTGCGCTAGGAACCTTGAAAAATTACACCGTAACTTGTAATGGAAAGTATATTATATATGTCTTCATATTGATAAGGTTGGACACCTGTATTTATACAATTTAGGAATATAAGATGGTTGAGTATTGAGGACAATAATTTGAGGCCATACTGGATACCTCATGAAAGAATATTGTTATCTCCTCTTTCCAAAGAGTATTTTGAGTACATGTTTCATATGTATATACATTGAAAAGTATGACTTTATATTTGTATGGGTTTAGTTATAAATTTCTTATGAGGTGTTTCCTATGGTTGAATTTTCATAACTTTATCCACATGTATACCATTGTTTTGTCCTTAATCGTGTTTTATGGAATGTGACTTAAGTGGAAGTATATTGTTGTTGTATAGTCATTTAAAGTTACATAAATATGTTAGGATAATACTTATGATTGGGATTCAATAATGATTAACTTGGATTGATCGGTGTAAGGTCTAATCCATCCAATTCATCTCCACCCAAAGGAAACATAAATACATAGTTGATAACCCAAGGTGAGTGTACTCACTGGAAAGAAATATTTGTATCGTGTTATTGATATGATTAGAATATAATAAAAATGAAAATTTTCATTTTGGTTTACCGAAATGGGAGGTTACTCCTCGACCCAAAATGGGAGAGATTTGTCTATTAATGACAAGAGGTTACTCCTTGACCAGGAATGGGGGAGAATTGTCTATTACAGACAATATACGTGAATCATGATTCAGAAAGTTAGGTCATTCATTATGAATGAGCTGGATAAATTAATACATAATTATATGGACATGATTTATTTCATTTAAATTCACACCGTAGTATAGTAGAGATGCATTCACTGGGCTATTTTTCTCACGATTCCAATATTTATGTTTTTCAGGTAATGCGAGGTCACTGCCAAATCTAGGAAGTCGGGTTGGGTTAGCCAGGAATGGGGGAAACAATGATTTTGTGCAAATGTAAATGATGTAATTAAGTTAACTTATCCTTCAAGAAGTTTGTAAATGCATAACTACTTAATGCTGAAAAAAGTTTTTAGTTATATGGAGTTACGTTGATGACTTTGAAATTAAAATGCATGTTTATGGTTTGGTTAAATTAATTATGGTTTGACTCACCTTGAATTTCAAACTTAATTATAAGTAAATGGGTTTTGGGGTGTTTCAAATATTAAGAATTTTTATTATTCGTAACTAGAGCAGCCTCAACTTCGGTTGGCTTCTCCTTGTAGTATGTGTACTCACCTATGAATTTGTACATAACGTATCCCTTAATTGTTATTTTTATCCCGTACACATTATCATATTCTCCTAACTTCAACCAGAAAGCCATTAACCGACCATGTTTCCCAGGATTATGGATGGCTTGCCATAGAGGTACGTCTGCATACACCACAATTATATGAGCCTAAAAATACGGTTTCATCCTTATGGAAGACTCAACCAGTTCTAATGTTAATGCCTCTAACCTGGGGTTCCTAATTTCTGCTCCACGATATGCCTTGATGGTGTAATACACTAGTTTCTACACATTATCTTTTAATCACAATAGTGTCCATCTCATAGCGGACTCGAACACTCTAAGTATAAGGATATCTTCTCACCGAAGATTTAACTAGAAAGTAAAGGCGCGGATGTATGGAACTTATTTATCTCTAAAAGGATTTCTCGCATTCATCATTCCATTCCAATGTCTTCATGAGCAACTTGAATAATGACAGACACCGATTTTTTGACTTTGAGATAAATTTATTTAGAGCTCCTACTCAGTCAGTTAGACTTTGAATCTCTTTCTTATTTTTTTGAGGTTTCATATTGATCAATGTTCGTATCTTTTCAGGGCTGGCCTATACGATTATTTTATTAATAATGAAACCTATGAACTTTCCTATTCTTTCTAAAATATATACTTTGTGGGATTCAATTTCATCTAGTATATCTATAACTCATCAAAAGTTTGGCCGATGGAACGAATGTGATCAACTTCTTCCTGCTTTTCGTTAGCATGTCATCCACACAAACTTCCATTTTCTTCCCTATCTTCTCTTCTAAGACCTTTTTTCCAGGACTTGGGTTTGTTAAAAAATTTACCTCTACTAGTGTCGAACAAGGCCTTTTCCCAATCTTTAGGTTTCATCTTTATTTTATTGTACCCCGAGTATGCATCTATGAAGTTGGGTAGCTCATGTCCATTGGGGGCGTTGAACAACTTGTCAATTTAGGGTAATGGTTAATGATATTTTTGGAAGGTTCTATTGAGATCAATGAAATCCACTCACAACTTCCATTTATCGCTCTTCATTGGGACCATCAGAACATTGTAAAGCTAATTATGATATTTCACATTCTTAATGAAGTTTGATTTATTCAATTTTCCTATATCTTCTTGAATAGTCATATTCTTCTCTTTAAAGAACACATGCCATTTCTCCTTGATGGGCTTCTCATACTTTATAATGTTGAGATTATGCCAGAGGACAATTGGTTCTATTTGATACATGTTGCCATGGCTCTACGCGAGCACATTCTTCATCTGCCTAAAAAAATCTCTTAATTCCTTTTTCACATTTAGATCTAGAGAGGAGCCGATCTCGACTGTCCTTTTTAAATGCTCAACTTATCTTTATATCGAGGATCTAGTGTTTTAATCTAGTAAGTTTAACTCCATTTCTCCTGTTCTTCCAACTCGATTGATGTATAGTAGCAGTCATGTGTGTGACACACCGCTTATTAAAATAAGAGGTGGTCAACCAATCAATCGAATAGAACAAGAATCTTAAATGGTCCATTCTTAGCATAACTATCGCATAATATATAATACGAGACAACCACCAAATATTTTGAAAACGGATGTCATATATAATTTTGTAAATTTGATAAAAGCAATTTTGATAAATCAGTTTATAACAAAAGGCTGATATTCATATACATATAACAGTTTAACAACATTTCTAAAAAATATATAATAGAATAATTTGTTGGATACCAGGGTGAATACAAAAGATTACATCAAGTATGATAGTATGTACGAATACTAAACCTGGGAAACATGCCCGAATATACAAATGGATTATGGCTAGAGTATCAAAACGGAATTAAGCATCTACTACAAAAATCCTACAACATCCGCAAAATGTCGTACCTTCTTAACACTGGGAAGGAAACTGACATCTGGCGCCCATGCGGCGGAGCACGTGAACATGTATACGAACCACACAAGAAGGAGAAATATACGTGGGTTAGGGCTCGGTTTGATATGATATACATGTGAATAAATTCATGACATTTATGAATACTACTTTCATAAACAATACAATTCACTCTTCATTCAAGGAATCATCCTCAACTCTCTTTTAAGTGCACATCCTAACACGTACAATTCATTTTAAGATAAACTACCCATGTAATTAATAGGAGTAACCTCACTATATTATACATGCCAAGTTTATTAGTTGGAAACATATTCACAGGTAAAAAATTATTAGGGACCATAGGCCATTAAAGTTGATTCACAGTTTTCTTAATTCCATTAATCAGTTGGGTGAAATACCATATCAATGGGAATAGTTACAATCATATAAATAACGGTTCTAAGACCATCCTTCCGTGAGTCACCCCACTAGTTATGCCCCTAAGTACTATCATCTTCCAGGGTCTATAACCAAGACCACCTGGGTATCCTAAATCGCAGCGCATGGGAAGCGACCATATACCTTTGATAATGAGTCATAACCATACCCGGAATTGCCTCACTTCTAACTATACAATCATACAACGTAACACCCGGTATCATGGCCTAAGGACTGTACTCTCCATGCATAACTAGCCAGAGGATTCACATCAAATATGTACTTCCCCTATGATAGTACTTAGAGAGGTATGTATAAATGTGCCATAGTTACAAACTATATTAAGTTAAACATACGATCCTTAAATTTCAAAACCATAGGTACATACAATTTTGGCTACAAGAGATAATTATTGTCATTTTAGCCCTTGAAGGTCCATCACACACTACCCGATTCTACACTAGTCCTACTCTTATTTACTAGACGAAATGAGACATTATACCTTTATAAATAGTCCTTGAAATAAGATCAGACACTCCCGTAATATCTTAGAGTGACACTCCCTTTATATGAGGTCATATTACTTCTCAATACATCCTAAGAGAAGGTTCCTAAGTCTTAAACCCAAAAGAAAAGTAGTAGAAAGAAAGTCCAATTCTTGGCCTAAAAATAAAGTACCCGTCGACTGGCCCCTGACCCCCGATCAACCGTAAAATTGAATTTTTCCTTGAGAGGAAATTAGTAGGCTTTGACCTTTAGGCCCGGTCGATCGGCGTCTGGACGCGATCGACCGGTTGCACCAATTAATTCGGCCAACCCCCATTTTTCTTAGAAAACCTAAATCGTCCAACTCTTATTCTTCCCTCTACACCAACTATCATCAACCAATATTATCAACAAATCATTTCTATATGATCATCTAACAATATGTAACCTCAAATCATCTCTAACTTATATAGGTGGAGGTTTGAACAACAAACTCAATCAAAACCAGAAATGGGTTAAATCTTAAGAACAATAACTAATAACACAATTTATTCAACATAATCATAAGGTATTACAATTATAATACCTTCCTTGGGGTTGTAGTTTCGGATTCATATTCGTTGAAGTGGTTCCGGGATTGAAATGATAAAATCTCTTCTTTCTCTCAAGCCCTCACTTCTCTCTAACTCTCTAGGTCTAAAACACACAAATGAGGTATGAAATGCTCTTGCAATACTTAAAAGCCCAAATGACTTAAGTCTAACAATAAATATTATTACACACTTCAAATGACTCGTAACATCATATTTAAGTCATAACTAGATAAAAGTACCCCAGAACCCAAAAACAACCATGACACTTATTTTGACTATCATGACCTATCCCGGACTAACCGCGCCATCTAAAATAACATATGGGATATCATTCATAAGTTTCTATTACAACGTCATATTAACATTCTAATAATAATCCAATTGTAATGTAAATTATACCCGTCGCCTAAAAGCATAGAGACCCAACATTAAAATAACATTACGCTATTTACATTCTCGTAAAGGTAATTATGCAATGCTCATAAATATTAACTCTTACATTACTAAAATTAATATTTAATCCAATTTCTTGTATTTATATAACTAACCCACATGTCAAATTAATATAAAAATAATTACTCAAAAGTAAGGTGTATTACATTCTCCCCTCCCTTACAAGGGAATTTTCCCTCAAAATTAGGCGTACCTGGTGAAATGAGGTGTGGGTATTTTTCTCGAATATTGTCCTCTCGTTCCCAAGTTAATTATTCGGCATTGTGGTGATGCCACTGGACTCGGGCCAAGGGCACCACTTTCGATCTTAGTCTACGCTCACCGTGGTCTAAAATGGCAATTGGTTGTTCCTCGTACGAAATATCGGGTTGTAACTCAATATCATCTAACGGAACATGCCAATGAGATCCTTCACATATTTTTTACTTCTTTAAAGAAAAGACATGGAATACATCATGAATTTGCCGTAAGTGTTCCGACAACGCCAGTTGATAAGCTACAGGGCTTACCTTCGTAATATGGGAAAATGACCCACATAATGTGGCACAAGTTTTCCCTTCTTCCCAAATCGCATCACCCCCTTCATCAGGGACACCCTCACTAAAACTTGATCCCCCACTTCCAATTCCACGTGCCTCCGATTTGCGTCGACATAGCTCTTTTGGCGATCTTGCGCAATTTTTATGCAATTTCGAATGAGCTCGATCTTCGAAGAGGTATCTTGGATCATTTCAGGTCCAAGGAGATTATTGTCTCCTACTTCCAACCAATAAGCAGGTGATCGACACGGTCGGCCATACAATACCTCATATGACTCCATACCAATCGTGAATTGGTACAAATTATTATATGTAAATTCGACCAAAGAAAGGTATTTCTCCCATCCTCCTTTGAAATCAAGTATGCACATGCGAAGCATATCTTCTAACATTTGGTTAACCCTATTCGTTTTCCCATCGGTTTGCGGATGGTATGACGTACTCAACCGCAATTCGATCCCCATTGCCTCTTGGAAACTTCACCAAAAATGGGATATGAAAATTTTGTCTCGATCCGAGAGTATATTGATAGGCACCCCATGAAGTTTAACAATTTCTGCAATAAAGAGCTGGGCATAATGCGCCGTATTGTAATCCGTCCGTACTGGTAGAAAGTGTGCCGATTTGGTCAAACGATCGATAATTACCCAAATAGAATCATGGCCTCTTTAGGACGTTGGTAATCCCATGATAAAGTCCATTGAGATACTCTCTTATTTACACATCGGTATTTTTAATGGTTGCAACAACCTAGTTGGACGCTAGTGGTCCACCTTTACCAATTGACAAGTGGCACATTGGGAGACAAATTCAGAAATGTCCTTTTTCATTTTTGCCCACCAATACTGACAACGCATGACTTGGTACATTTTGTCCCATCCTGGATGCACTGCCAATATGGAACCATGGGATTATCTCATGACAGCACGTCTCAAGTCTCCTTCATCCGGGACTACAAGTCTTCCTTAGAAACGCAACCCACCCTCAAAACTAATAGAGTAGGACTCCTCTACCTCGATCAGCAATTGGAGTAACCGGTCTTGATATTCTTTATCCTCTCCTTACGCTTTTACGACTCGCATCACAATAGATGGCATAACAGATAAAACTGACATGTATGCTCTAGCTACAGCATCATCCTAACCAAGTTCTTTCCACTTATCTTTCCACACTTTAGCTAGCTGTCCCACGGGTCTTCAACTCAGCGCATCCGCTACCACATTTTCTTTGCCTGGGTGATAGTGAATATCGAATTAATAGTCCTTTATGAACTCCAACCATCATCGTTGCAGCATATTTAGGTCTTTCTGCTAGAACAAATATTGTAACGACTTGTGGTCCGTGAAAAGATTAAACCTTTCCCCCAAGAGGTAGTGCTTCCATATCTTCCAGGAGAATACCACTGTGACAAGATCTAAATCATACGTGGGATAGTTCTTTTCATGGGGCTTAAGATTGCGAAACGCGTACTCAATGGCTCTATGCTCCTATTGCAGCACACCTCCCAATCCTTGTAGAGAAGCATCTGTGAAGACCAAATAGTCTACTCCCGATTTTGGCAATGAGAGTACCAGAGCAGAAGTTAATTTTTCCTTCAGCTCGTCAAAAGCTACCTGACAGGAGTCATCCCAAACAAATCGTACTCCCTTCCGGGTAAGGTTCGTTAAAGGGCTAGCAATTTTGGAGAAACCCTTAATAAAATGGAGATAATGTCTTGCCAAACCCAGAAAGCTATGGATCTCCATTGGAGTTTTAGGATGATCCCATTCCCTCACCGTTGCAACCTTTCTCGGGTCCACGAAAACACCTTCGATCGCCATGATATGCCCTAAAAATTACACTTCATGTAACTAAAAGCTACATTTCTCAAACTTAGCATAAAGCTGATGATCCCGTAGTGTCTGCAGGACCAATCGCAAATGTTCGACATTATCAGCTTCAGTCCGAGAATAGACTAGAATGTCATCGATAAAAATGATCACAAAATGGTCTAAAAAGTCTCAAAATACTCGATTCATAAGGTCCATAAATACCGCATGAGTATTATTCAGCCCAAAGGGCATAACTAAAAACTCGTAGGACCCATACCTTGTCAAGAATGCAGTTTTCGACACATCTTGCTCTCAAATTCACAACCGGTGATAACCGGTCCTCAAATCTATTTTGGAGAAGTACGACACTCCTCTTAATTGATCAAATAAATCATCGATTCGAGGTAAATTTTATTTGTTTATGATAGTTACCTTATTCAACTCATGATAGTCGATGCATAACCGAAGGGAACCATCTTGCTTCCTCACGAATAATACGGAGCACCCCATGGCAACGTGCTACGCCGAATGAACCCCTGCCCCAATAGTTGCTGAATTTAATCCCTTAACTCCCTCATTTCCAAAGGAGACATACGGTATGGAGCTCGCGGAATCAACCTGATTCCTAGCGCTAAGTTAATTACGAACTCAATCTCACGACTATAAGGTAAGCTAGGGATCTCCTGAAAGACATCTTCAAATTCTCTGACAACTGGAATCGAGTCTAAGGAAATCATAATTTCCTGTAATGTCTTTTCCTTCATACAATACAAGTGGGTGCTCGAACCTCCCCTAGAAGAGGCATAGCCACTAAAAACATTTCTTACCCCGGGATGGCAAAAACTATACTCCTCCCATAATAATTTATCATGGCCCGGTACTTTACTAAACAATCCATTCCCAAAATGACATCATACCCAACGATATCCAGGATGATCAAATTGGCCTCAAAACGCAACCTACCAAGGTCTATTCCCACCCATTTAGAGATAAAAAGTATAAGTGAACCATGAGCCATAGAAGACTCGACGCTAGTGAAAGTACTTTCAACAGACATAAACAATCCCATCGAAAGAGAAAATTGACTAGAAATAAATGAGTGTGTGGCACTAGTGTCTAATAACACCCGACCCACAAACCCCTGGATGGGAAACTTACCCTCAATAGCTGGCGGTGCTAACAGTGCCGGAGGAAACAAAGCGTCTTGGATGTTGTACATGCCTCTAAACTAAAGTTGTCCCTATTGCAATGGGACGACTGGAATAGGTGCTGGAGGTTATTGATATGCCTGTTGATTCTGAGGGCCTCCTGGAAACTACCCCCTGTTTAACTGTGGACAAGATCTCTTTATGTGACTTGTCTCACCGCACTGAAAATAACGACCCATAAAACCCTCCAGGTGTCGACCTCAAGTGTTATTTCAAAACTGCCCAGTGCCTTATCCTTGTTGGCCTTGACCCCCATTATTCCCTCTACCTGGTTGGCCCGATTGGCCCAACTGCTACTGTTGCTGAGCACCCTGACCGTGCCGAAAACTACCTCCACTAAAGTTAAAATCCCCAAAGCATTTCTTCTTAGCTTAGTCCCCCTACTGAAGGTCCCACTCCTTCTATTTATTCCCATACTTTTGTGCTGGTGGTGGTAGTTCTCCACCAACACCATTCCCTCCAAGTTTACTTGATTGACCAGAATCTCATATCTTCTTACTCACCTTCAAATAAAGGCGGTGATCCTGGAAATGAAGTAAAGCTGCATTTATCACATCGCCAAAAGTTTAGAAAGACGGGTTCCCCGGTAGATACTTCCTTATCCTCCAAATCAATCCCCCGCTAAACTTTGAGATCTTTTTTTTCTTCTGGATTTACCTCGTCTGGCATAAAGTTTTCCAAACGGGTAAATTCTTCTTCATATTCCGCCACTGTTCTCCACCCTTGAATCACATCCTACAGCTTCCTCGTCTTCTCTTTCTGGATTGATGGAGGAAAGTACTTTCTATCAAATAAGGCCCAATATTCTGATATTAACATCATATCCCTCTGTTCTGGAGTGGTTACCGACTCCTACCATTGGAGAGCAGCTCCCACGAGTTTAAAAGTGGAGAGAATCTGTTTTCGCTTTTTGCTACATTCCACTATGATAAGATGGGGTTGAACATCCTTCTTCTATTGATTTGCAATAATCACATCAACTCCAGCTTGAAATTCTGCAGAGTGACCTTTCAGGAAGGATTCGCTAACTCTTTCCCATGCAGAAGGTCCCGTATGGGCTTGATCCACATGTGCTACCGATTGTTGAGCATGGGGAAATTGTTTCCCCATAGCGACCATTACAGCGTTTACTGCCTGGGCCAAAATATTAGCCACGTTCACCACATTTATAGTGCCTTATGGTGGTGGGGGCTCCACATCATCTTCTACTCGATTTACCCTTGTCGGGTGACCTAGTCTCGGCGGCATCTGAGATAAAAAACAACTGAATCAATGTACAGTCAAAATAATTTATCCTTACGGGAAAATCATAAACGCATATAAGCAAAACAGTGTTAATAATAGGTCTCTATATCAAATAACGCTATGGTAGAATGTGATAACTCTACATAGATCCTAAGGACTCTAGAACCTGATACGCTGATAACATTTGTGACACCACGCTTATTAAAATAAGAGGTGGCCATCCAATCAATCCAATAGCAAATGAATCTTAAATGGTCCATTCTTAGCATCACTGTTGCATAATATATAATACGAGACAACCACCAAATATTTTAAAAATGGATGTCATATATAATTTTGTAAATTTGATAAAAGAAATTTCCATAAATCACTTTACAACAAAAGGCTGATATTCATATATACATAACAACTTAACAATATTTCTACAAAATATATAACCAAATAAGCTATCGGTTAATAGACTGAATACAAAAGATTACATCAAGTATGACAATATGTATGAATACTAAACCTGGGCAACACGCTCGAATATACAGATGAATCATTGATAGAGTATCAAAAAGAAATGAAGCATCTACTACAAAAATTCTACAACATCCGCAAAATGTCGTAGCTTCTTAACATTGGGAAAGAAAGTCACATCAGGCGCCAATGCAGCGGAGCACCTGCACAAGTATACGAACCACACAAGAAGGAGAAATATAAGTGGGTCAGGGCCTAGTTTGGTATGACACACATATGAATAAATGCATGACAGTTATGAATACTACTTTCATAAACAATACAATTTGCTCTTTGTTCAAGGAATCATCCTCACCTCTCTTCTAAGTGCACATCCTAACGCGTATAATTCATTTTAAGTTAAAATACCCATCTACTTAATAGGAGTAACCTAACTATACTCCATGTGCCAATTTTATCATTTGGAAATATATTCATAAGTCAAAAATCATTAGGGACCATAGGCCATTAAAGTTGATTCACAGCTTTCTTAATTCAAATAATCAATTTGGTGAAATACCATATCAATGGGAACATTTAAAATCATAGAAATAACGGTTCTAAGAACATCCTTTCGGTAGTCACCTCACTGGATGCGCCCATAAATACTATCATATTCTAGGGTTATAGACCACCTGGGTATCCTAAATCGTAACGCGTGGGAATTGACCATATACCTTCGATAGTGAGTAATAACCATACCCGGAATTACCTCACTTTGACCTATTTAATCATACAACGTAACACCTAGTATCATGGCCTGAGGACTATACTCTCCATGCATCACTAGCCAGGGGATTCACCTCTAATGCTAACTTCCCCTATGATAGTATTTAGAGAGGTATGTATAAATGTGCCATAGATGCAAACTATATTAAGTTAAACATACGGTCCTTAAATTCCAAAACCATAGGTACATACAATTTTGGTTACAAGAGATAATTATAGCCATTTTAGCCCTCGAAGGTCCATCACACACAACCCGATTCTACACTAGTTCTACTCTCATTTACTAGACGAAATGAGACATTATACCTTTATAAAAAGTCCTTGAAATAAGCTCAGACACTCCTGTACTATCCTAGAGTGCCACCCTCGTTATATGAGGTCATATTACTTCTCAATACATCCTAAGAGAAGGTTCCTAAGTCTTAAACCCAAAAGAAAAGTAGTAGAAAGAAAGTCCAATTCTTGGCCTAAAAATAGAGTACCCGTCGACTGGCCCCTGACCCCCTATCGACCGTAAAATTGAATTTTTCCTTGAGAGGAAACTAGTAGGCTTTGACCTTTAGGTCCGGTCGATCGGCGTCTGGACGCGATCGACCGGTTGCACCAGTTAATTCGGCCAACCCCCATTTTTCTTAGAAAACCTAAATCGTCCAACTCTTATTCTTCCCTCTACACCAACTATCATCAACCAATATTATCAACAAATCATTTCTATATGATCATCTAACAATATGTAACCTCAAATCATCTCTAACTTATATAGGTGGAGGTTTGAACAACAAACTCAATCAAAACCAGAAATGGGTTAAATCTTAAGAACAATAACTAATCACACAATTTATTCAACATAATCATAAGGTATTACAATTATAATACCTTCCTTGGGGTTGTAGTTTCGGATTCATATTCGTTGAAGTGGTTCCGGGATTGAAATTATAAAATCTCTTCTTTCTCTCAAGCTCTCACTTCTCTCTAACTCTCTAGGTCTAAAACACACAAATGAGGTATGAAATGCTCTTGCAATACTTAAAAGCCCAAATGACTTAAGTCTAACAATAAATATTATTACACACTTCAAATGACTCGTAACATCATATTTAAGTCATAACTAGATAAAAGTACCCCAGAACCCAAAAACAACCATGACACTTATTTTGACATCTCGACCTATCTCGGACAAACCGCGTCATCTAAAATGACATTTGGGATATCATTCATAAGTTTCTATTCCAACTTCATATTAACATTCTAATAATAATCCAATTATAATATAAATTATACCCATCGCCTCAAAGCATATCGACTCAACATTAACATAATATTACACTATTTACATTCGCATAAAGGTAATTATGCAATACTCATAAATAATAACTCTTAAATTACTAAAATTAACATTTACTCCAATTTATTTTATTTATATAACTAACCCACATGTTAAATTAATATAAAAATAATTACTCAAAAAGTAATGGGTATTACAATGTGCTTCTACTTAGATCCTTTTCATTACTCCCACTCCGTAGCTCGTTTGGAATTTCAAGCACTGGTGGGCAGTGGAGGAAACTGCCTCAAACTTCATCAAACCATCCCTACCAATGATAATTTAATAAGCCGAGACTATGTTATTTTCTAAGATGAAAAAACACATTACTTATGTTTGGAATGGTAACCAAGTTTTGATAACAACTTTCAGTTCAATTGTTCCTAATGGTTACACATTCTCCCCTGAAAAACCAATAAGACGGTGGTGGTAAACCTGTAGTTTTTTGTCTAGTAACTTTAGTCTCTTGAAATAGTCATAAAACAAAGGGTCATCATGTAGGTATAATAGGCTAAAAAAATCATCTTTTGAGAAGCCAACTATTGAGCAATCTTTGTCTACCTTATGAGGATGTGTTTTCACCATTTTATCCATACTCACTTTGCTGATGTGCGCACAAGATTTCTCCCTTGTGTATGTAAGTCTTTTTTTTGTGATGTCATCTCATGTGGCAATGAAATGACACCCAAAGGAGATCGTAAAAAAATTATCCACTTGTTTCTTGGGCTTCTTAGGTAGATTATGATTGATTTTATTTCTACAATGTTTGTCTCGACCTCACTTCTTCTCATACTTACCCTTGCAAGGAGTCTTAGATCCCGAGTTTCTAATCGTCTTTTAGTTCATATGCTCATCCAGGCTTATCCACATAATTCTCTAGATTTCCTCATCATATCGAGGTATTCATTTCATTATTCAGAGCTAAGAATTTTTTATTATTGTGGCCATGGTACTTGTGGAACTCGCAGTATTTTTTTTGTCTCCCCTTCTGGGAGGTGACTTTAACTTACTGGGACACTTGAGGTTTTCACTTCCTTGGATCTCATAGAGTATGTGGTGAACACCCACAGTGAGGATTGTGTATTTGTTAAATCTCTTTGTCTTCTCCAACACCGACTTATCAGATTTCTTTTTATTGTGTGAGCTCTTACCAGCCTCAAATTTCAAGTGGCTAGATTCTTTCACAGCTATTACCTCCTCAACATTCATTATCTTCCCCGCCTTGGCCAAGAGCTTGACCATTTTGTTTGGAGGTTCTTTTACCAAAGCCCAACAAATATTTTTAGGTAACAAGCTTCTCATAATGGTAAAAATTGCTATCTTCTCTTCATAATTTATCACCTCTAACTAATCTGTGTTAGACTTAGTGATGTACTCCCTTTTCGTTTTATTTGTCTGTTATCGGACCCTTAACAAATGATCAACCCTTTTTCCCCAGCTTAGTGCTGAAGTAGAAGTTATTCACAAACAAGTCATCTTCCTACTTGAAATTGAAAATATTCCCCTTATTGGGACTATTGCGCGAGATATGGGATGACCCAGTGAGAGTACTAAATATGGCCCTACATTTCATTTGGGATAGAGTAAATGTCAGAGGTATCTTGATACTGTTCAATGTGTAACATAAAATTAGATTTTCCATCATATCTTAGACTGATGATTGGAGGCTTGAATTTTTTAATTGCTAGATATCCCACTATAGAAGTAGTAAATGAAGATATTTGTTCATATTCTCTCTACAAAGGGTTCTTTATTTTATCAGATGACCTAACCGATCCTCTAGATGTTGAATTGACCCCTTCTAGGGTTTGTTGCCTTACAAGACTTTCTCATTCTTCTCAATTAGTCAGTGTCTCTCAGTCGAGCTCTATTATTTCCTTGGTATGTGCTCAAATTCAACCGACCATCACACGCTTTGTATGGACATGCTTGAGCATTTAATCCCAATGGTCACAAACCTCTAGGAATCTTCTTTGTACATCCTAAGCTCTGTACAAAGGTGTGATGGCACTGCCATTGGGCCTAATTGATTGAATGTAAAGGCTCTTCATAGCCTCTTCAATGAACTATTCCAGGGATTAGGTATAATCATCACCATACCCAGTGATCCAATGAAGGACATTTCTCCTGTCCTATAGGATCGGTCATTTTGATCAAACTTTATCCACATAGACCTACTCTCTTTTTCTCATGAATAAAAATAAAATATCTATGGATTGTCCATGGTCAATAGTGGTGATCCTGCCTCCTATCTCTGTTTAGGTCCGAAGGTGTAATTTCACGCCCCCTTTTGGAGTTTTTCCAAACTACAAGGGTGACTGGGTTCATTTTCAGCTTGTTATGACTGACCAAGAAGCTCTAGGTTAACTTCTTTATGTTTTATTTATAACTTCCTAGATCTGCAGAATTCCTTGTAAATATCTCAAACTTACTGGCGAAGAGTGTGGAACCCTCTCTCTCCCTACTGCTTTCTTGGTTTTGAAACATTTTTATAGAAAATACGTGAGCAATAGAGTATGAAAATAACAAAACAGAGCATCATAATAACAAGCAAGTTGAATTACAAGAAGCATGAATCCAAAATAGAGATATGTAGATCTAAATATGGATTCAAGTAATTAACAGGAATCAATTAAAAGATGCTTATAGTAGATCCTCAGCCCTGTGAGACCCAGTTTAATTCAATCATAATTCATTGCTTCACTAAATTTGAGTAACCTTGATCCCTAGCAAATAAATATTGTGGAAAGTGATATGGCAAGTCATTTACTATAGAGGGAGCCAATATATTATTGCCTAAAATTGGTACACTTATTATCTTAGCTTAAATATACTAACTATGAGCAAATAAAAGATAAGAAGCCAAATTATCGAAATCGAATCTAGAGAAAATACTTAAAAGATGATAGAAAGATAAACAGAAGAAAATTTATATCCTTAAGCCATAAATGGTATATATGTCCACATATTTAACGATGATTGTATTATATTACTAGGAAAAAGTCGTATATAAGTACAATAGTGGATCTGAGTGCGCGTGTGTTCAAATGAATTAACTATTTAATTAAATTTCAATTCCCGACCTAATAATTTTTTTAACTCTTGCAAATAAAAGTGATTGAAAAAATTAATCTAAGCATGCAAGACAGTCACAAATGAGAAAAAAAATCCCCGAAGGGGAAAACCATTTATTTCCCTATAATTTTGTAACTCACAACTTACACGGATTACAATGAAATAATTTGACACACGAATACCCCAGGCATCAGTCGGCGTCGTCAGCAATGGAACAACCTCAGCAGCTCCACAAGAACACTCTGTTCTATTTCAGTAAAGATATGTCTTGGGTTCCATAAAACAATTCATAAAAAGTAGAAGGGGTTATGCATTAAGTTGACAAAGGTTTTGGACCCTTAAAAGTGAGAAGAATACATAATGGAAAATATTGAACAAAAAAAATTTTCGTTTCATAAAAGTTTTCTGCAAACTTTTCTTCTCTGTCAATAAACTGTAGGTGCTTGGCCTTTTTATAGAAAGGATTGAGTTACAGAGATAAACATTGGAACGCATGTAAACGAAAAAGAAAGGACAGAGGTGTAAGACCCTTTAAAACAAAGATGCGTAAGACTTTAAAATAATACGAGAGTCGTTCCCTTTTTTTTTATAAAAAACATTGTATCTTTAGCCAAGGATTTTCAATCATTGGCGTCTCTCTTAATTATCAACAAAGGCGCGTGGAAAAAAGTAAAAGGCGTCATGAAGTTAAGCTTTGCCTTAACAAAAGTGTACGCAACTTCCTCAAAAAAATTCCTTAAAAATACATGCCAATCATTGGGAGATATAAAAGACCGACGCCCCATATTTTTTCAACGCAAAGTAGCATTTTTTTGGATAAAACGACAGCCCTTGTTGGATAAAATTGGGCTGTAATGTTTCGTTCTTCTTTCCAATCATTATCATAATGATTACTTATCTTTGGTGTTAAAAGAATGAGGTTTCGTAAAGTTGAAAAGCCTTAAAGGCAATCTCCTTTTCTCACCCATCAAGTGGGTGCCAAAAACTACACTTTTATTAATGGGCGAGTTGGCTTATTTTTTTTAACGAAATAACCTCTTTTTTTTAAACTTCTTTTATTCAAAAGAATTTTTATAAATGAAAGATCTAAAATTTTTAAAAATGATCCCACCACTTTAAATATAAAGTGCAAGTGGAACTTAAACATATTTTTACCAAAATTATCTCGTTGGAGCTTGAATGTTTAAGTGGACTTGTAATTCAGATCTAAAGATTGTAGATGTTAGCATCCTCGATTTGTTCTTGACTTATAGAGGATAAGACATAATAAATTGTGAAGAACAATGTCCTTACTCCCCCTATGTCTATTCCGATACAAAATAAAAAAACTGAATTATTAATCACAAGAATGACCTATGCAAATCTACCCTCCCAAGACAATCATGGAAACATAAAATGAGAAGTCTTCAACCTTTCAAACTTTGCTTCAACAGTCAAATTTTCAAAAGTCCAAGTTTTTCTCAACAGGGTGTGCAACAATTTGATCTTAAATCTTCGTACCTACACACATGAGATAAAGCAAAAAACCTCGTGACGTATTGAGTTTGAAATGATATAAACATAATCAATGTTAGCACAATCAGTGGAGCTCTCAAGTTTTGTGTAAAATTTGGCATCATAACAGGAAGTGAAATCTCGGAGCCCCCAAATGTGAGTGGTATGTGTTATTTATCGGCTGTTAAAAGCGAAAGAAAAGGGAATGTGTCACACCTTTTTACGTTAAGTGAGTACACACTTTACATACAACGTGAGATCATAATCATGAGATAATTAGAGGAACATAGGGAGAATATCTGCATATATTTCACAAGTGCACATCTATTAAATGTAGCTAACATCATCAAGTCACACATTATACCTGGGGTTAAAAGATATGTTAAGATTGGTCGATATGATCTCTATCTGGGACCAACCAAGTTGCTAGTTGGGTATGACATAATTTATGATGATGTATGAGTCCAGGTGTCCTTTTCTAATTTGTCTATGATCTATCCAATATTTATGGTATAACAATAAATATGGTAAATACCTCAAAATTTTATGCACTACCTTATCATTCGAAATGTTCTCTGCTAAATTAAAACATGAGTTTACGCTATCGGATAATTTAGTGTAGAACTCATCGAATTCTTGTTTTTGTGCGTCGATAACATTTTAATCTATGTGGTGAGATTTTGGAGCCTTTGGACACGTCCTGTATCGATACCTGCGTGGGTAATTTGGAATATCTCCCATGCCTCCTTAGATGTTTCATGTGTCATAATCGGGCATAAGTCCTATGTTGTAACGGCATAAAATAAATAATTAATTCCTCGAAAATTATAGTTGCACAACCCATGGCCATCCTCACTCCAACTCTCTACGGGTTTAGGGATAAGTGTGTCACCTACTTTAGTTGTGGATGGTGTCCACTCCCGGCTAATCACAACCACTCATTAAGGGACTTAAGTGAATCTTTCGTACACATTTTCCAATACCTATAATTAGACCCATTAAATAAAGGTGGCCTAGACAAATACTGACCCTCCATATAAAAACCACTCGAATTTATGTCTAAGTAAAATATAGACTCCTGATCTAATACCACTGGAAAACGTTCCTGCAGAGTGATATATTAAATTAATCTCAAATTAATTATTTTCAATGTTAATCCCGGTTAATGATTTATCTTTGGTTAACATATTAATTCAAATTCGAATGAATTAAAACTGTCTAAATATGGTATAAATTAAATAACCGACATTATGGGGTTGAAAACTCTAGAAGGGTTCGCTGTGAAAAATAAGGAAGATTTCTTTTAAAACAACCATGTGAAACTCTATTTATAAAAAAATATTGAAATCAAGGAGTCAATTTGATTACTAATTTCAACAACTAATAAAAAAAGGTTTAAAAATTTTTTGACTACAAAAAAAGGAAAAAAAAAAAAGATAATCAAAGCAAAAATAAAAAATAAAAACATGCGCGAAAAAGACTTAGACCTTTAACCATAAACCAACCCACCACCCTTCCCACTATAGTGCATAGGAATGCTATAGCGGTGTCACAAGGTCGTGGGATCGGTACATAGTGGTTTATCCATGGTCTTCAAGGAAATGTTGCACAACCATGGTTACGTCATGCGGAACACTGGAACCCAATTGATTTAAATAAGAAGAATTTTTACAAACGTTCATTCATAGAACCATACTCACAATATGTCCACCCAAGCGATGTCGACCAAGTAATATACGATATTATAAAGGTAATTGTCATTAGAGTTATAAACAAGGGATACTGGTGGCCCCATATGCCGAGGGATGATATTTTCTACGTAACGAGGTGCACAAAATGCTAGTAGTTCTCCCCGCTACTCTATCAACCACCATACATCCTCAAACCCATAACCAACCCTTAGTTGTTTTTCTTGTAGGGGTTGGACATATTGGGACCCTTATCCACTACACCTAGAAATCGAAAGTAAGTGCTGGTTAACTTCACTTAGTCGATTTAAGAATGGACTTTGGCAAACACTTGAGACAACATGAACAAGTTCATTAGAAGAAGCATAATCACCCATTTTACCATACCCAAAACCATCATCACGGATAACAGTACTAAGTTCAAAATTAAACCATTACGTGAGAATTATGGAATAAGGTATTGATACAGATAAATAGCATAAACACAAAGCAACAGATAACCAAAAGCATCGAACTAAACAATATTGAATAAGATTCGCAAGAAGTTCGAAAGGGAAAAAAGAGCATAGGTGGAAGAGATCCCTCACTTCCTATGGGCTTACCTCACAATGTCTATAAGCTCAACTAAGGAAAATACCCTTTCCTTGGCCTATAGGATGAAAGAAGTGATCCCTCTAGTAACATACCTACATACCATGAATACCACCGTCGTCGATTGAGGATCAACAATAAAATGATCAGCACATAACTCGACCATACAAATGAAATAAGGGAACATAAACTTATTAGGTTGGCCTCCAACAAACAAAAGTTAGTTAAAACCTTAGATATGAAACTAGGCCCCAATTCGGAAGGAACATTAAGGGTTACCCAATATGATCTATATGGACCCTACCATCTTGAAAAAATTGATGGTAGGGAGATCCTCCAAGCATGAAATTAGATAAACCTAAATAAGTTTTACTTTTAAATTTTGACTTCGTTTGAATTCATTAGATGTCCCTCTTAAATAATTTCTTCGCTTTTCGTGATTAAACATAGTTCATTATTTTTTATTGTTCCAAGTGACATGTGAGCAACTACCCTAAAAATAGTGAAAAAATGAAATAGAGAAGTTATTGTTTTTTTGTTTCATAATGTTTCTCTTTTATGACTTATCAAGTAACAAGTAGAATCAATAACATTACATGTTGTCATATCACTCAATTTTTGCTTTTAAACGATGACGACATTGCAAACATCTATCGTTATTAACACAAAGCATTGGGTTGACCAAGCACATTGAAATATCTACGGTGTATCCTAGGCAAATAACCATAGAATATAGATTTTTAAAAACATTGATGAGGGGAATACAACACAAACATGTGAATTATACTAAATATCAATGCTAGGCTTAAGATTAAATGTGACTAAATTACTAAAAAGATAAACTAGGGGATCCAAAGGAAAAGAGTCATTACATAAGGGAAATGAAATGCCAAATATGGAAACAAAAAATTATCATCACGTAAAGAAAGAGAAAATATGACATGCATATCTCGACTTTATTTCTAAAAAATACAAAGTAATGTTCTTGTTGGTGCGAAAAATATACCTCTTCTTTACGAGGCAGAGTAATGTTCTCATTCCTAGGAAGAATTTTTGTCTCGTTTATGAAGCAAAGTAACGTTCTTTCTAATGGGAAGAATTTTTGTCTCCTTTACAATACAAAGCCATGCTCTTGAAGGTAATTCACCATCTCTTCTATCGGTCGGGAGGCCCTTGAATTAGAAAATCCACAATGTCTAAATGACCAACTTGTGATGGAAGATGAGTAGTTGCTAGGTAACAATGAGGATCCTCCTCACCACTATCATGGCTCATAAGGTATTTATGAATCATTTCCATCAATACTGCATAAAAAAGACCCCAATCCTCACGGAAAAAAGAAACCTCGCGACCTGGGTTTAAAGGTTATTAAAGGAGTAACCCGATCCGATTCGCGCATTAATTGTGAAGTACAGTGAAACACCCTAAATAATGTTTATAATCCAGTTTTATTATTATTTAACGTTACACTTATTAGCATGCAAGTTCAATTTACAATCATTACGTGATATGAACCAAGTGAAGTGTCCCAAGGCCAAGTAAACAGAGCTACTAACGTAAATGCAAGATAATACTTACCTGTATCACGCACTCAAATACGAAATTGCAGGCAACCTACCATAACAAAAGGAGGGAGGGAGTTAAATGCTTAGTGGAAACTATACAAATACAGTATAGAAACTAACGGCAAAAAAAAAAATACTCACACGCTACACTACATGCATGTGACAATATGTATATACCTACATATATACCTTTGAAAATACATATCCCAATGTATTAAAATGTTTTATTCCAAAAATGTCATTTAACCCATTTATTCTCCTTATCTTCACAAAAAATCATTTTGTATATTTATGCTTAAAAACTACCTTTCCTTCCCATAGACGAACAGGGTTAAACAATTAGAACTTGTTGGCATAAATCTTTCATTTACTTTCAAACGTTTATTACTCAATATTTATTAACTCACATCAGAGTTACTTAACCATATAATAGGACTTCCATTTAACACACGCACACACTGTGTTTAGAAAAATACTCATTTTCCATTAAAAGCCTCATATAACGCACACTTGTGTTTATTATGATTCAAACATCATTAGATGGCCTAAACACCATTAAGTCATGTTATTTAACCATCCCATGTTACCACATGAACATTAAACTTTTAATGCATTATTCTTGCATTAATAAATCAATGAATCAATATCATTCATTTATACCTCTTTCATGAATATTCAATTCATAACTTAGGATTTTCTTTACGGATTCCGCTGACACACACACCCGTCATAACACACGCACACCCACAACTTCATGAAATTCCTCCCCCCGACGCTGAGTGCCAAGTAAACTGCAATCGTTTTGGGGGTATTTCACCACTAGGGACAGCATAGCCTTGCTTAATTATTTAACATGACATCATCCAACATCATTATCTTGCCAATGTGTTCGCCATTTTCACATTGTCCACGTTCATTTTCCTTTTTTGGGGCCGAAGCCAAAGCCTCGTACTTAACCGTCCATTTTTCCATTATTCATTTAGGAAAAATCATTATATTCCATTAAAGTCCCTATTTCACGCATGTTGATTTTACATCGAAAATCATTTTCGTTTAAGGAATCATTTCATTCTTTCTACATACGTGTCAAAACACTCTTTAACATTTTTGTTTCTTGAAAATGTTACACTTTAAGTGAATTCTCAATTTACCCAATTTACATCAAAATAAGTAATTTCACTTTTGTTTTCAAGTGTTATTTATAAAAACACCTTTTTAAGCTTCAAACTTAACATGCGGGAATTTTAGTCACCATGACACTTTTTCAACTTCTCACTTTGTAGAAAATCACATTTTTGCACATTACGCCCCTTAATACATAAAATCACGCTTTTCAAATATTAAAGTCTACACACTTATTTTTGAGTTTTAACTGTAAGAACCTGTTTTAGTCAACATTTACACATTTGACACTTTACATTTCACACTTAGTGTTAGAAAGTTTAATTATGACTTTTGAATAAAGGCCCATACTTAGTCATTATATTCGCACTTAGTATTCTACACTTCCATTATTTATATTTTTACTCAAAGTTTGCAAGAAGACAACACTTTCATATATTTACACTTTTAACCCCAAAACTTGGTTTAACAAACTAAATTGTACACTTTGTAAATGAAAATTCATCTGGTAATTTCATAATTATTCATCAACATTAAAATGACTATATTAATCTCATAAAAAGGCATGTACATACCAAATGTTCTTCACATCAAAGAAATCATTTATTCACCTTAAAACATGAGTATAAAATATTTTAGTTCATAAAATGTTTTTGAATAGTGGGCTGAAAACTATCCATTTTTAAAACTCATTCAATCCTTCATTTAAGTGACCATTTCATAGAAAATAGTAGGAATGATACCAATAAGTTTATTAGTACTTTTAAAACCTAAATCAACATATTTTAATCTCTAAATATGTAGAAAACTCAAGCTAAATATAGGTTTACTACATGACCCATTTTCTTGTAAACTATATCTTGAAATCCTGTAGTATTAAATATTTAATCATGGATGGCTATTTCTCCACACCTAATATAAAAAATATGTAAAGTACTCATACTAATATCATCATCAACTTAACCTAGTAAGAGACAAGTATTTTACACCTCAAAATGTCCTCAAATAAAATTAGAGAAGGTGGATGACTTCCCCTACCTCCAAAGGTATCCCTAAAGGGAGTCACAATAGCCCACTCTTCAAACTCCCAAATCAATCTTCAAGCTCCATGAAGTACTCTTTATTATTCCCTGAGAAACCACTTTTAAAATCTCTTAACAAGGCTTCCTTTGAACTCTAAAAACTCCTCCCAAAACCTCCTATGATCTGTCCCAGCTTTGAGATGTGTTTTGATGGTGTTTTGAGGTGTTTAGATGGTGGAAATGGAGTAGGAAGAGGTTCCAAAAAATTGGGAAGGGTGGTGTATGCTTGCTAGAGGTTGGGATATAAAAGGAAAATGTGCTGAAAATTTTCCAAGTTTATTCTGAATTGCTTCCCCCCCCCCCCCCCCTCTCTCTCTTATAAAACATATTTAAGAAGGCTACACCTTATTACCCAAAAACTCAGCAATTGTATGTCCTAAAATGTGATGTGGGTTCCCCAAGGCCTGCATTTTTAGATGTGGATTGGTATTACACCCAACCACCCCCCTAAACCCCTTGAAAACCCCTTAAAATGACCCATGAGGGCTAATTTGCATCACTTTCTCTGTCCTACCCTATTGTTTTATTGAAATGTTTAACTTAAGAATCATATTCTTTGCATGTTTTAGCTAAAAAATCATATTTACAATAGTTGTTTGGCCTCCCAGATTGTACAATACAAGGCGTGCAAGAATTGAGATCTCCGCAGAAAACATATTTTGTTTTTATTTTTCTTCACATGGTAATATTCCTTATATTTCTATGAGCCTAAATATATGGTGGGAATATTTTTCTTACTTACCAATTGTCCTAAATAATTTGTGCAAAACTGGACTTTCGTAGTGTCGCCCCGTTAGAAAATTTGTACCCAGGCTCGCGCAACACTCATTACTTGTCCGAATTACATGAAACTTAATATAAGTACTTAAAATAAGTATATAAACTTGAAATAAAAACTCATGATAGCCATGCAACGTAAATATTTTTCATTCAATCCATATTGCGATACTTTTCTTTTCATACCATTTAAATGTCGTGTCGTATTAACCTTGTCCATATCACATCCGTTCCTTGATTTTTTTCCCATAAACATAACGGACATCCTAGATAATACTATTAGAGATGAAATACGCATTCATGAGATACATGCATCATGGGATTTTTCTCGTTTAAACTATTTACGTAACACGCCACCTTACGTATTACTTGATGTGTTACACTTGGATTATTTATTCCTCGAATTTTCCTTTGGACAAAAAACCTCAAATAATGTTAAATACCTAATTTCTAGGGCAGGTATTACATTCTTACCTCATTGGGAAATTTCATCCTCGAAATTTATGATCATCAAGCTCATAAATCATTCATCCAACAATTTAGTTCTAATCCTAGATGTGTTTAATACTATGGTCTAACCAAAATATTCCATACCATTAATTTCATACAACCACGGTCGATCCTAAGGTATTATTGATAAATCCCAAGCATGCCTAACATAGCCATCTAAACAATACATAAAAGTAGTTGATAGTTAGTAAATATCATTCTAACACCTCAAAGAACTCTTTATCATGATTTACTCTAAACATCGAGATTTACAAGCCTACATTTGGTCAATCGATTTGGATCTTGCCTAGCCTAGGAATATATTTCCTCAACATCAATAACCATTCACATCAATAATTTCGAGACAATGATTTCATCCCAATGGTCCATCTGACCGATACATCTTACAAAACTATGCATCAAGCTAGTGTCATCCGAGGTATGACAATCCAAATACACATGAGAGGCTACATTCTCATTATGTAAATTCCATACGGAGTGCAACACTAGTATTTAATGTTCCATCAAGTTCTGATATTATATCTTAGAGTCGTGATCTCAAATCCACGATATACATCGTAACCATCTATACCGGTTAACTAGCGAGTGTGTTAACATAAAACTATCAAGTACACATGCAACAAACCGTGAGACCATGCATACACACCAAAAACTGTAAAATAAAGGTTCTTTTGAGGAAGATAATATTTATGTACCGTGATGCATCAACCTCAACCTAGCCTATCCCACATTATTAATGAGCTTATGAAATGCTACACCTGAATAAAAATCCATAACTAACACAACAACTTCCCATCACCTGGATCAAAGAAGACACAATAAGATGCAATGGATTAGGAAACTTCCATGATAGAATGAAACAATTGAATTAGGGCAACGAACCATGCCACACAAAGTAAAAACTACAACGTACACTTAAAATAAAAAAATTTGCCAACCTACATGTGCATTAATGTTTTAGCCATGGCATGCACCCTAGATTGAATCACTAATCACGACCACCCATTTTCAAAGGCAACGATTTAGGAACTGATTCATTTGGGAAGTTAAAATGCTAGGGTTCCCTCCTTAAGAATGAGTTTACTTTTTTATAATCCGTCCTATCAAAGCAAAGCTGCATTTATCATTTCTAAATGTTAGTCACTGACTTATATACTCAAGTCTCTAGAATTTCCTCATGCGATGGATAACTTTCAAAGCTCGAGATCTTTCTCATTTAGTGAAACACAACAGTCACATAATTTTACCCTATGGACCATAACTACAATCCTTAGAAATGTCCTATGTGATCGCAAATCATAATTATCGGACTAGTTACAATGACACCTTGATTTTTCAAGCATTATCCCTACCTAATACCTAATGATTCTCCTCACCAGAGTCATATCATCCACATAGGTAGCCCATATAGGTGTTATAAGCAAACCTAACACTCCACCCTAATTGCTATCTCTAAAATCAAAATGAACATCATTGTGTTCTAAATTTTTCTAGTGTAAAACCTAGCACATATCAACCTATTTTCAATATTATCCTCAAAGGTCATATTACCACATTGGCCTATAAACAAAAGGCATGGTGAAAACTCAAAACACTACCATAGATCGATACGAACTAACCATACTACAGTCATCAATGATTTACTATCATCATGTAAATCTCAATACAACATCGATTCTTCCTGGAACTTTATGTAGACTTGGAAAAACGAGGCACGGTACGATAACACGACACAAAAAAATATGAAGTTATAAGTTAATGGGTTCGGGTCATATATGTGCCAACCCGATAAGACACGATAGTTGACGGTCCAGGTTAGTGTTAACCCTCTTCACATGTTAATACCCTCTAAGACCCATTGTGACCCATTAATTTAAGTAAATAAGATATATCCTTGGAACTTATAAATAATTTATGTATCATAATGTGAATTTAATCATAATGAATTTTACTAAAGGAGATATTTAGTAATGTCAATGAAGTAATGGGTTTACTTGGGTTCAAAAATGATAAAATATGTCAACTTGTATACAATTAAAAATAATTCCTTATCTTAATGGGTATTAACGAGTGAACACGACACGTTAACATAATGTGTCGGGTTTGGATATGATTTTTTCACACAATAAAAGGTTACCCGTTTAGACACGAACCCAATAAGACCCGAACACGATAAAAAATGACACGAAACTGACTCAACATGACCCATTGACAGGTTTAACTTCATGGAAAAAACACCAATTCAATAATTCCCTAAAATGGACATACACATCCCAGTATAATAGTCTCCATGGTAGAATCCTATTATGCATGAAAACTGATCACTACCACCAACTCGTAACCTAAAGGGATCAATTCTGGTCACTATGTGTTATGTTAATCGTAAGTCTATTTCCTCGACATCATAAGGAATCTCAAAGTTTTAAGGAGATACACTGTTGTCATTGTAACACACGGTACTCAATGTTGAGTTCTCTATTAATAGGGAAGGTCTACCACTCGCATTAACATCTCACTAGATAAATCTTACTATACATTTCCAAGGAATATTCAATACGAATGCACAAGAATACCCATGTTTCTAATACAATTCTCGAAGAGTGTTCAACCACGACAACTAAGTTGCCTCAATATGTAAACATCATACTATGTCCTTAGTCTATAAGTTAACGCAATTATATATCTTGGTAGGGAAACGAACATTAGGCATTGCATATAAACACCAAGGCCCGCACCACGTATGCCACAAGGGATCCTATTCCTTAACACCACATCATTATTTCTAAAACTATAATTTAATACCATCAAAGTTTTGGTAAGAGGCAAGACGTCGAGTATTGACTAAGCGGAGGCTCACCCTAATGACGTCGCAAGAGGTACTATCCTAGAACATTACAACGGAAGTTACAAACACCAAATCACCAAGATTTTTTTTAAGTTCACTCCTAGGTTACCTCAAATCATCATAATTATCTAAACCCACGTTATAATTAAGATACACTAACACCAAGTCATCATCCAAGGGACCAAATATGTTCTTACCACATAATCGATATTAATAAACATCACTCAGTTACCCCATCTCCATAGATGAAATATACAACCTTCACAGCTAGGTCACAATGAAGACTACTCTACGGCATCATTACCACTAATGTTACTCTCATCATGAAAGTTGTCACACAATACATCTCATGCAAAAGATCACGTTTTTTCTACTATTTATCTACACGGACACCCATGAATTACCAACACACCTACATTAGAAATGCCGTGGAACATGAAAGGATACTAACTTAGTCATTTAGCATCTCATATAGAGAGGCACATCGTGCTTATGTCAATTACTTCACTATCCAAGATACGAATTGAAACATTTACTAATACATTGTGATTGGCCCAAACCAACATCAACGACGAAAGACCTACTATCAACCTCATCATGTCACACCCGAAAGGAACATTGAACCTAAAGCTCAGATACAAAGTTGTAACCCCCCTGACTCGGGTTTAAAGGTTATTAAAGGACTAACTCGATCTAGTTCGTGTGTTAATTATGAAGTTAAATGAAACACCCTAAATAATGTTTCCAATCCAATTCTATTATTATTTAATGTTACACTTATTAGCATGCAAGTTCAATTTACAATCTCTACATGATACAAACCAAGTGAAATTCCCTAAGGTCAAGTAAAGAAAGCTACTAATGCAAATGCAAGTAAATACATACCTATAAAACGCACTCAAAATATGAAATTGCATGCAACCTGCCGTAACAAAAAGAGGGAGTGAGCTAAATGCTCAGTGAGAACTATACAAATGCATTATAGAAACGAAAGGCAAAAAAGAATACTCACACACTACACTACATTCATGTGAAAGTACATGTGTATCTATATATATATCTTTCAAAATACGCATGCCAGTGTATTAAATCGTTTTATTCCAAAAAGGTCATTAAACGTCTTTATTCTCCTTTCCTCTACAAAAAAATCATTTTGTATTATTATTCTTATAAACTAGCATTCCTTGCCATTAACGCAAACGATTAAACAATAAGAAATTGTTTGGAAAAATGTTTCATTTAATTTCAAATGTTTATTTCTCAACATTTATTAACTCACGTCAGAGTTACTTAATCATATTATAGGACTTCCATTCAACGCACGCACACACTATAGCTTCGAGTCCCTGGAATGAAATCAGCATACATGGCGTCCCTGTGGATGGATACCTAAAAGGTTTTAAAAATATTTTATAGCAAGAGTTAGTACTCAAAACATTTTGAAAACATTTAGCAAGCGTTTATCACAATATAAAATGCGGTTATTGATTACACATGTTAGGTTCTCATACACTCTCTTGGGTTTACTCACTCCTCATCTATTGTTCACTCCTAACGTTCTACACTTAGCCTGCCTAGCCATATCTCCCAAGCTAACTAGGCTAAAGTAATCATCTGAACTTATCTATACCTAAATTCTCGTACCGCCCATATAGTACATCCATTTCATTAACATCTCGCAAAGGTTAATTAATTCTCAAGTAACATTTCACCTATGTTCTGTTTCAAAAATTCTCATTTAGTCTCACTACTAAATTTCTAATTAGATATTCATTATCTAACATTACGTTTCATAATTAAGTTTCACTACCTAACTTACCAGTTTGATTTGTATCGCTAAACACATTATATATTAATCTAGTAATACACAGAAGTAGAATATCATTAAGTATATATTTCACACACAATATATACTAAATATCAATCATTACTATTATGTCCTTTTGACACACGTAAAGGACCCCTGGTTCGAAATAATTCATCGACCCCAAGTAAGAATTAGTTCGGAATCATGCATAGACCCCAATTATTTATATACACATATTCTGGCTCCGACTCTCTCATCACAACACCAGTTCGAAGGTTTGGTTCGGCATTTTACATCGACCCCAAACATATGATAACCCAATGTTAGTTCAGAATACTTCATCGACCCTAACATATTATAACCCTACATTAGTTCAGAATACTTCATCGACCCTAACGTATAATAACCCTACGTTAGTTTGGAATACTTCATCGACCCTATCATAGTTAATTTAGGTATACATATCTTAACCTAATAGTTCATACAATTTAGTAGGTACACACCTGACCTATCAATCATAATTGTACGTAATATAGTATTCTCTTATATTAGCCATATAAGTCAATTTATGATTTCTCACTATCGCATTTATTTGAGTATTCACTAAAATATAAGGGCCTCAGTTACCCCTCATATATAATTTAAGTAGTTATTACTTACCCTACTGGTTTATCACTTGAGTTGACTTTACCACGTCGCTTAGATCAATTCTAAATTGCTCGATGCTCTACTCAATCGGTTTATTCTCGCCGAGCCATAATCCAAGTCCTACACCCAAAGGCTTTATCGGACTTCAACAATATACCTACTGGTCTTATTCTCACTCCCATATAAGTATAATATAAATAATAGGATTCCCATTCATTCCCGAAAATCAAAGAACCTTTAACCATGGAAAAAGTCAAGAAAAACACCTTAAGCCGATCTATCGACTCCTGGGTTTGATCGATTGACCTGATCGATCGATCGACATTCAAGATCGATCAATCGATCGATCTGAGGCAGCATCAGTTTGTCTTCTTCGTTAATTTCTTCTTCCATTAACAAACCTCCAAACTTCATTATAGTACCCCAAACTTCGACCCAATTATCCTAACATCTTCCCACATATACTACGACAATTTCTAACGTTTCAAATACATAAAAACCTCAATTCATTTAAAGAAAGTGTATTAAACTTAGAAATTCTTAAAACCCTAATTATGGTGTTCTTCCCATATATTCATTCAAAACCCATATTATATTATGAAATGATTATCAAATCATCTCTGAATACTATTCCTCTATATATGTTAAATCATTCTACATGCGATTCCTATCCCAACTTTCATAAATATCATTCTTTTCTTTCCAAGATATTGATTTAACAAAACTATTCAAAAACCCTACATATGGGCATTATAACTTTATATTTTTTTTGTAATAAACAACTTTCCTTGATAGAGGGGTTATGATTTCCTGGATTTGATGATAGATTGATGCTTCTCTTCTTCAATCCTTCCTCCTTTGGCTCCTAGGATGCAAGATCCAAGCCCAACCTCTTCAAAAGAATCTTCTAAAACTTGAGAATGATTTTATCCTTCTCTTTAATGGTCTTGGTGTTTACATGGGTGTTCTAACCCTAACTCCTCTTTCATATGGCTCATAAGAGACTCTCAAATTCGTAGGTCTCAATACCCTCACATGTTAAAAGACCAAAACGCCTCTGAACGGTCTTGGTTTAGTCCAAAATTATCTCGGGACTCAACTAGTACCCCCCGGGTATACTATTTTGACTAATTCGACCCTTTTGGACTCATCTGTGACCTCTAAATTATCATTTGAGTCACTTAAAAATATATTACTCGTTCTCACCCCAAAATGGTCTATACGTGCTAAGTAACTATTTACTACCCACACTAAGTAAACAGAAATGGGCAATATTAATCACTATCTCTCTCTGGATTAATACTCCATATTCACAATTATTAATAAATCTCACTAAATTACTTTTCTTGCATAATTTAAATCAAATCGTATTTTCTCATTTAATTCTCCAATTTAATTAAATAGAAATACTAAGAAATACGAGGTATTACATAATATCTATTATCCTTGGGTGAGTTCCCCATAGTTCATTTAACCTACTGACCCCATTAACAACCTTTTATGTGTTAGGTGAGAGCTGTACTAGAACAACCTTGAAGAATTCAAAAAATTATAAAAAAAAAAAATCAATTTGGGGGGAAGGTAATCCCTGCCTCCACAACCATCTTGGAGAATAATTAGTGGCCTTCGAAAATATTATAATAATTCTTCAGATCGGACCTCAGCAGTGACCCAGTCTGGAATATACTTCTTCTTAAACTCCCCAATGGTGTTTTAATTGATTATATATATCACATCGAGAGAGAAAATGAAAATAATGGAAAAGAAGCAACAAAACTACTAGTAAAAATAGAGGACGAAGGAACTTAGAGAGAGAGAGAGACTTCATTTTAAAAAAATAGAAGTGTTTGAGATGGAAAATAAAAATTACTTGAGAGTGGGTGTTTGGTGCCAAATAATATGACTTCACAACTCCCCAAATGGATTCCATAATTAATTCCACGTCTACTAAAATGATGGTTAGCCCATTGAAATTGTACCCTCTAGCTACAACAAAGAAACTCCTCTTCAAATAACAAGGCCAGAGTACCAGATTTCCCTCAAACGAGAAAACATGACGAAACATATCTCCTTTCACATATCTCTTGAAAGCACGAACATGGTTCCGACCTCAGACACAAGGTTTCGACTATAGAACAAACCTCTGCATCCTCACATGCAATAGATCTTTGGGGACAAGCCTTATTTATCACGTGGATCATATGTAGCCTCCCACCCAGAATTAGGATGAACATCACCATCTACCTTATTTGACATAATGAGAGGATAATGGAAAGAAGGCGATCAATATAAGCATAACAAATGGGATGCGAAGTGTAGGTCTCATTTTTCCATAAGTACAAATGTAACCCCACGAAGACGGTCTATATTTATGTGCAGTGTAGAAACCTATTGTAATAATTACTAGCGTGAAGAGAGTTAGTATTTATTGGCGATAATTATGTTGAATATTACTTACTGAGTAAAGTAATATATGAATACAAAAATATTATTATGGTCGGGAGTGAAAATTATGGCATTTGCAATATACTTAGTTGGGATGCGCGTGTGAGTCGTGTCGGTATTACTTTGTTGGCTTAAAACAATACTTAGCGAGTAAAGTAACTCGAATGGCCATTTTGAGTGCGCGAGTGTGTCCCGAAGGGTAAAAATAGTTAGAAAATACAACTCGGGCATTTTATTTGGATTTCGGGGTAGGTTAGACCAAACAGACACCCCGGAGGGGTATTCTGGTCTTTTGAGATTTTTGGGAATTAAAATGGACAAAAATAGGAAATTAAAAAGAGAAAGAATGTGGTCATTAGGTTATCTGATAGTTTCCAAACTTACGTGAGACAGAGAGAGAGAACCAAAGAAGGAGAAGAAGAACTCCATAGGTGCTTTGGGCTAAGGATTCAAGTTCTTCCACCAAAAGCAACACCAACGCGTAGATCTCGAAGAGAGGATCATCCCCATACCAAATTCATTCAGTGATTCAAAAGTTTGCAAAAAGGAAAGTGTTTATCTTGCTATATTTTTTAGCATATATGACTTATGTTAACATTACTTGATGAGATAACTTAGATGTTATGAATCGAGACTGAATTGGGAATTTATTTTGAATTTGGAGTATAGGTTTGTAGGTAGATGAATCACCCTGTTCTAATAATGATAAATCTAGAATTGTACGTTAAAATCACGAAATTTAAATTTGGGGTTTGATTATTATTAATGGTAGGTTTATGATTATGAAAATTTAGATGTTTGAGGAATTGGTATAAATCCCTATGATTACTTTAGAAAATGATGATGAAAACAGGGGGGGGGGGGAAATTACTATATGATAATTAGAAATATTTTAGAATCGTTGTTTGAGGGTTAGAATAAGTTTGGATGTATTGTATGTTGAAAAAGTTGGGAAAAATGCAGAATTGATAGGATAGGGATGATTTCAAAAATCATGTTTGAAGACCTGCCCAGGTCATTCGAATGACCTCGTTTGAATGAGATTTTTATCGGTACTTCGAATGATATTTTTAAGTTCGTTCAAAGTGAGAATCTCATTCGAACGAGAATCCTGAACTTCAAACGAGATTCCAGAATGCTTCTTTATGGCCCGGGAAAGTTAGAATCCTTCTAGGTTGGTCCAAGTGAGAGAAATTGACCTACGCTAACATCGAGTGACTGCAACTCTTAGTTAGTGGTGAGATGAGAGCGTGACTACTCTAGGGATACAGTGGGATAGTAGTGCCTTAAAGATAATGTACTTGTGAGAGAGATAAGTTGTATGGTTGAAACATTATGAGTAGTAGAGATGATAATGCTACATATAAACTCGGGGATTTGGGTTACGTGAATTCTTATTGTATATAAATATGAGTTGTGTGTATGCTTATTGATTGAACTATTATGTGTAAAACATACCTACTATGTGTGCTATCGAGCAGAGGTTGCGCGTTGTGGACAATCATGCCTTGAGGAGCCTTCGGGTGGGATATTGGTTTGTACCACTAGAGCATAGAACTTAGGTACGGGCTATCTGTGAGAACGATAGTGAAGACGATTGTATGGGTACGTAGGTATGTGCATATCCCGTTGGATTGGGACTATGTTCGCCTCCAATATATATGTTTTGTTTTGATGGTTCGCGAGAGATTGAACCTTTAGTCATTTATGTAATGAGCGATCGAACGGGACATGATAGCAGAGTACGCAGGCACCGCAGCTACGTCTCGGGGTGAAGTAAGTATATATATATACGTGTGTTGATATCTACTGTGTGAATTTAGTACGTAGAATTAATAATAAAAATCTGAAATGAATTAAGTAGCGAACACTTAATAGTATTAAACAGAAAGTGCCTTTTTATGCTAAAGAGAGATCGTTCATATATATTATATTGCGAGGGAAATACATGGGAACGATATTGGGATAGGAGTAGAAATTAGTGAGGAAGGACTAGTTAGTATGTGAATAGGAACTAGTAGGATTGGAAAGTACACTAAGTGTGCACATTAGACGAGAGGTGTGCATCTCATGTGAGTACGATAACCTAACATGAATAATATATGTGATAATAACTCATTTTAAGGACTTAGTCATTTTTAAACTGTTTTCAATTCGGGCTCTGACCAATTTTCTGCAAATCTCTCTTCTTGTCAAATTATTTTGGTCCCAGCCACAAGGACACCAGGCTTAGGAGTTCCATTCATTCGACGAGTTGTAGTTGCTGTGGAGGTTACATGACTTTGATAGTAGACGCCTCTATGTCTATCATTCCTTACTTTTGAGATATGTTCTTCAATTGGGCATGTATCCCTTTTCTATTTAGATGTTTAGAGATTTTCGATTTAGTTACTTACTCTTTGCATTTCTTGGATTTATTCAGTTGGACTATTGTATTTGACTTTTGATTGGAAGTGTATACTGCGGTCCCTGTGAAGATTGGATTAAATGGTGAATGTTTAGTTATTTCATTTCTTATGAGATTAGATTGAATGGTTAATGTTTAGTTATTTCCTTACATGGTGTTATATTGATTAAAAAGGTAAAATTTTATCATCAACCTTCTTAAATATTAGGTGGTTAGTTTAGTTATAAAGTTTCGATAGTGATGTATAACCAGAACAAACTGGATATTCTGATTTAATCAATAAAGGACTGATCACTCGGTATTTAAGTAGTCGGGGTGTCACGGGTGGTATTAAAGCATCAGGTTCTAGAGTACTTAGGATCTGTGCGGCTTACATTGTTTTTCACGTCGCTATCTTTGATGTAGAGCCCTATATTTAGGACTGTTGTATTCATTAATTGCGCATTTTATGTCGTCATTTATTTGAGATATTTATCGCGGACTTATAAATCTTGTCTCTCATTTCAGATGCCTTTTAGATGTTCACAATGAGCTAATAGTAATGCCCATCCTGAGCCTCAGTCAGCTTCAGCACATGGTATGATGAATGCTGTAGAAGTTGTCACTATTGTAGCACAGACGGTGAATGCAACATTAGTCGTCGTACAGCAGGCTCAACCATTGGACCCAGCAGTGGACCAAGCACCACTTCACGCTTTCCCTTCCACTTGGGAGCACGTCAAAGATTCCTTTAAAAAAAACACCCTCCAGAGTTCACTGGGAGTTCAGATACAGTAAAGACGAGCCAATAGAAAAAGGATATACTGAGACATCTGAAGATGTATGAGTGCGCAGAGGTGCAAGAGAAAATTTTGGCTACCTTTAAGTTGTTGGGGACCGTGTTACAGTGGTGGGAGTCCATCACCATTACGAACGAGAGAGACAACATGACTATCCGAGAGTTTTGGGTGTGATGTGATCGCAAGTACTTCCCTTCTGTAGTGTAGACCGAGATGAGAAGTAAGTTATTGAACCTCAAACAGGAAGGGAAGACGATTGCTAAGTATTAGGAGGAGTTTATCGATCTTCCGAATATTGTCCCTGATGAGATACCAATAGAGGAGAAGAAAATTTAGAGATTCATGGATAAATTGACTTGGAGGATTCGCCAGCACCTTCTAGGGAATATTTTCTTGGCCACTTATTATGATGTGGTTAATGCTGCCTTACTATATTTCTAGGACCACCTCTTCCACTAGTAGGGAAGAAAACGAGTTAGGGAGTCCATCCAGTAGGGCCATACCGGAGGTAGTAGTTCCAGTGGGTCACCCGCAGCTCAAGGACAGGTCAATCAAGGGGAGCAGAGTTCCCATCAGGGGACCCTCTTAAGTGATTCCACTCTGGAGATTTCAGGAAGGGACATGGAGGCTTTAGGCAGGGACATCAGGCCAACCTAGCCAACATGGACAATAGGGGTAGTAGTGTATCTAGAAGGGCCAGGGGATGGGTGGTAACGGCCAGCAGGGCTGAGGTCTGTAGGGATAGAGGGGAGGACACTTTTTTGGGAGATGTTTTACTTGTGGAAACACTGGCCACAAACATTAGGACTGTTCTCAGAGGGGTAGATCCTCACAACAGTAGCAACAGTAGATGGGAGCTCGTCACGATCCCCATCGACCGTTATTTCCAACTTTCGTCCCAGCACCTCCATAGATTCTAGCTTTGCCAGCCATTCCAATAGCTCTGGTACAATAAGGACAGTTATAGTACCGACATTTTAACAACGTCCATCAAGCCCCAGTTCATCAGGCACCACCCGCTGTTAATGGTACATTTCCTATCTATGGGACTATGGGGCACATTTTATTTAACACGTGGGCATCACACTGCTTTATAGCTACTAGTTTTGCACGGTCCATAGGGTTGTTAGACACAATAGAGAGTACAATGACTTGTGTAGACTCACCGTTAGGGAATGGGTCGTTGATCTTCTTTATATTTTGGGTAGTAGGAATAGAGATTGGGAGTTTGATTTTTCCAGCAGATATGCTAGTCTGAGATATGCACGATCATGATGCCATTATTGGTATGGACTGGCTTGTTGCTTATAGAGACATGATAGACTGTTTTAGTAGGAGCATTATTTTTTGTATACCGAGACAAGAGATGTTCCAAGTGGTGATGCCTCATCTTGAGGGAGGATCATCCATCCATTTATATTACATAGAGGAGGAGACCTCAAGGTATATAATGATCCCCAATTGATTCGATTCCCATAGTTCGCGAGTTTTTTGAGGTGTTCTAGGACATACCGGGACTACTACCTAGTCGAGAGATAGATTTCATCATAGACTTGATAACGAGCACTCGGTCGATAGCCCATATGAAATACCATATTGCTCCTGCTGAGATGAGAGAGTTACAGGACCAGATTAAGCAGTTGTTGGGATAAGGCTTCCTTCATAGGAGTATTTTACCTTGGGGTGCTCCAGTGTTGTTTGTAAAGCAGAGAGATGGGTCATTGAGGTTGTGTGTGGATTACCGAGAATTGAACAAAATCACAATACAGAATAAGTATCCATTGCCCCGAATAGATGACTTGTTTGACTAATTGAGAGGAGCTTTCTTCTTCTCAAATATAGATTTGGGATTGGGATATCACTAGCTAAGGATTAGGGATCATTATGTGTCGAAGACTGCTTTCCTAATGAGATATGGGTCTTACGAGTTTTGGGTGATGCCATTTAAATTAACGAATGCTCCATCCATTTTCATGGACTTAATGAATAGGTTGTTTAGGGAGGTTTTAGATCAGTTTTTCATCGTCTTCATTGATGACATTATGATTTATTTTCGGACTGAGGAGAAGCATATCGAGCATTTGAGGATGGTTTTACAGAGTCTACATGAGCAGAAATTATATGCAAAAATTGAGAAATGTGGGTGTGGACTGAGAGAGGTTCAGTTCTTGGGGAACATCGTTTCAGCGAAAGGGATATCGGTAGATCCTGGGAAAGTGTCACCGGTGAGGGAGCAGGGACAATCCACGACACTGACTGAGATACATAGCTTTTTGAGGATGGTAGGATACTATAGGTGATTCATTCGAGGATTCTCAAAGATAGCGAGTCTTTTGACAAAATTGACTCACAGGAGGGTACCATTTATATGGGATTATGCCTACCAGTTGGCTTTTGATGAGCTGAAGGACAAGATGAGTTTAACACTAGTCCTAGACCTACCCAAGTTAATGTTGGAGTACCTGTTTACATTAGGGGTGGCAATTTGGGTTAGTCGTGTCATTTTCGGGTCGCGGTGATTTTGATTTTATTATAAATTTTGGGTACTCTTAAATCTATACAAGTGAATCGTGTCATGTTCAGGTCACGTTCGGGTTATTACCATAAATGGGTTATCATGTCAAAAATTTCCGGCCCTAGTTTACATTGATGCATCCTTGTCAGGACTAGGGGGTGTGCTTCAGCAGGAGGATAAGGCGATTGTTTGTGCTTCCCATAAGCTTAAGCCTCACATAAGGAATTAACACACCCACGAATTGGAGTTAGGTGCAGTCGTGTTTGCATTACGAATATGGAGGCATTATCTCTTGGGGGAGAAAATTTTCATGTTCATGGATAAGAAATCCCTACAGTATCTGTTCATGCAGCGGGAGCTGAATATGCATAAGTGTAGGTGGCTTGAATTTGTGAATGACTACTAGTTCGACATCCATTACCACCCGAGGAAGACTAACGTGGTAGTAGACGTCTTGATCCATAGGCCAACAGGGGCGGTGGCCGAGGGGTGGAAGATGAAATTGAAAGAACTCAGGCATCACGATGAAGTTTCCCACTCATCCATGTCGGTGATGATGGTTACACCCGAGATAGTTACTAGGGTGATACAGGCTCAGGGAACGAATTATTTCTATCACGATCAGATTATCCAACTTCTAGCCGAGGGATCAGAGTCTTTCTCTGTGAGCTCAGATGGGGGTTTATGCTTTAATGGAAGACTAATAGTCCCAGAGGGGTAGGAGTTGTGGCAAGGAGTGCTGAAACAGTCACACGGTTCACGGTTAGTTATATATTCCGGAGGGGATAAGATGTACCAGGATATGAGGCGACAATATTAGTGGAGCGGAATGAAGAAGGATATCGCCGAGTTTGTTTCGAGGTGTGCCACTTATCATTTGGTAAAGACAGACCATTAAAGAGTGGGAGGACTACTACAGACCTTAGAGATCCCTATGTGGAAATAGGAGAGAATTTCCATGGATTTCAATATGGGGCCTCCTATATCGCAGAGAAGTCATGATTCCATATTGGTGATTGTGAATCGATTAACTAAGTTAGCTCATTTTTTTCCAGTTCAGACAGACTACACTACGGGTCAGTATGCTCAGATCTTCATTATCGAGACAATGAGACTCCATGGGGTACCCCTTGATATTGTGTCTGATCGGGACAAGATTTTTGTGTCCACATTTTGGGAGAGTTTCCAGCAAGCTATGGGCACGGAGTTACGGCTGAGTTCAATCTATCACCCACAGACGGAGAGGAAAACATAGTGGATGAACCAAATGTTGGAGGATATGTTTCAGATGTGTGTCTTGGATTTTGTCGGGGGATAGGAGCAGTACCTTCCACTGATGGAGTTTGCTTATAATAACTCCTACCAGTTTACTATTGGCCTGGCTCCGTTTGAGGCATTATATGGTATACCTTGTCATCCTCTAGTATATTCGTTTGAGGTGGGGGACAACAAGCTACTTGGGTCGAAAGTGATTCAGGACACCTCGTCTAAGATGGAGTTGATACGGAGTCGCATTCGGGTTGCTCAGGATAGGCAGAAGAGTTACGTCGATGCCAATAAATTCTTTAGAGAATTCAGTGTGGGGGATTAGTTGTTGTTAAGAGTATCTCCTATGAAGGGGATTAGTTGGCGCCGAGATATGTTGCAACATTCCCTATTATTGAGAGGATTGGGATAGTATCTTATCGACTTGGGTTACCAGAGCACTTGTATAGGATTTATGACATGTTCCACATCTCTTCACTGAGGAGATACCTTTGGGAGGATTTGGCCCACACACATATTGCATTGGAGGATATTGATCTTCAGCCTGATAGTTCCTATGGGGAGGGACCAGTGGCTATTCTAGACTGTAGTGAGAGGAAACTAAGGTCAAAGGTAGTGTCATTAGTACGAGTGTAGTGGTGGCTTCATAATGTAGATGAGTCCACATGGGATCATGAGGATGACATGCGGGAAAAATATCCAGAGTTATTCCTACAAGGTATACCTTTATTTGGTTCTTTTTCGAATTTCGGGACGAAATTTCGTTATTAGGGGGGAAGTATGTAATATCCCATATTTTTGTGGGATTTTATTATAATTATGGAATTAGGATTAACTAACTTAAATGGAGAAATTTATTTTATAACTAATCCAGATTTTATTGTAATAATTACTAGCGTGACAAGAGTTAGTATTTATTGGCAATAATTATGTTGAATATTACTTAGTGAGTAAAGTAATATACGAATACAAAAATATTATTATGGTCGGGAGTGAAAATTACAATAGTTGGAATACACTTATATGGGACGCGCGTGTGAGTCATGTCGGTATTACTTTATTAGGTTAAAATGATAATTTATTTTTAAGTAACTAGAATGGCCGTTTTAAGTGCCTCAGTGTGTCCGGAAGGGTCAAATAGTCAGAAAATTCGGGCATTTTATTTGGATTCTGGGGCATGTTAGGCCAAACAGACACCCCAGAGGGGTATTCTGGTCTTTTGAGATTTTTGGGAATTAAAAAAGAAGAAAAATGGAAATTGAAAAGAGAAAGAATGTGGACATTAGGTTATCTGACAATTTCCAAATTTACATGAGAGAGATAGAGAACCAAAGAGGGAGAAGAAGAACTCCATAGGTGCTTTGGGCTAAGGATCCAAGTTCTTCCGCCAGAAACCACACCAACACGTAGATCGCGATGAGAGGGTAATCCCCATACCAAATTCATTCAGCAATTCAGAAGTTCACAAAAATGAAAGTGTTTATCTTGCTACATTTTTTAGCATATATGATTCATGTTAACATTAGTTGATGAGATAACTAGGATGCTATGAATCTGAGACTAAATTGGGAATTTATTTTGAATTGGGAGTATAGTTTTTCATGTAGATGAATCACCCTATTCTAAGAATCATAAATCTTAAATTATAGGTTAAAATCATGGAATTTAAATTGGGGGTTTGATTATTATTAATGGTGGGTTTATGATTATGAAAATTTTAGATGTTTGAGCAATTGGTTTAAATCCCTATGATTACTTTAGAAATTGATGATGAAAATAGGTGAGAAATTACTATATGATAATTAGAAATATTTTGGAATCATTGTTTGAGGGTGAGAATAAGTTTTGGGTGTTTTGTATAATGAAAAAATTGGAAAAATGCAGAATTGAGAGGATAGGGACGATCTCGAAAATCTCGTTCGAACCATATTTGTAATGATATTTCCGAAGATACTTCCAATGATATTATTGAGTTCGTTTGAAGTAAGAATCTCATTCGAATGACCTCGTTCGAAGGAGAATCCTGAACTTCAAACGAGATTCCAGAATGCTTCTTTATGGCCCGGGCAAGTTTAAATCCTTCTAGGTTTGTCCAAGTGAGAGAAATTGACCTACGCTAACATCGAGTGATTTAAACTCCTAGTTAGTGGTGAGATGAGAGCATGACTACTCTAGGGATATAGCAGGATTATAGTGCCTTAAAGAGAATGTATTTGTTAGAGAGATAAGTTGTATGGTTGAAATATTGTGAGTAGTAGAGACAATAATGCTATATATAAACTCGGGGATTTGGGTTACGTGAATTCCTATTGTATATAAATATAAGTTGTGTGTATACTTATTGACTGAACTATTATGTGCATAACATACCTACGCTGCTTGTTATCGAGCGGAGGTTGTGCGTTGGGGACAATCATGCGTCGAGGAGCCTTCGAGTGGGATATTGGTTTGTACCACTAGAGCATAGAACCTAATCATGAGCTATTCGTGAGAACGATAGAGATGCCGTTCATATGGGTACATAGGTATGTGTGTATCACATTGACTTGGGACTATGTTCGCCTCCAATATATGTGTTTTGTTTTTATGGTTCGCGAGAGATTGAACCTTTAGTCATTTATGCAATGTGCGATGCAACGGGATATGATAGCAGAGTATGCAGGCACCGCAACTACGTCTAGGGGTGCAATACTGTATGTATATATATATATATATATATACACACACTTTTGTTGATATCTGCTGTGTGAATTAAGTAGGTAGAATTAATAATAAATATCTAAAATGAATTATGTAGCGAACACTTAATAGTATTAAACGGAAAATGCCTTTTTATGCTAAAGAGATATCATTTATATATATTATATTGCAAGGTAAATACATGGGAACGATATTGGGCTAGAAGTATAAATTAGTCAGGAAGGACTAGTTAGTAAGTGAATAGGAACAAGTAGGATTGGCAAGTACACTAAGTGTGACCATTAGATGATAGGTGAGCATCTCAAGTGAGTATGATAACCTAACTTCAATAATATATGTGTTAATAACTCATTTTAAGCACTTGTTAATTTTTAAACTGTTTTCAACTCGGGCTCTAACCCATTTTCTGCATATCTCTTTTCTTATCAAATTGTTTTGGGTGCCCAGCCATAGGGATATCAGGCTTACTAGTTCCATTCATTCGACGAGATGTAGCTGCTATGGAGGTTACAGGACTTTGGTAGTAGACGACTCTATGTCTATCATTCCTTACTTTTGAGTTATTTTCTTTAGTTGGGCATGTAGACGTTTTCTATTCAGATGTTTAGAGATTTTGGATTTAGTTAATTACTCTTTGCAGTTCTTGGATTTATTCAGTTGGACTATTGTATTTTACTTTTGACTAGAAGTGTACCTTTTATTATGTCAGTTATTTTATTTCTTATGAGTTTGGATTGAATGGTGAATGTTTAGTTATTTTCGTACATGGTGTTATATTAATTGAAAAGATAAAATTTTGACATCAACATTCTTAAATACTAGGTGAATAATGTTAGTTATAATGTTTTTGACAGTGATGCATAATCTGAACCAACTGGATATGCTGATTTAATTAATAAAGGAATGATCACCCGATATTTAATTAGGCGGGGTGTCACACCTATGCTAAAATACAATAAGAATCAATCAATAAAGAAACAAAATACAACCCTATGGATGTAAGCACATTGTCGAACCACATACATTCCCTATCCATATGTTTGTGGCATTTATTTTATTTTCCTTTATCTTTTTCAATTATTGGAATCCTTGAACAATAGAAATATTTCCACTATATTCCATTGTTAGGGGCCTAATCGAATAAGGATATTGTTATTTTTAGGTTCAATCTCATGTTTATTTCAGTTGTTGTTGATGATCCATAAGGTATTTCAAATTTTGATTATTTTTATAATTTCTCTCAACCGAAGAACAAAAATTTCAAAGACAATCACAAGTATATAATGTGTAATCTAAACGAGGAGTCCAATTGAGGGTAAAATATTCTTTGTATAAAAAAACAATAGTTGTGGTTAGTACAAACTATTCGTATTGCGTAGGAAACATGTGGACTAATCATATATTAATAATTTCTATGTCACATATATAGAAATTAATTGCAATTAACACAAACATTTTAAATTCCTTTTTTGTGAAATATATTTTGTATTTATATAAATACGAGAAGGTGTTAATAAAACACCTTGGTGTCATTAGAGAAAACACTAAAACAACCCAAATTTTATATTACATAATACAAACCTTATCCCACCAAAAAATAAGCTGGCCAAATCTTACTTTTTCCGCAACCCATTACATCAATCCAGCTGAACAAAATAGATTTAATTTTCGTCATAATATCCTTTTTAAGATTTATACCCTTAAAAATGTGATGGCTTCTTTATATCCAAATTTTTCACCCAGTTCGAAAGGGAAATAAAACCAATATTCCATGTTTTCATGAAGATACACATCTTCTAACTCCAAAGGAAGTCAAAAACCGATATAGGAAAGATCTAGAAAGCCTCATGATGGTAGACAAGCTCATTCCAACTTACTTATTAGAAATATAGTGTATGAAAAGATAGTTTCTTCTCTACTATTCCCCTTTTCATATCACACATATATTGATAATTATCAAACCCCCTCCCTTCTCTTCAGCATGACGTGAGTAGAAGTAACCTCACATGTTGTTACCCACTAAAAGGATATCTTAATCTCTATATTGAGTTTAAGATTGAAAGAGGGAAAAGACTGAGATTGAGAGAGAAAAGAAAAACTACTCTATTCTTATATCTGTAACTGTTACAATACATCACTATATATACAACAGTTATGGAAGAGTTAAACACGTGAGGAATTAAACTAACTAACAGCTATCTGTGAACTAACAGAATAATAAACAGAAAACTAACTAACTTAGAATCTAAAACTCCCCCTCAAGATGGGCTGTAGATATTTTTAACACCCATCTTGGAAAGGAGTGGAAGTAAGGTAGAGGATGGTAAGGCTTTTGTGAAGATGTCTGCTAGCTGATTATGGGATCTGATGGGCATGAGTTTGATGGAGCCTTGGGAAACCTTTTCACGAACAAAATGGCAATCAATCTCAATGTGTTTGGTTCGTTCATGAAAGGTAGGATTAGATGCTATGTGGATAGCAGCTTGATTATCACAAAAAAGAAGTGCTGGAGAAGAGACCAAAGTATGAAAATCTTTGAGAAGTTGTTGAAGCCAAGTTAGTTCACTAGCAGTAGATGCTAAAGCACGATATTCAGCTTCAGCAGAAGAACGAGAGACAATAGATTGTTTCTTTGCTTTCCAAGAGACTAATGAGTTCCCAATAAAAATGCAGTAGCCAGTGACTGATTTTCGAGTATCTGTGCAAGTGCCCCAATCAGCATCTGAAAAAGCCTTGAGTTGTAGGTCTGAAGACTGATACCATATTGAGTTTAAGATTGAAAGAGGGAAAAGACTGAGATTGAGAGAGAAAAGAAAAACTTCTCTATTCTTATATCTGTAACTGTTACAATACATCACTATATATACAACAGTTATGGAAGAGTTAAACACGTGAGGAATTAAACTAACTAACAGCTATCTGTGAACTAACAGAATAATAAACAGAAAACTAACTAACTTAGAATCTAAAACTCTATGAATCTATTTAAAAAAACCAAGATGTAAACTGTAAGTGATCCTCATTAAGACTCCACCATTTATCCTCATCATTGGAAAGAATATAACGTCACTAACGAACCTTGAATTGACTATCTTTTCTAGGTAGGTAACCACCTTCATCCTCATTATCTAGTAAGTCCAAAATGTCCTCAATTTCTAAAAATAGTCGAGGCATGTCCCAATCAGTCACTATGAATCTCTTTACTAAGACTGATTTCCCATGTTTGGTTTCCACGTTGACTAGAAACCACATCCTAAACAAACACTTCTTTCTTCTTTGAGAATTTCCATAATCTCAAAAACTTTTGTTTAAGATTTTGATTTGTACACCAAATAGACACTTAAAATAATTTTTTATCATCTATACCAGTCTTCAACTTCGATACGCCCTTGTACACCTTTAGGTTGTCAAATATACCCCTCAAGAACCCACACCCATAAGAAGAATTTGAAACTTTAGGACTCTAATACTTGACATTACCTCAAAATTTCTCTGACGCGATTTTCCTTCAAAAGCTATGAAGACCCTATCTTTAAGGTGCTAGTGTATTGATTCCCTTCATGTTGTCCACATAAATTGGACACCAAAATATACATAAGCATAATAAAATAATCCATTGTTTTGAGGATATAATAATCCAAGGACAAATCCTCTACGAGAATATTATCCTCAACATTTAGAATATTGTACCTGAAAATTAGCCCATTCAAATGCTTGCCCATAAAAAAATTATTAGAAATCAACAGTTAAGATAGACCTTAATTTTTTTTATAAGAGGTGATTTTAAAGGGATTAAAATATTGTCAATGATTCTTGGTAAGAAAAGAAGAGTAGGTTGCGGTTTTTCTCCAATGAGAAAGTCGGTATGGAGAAATAAGTGAAGGGAAAACTAAAAGACTTTTTGAACTTCATATCTTGCACAAATAAAAGTCCTCCAAAGGCTCACCATTCTTTAACACCAAATCACCAATTCCACTTAATAAGTAGCGTGATGTTATTGATATGTAATTTTTTTATATGAAGACCTCGATCTAACCTAAGGAGACGTCGAATTCCATGTAAGGATGACAAAAATCCCCATGAATTTGGGTCCTTATTAGTATCCACCTCTAATGGGTGGAGACGGGGGAGAAAATTTCATTCTAATCCGGGATGAGGTGGGAAATTAGATTCTCCACCTCCATCGATGTACCATTTAGAGACAATATATAATTAACTATTAAATTATTTATATAATTATTTAAACAATACAATATAATTAGTTTAATCATATAATTCAATATTTATCTCAATTTTATTAACATTCTTCTACATTTTCATTAATTTTAACCATTAAAAACATTATTGCATATAATTTTTTTTTATTCTTTTTGCTTAGGTATTAGGATGTGATGATAAAATGCAGAACCACATGGAACCTGACCTGTATATGGGGTTGACGGGTCTAGTCCAATCCGAATTAATGATGGGGATAGGGTGGGGGAGGCAAATCAATCCCATGCTCTCCTGGTTGGTATATTTAATTCCATGAAATAAAACGTTCATAACATGAAACTAGGAAATTGTATTTCCCTTCAACAATAAGAAAATATTTTATTATGATTATTATTATTATTATTATTATTATTATTATTATTATTATTATTATTATTATTATTATTATTGTTGTTGTTGTTGTTGTTGTTGTTGTTGTTGTTGTTGTTATTATTATTTGGGACCCAAAGTCCCACTGGTCAATGAACTTTGGGAAAGAATTTGTAAACTTGAAGTAAAAAATAATCATAATCGCTGCACTAGGGTAAATCTAAAATAGGTTTTTACAGTCTAGTTTCTTGACTGAACATTTTGGACTTTTTAACTGGATTAAACAAATTTTAAACTATTTGGTCCATATAAATACCTTTTTCAGCCATTTCATTAATTTGGTTATCATTAACCTAATCAGCAGTTGACAACTTTTTCAATAATCTAGGATCTTCTCTTTCTTATTTTCAATTTTATCAAACAACTTCGTTCTCTTCAATAACTTAGGATCGTTTTCTTCTTTCCATTTATGTTCAACCAACTTTGTTCTGTCAAAGAAAGAAGGTATTATTTCGTTTGAAGATATCAATTCTTTTCATTTTTGTTTAAACTAAATTTATCTTTTCATTAATTCGATCATTTGTAGGTTTATACATGTTATCAAGAAATGTTTTGCATGTCAATCAATTAAAATAGGTGGATGTATTTGCGTTTGATTAATAAAATCATTGTACTTTGCAATTCATGTGATGAATTAACTTGAATATTGAATGAATGATTTGATTGTGTGTTTTTATAATTTTATTTTAATTTTATATGAATATATTTTGACTTTGTGTTTTAATTTTGTAAGATTGTGCTTTTATATGTTTTGATTGTGTGTTCATGTGTGTGTCTTCCTGTGTCTGTGTGTACTTTATGTATATACAAGATGTTCCTGTAAATACCTCACATGAAAATTCTAATAAAGTACACGCAATTTGATATAAAATACACGTGAATTTCTATTGACTGATTCTGATTTTGTGTTTTGACTTTAATTTGGCATAATATTAATGTGAATTCACTTTTTAACTTTTGACTTGTTACTTCATAGACTTTTCATGTGTTAATTGGGCATGTCTTTATGGGTCCGCGCCAGCACCAATGACAAATCTTGAGGGTTTACAACAATAAAATCATTTGTATATAGCTAATAGCAAAATTGCAGTAAAGTACACACAATTTGATATAAAGTACATGTGATTTTCTAATGATTAATTTTCATTTGTTTTTATAAAGTACACGCACATTGTTCTAGGTAATTTGATTCCACTTAATCTCGTTCAATTCATTCATTGTAACAATACTTTTTTAAAAATCAATGAACATTCAAGTTTGAATAAATTAATGCACTTTTTTTGTTGAGTGTTCATTTTTGTTTTATTTGTTTGTGAATGGGATCAATTAAAAGTACACACATTTTTTTATAAGGTACATGCACATTATATTGACCAAAATCACTTTCTATGTGCGTGTAGTTTATGTATTCTACGTGTACTTTCATAAAGTACACATAGAATACATGAAGTACATGCAAAATTTATGGAACAAAAATCACTTTCTATGTGCATGTACTTTATGTATTCTATGTGAACTTTCAAAGTACATGTAGAATACATAAAGTACACACACACTAAATTTGATTTTGGTCATTACATTGTGCGTGTACTTTATAAAAAAATGCGTGTACTTTATGAATTTTATAACTTATAATTTCTATTTTTTCACTTGTACTTTATGTATTATCACAATTACTTTAAATTTATTTAGTCATTTTTGACATTATAAATTAGAAGAAAAATTCAAAAACAATTGCTCTTAAATTCTCATATTCCATCCCATGATATAAATTGTTCATTTACTATCTTTATCTCATTTACGACACACAACCTAATCTTCATTTGTTTTGTTGGGTTCATTTTTTTTAAGGTTTTGCTTCTATTATTTTATCTTCGGATATTTAATGAACAAGTCACTCTTATTTTCACATTCTTACTTGTATTATGGTCCACGTCAGCAGCATTGTTATTGAATTATTGACTGAATATGGTCTGCGCCAGCGGCAATATTCTCAATTTAGCAAATATACATGCTCTACATATTTAGTACATGTATTTCACCACGAAAATATATTTAATGTACAGTATATACATGTACAAAAATGTTCTCTCCACATTTAATGCATTTCATAAAAAATACGTATTTTATAAAAAATGTACTTTATCGATGTATTTTATATAAAAAAAATTTAATCTTTATTAATGTGCGCGTACTTTAATAAATAATGTGTGTACTCAATTAAAGTACACGCATGAAACACAAAGTACACAAATATTGAAAATTCCAACCACACACACACACACGCACACACACACACAGATATATATATATATATATATATATATATATAATGCCAAATCGCATGCAACTAAAAGGGACCTGTTATGGAAAATTCGGCCAACACACTTGCAAAGATATATATATATATATAAATAATATATGTATATATATGGCGCTACAGTCACTAGACCTTCTATAGAACATCCAACCAATAGCTAATGATTAAGAGCCTATAGGTCCTAAGGTCAAATCGTGAACATGTGGTATATAAAAAATAACGCATCTATTCTTATTTGGGGTGATAGGTGGGTAGGTGGGGTGTTGCTACCTCCATCGTTGGTTTTTACTCATATTTCCAAGGTTAGTGAGCTTATTTTACATTCTTCTTTTGTTTGGGATTCAAATCTGGTTCATCGTCTTTTTCCGTGTGATATTGCTTCTGCTATCCTGGCTATCCCTCTATTATCCCCTTTTGATTCTGATGTACTTATTTGGCCCCATACTGTTGATGGAATTCCTTTTGTTTCATCGGCCTATCATGTTTCTTCCCCCAAGAAATGCTTGAGTTTAGCCCAGCAGTCCTCTTTTTCCCCCCCTCCTGATCTGTGGAAAATGTTGTGGGCCTTAAAGGCTCCTCCTAAGGTCCTGAATTTCATTTGGAGGTGTTGTAATGAAGGGTTAGCAGTTAATTATTATCTGTGGAAGAAAAAGCTTAGAGATAATCCTATTTGTCATATCTGTGGAAAGGGTAAAGAGACGATTGAACACTTAATTTTTGGTTGTCCATGGGTGAAGTCCTTATGGTTGAGATCCCCCCTCGCTGGCAGGTTTGTTTTGGACCCTTGTGATAGGTTTGAAGTTTGGTTTTTTCGGTCTATGAGTTATTTGAAGACTGAACATGTTCATTTTCAGGAGTACGGTTTAATTATGGTTTGTATTTGTTGGATGATTTGGAAAACGAGAAATGATGCTATTTTCAGAAAGGTTGATATACATATTTCTTATGTATTGTCTAAGGCTTTGTCTTTAGCTGATGACTACAGTAAAAGTCTAAAGGTGTTTTTGCCATCTCCCTGGCTTAACCCTCCCTTACCTCCTAGGAGTGTAAGTAAATGGTGTCCTCCCCCTCAGAATTTGGTAAAAATCAACTGTGACGGGTCCTACAAGGAAGAGACTAAGTCAGGTTCTTATGTCTTTATTGTGCGTAATCAGTCTGGGGTCCTCACTTCTGGTAGAGCTGATCTTGCCCTTCGGGCTATTTCAGCTCTTCATTTGGAGGCGTTGGCTGTTTGCTCGGTAGCCTCTTTTATTAATGTAAATGGTCTTGACAAGGTTATTGTGGAATCTGACTCAGCAATCATTATTAATAGCATGCAAAGTGGATCTAAGCCAAGATGGGAGATAAAAAAAATAGTTCAGAAGATTAATTTTCTTACCAACCATTGTAGGGAGATCAACTTTGTGCTTGTTCCGAGGTTTGTCAATAGAGCGGCGGATTGGGTGGTGAAGAGATGTTCCGGTCTGGATCTGCCTTGTGATTGGATATCGTGTCCACCTCCTGCTCTCTCTGCCATTCTCTCGATGGATTTCCCTCCGGAAGGTGTGGGGTGAGCTTTGTCTGTTGGTAGTGAGGATCTGGTTTTTTTTTTTTTTACATTGTTGATAAGGTTTGCTTTATGGCATTTTGTAGATAGGAAGATGTGTGTATTTTTTTCTCTTCTTTTTTTCTTTCTCTCTCTTAGGGGAGGAAGATGGTTTATGGTGTTTTGGTGGTATTGTGGTTTGTGCTTTACTAGGGGCTTTTGATTTTTTGGGTTTTGTACTGATGGGTGCCTCTCGTTGTATTGGGCTCTGAGAGTGTAAGTTGGTTTGTCATTTATTTAATCAGCTTTTGCTGACGATTAAAAAAAAAAAAAACTAGGTCTAATCGGCAAACTCAACTTTGAAAGAAACAAAGTCCACAAATTATATTAAAACGACCATTCACGCATGCATACATGTTATTATAAATATTACATAAGTTCATTAAAAAATTAATTAAGCTTTAAAAATAATTCTGAAATTTATTTTTAAAAAAATATTTATTCATATAAATAGATTTCAAATTAATTTTTAAACTCTTTTAAAAATTATTTTTCAATAACATAAACATGATATATAATAGAATGGAATGCAGTTTCGCGTCGTGTAGTGCATCCCATATGTTGTTAATAAAATCGTACGAGCCATAGAGAGGGTGTGAGAGACAACCTTTCATGACTGGCTACATTCAGAGATCGGAATGATAATTCTGAGTTGGTGTCAAATTTCATAGGGAGCTTTTCATAGGTAACTAGATTCACCCTAACTACAAAAAAATCTTGTCAAAATTTATGTTCAACTAGATGAAGGCCTATAGAGCTAAAGAACAAAAAACAAACCCCAGGAGTACTCTATATTGGTACCTTCAAACTCCTCCATTGGACTAGTTTTGACAAAATCATTGAGTACATTAAATGATATACTAAGGTAAAAATTCCTAGAATGTTCTATACAAATGTGTTTCAAACTACCCACCCACCCTAGAAAAAAAAAGACTCAATGCATGACGACGACCAATCGAGAAAACCTGTAAAAAATAAATACCTTTCTGTCGAGAAATCAAGTTAGTAGCACTTGCTCAGAATAATATGTAAGAAAGAATATCAACACACAAGACAGGAGCATGTACTCAACTCTCCCCCATTTTGGCTAAATTACACAATGGTAAGGAAAAATAATATATGCTTGTAATTAGAAAATAAACGTCTCCTACATTAAACATGGTTTTAAGAGATATAGTTATTAGTAGATATCTTTATCCTAAAACCTTAGAGATCTAGTAATCAAGATCCAGAATAAACACAAGGTATTATTCAAGTAAGATCTCTCCAATCATATGTGGAAGTTATTTCTAAATAAGATTTATCGAAAGAAACAGAAAGTATATCAGCAAGTTGAAAATCACAAGAAATAGAAGGAACTACCCCAATTTGTTCGGGTGTTTTTAGAGCACTAAACTGGTAAGAATATCCATTAGCCTCACAATACTTGATAACTCCATCTTAATTAAACTCACCTCTCCCATCATTGAATAAATCTAAGGTTTTGGTGGTTATTATATCCTTAACCTTCTCCCGAGGAGAGTCATTGATTTCCTCAATTTTGCAAGCGCCACATATATTAGCTGGGAATTTCTTTGATTTAAAAAAATTAATTTGAGGTCTCAAATCAAAATTCCTAATTCAAATAGGAAAAGTTGTCAAAGATTTTTATGCCTTTCGGAATCTAGGATAGAATTTTTCTTTGCAAAAAAGATTTTCTTGTTAATATGAGGCCTAGACTTTTTGAAAAAAATGATTCCAATTATTATTAATGTGCTGCCTAGAAAAGTTTGTAAATCGCATCACTTTCTGGTTATGGGTTTTAAAATTAGTACCTTTCTTGCGATTACTATGGCATTCCTAGTTTTAGTGACCAAAAACATCACAAAAACTATAATAACAATTAACAGCAGGTTGTTTAACATAAGGAACAAACTTTCTAGACTTATAGCCACCTAAGTCATGTTTAGTAATCACATTTGTCCTTTTAGGGGGTGGAACGTACTTGGGGGAATCAACATGCATTACAGGAGGAAAATTACTACCAAATCTAGTTTTAGAGGTACTTTCATTTAAAGTTTATTTTTCTTTATCAATTGTGGAACTACTCAAATTTGGTTTTACTAGGGTACTATCCCTGACAAATATAGTAGGTCTAATACAAGGATTGTTTTGAAATTTTTCTGCATAACCAAGTCCTTCTGTATTAAAGTCATATTTCTGAGAGTCCAGAAGTTTATCCAAATCAAAATCTTCTTTCGATTTTTCTAAGTCAATTTCTCTAATCCTTCAAAAAGCATCGACGCACATTTCTTTAGATTTTTCAAGATCAACCAATGTGGCCTTATATCTTTGTTCAAAAATAGATTCCGTTTCATTAAGATTAGAGATTTCATTTTCAAAATTAGAGTTTTGGTTTTCAAAATCACTTCTTTCTTTTTCGATATTTGATTTTATACCAGTTATGTCCTACTCAGTTTGCTTAACTATCCCATATTGATTTTCTAAAGACTCACTAAGCGTTTTAACCAAATTCAATAATTCTTGTCTATTTTGCAATGGTTTGACATATAATTCAAAGTAATCATCATAGCCAACAATTTTTTCATTATCCCCGATGTCCGTGTGAGAAGTGTTGCTATCATTAGATTTAGTATCATACATAGCAAGTTTCGCATCAAATGGAGTAATTAATTCAAGCATAGAATGTTGTCCAGATAACAAAGATTTAGGAGCATCAATCAAATCCAGTACTTCATCAAATTCACACTCATCTTCGGAATCAGTCATTTCTGTTAAGTACACATCTTCGCAACAGTCACAAACTTGTCCTAAAAATGCAAGGTAATTTGATTCAGTATCTCTTTTGTCATCTTCTGATTCAGAACCAAAAGTCATCCCATGTTTTAGTAATGTGAGCCTTGTGTGTTTTAGAATGCATGGAATATGGATTAGACCTACAATTATCAATCAAGTGGCAGAGTTTCCCACAATTGTGACAAGAAAATTTAGATTTATCAATCTTACTACTTCTACAATCATAATCAGAAGTTTTCTTTGAATTTCTGTTGTGGTGTCGGGTGGACTGACTTGAGTGATTATTCACTTTCGTACGTCTTTAAGCAATAAAATTTATGCGCTTCAAACGTTTCTTAAATTCTGAAGACATAACAACACGTTTATTGTTAATATCATCAATTTCATCTGAATCCTCATCAGATTCATCATCCAACTCAGATTATTGTTTAACTACCATAAAATCCCTATCCTCCTCGATAAAATTATTTCAAGTCTGCCTTAATTGGTCAAACATCAAGCTAACTTGTTAATCTTGGGATCAGTAGTTTGGATTAGAGGGACTTAATGGGTAATTTTAAGCTTGTTCATTAAGTCATTCCTACTGGCCCTCATAGCCGCTCCAGTTGAAGCAACACGAGAAGTGTCACCCCCTTGCTAGGCCTGGAAGAACTAGGGGCAATAGCAACTGCCTCAATCGCAATAGAAGGTTGAGCAACTTTCTTACTCTTCACAATTACTTGATCTAAGGGGGAAAGTGGAGGCAACTCGAGGGGAACAAAACTATTTGTGGCGATGAGACGGAACATTGAGTTGAAGGTAGTACAATTTCTTAAACCCAACTTCCTCACAGTATATCTTTTAACCTCAGGATAATGAGGCTCATTAAGAAGATTACTCTAGAAATGAAAAGGCTAGTTATGCCAGAATACTATAAGGTACATCGATGATCTACCTCCTCGAGCATCCTTACATGGGATGATAGGGTTGGCATTGCAATTCATGCAAAGGTTAATAACAGTTGAGGTAAGTAAATTATTGCCTGCAAAGGTGAAATTGGTGGGTTTTTCTCGAGCGAAATGGATCAACATAGGGGTTACTTAATCATATCCAAATGGAATGGCTACGCGATGTGGGTTGTAAGTGGAGTAAAAAGAAGACCATTTCATGTAAGAAGGCAAATAAGAAGGGATCAACAACAAGGGGCATTATTGGAGGGAAATTTTTTAGCTAGCCCCTCAGCAATAGGGACGATGGGAGGTTCCTCCTTCACGAAGAGATGATTTGAACAAAATTGGTCCTCCCCAATGTAGGGGCGAGGTGTGAACCTTTTGGCTCTGTCAATCAAAGATATATGAGGTTTCTTGGAACTCTTGTGGTTCTAACAGCAAATCCGGGGGACTCTGATGGGCTAAGAACTGGGATAGCTACCGATTGGGGCATAATCTGGAAAATAGGCATATAGGAAGGGTGTCAATAATACGTGGTTCACATAGTTGAAGACATCAAACCTACAGATGCTCCTGGACAAGTCTGGTGCCACTTGATCCAACCAAGTGTACAAGGAACCTAGTGTAATAGCCGTGAGAGGTAGTTTCACTCCATTGGTTATGCGAACGTCCATATTAATCAAGTTCCTTCTTGGGAAATCGTGGGGCTTTCCTGGGAGGAAGATCTTTGATAACATCACCCAGATATATACAGTGAGCTCAAGTTGAGAATCACACTTTTTTCCAGCCAAGGGTTGCTCGAATACCTGCTTCCCGCGAGGGTTTTCTTTCGCTGCCTCGTAATCCTTAATCACTGCCTTTCGTTAATGAAATATAAGTACCTCATTACCTCCGAATAGGTACACTTGTTGTACATCACCATGAAGTATTTGATAACTACCCTTAAATCCGTCTCCTTGTTAGAAGCATCTTCCTCGAAGAATGTGTCAAAATCTGTTGCCTCCAATCTCAGCAGCTCACAGACATATTGAAGGGTGATGGTAAACTCATCCTAATAGGTCATAAAGGTGTGTGACCTATGACTCTAGTGGGACACAAGTAACTTTAAGGTGGTATTATTCTTTGCAAGGGTGAGTTCACCCAGCCAACTGGTGCACGATAGACCAATCAGAGTAAGTTGTACATAATATTTAGAATGAATATGGTTGGTCCAAGGACCTATACCTTCACAAGTGCCGGAGGAGGACTCAAACTCCCCCTTTGATAATGGGAAATCACCACACTCAACACGGAATCTGGTGACGGTGGTAGTAGGGATGTATGCAAAGTCCTCAGATTTTCTACCGACTTTAGTTTATCGGGGAAATTTTTAGCAGTTGGCTAAAAGCAATCGCGTTCCCTAAAGTATGGGGAACGCCGGTAGCGCGACCACTTGATCTGGCATGCCTGAGTCTTGGGGGAAGAACCGCTAGTAGATTGGGTCCTCTTTACAATGGGTGCCATGGGGGAGTTAATTTGTATCGAATATTGCACTTTATACCCTTTTAACTTGTGCATTTTAGCCCCATCGGGTACTTTAATGCGTATAATTATGCTCAGTTATCATACAACCTTTGTTTTATAGGCTAACATATTATTTGAGGTATTATTGATCTATTATAGGTATTAAAGTGCTTAGTATGAAGTTTGGACGCATTCCGGTAAAGTTTTATAAAGATTCACACGTTAGGGGGCATTTTTGTAATTTCACACTTTGGGAGTTTACCCCGAAGTATTCATAGAAGTTGTAGGTCTCGAGCCAAGCTTCACGTGGCCATGAACGATGCTCGAATACGATTCCAAACTAAAGAAACACGAACCTTTAATCAGGGAAGAAATATAAAAATCTATTTTACTATTATTTTATTTATATACTACCAATTCTAATAATTTCATCCATGCCCTCGTTCTTTTTTATGCAAGCGTTCTGTAAATGGAAATTTGGGGGCCATATTTGGTCTTGGCTCGTGTTTCACTTTCGTCCGAAATTGGAGCCTTGGGTCCTAAATTGGAGTGCGGGTCTTTTGCGTATTTTGGCAGCGATTTCGGATGTGGGTCTCAACAGCATCTTTTTTGAGCTCGGGTTCACCCATGACAACTATGGGGTTTTGGCTCTAATGGCCACTTACTGTTTCGGGTTCTGTATAGGTAACTCGGACACTTGATGCAAGATTTGAATCGCAGGTTTGGATTGCTTCCATGGCATAGCTGCGTGGTGGGTTTTGTACGTACAACATTGGTGGCTTAGATGTGGGTCTTTCGTTGTTTGATTTGGGTTGTGTAGTGGCAAGGCTGCGAATTGGTGGGCTATTGTACCATCGCTGGTCGACCGACAACCTCCACGCGGTCCCCCGGGTTTTGAGTATTTGCCTGGCGAGCTTGACAGTGCTGATCTCCCCTGTTCCACAGTCGATCGGCTTGAGGCCCCGGTCGACCGGTGTTCTGTTTCCTCCGAGATCTTTTGCTGCTATTTCCCCTTTTCCATTTATTTATTTATTTTTTCCTTCTCATTTTTTCCTTAATTGCGAGACTTATCTTCTTTTACTTTCTTTTATCCTTTTCTTTTATTCGTTTTTTCCACTTGGTATAAAAGGAAGCTTTGGTTTATTTTTGTAAAGGATTCATTTTTTGCTTAGTTTAGTTTAGGGCTAGGGTTTTTGGGTGCTCTTTTTCATCTCTCTTTGGGTGTGGCACCTTTATGTGTTGTAAGTTGTACTTTCTATTGCCCCTACCTTTAATCTAGTTGTATTTACTTCCTTTCTTGCTTTGTGTATTTACTTTTCATGCTTATTTATTATTTAATTCCTAGATAAATTAATTGTCGTTGGTTATTTCTTGTTTTAATTGTTAAGAAGTTATTTTAAATAATTTATCATGTCGTGTGAGTAGAACATGGGTTGGGATTGTGTTTTCGCCATTAATGGTCGTTGAGCTTTGAAAAATAGTTTCGTGTAAAATTGTATTTAATTCAAACCTTTCGAATTAAAATGGGATATTATGCGTTTAACTTTCTTTGTCACGCAACCTTAGTGTTTAAAGCGATAATCAGATTTTAAGTCGCGTGTGACCATTTTTGATTAAATGTTTAATCTCGCATCGTTGGCTTAAATTCCTTCAGGTGTGATGTTTATGTTTAACTAAAAATGCTCGATTAAATATTTTCGAACTGAAATTATAACTCGGCATATTTAGCCCACGACGGGGACGTGATTCCAACACTTATTTTCTTAATTCTTGTTTATAATTAACTTTTTATTTTTCCCTTTTATTTACAACCACCCATCACTTTTTACAATTTTATTCCTGAGTAATAAATCGATTAAAATTTGTCGAACACTCCCTGTGGATTCGATACCCAACTTACCGCTATACTTGTATCGCAAGTGTAGTCATAATTTAGGTTTTTTTGCATTGACGCGGTGAAACGAATTCAACGATTAGCATTTTGATGCGACGCTAATTTTCACCCATAATCAGGAGTTTAGAAGGAGAAAGAAGGAGAATAGGTTAAGAGGAAGGAAACTAAAGGGAAAGGTAAAAATAACCTGCTCTCACAAATTATCACTTTGAAAACAAAAACACAAAGGTGGAATGCGAGAAAAAGGCATACCCCGTTTATAGGGGAAACACAAGCCCCAACATGAAGCAAAAGGCAGTGCTTTCAGAAGCGCAATAATGATCAAACCAACTTGCGTGACTAGCACGCATGCATAGCGACAGAGTTCAAGAGTTGCAATAATGGCGTTTCAGGAAGTGATGCGCGAATGATATTGCGTGGGGAACATGCACTTAACCTGACACCGCCACGTGTTACACACAAAAGCACAAACGACAACCTTATTAAATGAGGCATGCTTTAAGTCTTTTCAATCTTGAGGGAGATGAAGAGCTTTGGGGGAAATTTAAATAAACCATTTCATGTCCCCCAAGGTATCTACCACACGAAATAATGAAGCCCCACTAAAGGAAAAGTTGTTATAAAAAATATTACAAGATATTTAAATTAGATGAGGCAGTTCAAAAGATAGAGCACGATATAGCTCCTTCATTACAAATAACTTGATGTTTCTTATAAATTAAGTGCCCAGGGATATTGAATACTTGTTGCTGGAAAATATTGAAGACCAACAAAGGGTTTCATACAGATATTTCTTCATGCAATAAACAAATATCCATACGAAGGGTCAAATGTAGGGGTATTCCCCACCAAAGAATGATTAACTTAGTTAATCCATTTCTGGTAGACAAAGGAGGAAGGTAAAGATCACTCGATTGAGTTCTCTCAAAAGACCTATGATTGGTATCGAATATTGCATATTTTTGCCCCTTATCTTTATGCATTCTAGTGCTTTTACGATCCTTAATGCCTATATATATGATCATTAACCAGAAAACCTTGGATTTGGATATATACATTCTTTACAGGGGTTAATTGTGCCTCTATAGATATTGGAACGCTAAAAGTGAGGATCCGTTGCATTTTGGAGAAGTTTCATCATTGGATGCTACTTCAAGGGAATTTTAGTATATTCAAATTTCTTCTCCAGCTCATGGAAATTCCACGGATGTGTAGTTCGTTAAGCTAGCATTGTGTGGCCATAAACAGTGCATCGTTTGGAGATTGGACGAAGAAGATATGGTCGTTTCTGTTAATGGACTTTTCCCCCTCTTCATAGACCAAGGGCTGCCAAAAACAGAGTGTCGGTTGATCGGGCTTGGGCCCACGGTCGACCATGGTTTTGGATTTTGCCTACTAACTGAGATAGTGGGCTCAGACCTGTTCAATCGATCGATCGATGGTTTTGATCGATCGATCGATGCCCATCGATCGATCGATGGTGTCTGATCGATCGATCAATCATACCACAAATCTGGCAATTCGTTCCTTTTCTTTTGTTTTTCATTTTTTTTTGTAACTTACTATATAAAGGAATTTTTGTTTCATTTTCAGATATACTTAGATATAATTAGATTTTTAGATAGTTTAGGTATGGTTTGGGGATTTGAGAGCTCTTCTTCTTCTTCTTCTTCTCTTGGTTTGACACCCTTTAGGGTTTATAATTGGTAATTTCATCTTCCCTCTCCATTAATATAGTGTGTATTTACTTAATTCTTGCTTTATAGTTAATTTACTTGTTTTCATAAATAGGTTTACATGCTTTCTTTCCTTTATTTCTAGTGTAGCTTTATTGCGTTTATTTACTACGTTTTTAATATGCTTTCTAGCTAAATTAGTGTACGTTGTGTTTGGATTGAACTCATTCCGGGATGACATGTTGGTTTGCTTTAGTGATGGAGTTTACGGGTCTATTTCGGCTGCGTTGTCCTAGTTATTACGCCTAAGAGATTTGATGGGGCATATCATGTATGTTTCATACTTACGACCTTTCGTACGTAATTTTTAGGGTATTTGTTGACGCCAAAGTCATATTAGGCTATTATGCTAATTTAGGGGCATGACAACCTTTGATTCAATTAACCGTCGAAACGAGATGCATTTGTAATAACTCTTCGACCCATGTAACCATTTTATACTAATTAACTCGGGTGAGGGATATTCGACGCAACCTATAGTTTTACTCTCTTTGTTAATCTAGTTTCAATACACTTGCCTAGATTAATATTTCCCTTTTTCGCATCTTTTCCTTTTTGTTGTTATTTATCTTTTACACTTTTATTGAGAAGTATTAAATCCTATAAATTCTAGCAACTCGTCTCTGTGGATTTTCGATACCCGGCTTACCGCTATACTTGTATCGCAAGTGTAGTTGTAATTTAGGTTTGTTTGTATTATCGTGGTGAAATGAAAACAACAATTGTGTCCTTAATCGAACACACTTTTCACGCGTTAATCAAAATGGCGCCGTTGCGGGGGATGTATTTGTTTTAGACTTAATTTGATTTAGTATTTCGTAGTATTTTCTTTCCATTTGTATTTTTTGGCTAACCTTTTTATAGGGCTTCCACATTTGAGCACTTAGAAACGCTTGAATCTCGCGCGCGCATCTACTTTGTGGAATTCGTCACTTCGAAACTTTTTTGGGGTAAGCATGTCTTATTCCAATTCTTTCGGTAATCATTCTGATAATTCTCAAAATTCTCACAAACCTTTGACTTTTGGTCAATACTTAGAATCCCAAAAAATAGCAACATCTAAAATGACTTTGGGCGAGTATTACAAAAGTCAATCTTTGAAGTGCGTGTATTTTGATGATGATGATAATGATTTTGGGCCTTTACCTCCTTATAATAGGAATTTTGAAACGAATTGCAATACTTTTCAAAATTCCTATAATAATAAGTTTAAGTTTAAGTCCGATGGTAATTTTCAAAGTTCTCATTTTCAAGCATTTGCACCTCGACCTATGACATTCGATGAGGGCTTGCGTATGCTTGAGAATGAGAAAATTGAAAATATTTATCGGGAAGAAAATCATTTGTGGAACATGAAATGGATTTATTATTTGAATCAAAGGATGATTTTGCTTCTGAGATTTTCGAAGTCGAAGAATGTTTTGAACCAAATGAGGACTTTGTGCCTACTTTGGAAGAAATCATTGTCGATTTTGCCCATTGCGTAATAGATATTGAAAGTGAGGATGAAAATGACGTAATATCTATTTGCAATGAAATGATTTCTTCTTTGGCCCCCAAAGAAGAACATTTCCTTGAAAATGATATTAATTCCTTCGAAACTCAATCATCATGCGATGCTGATACTTCCCATGAGTTTGAATTTCTTTCCTCCCCATTTTCATTCTTTGTTATCACACCATCACAAGTACCCAATGATTCGGTTTCAAACTTTAAAGTTTTAAACCTTTTCGCCGATGAGGACTACTTGCTTGAGTCGCCTTCCACGATCACATCTTTGCCTTTGTGTGTGCTACCTCCCATTCCAATTTCAAAGTCATTGGGAGGATATTCGGATTTTCTCGGTCCCCACATGTTTTTATCACCCGTTCAATCCAAATCCTCCATCGTCCCTCCAAAAATTTTAATTGACGATGGTTCATTTCTTACGCCTTACACATGCCTTCCATTGTTCAAACGGAATTCATATTTTTCGGAAGGCATGCTCGAGAGTGAGGGTACATCGATTATCATCCAAAGTCAAATCATTTTCACCGTGGACCCTCAGCTATTTAGACTTCTAGTGTATAGTTAGTCTGAAGCCTAAACAGTAGGTTGTATATAGTTTGCTTTTTATTTTTTTGTTCTTCTATTTTAGTATAGTGTAATGAGTTAACTTTTTGTTATTTGTTTTTTCTATGCTCGGTACAAACTTGTTTTGTAGATTCTTTGGACTTGTTCTTATGAGGATCGTGCTAATTTTAGGTAATATCGCTCGTTTCCTCTCTTTAACTTGGTTCTTAATTCACATTGAGGACAATGTCAGGTTTTAAGTTAGGGGGTGTGGGATATTCTATCCATTTCTTTACTTAGTCGATGTTTTTGCTCACATGTTAGTTATTTAGTATGCTTTTCTTAGAAAAATTCAAAAATTTCAAAAAGATTTTCTTTCTCTTTTCTCCCTTATTGGGCATTTTGCTTTTGTTTTCGATGATAAATTTCAATAACTGCCCGATCCAATAGACAACTCAATGATGCATGGTCTAGATTTTAGAAGTTATTAGACTTTAGTCCTCACTTATTGATATTATGAATAACTTCATGAATTAAACTTTAATCCCATGAGCACATGCACTTTTATTGTTCCATTGATTTGGTTTAAGTTTTTTATAACTCGGTAATCTTTTGTTGCATTGTATATACTTACACCGAGTAAGCTTTGTACCTTTCATCGTTTGTGAGTGTATACACTATTCTTTTCTCATTGAAAACGTTGAATTCATTGGTAATCTCACTATTCTTTCATTTGATCGTTCATTAATTGAGTTCATATATGAAATTTGTTACTTGAGCATGATTTTCAAAGTTTGTTTTGACTTGAGAATTGCGTAAACTTTGTGAAATGATCATAGGCCATCTTTGTTATATCACCCATATTGACCTTGACCTCACCTTATACGTTTTCCTTCATTAACCCCTTTGAGACTAAATATTAGCCTTTCATCTCATTACCCAAATCCCATAACCAACTCTAAATTGGAGTTATAAACCATACATACACCTTCCATACCTTTGTTTGGAATGTTACTTGGGATTGAATGTTTTTGTTGTGATGTTGATTGCAATTTAGGCATATGAGAGTGAGAAAAGAAAAGAAAAAGAAAGTAGTGAAAAAAGTGATAAAAAAAAAAAGAGAAAGAAAAAAAGAAAAAGAAAACATGCGAAAAAGAAAGATAAAGTTGTAAATGTTGTATATAGTGTTCAATAAGCTTTGATTACTCTCCCCGATGATATATCTAATGCCTTTTTGGAACATGTTTTCCAATTTTGATATTGCCCGCATTTTCCCATTATCTCGAGTTCTCATTCCAAACACTTTGAATCCGTACATACATTCCTTTCATTTCATACCCTAGCCAAACCTACATTACAACCCTATTAAAGTCCTATGTGATCTTAAGTAGATGTAATTCAAAGGTTTAAATAGTTTTGATAATCTATGAAAATGCATTTCGCCTCCTTCAGGTGGTAGTATCTTTCATTGAGATTATAGTTTTTTTAGTTTATATATAGCGTTCTTTATTTGTGACATGTGTGCGACCTAGTTTCCATTTACATTTACTCTTTGTGCCCGCACGTTCCGTGTGTTACCTCCCTGTTTCGAGTAAATTCACTTGATGAGTGTAATGCCCGTGAGGATTAAATATATGCTTGCTTAAATTTAGTATCCAATTTATATAAGTTTTTTCCAAATCACACTTTGCATGTGCTCACTCCCCTCCCACATTTTAGGATTTCAATTCTATGAGGTGCATTCTATATTGTTAATGATTTTGGACTTTTGTTTGAATTCATTCAATGTGCTAATAATGTGTATGAAATCTTGTTTTCTATTGTTGGGTTTGTCGCATGTGATTGTGCATATTTTGATAAAACTTTATGATGTTTGTGGGTTTCATCCCTGAAAACCCTAACGAGAAGACACACGTCCACTAGGGTAACCTAGGGGTTTAATGGCTTATTGCATATGCTAAATGCAATCGTGCTCCCTACAAAAGTGGCATTTATATTTCGATGCATATATACGTCTTGTACTACCTTCTGTGGACTGGTTTTGTTTGTTTCATTACTAGGGACAAGCAATGTTTAAGTTAGGAGGTGTGATTCGTATCGAATATTGCATATTTTCGCCCCTTATCTTTATGCATTCTAGCGCTTTTATGGTCCCTAATTCCTATATTTATGCTCATTAACCATACAACCTTGGATTTGTATATATATATGCTTTTCAGGAGTTAATTGTGCTTTTGTAGGTATTGGAATGCTAAAAGTGAGGATCCATTGCATTTCGAAGAAGTTCCGTCGTTGGAAGCTACTTCAAGGGAATTTTAGTCAATTCACATTTCTTCTCTTGCTCATGGAAATTCCACGGATGCGTAGTTCATTGAGTTAGCATCGCGTGGCCACAAACGGTACATCGTTTGTAGTTCGGACGAAGAAGATATGGTCGTTTTCGTTAATGGACTTTTCCACCTCTTCATGGACCAAGGGTTGCCAAAAGCAAAGAGCCGATTGATCGGGCTTGGGCCCCTAATTGACCACGGTTTTGTATTTTTCCTACGAATTGAGACAGTGGGTTGAGACTTGTTCGATCGATCGATCGATGGGTTTGATTGATCAATCGATCGATCATACCAGATATTGGCAATTCGTTCCTTTTCTTTTCTTTTTTCCTTTATTTCTTTTGTAACTTACTATATAAAGGAATTTTTATTTCATTTTCAGATATTCTTAGATATAATTAGATTTTAGATAGTTTAGGTTAGGGTTTGGGGACTTAAGAGCTCTTCTTCTTCCTATCTTGGTTTGACACCCTTTAGGGTTTGTAATTGGTACTTTCATCTTACCTCTCCATTAATATAGTGTGTATTTACTTAATTCTTTCTTTTTATTTAATTTACATTCTTTCATAATTAGGTTTACATGCTTTCTTTTGTTGCTTTCTAGTGTAGTTTTAGTGCGTTAATTTACTGCATTTATTCACCGCATTTTTAATATGCTTTCTAGCTAATTTAGTGTAGGTTGTGTTTGGATTGAACTCATTCCGGGTTGACATGTTAATTTGCTTTGGTGATGGAGTTTACGGGTCTATTTTGGGTCCGTTGTACTAGTTATTACGCCTAGGAGATTTGATGGGGCATATCATGTATGTTCCGCGCTTACGACCTTTCGTGCGTAATTTTCGGGGTATTTGTTGAGGCCAAAATCATATTAGGCTTTTATGCTAATTTAGGAGCATGACAACCCTTGATTCAATTAACTGTCGAAACGAAATGCATTTGTAATAACTCGTCGACCCATGTAACCATTTTATACTAATTAACTCGGGTGAGGGATATTCGACGCAACCTATAGTTTTACTTGCTTTGTTAATCTAGTTTCAATACACTTGCCTAGATTAATATTTCCCTTTTTCGCATCTTTTCCTTTTTGTTGTTATTTATCTTTTACACTTTTATTGAGAAGTATTAAATCCTATAAATTCTAGCAACTCGTCTCTGTGGATTTTCGATACCCGGCTTACCGCTATACTTGTATCGCCAGTGTAGTTGTAATTTAGGTTTTTTTGTATTATCGTGGTGAAATGAAAACAACAATTGTGTCCTTAATCGAACACACTTTTCACGCGTTAATCAAAATGTCTCCGTTACGGGGGATGTGTTTGTTTTAGACTTAATTTGATTTAGTATTTCGTAGTATTTTCTTTCCATTTGTATTTTTTGGCTAACCTTTTTATAGGGCTTCCACATTTAAGCACTTAGAAACGCTTGAATCTCGCGCGCGCATCTACTTTGTGGAATTCGTCACTTCGAAACTTTTTTGGGGTAAGCATGTCTTATTCAAATTCTTTCGGTAATCATTCTGATAATTCTCAAAATTCTCACAAACCTTTGACTTTTGGTCAATACTTAGAATCCCAAAAAATAGCAACATCTAAAATGACTTTGGGCGAGTATTACAAAAGTCAATCTTTGAAGTGCGTGTATTTTGATGATGATGATAATGATTTTGGGCCTTTACCTCCTTATAATATGAATTTTGAAATGAATTGCAATACTTTTCAAAATTCCTATAATAATGAGTTTAAGTTTAAGTCCGATGGTAATTTTTAAAGTTCTCATTTTCAAGCATTTGCACCTCGACCTATGACATTCGATGAGGGCTTGCGTATGCTTGAGAATGAGAAAATTGAAAATAGTTATCGGGAAGAAAATCATTTGTGGAACATGAAATGGATTTTTTTTTTAATCAAACGATGATTTTGCTTCTGAGATTTTCGAAGTCGAAGAATGTTTTGAACCAAATGAGGACTTTGTGCCTACTTTGGAAGAAATCATTGTCGATTTTTCCCATTGCGTAATAGATATTGAAAGTGAGGATGAAAATGACGTAATATCTATTTGCAATGAAATGATTTCTTCTTTGGCCCCCAAAGAAGAACATTTCCTTGAAAATGATATTATTGCCTTCGAAACTCAATCATCATGCGATGCTGATTCATCTCATGAGTTTGAATTTCTTTCCTCCCCATTTTCATTCTTTGTTATCACACCATCACAAGTACCCAATGATTCGATTTCAAACTTTAAAGTTTTAAACCTTTTCGCCGATGAGGAGTACTTTCTTGAGTCGCCTTCCACGATCACATCTTTGCCTTTGTGTGTGCCACCTCCTATTCCAATTTCAAAATCATTGGGAGGATATTTGGATTTTCTCGGTCCCCACATGTTTTTATCACCCGTTCAATCCAAATCCTCCATCTTCCCCACATGTTTTCCTTTTTGTTGTTATTTATCTTTTACACTTTTATTGAGAAGTATTAAATCCTATATATTATAGCAACTCGTCTCTGTGGATTTTTGATACCCGACTTACCGCTATACTTGTATCGCAAGTGTAATTATAATTTAGGTTTGTTTGTATTATCGCGGTGAAATGAAAACAACGATTGTGTCCTTACACAAAAACACTTTTAACGCGTTAATAAACCTACCTTGAAGATTCTCCACAAACGTGACTCGAAGAATATCTCCTGAAGTGTTTTCGCGGATGTGGTTTGAAGAATCCAGCTCACAGATCAAAGTCACTCCAATGACAATAGTTTATAAGATGAAACATAATTAATTGTAGAGGTTTTTTGTTACTCGCGAGGGACCATGCTTGGCAGGGCATGGGAGGGCTAACATGCCCTATCAAATAACCTCCTCCTGGGAACCTCGCAGGGACATGGTTTGGAGGATTGGGAGCAAGGAAAAGATGGGAATATAGTTACCAACCCTTTTAACACCCTTGGGAAAAACTTCATTTAGTATGTGTGAGCTACCATAACTTCAACTCATTTAAGGGAACCTCCTTTAGGTACCTTAATCTTGTAACCTTGGCTTAAATATAGATCTTTACCAATATACAGAAGGCTAAACACTATAGCTACCTATCAATCAACCAACCCCAAAGCAAACACTATCTCATTTGACTGATGTGACCACACACCTAGTGGGGTCACTGTTCACCCACTTTCTAACGTCATCACGACTGGCATTTAGGGACTCGAAATTACAGTACTCAAATGGGTTTATCCTTAGGATGGTTGGTCTAGTCTACCAAATCTTACCCCTTAGCCGTTCTAAGATATGCCCCTAAGCTACCATGTCACGTTCCTCATTAATTCCCACCACGCTTCCAACTGGTAAAGCAGTTTCTCGCAAAATTATAAGATCCCATGCATTTAAGACAATATCCCCAACACTAATGAGGGTGGTACTTGTGTAGTTAATGCGGTTAATCACATTGAATACCATCAAGCTTACTTGAGTACCTTGCTTACTTATAAATAAACAAAATAAATAGTTTAAAAAAGAGAGCATTCTGAACCTAGAATTCTTGTCAACCTTCCTTCATACACTATAACTCCCGTGAGGACATTACTCCCACACCCATTTAATACCCATATCATTGAGAATTAATTGAGTTTGAATTTCCTTCCTTGCCTTCATTGTGCCCAAAGTGCTTGTTCTTTCTCCCTCTGACCAGGCTACCTAATCGTCCCATCTATTTATAACACATGTTGTGTATTTATAGTGGAGACATATCATTTAATATAAGTCTGAATATTGAATCACATTGCCTCCTAGTCACTTGTTTCCATGCCAATATTTAATATTGTATGGATTGTTAATCCCGATCTTGATAAGGGGTTACGCCTCACTTAATACTAACTATATTGATTTTGCTGCGAATATCAGCCAAATCATGATAGAAGCTCCCGACATTCGACCTATATTGGTCTTTTTATGAATTACCTTTATCGGGTTCTTTATACTCTTTGTGTCTCCTTTTGTTGGACTCTTCGAACCACTCTTATCACGAATTTCCTTTTTGATATTCTTTTTCTTTTGTGGCCTTGTGTTCAAAGTCATTTATAAAAAGTAAATGAATAAAATTTAAAGTAAAAGCATATAGATTAAATTGCATGCATAAAAAAATAAAGTACACACATAAAACATAAAGTACATGAATTTTGTATTGAAGAACAAATATATTTGAATAGAGTACATGAATGTTTAACAAGAGTACATGCAATATTCTCTTAACACTTCATACAGATCTAAAAACAATACGTAATACAAAATTTCAAAAAACAAATTTCCTATCGTCCGTTACATGGTAATACATAAGGAATGTTGTTTAACAAGTTATAAACCAAGATTATTTGTTTGTAACATATTTAGAAAAGAAGTGATACAATAGATCCATGATAAATGCACCAGCCTTTTCAAAACCTCTTAAGCAATACTGGTCAATTCATTTTGCTAAATCCTTCTCTTTCGATTCAGTTACTTGAAGATTTTGTACATCAAAAGTGCACCCAATGTCTTCAAAGTAGTAGTAAAAAATAAGTAACTTTTTCTCTCTATTATTGATGCGAAGCAGAAAATGAATTATGTCATCATAAGTTATATTGTCTATCAATGTGAAAGGTTTTGTATTGTTAAAATCTTCAAAGGTGAACCCAAAAGTTTTGTAGTTGAACAAGATTGATGGTATAATTCCTAAACAATAACACAATCCAAATAATACTTACAAACAGTGGGATATCATTCAAATTCCACTGGTGCGGACCATAATAATATAGGATCTATTAAATATGGAGACGACATATATATTCCATAAAGAACCAAGCATAATAACATAGAGTATATGCACATTGGATTGTAAAAAATCAATCCCAATGTGCATGTAATTTATGTAATTGGGTGTATTTTATGAAAGTACATGCATAATACATAAAGTACACGCATAATTGATTGAAGAAAGACATTTTATATGTGTGTGTACTTTATGAAAATACACGCATAATACATAAAGTATACGCGTATATAATTAGACCAAATCAATTTCAATGTCCGTGTACTTTATTAGTTTTCGTGTACTGTTTGACAGTAAATGCAAATTAATAAAGTACACTCATATTATAATTGATTTGGTTCAATCCAATATTACTACAATAATATACGAACCATTAAATGTCGCTGGATCGAACCACAATTAATACGACGTATGAAAACACACAGTGCTTGTATATACTCCCCAATCCTTAAGAAATTCCGTTGGCGCAAACCAAAATTAATATAGGAGGTATGGTAATACACAGAGCATGTATATATTCGTATTCCTAAAAAAACCGCTGCCGCGGACCACAATTAATATAGGATTTATACAAATCCAAAGAGTATGTACAAATTCCAATCATGTATATATTCCCAGTCCGCAATAAATGATGAATACCGGAGGAAATGTACAGTGATGAAATACATAAATGTGCAGTCCTCAACTTGCAAAAAGTGTTCTTTGCAGTTAAAATCAGGGCAACCAATGTACAGGCTAGATTCATATTGTATTTTTTTTATATCAGCAAAAAACACGGAGTGTATCATCAGTCCATATATACTGTCTACAAATTTATACATATGAGAACACAAAATACATAATAAAATGAGGAAAAAGTTATATAAAGCCTAAGGACACAAAAACAGTACATGGAATACACAACATAACACTCAAAATACAAGGACAAGAAGGTGATATCAGAAATATAATGCTAAGAAGACAACAAATACATAGTGTATGGTATACTCTCAAGAACAAAATTTAAGAATGAAATATTACATTTAATTCACAATAAATTAGATCAAATACATATATATGATCACGTATTTATAGTTGTTAGTGTTGTTTGGAGGAATTTGATTGAGAATGTTGATCGTTTGTTAAAACTTCCACGCTTAGGGTTTTAATCACTTGAAATGCTGTGAAGTTTGTTTGTTTTGGAATTTAAGAGTATTTATATGTTGTTGTTGTACCAAATTATAATTGAGAATGAGAATTGTTTTGGGATTTTAATCGAAGAGACAGTACGGTTAGGGTTTTGATTAAAGAGATAATACATTCGTTTTGTCGCTTGAATTTCTATGAAGTCTTTTTGTTTTCAATTCGGGGGTATTTATATGTTGGACCTAATCGTTTAAAAAATTTTGGGCCTGGGTTTAGAGTCAAAAATTGATAGTCGAAGAACTCAATAGTAAAAGCCCCAATCTAAAATACACCAGGGGAAACCTCTCTCTCCCAATATACCTTCTTATGTCTCGCCACGTATCACTTTCTCCTGTTTTTTTAAGTAACTTTACTAAACTAGGAATTATACCTGTAATTGAAATTTTTTATTTTAATCTTTCTCTTACTTTTCCAAGTTTTTCTTATTAAGTGTGTGTCTCATACCCCTTATTTTCCATGAAAAATATATGCAAATGGTGTCAATTGAAGGGTTTACGGAGCACTTTCTTGTAAAATGTTTTTTCATTAAAAACTAATTTTATTTTGTAAAAAATTGTTTATTATTGCTAAAAACGATTTTGATAAATAGTTTTTCATTTTCATTAAAATTGTTTATTAATGCTAAAAATATTTTTATTTTGGTGAAAAGTTTTTGTTTTGTTTAAAACTATTTTATTTTTGTGAAAAAATATTTTTTCTTAAAAAATTATTTTTGTTTTCTCATCAAATGTTTTTTTTGTTAAAACTGTTGGTCCAAAAATCTACACAACACAATAAATTCGTATGCTAGAACTGTAAGGACAAAATGAGGTGAGGGACAAGAGATAAGACAAATTATATATGTGGTCCAGTTGGGCATGGACTACATCCACGAGGGAAGGATTAACAGTTGGTTATTATGGGAATCCGTACAAGACAGTTTGAATACTATCATCTTTCCATATTCTACTTTTCCATAAGGCCTTATATATGCAGCCTTGATATAATGTTCCTCATATTCTTCTGCACATACATCGATACATTTCAAATTTAGGCAGGACACGTGCTCGAATTCTTTGAGATATCCATTTGTAATAATAGGGCTCGTGTTAGTCATTGGACATACGTTATTTGATTAAGTCTTTGATAGATTAAATACTAGTTGAGTCATGAAGAGTCCTTAGCCAAGGTTGGGGACTTGTTCGACTGGCTAAAGGATTCCTGCTGAGTGGTTCACACCACCGAGCATTATTAATCAGATGAATCTCATTGCTTCTTAAACTTCTTCCCGAAAGGAATCCTTTGACAAATGACGATTGCATCTCGTTTGGACATTGCCCAATTTTTATCATTCGGATGTTTTCTGGACACTACCTCATCCGTTCGGCTACTTCTCAGAAATATTCCTCATCATTAACCTTCCAAACTTCACTACACCAAATCTGGCGATTAGTCACGGACTTTGTCCCTGACTAGGAGCGTGGGCCACGGTCAAAGGCCTTAACCATCTCCGGCATGACCATTTTCATGGGTCACATCCCAAATCCCTGACCAATCGAACTGTCACGGACCCGAGGGTCAGGGTAGATGGTCACAAACTTTGTCACTGACCCATACACACTATTGGTCACAAATTTCGGTCGTGCCCCTTACCGCGATTAAAAAAATGGTCACAACTTTATGCTGTGACCCTATTTATGAGTGACAAAAAAATAAAAATGGTCAGGGATTTACGTCGAGACCTAAACCATGACATCTAAAAAATGGTCATTGCTTGAGGTCTAACCATATTTATGCATGACAAAAAAAATGTTCATGACTTTAGTCCGTGACCCAAACCATAACATCCCAAAAATGGTCACGACTTTAGGCCGCGACTCTATTTATGCGTGAGAAAAAAAATGGTCATGGACTTTGTCCATGACCATTTTTAAATATAATTAAAAAAATGGGCATAATTTTCTCTCTTTTTTGGACATTATAAAATATGTGAATATAAAACATGTGTAATGTAAAGCCCGCACGACCATAAAATTTAGAAATTAAATTACAAAAACCGGCACGACCATAAAACTAAACAATAAAATTATAAAATCTCGCACGACCATAAAACTAAACAATAAAATTATAAATCCCGCACAATCGGAACACATAAAAACAAAGAAACCTGAATGTCAATAAGATTATATAAAAAATCTTCCTATTATAAAACATTGCCTTTTTCGTTTGTTCCATGAGGATAAAAGTAAACGATACAATGTTAAAATATCGAATATAAAAAAGAGATGATATCAGAAAGCAATTAATTTTAATAAAAAATGAATTCAAGAAGAAAAATTGCATATACGAGTTTGAAGTTGTACAGTTATATGGATTTAGTTAATTTCATTGAATACACTTTTAAACTGAATATAAATTAGGCCAAGAGTTGATACTTTCCAAATTTTAATATTTCTTACTAACTCCAAAGTGAGAATGCGGGATTATTAATTAAGCAGGAAGGAAGCACAACCACAACACGCCGATGTATAAGGAAAACCCAAATGGGAAAAACCTCAGATGGTTGGGTCAAGACAAATCCGCTACAAATACGATTTTACAAAAAGACTCAACAAACTTACATACTTGACATGTTAACACTCGTTGATGTCCTCACCTCTACATTTGTTTGTAGTACGAGAAGATCCAACACGTTGCACAACACTTTTTGTGTCTCGGTATCCACTAAAACCCATATGTCATCTCTAATCAACAATTGTGCAGAGTTCCACCACACATAACTTTAATGAATAAATTTTAGAGTGATTTTGATTATAAAATTTTATTAAAAGATCACATATGTGTTAGAGAGAATTTTGTAAAAAAGGATGATATATTTTTCTTAAAAGTGCAAGTCCTACTCAATGCAGTTATTTTCATCCTTCTTATAGATATATATAAAGTAGTGTACCAAAAATAGTTATAAAAAAGGAACTACCAAAATCTTAAAAACAATTCAAAATTGGAGCAGGTTGTTCCAACGAATATGTTCGAACGAACTTCTAACGACATTTAAGAATAATATGGGAAGAATCTCGTTGGAAGTTCATTTGAACAGGTTCGTTCGAATGACTCATCTAACGAAACTTCTAATGAAAATTCAGTGGATTTTACGAAGATGTTCGTTAATAAGCATGTTCGAACAGGCTCATTCGAACGACTTGGGCTATTCTTCAAATGAAAATATAATTTTTAAAGATGACTTAATTACTTTGAAAATTTCATAAAAATTCATTTTAATGAAACTAAATTTGTATCTAACACATAAAAAATGAACCGGGTCAAATATCTTTGGGAAAAGAGCATTCGGAATCAATTTAATGAGGTGTGAAAGATCGTATGCCCAAATTCTTCAATGTTGATAATTGAAAGATACATAATGATCCTAAATGTTTTGTCCAATGAAATTTAACCAATAATACAAATGACTCAATTAGAAATTTGTCCTTACCAATCTCCCCCTTAGTCTATTCCGGGACAAAATATTAAATAAATATAATACAAAAAAACTAAATATGAATTTTCTAAGCCAAGACGTCAAGCCAATTATAATGCCCATCCCCAAAACCCCAAAAAAGAAGGACATGCTCGATTAACTATTATTCTGCATGGTTGAAAGCAGGCAATAACTTTGCAATAGGAGGCCTACACACATGAAACAACAAAAGACATAAAACGCATGGAGAAATTGAGATATTAAGAGACATAAATTTTAGACTCCCCCTACACATGATCTCCGCCTTTTTTTCGAAAGAGATAAAGGGATAGAACGAAACCTGCAATCTTAGTGAATATCAAGAATAAAAGAGAGAGAATGAAACGGAAAGTAGACGCATGATAAAATTCATAACATAAATAGGTAAAGGAAATCATCCATACAGGCAATACAACATAAGGGGAATGAGCAATGATTAACATTAAAGCTTGAAATCCAAGATGTTCCATTATAAAAGCACCGATATCCAAACAAAAGAAATGAAAAATGAAAATAAAAATATCTGATACAAGTGAGGAGAATAAATGAAGAAAATAAGATATTCTTCTCACAAGTACATATGCTAAATAGAACTAGAAATAAATAACATCAAGGAGCTGAAGTGTCATGATAAGTGTCATCGGGAACGGATTCGGTACTGGAAGAGCCCACAACATAACAAATATCAATATGGTGAATCTACGCAAGGTAGTCCATGAGAATAGAGTCCCTCCTAGATTATGCCTCATCTCGACATTCTTGTTCCTCTTAATGACGAGCTTGAGCTTCCTCGGATCTCTTACGATCCCTCATTATAGTGACTAAAAGCTCCTACAAAAGAGCCCTATCTTGGCGATGTGCCTCCTGAAGCTCCTCAACCTGTGAACGAATAAACCTAATATCATCTGACTCAATAGGTGGGTGAGAACGAGAAGAAGAAGGTGTATGTGGAGGGGGAGTGAATGAAGTGGAAGAATTGGATGATGTGGATTGGGAGTGTGTGGGTTGAGGGATATCACACAGAAGGTGATTGCGAGAGCGACCAATAGAGGAGATATTAATCCTCTGAAAATGAGTCACCGAAATATTTGAGCGAAGGAGGGGAAAACCAACATCAAGTCAATATCTATGAATAATAATTGTTAATGGTAAATCGTGTCGAATAGGACCCATAGGATTGACCTAAACGGTCTTAACAACACCAAAAATGAAGCGGGGAAGGTCAATAGCGTCTTTCATGCTAATGGCAAACATTAAGTCCACGTCGGCGCTTGAAATTTGAGTGGAGTTGTCACGAGGTAGAAGGCATGCAAAAACAATCCAGTTAAGGATCATAAAATTTGGATGGAGATGTTTATGATAAATGGTGACAGGACCGTCCGGGAAAAGTCGACACATGGTATTCATAATGAGGTGTGTCTCAAGGCAAGAGTCATTTAGCTAAGGAAATGTGGGATTATTGACGCAAGGCAAACCTACAAGATGCGTAATAAATTTCAGCGTAATTATGATTTCCCTACCATAGACAATTGAGAAAAGTCCATCCTCAAGATCACGCATCTCAAATAAATATTCCCTAATGAGATCGGGATAAATAGGGTTGGAAAGGTTGAAAAGGGGATCTCAACCCAAGTTAAAAATCCATGTGGAGACTATAATGCCAAAGAGTGAGGAGATATCGACTAATTTTTTGTGGACATATGCATGAGTTGCAAACCCCTGTGTGTGGTACAAAGTGTGATTCTCATGTGTTCGCCAACGCAGTCGAAGGTTTGGAATGAATGCCCCTTCATCTGAGGATGATGATTGTCCTTCACCAGATGAACCAATTTGACGATTGCATCTACCACGGGTCATAGAGATTGAGAAACTAGAAAAAACTACAACATACCCGATAAAAATCCAACCAAACCACCAAACACCATCAATAAAAAAAAAACAGCGAAGTCTCAAACTCCATCAGCAGCAAGACAATATATAGCAAATATAGAGTAGAAAAATTACATATAATCCCATGAAATTAAAAAAATAAATTAATCTTTGATCAAATGTCGAAATAACTTCATGTTACTAACATTTAATTAGGGGAAAAAAATTACGAAGTAAAATATATATAGAACACTCAGGAGTTGAGTATATATGAAATTGGGTACGGATGATAAAAGAACTTGAATCTGATAAAGGAGACCAATAACATATATAGCTTTATTAATAAGGAAATGAAATAGGGATATAAGATACCTAAGATAAGATGAGGGAAGAAGAAAATACAAAACGGGTACCCTTGAAAATGGAGTATTTAGGTATAAAAATGGAGGTATGGAGGGAAGAGAATGGAGATAAGGGGGTGAGGAGATGGAGGATAAGAGAAGAAGAAGGAGTGGAGAGAGTAGAAGAGTGGGAGATCATGGGTAGAGAAATAATAGTTCATGGGATAAGAGGAGAGAGAAAAAACATCGAAAGTTGAAACGGTGAGGAAGAAAATTGAAATAACTGCCCAAATAAAAACTTAGGTCGTTCGAACAAAGATGAAAATCTCATTCGAACGACTATTTTCGAACGATAATCTAGATTTATCCAACGAGATTACATAAGAAAAATGGAAAAAAGTTATTACAAATATTGTTCGAACGATATTCGAATGAATATCGAATGATAAAGCAGAAGATTTTGGGCCAAAAGACATTAGAAAACTCGTTCGAACGATAATTCTAACAAAAAAACAGACTTTCGGAAACTTCCAAAAACCAAAAAAAAATGTAAAAATACCTAGTATAAGGCCTTAATAGGTTATAAACCCATAAGAAAAGAAATTTCAATTGTACCGAGTAGCGAAGACATTTCTAAACCATGAGAGCGGGAATGTAGGGGTGTGAATAATGCGAGTGAGAGCATTACTTAAGACAATGCACAAGTGCAATATGCCAAACAATATATAATATACACTCACATATGACTTATGACAATAAAAGGAATACGGTTGAACACTATCCATTGAAACAAAATCCATGGATGATTGATGATTCTCATGCCAATAGCGTCACAAATAGAAAAGAAATATTGATTAATTGTGCAAAACCATTTATCTTCAACCTATGTCTCCCATCAATATCAAGTATGCTCTTGAATTCATTCTTTTTGAAAGATCAAATATTCTTCCTTCAGTATAAAACATTGGTTGAAGATAAATGGTTCTGCACAATTAATCTATATTGCTTTTCTATTTTTATAGGCTCTTTTTAGGCTCTTTTGCTTTTTGCAAATGGAGGCTATTCACACAAAAACATCTTATTTTCGCAGCCCATGTCCATTGCTAAACACAACTTAACCGAATGAATATTATTTTTATTTTTTCACATCCGAGAAATGGTTTTACATGCACAAGATCGATTACATATAAAAGGAGGTGACAAAATAGATAAGACAACACAACACTTCATCTAGCGTATGCCAAGTGGCGTAGATATCGACACGATTCTGTGAAGGTGTGTGCAGAAAAGGCAATATTATGAGGCAATCATAGAGAAATATATCATAAACAAGCATCAATGCACACAAGTGAGACGAAGTTTGGATTAGCAACTCATCGAAAGCCACGTGGACATGGAATGAGATAGATATCCAAAAACATCATTCACATTACCTACATGGACAAAGGTTTTATGAAGGCCTTTCTACTACAAACAAAATGAAAATGTACAAAGAATAATCCACTTCATATGTAAAGAGATAGACGTGAGGCGCAACCTAAACTAGATGAACAACTCCGAACTCAATTAATGGAAAAAGACCCAATGGAATTCCTAAGGTTTTCAAACCTAATGGCATCTAGAGGTTTTGTAAAGATATCGGCCAACTGATCATCGATGCCTACAAATATCAAGGAAATGAATTTTTTTTCAACTAATTCTTGAATAAAGTGTTCTCAAATCCTAATGTGCTTTGTTCTAGAATGTTGGACAAGATTACGGGAAATATGAATCGCACTCGTATTATCACAATAAATAGTCATAGTGACTTATAAAATACCGTAATCCTCATACATTTTCTTCACCCAAATGAGTTGTGTACAATAACTCTCAATGGCTATGTATTCGGCCTTTGCCGTGGACAAAAAAATGGATTTTTTTCTTCTTTCTCATCCATCAGACAAGTGCACTACCAAAAAAGAAACAACCGCCAGATATACTTTTGCATCCATCAACATCTCCTGCCCAATCGACATCCGAATATGTTGATATACAATCATTGGTGTCAAAAGAATACCAAATCCCAAAAGACAGGGTCCTACTAACATATTTGATAATATGTCTGATGGAAAGTAGGTGAGACTCTTTTGGGGCGACTTAATATTTGTCACAAACTCCTACACTACAGGATATATCTTGACGACTAGCGGTTAAGTAAAGTAAACTACCTATTATACTCCTAAAACGAGTGTGCTCTACATCCTTTCCTGTGGTTTCCTTACGAAGTTTGACCAATGAACTCATTGGTATACGTTCATGCTTAGCGAATTCTAGATTAAATTTCTTCACAAGGTCTTTTGCAAACTTAGTTTGGGATAAAAATATCTTGCTATCGATTTGACACACTTGAAGACCTAAAAAGTAAGTAAGCTCACCGATAATACTCATCTCAAATTCATCTTGCATTTCTTTTGAAAAGAGTTGAGTATGTTTATGACATGTAAATACAAAAACTATGTCATCTACTTACACTTGGGAAAATAGGATCGCATTGTCATCACAACGAACAAATATTGACATATCTACTCCCCCTCTCAAAAATTTGCGAGAAAAGAGATAAGAAGTGAGTCTCTCATACCAAGCACGTGGTGCTTGCTTCAAACCACATAGAGGTTTCTTAAAAAATAAGACGTGATTAGTATACTTAGGAACCTCAAACCCTTTAGGTTGTTAAACATAGACTTCATCCTGAAGAATGCCATTTAAAAAATCACTTTTGGCATCCATTTTATACAGTTTGAACTTAAGGTGACATGATATGGCTAGTAAAAGACGAACCAACTCTAACCCAACAACTGGAGAAAAAGTCTCATAAAAGTCAACACTATCTATTTGGGTGTATCCTTGAGCAACTAATCTAGCTTTATTATGAACAATGACACCATTTTCATCCATATTATGTTTAAAAATCCATTTGGTACTAATGATATTAGCATCACTAGGTCGAGGAACTAATTCCCAAGAATCATTTTTCTCAAATTGAAAAAAATCTTCTTAGATTTTAGAGGTATAACAAAAATAAGTTACCTCATTTTCTAATTGATCCCTAGTCTTGACACCTAATTCGGGACTCCCAATTATTTTAAAGGGGTCATGAATTTTACGAACCCATGCATATGGATCCTTTGTCTCAATTGTGGGCTTTAGAACTCACTAATTTGTAGACTCTAAAAGATCTTATATTTAAAGAATACCCTAGAAAAATACCTTCATCACTCCTCGAGTCAAATTTTCCTAGAAGCTCTCTATCTCTAAGCATGTAACAAGGACTCCTAAAAATTCGAAAATAAGCTAGATTGGGTTTCTTGTTGGTCCATAATTCATATGGATTTTATTAGTGTTAGGACGTAAATATACCCTATTCACGGTGTTACAAGCGGTGCTAACCGCTTCGGCCTAAAACCTACGTGGAACTTTCCTACCTAGGAGCATAGATCTTGCAATTTCTTAGATCGTTCGATTTGTTTTCTCAACTATACCATTTGGTTATGGGGTTCGAAAGATAAAAAATTCATGTTTAATTCTAATTTCATCACAAAAGGAATTCGCACCGGATTCCTTAAATTCCATTCCATTATCAGTTCTAAACCGATTTATGGTGGCACCATGTTGATTTTGAAGGGCTCTACATTTAGTCGTTAGAAACTCAACAGCATCAAATTTTTCTCTTAGAAATACTACTATAGAGTATCTTGAAAAGTCATCTACCATCACTATGATATATCTATTTCCTTCGATACTCTCAGTACGAGTGGGACCTATGAGGTCCATGTGTATCAATTCTAAGACACGAGAGGTAGTTATTGAGTTCAACTTCTTATGTAGGCTCTTCATTTGCTTTCCTAATTGACAAGGCCCGCAAATAGAGGAGGTTGGTTTTCCTAAGGACGGTAAGCCTCGAACTCAGTCTTTTCTCACTAGATGATAAAGATCTCTAAAGTTTACATGACTTAACTATTGATGCCAAAGATCGGCATACATGATCTTCGCATTATTGCGGATTAAAGAAGACTTGCAATAATTCAATTATAATTATCACTAGTCCTCACACCTTATTAAATAGCCTTTCCCGATTTGTAATAAATGGTGCACTGTGATTGGCTAAACTTAACATTAAGGTTGTCATTGCATAATCATCTAGTGCTTATCAAATTATCTTTGACTCCATTAACATAAAGAACATTTTCTAGTTTTGGAATACTAGAAACTTCAATCGTGCCTGTTCCCATGATTCGAGATTTACTTACATCGCCAAAGGTGACTTTACCATCTTTATAGTTTTTAATAATAGCAAAAAGAGATTTATCACCTGTCATATGTCTCGAACATCAACAATAAAAATACGGTTGGGAGGTATTTTGAGCCTTAAGTGCAACATGAACAACAAAAGCTTTATTGGTCTTATCTTTCTTAACTCAAGCTTCAGTTGTGTTCTTCCCTTTGTTGACTCTAGTCTTTTAGTTGCAATGATTTCCCTGGGCCGTTGAGAACCTTAGAAACTTTTCCATTAAATCTTTAGATGTACTTACTATATACTCAACTTGATTTTAAATCTAGCTAAGGAGCTATAGTATGCCCTAGACGTTGTGAAATAAGGATTCTACCCAAGTTTGTAACAAAAATCTCCAAAGTGACCCCTTTTGTGGCAATAAGTACACACATAGGGTTGATTGCGAGTCACTTTTGTAGATTTTTTAGGTGGACTTCTTTTAGGTAGATTAGGTTTAGGAGCGTTTATTTTGGTAACAAACTTAGCTACGGGTTCGGATTTAACATTAGATGAATCACCATTTTCATATAATATGCCCTTTCTCGCTTGGTAACCTTTCTCCTTATATCCTAAAACTGGACCTAAAAATAACTTTCCCATTCTTCTTGAATTATTTTGAAGTGTGTCTTTGACTTCCCGAGAGGACTCAATATCTTTCCCAAGATTGAAATTTTTTTCTTCAAGTGTTTTTCTAATTTCCAAGGATTCATGAAGATCTTTGTTAACATAAGCTACAGAGTCAGTCAAATCACATTTTTCTTTACCTACAAAGATAAGATTATCAGAAAGAGAAATCTTAATCGCCTCGAGTTGACTAACTAAATCCTCATTCTCCTTCAGGCTTTTCAACTCCTTTTCTAATGTTAACACCTTAAAAGTTAATCTTTTATTTACCTTTTGGATACGCATAGACTCGGTGTATAATTCAGAATAGGCGAATTGTAGTTCACTTTCGTCGACATCACTCTTACTTTCATCTTCATCACTACTTTATGAGTGAGTGGAAACAACCTCAAGATCGTGCTCAGAATTGTAAACATTATGATGCGACTCACTTGAATCGCTAGCGTGACGTTCTATAAAGGCAGTGAAGTTGTTTCTAGAAGGGATAGAATCATCAAAATCCTCAGACTCAATCTCACTATTTCTAAGAGTAGCATTATAAACAACCTTTTCTTTACCTTCTCTCTTAATCTTAGTGGGGCACTCATATGCTCTATGACCTCGCCTCTCACGCTCAAAAAATCTCTTTAAATCATCCTTTCTAAAGTTATCTCTTTTAAAGTTGTCATTTTTAAACTTCATTTGATCCTGATTGTTAAAACTCTTATTTTCCTTGTTTCTGTTTTTGTCAACCTTAGGTTTTTCATAATTTGAGTTTTTTTTTAACTTGAGAAACTTTTTAAATTTTTTAGCAAATAAGGCTATATCATAAAGATCCATATCGGACTCTTCGGATTCAGAAAATTCTTCTCTCGTATCTTTTAAGGATATTCCCTTATATTTTCTTTGATATATTTAGGAAACATGTTTAATGCATATGTTTGGAGATTGCCTAAAAGATCTTCGAGTTTTAAAGAATTTAACTTTCCAAAAGAATTAAGAACCGTGACTTTCGGAATGAAATGCTTAGGGAGAGATCTAAGAATTTTCTTGACTACACGATTTTCTAAAATTTAATCACCTAAGTTGAAACATGAATTAAAATATTGGAAATACGAGCATATAATTCATCAAATGTGTCACTTTATTTCATGGTTATGGTTTCAAATTAAGTGGTTAAGTTTTTAGGTTTAGACTCTTTAACCGTACTCGTTCCCTAATGAGTAACTTGTAGAGTGTTCCAATCATTCTTTGAAGTTTCACAAGTTATGATACGATGAAACTCCTCGGGAGTCACAAAACTAAATAACGAATTTAAACCTTTAGAGTTAAAGTTACATAATTCCAATTCATCCTCACTCCAATTTTGTATAGTTTTTAAAATAGTTTCATCACCAATAATTATAGTAGGAGGGGACCATCCTCTTTTAATAGCAACCCAAACACGTTCATCAATTGATTTTAAGCAAGATTCCATATGTTCTTCCCAATAAGTGTAGTTAGTTCCATCAAACATAGGTGGTCTATTCGACGAAAAACTTTCCATATAACCTCTAGGATTCATCTAAATAACTTATAAAGACTAGCTATGATACCAATTTCAAGTTGTACAGTTATATGGATTTAGTTAATTTCTTAGAACACACTTCTAAACTAAATATAAATTAGGCCAATAGTTAATACTTTCCAAATTTTATTATTTTTTACTAACTCCTAAGTGAGCATGCAGGATTATTAATTAAGAAAGAAGAAAGCACAACCACAACATGCCGATGTACGAGGAAAATCGAAATGGGAAAAATCTCAAACGGCTGGGCCTAGACAAATCCACTAAAAATATGGTTTTACAAAGAGACTTACAAACTTGGCACACTAAGACACACTGATGTCGTCTTCTCTACCTCCGTTTGTAGTACGCAAAGATCCAACGCATTGAACAACACTCTCCATGTCTCGGTATCCATCAAAACCAAAAATCTATCTCCAATCAATAGTTGTGAAAAGTTCCATCGCACATAAGTTTGATGAATAAATTATAGAGTGTATGGGATTTTGATTCTAAAATTTGATCAAAAGATCACATATGTGTTGGAGAGAATTTTGTAAAAAAGGATGATGTATTTTTCTTAACAGTGCAAGTCCTACTCAATGCAGTTATTTTCTTCCTTCTTAAAGATATATATGAAGTAGTGAACCAAAAAAAGTTATCAAAAAGGAACTGTCGAAATCTTTAAAAAAATTCAAAACTGGAGAAGGTCATTCGAACATGGTCATTCAAATGACGATGTTCGAATGAACTTCTAACGACATTTTAGAATAATATGCGAAGAATCTCGTTGGAAGTTATTTTGAATAGGTTTGTTCGAACGACACTTGTAACGAAAATTCAGAGGATTTTGCGTAGAAGTTCGTTAATAAGCTCATTCGAACAGGTTTGTTTGAACAAGGTTGTTCGACGATATGGGCTATTTTTCAAATGAAAATATAATTATTAAATATGACTTAATTTCTTTGAAAATTTTGTAAAAATTCATTTTAATAAAATTAAATTTGTCTTCAACATATAAAAAAGGAACCGGGTCAAATACCTTTGGGAAAAGAGCATTTGAAATCGATTTGATGAAGTGTGAAAGGTCGTACGCCCAAATTCCTCAATGTTGATAGTTGAACGACACACAATGACCCTAAATGTTTTGTCTAATGGAATTTAGCCAATTCTACAAATGAATCAATTGGAAATTTGTCCTTACAGAGTTATAGTTATCGTCATATTCACAAACCGGGAGTCCTGTGACCACGCGATCAGTTCTTATGAGTTACATTCGTCTTGTATGAGATATTCGTGCCTCTCACGGGGCTGTTTGGTTATTTTTTGACTTTTTATCATCTAATGGAAAGGTTTTGAGCCTAATTTTAGATATTTTCAAAATTTCGTCAAGCTCTTCTTCATGGTAGGATAATTATCTGGTAACGTGTTCTCTTTTGGGAAAATTTCTTTAACCTGCTTAAGAATTTCATTTATGCTATTCGCAGACAAACCAAATTCACTGTTCAAATTATGCAAACCAATCATTGCATATAATATCATATGATCTTCATCACAAACTTAATACAATGTCAAGTAGCATCGAATTTCAACCGTGTGTATTTTCTACGTCCTAGTAGTTCAACATCAAAATTTTCATTTAATTGATCATAATGGGCATCATTTGGATCCCCAGATTGGTGGTTTTCATGCTTATGGAGTATGTAAGTATCATCAATTAAGTCGGTCAATGGATGTGATGGTTAATCATGTACCAATTCCACTCGTTGGGGTTCCTTTACGCGGTCGGGTATCAACGATTCTTATGGAACATAAGGTATATCTTTTTCACCATGGTATGTCCATATTTTGTAGTCTTGACAGATTCCCCAGTTTATTAAATGCCACCCAATATCTTCCAATGACTTATATTTTCCCTTCATACAAAGGTTGCACGGACATGGAATCTTATCACTTTTAAGATTTTTGAAAGAGTATTTAACAAATTATTGAATGCCTTTTACATGACTATTTGTTATTCGGTGAGTTTCTCCCATCCAATCTTTGTATTGTTGGAAATCCATGTAATAATCTTCAAATTTCAGTCCTATCGTAATAGGTTAAAAAGTATTATTACAATTGAAACAAAAATAATATCCTTACAACTGAAAAAAAAAATATTATTACAACTGAAACAAAAAAAAAATTCTTACAACTGAAACAAAAAAAAAGAAATTATTACAACTGAACAAAAACAATATTCTTACAACGAAAAAAAAAAAAATATATTATTACAACTGAAACAAAACCAATATTCTTACAACTGAAACAAAAAAAAATTATTACCACTGGAACAAAAAAAATGTTATTAGAATTAAAATGAAAGAAAATATTATTAGAACTTGGTCAACAGATAAAATGGCCAAGCAATAAAAGAGTTTGCATCGTTCCACAATTACTCCCCTTCCCCACTGTCAATGTGCACATGTACATCTCTGCAACCATTGTATATTTCATCGACCATTTTTTTAGCTTCACCCATCTCCAAAGCTTGGATATGTACTAGAGTTCCGGCAACTATGGATATGAGTGTGCACACCCCAGCAATCCTCGTATTGCTCAGGTCCCTCAATATAGTAATGTTGTCCATAGTCATTATGAGTTGTTTAAGATGATCCAAGTCCCATGACTGGAGGATGTATAAGGAAGGAGAATATTAAAGAAGCTGGCATTTGGGAGAGGAATGTTAAAGAACTCGGCATTTGGGAGGGGAATCTTGGATGAGGCATCATTTGGTAGGGGAATGTTGGATGAGATAGCATTTGGGAGGGGGAATATTTAAGGAAGAGGCATTTGGGAGGGAAACTTAAAGGGTAATGATAGGGGAAACCTTGAGTAGGAGGGTAAGGGTAACCTTGAAGAGGCATTGGGGGCATATAACCTTGAAAAAGTCTCATAAGTTGCCCAATTTGATTCGACACGATTCCATGTTACTTTTTTATCTCTTGGACGTCCCCAACAGTCTTGAACTGTTTTTCCTCAGTGGATGAGACACGATCCTTGACCGAAGAAAGCTTATCCACGAGAGGTGCGGTGTGTTGAAAATTAATTTTTGGCATATGTGAGCCAACACCTCTCATCCTCCCCCTTTTTTCCATTCCAACGGTATGCGTCATGGCATTATTTTCAAGGTCAAAGTCATCATTATGGCTCGAACCGGACTGAGAGTTGATGGCCTTTATTGATTCAAGCGTCTTAGACAAGTGCGGAGGGATATTATTATATTTGTCCCATCAAGCATGAATGAATAAGTTGGCCCGATTTGGTTGTTTACCGACATCTGGACCATCCTTTCTCCTATTCCCCCATTCATTCGTCAAATCCTCATATGATTTGGATCTCATCCCGTGGATATCAATTTTTTGTGCCTTATTTTTTGTTTTGATCCTTTTGGACTAACTTTTATCCTTCACCTCATTCTCAAAAAAATTATTCCACTTCTCCACCAACATTTCAACATTACGAGGCACTCTCTCCTTCAAAGTAAAGATATTGGCGCATTCTTGAAATATTTCTTCTGAAGGTTTCTCCTATATGTCCTCAATGCTTTAGCAACCCGAGATAAAACCTTATTATTGGAACGGTCAGTAAATGAGAAATACTTGTAGAGTTGATCATATATGTCATATTTTACATCTTGATTAAAAAGGTTCCAGTTGTCTAATACACCATCTCCTACGTTCATTTTTCCTAAAGACAAACATTGGGCTTTAAAGTTGAGCACGTCTTTTCTATCACCCGTCGAGTTATTCCCGAGAAGGGAGAACCTAGTGGGCTTCTTTTTGATTGAGGGAGAGACGTCGAGATCGTTGGATGGGGGTGTTACCGGAGCGGGAGTGCTAGATGAGGGCGGTGGAGCACTTGGAGTTGGACTTGGTGAGGAGTGAACCATTGTGGAGTTATGAATTGCTCAGCCTTTCGTGTGTAATACCCTGTATTTCTGAATATTCTATTTAATTAAATTGGAGAATTAAATGAGAAAATATGGCTTAATTTAAATTACGTAAGAGGAGTAATTTAATGAGATTTATTAAAAAAAATTGTAATTTTTGGAATATTAATCGAGAGATAGATACCGATTTATATTGCCTCATTATATTTACTTAGTTCGAGTAGTAAATAATTACTTAACGCGTGTAGAGCGTGTTGGGGTGAGAACGAGTAATATTTTTAAGTGACTCAAATGATAATTTAGAGGTCACAGATGAGTCCGGAAGGGTCAAATTAGTCAAAATAGTATACCCGGGGGTACTAGTTGAGTCTCGGGGTAATTTTGGACTAATCCGAGACCGTTCGAGGGCGTTTTGGTCTTTTAACATGAGAGGGTATGGAGACCTACGAATTTGAGAGCCTTTTATCAGCCGTCTGAAAGAGGGGTTAGGGTTAGAAAACCCATGTAAACACCAATACCGTTAGTGAGAAGGAGAAAATCATTCTCAAGGCTTAGAAGATGCTTTTAAGAAGGTTGGGTTTAGATCTTGCACCCTAGGATCCAAAGGAGGAAGGATTGAAGAAGAGAAGCATCAATCCATCATCAACTCCACGAAATCAGATTCCCTCTGTCAAGGCAAGTTGTTTATTGCAAAAATTATAAAGTAATAATACCCATGTGTATGGTTTTTGAGTAGTTTTGTTAAATCAATATCTTGATAGGAGAATAATGATATTTATACATGTTGGGATAGGAATCGCATGTAGAATGATTTAACATATGTAGAGGATTAATATTCAGAGTAGACTTGATGATTATTTCGGAATAAAATATGGGTTTTGAATGCATATATGGGAAGAACACCATAACTAGGGTTTTAGAAAATTCTGGATTTAATTCATTATTTCTTTAAAGGAATTGGGGTTTTGATGTATTTGACACGTTAAATATTGTCCTAATATATGTGGAAACATGTTAGGATCATTGGGTCGAAGTTTGGTGGGCTATAATGAAGTTTGGAGATTTGTTAATGGAGTAAGAGGTTAACGAAGAAGACGAACTGTGTTTGTCCCTGCTCGATCGATCGATCGATCTCGAATGTCGATCGATCGACTAGGTCGGTCAATCGAACCCAGTAGTCGATCGATCGACGTAAGCTGTTTTTCCCAAATTTTTCATGTTTAAGGTTTCTTTGATTTCCGAGAATGAATGAATATCCTAGGATTTATATTATACTTATATGGGAGTGAGAATAAGACCAGTAGGTATATTGTCGAGGTCCGATAAGGCCATTGGGTGTAGGACTTGGATTATGGACCGACGAGAATAATCCGATTTAGTAGAGTATCGGGGGAACTCGGAATTGAGTTATGAGGCGAGGTAAAGTCAATTCAAGTAATAGACCAGTAGGGTAAGTAATAACTACTGAAATTATATGTGAGGGGTAACTAGGACCCTTAGAGTTGTGTGAATACTCAAATAAATGCGATTAATGAGATAAATCGTAAAGCGAATATTTTACGGTAGATATAGGAGATTAAAATATTATGTACGAACATAATTAATAGTTCGGGCATGTACCTACTGAATTATATGATCTTTTAGGTCGGGAGAAGTATACCTAAATTAACTATGTTAGGGTCGATGAGATATTCCGAACTAACATAGGGTTATTATATGTTTGGGGTCGATGTAAAATGCCGAACCAAACCTTTGAACTGGTGGCGTGATGAAAGAGTCCGAGCCAGAATTTGTGTATATAAATAATTGGGGTCGATTATCATTCCGAACCAATTCTTACTTAGGGTCGATGAATCATTCCGAACCAAGAGTCCTTTATGTGTGTAAAAAGGACAAAATAGTAATTACTAATATTTAGTATATATTGTGTGTGAAATATATATTTGATGATATTCTACTTCTGTGTATTAGTAGATTCATATATATTATGTATTTAAAGATACATACCAAACTGGTAAGTTAAGTAGTGAAACTTAATTACGAAACGTAACGTTAGATAGAGAATATCTATTTAGTAATTTAAGTAGTGAAACTTAATTACAAAAGTGGGAAGATAGAAATTCTGATAATTGTAGAAATTTAGTAGTGAAACTAAATGAGAAGTTTTGAAACAGAACATATGTGAAATGTTACTTGAGTATTAATTAACCTTCGCGAGATGTTAATGAAGTGGATGTACTGTGTGGGTGATACGAGAACTTAAGAATAGATAAGTTTAGATGATTACTTAGTCCTAGTTAGCTTGGGAGATATGGCTACGTGGGCGAAGTGTAGAACGTTAGGTGTGCACAAAAGATGAGGGGTGAGTAAACTCAAGAGAGTGTACGAGAACCTAACATGTGTAATCAATAACCGCATTTTATATTGTGATAAACGCTTGTTAAATATTTTCAAAATGTTTTGAGTACTAACTCTTGCTATAAAATATTTTCAAAACCTTTTAGGTGTCCAACCACAAGGATGCCATGTATGATGATTTCATTCTAGGGACTCGAAGCTGTAGCACAGTGGATGCATACAGGATTTTAATTAGACAATATCTCTCATTCAGATCTAGTGCAGGATCTCACACTATTGTTTGTATGGACTTGTGGTCCGGTATCAGTCTCAGATGTTTAGTTTCATACTAGTGCTTGTTCTACTATTATTTTGGGATTTTAGCTGATGGTTTGTTCAGTATTATTCTTATTCTTTTGTACTCACACTTTGTTGATTGGGTTATAGTACATGATTATTTTTTTACTTTGTTCCGCATGGTTGATTTATCTTTTTTAAGAAAGATAAAATTTGGCATTGGTCTAATTTTTACTTAGGGGATTAGTAATTAAAAAGTTTTCGATAGTGATGCTAAGAATGAACCATTTGAGAAACCTATTTTAATTTAATAAAGGCCTGATCACCCAATGTTTAATTAGACGGGGTGTCACAGATGGTATCAGAGCATCAGGTTCTAATGTCCATAGGATCTGTACAGCTTACTACATTTTCAACGTATCGTTTGATTGATATAGAAACCTATCTTAGGATTGTTGTACTCCTCTACGTACGTAGTTTACGTTACCCTGTTATTTAGTAGATGTAGTGTTATATATACGAGTTCGATTGGGCATGGTACGTCGAACATGGAGGTAGGACCAGCATTGGCGTTGGAAGGACTGCAGGTGGGACGAGATCAACATGAAGCATGGGGTGTTCGAGGATGGTAATCATAGGAGAGATTACCGTTGTCGAGGTCACTCCTAGTGTGTAATGGAAGTAGATGCTGCAAGAACTGTTGGGGCATATCAGACATTTTTCTAAGTACTGCGAAGGCAAAGGGTGAGGCTAATCTAAACCCGCCCAACGCAGTGATAATGGGAGAAGGTCTGAAAGATCTGGGAAGAGAACGACCCGTGAAAAATTTGATAAAACGGCGACTGTGCATGTTAACCAATGGAAGTAGAATTTACAGAGTTTTTGGCATTTAGGATAGAGTAAAAATACTCAAAAGTGAAAATTTGAGTAAATTTCTTCTTTTAGAGGCAACGTGATGCGGATACTAGTCACCACATTCGGACCGAGTGTCAGTACACAAATAGAGGGACCTTACGTATAGTTTAACCACCAATTTCTCCAATGATGGTTCAGAAGCAAAGTGAATGGAAATTTCTGAACCCATCACGTGAAAGCCTGGTAGAGGCCAATTGTGAAAAATAAATTTATCTGTTGAGGTGAACTTATACCCGATGAGATAGGTACAAGGGAAAAAGAGCCCTGGAGAGAATGGACTCTCGATTTGTCGTTCGCAATTTTGGTAAAACTCTTCTTGGACGACTTATGTGTATGAAGGAAGTATGGTGCTTCTTAAAAGGTTGAGGTAAATGCTCCTAGGTGGGCGGAGCTAAAAGAGTTTAAGGATTTAGTCAAAGAGTAAGACTGAATGTAAGTGGGCTAGTGCAAGCCATAAGTGTAAACCCACTAAGGGATTCATTGATTTGATCCTAATTCGGGACTGTTAAGTCTAATAGTGCGTTCCTTGGTCAGCGAAACTAAGGGAACCATGATACTAGTGTTAAAAATAAAGGCTGCCAAGTCCGAGAGGAGGAATACCCTAAACCAGTGGGTGTGGCCTGGAATAAGGGGATTTATGAAAATATGTCTTATGTGGGACGTAAGACCACGCGTGTTGATCTGGTCCAAAGTTATTTAAGGGAATAATAACTTCGATGAGTTTTTCATTTTTGTAAGGACAAGCGTATTATGACCGGGAACCATTTGAACCACCAGTGCATTTTAGCCTCAAGTGAATGAGGTATTTGATGATGCCTCACCTGAAACAGGATCGAGCTCGCATTATTCATCAGTATGTTGGAGACTTCAGAGATTATGGATGTCTCATAGTGATTGATCCCGGTGTATAGGTACTTTAATGATGTGATTCAAGGTATATCATATGACCGTTGAGCGGATAGATCGAGCTCGTTGTTATGATTAGTGCTAAGGACTTAGTGATAGTATAAGTGCAGTGCCAATTGACTCCTTTAGAGATATTGGAGTACGGTCACATATGTTGTCGAGGAATGGAATTTGAGTATCTAGACTATGTGTTGTTCCAATAATGCTCAGTAAGAATGTATGGAGAGAAGTCCCTTGTTTAAGTTTGATTGCGAAAGGGGATGCGGTGAAATTTTTATGCACGTCAGGAGAAGAGACGTTGTTAGATACTAGGGTATCAGTGGAACCGGTAGTGTTGTGTAGAAACACTGAAAGGCTTAGTTCACCACGAAGGGATATGTGGGACTTTGTGGGAAATAATTTGATTCTTGGTCTATAGGGGATTGAGAATACCAGCAAAATTGTAGTCACGCCGTGAAGACAATGCTAGAGTTGAGGAAAAGCATGTTACGAGTGCGACGTTTGCAATGTTTTTGCAAATGTGCACGGAGAAAAGGGTGTATGGGCGCCCTAGCCAATTGACTTTCTTAGTCATCCGAAATAGAGGGATGCAAAAATATTATATTTGATAAGTGCGCCGGTGGGGAAGTTATGAGGCAAGTCGTTTCGATGAAATGGACTGAACGTCAAGGGAGATAGACGATGATCCAAGCTTATATGTGCTGAGAGAGCCAGCACACCCTATGGGATAAAAGTTGGTGGGAAGCCGTTCAAAAGTTATCTCTTGATTTGGGAGGCCTAACTGTTGTGAAGAAGTAATGCAAGGTTCTACTTAACTGAGTGTTGAGAGTGACTTATGCGTAATGTTGATTCTTATAAAGTAACCAACCCTAAAAGTGAGCCAATTACGAAGAGTGCACGGATTGTAAAGTATAATATACCCGGAGAGAAAGGGGAATAGAGTACTACTTGAGGAAAGATGACGTAAGTGGGAAGCGGTGTTGAGGAAGAGACATAGTGAGATTGTCTCCAAACGCACCACTAGTTGATATAGAAAGATGGTCTCGAAATGAGCAACTGGAATGTGGTAGTGAACCTACTTTTCCAATGATGGAATGAGGAGACAGACTTATAAATTATTGATGGGTTGTGAACATCATAATTAAGCCAACATTTCGTTAGGGTAGCGGAATGGGGTGACCGTGATGGATTAGTATGTAGTTGAAAAGGAAGAGTGAACAAGTGCACGGTGCCGCTCTACATGGTTGTGAATCAGGATGAAATCCTAAAATCCCACCCTGTGAGAGATGGTCAGGGAGGAATAGAGATAAAGTTTTATTTTGAGTATGTTGTGTCGCCTACAACTCAATGTTAGTGAGAAGGGATGATAATACGCCCTTACGATAGTGAAATTTTGGAGAAGCCCACTGATCAATTCATAGGTTGAATATATACCTATATGAGCGTATTTATAGGTAGTGTGAATGCCTATATGGACTGTATATAAGGATTAGGTTTGTGGGTACCTATTCCGAACAATACATGTACTTTGAGGTGTGGTTCGAGGAGAAATTCCAAACTCTTAGTTCTTAACGCGTGATATGAGGACATTCTATTGGGTTATGACATTTTAGAATATATGAAGTGTGAAATATATGGCTCACAAATTGTCTACTCATGTGTGATGAGATATATATACTTATATTGTGCTCGAAGTGTGATTCCGAGATAATATAACCAATCACTATTGGTGATCGAGGTGGGATTCCGAGCCAATAACCCTAAAAGTTTTATAAAAGGGGGGGTGATTATAAAATAAGTGTTGATAGTATATGTTATGTGTAAGATATATATACCTTATGATTTCCTACTTATATACGATAATAAGTATGCTTAAATTCTGTATTGGGTCGATGATGTTCCGGACCAATACATGAAGGATCGATTTGGGGTCGATGATTTTTCGAACCAAATCGATGATAAATTTGGTATCGACGGAAGGTCTGAACCAACATATGCATTACATTTACCTTGGGGTCGAGGGATTTTCAGACCAATGTAAATGATAGGATTATTGGGGCCGATGATTTTGCCGGACCAATTTCCCTTATAGTATATATTGTGTGTGAAATATATACTTTAAAATATTCTACTTATGAGTGATAGTAGACACATAGATGTTATATAGATATATATACATCAAAAGGGTAAATTAAGTAAGGAGAAACTTAATTTCAAGAGTTAACGTTAGATTGGGAAAATCTATGGAGAAATTAAGTAGTGAGACTTAATTATGATATATGCGGCATGGGTAACATGTGATAAGAGTTTATAATGAAGCAAGGCATGTACCTGGGACGGCCGTTACGATGATATGATTAGATTTTGGGTATTAGAGGACGGAGTGATGTTTAAGGGCCTAAGTCTTAATACCCGCCTTATCCTAATTTCGAGGACGAAATTCCTTTATAAGGGGGGAAGTATGTAATACTCCGTAATTCTGAATATTTTATTTAATTAAATTGGATAATTAAATGAGAAAATACGGCTTAATTTAAATTATGCAAGAGGAGTAATTTAATGAGATTTATTAAAAAAAATTGTAATTTTGGAATATTAATCGAGAGATAGATACCAATTTATATTGCCTCATTATATTTACTTAGTGCGAGTAGTAAATATTTACTTAACGCGTGTAGACCGTGTTGGGATGAGAATGAGTAATATTTTTAAGTGACTTAGATGATAATTTAGAGGTCGCAGATGAGTCCAGAAGGGTCAAATTAGTCAAAATAGTATACCCGGGGGTACTAGTTGAGCCTCGGGATAATTTTGGACTAAACCGAGACCGTTCGGGGGCGTTTTGGTCTTTTAACATGAGAGGGTATGGAGACCTACGAATTTGAGATCCTTTTATCAGTCGTATGAAAGAGGGGTTAGGGTTAGAAAACCCATGTAAACACCTATACCATTAGAGAGAAGGAGAAAATTATTCTCAAGGCTTAGAAGATGCTTTTGAGAAGGTTGGGTTTTGATCTTGCACCCTAGGAGCCAAAGGAGGAAGGATTGAAGAAGAGAAGCATCAATCCATCATCAAATCCACGAAATCAGATTCCCTCTGTCAAGGCAAGTTTTTTATTGCAAAAATTATAAAGTTATAATACCCATGTTTAGGGTTTTTGAGTAGTTTTGTTAAATCAATATCTTGATAGGAGAATAATGATATTTATACATGTTGGGATAGGAATCGTATGTAGAATGATTTAACATATGTAGAGGATTAATATTTAGAGTAGACTTGATGATTATTTCGGAATAAAATCTGGCTTTTGAATGCATATATGGGAAGAACACTATAACTAGGGTTTTAAGAAATTCTGGATTTAATTCACTATTTCTTTAAAGAAATTGGGGTTTTGATGTATTTAACATGTTATAAATTGTCCTAGTATATGTGGAAACATGTTATGATCATTGGGTCGAAGTTTGGTCGACTATAATTAAGTTTGGAGATTTGTTAACGGAGGAAGAGGTTAACGAAGAAGACGAACTGCGTCTGTCCCTACTCGATCGATCGATCGATCGATCTCGAATGTTGATCAATTGACTAGGTCAATCGATCGAATCCAGTAGTCGATCGATCGACGTAAGATGTTTTTCCCAAATTTTCCGTGTTTAAGGTTTCTTTGATTTTCGGGAATGAATGAGTATCCTAGGATTTATATTATACTTATATGGGAGTGAGAATAAGACCAGTAAGTATATTATCGAGGTTCGATGAGGCCGTTGGGTGTAGGACTTGGATTATGGACCGACGAGAATAATTCGATTTAGTAGAGTATCGAGGGAACTCGTAATTGAGTTACGAGGCGAGGTAAAGTCAATTCAAGTAATAGACCAGTAGGGTAAGTAATAACTACTGAAATTTTATTTGAGGGGTAACTAGGACCCTCAGAGTTGTGTGAATACTCAAATAAATGCGATTAATGAGTTAAATCATAAAGTGAATATTGTACGGTAGATATAAGAGATTAAAATATTACGTACGAACATAATTCATAGGTCGGGCATGTACCTACTGAATTATATGATCTTTTAGGTCGGGAGAAATATACCTAAATTAACTATGTTAGGGTCGATGAGATATTCCGAACTAACATTGGGTTATTATATGTTTGGGGTCGATGTAAAATGCCGAACCAAACCTTTGAACTGGTGGCATGATGAAAGAGTGTGAGATATAGTTTGTGTATATAAATAATTGGGGTCGATGTATCATTCCGAACCAATTCTTACTTAGGGTCGATGAATCATTCCGAACCAAGAGTCCTTTACGTGTGTAAAAAGGACAAAATAGTAATTACTGATATTTAGTATATATTGTGTGTGAAATATATATTTGATGATATTCTACTTCTGTGTATTAGTAGATTGATATATATTATGTATTTAAAGATACATACCAAACTGGTAAGTTAAGTAGTGAAACTTAATTACGAAACGTAACGTTAGATAGAGAATATCTATTTAGTAATTTAAGTAGTGAAACTTAATTACAAAAGTGGGAAGATAGAAATTGTGATAATTGTAGAAATTTAGTAGTGAAACTAAATGAGAAGTTTTGAAATAGAACATAGGTGAAATGTTACTTGAGTATTAATTAACCTTCGCGAGATGTTAATGAAATGGATGTACTGTGTGGGCGATACGAGGACTTAAGAATAGATAAGTTTAGATGATTACTTAGTCCTAGTTAGTTTGGGAGATATTTCTAGGTAGGCTAAGTGTAGAACGTTAGGTGTGCACAAAAGATGAGGGGTGAGTAAACTCAAGAGAGTGTACGAGAACCTAACATGTGTAATCAATAACCGCATTTTATATTGTGATAAATGCTTGTTAAATATTTTCAAAACCTTTTAGGTGTCCAGCCACAGAGATGTCATGTATGATGATTTCAATCCAGGGACTCGAAGCTCTAGCACAGTGGATGCTTACAGGATTTTGATTAGACGATATCTCTCATTCAGATCTAATGCAGGATCTCACACTATTCTTTGTATGGACTTGTGGTCCGGTATCAGTCTCAGATGTTTAGTTTCAGACTAGTGGTCGCTCTACTATTATTTTGGGATTTTAGCCGATGGTTTATTCGGTATTATTCTTATTCTTTTGTATTCACACTTTGTTGATTGGGTTATAGTACATGATTATTTTTATACTTTGTTCCACATGGTTGATTTATCTGTTTTAAGAAAGATAAAATTTGGCATTGGTCTAATTTTTACTTAGGGATGAAAAAGTTTTCGACAGTGATGCTAAGAATTCAATAAAGGCCCGATCACCCTATGTTTAATTAGGCGGGGTGTCACATCGTGTTAAGAATTCAGGTTGTTCACGAGATGGTGAACCTTGTTGCGGTGTCACCTCATCTTTTAGTACCATTGGGTTGTTTCCTCTTGACATTATCTAAAAAATGAAAAACCATAAGTGACTAAATAATTATAATAATATGAAATTATAAATTTTTAATCAAGCTTATGACTATATATATAAGGGATAAGGCTAACCTATATCTCTACACATCACACCTAGTTGTAGACCCTAAAACACTTTTTTTTTTCAATTTTTTAATTTTTTTTCCTTGAAAATAACCTTCCAATGAATCTATATTAAAAAAAAATAGGCCAAAATACATTTTGCATCTAGTTTTAAAAAGTCCACTAAAATTTTCTTAAAATACCTTATTTATAAGGGTCTGCATCTGCAATTTTTACGATTTTTTTAAAAATAGCTACAAAATGTATTTTGGCCTAATTTTTTGAATATGGGTTGATTTGAAGGTTAATTTAAAGAAAGAGAAAAATAAATAAATTGGGAAAAAAGTTTTTTAGGACCTAAAACTAGGTGTGATATATGGTGTGATGTATACATCATGTACTAGGTGAGCCTTCCTCTCTCTCTCTCTCTCTCTCTCTCTCTATCTCTCTCTCTCTATATATATATATATATATATATACACACACATTTTCAGAGTAAGGCATTAAAATATGTTCAATGTGTCTGATCTCCATCCATTCGATATTAGTTTTTAAGAACCTATGAATTTTTGCACGTGGACAACTAGGAGGAAGGCTATCTATGATTGATGTGTAGATATCCGAGACATAAACTCAAAATATTATACTTTTCAACTCGTTTGTAAGATTCAATTATACATGCATATGATGCGAGATATCACAATCTATGTCAATGCTCTTTGTACATAATTATATCCAAAACGAGGGGCTTTTTTCTCCCTTCTCCAGCAACATAACTAAGGTCAAGGCTATGTCAGGATTATGTGTGTGAAATATGTTTTCTATAACGTCATCCCAGTTTTTGGGTAGGGAAAATATAATACGATCCAACAAGTAATAGGGCTGGAGATTAACTCCACGATTTACAAGGTAGTTAAATTGTTCGATCTTTTTATTTTCGTACCTATAAATAAGAGTTCCCTCTATATGGCGCTCAGTAATAAAAGAGTTATGCGGGCCGTCCAATTGCTACCTATCTCACTCTTATTTCCAGTGATTATAACCGTGCTTCATTTTCCTGACAAAAATATATGATGGCGTGATTATGAGTCCTACAATTAAGGACTCTAATTAATTGATAACTATTAATTCAAACATATGAGGTATATGGGTATATTAGTTTGATTCATCACTACTCTTCTTTAAACCCCTTGTATTTTGCATCTCATTGATGTGAAATCCCAACCACAACTCGCCGTAATTATTTGTAACACATTTTGTTGGGGTTTATTATGAGAGAGTTTAAAATTATATGTGTATTATCAATCCAAGAGATCGAACATAGTATCCAACAACCAAAGTAGCCACCAATAATTATCCCATACTCCTACAATTATCTACGTGATAAAAAAACCATAATCACAATATCTCACTATAGTAAGGTCATTTCTCATTTTATAGATGATAAATTCAAAAACAACACAGTTATTAATGTGCACACATGTATGAGACTCATATTTAAAGTTGAGAGGTAAAGAATTATCACATGAACATAGGAGTTACTGTTATAAAATAATTAAAAGCATTAACCCCCAACACAATATCAACAAAAAACTAGACCAATTATTTGAAATACAAAAAAAAAAATTCAGCCAAACTTGGTGGAGATGACATTTAGAATGAGAAGATGATAAAAAAAATTCAATCGGGAAGTGGGTGAAATGCTAAATTCACAAGTATGTACATTACGAGTCATTAAAATTATGGGACATTTACACTTTGGGGTCAACTTGTTCTTCATATTTACCTAATGGCGTACACTAGTTCTCGTATTTACTCATTGGGGTTCATTTTCACCTTTAGCGATGGTAACCTAATGAGTAAATGTTCCTACAAATTTTTATAAACATCTCACCTACTTTTCAAATGAATTTTTGATGAAATTATTTGCAGTTGATCTCCATAATTTGATTTAAAAAAGTCTTTCTTTTCTTTTATTATTTTTAATAATTAATTTTTTCTCCATTTACTTAAGATCCGTTTTAAATCCTCCCTTATATGTATACTAGAATTAATAAAATTGAAAAGTCAAAAATTAAAACCCATAAGTGGATAGCGCTTTCAATACCATACCCCTACACCCCGAGTATATAACCCCCAATATAATATGATGACACACATATAATCCACAACACGATAGATGTAATTTTTTTTACTTATTATGAATCCATTTAATTAATTTTTATAAAAAAAATATAATGCATAGGGTTTTGAACAATGATGATGCTGTAATCAGGACCGCTAAATTAAGATGAGATTATGAATAGCTTAACCTTAATAAAATCATAAAAATGGAGACAAATATATGTATATATGAGAGAAGGTGGTGAGGATAAGAAGATAAACACAACAATTTAAAGTGGTTCAGCCAATTAGGCCTACATCCACTGTGTGAGTGTGATAAATCCACTCAACAAGGGCACTAATGTCCATGGATACAACACTAAAAAATCTCTCTCTCTCTATTCTTTATACAATTAGACAGAGTTCTATTAGGGTTTTTAATTAATAGAGATCCATCCCCTCTCACGGAGAAGATAAAGTGCATATATAAGGCTTGGGGGGTGTAGTGTACCTCCCAAGCCTGTAATCAGTGTGTGCATGAGGAAACTCTCACTAATATGAAGACACATGTCCATGGAACATGGATATAATAATGATGTAATATTCCCTCATGTGAGGGAATGATCTTGTTATAGAAAAATTGTTCACGTGTGCATGCCACTTATGTACTCGCATATGCTCAAACTACTTGGTATTGTCTGATGGGAGCTCGGCCCGAAAGGATACGAGGTTTCTAACTCCGATGAGGTTGTCCCATGCTCATAGACACAAGTATGACCTCGGATGAATAAATTAGACTGAGGTTAGATTAGTGCGAACACTCCTGTTATCTGTTATGGTAGAGTACGAAGCTGGTCCTTGCTGAACAAGTGATGTACTTACGATCTTATCTTTCAACATGTGCAAGACTTATTGAGATGAGGCCGTCTCTTATCCGGATGATCCCACCATAGGCCCGTGGGACTCTTATGGCGACTCGGTAGTGAGATGTGACGATACTCTTCCTCCAAGATGAGTCTTCACTTCAGTAAAATCAATCACCCCTTAGCCCTTAGTCTTCTGTGTGAATATAAGGTTGAGGGGTATGAGCTGCTGAGGGCATTGATGGGACATTTCTTATGTGTTAGTTATATGCATGATCATGGATGAGTGGGTGACACATGTCACTGATCTGATGGGTTAGAGTCTGCCCCAAGCTTAACTGGGTACCAGCACGCTTAGGTCTTCGTTCCCTCAATGATGGCACTATTGGAAAACATGCATTATCATTAAGGTATATTTAAAGCCCCAAAAATTTTCATTTCTATTTCTTCCCCAAACAAACCTTCGCGTCTTTTACTCCCTTTATGTAAAAACCTCCATAGCTACCGAACTGCGAAAAAATCGCAAGTCTTCTTTTCTCAGACCACTTTCTGTCAATCTCCCCTGTCTCAAGAGCTTATGGTTGCTCAGATGCCTTCTCTACTCAAACTTTCTTCATTTCTAGTAATTCCAATCATTGTTTGAATTTTTCTAGTTGGTGTTTCCATTTTTTTATGGTTGTCCTGCCATTATTGGGAGGTCTTTATGCTGACAAAGGAACTGTATTGGTGGTTTGCAGTGTGATTATGTGGTTGTAAGGAGTTATTAGGGTTAGACTGTAAGTTTATAGGTTTTTAGGTGAACTACGATCATCATATCCGGCTGGTCAAATTAGGTTTGTATTGGTGTTCTTAGGAAAACCTTTCAAATTCTCAAGGTTTAATCCTTGAGTCAACTACAGTCAAACTTTAATTTGTTTTCCCTTTATTACCTTTTTCTATTTCACCCAAGTGTAGCCTCATCATTCGTATTCTACGACCCTTGTACAAGTTAGCAGAGGACTTACCTAGCCTAAGAGATAAATGTTTGACAAGATTAGGCAGATAGAGGAAGCCCAAGTCGAGAGTCGAAAGGCGGAGGCTTTTCCAATTCATCCTATCATTCCACCACTCCTGGATAAAGTATACCCACAAGTTATTGAGACTTGTGAACCAATGTTAGAGTCATCTTCTTCTGACTCTATGTCCACCTCTCAACAAGATGAGAGAGTGGATTCATACGAACAGGCTATGGATTGTTCCCCGGTGCAGAGTGTGATGCTGAAGAGATTTCCTCTCATATCTCGTCTTCTGAAGGAGCCGGGTCATCACATGACTCTGTTTCTATGGAAATATTATAGCCCAATTGATCGAGGGTGAAAAGCGATGCATGTCAAATGTCGATCGATGTTTTATGTTCACCACCTGGATACAAAAACCAAAACTTATGACTACACTCAATAGGTGAGTATAACGGCCAAGCCTGGGTATCAAAAATCCACAGAGACGAGTTGCTAGAATTTATAGGATTTAATACTCCTAAATAAAAGTGTAAAAGATGATTATACACAAAGAGGAAAAGATGCACAAAAGGGAAATATTAATCTAGGCGTGGGAAAATAAAGCTAGACTAATAAAAGCGGTAAAAGCTATAGGTTGCATCTAATATACCTCATCCCAGTTAATTAGTATAAAATGGTTACATGGGTCGACGAGTTATTACAAATGCATCTCGTTTCGATAGTTAATTAAATCAAGGGTTGTCACATACCTAAATTCTCATAAAAGCCTAATATAATTTTGGTGTCAACAAATACCCCAAAAATTACGCAAGCAAGGTCCTAAGCACGGAGCATACATGATATGCCCCGTCAAATATCCTAGGCGTAATAACTAGGACAACTCACCCGAAATAGACCCGTAAACTCCATCACCAAAGCAAAGTGACATGTCAACCTGAAATGAGTTCAATCCGAAATAACCTAGACTAACTTAGCCACAAAGCGTATTATATACGCGGTAAATAAATGCAATAAAACTATAGTAGAAAGAAACTAAATGAAAGAAAGTAAATAAAGCAAGGAAACTAACTACAAAGCAAGAATTAAGGAAATACAAACTATATTAATGGAGAGGGAATATGAAAAGTTCAATCTTACAAACCCAAATGTTGTCGCATCAAAATGAGGAAGAATAAATGATCTCTCAACTCCCAAACCATAACCTAAACTAACCTAAAATATATTATATCTGATATGTACAACAAAAAATGGTTTATATAGTAACTCGAATTAAAATAAAAAAGAAAAGGGAAAATAAAAGAAAAGGGAAAAATATCAGCAGAAAACAGGGGATCGATCGATCGATCCCTTTGATCGATCAATCGATCGCTCAGATCTGATCGCACTACTCTCCATCGAAGAATAAAAATTGGGGGATCGATCGATCGATCAAGCATGGTTGCTTCAAGATGCTTCCTATTTTGGTTTGATTGGATTTCCCTTCCGCTAAAAATCCCATAACTTCTTCGTTAGGGATCATATTTGTGCACCGTTTGCGGCCACACGAAGCTTGCGAGGAGGGATACAACTTTCGTGAAGATATTAGGCCAGGTATCTAAACTATGAATTGACCGAATTGCCTTTGAACGTACGTAAATGTACGAACTTGAGCGTAATGCGTTCGAACTCCATACTTAGTACCTAAATACCTACAAAAGCCCAATTATACCTCATATAGCATGTTAACAATATAAATCTGAGGTTGTCTGGTTAACGGGCAAAAATATAATTATTGAGGCACCCGAGGGGACTAAACGCATAGGTTCGAGAGATGAAATACGCAATATTTGTGTAATATCACACCCCCTAACTTACACATTGGTAGTCCATAGCAATGAAATAGGATACAACAAGAACTAAAATAAAACCACACGCAGGATACAAGTAAAAAAATATGGTATAAAATCATAAGGACACTTGCGCAGGCGATTCAATTGCATTTAGCGTATGCAATAAGCCATTAAATCCCTAGGTTACCCTAGTGGATGAGTGTCGTCTCGTGAGGATTTTCAGGGATGATACCCACAAACATCATATGGTTTCCTCAAAATATTCCCAACCCATCATGCGGCAAGCCCAACAATAGCGAACAAGATTTCATACGCATTATTAGCCAAGTGAATACGCAATATTTGCATAGGTTCGAGAGATGAAATACGCATTATTTGCGTAATATCACACCCCCTAACTTACACATTGCTAGTCCATAGCAATGAAATAGGATACAACAAGAACTAAAATAAAACCAAAAGAAGGATACAAGTACAAAAATATGGTATAAAATCATAAGGCCACTTGCACAGGCGATTCAATTGCATTTAGTGTATGCAATAAGCCATTAAACCCCTAGGTTACCCTAGTGGATGAGTGTCGTCTCGTGAGGATTTTCAGGGATGATACCCACAAACATCATATGGTTTCCTCAAAATATTCCCAACCCATCATGCGGTAAGCCCAACAATAGCGAACAAGATTTCATACGCATTATTAGCAAAGTGAATTCATTCACACAAAAGTCCAAATCATTAACATTATAGAATGCACCTCATACAATTGAAACCTTTAAATGTTGGAGGGGAGCGAGCACATGCAAAGTTTGATTTGGACAAAACTTATATAAGCCGGATACTAAATAAAGGAGGCATATATTCAATCCTCACGGGCATTACACTCATCAAGCGAATTCACTTGAAACATGGAGGTAAGACACGGAACATGCGAGCATAAAGAGTAAATGTAAAAGGAAACTAGGTCGCACACATATCACAAATGAAGAATTCTATATAGGAAATTAAAAACTGTAATCTCAATGAAAGATACCGCACATTAAAAGAGGCAAAATGTATTTCATAGATTATCAAAACTATTTAAACCTTTGAATTACATCTACTTAAGATCACATAGGACCTTAATAGGATTTTAATGTAGGCTAGGATAGGGTACGACACGAAGGATGTGTTTGTACGGATTCAAAGTGTTTGGAAATAAAAACTCGGATAATGGGAAAATGCGGACAATAACAAAAATTGGAAAACAAGTTCCGAACAAGCATTAGATATATCATTTGTGGAGAGTAATCAAAGCTTATTGAACACTATACAACATAAATAACTTTCTCTTTGTTTTTCTTTTCTTCTTTTTCTCATGTTTTCTTTTGCTTTTCACTTCTCTTTTTCTTCACTTTTTTCACATCTCTATTCTTTACTTTACTTTTCTTACTCTCATATGCCAAAATTGCAACCGCAACAAAACAACAACATTCAATCCCAAGCAACATTCCAAACAAGGGTATGGAAAGTGTATGTATGGTATATAACTCCAATGTGGAGTCAGTTATGGGATTTTGGGTAATGAAACGAAATGCTAATATTTAGGCTCAAAGTGATTAACGAAGGGAAACGTATAAGGGTGAGGTCAAGGCTAATATGGGTGATATAACAAAAATGTCCTATGATCATTTCTAAAAGTCTACGCAATTATCGAGTCAAAAAAACATTGAAAATCATGCTAAAGTAACACATTTCATTTATGAACTCAATTAATGAATGATCAAATGAAAGAATAGAGAGATTACCAACGAATTCAACGTTTTCAGAGAGGAAAGAATAGTGTATACACTCACAAACGACGAAAGGTACAAATCTTACTCGGTCTAAGTCTATACAATGGAACAAAAGATTACCGAGTTGTAAAAATATTAAACCCAATAAATAGAACAATAAAAGTGCATGTGCTCATGGGATTAAAAATTAATTCATCAAGTTATTCATAATATCAATAATTAGGACTAGAGTCTAATATCTTTTAAAATCGAGAACATGCATCATTGGGTTGTCAATTGGATCGGGTAATTATTGAAATTTATCATCGGAAACAAAGCCAAAATGCCCAAAAACGGAGAAGAAAGAAAGAAAATCTTTTTGAAAATTTTCAAATTTTTCTAAGAAAGCATACTAACTAACATGTGAGCAAAAAAATGGACTAAATAAAGAAATTGATAGAATATCCCACGCCCCCTAACTTAAAACCTGACATTGTCCTCAATGTGAATCAATAACCAACTTAAAGAGAGGAAAAGAACGATAGTACCCAAAATTGGAGCGATTCCCATAAGAACAAGTCCAAAGAAACTACAAAACAAGTTAGTACCGAGAATAGAAAAACAAATAACAAAAAGTTAACTAATTACACTAGATTAAAGAAAAAAGGAAAGAAAAAAAAAGCTAACTATATACAACCTACTATTTACACTTCACACTAACTATACACTAGAAGTATAAATAGTTGAGGGTCCACCATAAAAATGATTTGACTTTGGAGGGTGACCGGTGTACCCTCACTCTCAAGCACGCCTTCCAAAAAATATGAATTCCATTTGAACAACGGAAGGCATGTGTAAGGCGAAAGAAATGAGCCATCGTCAATTAAAAGTTTTGGAGGGACGATGAGGAATTTGGATTGAACGCGTGACAAAAATATGTGGGGGCGACAAAAGCAGAATATTATCCCAAAGATTTTGAAATTGGAATGGGAGGTGGTGCACACGAAGGCAAAGATGCGATTGTGGAAGGCGACTCGAGAAAGTACTCCTCATCGACGAAAAGGTTAAACACATTAAAGTTTGAAACCGAATCATTGGGTACTTGCGACGGTATGATAACAGAAAATGAAAATGTGGAGGACAGAAATTCAAACTTAAGAGATGAATCATCATCGCTTGAAGATTAAGTTTCGAAGGAAATAAGATCATTTTCAATGAAGTGTTCTTCTTTGTGGGCCAAAGAAGAAATCATTTCATTGCAAATAGATATTACATCATTTTCATCCTCACTTTCAACATCTATTACGCAATGGGTCAAGTCAATAATGGTTTGTTCCAAAGTAAGCACAAAATCCTCATTTGGTTCAAAACATTCCTCGACTTAAAAAGTCTCGGAAGAAAAATCGTCGTCGGACTCAAATAATAAATTCAATTCACGTTCCCAAAAATAATTTTCTTCCCGATAAAGATTTTCAATTTTCTAATTCTCAAGCATACGCAATCCCTCGCCAAAAGTCATAGGCTGAGGTGCGGATTTTTGAAAATATGAACTTTAAAAATTACCATCGGGCTTAAACTTAAACTCATTATTATAGGAATTTTGAAAAACATTGCAGCTCATTTAAAAATTCCTATTATAAGGAATTAGAGGCCCAAAATCATTATCATCATCATCATCAAAATTCCAATAACCCCAGTTTTGACTTTCGTTATACTCGCCCCAAGTCATTTTTGAATTTGTAATTTTTTGGGACTCTAAGTATTGACCGAAAGTCATAGGATTATGAGCATTTTGAGAATTATAACAATGATTACCGAAAGAATTGTAATAAGACATGCTTACCCCCAAAATGGCTCGAAGTGGCGAAATCCACGAAGTAGATGCTCGCGGGAGATTCAAGCGTTTCTAGGTATTTAAATGTAGAAGTCCTACAAAAATGTTAGGCAAATAATACAAATAGAAAGAAAATACTACGAAATAATAAATTAAATAAATTCTAAAACAAAATCATCCCCGGCAACGGTGCCATTTTGATCGAGGGTCAAAAGCGTCGCGTGTCAAACGCCAATTGTTGTTTTATATTCACCGCCTCAATACAAAAACCTAAAATTATGACTACACTCAACAGGTGAGTATAGCGGCCAAGTACGGGTATAAAAAATCCACAGAGACGAGTTGCTAGAATTTATAGGAATTAATACTCCTAAATAAAGGTGTAAAAGATGATTATACACAAAAAGGAAAAGATGCACAAAAGGTAAATATTAATCTAGGCGTGGGAAAATAAAGCTAGACTAATAAAAGCGGTAAAAACTATAGGTTGCATCAAATGTCCCTCATCCGAGTTAATTCGTATAAAATGGTTACATGGGTTGACGAGTTATTACAAATGCGCCTCATTTCGACAGTTAAATAAATCAAGGGTTGTCACGCCCCTAAATCCTCATAAAAGCCTAATACGATTTTGGCGTCAACAAATACCCCAAAAATTACGCACACAAGGTCGTAAGCACGGAGCATACATGATATGCCCTGTTAAATCTCCTAGGTGTAATAACTAGGAGAACACATCCAAGATAGACATGTAGACTCCATTACCAAAGCAAAGCAACATGTCAAACCGAAATGAGTTCAATCCGACACAACCTAGACGTTAGCTAGAAAGTATGTTAAAAATGCAGTAAATAAACGCAATAAAACTACACTAGAAATAAACCCAATGAAAGAAAGTAAATAAAGTAAGTAAACTAACTACAAACCAAGAATTAAGGAAATAAAAACTATATTAATGGAGAGGGAATATGAAAAGTTCAATATTACAAACCCAAATGTTGTCACACCAAATGAGGAAGAAGAAATGAGCTCCCAACTCCCAAAACCTAACCTAAACTAACCTGAAATCTATTATATCAGAACTGAGCCCACTGCTTCCCATCGAAGAATGAAAATTGGGGGAAGGGTCGATCGATCCTTGTGATTGATCAATTGATCAAGCAGGGCTGCTTCAAGCTGCTTCCTGTTTTGATTTGATTGGATTTCCCTTCCGTTAAAAATGCTGTAACTTTTTCATTAGGGATGGGATTCGTGCACCGTTTATGGCCAAGAGAAGCTTGCGAGGAGGGATACAACTTTCGTGAAGATGTTGGGCCGTGTGCCCAAACTATGAATTGATCGAATTGCCCTTTAATGTGCAAAAATGTACGAACTTGAGCGAAATGCGTCCGAACTCCATACATAGTACCTAAATACCAACAAAAGCCCAATTATACCTCATATAGCATGTTAACAATATGAATCTGAGCTTGTTTGTTAATGTGCTTAAATATAGATATTAAGGCACCCGAGGGGGTTAAAATGCGTAGGTTCAAGAGATGAAATACGCAATATTTGCGTAATATCTCTAATGTAGCACTCCCTCCTCCAATAAATGTTATTCCATTGTAGGTTGCGATTGGAGTTGAATTAGCTGAGAGGTTCCCTAGCAGTGATTTGAAAAATACCCAAGTCGAAGTCTCAGAGAAAAATAGTGAGGAGGAGAGTAAGGTTGATACCTCCATTCTCGCTGAGCATAAGAGTTCTGTATCTGAGGCCGATATCTTAGTCTTCAGACACCTCTACGGCATAGATACCATTATTTATATGAGGGAACCTCTCGAGAATGAGAAAGCCTTTCACGATCGGGATGGTGAGATCTGCGTCTATGAGCATATGTTTAAGTTAGGTTTTCGTTTACCTATTCACCCCATACTCCGAGCCATCCTTTCTCACATAAACCTTGCCCCTTATCAACTATCTCTGAATGCGTGGAGAATTATGATTGGATCAATCGTCTTTGCAAGGTTGTACATATTCCTTAGTTGTTACACATCATCATCTTCAAAGACTCATCCATGCTATTATCATTTTGCAACCAGGAAGTCTGAAAAAAAAATATTATTGGTGACTCAGACCTCCACCTATAATTTGAAACCCCAATAATTCTTCATTTCAGGTGCTTGGGAGTTCGGCCCCAACCACACATGTGGGACATCTACGCTTAGAACTCCTCTGAGGTGGGATAAGGTCCCCATATCGACGAAAGATGAACAGGGATTGAGCCGTGATGCCTTCGAGAAGATTAATAAACTTCGTAGCCAAGGTGATAAAGGCCTTCTTGTGAGGTTTGAGCATATAATAACCCCTTACTACCTTGCTCAGATAGGTCTGGGGGGTGGCCCCCTGACTGAACTTCGTAAGTTATTTTATCATTATCTATAAATGATGCCTCGTACCTTTGTATAGACGATACACTGATTCTAAGACTTTTCTTTTACAGAGCGTCCAGGAGGAATTTTAGACGATCTTTTGAAGATGTCGGCCCCAAATTTGAGCAAGCTTATTGACAGAAGTGGCAACAAGGTTGCCCCTCCAATTATATCCCCGAAGAAGAATGTCGGCTCTAGCAGAACTGATGGTACCGAGAAGAAGAGGAAGGTTTAGCCAACTGATCCAACCTCCACTCGACCTTCCAAAAGTCAGTGTTCCAACCATGCAATCCATATTTCAACAGAAGATGCTCTCGTTGCTCTTGTGTAACAACTCAAAAGAAGTGATAATAGCGTCATTGGTCATAGTCTGAAGGTTGCAGATTCCCTCGGCTCCCTCATCTCATAGGATGACAAACATTTCCTTTAATCCATAGACATCTCCCTACTGGATGAATTTGTCGTTCACCGAATTGTCAAGGTATATTTAAGAAAAAAAACATTCAATGGAGTGTTATATGTTCCTTTCATGTGTCTTGTACTTAAGTGTCTACCTCTTATGTCGTAAGGTGCGGTTTCTCTTCACCTCTTGGACAACTGGACTTTGAAGAGGCTGCCCTTAATCCAAAAAGGCCAAGATGTTGAAAAAATAGAGAAGGCCTGGAAGGCTTACCTTTATAAGGTCAAGGAGGATGTGAAGAAGGAGAAATATTTGGTCTCGACTCTGAAGGCCTGCCATGACAAAGCTTTTAAGGAGAAGGATGAGAGCATAAAGGCCAGCATTGATGCCGCCATTGAAGTTTCCTTGGTCGAGGCTAAGGACCAAATAATTTTTTACTACAAAGTGTCTAACGAATTTGTGGACTTCGACTTTGATTATCTGGAAAGGGGAATTAGGGTTGCTGGACAATTAGGTTCCCTTAAACATGTTGAGACTGGGAGCCAATCCCGAATGACTTCGTAGGCTTTGGTTTTAGTGGCCCAACTATCGGAGCTGTAGTGGCCGAGGTTGAGAACGTTTGTGCTTCCCCTACAGAAACTAGCCCTCTGGAGGTTATATAGAATAATGAGGAGCTGGATTACCATGACAATGGGATTGAGATCACCAATGACGAAGTTAATGAGACTGTTCAGACGGGTGATAGGTCGGCCCCCGCCGATGGTGAGGTTCAGCCTTGAGGGCTCCCTGATTATCATCTTTCTTGTTAAGGTAGTCAACCCGAGGGCCTGTGTTTTGCCTGAGGGCTTTTGTATTTTTAGTAATTCTGTTACCTCTAACCTTTCATTATTAATGGATGAATTTTTTCCTTCCATAAGTTTTATGTCTTATGCTTGTTGTCTTTTAAAGTATGATACCAACAACTAATGATGTTTGAGATCACATCAAAATCACTCACACATTAGATTCACTCACATCACCACATCACCAGATCATTAAAAATCACACATCAAAATCACTCACATCACCACATTAATGATGTTTAAGGTCTTAGATCACCAAACTAATGGTTTTTAAGGTCTGAGATCACCAAACTATTGATGTATCATCTCATATACACCAAATTAATTATGTTTAGAGTCATAAAATTAATGATACTTAGGGTCTAAGATCACCAAACTAATGATGTTTAAGGTCTGAGATCACCAAACTAATGACGTTTCATCTCATATTAACCAAATTAATGATGTTTTAACAATGAACTACACCCAAGTGATTTTAAATTTGGACTTTACCAGATTATGGTGTTATGCCATACCCCTCTCATCGTTTTAAGAGTGCATGGTTGAGCATCATCTCATCCATGCACTGTCGTCTCCGCCTAGAGATTTTTTTCACCAAGTTAATGATGTTTTAATAATTAAATTAACCCCTCTTGGTGTTATTAAAAATCCATGGATGGCGTCGGTCCCTTTCCAGGTTATCATTTCACTAAGGTTGGGTTATTGCTATCTCACCACGAATGATGTTTTATAGCTTGATGACATGTGGACCATATAATTTAATTGCTACAAACAAGATATGAGGGAATACATGAAAGATAATTTTCATTTATAGACTACATTATACAATGGAAAAAGAAAAACATATAAGATTATCTTCAAGATCTTTTATTCGTAGTATCTTCTTAAATGGTCGGCGTTCCAAGGGTTGAATAAGGGATCTCCCTCTAGATTTTCTAGCCAGTAGGTCCCTGGGATGACTTCATCAGTAACTCTGTAAGGTCCATGCCAGTTGGCATGGAGTTTGTTAAGTTTCTACCACGTCGTTCTTAGAACTAAATCTCCCACAACTATCGGCCTTGCTTTAACCCTCATGTTGTATAACTTAGACGTCCTCTTCTTGTAAGATGCTTTCCTAACCTCTATATCTTCTCTTCTCTCTTCAATCAGATCTAGGTTAAGTATTCTATCTTCCTTATTTCCCTCAGGGTCATACGTCTAAACTCTGTCAGTGGAGAGACCGATCTTTGTAGGCACCACAACTTCTGAACCATAAGCTAATATGAACGGGGTCTCCCCTATCGGTATTTTCACTATCGTTCAGTAATCCCATAGTAAAATATGTACCTCGTCATTCCATCTCCCCTTATCATCTTCCAACCTTTTCTTGATTCCATCAACAATAATTCTATTGGTGACTTCAATTTCAACATTAGATTGAGGTCGACCGGGTGTTGAGAAGAATTTCTTGATGCCGTCCTTTTTATAATATATTTCTAGGAAGATGTTCTTAAACTAGGTACCATTTTTTAAGATGAGTGTATTAGGCAAGCAGTATCTGCAAATGATGTTCTTCCACATGAACTGAAAGGTCTTCTTTTCTATGATCTTGATTATGGCCTCGGCCTTTACCCACTTTAAAAAGTAGTCTATCACCACAATCAAATATATGTAATTTCCCATGGCCCTTGGAAAAGGTCCTGACAAATCAATCCCTCATACTGTAAATGGCTATGTGAGGTGATAGACGTCAGAGGTTGATGGGGTTGATGAGGGATGGTGCTGAACTGTTGGCACTTGTCGCACTTCTTTATGTACTCGACTGAATCTTTAGCCAGGGTCAGCCACTAATACCCTTGAATGACGATCCTCTTTGCTAATGATCTTCCCCCAATATGGATTGAGTAAGAACCTTCATGTACATACTTTAAAATATAATCTACTTCGGCTGGGTGGACACATCTGAGTGGAGGTAAAAGAAACCCCTTCGTACATAACACGTCCCCTAAGATAGAGAACTTAACGGCTTTGTATCTCAACTTCCTTCTTTTGACCTTAGACTCTGAAAAACTACCTTCTCTGATATACTAAATAAGGGGGTCCATTCAATATGGTCCTAGGTTTAAATTAAATAAAAAATTTAGCTTCGTGTCTTCCTCTTCCATGGTTGACCGAGGAAGGATTTCTACTCGCACCCACCACATGGTCTCCGTTCGTGTGGTCAAGGCTAGCCTTGACAGAGCATCAGCTCAGTTATTATCCAGTCGAGGCACCCTTTTGACTTTGATTTCACTAAAATCCTTCATTATCTTCCTCATCTTTGCCAAGTTCCATGACATTCTATCGTCTTTGGCTTCATAAATCCCCAGGACCTGATTAACTACAAGTTGAGAGTCACTATTGAATAAAATTTGGCCAACGTTGAGGGCTCTGGAAAGGGAGATTCCTAATATGAGGACTCATACTCTCACTCATTATTGGAAGCCTTAAAACTGAAACTCAATGCGTACTTTCTATCTATTTCATATGGGGTCAACACGATCAGGCAATCTCCACTCCCATTTTTTTAAGATGAACCATCAACAACCAAGTTCCACACTACCCCTTCTCAAAATGTCCCCTCTTCATTAGAATCATTTCTGAGAAAAAACTTCTTAGTCTCGACTGTGAGAGGTCTCGTTGGGCTTGTCTCTACCTCTATCGGCTTAGTACTAGTTTTGGCTGACCTTTTAAGACTATTTGCTTCTTCATTATTGGCTTCAGACCAGGTGAACTCTGCTAGAAAGTCTCCTAAGGCCTGCCCCTTGATTGCCACCCTCGGCTAATAGACTATGACATATTCTCCCAGCTCAATGGCCTAGCCCATCAACCTTCCCAATTTATCGGGTTTATAAATAACCTGTCTAAGGGTGAGTCTATCAAGATGATCATAGTATGGGATTGGAAGTATGGATTCAGCTTTTTGGAAGCATAGATTAGGGAATAGGATAGTTTTTCCATCTTCGAATACCTCTGTTTAGCCCCCTGAAGGGCCTTGCTATTGAAATACACTAGTTTTTACACACTTAAATCATCTCGTATTATCGTCGCGCAAATAGCCAACTAAGATACGACCAAGTATAGATAAAGTTTCTCCCATTGGATATGATGAAACTGTAAAAGTGGAGAGACGAGATAAGAATTTATCTCCATAAAGGCTCTCTCATTCTTCATCCCACTCAAAATCTTTTCTTATCACTTTAAGGAATGTCAATAAATTATCAATGGCTTTAAAGATGAACCTGTTTTGAGCATCCCCTCATCCAGTGAGCCTTTGAACATCTTTGATGGTCTTTGGGGTCTGCATTTCTATTAAGTCTTTGATCTTATCAGGGTTTGCCTATATTCCTCTCTGATTTATAATGAATGCCATAACTTACCATCTCCAACACCGAACATGAATTTCGCTGGATTGAGCTTCATTCGGTACTCGTCCATTATGTTGAACGTTCTTTCAAGGTCGACCTTTAGAATCTTCGTGGGCACATCATCGCCATGGACCTTCATCGTCTTTCTTATCTATTAATTAAAACATCTTGTTTTCTAGACCCTAATAGTTTTCCCCGATATTCTTCATACCAAAGAGCTTGGCCTTATAGTAGTAGGTCCCTTTGTCAGTGATAAAAGTTGTCTTCTCTTCGTCAGCCGGGTCCATGAAGATTTTTTATAGCCCGAGTAGGCATCCATAAAACTCATTAATTCATGCTCGATCGTGGCATCTACCATATGATCAATACGAGGGAGAGGGAAGATTTCTTTGGGACAAGACTTATTCAAATCATTGAAGTCCACGTACATTATCCACTTTCCATTGCCTTTAGGTACTATGACAGGAATTGAAAGTCATTCATGGTATATCACCTCTCTGATGAACTCACCCTTCTCAAGATTTTTAATCTCATCCCTAATGACCTCGTACTTCTCCCTTAAGTAGATTCTCCTGCTCTGTTTTATTAGCTTGGCACCATTAATGACATTCAATTTGTGAGACATTACTTTTAGGTCAATCCCAGGCATGTATTCATGACTCCATGAGAACATGCATTGCCCCTTGCTCAGAAATTTGATCAACTCATCCTTGACCCCTTATTTTTGGGCTTTACCTACCTAGATGGGTTTTTTCTAGCTCGTTCTCATTGAGGATGATGGATTCTAACTCTTCTGCGGCCTCCCATTTCTTAAGTTTTGTCTTGTCTCTGGGATCAAGGGTGTCAATGTTGTATGTGGTTTTTGTTTCCTTATGTGCTTCTCTTTCCTCAGTTAAGTTAAAGTAGTATTTACGTGTCGATATTTCATCACCTTGAACTTACCCCATATGGAGTCAAGAATTTAGTGGATCATTGAAGGCAGGACCTCAAACTCTTTGAGAGCTACCCGTACCAATATGAGGTTGTAAGCCGATAAGACGCTCTCATCCATCACAAAAAAGATGATCTTCTTCGTCAACCTCTTCAGCCACTCGTCTCCCATTCTGACATCCATTTCATAAATCCCAAGACGGTGAACCTTTTCTTCATTGAATCCTATCATAGGATGGTGGTATGGGATGAGCCTAGCTCAACTAAGTCCTAAGCCTTTGAAGCACATCCAGAATATTACATCTGTATATCTTCCTCCACCAACTAAGATTCTTGGTACCTAACACACATATACTCTGGTGGTAATAACGAGAGGGTCATCATGAGGATAGAGGATACCCTTGAAATATAGTCTTGAAAAGCCAACTATAAGGGTTTCCATATCCACTTTCTTCATCTTTTGAGGCTTAAGATCAATAGAGGTTGAGTTTACAACCTCGGCCTCAGTTATTGCCTTAGCCTCGACTATGTGCGCCTTGCGGTATGCCACTTTAGAACCTCCTTCAGCTAAGACACAGAAAATCACACCCACACTAAATGAAATCATGTTGAGCCTCTTCACTGCGTTGTTTTCGTCCTTTGGTGGGAGATTCGAATCATCACTATCATCAGTCGATGGGTCAACTCGCTTGGATGGAGCGTCCTCTCTGCATCTATCATTTCTCCTCTTCCTAGTGTCATCTTGGCCTCGCCTAAAACACTCTTATCAACATATTTCCTCAACTTACCAGATTTCAACATTTTTTTCTATCTCATCATTGAGGGAGAAGCATTTATCGGTGATGTGCCCATGATCTGGATGAAATTTTCACCAAAGATTTTTATTTCTCTTGTGAGGATCTTTCTTCAACTTTTTTGACCACCTAAGAGACCGGTCATTTTTTATCTCGTTCAAAATATGCTCGCAACTAACTGTTAGAGGTGTATAGTCCACAAACTTATCGTCTATTAGCCTTTTCTTTCTATCCTTCCCCTTGGACTTCTGACCCTTTCCATTATTATGGGCTCTCTTTTCTTCATCTTATTTGGCAGCCATCGCCTCTTATGTGTTCATGACTCTCCCGACCGTAGCCAGGATTTCAGCCATGGACTTTGAAGGGTCCTCAGCCAACTTTTAGAGTTGCTTTCCTTTCTGAAAACCTCCCATAAGGGTTGTCATTGCGATACTTTCTCCATAATATTACACTTCCATCTTCTTCTCATTAAAAGGGGCTATATATTCCCTCAAAGTCTCATCCTTCCCCTGTTTGATGTACGATAGGTGGGTCGTCTGCTTCCTAGGCTTCACCCCAAAGTAGAATTTGGGACAAAATTATCGGCCAGCTGCTTAAAATTCCCTAGAGAGTTCTTAGAAAGGGAGGTTAACCATATGTGGGTTTCCCCTGTCAATGTGCTATAGAATGCTCGGCATCTCATCTCGTCCCAGATTAAATAAATTTTAGAGGTCGATTGATACATCTCCACATAATGCATGCATTTGAGCTCCCGTCACACTTTGGAGTAAACACCGGTGCCTTGAACTTGGTAGGGGTTAGGTAGTTCAGTATCTTTTCCATAAATGGAGATCCTTCTACATGTCTCCTCTTCTAGGGTCTCGACTTTTCATGATATCCCCTACTTTTTTCTCTAACCTCTTTATGGACTCACTCCAAGGATTGTCTGTTGCAACGTCACTTTTGCAGGGATAGCACTTTCCTCGGCCCCTTCTCTATCGTCTGGCCGAGCTGATCATCCTCTGTTAATTGGATAATCTGAGGGTACCCTCTCTGCAGACCTAGGTCAACTGCTGACCTCTTTTTGCTCCTTTCGATCTCGAGGAGGTCTATAGTCATCTCTCCTCTCATTTCTTCTTGAGTCAATAACACTCCTTAATCTGGACAAGTGGTTCCTCCGATCTCCCTAAGGACCAAGCCTATCAAAGTCTGACCCTCTACTTATCATGTCTAAGGTTGATTTCCTTGGTCTGCCCTCTTGCTTTGCTGATGTTCTAATTCACAGTTTGATTATAGAGGATGAGCAGTGCCCCTAGAAATATAATACGGTTCCAAGCATTCCCTCTATTCTTTGTCCTCATAGAGGTCGTCTCCCACCCCATCATCACGGGGGTCTTGACTCTGCCTCCCCAGGAGTAAATGCCTGGGGTCAGCAACGTCTCTCTTTCTCTGTTTAGAGGGAGATCCTTTTTGGTGCTGGGGGTGGTCCTTATCTTGTTGATCGGTAATGTTTTCTATGAAGGTCGAAGTCACAAACTCAGCTCTAGTGCCTCCAGTCCTGGTCTCTAATTTTTGGTTGAACATAGCAAATTGGTTTTGTATTTTCTATTTACTAGATACGAGGGAGCGGAGATCATCACCTCATCCATCTTCGACTATGGCGGTACTTGACTGGAGCTTGAACCACCTTCACGTGGTGGTGCCAGTTATTTCTCAGGAGGTGGGGGTGGATCCACTGCCATTGGTTTAGTCTATTTGAGCTATGATCTAGAAAAAGGAGAGCTTAAATGCTCAACAAGAGTTCTTTCAATGGTGAAACAACTCCACAAAGAGGGAGGACTAGTTAACCACTAGAGACTCCGATGAGTATGAGCTAAAATAAGGAAAGGATGGAAATCTTCGTTCCCATAGACGGTACCAAACTGATGATGTTGTAATCAGCACTACCAGATTAAGATGAGATTATGAATTGATTAAGCTCAATCACAGCATAACAATGGATATGTATATATGTATATATGAGAGAGGGTGATGTGGATAAGAAGATGAACACAACGATTTAAAGTGGTTCAACCAATTAAGTCTACATCCACTAAAGTGTGTGAGAAATCCACTAAATAAGGGCACTAATAGCCATGGATACAACACTCAAAACATCTCTCTCTCTCTCTCTCTCTTCTGTATATAATTAGGCAGTGTTCTGTTAGGGTTTTTAATTAACAGTTATCTATCCCCTCTCATGGAGAAGATAAAGTGCATATATAGGGCTTGGGCGGTGTAGTGTACCCCATAAACATGTAATCAACGTGTGCATAAGGAAACTCCCACTAATATGAAGACACATGTCCCTGGCACATGGATGTAATAATGATGTAATATTCCCTCACGTGAGGGATTGATCTTGTTATAATAGAATTATCCACATGTGCATGCCACTTTTGTACTCGCATATGCTTACACTACTTATTATCGTCGATTGGGAGGTCAGCCTGGTAGGATACGATGTTGCTAACTACGATAAAGTTATCCCATGCTCACAGACACAGGTATGACCTCGGTTGGATATATCAGATCGAGGTTGGATTAGCATGGTCACTCCTGTTATCGGCCATGGTAGAGTATAAAGTTAGTCCTTGCTGAACATGTGATGCTCTTACGGTCTCGACTTTTAACATGGTTGAGACTTGTTGAGACGAGGATGACTCTTATTCGGACGATCCCACCATAGGCCTATGGGACTCTTATGGCGAATCGACAGTGAGATGTGATGATAATATTCCTCCAAGACGAGTGTTCAGTTCGGTCATATCAAATAATATTTTATCAAAAAAAGAACTCCCAATACAATGTCTAGGGTTTATTGACATACAATACAAATATACAAAAACATATACCCACACATAAACAAAAATATATACATACACACATGTACATACATATAAAAAGAAAAACATAAAAATATATACAAATAACTAGGGTTTTGTATTACCAGTAGGCCGAAAGAGAAATCGAACACATATCAATGTCTAATTGAACACAATCGAACCAAAATGGGTGCTGCTGAAATCGCATGAGAATTTCCTAGGGCTTTAGTTGTTTTCGAAATTGATCAAGGGAAATGAATTAAGTACATTTTAATGTAAAGAACATGATCATGACTCCAAGCTGTGACCCACTACCGCGACCCATAAAAAATTCACCACATCAGCTCGTGGAATGGGTAGGATATAAACTGGTCACAAACTTGATCCATGAACCAACCCTTGAGATGGTTATAGTCCCCAGCCAACCCATACTCTCTGTGTATGTGTGTGTGTATTGGCCTTCATCACGGACTAAGGTTGTGACCCTACCGTGACCAAACTTGGTGGTAATTTTGGCGTGAATTTAGCACCAAGATGGTCACTCCCTGATCATGGACCAAATCCCTGAGCACTCTGGGTCAGGGCTTTGGGTCGCGACCATATCCAATAGTATCCATGACCACACTGGGTCATGCCAAAGTTGATATGGACACGGTTGAAGCTGTGACCCCCACAGCGTGACCATTTGTAGGATTTGGTATAGTTCTTTTTACATTCAAGGCGCTGGATCAATTAGTCTTTGACAATGGTCGAGCGCCATCTACATCATCTAATTATTAATTATTGGGATCCTCACATAACAGTGACAGTTGGTGGTTCAATCATTATTCTTTTTTATGATTAAAACATCGGTGTTTCTTACCTACCCAAACCATCCCCCTCACTATCACTACATCAAAAAGGCTAAATTGTTACCTTTGAGCTGGCCATCCTTGTCATGGTCATTGACCATGAAAAAAAAACACTCATTTTTTATCACAGTCATTGCTATAGGAGGTTTTTGCCCCCCGCTCATAGTTTTATATTTGAGAAAGGTTTTATTTTTTTTCCAAGAAGGGATGAACATAGGATATATCTGAGAAAACTTTTAGGCTCAGAAAATGAAAGTAAATCTTCTGATTGTGGCCCTAATATGACATGTTAGAATCCTAAATTGAAGAATGTCAAGCATAAGAAGACCCTAATTGGGAATGAAACTGAGATAAGAAAGGCATGGTCTAGGAGGTCAATTTTTTTTACTTGCCTTACTAAAAGAATAACTTGGTGCGCTATGTATTGTCTATGATGCATGCAGGGAAGAACATCGTTGAACATATTGTGGGCACATGCCTTGGGGGAGTCATTCGGAGGATGGAGAAAATGCACGAAAAGACCTTAAAGCATTAAAACTTAACCCACAACTATAGTTGAAAGAAGATAGTAGGGGAAGGATAATAATTCCCCCTGGTTCTTTTACTTTGACGAATGAGTAAAGTAAGGTTCTTTTAGACACAATATATAATTTGAAAGTTCCATCTAATTTTTCGTCCAACTTGCAAAGGATTTGAATTACGCTACCCATAATTTACATAAGTGTAAGTCTCACAATTGGCATGTGATCATGCAATTGGTTCCTCTACTATTTAAGCATTGTTTCTCTAAGCACAAGGATTTACGGAGGGATATTATGCAAATTAATATCTACTACTCACTTTTATGTGATAAGTTAGTCAATCGAGATCACATAGTGGCCGCAAAATTAGTTGTGAGCAAAGCGATTTGTGTCAGGGAGAAGTACTTTCCCCCATATTTCTTTAACATAAGTGTTCACTTGTTCGTAAACCTATGCGACGAGGCATTTATTTATGGATCATTTAGATATAGGTGGATGTATCCATTTGAAAGATTGATGAAAGTTTTCATAGATTACATCAAGAATACACAATACATTGAAGGATCGATTGCAAAGGAATACAGAATCGTGGAGTCATCAATCTACACTCGGGAATATATGCCTGACTCGACCAGCGTGGATAATAATGATGAGTTTGTCGATGAGGGTGGTCATGTGATGGGTAAACAAGTCAAAATTAAAGAGTTTGCAACGTGAATAAGTATCACTTTATGTATTTGACACACATAAAGATGTGGAAAACTAGAAAAGGTAAGTTTAAATTATTTTAACTTTTACATTATTTTAATTTTTACAAAATTAATTTTGTAATACATTCGTCACAATCTATGCAGAAAATATGAAGTCTATGAGAACAATAAAAGATGAATAGTGGCACAATCAGACAACGAATTTAGGCTATGATTGTCGGGCAAGGTAATTATAATGAAAATGGTTGTTATTAAATGTCACATTACAAGAAAGTTTTACAACTAACATAATTAATTTATCTATATTCTCATCTCTTAAAGACGGGTGATGCGACATCAAGGCTTACTCGTCTAGACACTAGACCCTTGTTCATGATACAAGAGTACAAAAAGTATCGATCAAACGGTTACGTATTCGGTGAAAATGTGTACAAAAAAAAATACAAATGTACAGAACTTGAGCATTTCATTCAAGGCTCTTACTTTCTCTCGAGCGAGCGCGAAAGATAAAAGACTTATTGAAGCTAAAATGACTTACTATGGTGTAATTCAAAATATATTTGAATTGGACTATGTGAACATCAAAGAGGTTGTATTTTACTGTGATTGGGTAAGAGTTGAGGATAAAAATGATTGTAAAGTTGATCCTGACACCAATTTGATCATAGTTGACTTGTCCAAATTGAAGGGAAATGAACACATGAGCGATAAGCCATTTAATTATGCTTTTCAAAAGGTCAAGCAAGTGTTTTACTTAGAGTATATCAACAACGAGCCATGGTCAATCATCCTACATGTGTCAAAGCGTCTAAACAGTAGTGTGGATGACTTGATTGCACCTACGGAATATCAACCCTTTTTTATGATAACCCGAATTTGAAACAATTTTTATATTTGTAATATGTATTCAAATTATTTGTAATGACCAGTGGATGTATTATTTTAGTGCTTTATTATTATCGGAAGACAATTTAGTGTTGTTTATTCATTTATACTTGATCATTTTAATTCTTGTAATAACCAAGTGAATGTATTAATTATAATTTTAATCAATTTAAGCATTAATTCAAAGTCCATGACCTAGGAGTGTGTGTGCGTAATAGGGGGCAGTGTTTGTGTGTGCAAATTGAATTTGGTAATGGTATAAATTAGTATTGGTATTGGTGTAAATTGAAATTGATATAAATTGATACTGGTATTGTTATGTATTGTTATCATCGGATTATAGCATTAATTTTAAGTCCATATACATGTTTGTACTAATAGTAACAATTTTTATAGAAAATGACTTTATCCGAGTGCGGTAGCGGAGGCAATGAGGGATCCTCGACCAGTAGGCCCCCCAAATGGGGCAAATTGGGGTCTGTCGTCGAGAATAAGACAACATTATTAGATAGAGAGCTACAGTTGATGAAGGCGATCATTGGCCCGCGGTACACTGATTGGAGGGCCGTGCCTATTGACCTCAAGTTAAACATCTCGGGGTACTACATGTAGTGTATTTATATTTATATATAAAAGCAACCAACACTTGCTTTCTTTTTGGTTTGTATTTATATCATAGGAATAATTTGTCCTACCCCCACATCTTCGCAACTCCACGTTGGAACAATTGAGTGATCAATATAAGACGTGGAAGAAGAATTTACGGGCACGATACTTTGGGAAGACTCGGGAGTCCATTGTGAGACTACCTGACACCATCCCCCGAAGGGGACGATCTTATTGGCACAATTGAAAAAGTTTATCGACAATGAGACCGATGAGCGGCAATTGACATCTCTCCAATCGGGGAGGGCCAACCAGGCAAACCAGTTACACGTGCACTACTCCGGGCAAACGTCTTATGTCGAGATGGAGCATAGGATGGTAAGTTTTTATTTTTCTTTAATTTAGTTATTCTAATTTAGCATTACTTTGCGTTACTTACTAATTATGTATTATTTTATTTCAGGACACGGGGAGTGGCCCTAGGGGTAAGCCACATAGGCTAGATGCCTATGTGGATATTCAGAAGGAAAAGGGAAAGGATAAGGAGGTGGATCCAAGCGTCGCAACCACCATTGTAAGTTATAAATGTTTAATTTTTAATCACGTTATAATTTTTTTTACTTAGTTAACTAATAGTGTACTTTTTATCTTTTCAGTTAAAGCTTAAGGAAGTGCATGAGTCGCAGTATGATGCTGACAAAACATCATTGGCGCTGGTCGCACTTAGCCAAGTACTCGAGGCAGATCGTATGGGGAGGACTAGGGGTGAGCTCGTGGTGAAGAAGTTTAGGATCGTCGAAATGGAGACGAGCAACAGTGGGTTAGCACATAAGGTGGAGACCCATGATGATATTCTATCAAGGTAGCATGTGACGATCGTAGATGTGTATGACTTCATGAAGCGTCAGTTGGGCAAGGGTAAGGGAAATGGGGAATAGAAGGAAGTAGACGAGGAGGAGGACGAGGACGTGGACGAGGACGAGGACGAGGAAGAGGTCTCCACTTCTTTATCGTCGATATGAACGGACTCAGTGCCATATGATGATCAATTTCCCATCATGACCCCCTTCGAGCGGCATATGTTAACAATAGGTTTGTTAAGCATGTTTCTACTTGATATATATTTTGAGGAGCCGATAGCGATGAGGTTGAGGGATCCGAGATTCCTCCCGGGTATGCTGGTTCAAGGACATTCCCTACAAGACATTGAGGCAAGATTGTGCATCACGCGTGTGGTAGGTGGAGGGAAACGAGAACTCACCTTTTTGGTTGAGCGAACAATGCGGCATTCAGCATATTGAGGGGTCTCTAAATTCATATGTCATGTGTCATTCCTTCCTCCTCCGACCAGCTCCTTCATCTTGACATTATTTCTATCTTTTTATTTGGATATTTGGGTATTGGATTGTATTTGTATTTTTTTATTTTGGTATATGTTGGTTTGGATATGGATAGTTGCATTTCTATTTTATTTGGATATGGATTATATATGCCATGATTTGGTATATTATTTCTATTTTATTTGGATATATGTTGTTTGAATAGGTACAATTTTTCTATAACAGGTACAAATATACTCCTGGGCAGTGGCAGTTACCATACTGCACAACAGTTTTTTTAATTCTTCCCAAAATTGTCCCGATCAAAGACTATGACAAGTCCGTCAAAAAGAAACTTGTCACGGTCTTTGGCCATAACAGTTTTTTTGATTTTGTCACGATCTTTGAAAATGACAAAAACTTATCAAGGTCAAAGACCATGACAAGTCTAATGAACTTGTCACGTTCTTTGACCTTGATAAGTTCGTGACAACTAAGATATCACCCCCATACCTATCACGGTAAATTACCATGATAAGTTGTACTAATCATGGTGTTAAACCATGACAACTTTTTTATTTTGGTGTAGTGTGTTATCTGATTCTTCGCACGTTCCTAAGATATTCACTAACATGCCTTCCTACCTCACGGGCATTACCACGCATGTATCTCGGTATATCTTTATCATTGGATTAGTCGAGATAGGACCATAGTTCGAACAGATTCTCAACTTGGATATAAAAAGGGGCTTTCGTTTACAACTTTATTTTTTGCCATTTTCATGAATTAAAATTCGTGAGCTCTAAGTGTTTCCTCTGTCTTTCCATTATTTCTCTTCTTTCAAAAGCTTCCCTTCTTTGGAACTGGTACGTCCTTTACTCTTTTTTTTCTTTTTACCCCAGTACCCGTTCTTTTTTATTTCTCGCTCTAGTTCACTTTAGCTTAGGATTCATTTTCCACTTTATAAGAATTAGTAACTTCGTTTCCCAATTTACAGAAGGTAATCTATATTTTTCTAACTTCATATCCTTCACTCACTATTATTCAAGTATTTATAGTGGCTTCAGTCATTTTCTCATACTTCGTATTAAGAACATCGAGACAAACTCCAACTCCAGAGATCTTGGCCAACATGGTTGAGATTATTGAGTCCTTTAGCCCTGAACACAACGAACGTCAGGCTACAAGTTGAGGGGCCTCTTCGTCCTAATTTCTAGGTCCTGACCCTCGGCCTCGGGATTGTAATCCCCTAACCCGACGACTTATTTTTATTGTACCATTGATACCTCTACATTTACTTCTTCGAAAGGAAGGAAATTCTCAAGGACCACCATAAGGTTGTTTGTTACTTGTCTTAGCAGATAACCAATGAATGGGTGGAGAGGTTAGCTCTCCCAAGGGTTTTTTCCGTTCGAATCGCTGATGAGACCGATCGGGCCAATATTTCTAGTGAGGGTGAGGTATGCTTCTGTGAGCATTGCTTCCAAGTTGTACACTCTCGAGGCCCGTTCGAGATGTTTTGTTCATTCTTAACTTGCCCTTCCCATCTAATTTATCATGCGTGGATAATTCTGATCGGCTCCATGGCTCTTTTTTTTTTAATTTGTGTGGGGTTGATCATCCTCTAACAGTCGGCGAACTGTTGACCGTATATAAGCCCTCACCCTCCCAAAGAGGTTAGTATACCTTCGCAACTTGACATAAAGGTGAATGTATTACCACCTCTCTCTATTTATTTGACCACAACTAGAGATATCACTTATTCTACAGAATGGGGGACGGGTAGGAACATGTTAAACAGAACGACCTTACAAGTGATATATTTACCATTCTTCTTACTCGGGATAATAAGCTTGATTTGAGTGAAAACTGCATTTTTCTTTGCTTAGTCCCGTTATTTATCTTTTGGCTACTGTTATTATAATTGTAATATGTTTAATTCAGGTATCTTTAATGAGTTGATGAATATTCCAGATGACAGGAAGTTATGAGTGGAGGAAGCCCTTGGCAAATCTCGCCCCTTCAAATAGCTTTGCAATTTGAAGAGATGATCCCTACACCCCGAGTATATAACCCGCAATATAATATGATGACAAGAATATAACCCACAACATGATAGACATATTTTTTTTACTTATTAAAAGTCCATTTAATTATTTTTTATTAATAAAATATCATGTCTTGGGTTTTGAACAATATTTTGTCAAAAAAATAACCACTAATATAATGTCTATGGTTTATTGACATACAATAAACACATACACACACATATAAATAGAAATATATACATACCACACATATACACATATTTTAAAAAGAAATACATGGAAATATATACAAATAACTAGGGTTTTGTATTGCTTTTAGGATGAAATCAAAATCGAACACAAATCCAAGTCTAATTGAACATGAAAATCTCCTAGGGTTTTAGTTGCATTCGAAATTGATGGAGGAAAATGAATTAAGTATGGTTGTTACATTTTAATGTAAGGAACATGGTCAAGACTCTGGGCCGAGACCCACTACCACGACCCTTAAAAATTTCACCACTTAAGCTTGTGGCATGGGTAGGATATGAATTGGTCACGGACTTGAGCCGTTACCCAACCATTTAGATGGTCACGATCCCCAGTCGTGACCCATAGTGCGTGTGTGTGTTTTGGCATTCATGACGGACTAAGGTCGTGACCCTACCATGACCAAACTTTGAGGTAATTTGGTGCAAATTTGGAGCCGAGATGGTCATACCCTAGTCAAGAACCAAATCCCTGACTAATATGGGTCATGGATTTATGCCGTGACCACTTTCATGAGCATCCATGATCATATTAGGTCACAACAAAGTTGATATGGTCTCGGATTTGTGTCTTTACCCCCAGAACATGACCATTCGTAGGATTTGGTGTAGTGCTTTTTGCGTTAGGGGTGCTGGACCAAAAAGTCCTTGATAATGCTCGAACGCCATCAACATCATGTAATTATTAATTAATGGGATCCTCACGTAACAGTGGCAGTTGATGGTTCAATCATTGCTCTTTAGTTATTGAAACATCGGGGTTTCCTACCTATGCAAAACATCCCCCCTCATTATTATCTAATTTTTCACATGCTCCTAAGATATTCATTTACATTCTTTTCTACCTCACGGTCATTACCACACATATATCTCACCATATCTATATCGTTAGATAAGTCTAGATCAGGCCCTAGAATTCGAACAGTTTCATATCTTGGATATAAAAAGGGGCTTTCATTTTTTGCCATTTTCATTAATTAAAATTCTATGAGTTTTAAGTGTTTCCTCTATCTTTACACCATTTCTCTTCTTTAAAAATCTTCCCTTCTTTCTAACTGATACGTCTTTTCCTCCCTTTTTTTCATTTTACCCAGTATCCGTTCTTTTCTATTTCTCGCTCTGTCTCACTTCAACTTAGGATTCATTTTCCTCTTTACAAGAATTAGGAACTTCGTTTCCCAATTTATAGAAACCAATCTCAATTTTTCTAACATCATATCCCTCACTCACCATTATTCAAGTATTTGGAATGGATCCAATCATTCTGTTATACTTTGTATCAAGAACACAAGGATAGACTCCAATGCGAGAGATCTTGGGCCAACATGGTGGAGATTGTGGAGTCCTTTAGCCCTGAACACAACGAACGTAGGTCTATAAGTCGAGGCCCTCTTCATCCCAATCTCCAATTCCTGACCCTCACCCTTGGTATTATAATCCCCTAACCTGACAGCTTATTTTTATTGTACCATCGAGACCTCTACCTCTACTTATTTAAAGGGAAATCCCCAAGGACCCCATAAGACTGTCAGTTACTTGTCCGAGCAGACAACCAATGAATGTGTGGGGAGGTTACCTCTCCTAAGGGACTTATTTGTTCGAATCGCTGATGAGACCGATCGGGCCCCTATTGCTCGTGAGGGCGAGGTATGCTTCTATGAGAATTTCTTCCAAGATGTCCATTGTATTAGACTCCCGAGGCTCGTTCAAGAAGTTTTATGTTTTCTTAACCTCGCCCCTTCCCAACTAATTCAGAATGCATGGAGAATTCTGATAGGCTCCATGGACTATTTTTTATTTGTTGGGGATTGATCATCCTCTGACAATCTACGAACTGCTGATCGTATATAAGCCCGCACCCTCCCAAGGAGGTTGGTATACCTACACAGCTCGGCACAAATGTGAAGGTTTTATCACCTCTCTCCCTTCATCTGACCATAATTGGAGATATCACTTCTTCTATGTAACGGGGGAGGGGTGGGAATATGTCAAACAAAATGACCTTACAAGTGATCTGTTTACCATTCTTTTGACCTGGGATAAGCCTAATCTGAGTGAGAACTTCATTTTTCTTTTCTTAGTATCGTTATTATCTTTTAACTAGTGTTATTCTAATTATAATCTGCTTAATTCATGGATCTTCATTGAGCTATCAAATATTCCAAACGATAGGAAGCTATGAGTAGAGGAAGCACTTAGCAATGCTCGCCCCTTCAAACAACTTTGTGATCTTAGGAGATAAAAGGAGTTGGGCTTCGTTGCAAGGGGCTAAGAGGCCTGTGACCAAGAGACACTTTGTCTTCGGGTGGATACTTAAGAGGCTCATCATCTTCTTTTATGCTTTCAATGTACGTATTGTCTTCATTTGTCATGTATTCATTCACTGCGCCAACCGTCGTATCTATTTATTTAACTTCACTATTATTCTTTTATCATACATTATTTATCTGTAGCTTATGTGGCGATGGAATGTCAGGGATATCGATCGTCTCTTCAGAGGTTGGCTTAGAACCCTCATGATCCCCTACTTGTCCCTACCCATTCGGTCCTCCAAACGACTGAAGCCGTTCTTCCAATTATCCCCTAAACATTATGGAGGAAAATACCTCCCCCCCCCCCCCCCCCCCCCCCCCCCCCTTTAGTAGATGTAAGAGAAATCATTACAGAGAAAGTGTAAGAAAAGACACTTGAAAGGGGGAAGCACTCCTTCATCCATAAGCCGAAGGCTTATCATCGATGCTAACGACATTGAGGCTGAGGGGGGGGGGGGGGGGGGGGGGGGGGAGGATTCCCCATGCTGAGGAGGGTTCTCGGGCCCCATTCTTAAGGTATGGCAATCCCAATGAGAGTTATTTGGTTTTCCAGAATGCTTATCTCCTGGAATATCTTGATAAAGCATTATCGAGCAATAACCTGGCTTTCCCCAATCTCCATTATCCCCTTATTGGTGATGCATTTAAGCTTTTAGTGATAAGATGGGGGTGGGGGTAGGGGGAGGAACAACTTGTATAAAGTGGATCCACCCCTTCGCAAGAATTGCATTGTAAGGAGAATCAATGTCAGCAACTAGGAATTCGATCGTCATGGTAATATTTCATATTCAAACTAGCAAGATCATTTTCCCTAGTGGCATAGTTGACCTTCCCGCGAAGCTAACAAAAGTAATGGTCACTTCCTCGAGGTCTTCCATTTTAAGATTAAGTTAGTTGAACAGCCTCAGATACATAACCTCTGGGGAACTTCCTTGGTTAGTTAGATTCTTGTCCAAATCCCAGTCAACAATATCTAGGGTGACTACTAACGTGTCGTGATGCAGAGTTCTAACTATGACCAGGTCAACCTCTATGAAGACTATGTTCTTGTTGTAATTTATACGTTTTGTGACTCTTCGCTTTTCAGTCTCAGTCTTGGTTGGGTCAATTTGGAAGGATTGTATGAGTGTAGTGATTTTCTTTAATTCTATCTAAACGGTATTTCCTTGAATTTTCTTCGGGCTTGAGGACCCGTGAATAACGTGAACTCATGTCTGACTTCGTCCTCATCCAGAACATTATCGAGTTTCTGGTCTGTAACTACGGAGGCTCTTGTAACCTCTTTCTTCATATAGTCATGCAAATGGTCGGCCTTGGCTAACTCCACCAAGTGGGTTTTGAGGGATTTATAATTCTCTGTTTTATGCCCGTGCTCATTGTGATACTTACAGTCGAGTTCAATATTTCTCTTCGATGGATTTGTAGTTATCTTCTTGGGATAATTGAGAAATGGTTGATCTTTGATCTTACTCAAGATCTTATAATTAGCTCCTTGAAGATGGTATTGATCTCTTGAAAAGCTTATATAGGGTCCACTTTGTCACCATTTTCAGACCCTCCATTTTGATTTTTACTCCCTCTCTTGGCATTTTCCTTATCTCCATTTTTGGTGGACTTAGGGAGACTATTAGAACTTTAGGTGTTGACGAGCATGTCCTCCACCTTAACATACTTCTTTATGTGTGATATGAGGTGGTCGATAGTGTCAACCTCCTTTTTAGTGAGGGACTGGTGTAGCATGGGGCTGTTGGGCGATCCGATCTTAAACGAGGGCACAACAGCCTGTTCAGAATAATCCACTACTTCTTTGTAATTTGCCTAATACCGCCCTGCGTATTCATGCAAGGTCTACTGAGGCTTCTTCATCATAGTGAGGAGCGAGTCCATCCTCTTGGGGTGGGCACTGGTGGTAATGAAGCTGACAATAATTGCTTATGTAAGTTACATCAAATTACTGACAGACTTGTGTGGCATATTTTCAAACCATCCGTGCGCAATATCACACATTTCAACTTGATTATACACTACAAAAGTGTGTAATCACACACTTGATTGTGTGGGTTTTGATTTTGTGGATTTGCAAGCAATAGGTATGACGTTGCTTGCAAGACAAGGGCTGATCTGGGTTTTTATTTTGTGGTTTTGGGTAGATGGGTCATTGTGGGAGATGGGGCAATGGGATATTTTCAAGCAATAGGTATGACGTATTGATGCATAATCTTGGAGATTTTGGCTCCCGCACAGGAGCTTTTCTCCTCCTTATCAATGCATTGTTTTATTATTATTTGAATGTTTATTCAGCAAGAAAATATGACATTTTTAACGTATTCACAATGTTTGAGGAGAGTGCACTTGCATTCAAATAAGGAAATTATTTAATTAAACTCATATCAATTAAGTCCTAAACATGCATATTGGTGTGATTGATGATGATAAAATCATGCAAGATAAATAAAAAACACACAAATGAGGCAAAATCTCCCAAAGGGGCAAAACCTTTTATTTTCACTATAATTTTGTAAGAGAACGGCTTACACGGATTACAATGAAAATATGTGACACAGAAATACCCTCGGGTGTCGATTCTGATGTCGTCGGCTGGAACTATCCCTTTACAGTAGGGCAGCAATGAAGAAGAGAACGGCTTCTTCATAAATTACTCCATATGAGTAAATGATCCTCTCGAAGGTTTAAAGATTCACAAACATATATGGGAATGGTTTTGTGAATAAAAAAGGTTTAGAAAACCATAAAAAGATGAAGTCTTATTCTGGACTGTTTTCGCAGAACTTTGAGATTGCAGAAAGACTTAAAATTCGTGTAGAAGGAGAACATATATTTATACGAAAATCGAGGTGGTGGCTCGTTCGAACGAGATAGCCATGTCGCTCGAACGAAGGAAAGGTGTCGTTCGAACGAGATCGCGCGACATGCCTATCTCGCGCGAACGACATTCATAGTCGTTTGAGCGAGCTCGTCGTTTAAGGCACTTCGCTTCTACACTTAGAAAAAATTATTCTTTTGAAAAAAATAATCCACACATCAAAAATAATTTTTGAAAAATTTCCCAAATATTTATGCAAATATTAAAGCTCTAATAAATCATTTTACCGATAATGCGTAGTGGAGTAGTGGGAATGAGCTAAGTAGCACGTCGCATATAGCATGATGCACGTGAAGATACTGGATGCATTGAATTTGGATAAAGGCAGTCGAGGTTGATCGTGTTGACGTACCGAATGTAGCGCTATCAGACATACAAACTGTGATCTAGGAGAAAATAGAAAATTCCTAAATTCTAGCCCGGACATTTATAAAATTATGTCCTCACAAATCTCCCCCTATGTCTATGCCGGTACATACATAAAAAATACGAATTATGCAATCAAATGACATACAAGATAATATCCTCATTAAACCCTCAAATTGAGAATACTAAATGACATGTCTTTCAAATCTTCAACTCTTCAGAAACATCCAAAGTTTTCTCAACAGGGTATGCAATCCAATAATGAACAATGTTGTACCTACACACGTGAGATAAAGAAAATACCCGTGATAAGAAATAGTTTGAAATATAATGATATGCAAAAATGGATGATCAATTAAGCTTAAGCAAATCATTCATAAATCAACCAAACACCAAAACAATTCTCCCCCATAATTCTTCTCCATATTTTTATGATGTCCCCAAATAGACAAATATGAGAAGCATAGATAAATGCACTTGGAGAATAACACACGGGAATAAACTGATATTTTTGCATTTATCAAAATTTTTCACACATAGTATACAACAAAGAATCACACCATGAAATAACACAAAAACAACCAAGTCGATGATAGGGTAAACGAAGGGGTGTGATCAAATTCGGTAGGAAAATTAATGCATACAAACATGACATATGTGCACGATGAATATCGAATACTCCTAACGAATGAACTCAAAATCGTCCTTTAGTGTAAAAAGGTGGTAATATGAGACATTGACTCAATCAAATCAATAAATCAAATATCAAATTGATTTCCACACCAATAACGTCCAAAACATGTTCATGATTTTTTAGGACTTTCAAGGAAGTGCAAACCCTTGTATATTCTCCAACCATACTCCCTCATATTTATATTTTGAATAGAGCCGATCTAAATTCTCAAACTTTGGAGAATTGATGATAAAACCTAATGGCCCATATTTGGCATATATTGCTTTTTATTGCCTTTAAAAAAAATTCAGGGCTCTTTTAACCTTTAGGACCCCGGATAATAAAATTCCTCAATTTTTATGTCCTTTTTAATGGTGGCTTAGAATCGCAAAGGCTAAATGAACCTTTCGCAGCCCTTCCCCATTTTTAAATAAACACATAGTCTCATCAAAATGGGTTTTACATGCATTCCAATCTTGTCAAGTTTTATCGCATATGGTTAGTTGTATAGACAGAATTGAGATGAAAACACTTAAGCCAATATGTGATAGACAAGTACAATAATCAAATAAAGCCATGCATGTGTGCAATAAAGGAGATAGGAGTCAAACATGTAGGAAGATATCACTTAATCACATCTCAAAAACTCCAAACAATGTAAAGCACATGGATGAAATGATGTAGCGTCTCAAATCTCTATCAAACAGTCACATGAAAAATGGAATGAAATTGTGACTCGGCTATCTTAAATGCTCATCCATAAAAGGTGAAAATAAAATACGAAAATCTTTTTGAGTTTTTCAAAAAAAAAATATAAAAGAAAATCTTTTTGGATTTAAAAAAAAAATAAAAATAAATATTTGTACAACAAAGCAATAATACAAATAACACAAACTAGCATTAGTAAGCATATGATATGAACATGAACAAACATCCTACCCTAGACACACACCAACCCCTCAGTCAACTGTGCAAATCCCCAAAGACTTACTAAGACTCTCAAATCTAAGGGCATCTAAAGGTTTCGTGAAAATATCATCTAACTGACGGTCGGTGGGTACGAAACTCAGGGATACAAATTTCTCCTCAACTAACTAACGTATAAAGTGCTCGCATATCCTGATATATTTTGTGTCCGAATGCTGGACTAGATTGCGGGATATGTGTATCGAACTCGTGTTATCACAGGAAATAATCACGGTGTCCTGTGAAATCCCATAATCCTCCAATATTTTCTTTATCCACAAAAGTTGCGTGCAACAACTCCCGGTGGCAATGTACTCAGCCTCCGCGGTGGACAAAAAGATGAAATTTTGCTTCTTGCTCAGCCAGGAGACAAGAGCAGAACCAAAATAGAAACACCCACCAGAAGTGCTCCTATATCCATCTACATCCCCGACCCAATCGGTATCCGAATAGGCGAAAAAACGATCATCGGTATCAAAGGAATACCAAATATCATATGAGAGAGTCCCACTCACGTATTTGATAATACGTTTTAGAGAAAGGAAGTGTGAATCTTTTGGGGACACCTGATATCGCGCACAGACTCCAACAATAAAGGCTATGTCGACATGACTGGCAGTCAAGTAGAGAAGACTACCTATCATACTCCGATACAAGGTTTGCTCTATGTCCTTACCTGAAGTGTCCTTACTAAGCTTGGTAGTGGTACTCATAGGTGTACGTGCATGCTTAGCGGAGTCTAACCAAAATTTCTTCACTAGGTCTCTAGCATACTTAGATTGGGAGATGAACATCCCATCTTCTAGCTAACGAATCTGGAGACCATGGAAGAAGGTAAGCTCACCAACCATGCTCATCTCAAACTCACTTTTCATCTCCTCCTCAAAGTGATGAGCATGTTGAGAGCACGTGGATCCAAAGACTATGTCGTCCATATATACCTGGGCAACTAAAATAGCACCGTCATCTCTCTTGACGAACAATGTCATATCAACTCCCCCTCTCTTGAAGCCACGGGCTAATAGATAGGAAGTAAGCCTCTTGTACCAAGAACGAGGTGCTTGCTTCAAACCATACAAGGCTTTCCTCAAATAGTAAACGTGCTCCAGGTGCTTAGGGTCTTCAAACCCTTTTGGTTGTTCCACGTAAACCTCCTCCTGTAGAATGCCATTTAAAAAGGCGCTCTTGACATCCATCTGATGTAACTTGAAGCGTAGATGATATGCGATGGCGAGTAATAAGCGAACGGACTCAAACCACGCAACAGGAGAAAATGTCTCCCCAAAGTCTACACCTTCTATCTGTGTGTAGCCTTGAGCGATCAACCTAGCCTTGTTTCTGATTGTGGTACCATTTTCATCCATTTTATTCTTGAAAATCCATCAAGTACCTATCACATTAGTCTCACTAGGTCGGGGGACAAGTTCCTAGACATTATTTTTTTTAAACTGAAGCAACTCATCCTACATAGCAGATATCCAGTGTTCATCCTTGAGTGCTTTTTTGTGGTTTTTGGTCTCGGCTTTGGATGTGTAGCTGAAATGGATAACAACATTCTCTAGCTGAGCACGAGTCTTAACCCCTAGAGTGGGATCACCAACAATGGCAGAAGGGTCATGAATCTTGCGAACCCAAGCAGGTGTGTCCCCTAACACAGGAGTAGGGTCCACAGAGTGTGGGTTAGGTACAAGTAAATTACTTCCAGAAACATCCTCATCCTCACACTCAAGCCAAGAATCAATAAACGCCGACGGTTCCTCATCTTGCACGGTGACGTTTATTGACTCCATAACCTTAGAGCTCTTCAGGTTAAAAATCCGGTACGCTCTACTATTCGATGAATATCCTAATAGTATTCCCTCATCGCTTCGAGAGTCAAACTTCCCTAATTTCTCTCTATCCCGTAGGATATAGCATTTACTCCTAAAAACACAGAAATATGCAAGGTTGGGTTTCTTTCTAGTCCACGATTCATAAGGCATCTTAAGTGTGTGTGGACGCATGTAAACCCTATTCACCGTGTGGCATGCAGTAGACACTGACTCTGCCCAAAATCTCCTGGAAACCTTACAACCTAGAAGCATAGATCTAGCCATTTCCTAGATCGTCATATTCTTTCTCTCAATAATCCCATTTTGCTGAGGAGTCTTCATAGCAGAAAACTCATGTTTGATCCCAATGCTATCACAGTAAAGATCTAACTTTTCTTCCTTAAATTCAGTGCCGTTGTCACTACGTATCCTGTTAATAGTGACTCCGTGCTGATTTTGTAGGACACGACACTTGGTGGTTAAAAACTCCACAGCATCAGATTTCTCCCTCAGAAAACCTACAATCGAGTATCTGGAGAAATCATCTACCATAACGAGGGTATACCTCTTACCACCCAGACTCTCAGTACGAGTAGGACCCATAAGATCTATGTGAATACGCTCAAGAACAAGAGTGGTGGTAATGGAATGCAACTTCCTATGGGGGCTACGAATTTATTTTTCCAACTGACATGGTCCACAAACCGTCGAAGTTGGCATTCCAAGTGATGGTAAGCCACGTACTAGGTCCTTTTTAGCTAAACGAGTTAGATCTCTAACGTTCACGGGACCTAGATGTTGGTGCCACAGATCCATAGGAGTGATCGTGGCGTTGTTGTAGACAAATGAGGATGTGGGCTCACCCCTCGCACTAAAAGTTTACCGTCTTGATTATAGACATTACATGTGTCCCAATCAAACTTTACGGTAAAGTCAGCGTTGCACAACTGGCTAATGCTGAGAAGGTTTTCTTTCAAACCTTTGACATACAAAACATTCTCTAGCTTAGGAAATCCTGATAACTCTATAGTACCACGTCCTACAATGCTAGACTTTCTCCCATCTCCAAAGGTGACTCTACCATCCTTATAATCCTCAGAGAAGTAAAAAATGAGGCATCACCTGTCATATGTCTGGAGCATCCACTATCAAAATACCACTGTGAGGTATTATGTGCTTTGAGAGCAACATGAACAACAAAGGCCTTTTTATCTTTCTTAGGTACCCAAGAAGTGGTGACCTTTTGTTTACCCTTGTTTTTGTTGGTTTTAGCCGGAATGTGAAAAGCATTAACTGACGGCAAAGACATCCGTCGGAATTACTCCATCAAACTCTGTGATGTGGCAGCTAAAAACTCAACTCGCTCTCGTAGACTGGAAAAATCATCAGTATACTGTGGTGGAGTAGTAGTATGTCGTGTTCGACCCATACAATAGAAAAACTCCCTGAGGTGGCCTTTTCTTTTGCAATATGTACAAAAGAACACAATCTTAGGCGGACCTTGGTTTGCTTTTCTTGGTCGAACTCTCCTTCGAGGGTTTTGACGATGGCCATAAGGAGTCGTAGTAAACTCAGGAACTGGTCCAGATGCAATTTGGGACGTGGAAGCACTGTCATAACCAATTCCCTGCCTATCACAAAAACCTAAAGCGGGGCCGAGGAGCATATTTCCCGTCTTCCCAGATCTATCCTCGATTTGTACCTTGACTTCCCGTGCTCTCTCTAAATCCTGAGTAAGCTCGGCTATAAGGGCTTCAAGTTTCTTCCGAGTCTCTACGGAGGAATGGAGCTCACTCGTAAGACTAGCCACTTGTTTATTCAAGCCCCCTCTCTCTTTCTCAAAACAACTCTCTCTCTCTCTAAACAAACTCTCTTTCTCAACACAGGCAGACTCTCTCTCTCTTAAGGTAGTGCAGGTGGAGGACTCTCTCCCTCTCAATTTTCTTAAATATTCCTCTAAAGCGATGATCCTAAGAACTAACTCTTTGTTACGCTTTTTAGTTTTAAATGACTCAGAATAAAGCTCGGCGTAGGTGCGTTAAAGATCACTCTCGCTCTCACTTGTGTCATCCTCCCCCCCTCACTCATATCGCTTTCACTGTCGAGGTGTCCTTGTGAAGGAGAATCCTCATCATCGTGAGGAGCATTAGAAGTACTCACATGACTAGTCATGAATGTGGTGAAGTTACACTCATGCGATGACTCATCTCTAGAATCCACCGACTCGACCTCACTGTCGTCACTAATGGTAGCATTAACGACAGCTTTGGACTTTTCTCTATTCAGCCTAGTAGCACACTCAAAAGCTCTATGACCCCTACCATCGCACTCAAAGCATCTCTCACATTCTTTCTTAGGAGGATCTTTAAAATCTTTTTTATTTTTCTTTTTAAACTTATTTTTCTCAAACTTCTTTTTATCTTTAAAATTACTATTTTTCTAGAATTCTCTTGAAATTTTTAGAAAATAGGGCCAAATCATCTAAGTCAAAATCACACTCAGAATCTGACGTATCTGTCTCTATTTTTCTAGATGACTCTCCCCTCTTTCTTGCCGACCCCCCACTCTTTCTCTCCTGGGCATTAAGTGCAATTCCCTTATCTTTAGACTTGACAGATTTAGGAAACATATCAATTTCATACGTTTGCAAGTCTCCTACAAGTTCTTCCAATTTAAGCGTATTTAAATTACCCATAGAATTTAACACAGTGACATTAGGGATAAAACGCTTAGGCAGTGATCTAAGAATCTTTTTAACAACTCTAGCATTAGGTATGTGTTCACTAAGATTAAATCTAGTGTTAACAATATCAGACAGTTTAGTATAAAATTCATCAAAACATTCAGATTCAAGCATGGTGATTGTTTCAAATTGAGTTGTTAAATTTTGTAGTTTAGACTCTTTCACGGCATTAGTACCTTCATGGGTAAGTTGCAAAACATCCCATGCCTCTTTTGACGTGGTGCACGTCATTATGCGTTTGAACTCATCAGGTGTGACAGACCCAGAAATAACACTAAACCCTTAGAATTAAAAGATGACCATTTAAATTCTTCTTCACTCCATGTAGTAACAGGTTTTAAATTGGTCACGTTTTCAAGAGTGACGGAGGGAGGTGTCCACCCTCTTTCAACCAGAATCCAGACACGTTCATCAATGGCTTTTAATGCAAATCTCATGCGGGCTTTCCAGTATGCATAATTTGTCCCGTCAAAAACTGGCATTTTATTATATAACTTCTCCATTATGAACACACTCGTTTTCAAAAATTAATTTTTTCAGAAAATTGATATCTTAGAAAATTTTTGCGAAAAAATTACATGGTAAAGTTGTGTAACTGGCTCTGATACCAATTTGAGGAGAGTGCGCTTGCGTTCAAATAAGGAAGTTATTTAATTAAACTCAGTTTTTATCAATTAAGTCCTAAACATGCATCTAGGTGTGATTGATGATGTTAAAATCAAGCACGAACAATCAAACACACACAAATGAGGAAAAATCCCCCAAAGGGGCAAAACCTTTTATTTTCACTATAATTTTGTAAGAGAACGGCTTACACGGATTACAATGAAAATATGTGACACAAAAATACCCTCGAGTGTCGGTTCTGATGTCGTCGGCTAGAACTATCCCTTTCCAGTAGGGCAGCAATGAAGAAGAGAACGACTTCCTCACAAATTACTCCAGATGAGTAAATGATCCTCTTGAAGGTTTAAAGATTCACACACATATATTGGAATGGTTTTGTGAATCAAAAAGGTTTAGAAAACCTTAAAAAGATGAAGTCTTATTCTGGACTGTTTTCGCAGACTTTTGAGATTGCAGAAAGACTTAAAATTTGTGTAGAAGGAGAACATATATTTATACGAAAATCGAGGTCGTGGCTTGTTCGAACGAGATAGCCATGTCGCTCGAACGAAGGATAGATGTCGTTCGAACGAGATCGCGCGACATGTATATCTCGCGCGAACGACATTCAAAGTCGTTTGAGCGAGCTCGTCGTTCAAGGCACTTCGCTTCTCCACTTAGAAAAAATTATGCTTTTGATAAAAAATAATCCAGATTTCAAAAATAAATTTCGAAAAATTTCCCAAATATTTATGCAAATATTAAAGCTCCAATAAACCATTTTACTGATAATGCGTAGTGGCGTAATGGGAATGAGCTGAGTAGCACGTCGCATATAGCATGATGCACGTGAAGATACTGGATGCATTGAATTCGGATAAAGGCAGTCGAGGTTGATCATGTTGACGTGCCGAATGTAGCAGTATCAGACATACAAACTGTGATCTAGTAGAAAACAGAAAATTCCTAGATTCTACCCCAGACATTTATAAAATTATGGCCTTACAATGTTTTTAGTAGTGGGAATCAAACTACAAGGGTGTATTTGATAACAAAGTTGTTCAGGTTCAGAAGAAGTTGAAAAATCAGTGAAAAAATATAAGAGCGAGATGTCTTACTTTTTGAGTTTTTCATGGAAATCAATTCTTTGGGATTTCGGTAAGAAATGTTTTTCATGAAAAATGAGAAAACTATGGAACAATTTTCGTATTTATGGCTATTGTTTTTATAAATTGGATTTGAAACCAAGAATTGCCACAGTAAAAAGGGAACTAAATTAGTATTTTCCATGGAAAACAATTCCATGCCAATCAAAGGGCCCTATGATTTTATGTGATACTTGTGGTATTACTTAGCAAAAAATAAAAGCTTTGTGAATTTTTGTCCATCTTCAAACTTGTCCAAATAAAAAAATATTTTATCCAATTCTTTTAACCGTGGGTTTGTGCAACATCATGGGCTCGTTGGTTTAGGACCAGTTTAACCCACTATTTGAGTCTCACTATAGGCACCCTTTTAATTTCTATTTTTATATAAAAAGAAAATCTTTACAAAACTACTCTGAGAATAATGGTGCAGACAATACTAATTTAAATGAAACTTGACTGAGATAAAGAATTACTCTTCTTAATTTTGATCCCAGAAAATATATATATACATATACCCCAAAACTAAAATGTTTAAAAAAAATATGTGTCTCCTAAAGAGCCCACAAAATCTACCATATGCACTAGGCCATATTCAAAAGGAGCTGTCACGAACAACTTTAAAAATCAAGGGACTGAATCAACGGCCTCATCATGATCGTGTATGTCTTTCTGCATCTTAGTCACGTCTTCTGATATTTTGTCAATGTCACATGAACAAGTTTTACTATCAAACGAGGATGGCGATGAAGAGGCTTTGGTAGAAATGGGAGTGGCCAAACATGTTGGAATTTCTTGTCCAGCCATTATTACTACAAACTTCCGCTCAAATGTTACTTTTGGTTTAATGTTTGACTCAGCTTCACCGCTACTACAAGCCTCGACGTCTGCTTCGGTTTGAAGATGATTTGAGGGCTTTAAATATGAGCAAGCCAGTATCAAGAGAGCCAAAGCAATGAGGCCCATCATGGCTGCCAATCCACCAAAAAGATATGGTACTGGTGAGTGCCATGGTGACTGCTCTGGTAAGGACTCTACAGATGCCATATTTTCAGTTTGGGTGCTTGTGAGAGAGATATAAAGAGAGGATGGTGGGACTGGGATTGAGACAGTATTGAAAGGCATAAGTGTTATTTATAGTGATGTGGTACCAAACCCTGTTGAATCCATGATAGTAAAATATAATTCTTTGAATCCACTAAGTAAAGAGATATGATATGAAAAGATTTAGTTTTTGATTGATAAAATTTGTGCCCAATGGGGATGGGTCACATAGTCAAACAATCATTCTATAGGTTTATTTTTTAGTTCAAAGACTACTAGTATACAATAAAAACAAAAGAGCTCTCTTTGAGGGCCAAAATATTAAAGAGGTTAGTTAACGACCAAGATGTTCCTAATTATAACATAAATAGTCCGACTAACACTTTGACCTTTAATGACTTTGTCATCTCTAATTTTGAAAACCATTTTCGTGTGATTTTCAAAATCCTTCTCTCTCTCTCTCTCTCTCTCTCACACACACACACACACACACACACAAGTTGCTGTAGGAGCTACTACCGGTTCTAATGTAGAAACTGCGGACAACTCCTCTCTCCTTTTTTGGATACCCTAATATCTTGGATTGTAAGCAATATTTTCTTAGTACAAATTATGTAAGTAATGTTTCACTTCGCTATTTTATATGTATTATTATATGGAGAAAGGCCCCAAACAATATTTCGCCTTAACCCGTAAAATCTAAGAGCATCAGTAGTTGGTAGTAGTGGTGAACTGGGATGAAAGGTAAATATACAAAATGTAAAGTCAAAACTATCATTCGTTCAACACAAGCCTCACAGTGGTGGAAGAAAGAAATTTGTAATCTAATTTGTTACGAACAAATGTTGTTCGTAGGAAATATAAACCATATTTCTTACGAACAACATTTATTCGTACGAAAAGAACTCAAAAATAGGATAAAAATAATTATTTATATTTTCTATAAATATTATTTCTTCTTAGGAATTCGTACGAACAAATAAAGTTCGTAGGAACCCTTAACAAATTATGCATTCATTTTGTATCTTTGCAAATCCACCGTAAATCGACTTACGGAATTTATTCAGTTATACCCACCCGTTCAGACATTTCACTTTGTAAATTTACAAATTTTGTTCGCATCTTCTATCTACATTGTGGATGCTCTAAGGATCCATCATCTTGAGTATACCAAATCCAACTTGGAAGCTACTTTAAATAAGGTATTAGATATTTAATTATTAAAATGAAATCCTACCAAATAGTATTGTCCTACACTTATTAACAGTGTACCTAAAAATAAGGAGATAAAATTTCAAAAATAAAAGTAAATAAATAAAATAATAAAATTTCTCAATGGCAAAATAGATGTACCATTTGGGTTTTAAACGGAGGCATCAGGTATCTGTTCTAACTCTAAGGGGACAAGTTGAAAAGACGTCAACGAAGAAGATGAAAATATGGAAATAAATCAATCGGGGAAACATTGGATAGTCCCCGGGGCCACTGCTAGCATATATTTTGCCTGCCACCTCGTTGCTTTCGGATAACTACTTAAGTTCAAATGAATGCCTTTTCACTAAACCCTAAAATAAGTTCTGTAAAGAAGGGGTCATATTTTCCAAAGGCTCCCACATCGTCACCTTCCACCATCACGTCCCATACTACAAGCCAAGGATAATTGGATAGGATTGTGGATGTTTCTTTTTATGCAATTAATGCTTCAAGCATTATATCATTACAAATGTTGCAAATCTTCCTCTTAAAATATAGAAGTTTAATAAACAAGTATTGACGCTATTATTGAATCCAAAGTAGATCTAACTACACTCATTATATTCAAACATATCTACGTACGAACTTCAGATAATTATCCTTCTACCCCTGAAAATTTGGGCTTACGCTTATTAGATTTTTGGATTCGGTTATAGAACAACTCTACACTAGAGGGATCATAGAAAAAGTTGATAATATTTTTTTATTATGTCTACCGGACATAATAATTCTGTTATTAAATTAGTCCATACATTCATTCAATATCAAAAACGATCATTTATCATCTTACAATATAATTTTTTTTGTATAACCTTTATTTTAGTACTCATTTTTTTATTATATAAAAATAGTCCTTATTATAATTGTCCTTAATTAAAATTGTTTATTTTTGTAACGGACGATGTTAAAAAAGACTTGTCAGCATTTTCATTATATCTATGATTTTCACAAGAATTTTGTTATAAAATTAGTTCTTAAAATAATTCAATACAAAAAAGTCCTTTTACCAATGTGAAATACAATTGCTTTAGTATCCCCTTCATTTTCTTATGCCCATACTCTACCCCACGTAAGAACAACAATCATCTTTAAAAATAAATAGTCCCCATTTATTTGTCGTTAATTACAAATTTCTCCTTTTTTAAAAATAAAAGCAATTTATCATTTATTTTTCTTTTTAAATCTGGCCCCTGTTTTATTTTGCTTAGACTGAGATATTTTAATTTATAAAAAAAATTACTAAATTTGCTTTCTCTCTAAACATTGGACTAAGAATATCAACAAACCTCAATTAATCAACACTTCCACCACCACTATTACTTTGCCAAAGTGCAAATTAATTTGGATATGTCAAATGTTATAATTTCTATTTGATTTTTGATGTTGTAGATGCAATACCATAGAACCACTCTATATCGTCTTATTATCATTGCTCCACGACTAGATTACAAACTTATTTTTGCACTTTTACTGCAAAATTTAATTTGCAGTTTTAATACAATAAATTTATTTCATAGTGTAATGCTAAAAAAAAGTATTCAGCGCGATTATATTTTTTTCAATGAAAAAAATGGAGGATACAAAATTTTAAAACGATTGAAAAAACAAAAAAAAATGATATTGCAAATTTAATTTGGCATTTTGACGAAGGAGCTCCGATGGTTATACTCTAATGACCGTAAGTATGACAACATCCCTTTCGAATGTTTGAAAAGACTTTAGCATTAGTATATTTAAAAAAAAAAAAAAAACTTTGCATTTTAAAAAATTGGAACTAAATTTGTAATGAAAAAACAATTTATAAAAACAATATTTAAAAATTATTATTAAGGACAAAGGAAATATAGGCATATAAAAGAAATGTTGATTTTCGTAAACCCATAGAACCATTTCATAAAAGAAATCTTGATTGTCTTAAAACCATAGTAGGGGCCACTTTTAATTAACAGTAAATTTGAATTTTTGGAAAAAATGAAATCAACTTAATAAAAAGTAGGGACTATATCTACAGATATAAATTTGAATGTCGTGTATCCATAACTAATATTATTTTAAGTCCTAAAAGTGCATAATCTATTTTTGAAAATAAAAAAATAAAAATGAAATGTAGTATAATTTGAAAATAGTGTAGTGATGTGAATAGCTGGAATTGCCTAGCTCTACCTGATAGAGTTATTTCATCACTTTAGAGGAGCCCAATCCTAGATTTTTATCCTAAATTTGAAGGTGTGTTTGATAAGCTATATTGTCATGTAGAATTAAAAAAAAAATGTTTCATTTTTCAGCTTCTTAGCTTATTTGATAACACTAAGGTACTATTAGGTAAAGTAAGTTTTGATAATTTTAGGTTTGCGCGCGCGCGTGTGTGTGTATGGGGGGTGTAAATTTACCCTATGCTATCAAATAGGTCCTAAGATCCTTTAGGAAAACATCACTAGGCACATATCACATGTTTTTTCCAAGCTATAATTACTCACGTAATCGCGTTCAATTGCCTCTATCATTTAAAATTCAATATGCAATACATTATTTTCTTACATTTTCATTTCCTAAGAAACTGATATGTGTCTCACCTTTTGTCGCGATATGATCGACAACAAAAGTTATTAACTACAAATGACCCTATACATATATGATTAAATTGTATGACCTTTAAAATTGGGTTGTAATCCTTTTTAGTAGGGTAAGGGTGTAAAACTACCCCAAGTTAGTTTCCTATACTTTCAATTCACTCAAGTCCCATAATTTGTTCAAAATCACTTAGTAAAGTATTCAAAAAAATTTGAAAGAACTTTTATATTGGCTGCAATTAAATAAACTCATAAACACGCTAGAATGATATAAAAAGTTAAATCGATGAATTCAAATAAGCTACAGACTCTTAAAGTCACCATAAAAATCCAACTAGTATCAAAATGTTATTATTTAAGTTTAAATATTTTCTTCTTGAATTTAGGGATTGAGAATGACAAATACTCATCATTTTGATACTACTTCACTCATAAATGTAAAGAAATGGAAATAAAAAATTGATAGTGGTAAAGAAATATTAAAATAAACCAAGTTAATCATATTTATGATTGCTCATTATGTATTAACAGAGCTTTATAAATTGGGTTTGACCCCAAACATGGTCTTAGGAAAACTTGTAAATTGAAAATTTATCATACGGTGTTTATAGAAATAAGAATGGTACTATGACTGTTGATACCAATTTTAGTCTACTGACATGGCACAATGAAGTGGAGACACGTGTCAATCTACATGGCACTAACAAACACTTTTGAACAATACCTTGACTCCGAGGAACTCAATTTCCCCGACCAGCTCAGATACTCCGAGCAGTAGGTGCTCACCGAGGAACTTTACTGCACCGAGCAACTCATGAATACCGAGATACTTAGGCGGTCCGAGCAACTTAGGCGGTCCGAGCTGCACCTCAATCAGAGCATTTATTATCAGACAATTAAGAGGATTAAATGCGCTTTAAATGCTGATTGTTATCATACAGATGTATACGCTTATTGAACAGCTATGTATTACCCATTCACATGTACAGCCTCATGGCTATAAATACATTGTATCATCCTCATTGTAAGGGACCGGAATTTCTGGAGGATAATCATACTTCTAGAATTCCTAAACAATCAATAAAAACGCAGCAGTGGACGTAGGCCATTCATTCAAGGCTGAACCACTTTAAAATCCCTTGTCTTATAGTTATTTTTATCTATGATTAAATAATTAGAGATAGTCTAATTTATTACATCAACAGATTGGCGCCGTCTGTGGGAAATGACTGTAATTTTCGTTTTTCACCAAAAACAGTTCATCACCAATGGCTGACAACCCTGAATCCAGCAATCGAAATGCTGAAAACCACCCAACTCCATCCGCTCCTCCAAATATCCAAGATCTGGCTGGAATCATGGCCAGTTTGGCTCAAGGCCAGACAACCATGCAGGAAACAATGCGACAACTCATCCAAACCATCCAAGGTGGAGCATCAACCTATTCAGGATAACGAAGTGGTCAAAGAAATACTCATTTACTTTCTTCACACATTAGGAAAAGCGATTCATATCGCACTGATAGATCTGAAGATTTTTCTTATCAACCGGGTCGAACTTCGTCAGTACGAGCCACAGATACTGAACAACATATCACTCTCTCCCCGGAAAGGACCAGTGCACTGGAAAGATTGAGTAGGGTCTCTCCTTTTGATCGATTGGGCCCTAGGAAGAATAAAAGTCCTCCTAAGGCTGTGTCGAGAAACTTTCGACGACCACTTGATCTAAGAGAGGGTTCTGCCCAATCACAACCAGCTGCTCGACAAGATAGGTCCTAGGAAGCTACATCAATACGATCAATTGCTCGAACCGGTAATCCCGAGGAAGGAAATGATGGGTGGAAAGTCTCTATTCAGAGGTTGGAGGATAGATTAGGGGAAATGGCCAAGGCCAAGAATCCTCTATAAAGAACGTTTGTCCAAGGGACACCTTTTGTCCAAGAAATTGTGGATTTTCCCACACCATCAAAGTTCAAAGCACCTGTTGTGACTCCCAAATATGATGGAAAAACTGACCCTGTACTTCATATAGAGTAATACCAAGCTTCTGCCGACATCTATGCTGTGCCAGATGAGATGAGATGCAGGGCATTCTCGGGAACATTACAGGATCTGCTCAAATATGGTACAATAATCTTCCTCGGGGTAAGATTTCAACTTTCTTTCAACTAGCCGAGCTCTTCATTGGAAACTTCTGTTTTGGAGCAAAGCCTGTTAAACGAGTAGCACACCTGTTAAGTGTTAGAAAAAAGGCAGGTGAGAGCACTAGGGATTATATAACTCACTTCAATAACGAGAAACTCGAAGTTATTAATTACGAGGAAAAGACAACGATTACTGCTTTGATGAGTGGGCCGTTGCCCAACAAATTATATTACACTTTGGCTAAATATCCACCTAGAACCATGTCAGAATTGATGGCAAAAGGGGCCAAGATCATGAATGCCGAGGAGGCTATGGCTGCAAAGAAGAATATGGATACCAAAGAAACCAAAGCGGAGGGTGTTAAGACCAAAAAGAAAGAGCATAAGAACAATGGTGGTGACAAGCACTCAAAAACAAAGCCATCATGGGAGGTATTAAAGAAATTTGAAAATTATACTCCTTTGAGGGTAGACATCAATCATGTTCTAGAAGAAATCAAGAACAACGAGGAGTTAAACTGGCCAGAGAAAATGAAGTCAGACCCTGACAAGAGGAATAAGGCCAAATATTGCGTGTAACACAAGGATCATGGCCATATGACCAAAAATTGTATAGCTCTTCAGAATGAGATTGAGGCACTCATTAGACGAGGAAAACTGGAAAAGTATGTTGATCGCAGAAATGAAAGAAGAGACAACGACCGAGCAAGAGAGAGATCTAGATCTCCTCGTCGAGCAGAGGAGAACAAGAAAAGAGACCATGAAGATGATCCAGAAGACGACCCCGATCTTCCCAAAAGACCAAGGCAGACAGAACGTGAATTATTTTCAATACGTTTTGGATCCTTTGATTGCAATGTTATTACAGGTGGAGATGCAGGAGGTGGAGACCTTACTGCAGAAAGAAAAGCTTACCTCAATGAGGCTCAAGCCTGTTCATATATTCAACGAATAAACTTGGCTGAAGATGATCGCCCGAGGAAGGTCAACAAAGAAAAACTGGTCATCGATTTCTCAAAAAACGACCTCGCAGGTGTGCTGTATCCTCATGATGACCCATTGGTGATCAAAATGAGAATGAAGGAAGTAATGATCTCGAGAGTACTGGTTGATAATGGTAGCTCGACTGATATTATGTTCTACTCGTGCTTCGACAGTTTAAATCTAAAATTATCCTAGTTAGAGCCTTATCATAGGTCCCTCCTCGGTTTTGCTGGCGAGAAACTTTTTCCACTTGGGACGATCAAGTTGGATATGTTAATCGGTACATGGCCTGCTTGTCGAACAGAAAGAGTACACTTCTTCATGATGTATAAGAATGTTCAATCAGCCTATAACATCATCATGGGAAGGGTAGGATTAAAGAAGTTCGAAGCAGTACCATCTACGGTACATCAATGCCTAATATTTACAACCAATTTTGGAGTAGGAGTTGTGAAGAGTGATAAAAAAGTAGCTCGAGAATGCTACTATTCATCTGCCGAGTAGGAGGAACTAGAGGAATCTAGGAAAAAGTCTATTACCTATCAGGTGGATGAGGTTCCAGAAATTAAAACATTGGACCCTAGAGATGAGTCGCAACTCGTGAAAGGTCAGGTGGTAGAAGCCACTGAAAACATTTGTGGACGACGAGCACCCTGAACGAACAACTCTGATAGGTTCTTCGTTAGATGCCTCATTAAAACAGGAGTTGATAGTTTTCTTAAAAAACATAAAACAAACTTTTTCTTGGAGTCATGAAGATATGCCCGGAATAGACTTAAATTTCTTATGTCACGAGCTCAATGTGAATAAGGAAATCAAGCCAGTGAAGCAAAGAATAAGAGTGTTCAGCCCCGAGAAGAACCAAGCTATACAGGAGGAGGTCGAGAAGCTCCAGAAAGCTTTCTTTATTAAAGATGTTAAGTATCCAAACTGGTTAGCAAATGTGGTGATGGTAAAAAAGAAGAACAACAAGTGGAGGATGTGTGTAGACTTCACCGACCTCAACAAAGCATGTCCAAAGGATCATTTTCCCTTGCCTCGAATTGATCAACTAGTGGATGCTACCTTGGGACACGAGCTGCTGAGCTTCATGGATGCTTATTTTGGTTACAACCAGATTAAAATGAAACCTGAAGACAGGGAGAGTACTTCTTTCATTACCCCTAGGGGTACTTATTGTTATAATGTTATGCCTTTTGGTTTAAAAAATACAGGTGCGACATATCAACGGCTGATGAACAAGGTGTTTGCAGAACAAATCAGTTGCAATATGGAGGTCTATGTTGATGATATGCTGACAAAGAGCAAGAAAGCTGCTGACCATCTAGTTGACTTAGGCCAGACCTTTGATCAATTAGATAAATATCAAATGAAGTTGAACCTGACCAAGTGCATATTTGGAGTACGAGAAGGCATGTTTCTTGGGTACATTGTCAATCAACGAGGCATTGAAGCAAACCCTGAAAAGATCAAAGCTCTGTTAGGGCTGCGATCTCCAACGACGAAGGAAGAAGTGAAAAGTATTACAGGGCGAGTAGCAGCACTTAACAGATTTGTATCGCGAGCAACTGATAGATGCATCCCATTCTTCAAAACGCTCCGAAAAACTTTTGAATGGAATGAAGAATGCGAGAAAGCTTTTCAAGAATTGAAGAAATATTTTGGAGCACCTCCACTATTGCCCAGACCAGTGATGGGAGAAAGGTTGTACTTGTACCTGGCAGTTTTGGAAAATGCAGTTAGCTCGGCATTAATAAGAGTAGAGGATGGAGTACAAAAGACAATTTATTGCACTAGCAAGGCCTTTCGAGGAGCGGAGATCAGATATCCGAAGCTAGAAAAGTTGGCACTGGCACTGGCACTGGCACTGATCGAAGCGAGTAGAAGAATGAAGCCATATTTCCAGGCTCATACCATAGTCGTATATACCGATATGCCGTTGAGGCAAGCTCATCATAAACCAGAAAAATTAGGGAGATTGATGTATTGGGCAATAGAACTCGGTGAATATGATATAATTTATGAGCCCGGATTGTCACTAAAAGTGAAAGCCGTAGCAGATTTTATAGCAGAGTTCACTTATCCTGATACCCCCGAGGTGCAAAAGGTGAGCATCGACCAACCTGTGGATGTTACAGGATCATCAAATTTAAGCCCCGACCAAGTTAAGTTGGTCGGAGAGCAAGAGGAGAAGGTCGACGAGCAACGAGGTGTGGTAGAAATGGAGATAAAGGAGAAACAAATATTCCATTAAGTAATTTTGTCCAATTAGAAGTTTGAGGAAGAAATACCTGTATGGAACCTATATGTGGATGGCTCATCACGCACCTCGAGTAGTGGAGTCGGGATTGTATTGAAAAGTCCAGACGAGATCGACATAGAATATGCCCTGCGCTTCTAATTTCAAGCTTCTAATAATGAGGCTGAATATGAAGCAATGATTATAGGTCTTAGTCTAGCAAAAACCATGAAGGCAGAGCAAGTAATCGTGTGCAGTGACTCACAGTTGATTGTAAATCAAATGCTCGGTATATATGCAGCGAAAGGAGAGTTGATGATTATGTACCATGCAAAGGCGATGGAGTTGGTATCGGAATTTGTTACTGTTCAACTGGTTATAATACCAAGAATGGAGAATGCAAGACCAGACGCTTTAGCTCGATTAGCATCGACTACTCGTACTGAGCTACGAAGAACAATCCCAATTGAAATTCTAGCTAGTCGGAGAATAGATGAAGAGCTGACGATGAATTTTATTACCCTTGATTTAGGGCCATCTTGGATGGATCCCATCAGGGCATATATTGAGGAGGGAGAATTACCGATTGACAAACTCGCGACCAAGAAATTTTAGTTTAAAGCTGCTCGTTATGTATTGACTAATGGTATTCTATACAGACGAGGAATCATAGTTGGCTTGCAGAGGTGTGTACATCCCGCCGAGGTGAAGGATTTGATTGAAGAAGTCCATGAAGGGTCTTGTGGAGCCCATGTAGCAGGTCAGACACTTCTGCAAAGAATAATGACGCAAGGATACTACTGGCCAACGATGAGGGCTGATTGTATAGCCTATGCCAAGAAATGTGACAAGTGTCAGCGCTTCTCCTCCATCCGAAGAACTCCCCAAGCATTGTTGACACGCATTACTTCCCCTTGGCCATTTACCATGTGGGGAATTGACTTGGTCGGGCCACTTCCAACGACTAGGGGAAGATTTAAATATCTCGTCGTCGCAGTGGATTATTTTACTAAGTGGGTAGAAGCCGAGCCTCTTGTCGACATGACATACGAAAAGGTGTACCAATTTATTTGGAAAAATATCATTTGTAGATATTGTCTTCCCCATGCATTCATCACCGACCATGGAACACAATTTGACAACGAGGAGTTCGATGCCTATTGTCATCAGTCAAATATCTTAAAGATCCATTCGGCACAAGGCCATCCCCAAAGTAATGGACAAACTGAAGTGACAAACAGAACGTTGCTAAATGGCTTGAAGAAAAGACTGAATGACGCGAAAGCAAACTGGATCAACGAGCTACATTCAGTATTGTGGGCTTATCGTACTACTCCCCGAGAAGCAACTGGCGAATCTCCATATATGCTGGCATTTGGAAGTGAAGCTGTTATACCTGCTGAGTTGGGTCTCCCAACACACCGAGTGTTGAACTTTAATTCCCCTGTCAGTGATTTAATGAGAAGGTTAGACTTGGACATGCTCAAGGAAGTTAGAGAAGAAGCATCCATCAGGAATGCTGCTTATTAGCAACGAACAACTTTGTTCTACAACAAGAGAGTGAAGAAGTGCGACCTGAAAGAAGGAGACTATGTGCTAAAGAAAGTGATTCAAAAGAACAGCAAACTGGAAGCGAACTGGCATGGACCTTACCGAGTTACAAAAGTTGTTCGACTAGGAAACTACAGAATATAAACTTTAGAGAGGGAGAAGTTTAAGAATGCATGGAATGTAGAACACATGTGCAAATATTATCAGTAATGTAATACAGTTTCATCAGTATGAATAAAATATGTATATTCTACCCAATTCTCTCCTTTTGTTGATTTTTTTTTGCGGAATACTAGTGTTACACACTACCCAGCAAAATCCACCAACTCCGGTTGGTCGGGAATAAAAAATATTTCCCAAAAGTTCCAACTCCGGTTGGTTGGAAAGGAAATCCACCAACTCCGGTTGGTCGTGAATAAAAAATATTTCCCAAAAGTGCCAACTCCGGTTGGTTGGGAAGAAAATCCACCAACTCCGGTTGGTCGGGAATAAAAAATATTTCCCAAAAGTGCCAACTCCGGTTGGTTGGGAAGAAAATCCACCAACTCCGGTTAGTCGGGAATAAAAAATATTTCCCAAAAGTGCCAACTTCGGTTGGTTGGGAAGAAAATCCACCAACTCCGGTTGGTCGGGAATAAAAAAATATTTCCCAAAAGTGCCAACTCCGGTTGAATGGAAAGAAAATCCACCAACTCCGGTTGGTCGGGAATAAAAAAATATTTCCCAAAAGTGCCAACTCCGGTTGGTTGGGAAGAAAATCCACCAACTCCGGTTGGTCGGGAATAAAAAATATTTCCCAGAAATACCAACTAAGGTTGGTTGGGAAGAAAAAATATTTCTAAAAATCCACCAACTCAGGTTGGTCGGGAATAAGAAACTGTCAACAATTGGTCGAGAAATAAAATATCATCAATTTTGGTTAATCGTCAGATGATTACCACAAATTCGGGATAGTCGACAATAAATTTTAACCAGCTTTAGTTGACCAGCAAATAACACAATGTTGTTATATTTTTAACAGCTATACATACACATATGTAAAATGTTTTACAAAATATCTACAAGACAATGGCAATCAAGATGTCAAAGAAAAAGAGAAGTTTTTCATTAAATCCAAAACAAAGTACATTGAGAATAAAATAAATAAAAATTATTACATCAGAAATCCTATCCTATGGGTTTCTTTTTCTCTGCTTTTGAAACAGGTTCCTCGCCAGCAGGAGGATCGTCTAATGCATAAGGGGAATTTATGAAATTAAGGTCCTTGAGCATCCTGATGTTCATCACAGATGGCCGGTCGGGTAGGTGCTCTGGGCGAGATATTACGACATTGGAATGGGGACTGTAATCGCCAAGATATTTGGAAATCAAACACTGAGGGATTGCCCGAGCAGGGATCCAGCTCATGCCGAGTTTGAATGGAGGCACTGGAAGGTCGAGTAACCCAGGATTATGGTAATCCCACAGGTAGTGACCCTGTTCCAGTTGCAGTACACCCAATGCATTCAACCACCCTTGTTTGTAACCCTCATTGTTCGCAATTTGGATCCGATCATCCAAATGGTAGAGAGCCTTATTATAGCTAGCCATCCAGAATTCTCTAGGTTGCTTGTGGAATTGATAAGTCAACCTTTCCAGCTGCTCGTGAAGATTTTTTTATTAAAAGTTCTTTATTCTCCAAGACAAAATTCTGTGCAGAGAACTGCTCGTCCAGATTCCAGATCTTCTTGGACATCTCTGCCAGAGCTTTATTCTTCGCAACTAACTGAACTGCTTGATTCTCCAATGACGATTGAGTTCTTTGTTCCTCGACAGGAATCCGAGAAGCTCTTGCTCATCCCCGAGGAGCTCTTGCTCGTCCCCGAGTAGAGGTAGAAGGCCCAATCCTCTTTAAGATTTCTAATTCATCCCTCAGGTTGGCGTTTTCGACCTCCAAGAAAGAGAATCCCTCATCGTTCACAGGGACCAAAGTGTTTGAGGTAGAAGCTGCAGATTTCAACTGAGATACCTCTCTTTACAGATTATTATTTTCTTGCTCCAACAACTCAGCTATCTGTCTGTGCTCTTCGACCTCAGCCTTCAAAGTTATCTCCCTCACATTATAAGCAGCGAACAACTTATCATACCCCTTATCAGCACTGAGTTGTTGATACTTCTTCTCGTATCCCTCGTACAAAAGGGTTGTAGACTCCTTATATTGTTGTTGAAGCTCTTCAAGAGTGCCCTGGAGGTCTTCAATAATTTCATAATACGCTACATTGTTAGCCACTTCACGGTCGAGCAGGCACTTCAAATACTGGAAGGCCTCAACTGTTCGTTCTGAAGCATTTGGACCGAGTATATCAACAATTTGAGCATCAGTCAAATCTGCATGGCCATCTTTGAAATATTCGTTGCACCGTTTCATCAATTTTGTATCATGGGCAGATAATAATTACATCCTGGCCATAAACTAGTAAAAAGAAGAAAGAGAAAGAATCAATAAGGAATAAGAGGAAGAGAAACAACGTTATGAATAGGCAAAACTTCAAATTTTATTATATCATAAAATAAAGGTACATAGTTCAGAATTACAATTGACAAAAATATACCAAGAGAAAAATCCAAACAACTCTACACCTTCTTCTTGTCTCCCAAAACTTTCTCGGGAGATTGGGACAAGGAAGTAGATTGCTCGGATGGCACATATGGTTGCTCGGGGGTGCTGGAAGCTGCTCGTTTGAAATAAGGGAGGGTTGAAGTTGCTCGCAGTAAGACTGGACAACTGTGGGATGAGAAATTTGATCTCCCATCACCATGGAAGATTCCTCAGAGGCAGCTTCATCGTCTTCTTCTTCTTCAGGAGTTGGAGGGGGGCTCGGGATGTGTTGCTGAAACAGGTAAGAATTTTCATCAACCTTCATCTCTTACAGAGTAGCGACCCAACCATCCGTAAAGTATTTGTGGCTACCATATTCCACTTGTGACATCATGGCAGCCAGACCCTTATTCCACCCCTTATCCCAGCCAGCACTGAATGACTTTTTTTACAACCAACTTCCTTTTCTCCTTCTCCGAGGAAAGCTTCTCGAAAAGAAGATCCTCAACAGCCTTCAGTTTATTCTCCACTTATTCCTTCTGACAACCTACTTCACGAAGCTTGTTTAGCTCTTCTTCAACAACTTTGAGCTTATCTTCAAGCTCCCCAGCATTTTGGAGCTTCCCTTCGAGCTCTTTATTCTTACTTTCTAATTATTTTATTTTCTTCTCCAATCCCTTGGAGACTTTAACTGCTTGATTCCTTTCCTACTCGGTCGAATTGAGCTACTTCTCCCAAGCAACTTTATCATCAACATACTTCTGATAAGAATATTTCAGAGACTGCGTCAGATCCACCAAAGCTTCCTCTACACCTGACGAGGAGCTTGAAGCTTTAATAGCTTCATCCTTCTTCAAAATTGTATTAAAACAGGTCACCAACTGGGAAAAGAATATAATAGCAAATCAGTGCACAGATATAACAAGGGAAAAATGAAAGTTTAGGACAGTAATACTTACATAAGCAATATGACGAGCAGCTAATGTGGTAACCATGTCCCGAGAAAGATTTTCTTCAATACCTTAGATCTCGGGAATAATCCAAGACTTCATCGAGCTCATGACAGAGCTCAGGGTAACAAAAGTGGGAACACCATTTCCAGTAGTCGGGGGCTGAGCGATGGATTCAACCAAATTGATCGAGGAGCTTTTCTTCAACCTCCCCAGAGGAGCATCAATAGTCTCGACTAAAGATGTAGTCTTAGTCGGGGATATGACTATCACCTCGCTTGGAGAAGCGACCTTGCTCGAAGCCGCTGGGGGCTTCTCGGCAACCTTCACAGGAGCAGCTGGAGGAGGTGCATCTATTTTTCTTGTCCCCTCTTCTGGGACATCATGTTTGCTTTTCTTTGCTTCTCTAGCAACAGAGGCAGATTTCTTGAAGAGGGCAGGAGCTCTTATTCTCTTCATCCTTTCACTCAAAGGAATATGTGACTCAGGCGAAGAACTTGTAGAAGCTGGTATTGGTTCCACGTCGCTTATCACCGGACGAGCAGTATAAGACGAGGTGTAACTCTTATACTGCAGCAGATATGAAGATGATCTGATATGCTCATCGGCAACAGTCTGATGCAAACCCCCAGATAAGTTTCAGATGTTTTAAGTTAACTTTTGTCTCTTTTGGAGACCTTCTTTTGCTGTCAACTGCAAATAAATGAAAATTAAAATATCAGTGACGCATTTTATCAAACACAAAGGAAGCATAATTTCAAAAATAAAATACAAACAACCTATCGCATTTCCATAGGGAGGGCATCTAGGAACCTGGTACACATCATTTCCAGTTAGTGGAGGATGTTGCCAATTTTTCATAACAACCCCGTGCTCGAAGTAGTCCCTATTGGCATCTGGGAGATTGACCACTAAAGCCCTATTTAAAAACCTAGTTTTTAAATAAAAAGTATTGTCACCAACAACCCGTCTATAACAAAACATAATTTCTGGAATTCCTATACGAGTTCCATGAATTTGATTTAATCTACGAACTCCATTAACTATTCTCCACGTATTGGAGGCTATTCTTGCAGGAACCACATCAAAGTATTGACAGAATTCCAGACACAAAGGGTTTGGGGGAAAAGAAAAGCCACATTCAGCAACGAAGAGACTGGGGAACCAATGTCCCTTAGCCAAACGAAAATAATCTGAAGGTTCGGAAAGTTCCTCCAAAACAACCCATGAAGGAATAGAGAAATCGGAACGAAACTTATCAAGCGATTCAATAAGGTAAACCATGATGAATAAAGGAAATAAAAGAGAATGAAGAAGATCTTACAGGAAAAGGATGGATCTGTTGACAACGAACAATGAAAGGGATGAACGCACAAGAGAGAGAGAAAATGGAAAACTCAAAGATACAGATTTAAAAAAGTAAAAGACGATATGATTCTCTGCAATGATTAAATACCTTACCTTGGGAAAAGGTAAAAATAATGATTACAAAGGGAGACGTTTACACTACCGGCGGCTAAAAGGACAAAAAGGGTGTGGAGATCGAAGCAGTTAAGAAAATTTGAAAAGTCTGATTCTATAAATTTGAAAAGAAAAATAAATGAAAAGGACACGCTCCTAAAATTCAGGATGACCATTTAATCCCGCCATATTTCGAGAAGAATGTTCCATACTCCTCAGTCTTGAACTATGAAACATTGGGGGCTTCTGTTGATACCAATTTTAGTCTACTGACATGGCACAATGAAGTGGAGACACGTGTCAATCTACATGGCACTAACAAACACTTTTGAACAATACCTTGACTCTGAGGAACTCAATTTCCCCGACCAGCTCAGATACTCCGAGAAGTAGGTGCTCACCGAGGAACTTTACTGCACCGAGCAACTCATGAATACCGAGATACTTAGGCGGTCTGAGCTACACCTCGATCAGAGCATTTATTATCAGACAATTAAGAGGATTAAATGCGCTTTAAATGCTGATTGTTATAATACAGATGTATACGCTTATTGAACAGCTATGTATTACCCATTCACATGTACACCCTCATGGCTATAAATACATTGTATCATCCTCATTGTAAGGGTCCGGAATTTCTGGAGGATAATCATACTTCGAGAATTCGTAAACAGTCAATAAAAACACAACAGTGGACGTAGGCCATTCATTCAAGGGTGAACCACTTTAAAATCTCTTGTCTCATATTTATTTTTATCTGTGATTAAATAATTAGAGATAGTCTAATTTTTTACATCAACAATGACCATAAACACGATCGTGAAAATAATATTTGTACATACTGGGAAATCACCGTCCTTGTCATTTTGCAAAATATTGTTGTCCAATTATCATGAAGAAGTCATGAAATACTAAATTAAATTAAGTTAGTGAGCTTTAATTACTTAAAGTTCTCATTTAGGTCAAGTTTGTGATCTTTAATTACCTCAAGTGGTTTTAAATGTTTTAAAATTCTTAAAAATATGTAAACAATTGTGCACACACTTATACACCTATATGCATAATTTGTGTCCTATAATGTGTTCAGGCAATTAGAATACTTCCCTTTTTAGTAGATGTGTTGTTCTTAGACTGGATCATGTTTGTTAAAGATGCTTTGTATACCTTGGAGGGGATTGCTAAAAAAATCTAATTTATTTTATCACTATATCCAAACTAGTTGGAACTCCCATATGGTATATACTCAAGTAAGTCTACCATATTATATGTTCTTAATATCTCCCTTTGGATATTGGAGTTAAAATTCCCTTGAGTAACATGTACTCATGGGTGGGAAAATAAAAACTCCTAGATTTCCTATACAAAAGAGCTATCTACCCATTTCCAACCTAGAATCTAAAATAAGATTTAAAAAAATACATAACTTAACTATCATATAGACCATTACCCTAAAAATATAATAAGTTGTACAAGGGTCTAAAAGAGGTCTTGAAAAAAAAAAACTGAAAGAGCATTAGATGAGTTAATGTAAAATTAGTTACTCAAGATCTTCTCCCCCAATTTTTCTCAAATGTACAAAGGGTGAAAACATATAACAAGATTGTATCAAATTTGCAAATATTAAACTATCATCTTAAATTATACAACACGTCACTTAAAGGGTCTCCCATATAAAACAGAGATAGGAGGCATCTTTTGTCATATATAAAACGATCGTGCCCTATATCCTCGAACACCAATTTTAAGAATGAAAGTAATCGGAGGATATAATAATAGGTGATGGAGGTCTCTTCAGCAATTATCATACGAATGAATTTTCTTAAGGATGCAAATCGTAAATTATCCAAATGTTTGGTGAATAAATCAGCTACTTGATGTTAAGTGCGTAAATAGTTTATCTCCAATTCTTTAGATTCAACTAATTCTCATATAAAATGATGTCTTATTTTAATATGTTTAGTATGGGAGTATTGAACATGATTCTAAGAGATATTTTCCTCACTTTAATTATCGCAATATAGAGTTAATTTTTCTTCATTAATGCCATAATAACTACGCGTTAGCTTAATCCACATTAATTAAGCGCAATAGCTTCCTGCTGCTATATACTCTGATTTTGTGGTGGAAAGTGAAGTGCAGTTTTAGTTTTTACTGCTCCATCCTGCTAGGTTATTACCTAAATAATAATAAGCACATGATGTGCTTTTGCTATCGTCAAAATAGCCAACCCAATTGGCATCAGTGTATCCTATAACTGTGCTAGTGGCGTCTTTCGTGTACTATATTCCTAGGTTTATTAACCCTTTAGCATATTTAATTATACGATTAACACATGACAGGTGACTTTCCTTAGGTATACTTTGGTAGTGAGCACAAACACACACAACATACATGACATTAGGACGAGGGGTTGCTAGGTACAACAGGCTTCCTATCATACCTCTCTATAGGGGAGGATCTATAGGTTTCCCATGTTCATCTTTGGATAGTTTCGTAGAAGTTCTCATGGGAGTCCTAACAACCTTGGTATTATCTAATCCAAATTTTTTCACTAACTGTATTGTGTATTTAGATTGCGATATGAATAACCCATCATCTTTTTTCTTGACTTGAAGTCTTACGAGGTATTGAATCTCCCCATAAGAAAAGTTTGGAACTCTCTGTATATAATTTTAGAAAACTTTTTAACCTCAGACGGGAATGTAAAACAAAAATTTATGTCGTCAACATAGACCTGAGCTGTTAAGACCTGTTTGTTAAAATATTTAACAAATACTGTCTGGTCATTTTCACCTCGTTGAAAACCTTTATTGATAAGAAATGTCGACAAGCGTTCATACCAGGCATAAGGGGATTGCTTTAAACCCTATAATTCCTTTTTCAATCTATACACATGATTTGGATCAATAAAGCCTTTCGGTTGTTAAATATAGATCTCCTATGTCAAAATACCATCTAAAAAGCCAAATTTCACATCCATTTGATAAATAGTGAGTTGTAAGTGAGAAGTTATGGGCAAGAGTAAAAGAACAGGCTTAAGGCGAGTGACCAGGGCAAAGGTCTCCTCAAAATCTATTCCTTCAACTTCAGAGTAACCCTGGGCAACTAATCTAGTTTGATTTCTAACTACCATCCTAGATTCATTTGTTTTATTTTTGAAAACCAAGTGAGTGATAATAACCTATTTATTTTTTGGTCTAGGCACAACATACAACACGTTATGACTTTTAAATCGCATGAGCTCTTACTGCATAGAACCTATAAAAAAAAGAGTCAATTAGTGCTTCATTTACATTCTTTGGTTTTGCTAGGGAAACAAATCATGAAAAATGAGCAATATTATAATTGGGATCTTGTATGTACTGGATCTTCAGGGTTACCAACAACATTATCTATGGGATGATATTTAGATACATAGTTAGGCACTTCAAGGGTCTCAATTAGCAAAGGATCAACTATCGCTGGAGTGTCGTAGATAAAACTATTTTCAGAGTGATCTACTATAGTTGGCCCTTGATCTTTACTCTCAACATTAGTGTTATTCACTATCACATATATTGATTACATGCTTACTTTTGTATGAAAATTATAAATGCGAGAAGCCTGATTGTTAGGGGAATAACCCAAAAATATGAATTTATCACCACGGGTTTCAAACATAGACATGTGTTCTCTATCTTTCCAAACATAAGTACACCCAAAGGTTCGGAAATATTTTAAGTTGGGCTTTTTGCCATACCAAAGTTCATAGGAAGTTAGTTTGGTATTTTTCCGAAAGTAAACCTGATTCATGATATGACACACTATTTGAATTACCTCAACACAAAAGTATTTTGGAAAATTCTTATCATGTATCATTACCATGGACATTTATTGAATTGTGTGATTTTTTCGCTCTACAACACCATTCTGTTGGGGTGTTTTAGGTGCACAAAACTCAGTTTAGTAACCATTACGATTACAATATTCTGTTACTCCCAAGTATTTGAATTCATCTCCTCTTTTAGTACTTGTTCGATTAAATTGGGTATATTTTTCATTCTCGATTTTTAAAAGAATTTAAAAAATTTCTCGAAATGTATAATATTTTTGTTTTAAAAATGTTACCTAAGTAAATCGAGTAAAATCATACACAATAACCAAAATATAACTATTACCATAGAGTCTCATAGTCCGGGAAGGACCGATAAGATCCAGGTGGATGAGCTCTAGAAGTTTTGTTGTTAAAGTGTCTTTAACTTTATTATGAGCATATTTAACTATTTTTCCTTCCTCACACGACCCATAAACAACATTTGAGATTGATTTTATTTTTGGCAAACCCCTAACTATATCCTGGGAGCTTAATTTACAAAGATTATCATAATTTATGTGACCCAAATGATTATTCAAGATATCATTGTCATCAAGTCTGGCTAACCTACAAATCTCATTACCCGAATTTACTGTGTAATAGTTATTTTGGGTCATGTGATCAATAAGGATGGAATCACCATTCTCATTTAAAATTTTACAATTATTTTTTAAGAAAGTAATTGTATCGTTGGAGTCATAAAATTGGGATATTCTTAGGAGATTAGCCTTAAGACCTTTTACTAATAGGAATTTTTTTTAGAATAGGGAGTCCTTTTTCTTGGAATGTTCCTTTGCATATGATATGAGCTGATACTTCATCCCCAAAGAAAACATCTCCTACTAAGAAGTTAGTTTTCTCATATAATTTAGTATCGTCTTAGGTCATATGCATCGAACAACCATAGACTAAGTACCAACCAGAAGCAGTGTGTTAAGATTTTAAAGAACTTATAACAATGTTACACTTCAATTGGGGTATTAGATCGTCCTTTCGAACCCATATAGATCTAGGACTCTTTCTCTTAGATTTATTATTAACGTGACATATTTTCTTCCTATTTCTACAGTTAGAGTTTTTATTGGGTTGTTTTGGAAGTACATAGTTATTCATGCTCTATCTAGAATAGTTAAAGTTTTTATAAACTGGTGAATTATAGACATGTTTGTAAAGTCATTTTTGAAAACATTCTTCGAGACAATTTCCATAAACATCACAATAGGAACAGTATTGGTGGCTAGACGGTTTGTTGGCATTTTGAAAACCTTTGAAAATAAGTTTGTCCATTTGTTGGATTTTGGTCTTATGTCTAACTGCAACAGGTTGGAATAAGGAATCTCCTTGTCTAATGGGGGAAAAACCTACTTAGAATTAGGTTCTATAGTTGGCTTAGGACAGTTCTTAATCAAAATGTCTGACCCTTTTTTCTTATTATCAAAATCTTTCTTTAAGTCTTGAAAGTCAGGACATAGGTCATTAGGTCTTTTTTCAGAAGACACATATTGCACATGTTGAAAAGTTTTAGTTTGTGTCTTAGTTTTTTGATCAAAACCTATACCTGTTTTGTCTTCAGAATTGTTTTTGATAGAAGCAACACAGTCTTCAAAACAATTGGAATTGTTTTCAAACATAAATATTTTTGTGAAGACTATTGATACTTTTTCTTTGAATTGTTCCTATTCTATCAAAGTTACCTTATATTTATTTTCCAAAACTATATATGATTGAAATTTGTTTAATTTTTTCAACAAAAACTTCCGTTTTGGTCTCATAGGACAAATAGTGATTAGTATAGTCCTCTGTGTTCTGTTTCCCCATCAGGATTAAGGCTTCTATTTTTTCAGTTAGGTCCTTAACTGTCTTATCTAGTTTAGTGTTCTTCTTAAGAGTCTTAGTGTATAGTGTGTAAATGTCAAGGAGGTCATCATTATCAGACTCATTAAGTGCAGTGTGAGAATTATCTCATAACGCTTCATTTGTCGTACTCACACACACATTCAATTCGTCATTGATACGGTCACTTTGACTCATACACATCGGCGTAGATCTACTACTTAAAATATCAGCAGTATTAACATTATCCAAGCAAAGGGAAGATAAACCAGGAGTAGGCAAGATATCATAGGACATAACAGTGCTAGAAATGATAACGTCAAGTTCAGTATTACTAGCTGACATATCATCATAATAGACAATTTTTGTAAAAAAGGACAAGTAAGGGTCAAACGTGTTGGAAGATTCATGTTTATTTTCTTCAGAATCACTTGAATCATCCCATTTCTTATAAATATTAGTCGTATTCGTGTTATTGTTTACTTATTGGCAAAATGACCTAATTTAGCACACTTAAAACATTCAGTTTTTTATGGTCTTTTTCAGGTATACTATTATTCTCACTATTGTGTTTGTCATGATTTCTCTCACGAAGCTTGTTATTGAATCTGGTTGAATAACCACATTTCCCTTGTTTAAATGAAACATTATTTCTAAACATTAAAATTTTCTTGAAATGTTTGACATTAGGACTATCTAGTTATCCAATGTTTCCAAATCACATTCCTCATAAGAATCAAGATCAATATTAGGCAGTGATAATTGGGGTGAGGTCATTTTAGACTGAAACAATACATTTTAACTAGACTGCATTTTCGAATTATTGCAAAGATGACTTTTAAATTCAAGTTCCATTTTTACAGTCGCTAAGTTTTCTACCGAGGAGTTTAGGGGTCAAGCATGGATTGTCTATTTCCTCAATTGCATGCCTTTTGTTATCAAACTTAGGGGAAGGAATCTTAAAATTTTTGAAATAATTTATTTCCTATTATACATTATACCATTAGCATGCAAATTTTTAATGATGTTAGGTAGTCTGATGTAAAATTCATCAAAAGTCTCATTCTCATGCATAAGCAATGTATTGTACTCTTAAATCAACATCTGTGTTTTGTCTAATTTAAAATGTTCATCCCCTTCATGGGTTGTGACTAATGTGTCCCAGGCTTCCTTAGATGTGGAGCAAATATCAATGCGTTTAAATTCATGCTCATTAACAGAAATGAAAATTGCATTTTTCCCTTTATTGTTACTTAAGGAGACATATTTCTCTTGTTTGTTAAACTTACTAAGGAGCTTTTTAATCCTTTTCATACTACCTTATGCTATAATCATAGTTGGATGAGTATACTCATTTTCAATAGCTTCCCAGACATAATCTCCCAATGTCCCTTGAATGAAAGCAATCATCCTTAGCTTCCAGTAAGGGAAATTGGTTCCATCAAAGAGGGGAGGTCTGAAAAGATTTCCAAGGAGCTCAAATTTTTCTTCCATAAAAGATTTTTGAACAGTTTCAAAGTACAACATTAAAGGTTTTAAAGAAAATACTCAACTCTAATACCAATTAAAAAACCTTACCAAGTCATTTTAACACTATGTTAAAACAATTGTGTAAGTTCCGAACTACTTTTTAGAGAAACTCTTATAAAAATCTTATTTAGTACACAAGGTGTGTGAAAAAACGTTTGTAAGAACAAATAAATCAAAAGTCTTAGAAATAGGTTTTTAATTAAAACCTAACTCTATGTAGAAGATTGTAATAATGGAAAATTAAAAGCACACAAAGGAGACAAGTATTTTTTGTGTGATAAAATCCCAAATTAGGGAAAACATCCACGGTGACCTCTACGCCACAAAACAAAATTCCACTATTATCAAGAAACAAATGCAAGACTACTAGTACTAAATATGCACATAAGACACTAAGACTAAGATGAGAACTATACCTACACGAGTTCCCCTCTCAAAGGCAATATTGATCGGTATTGACCTTCCCAACAGTTTCTTTACTTTTGTCCTTGCTTCGTGTTCCCAGTGGCTCAAACAATTCAAAATCTCTCAAATGAACCACATTGACTAGGTGTCCGTGTGAGAGTATTGTGATAGTGATGTGAACAACATGCAAATATGCTTCTCACACCTCTCAAAAGATTTATACAAATAAATCCTAACGAATTACAACAAATCTAAATGAGATGTAGAGATTTCAAACTTCTTGAAAATCAGACTTCCTTTAAACTCAATATTTCAAATCTTTGAGAAATCTTTCTGAAAAATAGATTGAGTGTTTGTTATTTATTTACCAAAAGATTTCATAAAGTGTGAAACTTATATTTTTGAAACACAAATATTAGATGTGTAATATACACAATATTTTGAACTCTCTTTTTCAAAATATTTTAAACAGAGAGTGGATCTAATGAAATATAAACATATAATACAAGATCCAACAGTAGAGATGTAAAAGAAACCCTAAGATACAAAGTGAGATTTATCTCTTAGTAAATCTCATGATTTCTTAGAGAAAGACATTAAATGAGTCCAAAACCGTTCAAGTTTATGTAGCATTCTCCAACTGTTAGCTCTCTCTCTCAGAGAATATGGTGCAAGATAGTTGATTGTCAGTTAGTGCGTTTTGTGATTGTAAGTCATAAGTTTCTAATTGTGAATCTCTACTGTGGTGCATTTGTTGTTTTGTTCGGCTCGAGTTTTTTTTCTCATTGTTGGGTTTTCCATGTATGACTTGGTGTTATGTGATTGTTTTACCTTATTCTGCGCTTATATTAAACCACCTAAGTTCGAAGATAAATTTCTGCTAATATAATGGGGAAAAAATTCATCGCATAGACCTAGTGACGGGGATAGATATATGTAAAATAATTGTTTTTGCCTTGGAATTTTGATTAATCAAACATAAGAAAGATGGTACACCAAAACTAGGTTTGAAGAACAAATCTAGGATTAAGAACACGATACCTTTGCGGATCCGATTGTGATCCAATGTGGTAAAAAATATTTGTTGGTGATCGATTTGCCTTGTTTTGTATATCTAAAACGTTGTTTAAACCTTTGTGAAGATTGAATCTTCTAGTCTATGATCAAACACAAGGATAAGTAGGTGTGTGAGCACCTTTTGAGATGAAAACTCTTCCTCTTGAGTGAGGTAAGATCCTCTATGTATAATCTTATTCATAAAAACGTGAATAATTTTTTCTCTCACGCCTCTCAAACCCTAATATGCTCAATAAAACGCTTAAGACCCTTACCCTAACTTTATGTATTATTATAAAAAGTGGGCTTAGTCTAAACTGCGTTATTTGAGAATATGGGCCTAACTACTTGGGCATTAGGACTACATTAGGGACATAAGATGAATAATTAAATTGGCTTTAAATAAATACTTGGAAAAACCCAATTACAATTATCGTAATCAATTTCTTTTCTTTACGTAATCGTGATTAATTCCACAAAATAATTATGACTATACTCCAACTTAATTATCTCATAAATCCCTAGACATAATCATGTCTTATTTATAATGTTGATTATGGTGCATAATTTGATTCTCTACATTAATCTTCTGATACCCACTTTTGGTTAAGTTAATTTGTTGTTAAACAACTTTGACCAACATATAATCTATTTCCTAGACTCCGAGGCTTAACTTATTTGGTTACCTCCACTGGATTATAAACAATCCACTGATCATGTTGACTAGTGGTATCACAATCATAGGTATCCTCGGGCCCGTATCCCGCTGAATTAATATATGAGACCTACTTGTAAAAGTATCACCTAGTATACGGGGATCATTTTGATTCAATCTGATATTGAATTTCACCCATGACTATTAAAGTGTTAAATATAGAAGCATTTGAATCCTCCTAATTATCGGGATTAAAAATATATGCACCCAATGGAAATTATGTGAGATATCCTGGGCCTAATCATGACAAACCTTAGACTCTAATTTCATGGGTGGTCCCATTGATGGTAACCCTTAGACTTTAATCTCATGGGTGTTCCCGTTCAATACATTCCTGATATTTACATATCACAATATTCAATTGAACTATCTCACAAGTTCCCAAAATATTACCAGTTCCCCGTAGTTTAAGATAAACTACTAGGATTGTATCGCAACTGTTCTAACCGGGTGTCAATTCCCTATTTAGGTTATACAAATTTCTGTAGTGCTAGAACTTGAATTCTAATCTTCCTGCGATTATCCTAAAGCTAATTCAATGAAACTCTTATTAAGCTATATTGAGCAAAATTTAAAATAAATAATATATTTAAACAAATAAAAATCATTCTCACAACTTGATTCTCATTTCAAAATGAATAAAACAATTTTGTTATAAATAAAATGTTTTACACATGGTTTCATGAATAAACCCCAACAATCTCCCACTTACTTTTAAAGCTATGTGTCCATGAACTTGACTCTCATTCCTTCTATATAACCATAAAAAGTCCTAGCTGGTAAGCTATTTTTAAAAGGATCCTCGAATTTATCCTCAAATCCAATCTTGGTTACAACGACTTCTCCCCTCTGTACGATCTCCCATTTCAGATGATACTTATGTTCAATGTGATTCTCCTTATTGCGAGTCCTTTCTTTTTTCAAATTCACAACTGCACCTCTATTATCACAGTACAGTGTATTAGGCATTTGCACTGAAGGAACCTCATCCAAATCACTTAGGAAGTTTCAGAGACAAACAACCTCCTTTGATGCCTCTAAAGTGTCAACATACTTAGTTTCCAATGTAGAATTAACAATAAAAGACTTTTTGATACTCCTCCAACTAATAGCTCCACCTCCTAGGGTAAACACATATTATGTGGTCGATTTCTTGGAGTCCTTGTTCGATTAAAAGTTTCAGTCAGTGTTCCCAATGGGTACTAAATCTTCTACTAAGTATACCAGCATATAATTGTTAGCCTTTTTATGGTACATCAAAATGTGATTTATAGCAGTTTAGTGATGCTACCCTAGATTATATTGGAATCTGCTGACCATGCCCATGACATAACAAATATCTGGTGTAGTACAAACTACAACGTACATGAGAATGCCTATTACCAAAGCATAAGGTATATTCATCATCTTCTCTATCTGATCAGTTTTCTTTAGTCATTGATCCTTAGATAACGAAATTACATGCCTAAACCATTTCTTAGAATCATTCATGCCAAATCATGTGAGTATTGTGTCTGTATAAGAGGCTTGGGATAAGCTAAACATCTTATTTTTTAATCATGCAAAATCTTGATCCCTAGGATGTGATTGGCTTCTCCTAAGTCCTTTATATCGAACTGTCAAGACAATCACAATCTTATACAAAATAATACACTCACATCATTCCCGATTAGGATAATATCATCCATATATAACACTAGAAATACAACCACGTTTCCACCATTCTTCTTATATATGGTGAAGCTTCTAAAGAAGTTGGTTGAGGAGCTTACTAGTGTGAAATAATATTTGACCACTAGAGGTTAGGAATTTAAAAAGAGCATGCTGAGGTCTCTATTCTTTACTCCACCCTTGAAAGGGTAGTTAATTCTCCTATCAAGGACAATATGGATGCCTATCTCAAATCCGATCCATATAAGAAGTTTCTTTACGAGAATGCTAGTTATGAGTTTGACAGTTGCACAGACAAGGTTCAAGTGTGGTTTTTCAATGTGGGCGTTTTCGGTTTATTTGTTGAGGCCACCCCCTTTAGTGAAGGTTATAATAGTGACAACTTAGAAGCAGAGAAAAAGTAATATTTTGCTCCTCAGTCCCAGCTGAGCCCTTTGAAGAAGGGAATTGATGCATCTGTGGAGGGAACATAACCCAATACTAAGTCTTAAAGAAGGATTTTATTCTTTTTTTCTAATTTTTTTGGCTGGCCATGGGCCATGCAATACTGACTTACTCTTTGTTTGGATTGAAATTTAAGATTTTTAGATCATGCACCCGTGTTCTTTCCTTCAGCCTTTACTTTATACTTGCATTACTTTTCTGTTTTTGTAAAGGATTTATGCACTGTCTAGGGTATGTCTTTTCCCAATTTGTAGTACATCTTTAGTCCTTAAGATTGCTTACGGAAGCAAATTGAGTTAAAAATCTTTCGGGGAAGCTCTAATGGATCAAACAACTAAATCCACGTACTTGAGAAGTTTCTAGAGTCAAGGACAACAAAATGGTACCTGATACTTGTACTTTTTTAAGGATTGGGAGCCAATAATTTTTGTGCAGACACTTAGGCCCCTAATTTTTTGGGTATAACTAAATATTAAATCTTTTAAAGGGTTTTAAGACCTTATATTTGAAATTCTAAATTGAAATTTGTTCCACTATGCGACCTAAGAGCTCAAAAACATTTTGAGCTAAGGGAAAATTTTAGATTGAAAATTATAGCTTTGTCGAGGGCCCAAGGGCCTTAGAACTTATAAACACAATCCACCTTAATCCACCCCCCCCCTCCCTCCATATTTTTTCCTAAGACCTCTAAGCTTTGGTGTTTTGAATGATGTAATCCCCCGAAGGGCCCTAAGGCATCAGAACTTAGAATATATTATTTCTTGAATTTGATAAGTGGCACATAATACCTTTAGAATTGATAAAATTTGAAACTTGAAGTCCCCTAAAAGAGGTCTCTAAACTTAGGTAAAATTTGAATCCAAATCCCTATAAGGGGTCATAAGATCTCCAAAATTAGAACATTTTGGAGTATGAAATCCTTCCCAAGGTCCTAAGGACTCTTGACTTTTAATTTTTTTTTAAAATTCAATGTCTTTATAAGGGTGTGAGACCTCCGGACTTATAAAATGTTAACTCTGAAGTTCTTATAAGGGCCCTAAGACATATGGACTCGAAATTTTTTTAAATTTTGATGTCTTTGTAAGGGTCAGAGACATGTAGACTTATAAAATGTCAACTTTAAAGTCCTTATAAGGGTCAAAAGACCTCCGAACTTTGAGAATATTGGGGGTCCTATTGGGCTGACAAGACCTTGGACCTTCGCCCCATTGGGGGAGGACATCCTAAGGTTCCATAAAGGGTCCTAAGACCTCTGAACCATGGACCTTACAATTTTCCTTTTTTACCACCTGAAGTTTTGGAAGATTTTTTTGCATTTGAACACTTAGCACCCCTAAAAGATGTTTTTAAAACTTAATTTTGAATTTTGAAAAATATGTTTAAGTGGTGTTTTGCCAAGATATGCACATCTTCTTTGAACAACTCCAAAAAACTTTTGAGGAAAATTTTGGTGCGGGAGGACACCTTTGTTTCGACTGTTTACGGGTCTTTTCAGATTACGAATGAAAATATCAATAATTGTATATAGTCTTTATTTGGTCTCAGAACTTTGACTATGAGTTTTGGATCACATAGACTTATGGAGTGTAGTCTTTTGGGGTCCTAAGACCTTTGTATATTAGTCCCAAGCTAAGGTTGTAGTCCCGATAACTTGAAGTTTGTGTCCTGAGACCCAAGCCTAAACCTAAAGCCAAGGCTGGAGTCCTTGTAACTCTTTATTTTAGGTCGTTAGACCTTCTTCTAAGATTTGAGACATGGATGAAATCATTTCAACTTCTTAAAGAATACTTATACTGAATACATCGTGAGTAGCAAAAAGTTTATTTCATTTAATTTATAATCAGTAAATCATTGACAATATTTGTTTACGTGCTCCACATTGCAGGGGTGAGGAAGTTCATGTCCTTCTATACCTTGAAGTAATAACAACTAAGTCTCATAATTTTTGTTATTACTAGGGGACTTTCCATTTGGGACCTGGATTCCCTTTGTTTGGATTCCCAATGGCAAATATTATCTTCCTCACCTTCATTTGGATTCCTGATGGCCATGGTTACCTTCCTCTAAACCAAGTCCCCCACTTTGAATTCTCTGTGGAAAACCTTTTTATTTAAGTAGGAGAATTTTTTTATTTGTAAGCTATCAGTCGAGCTAATGCGGCCTCCTCTCTTCCTCTTGCTCGTCTATTGACAGCTTCATACTTTTTTTATTTTCCCCAGGTTCAAACTATAATTCCCTTTGTGTAGGTTTACAAATCTTTTTTAGGATCACAACTTCAGTTCTAAAGGTCTTGTAGAAAGGTGTTTCTCCTATTGGACCTCTGACCATGGTCTAATAAGCCCATAGGATGCTTGCCAACTCTTCAGACCATAATCCCTTTGATTTTTCTAGTGTCTTCTTCAGATCGTAAATGATTATTCTTTTAGTGACTTCAACTTGTCCATTAGATTGGGGATGTCCTGGGGAGGAATAGTGATTATTGATACCATAGTCCTCATAAAACTATCTAAAAGTTAAGTTGTCAAATTGCTTGTCATTATTAGAGATGATGGCCTTGGGTAGGCCAATGCTGCAAGTGATATTATTCCAGATTAAGTTGGTGGTTTTCTTCTCTATGATGGTGGACAAGGGCTCGATTTTGTCCCACTTGGTTAAATAATCAATGTCCACATTCCAAAACTTTTATGAGGGGCAGAGGTACTACAAAATCTACCCCTCATTGAGCAAAAGGTCGCGAGCATAATGTCATAAACATATTCTCTTCTAGATTTTTGGGGGTGAAAGCGAACCTCTAACACTTGTCACAATGTTGTATTAAATCCTTGGCCCCCTTCCCCAATGTTCGCCAAAAGTACCCATGCATAAGGATCTTATAGACGAGGGACCTTGGGCCTGTATGGGTACCATATACACCTTCTTGAAGGTTTTTTAGGATGTAGCTAGCTTCAGATTGGCTTAGGCATCGCCGCAGTGATGAACGATATCCATTCTTGAAGAGGACACCATTTTCTAGGTAGTAACTGGAGGTTGTGAATTTCACCCTTATAGCTTGGAGCTTGACTTTAGGAAAGGATTTGTCCTAGAGGTAGGACCTAATGCCCGTGGTCCTACCTGAGCTCTAATCAAACTGGACAATGATAACTTATAGTGGAGTGATACTTGGTTGGTCTAAAATGATAATAAGAACCTCGATTTCTACCTCATCTGATGAGATTACTCATGCTAGGTGGTCAACCTCTGAATTTTCTACCCAAGGAACCTTTTTGATACAAAACCTGGGAACCCTCTTGATGAGGTGATGCATAATTATTAACTATGCTGCCCTTTTATCTCCATTGGCCTCATGGACCTCAGTCACCATGTTTACCACTAGTTTAAATTCACTAATAGCCTCTACCTGTTGGGCTTTGGAATGGTTGGATAAGCCTAGGTCTTCTACCAAGGCTTTGTATTCTATTTCATTTTTAGAGGCTTTGAATTTGAAGTGGAGAAGAAAATATATGGTACCTCCTTTGGGAGTTTCCATGTAAATTCCAATGTCGTTACTTGAGTTTTTTGAAGATTCGTATACATGAAGGATCCACGTGGGAGAGCTGATGTCCAATTCTTTAAATATGTATTGTCATTATTCATTTGAGGGGTTCCTTTTCCACCTCATACGAGTTATAGCACTCTACAATGAAGTCGGCTAAGGCTAGGCCTTTTACAGTGCTTTTAGGTTGGTATCTGATGTAAAACTCTACAAACTCTACATACCACTTGACAAGACTCCCTCAAGTGTCATGTTTCTAGACCACCTTCCTCAGAGGATGGTCGGTCATTACCACGATGGAGTGGGACTATAATTAGTGCCTCTTGTACTTGATCGAGATGATGAGTTAGAAGGCCAACTTTTATATTATTAAGTACTTTCCATTTTCCCTTGGAGCGCTCGGCTCATATTGTACTCTCCCCTTTGTTTTTTCTAATTATCTTATGGATCTTATAGGTGGTAATTTCCTATAATGTTAGTATTCAATAAGTACAAGCTAAATTAAGAGAAGTATTTAGGATGAGGAATAAAAAACACACAATCCAAGATATCTGTTGTTCGATTCATGGAATTCAGGGTTTTTTATTTTATTAACTCACATAACCGATTGTGAGAGTTGTAGTACTTTTTCACAATAAAATATCATATGCCTCTCTTAGTGAGGGGTAGGTTTATATTTATATATAAGCTTAGGAGAGTCATTAGATTTGTTAACAACTATCTCTAGAAGATCGAAATTATTACTTATCATAATGAACCCTTCCAATTGATTAAAAGGTGGGAGTCGTCCATGACTTGGACTCTTCATTAATTGTTAATGCACGTGCCTCTAAAAATATGGATGCCATAATTTCCCCCCAAAGTTCAACGCTTCTTTGAGGTTGTTGGCTTTATCTCTATGTATACTTTTGATGCTTTGGTAGGTCTATACTCTCTAGGAATGACAAGGTTCTTTTCTAGTCGGATGGTAATGTCTCAAATGTCCCAAAATTTAGATAATTTTAGTCCGTTGAGTGCTCTAGGGGCATGTTGGTAATTTTAGGTATGTTTAATTAACTAGGGAGAAATGCAGTCATTGTTTTGGTACCCATCACACGTGCATAACACTTGGTATATGGGGAAGCTCAAAGCCATCTTACACCATAAAATATATGTTCCCTCTCTTTATCTTCCATTTCAAAAACCTACAAAGCTATGAAGAGGGATTTCCTCAACTTCGTCTTTTACTATAAGCACACTCATCTTTGTCTATATGATTTTATTGTGTTTTCTCAATTACATTTCTTGATTATTTGTCTAAGTTTATATTTTCTAAACATGGTGTACATTATCAATGAGGTCACCATTGAAAAATCTATACTTGATCATCATATTCCCTTATGGATTGTTGCTTATCTTATTATGGCCCAATATTGGTATTACGAAAATATTGTTATATATGAGCTATGATCCATGAGGGTACTTATTATCTGAAGACGAGGGTGGATAATTATGCCCTAGCTGTGAATCTTTCTGACTCCAATAAACATTATTTTGACCTTGGGGTTATTGTGAAGAAATGACAACATGCCCTCTTCCTGAGGGTCAGGTATTTCAAGGGCCAAAGTTTCCTTAAGAAGGTTAAGGAATAGGTTATGTGACAATAATTATTTTTCTTCTTCCTTTTGTCAAATTTGATTGATTGTAATTTCTATTTCTCTTTTCATGGAAGATAATAGCAAAAGGAAACATCCTCGTGCCATTGATGTTATCTTTGTTGACCTTCAAAATGTTTGGTCGATTAAGCAAAAACCTGGAACTGTTGATCATCTTAGGTCTCCATCCTTATTATTCATTTATAATAGTTCGACTACCTCTTTTATTGCAAAGCCATTAGAACAAGATCTGACCATCCCAATTGTGTTGGATGATTCATAAGATTTAACCAACGAGGGATTCGATTCCGAGGGTTCAAGCCACGAGGGAACCTCTTCATGTTTTAAAACTTTGGACATTTTAACTTCCCTTTCTCTCTAAGACACTTATGACATTATTTCCCCGAAGAGGAAAGTAGTTAATATGATAAATGCAAGTTTGAATATCAACAAGACCTTTGCTTATCCATTGAGTAAGGATAAGGAACCTGCTTGATGATGAGCAAGAAAAAAATGAGTTGGTAGTCCAACCAATCATTTAAATCTAGGGGATTCACCCTCAAAGGATCTTGAACCTCTTTCAAAGAGGTTCAAAATAGATCATGCTCCAAATTTCCCATTAGTTGTCATGGGCAAATCTTCTTTTGATAAAGGTAAAGGTATTGTCCAATCTATGGTCGCTCAACCCAAGTTAGCCCGAGACTAGATTTGGTCGACGGTCTTTCCTGTTGGTAGGGAAACTGCTTCTGTCCCGATCCATGGTTGGTTTCTCAAACATGCCAAACAAAACCTCTCCTATCTAAGTTCAACATATAATTGAGCTTTTGTCCTTTTTTTGTCAAAATTTATGATTAAATACTGTTTATTATTTGTCTTTGTAGTTTTGATTAACTATTATCAGTTGTTGGAGAGGAATGATGATTTGAAAATTATTTTATCGATGTAGAGGTGGCTTTCAAAGGTCTAAGAAAGTCCTTGTTAGATGCTCAGTTAATTAATGTGGAACAAGTAATATAGATGAAGAAAATGGAGAAAAAGGTAAAATATTTTCATTATGAGAAGATCATTCTTCAGAAGGAGATTGTCGACTTGGTTTCCGTGGTTGTTGTAGCTAATTTGGACAAAAGAGAAGACAAGAAGTCCAAGGTTGATAAAAATAATGCTATGAAGAGGGATGATACAAACAAGGATAAAATAGAGGAGGATGCCTTCACAAGTGGCTGGGACGAAACTTTTCTCAAGGCTGGAGATAAAATCGAATACCCAAGGAAGGTTTTTTTTAAGTATGGTTAGGACTAAGATACTACAAAGTCCGGTGTTGTCGATGACTATGTCCTATTCAAGGAACATCACACAAGTCCTCTCCTTAGGATGACAACGTTGAGGGGGAGGTCAGAGGGGAACTGGCTACTAATGAGTCTGTTCGGTAGTAGGTCAGCCAGAATGCCCCTTAAAATTGTTTAGGAAGCTTTGCATCAAATAGTTCACCCCATTTATAATTCTTTCAATAAATTACCTAGTTTTATTCAACCACTGCCTTCTGTTTATTATTTTTTCATAGCTTCTTTTTTTTTTGAGTTTATACATCCGACCACTTGTTCATGCAATTTAACTTAAGACTCGCAGCATTGTTCATTGCCAAAAATGGCACCTAAGAAAGACTAGGAAGACTATTTGTTGCCAAATATGATGAAGGCGATGACAATGAGCTTGACCAGCATATGGGTCCTAGTGTGAACGATCAAGAAAAAAATGCTTATGTGGACCTTACTCATCTCTTTTATTGGATGTATAAAATAACGTTGCCCTTCATGACATGTTTTTATATCCCAAGGAAATCACAAGGATATGATATTTAATCTGAAGTCTGATTATGGACAGCAGCCTATCGACCAGGCAAAAGAGGCTGGATTCGATAAGAGATTAAATGAAATTGAGTCTACCCATTTGAGGAGGAATTTTACTCTTTAGGACAACCTCATGGGAGACTGGGAGGTCGCCACTATCCTTGAGAAGGAGAATAGTGAAATTTAGGTTTATCTTGAAAGACTTAAGAAATTGAACTCAAACTAGAAATTTGGGGAAGGAGTTTATTTTTTATATGAAGAGAATGCTTAGTTAAGAGAGGAGCTGGAGAAGACTCAAAACTCTTTAAATGAAACCCCTCTAAGTATGGATGGATAGTTATGACAAGGATCTTCTTAGCATAGATTCTTCCTTGAATGATGCTCAAACCGTTGACTACAAAAATAGTTAACTCAATTCCCTCACAGTGGAAAAGGTCCCACGGGATTCTGAGTTGTGGTACTGGTACGAAAGAGGTTTCCTTGATCAACAAAACCCTCCTTTTAAAATTAATGTTTCATGGATTCCAATAAATGGCATTCTAATTAGCTTGATAAGGAAGTACCTCGGGAACTACAACCTTGATTGAGATTATAAACTCTGCCAACCTCAACATTTGGTCAACAGGGTGAGTCCTCGAGGACATTAACAATTAAATATATTTCTGTGATACTTACTCCTTACACGTTGGTTATTTCACCCGCTGGAGTTGGGAGTTCAACGAATGAGTCATCTCGATCGTGTTATTTATCCAACTATATTTACCATTTTATTGTGATTTTTACCTTTTTCCCATTTACTTGTAATAATTTCAAGTGTTAATGGATTCTTATTTTCATTTTTCTTCCTTATATAATGTGTGGTCTTTTTCTCTTAACTTTAATTGATGTTGTCACATCAAACCTTAGCTCAAGAATAAAAAAATTAAAAATGAACATGTTTTTGGGGTCATTCCCCAGCATGGATTTTTGTGACCCAGTTGGTCATAAGTGCTTAGGATTTCCGAGTAGGCCTTTTATTTGCTATAAGACATTGTTCATGTTTTGTTACATTCCAAAACTCTATATGTTTTTCGACTGGGCATTTAGTCTCATACGCATATCCTTATTCAAAGTTGGTTTATGGTAGTTCAACGAGTCTATCTAAAAAAACATTTCAGATAAGATAATCATAGCACTGATTAATAATATTTAAAGGGAACTCATTAAACTAATTTATCTTCTTTATTATATACACATTGCCTTCCACTTGGAACAGTGTATAGATATAAGTGTAAGAAGTCTAAAAGGACTTCTTAAAAATACTTTGAAAAAATGGAAATAAGCTCAGTCATCAACTTAAAATTTATAAGTATAACTTGTTTAAATTGCCCACACTCCAAGCTCGACCCTACATTATTTCTTAGTGGTAGCCTCCCATTAAGTTGTTTCGAATGAATTTGAATAGGCCTTTCTAATTGGGCCCAAGTTTATTATATGAGGGGTTTGGGCCTTACTCACGATCTTTCTAAGTACGCAGTCCCCAACCTTGAAGCTTCTCGCTTTGACCCCCTCGTATTGGTTAAACAACTGATGCTGGTTAGAGGAAAGTTTTATAAGAGCCAATTATTTATTTTATCATTTAAGTCAGGCTCTGATGTGATTGCTTCCTTGTTAACATCTTGATCAACTAAGGTGGAATTCATGGTCGGCAGACCTACCTTAAGGGAGATGACAACCTCCATCCCATTAGCCAAGGTAAAAGGGTATTTCCTTCGTTAATCGGGGTGTTGTTCAGAATTCCCAGAGAATGTGGGGGAGTTTGTCAACCCATGCGCTGTTTTCTTTTTTCTAATCTCTTTTTAATTTCGTCGAGGACTATCTTGTTAGAAGCTTAGGCTTTCCTATTACTTTGAGGATATGCCATTGGACTGTGATACTGTCTAATATTGTGCTCATTGCAAAAAGATTTGAAAGTGGTTTCTCTCTAATTGAGTTAATTTATTAGTGTTTATAATTTGAGGGATGGAAAATTATGTTAAGATGTTCTTTCATATAAACATTGTCATATCGACATCTCCGATGTTTCCTAAAGGTTCCCCTTTAACCAATTTAGAGAAGTAATATGTATTGACCAATAGATACTTCCTACTTCCTGATGCGAGGGGAATTGGGCCGATGATGTCAAGCCCCCAATGGGAAAAATGACAAGGACTTATGAGGGACTTGAGGTCACTGGCCATCTAATGTACCAATTGTGAGAAGAGATGACAGTTCTTGTATTTTTGAATGTAGGAAACTAAATCTTTTTGCATATATGGCCACTAGTATACTTCTTACATTACCCTAAATGTTAGCAACCTACCCCTGTGTGGCTCCCACATATCCCCTCATAGAGCTCGTAGAGGGTATGCTCGATGTTGTCTGGGTGCATGAATCAAAGTTAAGGTCCTGAAAAAGAGCATCGACAAAGCTTTTGATCTGTCGCTAAGTGTAAGTGAGCATATTTTGCTCGTATTTTATTTATTTCCTTATTATAAAATGGCAGGGCATCTTCCTTCAAGTAGTGGATTATTGGATCCATCCAACTCGGGGTCCTTTTGATGACCATAACCTTAGGGGAAAAAAAATTCTTTATTGATACTAGGCTTAACGAGGTATTCTACTTCAAATGTCCATTGCATATCTCGCTCAACAGTTGAAGAGAGTGTGTCTATTACGGTAGCATGACTTTTGTTCCTTCTTGGGAATTATTGAACATGTACCTGCTTGAATTCGGCGACCAAGTGCTGGGATTCTTTAAGGTAATTATCTATGAACTCATTCCTAGTGTTGTAGTCTCCTAATATATGATTTGATACCATCTTTGAGTCATAAAAGACATCTAGGCGATGGGCTCCCAATGAGACTACTTTCCTTCTTGAGAACTATTTTCTTTAGGGATACTAGTACTATCAACACTCCTGCCCACCTTATAATTTGAGGCTCCATCAATATTCAATACCTAATTATCAACTTCTTTGATATACTATAGGATAGATTATTTACTTCCGTTGCCAGTCTCTAAAAGTTCTTGGTCACTAGAAAATTTAACGATGAAGTCTGGTATGACTTGCCCTTTGACTGAGGTTCTAGGATGAAACTGGATATCAAACCTTTCGAGTTATAGCCACCACTTTCACATTCTTTTAGATAGTTCTACCTTTATGAGCATTGCTTTCATAGGGAAGGAGGTCAGAACAATGATAGTGTATGCCTCAAAGTAATATTTCAACTACCTGGAGTCTATCACCAGCCCGTATGAAATATTTTCTAATGGTAGCTATCTTTTTTCAACAATTAGCAATGTTTTTCTTGCATAATAAATTGGTTCGAGAACTTATTCTTCTAATAAACCAAGGCTGAACTTATAGCACCATTGAACACTATCAAATACAAGTACAAAGGTCCCTCATCTTTCAGAAAGGTCAGCACTAACGGTTTCCTCAAATAGTTATTTATTTCTTTAAGTTCCTTGGTGCATACTTTATTCCTTTCTTACCTAAGTGCTTGAAATAAAGGTCACCACTTCTGTAAGGATCTAGATATGAAGAGATTGAGAGCGACCAGAATATTAGATAATTTTTGTACCTCGTGCACAGTTTTTGGTAAGAGAATATTTTTGATGGCTTCAATCTGGTCAGGGTTTGCCTCGATACCTCTTTGACTAACTAACTATCTAAGGAACTATCCTTATTGTTCCCCAAAGGAGAAATTCCTTGCACTTAGTGTCATCTTGTAATCACAAAGGACTTAAAAAGTTTTTCCTAAGTCTGCAAGGTGACCCCCCTTCTTATTCTTAACACAAGCATGCCATCTATGTATACCTCAATTGTGTCTCCAAATATCTCCCATGAACATCATTTTCCACAAGCCCCTAGTAGGTTATCCCGATGTTCTTTAATCCGAACAGAATCACCCTATAGCAATAAACCCCAGGATGGCGACGAAGGAAGTCTTTTCCTGGTCGAGGGTGAATAAAGGTATTTTAAGGTACCTTGAGTAGGCATTGAGGAAACTCATACATCTATGCACACTGTCGACCAACTGATGGATTTTAGGAAAAGTAAAACTATCCTTTAGGAATGCATGGTTCGGGTCAGTAAAATCTATGCACACTCTCCACTTCCCATTGCTTTTCTTCATGACTTTTGGGTTTGATATCCACTTGGGGAATTGAACTTCCTTTATGGACTCCACCTCCAGAAGTTTCCCCACTTCCTCATCAATAACTTTGACTTTCTCCAACGCGGTTTATTGTGCCTTGTGAGTCAGTGGTCGATATAGTGGATCTATACGGATATTGTGACATATAACTTTCGGATCTATCTGGGTTGCTAGGGAAATATGTGCTGGTTACTTTTGAGGAAAATAACAACCTATTTGTTCTCTTCTTCTGTAAGTGAACTAATGATTAATAAATTCTTTTCAAGTTGATGGTCATCAAATGTTATCCCTTTAAAGGGTTCCATTACACGATCGAAAGAGGAAACTCTAATTTCCTCAATACCAGGTCAACCATACTTTTCTGCTATTTGGAGGGCATGGATCCTTCCTTCGTATCTACGAATTTTTATTTCTTATTCTTTATCTTAGGTGGAATGATAGCTATGAATTTGTTTCTAGAAAAGTCTTGGTTCCCTCATATCTCCATGACTCCTTATCAGTGATGCATTTTATCTTCTGGTGGTAGGTAGATGATATAACCATCATGGCGTGCAACCACACTCTTTCGAGGATAATGTTTACGCAGAATAAATATCTACCACGAGGAACTTAATAAGATTATAGATTCCTCCTACCAAAATATGGATAACTAACATTCCCAGGGGCAAGGTCATCATTTTTGCAAATCCGACGAGATAAACAGTAGCTTCTTGTAGGTTTTCTATACACATGTTCAACTGATTGAACATCTTGAGGTACATCACTTCCGAGGAACTCCCTTGATCCACCAACAACTTGTCCATATCCCGTTATAAACTCTAAGAGTGATGATAAGAGCGTCATGATGACGAGTCCTTACTCCGACCAAATCATTATCAGTGAAAATGGTGTGCTTCATATAATTAAAATCTTCTGGTTTCGAGCGTTTTCCCACAATGGGTTCGGTCGAATTAATCTAAAAGGCTTCCATGAATGTTGTGATCTTCTTTAATTCCATCTAAAGGGTGTTCCCATTTATTTTATTTGGGTTTGGTGCACCATGAATCCCTTTAAATTACTGACCATAACATTCGTCGAAGACGTTATCCGGTCCTGACCCCCATAGATTATCGTAAATTCATATCATGTATCATCGTCTAGGATCTTTTCTAGCCTTTGGTCGTTCACAGGTTATTCTGCAAAAGTCGTTTACGTGCATAACATTCATCAGTTCCTTGAGGTGAGACTTGAGTGCCTTGCGATTTTTGGTCTTGTAATCGCAATCTTAATGGTATTCACACTTTAGTTAATGGTTCCTTTTCTTTGGATCACTAAACATATTATCGGGCCATTTTAAATATTTTTTACCTCGAATCTTATAAAAGATCTTCTATATCGGTTGAAAGAACATTATATTAACTACCTTGAATGATTTTTTGGGATCTTTTTTCTCGACTCCTTTCAGGTTCTCATTTTACTTTTTACCTCATTTCTTATTCACCCCTTCATTTTCCCAGATTTTGGGCTGCTTTTATAAATCTCCATTTTGACCAAATCTAGTCACTGTATCTTCAACCTTGGCGTATTTCTCGATTGTTGCCATTGGGTAATCAATTATAATGGAATCTCACTTAGTGAGGGATTTGTAAATCATGGAACTTCTTGGCAGATCATTTTTGAAGGACGCCGCTATGAATTTCTCAATGTAGTCTTCTAGTTTGCTTTACACCTCTTAGTACCTTTTGGCGTACTCATGGAGTTTTTCCTAAGGCTTTTTATTTATCGTGATAAGTGAATCCATCTACCTCGGATGAGTTCTTCTAGTAATGAATATGGTCATAAAGGACTTTACCGTCTAATTGTAGGAGGTTATCTATCGGTGTAATGAATTTTTAAACCACTTCTGGGCAGTGTCTCCAGGACTAGAGGGGAATATTCAACACATCAATCCTTTATTAGTTTATTACAGTATCATCGCCTTGCTTTATTCCCTAACATGATCGATGGGATTATTCTTCCCATCATACACCTAGAATATTAGGGGATTAAACTTCTTAGGAAGCTCAAACTTCTCTTTTTGGGCTTCCTTTTCCATCTTCTCTAGGCACCTTTGGAGTGCGACATTCTACTCCTACTAGATCCGGTTAGTATCCCTTTGATCTCGGAGGTGCCTCTCATAGTTATTAATGAGCCTTTCGATTTGGTTTTATCATTCAAGCTCCTCATTTTTCATCATTTCATCCTCTTGAGGATGATAAAGATCATCAAAGGATTGATAATACTCACTAATCTTATATCTAACCTCTAAGAGGGAGGGGTTAGTTGTTGAACCTCATGGTCATCGTGATTGCCATAGTCAACGGGGTAGCCCTCTAGATATCCGTAACTGTGTTATTGATGACCCTCCTAGTCAACGACATTCATATGATCTTTGTTGGATGAGTGTGACATTTAAGGAATTTAGCTAATGATAAAGAACTTAGATCATTTCCCATAAACAACGCGAATTGTAGGTGGTAATTTCCCACAATGTTAGTATTTAATATGCATGTGCTAAATTAAGATAAGTATTCACGGAGAAGGATAAAAAACAAATAACATATAAATGCTATAGAAACGTGGCTACGTCCACGAGGGTTCGGGGTTATTATTTTTATAACTCAGATAACTTGTCGACATCGTTATAGTATTGCTTAATAATATAATATCACATGCCTCTCTCATTGAGATAGGGGTTTATATTTGTAGCGAAGCTTAAGATAGTCTTAAGATCCTTTAATATCTATCTCTAGAAGTTCGACCTTATCGCTTATCAGTTTTAACCATTCCAAGTGATAGAAATGTGGGAGTCTTCCACTACTTGGACTCTTCATTAACTGTAGGTGCACATGGGCTATAACAGTTGTGATGAGCACATGACTCTGCAAATATAAACCACACATATCTAAATTGTACACGTTTAATAACTCAGCCGAAAGAGTGCTGTTGAGTGACATCTTAGGGGGATGTATTTGGATTAGAATTTTCCGCTCCCATAGATAATGCCAAACTGATGAGACTAGAAATCGTTTAGGAATTCAGATCCACAGTTGCTAGATCTCAGACGGGTTAAAGGACATATATATCAAGGTGTTAAATAGTGATTTAGAGTTGATCGAACCTCAAGATACGGTCCTACATCCACTCTTCAAAGAGGTTATGCATGTTTAATAGAAATCAATTGAGTATTACAATCTAAAATACCCCTTGGTATTTGGCAAAGGATGTCTAAGGTATTGCGTCCTTTTTCAGCAGTCTAGAGGTCCTGAGGAAGTAACTGTGTGACTTATCTAAGGGTTCGTGAGTGCTACTTTAGGTCTTAAAAAGACATACAAGGTATATAACTTCTAGGAAACACTTATAAATTACAATATATATTCTCAACAGTAGGTTCAGAGTGATAAATAAAGAGTACAGTGGAATAATACTTATAAATCTATTTCTTCTCTCACTTTGATTAGTTAAACTTAACTTCTCCCTTATCCTAACCTCCTATCAATACCGACTGATAAAAAAGGCAACAGGTAGACAGACACAACATAGTTGGGGTGTCCCTGAGGTTTGTCGCTGTCCGTAAGGTGGTGAAGTGTTGGCTAAAATATTTGCAAGTGGTATATGAGGGTTATTTGAGTGCATTAAATGCTGATGGGAGCTTTCATTGCAAGTGGAATTGAGTAGTGACATTAGGTAAAATAGTGCTCTACTTTCCACCTACCCATCAGAGCGATCAAACAAGCTCTTTGGGAGGTCATGGAGGACTGGAACTACCACCGGGCTACCATGGGTTGATTTTGAGGTGTTTTTTAGTAAGGTACTGTGGCTCGTAGGGATAGATGACCTCATGAGGCCATTTTTCTCCAACTTGAGGTTGGATCAGGGCATAATTGGTATGTTGCAGGCCTTGGGGTTTGTTAAGGAAATGTGTTGGAACGATTAAACATCTTTAGGGAGGAAGGGTGAAATTGAGGTGTAAACCCAAACCATAACTCATCCTTCGGGGGCCATAGATGCCTTACTCCACAACTGGTAACCCATATGAGATCTGGGATCAATCGTGGAACCTCTACCTTGTTATGGGGGTAAGCCGAAAGGTTTAAAGTAACTGGAAAATACAAATGCCACATAATGTAGTATCATAAGGTCCTATGACCAACAAACAGAGTTGCAAGAACTTAAACCTTGGCTTAAAACTGTAATACCCCGTGATTTTTAATGACTTTTAAAATGGGTTATATTTTAAATTAATGGATTAATTGGATTTTATTATTAATTAAATCATTTGGGTTTTATCCAAATTGAGAATATTAAAATGTATGATTCTGAATATTACTTAAAGATATTTAGGAAATATATGAATGTGATGCTCTTGATATTGCTGTGAGTTGTTAATTCAGTAATTTGAATTTTTAGTCAGATATGGTATGGGACGTGTCAGGACTAATTTGTTAAATTAAAAAAGAAAACTTATTTTTACATCAACCTTATAGTCGTTTTGACTGCGTCATTGCGTCCAAAAGGGTTGAAATAGTCAGAAAAGTCTATTTGGACGTCGGTTTTGGGTCTCGGGTCATTTGGAAATGAAACGACAACCCAAAAGGGCATTTTGGTTATTTTTAAAAGGGGAATGAATAGTGATTTCGGATTTTGACTTATTATAAGTATTTGAAGATTAAGTTTGCGTGGGTTATTCATCTCATCTACACAAAATAGAGAAGTCATCTTCCTAGAGAGAGTGAAAAGTTGCTTGGGAAGATAAGAGTTTACTTGGGAGGGAGAAGAACTAAGAACCAAGGGTCACCACCACCGGAGGTTGACTGGAGAAGGGAGAACCACCTAAGATATACTACACCAAAGGATCAGATCTTCATTAAAGGCAAGTGTTTGATAATGGCAATCTAAGTTTGTATATTGTCCATGCTAGAATAGTTATTAAAAGAGATGATTTTTCATGTTTGGAAGAAATAATGGAGTTATTAAATGGATTTCTGGAAAATGGAACTATATAGGAATCAAACTCATGTTGTAGGTAGATAGAAATCCAAGAAATAACCATAAATCTGTTGAAGAAATTCTGAGAATCTATGGTGTGTTCTTGAAGATATCATGTTTATAATTTTATGGAAAAATAGGATGAATATATGCTTTTAATTCAAACTCTTGATGATTCTAGAATGTTTAGAGCATTAGAAATCATTCACATATATTGCTATATCATGTAGTAATAATTATAAGTCAGTTGGGTAGTTAATATGAAGTTTTGGATGATCAAAAGTGATGAAACCCATAGTAGAAGAAATGCAGAAAACTAGGCTATTATCTGGGCGATCGATCGATCGACCCCTTGCCTTCGATCGATCGACCTCCCAAGAATTCCTAAAGTTGTTTCTTTTTAATGTTTATTCTTATCCCAAACCTTTGGTAGATCTTTTGTGATTATTAATTGGATATTATGGGACTTATATAATATCATTAAGCCCTAGATAAGATTTCAATTAATTTGATTGGGATTTAACTGATAAGAATAATTATAATTAAATTGGAAGAAATTTCGGTTGCTAGATTAATTTTTTGGATTCTAATTGGTATGCATGAGGATTAATGATAGGTCCAGTAGGGTAGATTTAATACAACACCTGGGTATCCTTAAGTTTACAAGAGGGTTTAATCCTAAGTGAAAGAAGATGTGTTTATAAGAGATTTGAAACTATCAGTTTTAACCCTAATTAAAAGGAGAGTTTAATTCGTAGTACTTTGGGAAAGATGACGATATGGAACAGTAGGGTATTAGTGACTTCTTACTGAATATATGTTGAGGAAAAACCTATTTGAACCTTGAATATTGGGTGAGGCTCGGGGATAATTAAATTAAGAAGTAAAGTTATGATATATTAATACGTGGATGTAAAGAGATATACCGCTACATATGGGAATAATCAAAGGGTAATTTGAGTACCCTGTTGATAGTATATTATAGGTATGATAATGACTATTTGATTGATTTATGATTATGTGTATGACATACCAAGCTTACTTGCTATCGACGGGAGGTTTGCGCGTGAGGGCAGTCATATCTTGATGAATCCATGGGATCTTTGATTTGTCGCTCGAGAACATAGGTCTATGAAAGACATATCGGGGAGTTGATAACTCCGCTGACTGTGGGTACGTAGGTATGTGTGTGACCCATGGATACGAGAACTATGTTTGCCTCTAATTTGTTTGTTGATGCTTGTGGTTCGAGGAATCCTTACCGAACCTTTAGTCCCCTATTCGGCGACCACCGATGATGGGAAATGATAGCAGAGTAATGCATTGCACCACAGCTATGACTCGGGGGCGGTATTATATATATATATATATATATATATATATATATATGTATGTATATATATAATGATGAATTAAATGTATGTGTATGTAGTGGTTAAATAAATCTACTGTGTGATAATTGTAGATAACATTGAATTGAGAAAAAAAAAGAATTGAAATAAGTTAATGAATATTTATTGAAGAATTTAATTCATATTAATGAGAAACGATTCATGTTAATGAGAAACGTATATGAATAATGATATGACGTATGGTATGGGACATACGGGGTTATGATATGAGATGGAAATTATAATATGGAAACTAGTGAGGATGAACCTTTAACTAGGAGGTTAATAGAAAACGTTAGGTGTGCACTCTAGTTGAGATGTGAGAATAGCAAGTGAGAGTTGGATACTAACATGTACATAATAAATGCTTTATTTAACTTGTTAAGTACTTGTTGTTTTCAAAATCATTTTCACAATCGGGCTCTAACCCATTTCCTTGCATATTCTCTTTTCTATTGTACCTTCTATATCAGGTGTCTAGCAGCAGGGACGCCAACCTTAGTGGATTATGACGAGCTATGGAGCTATAGATTTTTTCTTAGACGCCTATCTTCATTTGATTCACAGTATTCTTATAGTTAGGGCATGTCGCCCAAAAGATTTTAGTTATCTCTTTTCTATCTGAGTCAAATACTTTTGTACTCGTGTCATTTTAATACATTTGTTATTGTTGGGATTACAATATTGGATTATTATGTGGGATTCTTTATTCCAATTACATTTAAATTCTTTTGTGTTATCTGTTCTATTATAAGTGTTGTAGAATAAAATGTGTAGTGTTATTCTTAAATTGAAAATGGTTTTTGTTGAAATTAAAATTTGGAAAGTTTTTAACACCAGCTTAATTGGGTATTGGGTGGGTTGTAAATGTTTTCGACAATGATGCTAAGAATGAGCCAACTGTATATTCTGTTTTAATTTGGTATGGGACTGGCCACCCGGTATTTAATTAGGCGGGGTGTTTCAAAAACTTTAACCAAGGTCTAAAGGCCAAAAATAAAAAGTTACGAGGATTTCATCCACGGTTTCAGGCTTAAGCTAAGGTTTCAGGACCCAAAATTCAAGTTGAAAAGATTCCAACCTTACCTCAAGACTACCAGTCAAAGATCTCATGACTCAAAAAGACTACAATCCTCAGGTTCAACAACCTTAAAAAACATTGTCAAACGTATCAAGACCCATAAAATACCAAAGGGAATTATTGGTATTTTCATCCATAATCCCAAAAGGCTAAGGTCCAAATATACACAAACATCCCATTTCCTTACACCTAAAATTTTCTTTTACCATGAAGTTATACAAAAAGCATTGTTAACCTCACCTAGACACCCGAGACCCATTTTTAGAAAATCTAAAGAAAAACTTTTGTTTTCAATTTTTTCTTCGAGGGGTTAAATGTTCAAACACAATTTTTTTGAAAACTTCAAGTTTTTCAAAAGAAAAGGTTTAAGGACAAAGGTTTAGAGGTTTTAAGTCCCTATGCGAAACTTCATAACATCCTCCTGGGGGGGGGGGGGGGGGGGGGGCTAAGGACCAGAGGCTTTTCATCCCAATATGTCCTCAAAATTTTCTAACTCTGGAGGTCTTTTAACCCTTTTAAGGACTTCAAGTTCAAAATTCTCTAATCCGGAGGTCTTATAACCCTTATAAGAACTTCAAGGTTCAAAATTTTCTCATGTTCGGAGGACTTATGACACTAATAAGGACTTCAAATTTCAAATTTTCCAAAGTTCGGAGGTCTTATGGTGCTTATAAGGACTCATATTTAAAAAATTCCCATGTCCAGAGGTGTTATGTCTCTTATAAGGACTTTAAATTTCAAATTTTCCCAGTACAGAGGTCTTATGACCCTTATAAGGACTTCATATTTCAAATTTTCCTAAGCTTGAAGTTCTTTGGACCTTTATAAGGACTTCAGGTTTCAAATTCTAGAGCAAAATTTAAAGCATGAGGTCTTAGGACCCTTTACAGGTATGATTTTAAGACTTTATGCCCAAAATTTTTTGGGGGTAACTATTCTTGCAAAAAATTGTGGCCTTCAATATTAAATAAGTGCAAGTATTAAGTTTCTAACGATTTTAAGGTCTAATAACCCACTATATAACCTAATTCTTTACTTCAAAAACTTAGAAAGTATGAGGCTTTGGGTCGTAGGACATATATGGTAGCTTTGCATTAACAAATTCAAGAGTCAAGCTGCTTTACTAAGTTATTTTGGGGCTGAGGTTGTACTACATATGGGCTAAGATCTCAAACAGTACAAAGCAATATAAAAATTACTTAGAAAAGCAAGAAAATAATGATGTGAATAGTAAAGAGAAATAAAATCTCATGACTCCCAAACTACATTTTTATTGAAGATAAAAGGGGAATTACAAGAAATGCCCATGGAACAAAACAAAAAAACAACTACATAAAAAGCTATTACAAGGCTTGATATTAGTAGGGCAAAAAAAGTTTCACTTTTTCTAGGGATTGATTATTGCTGAGAGGTAGAGGCCTTCTTCAGAACTTCTTTTTTTGGAGCTTGGGAGTAGAGGCTTTAGCACCATCACCATCATTGCTTCCTTCATCATCCAAGCGTTCTTCCTATGATTGATGGACATTAAGGAACAAACTAGAGACATCTATGTTAGGAAATATTTATTGGACTTTGGCTTTACAAGCTACAAAACTAGAGGTAACGTTCTAAAATATGTACTTCTTGATGGCTTTAGACTTATGGTAGGAAAACAACTGGCTCTACACAGCAGAAAAAATCTTTCCTTGAAGTTCCATCTGCATGACCAAGGCTTAATCATATCTATTTTTTAGAGACTCGTGATGGGAAATCAGTCGGACTTTCTCACCCGTAAGGTCTTTGATCGATTGCTTTAAAAGTACCACATCACCGTTAATTTGAAGAAGACTCTCTCTGAATCCCTGAAGCTCAGTCCTCTAATAATGAAGATCCTCCACCTCCTTAGTCAGTTCAATATGACCACATGTATCGAGATCTTTAACTTTGTCCATAAACCCTCATGGAACCGCTAGAAAAGATGCATTGTCCCTAAGAAACTTCAAGTTCAAAAGCTCCTCATATTCCAAAGAGGTAACTTGGGTCTTCAAAACATCCATATCCCTTACAAGAACCTCCACCCGCAGCCTGTGTGAATGTCCTATAGGGTTTTAATATATGGAAAATGGTATAAAAGAGGCAAACCAACTATTTTTAATTTTTTCAAATCTAATCCAAATTTTAAACATTTAACCCAAATTAATCTGAGAAACAATTTAAATTAATTATTGTGATAAACATATTAACCAATTTCATCTTAGCCTAAAGCATGCATCTAGGTGAGTGCAGGATAACATAAGTAAATCAAACCACAACTTTTGATGTCCGAAGAAGGCCCAAAAGGTTAAAACCTCATATGACGTAACTAACGTAATTCACTATAATGAGGAAATACAAAAGTTAGACGAATGACTTACATAATGACTTGACGCCCTCACAAGCCTTCATGCGCCTTTTAACCATTCACATATCCTACACAGTGACACACACGAATCCACCTACACAGTGCCACAATGCATGAGGCCACACTTGCCTCTGTATCGAACAATACAGTCTCAACAACCATCGTACACGGAGCCCACCTTATGTAAAAAAACTAGGCATGGAATCCACTACATTAAACAAATACTCGATAACATGAAGAGTAAACCAAGGTAGCCAAAACTAGATCTCAAAGCATATATATGATGAAACATGAATCTAAAAATGATGGGTGTAAACTAGGGTTTTGGGTTGAAAACTTTGACCATAAACAATTATATAAAATTGGAGAGATTTTTGGGAACTCAAAAAATAGGTTAAAGGCTCAAATAAAACTGCTCCTAATTGTTGTAGGTTTTCCAAACACGGGATAAAGATGAAAAATTTAATTAAATCTTGAAAATATAAAAAGTTCATCGTGACATTCGAACGAGGTCTCAAGGCTCATTTGAACGACTCTACAAAGTTAGTTAGAATAAAAAATCAAATGAGATTTCAAATGAAAAATTAGAGTAAGATAAAATCCAATCATTCGAAGTTCGTTGGATCAATTTTGTCGAGATCCAAGGTTTCGTTTAAACGACATCATGAATGTCATTAGAACGATTCAACGAAGTTCATAAAACCATTTTAAAAATTATTTTAAAACATTTTAAAAACCATTTTATAAAACTAACACCCAATATTAAATTTCAAAGGATCAAAATATTTACGCATTCATACTAAGGAATTACTCGGAACATGAAGACAAAAACAAGGCACGAAACTCAGCACGATGATGTGAACTACCTTGGCCACTACATCGTGAATCAAACACGAAGTAGGCTTTAAAGGTCAAATATACCCAAGTTCTAACTTATGACTCAAATATTTAGTCCAAACACATAATGAACCAAAATACATACAAATTGGCTCTTTCAAAAAAATTTCCTTACAAATCCCGCCCTTTGTCTTTTTCGAGATAAAACACATAAAAAAACTATGGGTCATTAAACTCATCTAAAAGACTCAATTCCTAACCCCAAAAGGAAAAATTATAACTTGACCGATACATAAACTGAGTAGCTTTGCTTCTTGTGAAAACTTTGTTACATCATTGCAAACCTAGACACTTAAACACACATTCAAATGCAAAGAGAACATATGACAATATAAACTGCATATGAATAAACCGTCCCCCTTTGTCTAACAATCTCTACCTAAGTTAGGACGTCTCCCCCTAATGAAAAAATCTCCCCTATACTATAAAGATTGAGATATCATTACTCCCCCTTTTTGTTCCGGGATAAACAAATATAAAGATGCATAATAAAACAATTTCTCCCCAATATAACCAAATATCTCCCAAATGAAACATGTGTAGGCATAACGGAAAAACAAGAATATCATGAAGTAATGTGTAGAGAACCATATAATTAATCTAAACAATGATCAAGGAATACCAAAATGAAGCATGATATTCCAATATCAAAAAGCAACAAGAGATACCAATTTTATCATACAAATTACAAATTTGAAACCACTTGAAATTAAAACATAACATGTGGCATACATACAGTAAATTCAAATGAAAATACTTAAAAAATGATACCATATATATAAATATGCAAAAGTTACCAATGCTACACACACACACACACACACACACACACACACACACAGATATATATATATATATATATATATATATATATATATATATATATATATATATATATATATATATATATATATATATATATATATTTATATATATATATTTATATATATATATATATTTATATATATATATATATTTATATATCATTGTATTTTACTATTCAGTAAACATATAAGATAGTTCAGGGTTTAGATTAAAGCCACCAAGGCAATAAATGAATGTGGTGGTGCTGGTTGGGGGGGGGAGGGGGGGGGGGGGGGGGAGGGGGGTATTAATGACATTCTTTTCCTCCTTTCTCCCTTTATTATTTCCTTTTCTACTCTTACCCAAAATTTAAAACCATGGATAAAATTGGAAATTACACATTTTCGAGATGGGTGTTTTAGTCTTGTTCCATCATTCATTTAGTTTATCCCTATAACCCAAATGCACTCCCTCTCTCTTGGCCACAACCTACACACGCTTCAAATCACCAAATCTCTCCATAACGCAGTGGGTTTTTGAGTTTAAGGGTTAGGATTTTAAGACTATGAACATCAATTTCAAATTTGGTGGGGTTTTGAATTAAAACTTTGGATTATTTTAACGTCGTTTCTTGATTTATGTATTTCAAATGTTAGATATTTTGGCCGTAACGGACCCGAAATCTCAAGATCATATGGTATCTCTTCTTTTATTTCTTTTTTCAATCACAAGATTCCAAGGTTTGTAGTGTATTCAGGTTTTTAATGGTAGATTTCAAGGGTTTTTGCAATCTTGGTTTTTTTGGGTTATGGTGTATTTATTTTTACTAAGCTATACTTTAAGTGTAAAAGCTTTTTTGGTGTTTGAGTTTTGATTATTCTAGTTTCAGTTTCACTGTTTGGCCTTTTCGTAATTATGTTTTTGTTGTTTTTGTAGGAGATGTATGGGTTAAAAGTATCTAATTTACAAGTATATTCAAACTTTAATATAGGAGATCTTTATATGTATGTTGGTCTTCGATTTTTGGATTTATGCACTTTGTTTTTATGTGGGTTCAACTAGATACCATGGTTAGGACATGGTTGGGTTGTTATTATGCGATTTTAGAGATTTTTATGATAGATGATAAAATCGGGTTATCACCATACTGATGGGGTGACATTATTCAAAAATTTGATTTTTTTCCTCTTTCAGGTTATTCGGGTTTCAGATATCCATTGAAGTTGGGGTATCATTCTCCTTTTTATTTGAATTTTGTTATTATTTTGAATTTGTCGGTCGGTATTTCCATATGTTCTACTATTTGTGTTGTTTTCATCTATTTTTTAATACTCAAACATTGAGTAGCTTTTTTCTGTTTGGGTACCATTTTAAACACATTACATCTCATTCGTATTTTGAGTCTCTTATCGAGACCGTATTCGTATTTTATTAGTTAAAACACCATGTTGTGCATAGGATTGAGTGTTTTTCACAATTTGGAATGGGTGTTGGATTTCACAATTTCTTAGGTATTTTTACGGGTTTCATAGTTTTAATTATAGTTTGTTTGGCACTTTTTTAAATGATTGTTGCATTTCAGAGTATTGTTTATAGTTTGGGATCTATTTTTACGAGTTCACGTTCTTTCTTTTAGAATTAAAATGTTTCACTTAATTTTTTACAATATACGGAATCAATATATAAATATATTTATAGTTTTTTTTTTATTCTTAATTTATCTACAATTGGTCAATGGTAGGGAATTATGGTTGACCTGGAATCTATATACAGATTTCTGTATTCATTTTGTTTATATTTGGGAACTTATGGTTAAATATATATATGGAACAAATATGGAATGTACTTTTACATTCCTTCATCATTTTACTATTGGCCTACCTTTAATATTAGGCCGAGTAGATTAATTTTTTCATGCTAATTTTTTGAAAGAACTTCGAAGTTCACGTTTAGACATTTGTTGAAATTCCACATATCTGAGTTGTTTTGGGGTGCCACTCACTCTACTATATTTTTTGTTCTTCTCAGGTGCAAGATAAAATGATACAATGTTGCCCGCAAATCATGGATCTCCGGCACTATATATTTAAGTAATTGGAAACATATCAAATTTATTAATAACATTATAGTATATAGAATTTGAAATGGTTGCAGATATATCACCTGATTTGGAGTGCTTCAATTTTATATTCAAGTGGTTGCAGATATATTAAATTTGAAGATTTGTAAGGTAGTTGATGATTACGATTTAAGCAACCACCGTTATTCAAAATTTGGCTACATGTTTCATGCTAGATTTAATTTATCTTTAATGTTTTGTGACTGGCTCATTAACATGCCATGTGGTTTTAATGACTTCTTATATAGGTTTTTCTTCACACATGGTTACATCTTACATAGGTAATGTGTTTGGTTACATCACACATGGTTGCATCTAAGTAGTTTCATTCATATTTTAATTACAACTTAAGGATTTCTAGCTGTTTGGCGATTTTATGCCTCCGAAAATATTCTATGTCTACTATTTGGTTATATCTTACAGAGATATGAAGTTCTCTTCGAATATTTATACTCGAATATTACACGATCTGGTTTTAGCAAATGAGCTGTAAAAGTAGTGCATTCTTAATACACGATTTGTGTTTTTCTTTGCTTAGGTGAAAGATCAGGTGACAAGATATGTTAGTATCAAGATAAAGTGACAAAAGTCGTCTACACTTCATTTCACACTATTACTTTTTGATTAGTTGATTAGTCATTGTTTTGAACATCAAGAATTAGGTATCGGTGGTGTGAGGAAAAATCTTATATTAGCATTAAAACTTGAAGAATGATCATGTTTGCAACTTAAAGATTTTTATGTGTGTGTGGCTATCTATTACAGTCACACTTATTATAAATATTATAGTCACATTTGCAGATATAGGTTCGGGACTAAAACCTGAGATATTTTTCATATTGGTCAAGGTATATTGGTATGTGATACCAGTAACTGTTGCATGTTCAAGTTAAATTGGCCTTACTCCAAACAACATGATGCATAATACAAACATTAATTCCACGTAACAAATGGGGAACTAAGAGCTGAATGGAAAAAGCTACTGAATTGATACATGAGTCTCATAAACAATGAGAGTTTGTAATCTCTCCCAATTAAAAAATCTGCAGTACCAAATGTGAATGTAGGGGAAGACACTTACACTTTCAATCGAAGAAACTACAAGATTTCCTTTCAATCATCTCATTTTTTTATCGGTTGTGCCCTTTTCAAGTCTAAAAATGTGTCTGTTGATATTTTTTTGTTGTTGTGATCATTTTTGTTTAGATATTAGTGTTTGATTTTATTAATGATTTCATTTTGTTTGTTGTTCATTGTCCATATGGTCCTGTCATGTTTTAGCAATTTGGTACAATCAACATGATATTGGTATCGCACAGATGAGCAAAGGAATGTGTATAGTTTATCATCTTCTTATGCAAACAATCAATATGATATTGGGTTTCTCGAGTCAAATCAATATTCGACATTAAAAAATGATGTAATGGATCCAATGCCTTTCCCACATAGTGTTGGAGGACGTGGGGCCAAATATGTTATTAATAGCAGTGCTCCTACCTATGAGGTGATTACAATTGAGAAAGAAATTGCTGATAACAATGTTAGTAATAAGATGCTCCGAAGCATGGGATGGCAACGAATTTCTTCTCTTGGTTTTGTCTACATTTTTTACAATAAAATTTCTTTTAAAATTTTATGTAAGGTCTGGGTTTGGGGTTCTTCTATATTGATTATGTCCTTGATATACTGAAACTTTGTTCCAACACGATGCGCATGCTTAAATTCTCTACGATGCTCGAGGCGAAGTTAAGCAGAGGATAATGTTTTTACTCGCTAATAGTTTGTGTTATGCTTTAATGTTTATAGGTGCAACAAACCTCCAAATATGAAGATGGAGATTAAGTTAATTACAAATTTTGGTGACAAGCATCACTTTGAACATTTGGAATAACCGATTAAACCTTAGGGTAAGAAATTCTCATGATTTTTATGATCTACTCTATTATATGAGTAAGAGAACAATGGTGTTTCAGATTTGAGGTTTTAAAGAGATAATAAACATGGGATTTTACATATGTACGAATATTTCATATTTAGACTTGATAAACTGTTGTCGAGTGAAATCAATGGGCCCATGAACCTATCAGACATGCTTTCCAGTTTGGACATCACCACGTGTTTTCACCCAGATATAATCACACTAATATATTCCACCGCACTAGCATTGGGGAGAGAATAAATGCACAAGATGGTGTCTATTTTAGTTGATTTCGTGGTGGTATACATGTATGACTAGGTAAACAAACAAGTTGATGAATTGGCTCAAGAAGAAGGACTAGAAAATAAGTATTCCATTGAATTATGGTTGGTGAAAGTTAAGGGTTATGGGTTAATATTCTCTATATGTTTGGAGGACTTCAAGGTGGTTTTAGAAATTGATCGTATGGGTGCTCGTACATTTTTCACCATTCTTGGATTGAGAATTGGTTAAACAAGGGTACTAGGTGTCCCCTGCTCGCACATTGTTTTACACTTGTATATGCATGTTTATGTCATGCATTTCATAAGAAAAAAATTCAACAAGTAAAATAACATTATCAATTCTATCTATTACGTGACTAGTTGTTAAAAAATACACTACGTTATTTTTAAATTGGATTCTTAATCTCAGACCTTAAAAGGGAATGTATGACTCTTCAAATAAGTGATGTTTGAGATGCTGGAAAATTTGAAGAATTGCATAGAATTTTAGAATGTTCATTAAATACTTTCATGTTTATCAATTAGTTCTATTAACTTTACTTTCATAGTATCTCTTTAATTACTCTCATGTTTGTTGTTTCTTGAACAATAGCAATATGAGAATGTTATATTATGACATGTTTGAAGCATTAAACATTTTTAGAACTCTTTAGTGTTATAAAAATTACAATAGCAATAGCAATATGTTATGTTCATAATACATCTCTAAATTTTCTCCTGTTATTGTTTCTTCATAATGTAAGAGATGACACTTGAAAAGTATTAGTAGAAGTCTCTAAAAGAAGTTTTTCTCATGTCCTTGGTTGATTTCGATGATTCGAGGGCATCTATTTAATTTTGAATATCCTTTTTGCAAATGATAATTTGGAGTATGGAGCTGGCATCAAAGATATTCGTACCATCCCTTCAATTTTGAATCTTTTTTTTTGCGGATGATAGTTTGATTCATGCAATCAAATTCAAGGCATAATTTATGAGTTGTGACTTCTCCGGTATTGTGTTTTGTTCTATGTCTGTATATATCATGGGTAAAATAGATGAAGTTGAAGAAAATAGGTTCTTTTGTTCTATGTCAGTATATATCAAACTCAAGTAATATAAAAAATTGACTCAGTTTTATGCAATGACAAAATCAATTTTATTCTACATGTATAATTTGACTAAGAGTTGTAGTTTCATACTTAAAGCCATTCTCTGTTCTAACTTTTTTAGTACTAACTAATTTTTCCTTAAATTTTTCATGTGGTGTGTGCTATCGAAAATGGGAGGAGTGAAGGAAATAAAGAACCAATTTAAATTTACATGGTATGATTTGACTCCTTGTGACAGTCTATTTACATGGTATGAAATTTACATAACTTTTTTACGCCTTGCCCTTGCCTACACAGCCTGTTGGATTTGTTGTTGATGATCATGGCGGAGTTATCATGGCTTCCAACAAACGGATTGTTACCATTGTTGATTCAATCAGTAATTTTCCATTAGATTGTATCATAAGGAGAGTGTTTAGAAGTTCGAATTAGGATGAGTGCTTGTTGCTCTACCCAGTTGACACTCGTGTTCAAATATTGAAGAGCACAAACATTCCCAATGCTTCTTATGACCTTGCTAAAATATCGTTGTCCTTAACGAAGAAGTCGTAGGAATCCTTCCCAATGTTGCTTATGCCCTTGCCAAAATACACATGCATATGACGTATATCATATTCTGTTATACATCACAAGGATGATTTTGTTATACATGTGCATTTAAGTAATTTTTATTTGTTAAATTGGGTGGATATCGAACTCTGTCCAAAATTTGTAAATTGTTTACACTTAGTTGTTTTGTAAAAAAATTAAATTAAATTTTGATGTTGTTTACACAAAGTCCTAGATGTACTATTAATATGGTTGTTGTTGGGAATTTACTATTTTTTAAATAGGGGATAGTCCAATAAATAAAGGAGAATTGTACCACAATTTCTAAAATGTTTACATGGTGTTATGCTATACCACATTTCTGTTATACAGTAGTTAACAAGTATTACAAGATCCATGATGGATTAAACACGGTGAATAATCATATAAACATATAGAAATTTGCCTATTTTTTTTTAAAATTATGTGTTATAAAAAACAATTTCACTTAATAGGTTCGGATCACAGTGTATGTATGTATGTTAAAAAAATCAATTTTTTTTCTTTTTTTAAACTAACAGATTCGTATCATAGGTTATTTCAAAAACTGTTTACCTACATCGAACAATATACGACATATGGTCCTATGAACGACGTATACTTTCGAAAATTAGTGTCGTGCCTATCAATTAAATTATTTATACTCAATTAAATACTTTCAAAAAAAATATTCTTCCTTCAGAAAAATTGATCGTGATTGATATTTTGGAAAACTATACTATATTACAAAACTTTTATGACTTGACCACACAATTCATACCTCAGAGAATTGTCTTCGTGCCTTCATGCATGCGCACGATTTTAGAAATTATGACCAATTTTTTAAAATTATACTTTGTTTTGTTGAGGAACAATTTTTTTTCCATTCTGCAATTACGTACATAAAAACATTTCGCCGTTTTGCGACTACGGACTTTGGAAATTTTCGTTATGCCTTCAGGCATGGCCATACACTAGTTTATATATATATATATATATATATATATATATTATATAAACAACTATAACATGATATAAAACACATAAGCTTTACAAACTAGCAGAGTATCGACGTGTCTAAACAAACATGTGGTAAACGAATTGAAGGGGCGTGAACTAGAAGCAAAAGAATTATAACTCAATCACTCAAAAATGTCCAACAAGTTCTATTTGACTTGATTAACTTTACCAAATTAAGATTTAGCCTTATAGTGACAGATAAATTGAACTCGTAATGAACAAACAATCACAATGCACACTATCATAGAAAATATTGATGAATCTCAAATTAATAATGTCAAATATTAATTAACAAGGACTCGTTGTGAAAACCCATTGATCATCAACTCATAGCACACTCAAAATATTATATATATCAATTTTTTCACTCTCATTTTTTTGAAAATAACAATTTTTAAGAATCTATGGAAAACAATTGACCTTGAGAATTTTTTTGCTTTTCGTTGCCTCTTAATTTTAGGATCTTACCAGTGGTGGACTTTCATGTAAGGAAGATTTCTCCTTTCGTATCCATTTCCCGTGCACTCTCATATTTTCAATAAAGAAACAAACTCCCAGGAAATTGTTCTTATATGCACAAATCCCCCAACCAAATATATATATATATATATATATATATATATATATATATATATATATATATATATATATATATATATATACACACACACACACACACACTAGCGGAATAACCGTGCCTGAAGGCACGGAGAAAAGTTTTCAAACTTATATGAATCGTCAATAATTTAAGTCGAAATGATTTTTAGAACACAAATAAGTGTGAATAGTTTACAAAATTTAGGCTAACTTTCTTTTGTTTACAAGTCTAACACCCCATTTGAGGAAAAAAAAAGTACTCCAACAACAATAATATTCCAACAAATGTGTAAATAATTTAGAAAATTTGGACCAAATTTCCTCTATTTATAAGACTATCTATAATATTTAAGTCAGAAAATCCAACAACAATAAAAATAATCTGCAACAACAATACCAATAGTACGCAAGCAACGGTGTTTTAATTCTTATGATACGTAATATACTCGAACACGGGACCATTTGGTCCTTTCTTACAGTATTGATCATCTAGATAAGAAGAGAACAAAATACAGTTAGATAAAGGAAAAACTAATTATGATTTTCAAACTAAATGAACATTCATTCACTATTTTTTGGGTTTGTACTAAACTAAACCATATTTACGATACTTTTTCCCACAAAAAATGAGCAAAAATTACCTCATGTTCAAATGTAATAATAAAATATCATTGATCGGATTAAGATAACATATATTAAAAATAAAAAAATTAAAAGCATAAACATATCTCAGACTCTAAAATGACTATAACCATCTTAATCCTAAGCCACCAACCCACCACCAAAAAATTCCATCAGAGTTAGAAAAAAAATCATGCAAAAATATGGAACAGAGTAGAAGAGGATATCATGCAAAAAGAAAAGAGATGAAATTATAAAAATCAGCCTGTGTCAATACACGGGATATGTACAAAAATATGCTTATGTCAAGACATTACAAAAAGTTAAAAAAAACGATAATAAAACCGATAAGAATCAAATATAGGTGATTTCAAACAAATAATAATAATCACTGCCATCTCACAAAATATTCAAGAATAATTTGGATCTTCTTATGAAAATAATTTGAGAAAATAAGCTAAACTGCATAGCAATGTATCAAGAAGATTAGTATGTAGATTATGACGAATCTTACCAATGAAATCTTTTTTTTAATTAAAACAACCACTACCAAATAAAATCGACACGACACGGCCAAAATAAAACACTATTCAACAACATATTGTATAAAATCTTTTTTTTAAAACTAAAACTAATACCACTTAAAGAAAAGTGGTATGACACGATAAAAATCACAACCCAATTTAAACGCAACACAACACACAACATAAATATAATTTTTTATATAAAATACAAACACAATCCAAAAAAGGCAACACGTCGCAAAATTTCTTTAGCAAAACATGAACTCAATTCGATTAAAAAGCGAAACGACATGTCACGACTCATCTAACTAATAATACCATCACTAATTGTTGCCCGGTTAACATTAAGTTAATTCTCTTGGAGAGTCGTGTTACCAAATTAAAATCGGGGGAAAAATATCTGAACTAATATTATTTTTCAAGGACAATAAAATGTTCATGCTCTAAACCACTACCAATCCTAGTAAAAATAGTACATAAGCTAATTTCAAACAATAAGCCAACACAAAAAATTAATTTGTGAGCTAAAAACTAAGCTACTTTCAAACTTTAAACCACTAAATCATCCCATCAAAACTATGAGATAATTGAAGTCCCAAAATCATCCCACATTCCCGAATCAAAATCATTTGTTGAATGTGGGACCGCGCCGGCGGCACTAATTAATCGCGATATTTTATTGAAAAAAATATCGCGATTAATTAGTGTCGCTGACGCGGACCCACTTCATTTGTTGAATGTGGGTCCGCGCCAGCAGCACTAATTAATCATGATATTTTATTGAAAAAATATCGCGATTAATTAGTGCCGCTGACACCGACCCACATTCAACAAATTGTTTTTTTTATATTGTTTTAAAAAAAACTATTTAATTTAAAAAAATTGTTTATAAATTAAAAGGTGTTAAAAGAAATTGTTTTTATAACAAAATAATATGAAACTTAAAAAAATAAAAGTGAAATGCGGTCGCTAGGCGGGCCATCTAGAATCGCTCGATATTATATATATACATATTGCACATTATAAGTAGAGGACATCCTGCCAAAAAAAATAGATGAGTCCTCAAAAGAGGGAGTTTCCACATGAACAGATGTTTTAAAAAATTAGAACAGTGGTTGAAGCAAGACAAAGAGTACTAAATTTAAAAAAATATATATACAATAAAATATATACACAATGTATTAGCATGTTAGCTAAACAACTTGTTATATGATCATAAACCAATTATTTTTATTAATGATACCTTTTCAATCCCCAAACAGAGATGCAATTCAGTTCCCAAATTGAACCACCTCCCCAAATACCTATTTCAAAATTGAAAACATACAAACAAATAGTTATATGAGTATTTATTTAATAACTTTTAAAATGCAAGGACATCAGGTAATTCCAAAAGAATTAATGAAATTAAAAGCTCATGCTTGTTTTTATACCTCAATTCACAATCCAATGTCAGTAAGCTTGTTCCTTTATCTAGCTTATTTAAACCAATCATAAAAATTAAGAACAAAAAATAAATACCAATTTAGGAATTAACTCAAACACCTTACACACAGTAAAAGTCTTTCGGAACAGGTTTATAAAACCCACCTAGCATCCCTGCAAATGTGAAAAATGCAAATGCGAAAAAGAGAGACACGGGAACCTAAGAGAGATAAACCGAGAGTTACACTACCATATAGTGAAGAGATGAGGTAAACCTTATTAAAGAAATCTCAAATCTTACACCACCCAGAACTGGAACACATGAACTCTGTTCGGAAAAACACATGAGTTTTAAGAATTCTAAAAACAATCCCCTGTGTATTTAATACCTATAAACGACGAAAAGTAGAGTCAGAAATTGAACACATAAGATATAAAATTAAGGTGTAACAAATGGCCAGATTTTAGAGAGAGAATGATGCAAATGGATACCTTTGGAATAGATTTAGAGTGAAACTTGACTCCAAGGGTGAGAGATCTAAGTCACATAACCCAAAAAAGTGTTAGATCTAACAATTATGGCTTAAAAAACCTAATTTCTAGAAAGATTGAGAGAGAAAATACCTTTCGTCGTTGTAGTTTCAAACGGAGGTGGAGAGAGAGGAAGGCAATCGATCTTGTTGACTTTTTGGAGTGGAAGGATTTCTTGAGGTTGAAGAAAGTGGGAGAATCACACACAAAGAGGGATGATTTTGGAGAGTGTGAAATGACTGGAAAATTTTTGTGTCCGTGTACGGGTAAAGAAAAATGATATGGCTTTGAATTAAAGTAGTGTTATCTGGTCGGGAAGGAAGAAATGTTGGGAATCCTTGTCGTCAAAAGGTTGATGAAGGCTTGTTGCGGTCCGAGTGAGCCAATGTTTGAGTGAATGAGAGAAAGAGAAAGAGTATTGTTGGTGAGTGAGAAAATGGGAGTAGGTGAGAGAGATGACGTGAGTGAGACATGTCTGGAAAGGAAGAGGCACTGTTGGTAATCGTGGGTGGGTAAAAGAGATTGAGTGGCTTGAGGCTGGAGATTAAAGATTTGGTACGACAGTGAAGCGGACAATTTTGCAGGCCCACGTGGATCGATATTAAACCGTTCCTTCAATGTCTTGTTGGCAAAATCGTGACCTCTAGTTAAGTTATCAGTTTATGTAACAGTAAAAAGCACTTACTCCTTTTATATATATATATATATATATATATATATATATATATATATATATATATATATATATATATATATATATATATTTTGTAAAACACCTCACTTAGCACATGTAACATATGGAGTTAAAATCCAAAAGAACTCATGCATTTGTGTAAAGAAGCATATTCAAAGTGGATCCATTAAGCAAGTCGTTTTTGAACTATTCACTGCAAGCATGATTAAGAATAATTTAACAATTTAAAATCACAATCAAGTGTTCTAGACATATGGATACATGGAATGAAGTGGAATAAAACACACTGATATGTCACATAAATGTGTAAAACTAAACTACACATGAAAAAAAATTGAATTTTGTAAACATTTCGCATGACATAAGAACAAAACACAAAAGATAAATAAAAAATCTTTTCGTATTTGTATACAATAAGACTCAAAAGATAAAATAAGAATAGAAAAGGCTCAAACCACAGATAACTAGCAAACACAAATTACATGAAGCACAAAAGGTAGTGTATGTTAACATGCAAACACAATCAACCTTTAAATTTAGCATGAGAAGTATCATGTGCCAGCATTTGAGAATCAACAAGTCCAACATGTAAATCCTCCAAATCTGATTTCATAACCCACGTAGGTGTTATCTAAGGCTCTTGGATTTTTTGAATCTCGGTTACTCTAGACTTAGACTTCCTTGGACCATTTCTAAGATCAAAGAAAAAATGCCTAAGGAGACCTTTCCTACCGTAATGTGTGCATGTGTACACATGAGGAATCATACCCTTGTCTTTACCTTTTCTAATGTTCCTATGAATGGTTGAATATCTCAAAAGCATGGTATTGGCTATAGTAGCAGAAGCATTTGGATCATCCAAGCTAATCTCGCAATATTCATAGTTGATTTGGATGGTGCCTAACATTTTATCCAACGTTTTGTCATAGACTCCAATCCAATTTAACAGTACTTGACTCTCTCAATCTCTCCTCTAAGTAAATAATCCTAGACTCGAACAAACAACGCGACTCATCAAAAACTAGGGAATCCTTTTTCAAAATATCCTTTAATACCGAAGGCTATCTCACTCACCCTCAACAAATATGAGCTTCTACCTAAGAGTATTCTCATGTTCCTTAAGATAATAAGTCAATATAATCTCATCATTCCCAATGGCATGTTATTTTAACCTAGCTTCTAACTTCAAGTTAGATTTTTCAATTCCATCATCTCTGCATATAACTCACGGAAGGCAACTTGAAGTTAACTCTCTCCTTTATCTTCATCATCAAAATAACGGCCTCAAAATTGTCATGATCGGAATGATCTTAATTGGAATATTTTTCATCAAGTCTCAAATGATTAGACATGAACACATCATTATTGATCTCATTGGGGGAATCAGGTTTCTCTTTCGGATCATTGTCACTAAGGGTTCCATTGTACTACTTCGGTTTCTTGCAATCTTTCCTAGTATAGTGGGACACTCAGCTGACCTAACCATAACCTTCACACCCAAAGCATCTATTTTACCCATTCCTCTAAAAGCTCTCATTACAATTTTAATGAGATTTATACCCTGGTCATACTTGTTTTTATCAAACTTCTTTTTACCTTTTGATTGTTTTTCAAACTTGAGAAATTTTTAAATTTTTTTGCAAACATGGCCAAATAATGAGAATCGATGACAAACTCATCATTTGAAACATGTGTTTCCTTATTTTGGACTTTCAAAGCAATGCCCTTATCTTTCTTCATCTTTTTAGAGAAAAATATGTTGAGCTCATAAGTTTGAAGATCACCTACAAGGTCTTTAGGTTTAGTACAATCCAAAGTACCCAATGAATTCAAAAATGTTACTTTTGAATTAAATCTTTCAGGTAAAGAGCTTAAAATTTTCTTTACAACCCAAGTTTCGGGTATTCTCTCTCTACAGTTAAAAGATGAGTTCTTAATACCTGAAAGCCTATCATAGAACTCATCGAAGGTTTCACTCTCCTCCGTCCTAATGGTTTCAAATTGGGTGGTGATGTTTTGGAGTTTTGCAGCCTTAACAACGCTAGTACCCTACTGAGTGAGTTGAAGTATGTCCCAATCCTCTTTAGACATTTCACATGTCAGAATATGGTAGAACTCCTCCCGTGTAACCATATTAAACAAGAGATTCAGGCCATGTGAATTATAGTTGGACAGGTTATGCTCATCCTCACTCCAGGCTTCAACAACTTTGGGAATTATATAATCCCCTACTAAGGATGTGGGTAGGAAATATCCCTCAACAATAGCTAACCATAGTCGCTCGTCTATCATCTTAAGTACTGATTTAATACGCATTTTCTAGTACATGTAATTAGAGCCATCAAACATCGATGGCCTAAAAAGCGACTGACCCTCCATATAAAATCACTAAATTCATGCCGAGACACAGGTCTAACATAATAACTTAGTGTTCCTGCTCTAATACCACTTGAATGTCCTATAGGGTTCTAATAAATGGAAAAGGGTACAAAACAAGCAAACCAATTATCTTTAATTTTTTTAAAATTTAATTCAAATTGTAAAAAATTAACTTAAATGAATATTAGAATTAACGATAACCCATTGTTGTGAAAAATAACTTAACCATTTTTATCTTGACCTAAAACATGTATCTAGGTGAGTAAGGGATAAAATAAGTAAATCAAACCCCAATACCCGTTGTACGAGGAAAACCCAAATGGGAAAAACCTCACAGGATTGAGATGATGTAATTCATTATGATGAGGAATTATAGAAGCCAGACACATGACTTACACAAAGACTCAACAACCTCTCAAACCTTGACATGTCTTTTGTCCTTTGACTTCTCCTTCACAGCAACACTTAAAAATCCACTTACATAGTGGCACAATGCCTGAGTCCACACATGCTTCAGTATCCATTAATAAAGGATCAACAACCGCCAGACATGGATTCTATCATATGTAAATAAACTAGGATCATAATCAACTGTACAAAACAAATATACGAAAATGAAGAATAAACCAAGGTACCCCCAAACTAGATCTCAAAACATATATACGATGGAACTTGTAACTAAAACTATTGGGTGTAAACTACGGTTTTGGGTTGAAAACATTTATCATAACCAATCATATAAAATCAAAGAGATTTTTGGGAGAGTTTGTGAACTAAAAAATAGGTTAAAGCCTCAAATAAAACTGCAGTTATGAACACTATTTATAGCGTGCTTTCCAAAAATAAGATAAAAAAAAAAAATTAAGTTAATCTAAAAAATATAAAAAATTTCGTCTGGTCTTTTGAATGAGGTCTCAAGGCTTAATCGAATGACTCCATATGGTTAGTTGGAATCAAACATTAAATTAGATTTTGAATGAGAAACCCGAGTAAGATAAAATCCATTCTTTTAAAGTTCTTTGGATAAGTACTCACAAGATTCCAGGGTCCATTCAAGCAACATCATGAATGTCATTTGAATGACTCGACATATTTTCTATAAACATTAATATACAGTACCCATCTATCACCTTCTTCGATCTTCTATAGGAGATATTAGTCTGTACTGGTTCTTGGTCACTAAAAAATTTACGACGAAGTCTGGTATGACTCACCCTTTGATCAAGGTTCTAGGATGAAACTGGATATCTAGCCTTTCGAGTTCTACTGACCACTTACACATTTGTCTAGATAGTGCGGCCTTTCTGAGAATTGCTAAGTAATGTTTCAACTTCCTGGAGGCTATCACCAGTTTGCATGCAATATTTGTTAATGGTAGTTATCTTTTTTCATCAATGAGCAATGTTTTTCTTGCATAATAAATTGTAGTTCGACCCCTATTCTACTCACAAACCAAGGCCGAACTTACAGCGCCATTGAACACTGTCAAATACAAGTACAAAGGGCCCTCATCTTCCGAAATAGTCAAAAGTGGTGGTTTTCTCAATTATCTCTTTATTTCTTGAAGTACACTGGTGCATTATTCATTCCATACTTCATTATTTTCTTCCCTGAGTGGTTGAAAGAAAGATCGGCACTTCTCTAAGGATTTGGATATGATGCGATTGAGAGCGGCTAGCATGGTAGTTAATTTTTATACGTTTCACATAGTTTTGGGCGGATCACCTTCTTAATGGATTCAATTTGGTCAGGGTTTGCCTTGATACCTCTTTGACGAATTTGGTATCCAAGGAAGTTTCCTAATTGTACCCTAAATGAGCACTTCGTTGCGTTTAGTTTCGTCTTTTAGTAAGAAAGGACTTCAAAAGTTTTTGCCAAGCCCGCAAGGTGATCCACCTTCCTTATTCTTTTCATAAGCATGTCATCTATGTATACCTCCATTCTAATACCCAATGTCTCTATGAACAAATTTTTTTACAGGCCTCTAGTAGGTCACCCTGATGTTCTTTAATTCTAATGACATCACCGTATAGCAATACAACTCTAGGGTGGTGATGAAGGAAGTTTTTTCTTGGTCGAGGGTGAATCAAGGGATTTGAGCGTACCCTGAGTAGGCATAGATGAAGCTCATACATCCATGGTTAGGGGTAGTGTCTACCAACTGGTCTATATTAGGTAAAGGAAAACTATCCTTTAGGCATGTATAGTTCAGGTCAGTTAAATCTATGCACACTCTCCACTTCATATTGATTTTTTTTCATGATTTTCTTCATAACTTATGGACTAGGTGTCCAGAAGTTTCCCCACTTCCTCCTCAGTAACATTGGCTTTCCCTCGCGCAGTTCATTGTGCCTTTTGAGTCACTTGTGGATGTAAAGGATCCATATGGGGATTGTGACACATAACTTCCTAATCTATCCCTAGCATGCCATATGGTTCCCAGGCAAATACGTGTTAGCTGCTTTTAAGAAAAATGATCAACTATTTCTTATTTTCTTCCGTAACTGAACTGCTATCTGTTGATCGGGTTCCATAACACGATCGATAAGGGCAACTTTGCTTTACTAAATACCAGGTCGGTCGTACTTTTGCTTCTATTTGGAGGGAATGGATTCTTCTTCTGGATCTATGAATTTTTATTTCTTCTTCTCAAGCTTAGCTATGAAACATTTTAAAGCCAAGGCTTATTTTTCTCGTATCTCCATGACTCCTTGTCAGTGATGCATTTCATCTTCTGGTGGTAGGTAGATGGTATAACCATCATGGCATTCGACCACCCTTTTCCGAGGATAATGTTTACGGGGAATCGATATCTACCATAAGGAACTCAATAAGATTCGATATTCATCTAACCCGAATAGGGAGAAATAACTTTCCCAGAGGCAAGGTAATTTTTTTTTTCAAATTCAACGAGACGAACTGTGGCTTCCTGCAGGTGTTCTATACACATGTTCAACTGATTGAACATCTTGAGGTGCATTACTTCCAAGGAGCTCCCCTGATCCACCAACAACTTATCCATACTTGTTAACAACTCTATAGGTATGGTGAGAGCGTCATAATGGGGAGTCCTCACTCTGACCAAATCATCATTAGTGAAAATGGTGTGCTTTGTATAATTAATATCTTTAGGTATCTAGCATTTTCCCGTAATGGGTTAGGTCGGATTAATATGAAAGGCTTCCATGAATGTTGTCAGATTCTTTACTTCCACCTCGAGGGAGTTCCCCTTGATTTTGTTTGGGTTTAGTGCACCATGAATCACTGCAAATTCATGACCCAAATATTTGTCGAAGATGTTATCCGGTCCTGACCCCCATGGATTATCATAAATTCGTGTCTTGTATCATCGTCCAGGATCTTTATTGGCCTTTGGTCATGCACAGGTTATGCTGTGGAAGTCATTCAAGTGCTAAACATGAATCAGTTCCTCAAGGTGTGAATTGAGTGCCTTATAATTTTTGGTATGGTAATCGTGAACTTAATGGTATTCACACTTTAGTGAATGGTTCCTTTTCTTTGGATCACTAAACATATTCTCGATCTTTGCCATCAGTTCATCAATTGTAATGGAATCTCACTTAGTGAGGTATTGGTAAAGCATGGAACTACTAGATAGATCATTATTGAAGGATGCCACTAGGAATTTCTCGATGTAGTCATCTACTTTGTTTTACATATCTTAGTACCTTCTGGTATACTCTTGGAGTGTTTCGTAGTGCTTTTTCTTTATCGTCATAACTGAATCCATCCCCATAGAATGAGTTATTCTAGTAATGAATATGGTCACGAAGGACTAGACCAACTACTTGAAGAAGGTTATCAATTGGTGTGATAGATTTTCAAACCACTTATGGGCAGTGCCTAAAATATTGGAGGAGAATATTCAGCACATCAATCCTTTGTTAATGTTCTACATCATCATCGCCTAGGTTTATTACCTAACGTGATCGATGGGATCATCCTTCCTATTGTAGACCTAGAATATTGGGGGATTAAACTTCTTAGGAGGCTCAGACTTCTCTTTGTGGTCTTCCTTTTCCATCTTCTCTAGGCGCTATTGGATCGCAACGTTCGTCTCCCGTTAGAGACGATTAATAGCCCTTTCATCTCGGAGGTGCCTCTCATAATTGTTAATGAGCCTTGAGGCTTGGTTAGATCATTCAACCTCATCAATGTTCATTATTTTATCCTCTTGATGATGATATAGAGAATAAAAGGATTGATAATACTCACCCATCTTAGATCTAACCCTCTAAGAGGGAGGGGTTTGTTGGTGACACTTATGGTCATCGTGATTTACATGGTCAAGGGGTAGCTCTGTAGGTATTCGTATCTATTTTATTGATAACCCTCCTAGTTATTGACATTCATATGATTTTCGTTTGGATAAGTGAGACATGTGAGGAATTTAGCTAGTGGTAAAGAACCAAGATCGTTTCCCTTAAATAGAGCCAATTAAAGGTGGTAATTTGCCACAATGTTAGTATTTAATACACATGAGATAAATTAAGATAATTATTCATGGAGAAGGATAGAAAACAAATAAGATATACATGTTTTAGCAATGTGCCTACATCCACGGGGGTTTAGGGGTTGTTTTTTTAACAACTAAGATAACTAGACGACATACAATGTCACACGCCTCTCTTAATGAGAGAGGATTTATATTTTTAGAGAAGCTTAGGAGAGTCTTAAGGTCTTTTAATATCTATATTTATAAGTTCATGCTTATTATCCCTTATCAGTTTGAGCCGTTCTAAGTGATGGAAATATGGGAGTCCTCCACGAGACAAATTCTGCTACGTCTCGTTTCATTCATGCCCACCAATACTGCCTCCTCATATCCTGGTACATTTTATCCCCGTCGGGATGTACCGTAAATCTCAAACCATGGGACTCTGTCATAATAACGTGCCTCAATTCCTCATCCTCTGGCACAATTAAACCTCCTATTAAGGCGTAAGCCTCCTTCTGAGCTGATCAAGTAACCCTTTGCTCCCTCGGCTAACAACTGGCTCACCCTATCCCGACAAATCTGATCCTCTACCTGAGCCCTCACAACCCACATAACGATCTCAGGTGTGATGGATAATGCTGACATGTAGGCCCTGTCTACATCATCTTCATATGGAATCTCTCTCCACTTCCCTTTTAAGACTTCTGATATTTCCTAGTCGGTCTCTGACTCAATGCATCAGCTACCACATTAGCGTTACCAAGATGATACCGAATATCGAACTAGTAGTCTTTCACGAATTCTAGCCAGCGCCTCTGCCTCATATTCAGATCCTTCTATGTGAAGAGATACTGAAGTGACTTGTGATCCATGAATAAGGTGAACTGTTCCCCCAGTAGATAGTGTCTCCATATCTGCAAGGCAAAAATGACCGCTGCGAGCTATAGGTCGTGAGTGGGGTAATTCCTATCATAGGTCTTTAGCTTTCTGGATGCATAAGCCATAGCCATTTCCTCCTGCTGAAGCACACCCCCAAGTCCTTGTAAGGATGCATCAGTGTAAACGTGATACTCTAGTCATCCCTTCGGCAAAGCAAGTATAGGTGTAGATGTCAACTTGTCCTTTAGCTCGTCGAAAGCTAATTGAAAATGATCACTCCAAGTGAAAGGCACCCCTTTCCGAGTCAGATTCGTCAAAGGGCCCGTAATCTTTGAGAATCCTTTAATGAACCTCCTATAATAACCGGCCAGTCCTAGAAAGTTACGCACCTCGGTCGGTGTCGTGGGCTGTCCCCACTCCCTAACCACTGACACCTTACTCGGATCCATCGTAATACCCCGATCTGACACCACGTGGCCAAGGAACTGTACTTCTCGCAGCTAAAATCCACATTTCCAAATTTGGCATAGAGTTGGTGATCCCGTAGCTTCTGTAGAACCCTACACAGATGCTCTGCATGATCCTCCTCGATGCGCGAGTAGATCAGGATGTGATCAATGAACACGATGATAAAATTATCAAGATACTCCCTGAAAACCCTGTTCAGGAGGTCCATGAACACTGCTGGTGCATTGGTGAGCCCGAGTGGCATCATCCTGAACTCGTAAGACCCATACCGCGACAGGAAAGCGGTCTTAGGAATGTGCTCCTCTCGGATACGCAGTTGATGATACCCTGACCTCAAGTCGACTTGGAGAAGTAAGACGTCCCTCTCAATTGGTCAAATAAATCATCAATCCTAGGTAACGGATACATATTCCATATCATCTCCTTGTTCAGCTCCCTATAGTCCGTGCATAACTGAAGTGAACCATCCTGCTTCTTCAAAAACAACACTAGTGCACCCAACGACGATGTACTCCGTCGAATGAAACCCTGACCCAAGAGATGCTAAATCTGCTCTCTCAACTCACGCATCTCTGAAGGGGCCATACGGTAAGGTGCTCGATCAATCAGCCTCATCCCCGATGCTAAATCAATTACAAACTGAATTGCCCCGCTAGGTGTCAACCCTGGTATTTCCTGGAACACATCTTCAAAGTCCCTCACTACCGGGATTGAATCCAACGGGACCACCACCTCCTGTGAGGTTTCCTCCTCGATATAGTATAAGTGTGTGCACGATCCTCCCTCAGGTAACGACATCGCTATTAGGAACATCTCCTGTCCCAGAATGGAGAATAATATTGTTTGCTCGTAACAATCCATAGTCGCCCTATAACCCGCCAACCAATACATACCTAGGATGACATCGTACCCCTACATATATAACACTAAGAGGTATGCTGCTAAAATAAGCCTCCCAATTAAAATGTTCACTCCCCGATAAATCGAGTGAATCAAATCCCCGCTACCTACTGGAGATTCAACACACATACGAAGGCCACCCGCGGTCTCTAGTAACCCAACCCGTTTAGCAAAATTAAATTTAATAAATGAATGTGATGCTCCCGTGTCAAAAAGTATACTACCCTCACGACCATGAATGAGAAACATACCCTCAACTGCTGCTGGCGCTTGTTGTACTGGAGGATTGGGAACATCCCGGACATTATACACACGCTCGTAGTGCATTTTCCCCTACTGTTGTGGGGCGGGTGGAGCTAGTGCTGCTGGCAGCATCTGCCCCTGTTGGGAACCTTACTGATGACGTCTGCCCCTCTGCGGGCACTCCCTATTGAAGTGTCCTGGCTGGCCATAGATAAAAAAGCATTTTTGACAGTCCCCCTATCGTTGGACCTATTGTCCGTGACGTGGTTGGCCCTGTTGGCCTCCCCAATTGTTCCCTAGGCCCTGATGGCCTTGAAGATCTTGCCGCTGCTGATTTGGGCCTGGCTTCCCCAGCCTGAGCCCCTAACCTCCTGGTCGGAATCCACCAGGCATAAATTTCTTAGCATGACTCCCCTGCTGACTGCTAGTTTACTGCTGAGTACCACTCATATCACTACCAGTAACTACCTTACCCTACTAGCTCGTCTCACCTACTTGTAACACCCCGCCCGCCCGGGGAGAGCGAACGGAGCGCTAATGCGATAAAATAAATCCAAATCCACAAGTGACAAGGTATAGAGCATCTAAATAAACCCACAATAATATAAATCCACTAATATCAATCTCTTCAATTACGACAAGTCTCTCGAATTAAAATTATAACTATCTAACTCGACTAAAAATAGAAATCTCCAAAGCTCTATACATCAAAATAATACAAATCTTTCCCAAACAATCCTCGCTAAAATCAATCTCCATAGCGCCCCAAAATCCGCGCTAACCTGCCACTAAAATAAAATATGGGGAAGTGCACAATACGACAAGAAAGATGCTCAATAAATATGGATTAGCAGTGAATAAAACGTAACAACACGAGTACGAATATTCAACTCAAAATGCAAATCTCAATAGCATTTCATCATTATAATTTCTCAACAACACTTTAACCGGGTCACCAGGCCTCACCACATTCGTATATGCTTTATCAAGCCATAGCCCGGGAAACAGGAATTTTGGCGGGTGCCCAACATCCGTGTCATATTAAAATCTCATGACAACGTGCTCATCAACAATATAATGATACCACATGAATCAAAATAATTTCAACAATTATTTTCCAGATTTCAATGAATTTATCAATTCAAATATGAGTTCAATTAACAAGAATTCAAAGAGAATGACACTCGCGAGATTTAAGGAGCATATTGTGTAAAACCCCATACCTCAAACCATGATGAGAAACCAACGATCATATCCTCAAGATCAACACAAAAGATCTACAAAAACTCCTCCAAGAACCTCCAACAAAATAGCCCCAAGAGCACCTCTAATCTAACGTTGGAACTCACAAATCTCAAGTGTCAATGTGTATATAAAAAGAAGAGGAATATAAAACATATTTGCTGCCAAAAAGTTAAGCCAAAAGTAGGTTAAAAAGGTTGCCCACGACTCCCTTTTATAATGAAAATAAATGAAGAGTTGGAATTCAAAAGACTCCTTTAAATAAGTCAAAGAAATGAAGAGTTGGAAGTCAAAACAACTCCAAGAGTTAAAAACATTTTAAAATCATTTTAAAATCCGTTTTAACTCCGATTTCGAAACCATTTGAAATTCTCGCCTTTAAAAATAATATTCAACATATTTGAGCAATAAAAATAATTTTATCTCAAAATTTATTTTTCCTCTTTATTTTGAAAATACCCCAAAAATTACGCGGGTTGTTACACTTCCCCACTAACAATGAAATTTCGCCCTCGAAATTCGCCGAATGCCTAACTCTCAAAATCAGGCCACTATACTAACTCCAAAAATAATCTCGTCTCCAAAAATAATTCCTCACATCTAATCTAGATGCCTATCACGAATATCACCTAAAATTTTCTATCTCCAAAAATTGCTAACCACGCAATGAACCCAAAACTCAAGCCCCGAGGGTTTCCGTATACCTAAGCTCTGATACCATTTGTAACACCCCGCCCGCCCGGGGAGAGCGAACGGAGCGCTAATGCGATAAAATAAATCCAAATCCATAAGTGACATGGTATAGAGCATCTAAATAAACCCACAATAATATAAATCCACTAATATCAATCTCTTCAATTACAACAAGTCTCTCGAATTAAAATTATAACTATCTAACTCGACTAAAAATACAAATCTCCAAAGTTCTATACATCAAAATAATACAAATCTTTCCCAAACAATCCTCGCTAAAATCAATCTCCATAGCGCCCCAAAATCCGCGCTAACCTGCCACTAAAATAAAATATGGGAAGTGCACAATACGACAAGAAAGATGCTCAATAAACATGGATTAGAAGTGAATAAAACGTAACAACAAGAGTACGAATATTCAAATCAAAATGCAAATCTCAATAGCATTTCATCATTATAATTTCTCAACAACACTTTAACCGGGTCACCAGGCCTCACCACATTCGTATATGCTTTATCAAGCCATAGCCCGGGAAACAGGAATTTTGGCGGGTGCCCAACATCCGTGTCATATTAAAATCTCATGACAACGTGCTCATCAACAATATAATGATACCACATGAATCAAAATAATTTCAACAATTATTTTCCAGATTTCAATGAATTTATCAATTCAAATATGAGTTCAATTAACAAGAATTCAAAGAGAATGACACTCGCGAGATTTAAGGAGCATATTGTGTAAAACCCCATACCTCAAACCATGATGAGAAACCAACGATCATATCCTCAAGACCAACACAAAAGATCTACAAAAACTCCTCCAAGAACCTCCAACAAAATAGCCCCAAGAGCACCTCTAATCTAACGTTGGAACTCACAAATCTCAAGGGCCAATGTGTATATAAAAAGAAGAGGAATATAAAATATATTTGCTGCCAAAAAGTTAAGCCAAAAGTAGGTTAAAAAGGTTGCCCACGACTCCCTTTTATAATGAAAATAAATGAAGAGTTGGAATCCAAAAGACTCCTTTAAATAAGGCAAAGAAATGAAGAGTTGGAAGTCAAAACAACTCCAAGAGTTAAAAACATTTTAAAATCATTTTAAAATCCGTTTTAACTCCGATTTCGAAACCATTTGAAATTCTCTCCTTTAAAAATAATATTCAACATATTTGAGCAATAAAAATAATTTTATCTCAAAATTTATTTTTCCTCTTTATTTTGAAAATACCCCCAAAATTACGCGGGTTGTTACACTTCCCCACTAACAATGAAATTTCGCCCTCGAAATTCGCCGAATGCCTAACTCTCAAAATCAGGCCACTATACTAACTCCAAAAATAATCTCGTCTCCAAAAATAATTCCTCACATCTAATCTAGATGCCTATCACGAATATCACCTAAAATTTTCTATCTCCAAAAATTGCTAACCACGCAATGAACCCAAAACTCAAGCCCCGAGGGTTTCCGTATACCTAAGCTCTGATACCATTTGTAACACCCCGCCCGCCCGGGGAGAGAGAACGGAGCGCTAATGCGATAAAATAAATCTAAATCCACAAGTGACAAGGTATAGAGCATCTAAATAAACCCACAATAATATAAATCCACTAATATCAATCTCTTCAATTACAACAAGTCTCTCGAATTAAAATTATAACTATCTAACTCGACTAAAAATACAAATCTCGAAAGCTCTATACATCAAAATAATACAAATCTTTCCCAAACAATCCTCGCTAAAATCAATCACCATAGCGCCCCAAAATCCGCGCTAACCTGCCACTAAAATAAAATATGGGGAAGTGCACAATACGACAAGAAAGATGCTCAATAAATATGGATTAGCAGTGAATAAAACGTAACAACACGAGTACGAATATTCAAATCAAAATGCAAATCTCAATAGCATTTCATCATTATAATTTCTCAACAACACTTTAACCGGGTCACCAGGCCTCACCACATTCGTATACGCTTTATCAAGCCATAGCCCGAGAAACAGGAATTTTGGCGGGTGCCCAACATCCGTGTCATATTAAAATCTCATGACAACGTGCTCATCAACAATATAATGATACCACATGAATCAAAATAATTTCAACAATTATTTTCCAAATTTCAATGAATTTATCAATTCAAATATGAGTTCAATTAACAAGAATTCAAAGAGAATGACACTCGCGAGATTTAAGGAGCATATTGTGTAAAACCCCATACCTCAAACCATGATGAGAAACCAACGATCATATCCTCAAGATCAACACAAAAGATCTACAAAAACTCCTCCAAGAACCTCCAACAAAATAGCCCCAAGAGCACCTCTAATCTAAGGTTGGAACTCACAAATCTCAAGGGCCAATGTGTATATAAAAAGAAGAGGAATATAAAATAAATTTGCTGCCAAAAAGTTAAGCCAAAAGTAGATTAAAAAGGTTGCCCACGACTCCCTTTTATAATGAAAATAAATGAAGAGTTGGAATCCAAAAGACTCCTTTAAATAAGGCAAAGAAATGAAGAGTTGGAAGTCAAAACAACTCCAAGAGTTAAAAACATTTTAAAATCCGTTTTAACTCCGATTTTGAAACCATTTGAAATTCTCGCCTTTAAAAATAATATTCAACATATTTGATCAATAAAAATAATTTTATCTCAAAATTTATTTTTCCTCTTTATTTTGAAAATACCCCAAAAATTACGCGGGTTGTTACACTACTCTCTTGCTTTCCTTCGCATGGAAGCGGTGATCATGGCAATGTACAAGGGTGGCATTAACGACATCTGTAAACGTCACTAACGCTGAATTCCCAATCAAATGTTTCCTGATCCTCCAAGCTAAGCCATCCATGAACCTCGACTTATTTCTCTCCTTATCGCTCACCTCATTTGGCACAAAGTTTCCTAAATGGGTGAACTCTTCCTCATAGTCTGCCACTGACAGGTCACCCTGTACTAACTTTCTGAACTTCTTCCTCATCTCATCCTCTATCGCTGGTGGGAAGTATTTGCGGTCGAACCGCACCCAGAATTCGGATATCGTCATCAAATCCTTCTCCTCAATGGTGGTAACTGACTCCCACCACTATAAGGCTGCCCCCAACAGACAAAAGGTAGAAAACATCTATTTCTGCACATCGGTACACTCCAGCATGCGCAGATGGCGCTCAATATTCTTCTTCTAGTCACAAGCCTCTACTACATCGGTGCTACCCTAAAATTTAGGTGGGTGACCCTTCTAAAAGGTCCCACTAACCCGCTGCCAAGACGGTGGCCCCACTGGAGCCTGAGCTACTGGTGCCACTGGAGGTAGTGCCTGGGGCTGTTGAAAATGAGCTGCCATAGCTCGCATAGCTGTCTCGACTATCTTGGCCACAATCACTGCCTCCCTGAGCTCATCCCTCTCCCCTCTTTTCCTCTTCGATGGCATATGAAAATAGATAGAATTGTATAAGTAAACAATTTATAGAAAAACTAATAGCAGAAATATGACATCTCAAAAGCAGAAGATGAATCAACAGACCAAATTATAAGGCTCTATATCAACCGAACGCTACGCTGAAACGTAGTAAGCCGGACAGATCCTAAGGACACTAGAACCTGATGCTCTGATACCATATGTGACACCTCGCCTAATTAACCCCGGGTGATCAGTCCTAAATTAAATTATAACAGGTTTCTTAGTTGGTTCATTCTTAGCATCACTGTCGCCTTTTTAATTACGAACCACATATGTGAGAAAAATTAGACTGGTGCCAAGTTTTTTTTTTAATCTTTCATTGACTAAAATAAAATACTCATGCGGAAACAGAATAATATAAACAATCAAAATTAACTGAAATCAACCATTCACAATTAAATAACAGACCGAATAAACCATTGGTTCAGTATCCAACAAAAGTAAAAACAAGTAATAAATCTCAATAGGTCTGACATAAGTACTGAATAAAACTGTGAGCAACATGCTCGAATAACTGATAGGAAGCCTCTACACTAAGAATGAAAAGAATGAGGCACCTAACAAACTCCTGCAACATCCACACATGCTGTAGCAACGGATCCATGGAATGAGTCAAACCTGGCGTCCCTATGGCTGGACACCTAAAAGGTTTTTAATTTTTTTCTAGCAAGGGTTAGTACCCAAAACATTTAGCAAATGATTACTTGCAGTAATAATTAAATATGCATGCTCTCCATATTTTAGTTAGTTCCGCACTCCCTTGAGTACATCCTTACCCCTCCTCTGATGTGCACTACGAACGCTTTGATTAATTTACCTAGTTATTTATCTCGTGACTAGATAACTGATAAAATCCCCTTGTAAACACCGTATTCTAACCGAGTGTCCCATAACTATGATTTCTAAGTTATTATCAACATTAACTTAATTAATCATTTCCCTTTTTAAATTCATATAACTTTCACACCCATTATATATATAATACAATTCCCTGCATGTATTAATTTACCCGTATATAATTATTTACCCCATTATATACGTATAGTTATATTACAACATTCACAAACATGCTGAAATAATAATTAATACTAAACATACTCCCGAGTAATAACTCACTGGATGTAAATTCTCTAAAGTTCTATCCCACTACGCATATTCACATAACCTAGTTACCCCAAGTCAGAATCGTTCACTAACTTGGTTAATACATAAAAATTGGAGGTTGTCATATTCTTTCCCTCAAAGTGAGATGCCCCTCACCCATATAATGGACGCTATGATCTGGGAATATACTCGCCCTACTCCTCAAGCTAGGGGATTCATCCACTATGCCCAACCTCCCTCCTATATCACTAGAGTCGTCATAATAATAATATCTAGCCACTGATATTAATGCACACACCATATATATATAAACTATCACACACCGTATATATATATATATAAAATAAACTATCCCGACTATACCGTGTACTAAGTCCGTAACACATGCCTATTCAAATTATTATGAGTTTTTGGCCTAACTCTAATTATTAATTAATTTGCACATTAATTATTTAAGTTACTTTTGGTGTCGCTCCATCCAATATATTCGGACATACTCTCGTGGCCCGAAATAAAACAATACCCGAGTCTAAATTTTCGACTCCTAATTATTTAGCTTTCACTCTAAATAAATTTAACGTCTTGGTATCACTCAACCCAAATACCCGAACTCGCCCCCTCGATCCGTATTTAATTATTTCAAAATATTCTTTCTAAAATTTAACCGTAGTGTGACACACATAAATTTCCTTCAAATCCCAACTAATTTTCCTTCATAATTGATTAGATTGTATCCCTATGTTTATTTCTCATTACATAAGGTATCAGAAGGAAATTTAATTTAAATTCGCTTATATATATAAACTGGCCGAAGTGCCTGAATTTACCGACCATCGATCGATCGATCCCCAACCCTCGATCGATCGATCGTACAGGTCACCATCTTCCCCAAGTTGTCTGTTTCAGCCATGGATGAAAAACTTTAAACTCTAACTTCTTCTACAGTCTAAACCAAGTCCTTTCTTCAACAAAATACACCAAGAACCTCATAAGGGACCCCCATAAAGTCCACAAACACTATTTAATTTTCGTTTTCTACTATTTTCATAAATTGGGGAAAATCCATTTTATTCGTTAAACCCTCTCAACATTAAATCCTTATCTCAAATTTGTTTCTAATTCGTATGGGTTTACACATCTTACCATATATATATACAATCTCAGATTATATATTAATTTCTACACAATTTAGAAATCATAATATTGCTTTACAAAACCCCCATATTTGTACCCTTTATATCCCAAAACGAATTTTGATTTCTCACATCACATAAATATGATTCGAAATGCAAATTAAATGCTACATCAAGTTAACCACTTGCCTTATGATTCATAAGGTCTGATTTGAAGTTGTGAATTCCCAAGGTTGAAGATGAAATCCCTTCTTTTGGCTCTTTCCTTTGTTCCCATATTTTCCTTTAACTGCCTCTTAGGGTTTCCTCTCCCACTGAGTATTTTCTAAACTCTAATCAGTCGTCCCCCTTTTCCTTATAATTAATTAATTAGGCTAAATCCCGTTTTTTGCCTAATGGGCCAAGCCCAAGTGACCCAAATGCCCCCGTGTGGGCCCAGTTATGCCTAAGAACGTCACGTGACCCGTTTACTACCCCCCTGGTATACTTTTCTGACTATCTCAGCCTATTTGGACTCAACCGAAGAACGTCACGTGACCCGTTTACTACCCCCGGGTATATTTTTCTGACTATCTCAGCCCATTTGGACTCAACCGAAAACTCAGAATTGGCATCCAAAATAATTTATAAAAATCCTTATTTCACATCCAAATTAGTCTATACCGACTCCCTGGTGAGATAAGTACATACCCCGTCACTAATACCCAAAATAACGTAAATAAATTATTACCATTCACTTAGTAATTAAATTTCCCTAAATATAAACCATTCACTCCCCGATTAATATTTAAATAAATATTACCATAATTAATTCAATTAAAATTACGACACACAAGTAACTTTGAATTCTCGAATTAATTAAATATTAAATGCACAAAAAAATAAGGGGTGTTACACACAGTAGTATTGAGAAATACATACTTGACTTAAATAACCCATACGAAGATGTTATCTTAATTTAATCATAGATTTATTATCCTGCGAATCAGAGCTTATGGGGGAAAGTATATAGTTAAACTTATAAGTCATTTCAGTGGTGCGATAGGTGTGCACACTAGATGAGTGATGAGAATTCTCAAGAGAGTGTTGCGTATTAATATTTTTATCGTATTGTGACACCCCTCCCAATTAAATATCGGGTGATCATTCCTTTATAAAATTTAAAACATAATGTTCGGTTGGTTCATTCTTAGCATCACTGTCGAAAACATAATAACTTATTTAATCACCTAATATAATTAAGCTAAGTGTCAAAACATTTTTCTTATTAATTGAAAACCATTTAATTACCAAACCAAGTAATTTAATATAAAACATCCATGCACAATTAATTAATACAAATACTAAATCAGAATCGCATGCTGAAATAAATGAGACTGAATAAAATTTCCCAGTTCAAAACTCTAAACCAAAAAATAGTAACCATCTATCCAAGTGAATATAAATGAGAAAATAGAGTAAACATAATCTCTGAAACTGTCTAAGGAAGGGGCGACACATGCCCTACAGAAAATGTCGTAACAAATAGGAATGAAATAATCGAAGCGTCTAAACAAAGTCCTGCAGCTACCATAACAGCTACAACATGCCACGCAAATCCGAAACTCTAAGCCTGACGTCCCTGCGGCTGAGCACCTGATATAATACATATATATAGCAAGAGAGAGAGGATGAAAGAAACGGGTCAGAGCCTGATGTGTAAAAATATTTGTTTAAGCAAGTATTTAAAATTTGCAATAAAGAAAGTATCAAGTACATGTTAGTTCGAACTCTCTCTTGAGATTCTCACCCCTCTTCTATTGTGCACGCCTAACACGCATCTAAATTTTCTCCTTAGCTATACCTCCCAATATATATAGACTGAATCAATCCTAATAGTATTTACCCTCACTATTAGTAAGCCCATGTCATCCATACAATACGTTATCCAATTAGCCTATGACGAAAAGCTAATTAATACATTTTTCGTTTTCATAATAATTCAATTATTCGATTAGAATTTTCTTAACAAATATTCATACCCATATTCATAACTATACACACTAGATTGATTCACAGTTCTTATACATATATACATATAGTCACATCTGCCCTATATATATATAAAACAAAATACTGCACCCCCGGGCTATATCCCACTAGTGCACCTAATCAATGTTATGTACCCCCGGGTTATCACCCTTTAGTACACTTATTTAAATAATCTTGTACCCCCGGGTTATCACTTATTAGTACACTTACAATACATCTTAGTACCCCGGGTTATCACCCATTAGTACACTTATAATAATAAGATTCTCACACCCCCGGGTTATCACCCATTGATGTCTTTAATAGTAATAGTACATAATAGGCATACACACATCCTATTATAATAAATAGGTATTTTTCCACACCTATATATATGCTCCTCTTACGCATTTTAGTTTCAACATTCCGTAATAGTTTTTACGATTATTATCCCTTGCATAATCTCTACGACATATCCTCTCCGTACCTAATTCATTAAAGTATTTAACTTCTCATACTTCTTCCAAAATTATGCCTTACTTAAGTTTATTATTAGAGAATATATTTTTCATTTCTGAACTAATAAACTCAAAACTGGCCCTAAAATAAATTTTTAAAACTTCACTCTGTCGCTCGAACGAAGTGGCAAGTCGTTTGAACAACTGCCACATGTCGCTCGAACGGCTTCGCACGAGATTGCAGTCTCGCTCGAACGACTTCGAGTGACTTCGCGTAAGAATTCGCTGTTCGTCCCCTACCCTGATTTTTCCAACGTTTTCCACCATTTTGATCCTCAAACCTTCTCAATCAACACCCCAAACTCCAAATAAACAGTTCTACATCGAACCCCATCAATAAAACATGATTTCTAACTTCCTAGAATCATCAATTTATTATGAATCATTCATAAAACGTGAAATCCCCAATTTAATTTTATCAAAGCCCTAGTTCTTCCAATACATGTTCAAGAAGTCATTATTTCCAGATTTGTTCTACATATCAATTCCTTAAAACATGATTTCCAGTCTTCATACATTAAGGGTTTCAATCTAATAAATCACATAACTTATTTCTACATTCAAGTTCATCAATTTCACCATTTTGATAACCTATAACATAATCCTAACATCCCCACACTAACATTAATCAAATTAATACCGAAATACAGCAAGTTATAAACACTTGCCTTGAGTGAGTAGTCTGATTTCTGGATGTTGTTGGTATAGGTGTGTTCTCCTCGTCCCGATCTACACGGTGGTGGTGGTTGTGTACGGTGATGTCGATTTAGCCCTCTTCTCTTGGCAAAAGTTTTCCCTCACACTTCCTATGTCCGTTCTTTCTTTCTCTAGATTTCTAACCCTAATGGAAATGTTTTGGCTAATAAATGAAGTCCTAATTTTCGTCCATTAATTAGGCCTAAAAATCCAATTTACCATAATGCCCTTTTGGGGTGCCGGTTAGGCCTAAAATTGGCCCGGGACCCGAACTAAACACCCGAGTATACTATTTCGACTATCTCGACCCTTCTGGACTCAACGGTACACTCGAAATCATCATACGAGTTACTAAAAATAATTGATATATTTATTCCACCAATTTAGTCCCGACACGATTCACACGCGCGTCTGACTTAATTTACTAAACTGTCGTATTATTATCTCTCGACAATTTATCAAGGTGTATAGTTCCATATTACATATTGCACAATAATATTAAACTAATAAGTATTAACCCTTAGCACGCTAGTTAATATTTATTTTTATTGGATCCGGATTAATTAACAATTTAATTCTTCACATTTAAATTTAATTAATCCCGTTGTAATAAATAATCCCTTAATTATTTAAATCATCGAAAATGTGGGGTATTACGTACTTACCCCCTAATAAAGGAATTTCATCCCTAAATTCAAAAAATTAAGGCATACCTGGTATGAATAAATCTGGATATTTCTCACGCATATCCGCCTCACGCTCCCAAGTAGACTCTTCCATATTGTGATGTTGCCACTGCAGTCGAACAAGTGGAACTACCTTTGACCTTAGCCTCCTCTCACTATAATCTAGAATAGCTATCGGTCTCTCCTCATATGGACTATCTGTTTGTAGTTCAATCTCCTCAATCGCAATGTGAGTGTGTGCCAACTCATCTCGAAGGTATCGCCTCAGTGACGAAATGTGGAACACATCATGGATACGATGCAAGTGCTCCGATAACCCCAATCTGTATGCCACTGGTCCGACCCTTTCTATAATAGGAAATGGTCCAACATATCTCGGAACCAACTTACCTTTCTTCCTAAATCTCATTACTCCCTTCATCGGAGATACTCTCAATAAAACCTGGTCCCCCACTGCGAACTCTCGAAAGAACCTTTTTGAATCGACGTAGATTTTCTGCCCGTCCTGGGCTACCCGTATGCGATTTTGAATCATTTTGATCCTGCTCGATGTATCCTGAATTACTTCTGCCCCGAGTAGCTTGTTGTCTCCCACTTCTAGCCAACAAACTGGGGAAAGACAAGGTCTGCCATACAATGCTTTGAACGGGGCCATGCCAATCATAAACTGATAGGAGTTGTTATAAGAAAACTCTACCAGTGGAAGATATTGCTCCCAACCTCCCTCGAAATCAAGGATACACATGCGCAACATTTCCTCGAGCATCTGATTAGTGCGTTCAGTCTGCCCATCGGTTTGCGAGTTATACGCTGTACTCAACCGCAACTCGGTACCCATAGCTTCCTGGAAGCTTTCCCAAAAACGAGATACAAATGTCTTGTCTTTATCTGACATGATGTTAAGAGGTACACCATGCAGTCTCACTATCTTTGCAATAAATAATTGAGCATATTGTCCCGCTGTGTAGTCTGTCCTAACGGGCAAGAAGTGGGCTACCTTCATCAACCGATCTACAATAACCCATATAGAATCATGCTCCCTCTGCGAAGTGGGCAACCCGATGATAAAATCCATACAAATTCCCTCCCATTTCCAGGTAGGAATCTCCAATGGCTGGAGTAAACCTGGTGGTATTGGATGGTCCACTTTCACTAGCTGACAAGTGGTACATTTGGATACAAACTCTGCGATATCGTTTTTCATCCCTCTCGACCAATACTGCTGCCTCATATCCTGGTACATTGTGTCCCCACCGGGATGTACCGTAAATCGGGACCCACGCGACTCCATCATTACTGCATATCGAAGGTCCTCCCCCTCTGGAACAACGAGCCTCCCATTGAAGAACAAACCTCCCTCAGAACTTACTGAATAAGACTCGGTGCCCCGGGCTAAAAGCTTCCTAATTCGATCTTGACAAAACGAATCTGCTGACTGTGCCTGTACTATTTGCGTAATGATCTGAGGCGTAATTATCATTGCAGACATGAATGACCGGGATATAGCATCCTGATGTCCCAATTCCTTCAATTTAGCTTTCCACACCTCTGCCGTCTCATCGACCGGTCTGCGGCCCAATGCATCAGCAACCACATTAGCCTTTCCCGGGTGATAGTGTATTTCAAACTGGTAATCTTTTACAAACTCAAGCCACCGGCGTTGACGCATATTTAACTCCTTTTGCGTGAACAAGTACTGTAGTGACTTATGGTCTATAAATAAGCGAAATTATTCTCCCAATAAGTAATGCCTCCAAATTCGAAGCGCAAACACAACTGCTGCCAGCTCTATGTCGTGGGTAGGGTAATTCTTTTCATGAGGCTTAAGCTTTCGGTAAGAAAAAGTTATGGCCTTCTCCTCTTGCTGGAGTACTCCCCCAAGCCCCTGTAATGATGCGTCGGTATAAACCCGGTATTCCACTCCCGCTCTGAGAAGTGCTAGAATGGGTGCTGAAGTTAACTTGTCCTTCAGCTCATCAAATGCCAACTCGCATGCATCATCCCAAACAAACGGTACGCCCTTACGAGTCAAATTTTTCATAGGACCCGCAATCTTCGAGAATCCCCTAATAAACTGTCTGTAGTATCCGGTTAATCCCAGAAAACTCCGCACCTCCATCGATGTCGTGGGCTGTCCCCACTCCCTCACTACTGACACCTTACTAGGGTCTACAGATACTCCTTTTTCTGATACAATGTGTCCCCAAAATTGTACTTCTCGCTGCCAAAACTCACACTTCTCGTATTTGGCATACAACTCATGCTCTCGTAAGGTCTGTAGAACCATAGCAAATGCTCGGCACGTTCTTCTTGAGTGCGGGAATAAATTAAGACGTCATCTATGAAGACGATGACGAACTGATCTAGGAACTCATTGAATACTCTGTTCATTAAGTCCGTGAATACTGTTGGGGCATTGGTTAGCCCAAATGGCATAACCATGAATTCGTACGATCCATACCTCGTCAGAAAAGAAGTTTTGGCCACGTGCTGCTCCCTGATGCGTACCTGATGGTACCCAGATCTCAAATTTATCTTCGAGAAGTGGGCCGCTCCTCTCAGCTGATCAAACTAGTCATCGATTCGAGGCAACGGATACTTATTCCGTATCGTGACTTTATTAAGCTCCCGATAATCAATAAAAAGCTGTAGGGATCCATCCCTTTTCTTTACAAACAGAATTGGATCACCCCAAGGTGAGGTACTCCTACGGATGAAGCCCTGTCCTAACAACTGTTCTATCTGATCCTGTAGGTCCCTCATCTCTGACGGAGCCATACGGTATGGTGAACGTGCTATCGAACGAGTACCTGGGGCGAAGTCTATCACAAACTCGATCTCCCTACTCGGAGGCAACCCCGGTGTATCCTGAAATACATCAGCAGACTCGCAGACTACCGAAATCGAATCGAGTGGAACCACGACTGCAGAGGTCTCATCCTCTATATAAAACAAGTGGGTGGACGACCCTCCCTCCGAGCGAGGCATCACCACCAAGAACATCTCCTGGCCCGGAATGGCAAACACTATACTCCTACTGAAGCAATCAATCATGTCCCTATACTCGACTAACCAATTCATACCAATAATGACGTCGTACTCGAACATATCTAATACTAGCATATTGGCCGGTAAGACTAAACTACCAATCTCTATGCCTACTCCCCGGCATATAAATAAAATCAATGACCCACTACTAACTGGTGAGTCTACACAAGTCATTGTACTCTCTGTCGTGCTTAACAACCCTGTGGCTTTTGCAAAGCTAGTGGCTATAAAAGAGTGTGATTCCCCTGTGTCAAATAAGATGCGACCCAAAGTGCCATGGATAGAAAAATTACCCTCCACTACGGGCAGTGCCTGCGAACTGTGTCCTGGTGGACGTTATAGACACGTCCATACTACAACTGTCCCTGCTGCATCGGAACTGCGGGTAAAGCTGGAACTGGAGCCGGCGCTGGTGGGGGGCGGGAAAAATGGGTCTCTGGGGCTCCTGGTGAGCACCCTACTGTCAAGGAACCCTGTCCTTAACCGGGAACTCCTGTTTCTTATGGCCATTCTTGCCATAAGTGTAACATTTCCCAATGAAGTTTCCTCCTCTCTGCCCCTGGTATCCTCGGCCTAGTTGGCCATTACCCCCTCTACCTTGGCCCTGTTGGCCCTGTTGTCCTCCCTGCTGTTGACCTTGTGGCTGATTTTATGGCTGGCCCTGGTGGCCCTATCTCCAACCCCCATGACCATGCCTGAACCCTCGAGAACGGAACCTCTTAGCAGACTCCCTCTACTAGGAACCCTGCCTCTGACTCTGCTCAACTGGTACTCTACTGGCATTACCTCCCCCTGTCTTTCCCAACTGATTGGGATCTCCTCCTCGCTTGCTTCCCTTAGCATGAAAGCGATTGTCCTGACAATGCAATAAGGCTGCATTCAGAACGTTGGTATATGAGTGTAAAGAAAGGTTACCTAATAAATGCTGTCGTATCTTCCAAGTCAAGCCATCCATGAACATCTGAATGCACTTCTCCTCAGTAGACACCTCCTCCGGTTCCATGTTTGTCAAACGTGTAAACTCTTCCTCGTATTCTGCAACGGCCTTCCCTTCCTAGGTGAGGTCTAAAAGTCTCCATCTCATCTCAGTCTTGACGGCGGAAGGAAAATACTTGCAGTCAAACCACACCCAGAAATCATTGATAGTCATCACATCTCGCTCCTCGGTAGTAGTAGTGGATTCCCACCACTGTAAGGCTGCCCCTCCCAGCTTGAAGGTAGCCAAAACATGCCTTTGAACCTCTGTGCACTCATACATGCGAGTATGCCGCAGTATATCCTTCCACTGACTCGCGGTAACCACATTTGAACTTCTCAAGAACTCTAGGAGACAAGCCCTCTGAAAGGACTCTCTAACTCTCTCCCATGCAGTGGGAAATGGATGCATGTAACAACCCGCCTAATAAGATACCGGGCGATCACTCCAATATAAATTAAAACAGGAGTCTCATATGGATCATTCTTAACATCATTGTCAAAAAATCCATTTAATTACTAATAACCTATTAGGCTGGTGTCAAAATTTTAACTTTACTACTGTTTTTATGATTAAAATAAAACATCCACAATTTAATGCGTAAATGAAACTGAAAATAAATTAAAATAACCGAACACTCGGTTCAAATTATACAACCATATCGAATGCTGTACTGAAAGAATAAATAAACTCAAAGAATAAATAAAAAAGAGTAATAAAGTTAAAATTTTTGACACCGGCCTAATAGGTTATTAGTAATTAAATGGATTTTTCGACAGTGATGCTAAGAATGATCCATATGAGACTCCTGTTTTAATTTATATTGGAGTGATCGTCCGGTATCTTATTAAGCAGGTTGTTACAATGCACTGGAACTGGTGCCACTACCTAAATCTGGGGTGGGGCCTGTTGCACCACCGCTAAGGCTGCATTTATCGCTTGGCTACAATCGCGACAATTTCTGTTTCATTTTTTGTCCCCTGAGCCTGTATGGCCGGCTGTTCTAGCTGGGCCTGTCGGTCTCTTGGTGCACGTCGAGGAGGCATCTTAGACGAGAAAGAATATTATTAGTCCACAGTTATTTCAAAGTATCAAATAGTTGAAGACGTAACCGCAAAATATAAGATCACAACAGTCCTAAAAATAGGGCTCTATATCAAAGGACGCAAAGCTGAAAACAGAGTAAGCCGTACAGATCCTAATGGAGACTAGAACCTGATGCTCTGATACCACCTGTGACACCCCCGCCCAATTAAATATCGGGTGATCAGTCCTTTATAAAATTTGAAACAAAATGTTCGGTTGGTTCATTCTTAGCATCACTGTCGAAAACATAATAACTTATTTAATCACCTAATATAATTAAGCTAAGTGTTAAAACATTTTTCTTATTAATTTAAAACCATTTAATTACCAAACCAAGTAATTTAATATAAAACATCCACGAACAATTAATTAATACAAATACTGAATCAGAATTGCATGATAAAATAAATGCGACTGAATAAAACATCCCAGTTCAAAACTCTAAACCAAAACAATAGTAACCATCTATCCAAGGGAATATAAACGAGAAAATAGAGTAAACATAATCTCTGAAACTGTCTAAGGAAGTGGCGACACATGCCCTATAGAAAATGTCGTAACGAATAGGAATGAAATAATCGAAGCGCCTAAACAAAGTCCTGCAGCTCCCATAACAGCTACAACATGCCACACAAATCCGAAACTCTAAGCCTGACGTCCCTGCGGCTGAGCACCTGATATAATACATATATATAGCAAGAGAGAGAAGATACAAGAAACGGGTCAGAGCCCGATGTGTAAAAATATTTGTTTAATAAAGTATTTAAAATTTGCAGTAAAGCAAGTATCATGTACGTGTTAGTTCGAACTCTCTCTTGAGATTCTCACCCCTCTTCTATTGTGCATGCCTAACACATATCTAAATTTTCTCCTCAGCTATACCTCCCAATATAACTAGACTGAATCCATCCTAATAGTATTTACCCTCACTATTAGTAACCCATGTTGTCCATACAATACATTATCCAATTAGCCTATGACGAAAAGCTAATTAATACATTTTTCGTTTTCATAATAATTCAAGTATTCAATTAGAATTTTCTTAACAAATATTCATACCCATATTCATTACTATACACACTAGATTTATTCACAATTTTCATACATATATACATATAGTCACATCTGCCCTATATATATATATATATATATATATATATAACAAAATATTGCAGCCCCGGGCTATATCCCATTAGTGCACCTAATCAACGTTCTGTACCCCCAGGTTATCACCCTTTAGTACACTTATTTAAATAATCTTGTACCCCCGAGTTATCACCCATTAGTACACTTACAATACATCTTAGTACCCCCGAGTTATCACCCATTAGTACACTTATAATAATAAGATTCTCACACCCCCGGGTTATATATATATATATATAACAAAATACTGCAGCCCCGGGCTATATCCCATTAGTGCACCTAATCAACGTTCTGTACCCCCAGGTTATCACCCTTTAGTACACTTATTTAAATAATCTTGTACCCCCGGGTTATCACCCATTAGTGCACTTACAATACATCTTAGTACCCCCGAGTTATCACCCATTAGTACACTTATAATAATAAGATTCTCACACCCCCGGGTTATCACCCATTGGTGTCTTTAATAGTAATAGTACATAATAGGCATACACACGTCCTATTATAATAAATGGGTATTTTTCCTCACCTATATAGATGCTCCTCTTACGCATTTTAGTTTCAACATTCCATAATAGTTTTTACGATTATTATCCCTTTCATAATCTCTATGGCATATCCTCTCCGTACCTAATTCATTAAAGTATTTAACTTCTCATACTTCTTCCAAAATTCTTCCTTACTTAAGTTTATTATTAGAGAATATATTTTTCATTTCTGAACTAATAATCTCAAAACTGGCCCTAAAAGAAATTATAAAAACTTCACTCTGTCGCTCGAACGAAGTGGCAAGTCGTTTGAACGACTACCACATGTCGCTCGAATGGCTTCGCGCCAGATTGCAATCTCGCTCGAACGACTTCTAGAGACTTCGCACGAGAATTCACTGTTCGTCCCCTACCTAGATTTTTCCAATGTTTTCCACCATTTTTAACCTCAAACCTTCTCAATCAACACCCCAAACTCCAAATAAATAGTTCTACATCAAACCCCATCAATAACACATGATTTCTAACTTCCTAGAATCAGCAATTTATTACGAATCATTCATAAAATGTTAAATCCCCAATTTAATTTTATCAAAACCCTAGTTCATCCAATACATGTTCAAGAAGCCATTATTTCCAGATTTTTTCTACATATCAATTCCTTAAAACGTGATTTCCAGTCTTCATACATTAAGGGTTTCGATCTAATAAATCACAGAACTTATTTCTACATTCAAGTTCATCAATTTCACCTATTTGATAACCTATAACATAATCCTAATAACCCTACACTAACATGAATCAAATTAATACCGAAATAGAACAAGTTATAAACACTTGCCTTGAGTTAGTAGTCTGATTTCTGGATATTGTTGGTATAGGTGTGTTTCCCTCATCCCTATCTACACGGTGGAGGTGGTGGTGGTGGTTGTGCATGGTGATGTCGATTTAGCCCTCTTCTCTTGGCAAAAGTTTTCCTTCACACTTCCTATGGCCGTTCTTGCTTTCTACAACTTTCTAACCCTAATGCAAATGTTTTGGTTGATAAGTTAAGTCCTAATTTTCATCCATTAATTAGGCCTAAAAATCCAATTTACCATTGTGGTTACCCGAAATTTAGAACCATGGGCCCTGATGAGTAGCCCAGTCCTGGCGGCCCAAAGTTCGGGCCCCTCGTCTCTTATATTGATCCGGTCTCCCCCACGTTTCCACAATTGGAAGTTATACGGGAGATGGAAAACGGGGAGAAACCCATCACCTCCACTTACCTACATGTACATGTATATATTAAACCCTAGGTCCGGGACAAAAGGATAAGTGGTATTCTCTGTAATTATTCTCCGAAGTATATAGAAATAATATCAACTGCACCACCGTGGACGTAGGCACATCCTTGCTGAACCACGTACATCCTTTGTTGTGTGATTGGCCTCTTATATTCCTTGTTATTCTTTGATAATTGATTCTCTCGTATTTATTTGTGATGCATAATAATTGTCTCCACAATTGGCACCGTCTGTGGGAAGCGTTCATCTTTCCCTGAGAAGAGCCCACGTCAAGAAAGGAGTTTAAGATGTCTGGTCACAACATCAATGCTCCCCAAGCAGGAGATATTCAAGAGCCACCTGCTCCTCGCAGGATTAGGTCTGAAGTCCGACGTTCAGATCAAAGAGCTCACCTGGAAAGACCAGCCTCAGAAGAAAGTCAGGGACCAGTGAGGTCCACGTAGATATCAAGGTTGATTGATGCGTACGAGGCAAGGCTCCACGAGCAGAGGGACTCTTCTCGCAGATACGAGGCTGAGAATGCTCTCTTGAAAAGAAGACTGGATAGACTGGAGAGGGAGCTTCGTCCTGATAACAGGAGACGCCCATATCGCACTCCTATCCCTCAGGCGAGCAAATCTCGCAGCCGAGGAAGGATCCCTGGGCGAGAATCTCAAAGGGACGAAGGAGGCGAGTCAGACGATGACCTCTGCGAACAGCTGCGAAGAGCTCGCCGCTACCAGAGCCCTGCTCGCAGCGACGAGAACATACGAAACATGGCCCGCAGGGAGATGGACCAGCATCCCGCTCACCACGGAACAAGATCAACCAGAGAACTCGCGAGGTGAGCTCTCAAAACCTTGATGAAGTCACCTTTCCCAAGAGAAATCGAAGAGGAGGAAGCTCCCAAGAAATTTCCCATTCCAAGGTTCGAGATTTACAACGGAAAAACTGATCCCATCGATCACGTCAGGCAATACCGACATTCCATGACCCTCTGGAGTCACCGAGATGCCCTGATGTGCCGCATTTTTCCCTCGAGCGTTTATGATATAGCACATTAGTGGTTCGAAAGGCTCCCCCACCGGTCGATCAAGAATTTCAAATCCCTAGACGAACTTTTTACGGCCCGATTCATTACCAGTAGCTCCCATCCCAAAAGGATTGATGCTCTGCTAACAATGAAGAAAACGCCTTAAGAGACCCTCCGAGATTACGTGAAGAGGTACTAGGAGTTATTCAATGAGATCGAGGACTGCGCGGAGGAAGTAGCAGTGGCCTCCTTCAAAATTGGGCTCCCTAGTTCTTGACTCCTCTACCAGTCCCTGACGAAGAAGGAAGCTATGACTATTGACGACCTAATGGCCCGAATCGAGAAATACGCAAAGGTGGAAGATGTCACCCGCCCTAATACAGGAGCAAAATGGTCGAGCTAAGCTCACTACCAAGGTAGGCAAGAAAACTGAGAACCAGAAGAAAGGAGGAAATAAAAGAGGCAAAAATGGCTCCAAGAATGGTGGGAACCATGACGCGTCAAAAGTATTCCAGGCGGTCAACACCATCTTCAAAGAACCAATTTACAAAATTCTCGCGAAGATCAAAGATGAGCCATTCATCAAGTGGCCAAGGAAAATGGGAGGAGATCCCTCGAAGAGAAACAATGCATTAAGATGCGCTTGTCATAAAGAGGGAGGACATAAGACCGAGCACTGCAAAGCTCTTAAGTCTCACCTCAAGGAGTTGGCCCAGTCCGGGCATTTGAACGACTTTGTGGAAAAGAGGGCAGAGAATGTGGCTGCCAACAGAGAGGTGAGACCAAACAACGTGCTGCAGGATGATGCAGGACACGAGTTCGCAGTAATCCATGGAGTATCTGACGTCAAGCAGATACAAGGGAACTCAACATGAATGGAAATGAAAAAACTCACATCGGTAATGCAGGATTTTCAAATTGATCCAGCAAAGTCACAGTCAGGAAAGCGTCGACGAGCAGAGGACGTCAACTATAACAAGCATATTATTTTCACGGATGAAGATTTCATGGGAGTAAGGACCCCACATCATGATGCCCTAGTCATTACACTCAGGATAGCCAACTTTGACATCGACAAGCTGCTCGTCGATCAAGGAAGTTCATTCGAAGTAATGTACCTCGACCTATTCAGGAAATTGAAGTTGAGCTTTGACGACCTAAAGGAAGCTACTGTTCCTTTGGTCGGCTTCACTAGAAAAATGACCATGCCCCTAGGCAAGATAGTGCTGCCAGTTCGTGCTGGGAACGTATCCAAGATGATTGAGTTTTTGGTAGTTGACATGGAATCACCGTACCAGGCCATCCTCGGCAGAGGATGTCTTCATGCGATGAAGGCGGTCTCCTTGACCTACCATCAGAAGCTCAAGTATGTAACCGAGCGAGGAGTAATGGAGATCCACAGCGACTAAACGATGGTGAGGAAGTGCTTCATAGAAGCCATCCGACCAAAGCCAGAGAAGAAGGTCGGTCAACCCAGCGAGAAAGTTGAAGAGAGAGTGATACCTTCCAAGTAGCAATTAAAGTATGGAAGACCTGGAGTAGAGGAGACCAGGCTCCTCCCCTTCGAGCGTGTCATTGAGAACCTGGTAGAAGTTATAGCCGAAGTTGGTGATAGTAGCAGAGTCTTCTTGATTGGAGCATCTCTCACCGACCAAGAACAGAAGGAGTTGACGACCTTGCTGAGACACAACGTAGATGTTTTCGCATGGGAACCATACGAGCTGCCTGGTTTCGATCCTAATATGGTCTGTCATCAGTTGCACGTCGACCCCACATTCAAGCCAGTCACGTAGAAGGCACGGAGAACTGCATCCGAGAAGGATAAAGCGGTCGAAAAGGAAGTCAAAAAACTACTGGATGTAGGATCCATACGAGAAGTGAAATTACCCAAGAGGTTGTCCAACCCAGTAGTAGTTCCGAAGAATAATGGGAAGTGGAGAGTTTGCATCGACTTCACTGACCTCAACAAAGCATGCCCTAAGGATAGTTTCCCCCTCCCAAAGATAGACCAACTAGTAGATGCCACTGCAGCTCACGAGCGAATGAGTTTCCTGGACGCATACTCAGGATATCACCAGATCCCCTTGTATGACCCAGACCAGGACAAAACGGCGTTCATCACGACAGTTGGGTTATATTGCTACAAGGTCATGCCATTTGGGCTCAAGAATGCGGGGGAAACCTATCAGCGGTTGGTCACAAAAATGTTCAAGGATCAAATGCGAGACACAATGGAGGTCTATATCGATGACATGCTCGTTAAGAGCAAGAAGAAGGAAAATCACCTCTCAGACCTGACAAAGACCTTCGAAATCCTCAGGAAGTTCTGAATGATGCTTAATACGAGAAAATGTTCCTTTGGTGTCCAGTCAGGAATTTTTTTTGGATACTTGGTCAGTAAGAGAGGCATAGAAGATAATCCAGACCAGATCGATGCAATCAATAGGGTACAACCCCCTCGAACAATTCGAGACGTGCAGAAGCTCACTGGAATGCTCGCCGCCTTATATCACTTCATCTCCAAATCCTCCGTGAAGTGCAAACCTTTTTTCCAGTTTCTAAAGGGGAGTAAACTGATAGAATGGAGCCCAGACTGCTCGCGAGCTTTGGACGACCTGAAGTCCTACAAAAGCTCTCCACCACTGCTTGTCATACCACATCAAATGGATTCTTTATACCTCTAACCTCTCGGTATCCAATCACACTGTCAGCTCTGCGTTAATATGCGAGGTTACAGGAATCCAACACCCCGTTTACTACGTGAGCAAGACCTTATTAGATGCCGAGAAAAGGTACCTGCCATTAGAGAAGCTCCCATTTGCACTTGTAATAGCCTCGAGGAAGCTGAAGCATTATTTCGAAGCCCATACTGTCATCGTCCTTACATCGTATCCCCTTAAGGTGGTCCTAAGGAAAGCGGACTTGTCGAGCAGACTGTCTAAGTGGTCAATCGAGCTCGGCAGGTTTGACATCCAATTTTAACCAAGGATAGCTGTCAAGGGTCAGATCCTTGCTGATTTCATAACCGAGTTCACGGGCGAGGAACTCTCTGACCAACCTCAACCAACAAGTCAAAAGAAGAACCAAGCAATATAAAGAACCTAGAGACTCTTTGTTAATGGAGCCTCCAACTCAAAGGGGGCAGGGGTAGTCATAGTCCTCATCACTCCAGAAAACACAATCCTCGAACAAGGAATCAGGCTTGGATTTGCAGCCTCCAACAACGAAGCAGAGTACGAAGCCCTAATAGCCGGGCTCCAAAAGGCACAAACTCTAGGAGCAAAATGTTTACAGGTGTTCAGTGACTCTCAACTAGTCTCCAATCAGATAAGTGGATATTACAATGCAAAGGATGAAAGAATTGAAGCCTACCTCGCCTTAGTGAGAGAATTAATGTCAAGCTTCAAAGATATCAACATCCAGCAGTTTCCCAGGGGGCAAAACAGTCATGCTGATGCCTTAGCAGCCTTGAGTTCGGCAGTTGACTCTGACCTTAAGAGGGTCATCCCCATTGATTTCCTCATTTGTTCGAGCATTAACCACAACAGCAAGTTACCAAACGTGGAACAAGTACTCCAGGTGGGATCCGCCCCCAGCTGGATGGACCCCTCAAGGGGCTATTTAAAGGATGGCATGCTCCCAGATGACAAGAAAACTGCCCACCAGATAAGAGTCAAAGCTGCTCGCTTTCACTTATCCACAGGAGGCGACTTGTATAAGAAATCCTTCTCTGGTCCCTACCTTAGATGCGTCCACCCAGGTGATGTCGAGCAAGTGCTACATGAGCTTCATGAAGGAATCTGTGGAAGTCATATTGGAGGAAGGTCTCTAGCCTTTCGAGCAATGAAGGAAGGCTATTGGTGGCCATACATGCAAAAGGACTCCGCAGTATATGTTCGCAAATGCCTGAAATGCCAATTCCACGCTCCTATGGCCCACTAACCCACCAGCGATCTGAAGTCCCTGTCCAGCCCATGGCCCTTCGTCCAATGGGGAATGGACATTGTGGGACCGCTGCCTACCGCCGTCGGCAATCACAAATACCTATTGGTTGTGACTGACTACTTCACCAAATGAATCGAGGTTGAATCCTTGGCGAGCATCCGAGATGCTGATATGATAAGGTTCATATGGAGAAATATAATCACTCGGTTTGGAATACCCAGAACCATCTCAAGAAATTCTATTTTTATATCCTTTTCTTGTATTTATTTTGTTATGAAAACAAAAGTTCATTTTCCTTATTACTAATGAAAGTTACTTAGTTGGTTACACTCTGATTGGTGACAGTTGCATTCATCGCACATCTTTTCCAAATAACAAGCACCTTGATCACTACAGTAGGGGAATACCCCTCCTCAGGTCATCATCATAAAACATGAGAGACCTCTTAGTGTTGCCCCTGGCAATATATAAAGCCCTACAGAGGATTCTTAGGCAATACGATCAAATCTTATACTGGTCATCAAACCTACTTTGGTTGAACAAAATCCTGATCGGATTAAGACATCCAACACCAGGTGTGTCCTCACCAATTTCCCTACTTAGGCCTAAGGGAGTGTGACGACACAACCTAAAAGTTAAGGTGGGGCACAATGGCACTTTGGTATTATACTGGACTGGGGGGACACTTTCATGATGAAACAGAAGAAATCATAAAGTAGCAAGGATACGAAAAGTAGGATATACACGTTTATTTGGAAAAATTGCCCCAAAACACAAACTTTTCATTAATCCATCTTACTTACAACAATGATAATACATATTTAGTCGGCGAGCTCGCCCAAAGAATTTACATTATCAAAAATAAAAAATATATATTTATAACAACTGGAAAAATATCAAGGGGGTGTAAGCCTCCGAGCAAGATAATCAGTCACTCGATCTCTTCGTTCGTCATCAGGAGTAGGAGCAAACTCTTCCACAACCTCATTCGCATCCGACTCCAATAATTGCCGAGGATCAGCATCGATGGGGATCTATCGATCGTCCCTCCTGAATGGGTTGGGCACTAGAGTAGAGAAGACATCTCATGACGATACCATAGCACCGAGTTCCTTGGGACTTGTAGCTCCTTCAAGGCACTTAGCCATCCCTTGATGAAAGAAAGCTCCTCGAACTCAGATAGTCTTGTTGGAGCATCCGACCAGCCTTGATCATAACCATCAACCCACACTTGCCGAGGGCCTTTCTTGAACAAATGCCACAACTGGGTGACGTCCCTTTGAAGCCCAACAGCGATTACATATGATTGTTGAACATCACCGCGGAGTTCTTCCATTTCCCTATCGCAAAGTTCTTCTCCTTCCATGCTTCTTCTCCTGGTGCTCCTACTAGCTCACGGAAGGGGAGGGCGAGTGAGACTTCGCGACATAGGAAGGGTAACATTATGATCAGCTCCAGCTCGCGATGATAAGGAGCCTTGTAATACTGCTTGAACAGTGCTCGGTGCATATTCCCTAAGTTGTAAGACTTCCCTCCTCAGGTCTTCATTCTCCTGCTAAAGGAACTCCCCAATTTGGTTGACCTCGGTGGCCTCTAGGAGTCTTGTTCTCAGTACATTGACTTCCTCTTGCACTAAGGCACCAATCTCCTCCATCTCCCGGAGCCTGTCCTTCAGCTTAGCCACTAGCTCGGATTGCTCCTTATATTTTTGATTTCTAGACATGAGGGACTTGCAAAGCTTAATAAAAGCCTGGCGAACTTTGGGGCTCGCATTGGGACCAAGGTTCCTACCCAATTGGGAAGTAGAAGGAATGTAATCATCCACATCAACTAACTACAAGGGAAAGAAAGACAAAGGAGAGAAAGAGATCAGCGCAAGAAGAAAGGAAGCTTTTTCATTAATAAAAATTGAAGTTACATCAGACTGAAGAAAGAAAATTTACAGACTAGAGAACGCAAAAATACAAAGACCCTATCAATTAGCAACCTCAGGAGGCCTAGAGGTGGATGGCCCCTTCTCCTTATCAGCATCAGCAGGAGCCCTATCCTCGACAGGGAGGACCTCTATCCCCTCAACAAGAGAAACGTCAGTAGGAGTCGCCTGAGGGGCAGGATCAGGGCCTTCAATAGTTGGGGCAGGGTCCTCGTCTACGACTGACCTCGGCCCTGGGTCGTGGTCGTCGAAAAGTGGGGATGTAACAGCCACCCCAGCATCTACGAGAGCCTTATTCCATCCTTTATTGAAGTTCAGACGGCTGATATAGCCTATCTAAACTTTAGCATCTTCGTATGCCGCAGCCCAGCCGGAATTGTATGAGTCTTCCTTGGCAATGACAGCCTCGGACTCCTTCTTCTTCATCTCTTCAAGAAGCACCCTTTTCTCCTCCAGCATAGCGAGTTTACTCGAGTAAACTAGGTCGTAGGCCTGCCTCATCTCCCTTAGATCGGTGATCACCGCATCCTTCTCCTTGTTCGCAGTGGCAAGAGCCAAGTCGGATGAGATCCGAGCAGAGTCAACAGCCTTAAAACTGGCCTCGAGCTCCTTACCCTTCAGCTTCAGGGCAGAGTTTTCTTCCTCCCGTTCACTGTTCTTCTTCACCAGCTCGTCGCGTGAACGATACAGCATGGCAAAGTCAGTAATAAATTGCAAAAAAGAGAAGATATTAGAAGAGGGAAATGAGGGAAGTCAGAAAAATGTAAGAGAAAAAGAAACCTTACCAGAGCAAGCCTCTGACTAGCTTGAAGGGCCAGGTTCTCTGAACCTACTGCCCTCTGGAGATCAGCCGGGAGGGCAGCTCTCTCGACCAGAGCCGGGGCCAGTTGAGGAGAAATTTCCATGGAGGCCCCCTTAGGCAGAGCAGATACTGGGACTAAGGCCTGCCCAGCCTTCGTCCTCGCCTCAGCCCTTCTCTTCTCTTCCTCCTTCTCGCTCTCCCTCTTCTTCCTCTCCTTCGCTTTCCTCTTCTCTTCCAACTTCTTCCTCTCTTCTTCCTTTTTTCTCTCTCTCTCTCTCACCAGCTCTTCTTCTTTCCTCCTCCTTTCCTGCTCCTGAGCGGAGGACCAGGAACTAGTAGCCACGGCCCCAGAAGTGGCTTTTTGTTTCTTCGACCTCTGTGCAAGGATCACGTGGTCCTCATCATCATCATCCCTGATCAAGTTCTTCCTCGGAGGAACCATGACTTCATTTGAACTGCTAGAAGTCCTCGACGATCTTCGAGCTTTAGAAACCTCCTCACGGTCAAGGGAAGTTATACTATCAAAGTTCCATCCACCCAAATTGCTCACGGCTCCTGCAAAGTCACTCTCACAGCTGCAACAGTATCTTTGAAGGAATCAAACTCTGGTATACTATCCACAAGCCTCGCTATGAAGTTGGAGCCAATGTTCTTATACTTGAGCAGGAAGGCAGGAGATCTGGAGTGCTCGCCATCACCTAAGGGCTCCCTGATTTTCCAATCCTTTACCAATTCTGAAAGACGGACCTCGTTGAGTGTAGGTTCCAAGTTCTTTGACTTCGCTGCGCAAGAAAAAGTAAAGAAGAGTTAGAAAGGTCACAAATCAGCAAAAGTCGAAACAACAGTACAACGTCTACCGATATATTCCTTCTCGTAAAAAGGAACAGAGAACCTCTCAGACCTCGACCCTTCAAATTGGGGAGGGAACTACCAATTCCTAACAAGGAAACCTTCTTGCCAGTAGTCCTTATGGGAATCAGGTAGATTTATTACCAATACCTTATCAGGGCTCCTGGCATTGAGGTAAAAAACACCTGAACTAGTTCGAGAAAAGGAGTAACAGAAACAGACCTCGGCAAGTCCTAACCTAGTACCATACAATTGATTTATCCTGTGGACGCCATTTACTATTTTCCACACATTGGGCGAGCATTGTGCAGGAACAATATTGAAATAGCCAAAGAAATGCAGGAACAAATCATTGGGAGGAAAAGTTAGTCCCCCCTGGGAAAGCAACAGAACATGGATCCCGTGAGCATCATCTATATCCCTAACATTCCTAGGAGGGGAGGCACAACACTCAATATCTACCCACTTAGGAATGTTGTAAAACTTCCTAAATTCAGAGATTGACCTATTCCCAATCTTCGCCATTGGAAGACCTAAGAAAAGCTACAAACCAAAGAGAAAGTACACGGAAAGGGCACAGGAAACTTACAAAATAGTAGATCGGCTCAAGTGATGAAGAAGCACGAGCTCAGACAACTAAGAAACAATGTTAATGGAGATTGAGAGAAGAAGGTATGAGGTCCTAGAGTTCTCAGAAGATAGAAGACTACTGGAAAGGCTGAAGCGACGGGAGAAAACCTGGCTATCCCAACAAGCCTTCAAATTCTAATCATAGCGCACAATAAGCGAAGCGGGTGCCGCCAAATCAACTTCACAGCTTTCGAAGAATCGCAAATCAGCCATAATGGCTAATAATTTAAATCCATTGAGCCCATAAACATGGACCAACAAATTTAGGGGCAATTGTGGGTACCCAAAATTTAGAACCATGGGCCTGGACGAGTAGCCCAGTCCTGGCGGCCCAAAGTCCGGGCCCCTCATCTTTTATATTGATCCGGTCTCCCCCACGTTTCCACAATTGAAAGTTATACGGGAGATGAAAAACGTGGAGAAACCCATCACCTCCACTTACCTACATGTACATATAAATATTAAACCCTAGGTCCGGGGTAAAAGGATAAGTGGTATTCTCTGTAATTATTCTCCGGAGTATATAGAAATAATATCAACTGCACCACCGTGGACGTAGGCACATCCTTGCTGAACTACGTACATCCTTTTTTGTGTGATTGGCCTTTTATATTCCTTGTTCTTCTTTGATAATTGCTTCTCTCGTATTTATTTGTGTTGCATAACAATTGTCTCCACAACCATAATGCCCTTTTGGGGTGCCGGTTAGGCCTAAAATTGCCCCGAGACCCAAACTAAACACCCGAGTATACTATTTCAATTATCTCGACCGTTTTGGACTCAACGGTACACTCGAAATCATCATACAAGTTACTAAAAATAATTGATACATTTATTCCACCAATTTAGTCCCGACATGACTCACACGCACGTGTGACTTAATTTACTAAACTGTCGTATTATTATCTCTCGACAATTTATCAAAGTGTATAGTTCCATATTACATATTGCACAGTAATATTAAACTAATAAGTATTAACCCTTAGCACGCTAGTTAATATTTATTTTTATTGGATCCGGATTAATTAACAATTTAACTCTTCACATTTAAATTTAATTAATCCCGTTGTAATAAATAATCCCTTCATTATTTAAATCATCGAAAATGTGGGGTATTACACGTTTCAACTAGTAAGCATTTAAAATTCTTGTTAAACCAATTTTAGAAGATACTTTTACACTCGGGCTCTGAGCCGTTTAGTGCCATTTATCTCTCTTGTATATATATGTATATATTAGAGGTTCCCATCCACAGGGCATTAGGCATAGGTTCTTTGGATTGGACGTGCTGCAACTTATGTGGGAGTTGCAGGCCTTTGTAGTAGACGATCTCTTCCTTGATTCAGCTCTAATTGTACTTTATCCATACCTAGGGAATGTGTCATCCGATTTCTTATTCCTATTTAGACTTAATGGAGATTTTGTATTTTGTTATGTTTTCAGTATCCAGAACTCATTTGGGAGTTATTCCATGTCATGTTGATTATACTTATGGATATTAACTTTGTTTTAATAATCTAGTTGTCATGTTTCTTTTGGATGCTTGATATCCTTAGCATTTTTATTATTCTTGAGATGGATTATATTTAAAAAGTTTTTTATGATGTAAATTATATAAATGAAATAATATCTTAAAATGTTTTGACATTAGCTTAATTAATTATAGGGTGATTAAAATGGAAAAATTGTTTTTGACAGTGATGCTAAGAATGAACCATAATGTTCACCTTGATTTTAATTTAATAAAGGACTGATCACACGGTATTTAATTAGGCGGGGTGTTACAAGTGGTATCAGAGCATCAGGTTCTAGTGTCCTTTAGGATCTATACGACTTATTTCTCTTTTAGCCTAGCATCTTTGATTTATAGCCCTATTTTTAGAACTGTTCTATTCTTGTATTTACACTTACGTCTTCAACTATTTTAGATTCAATAGTAATTGTAGACAAATAAACTTCCTTCTCATTTCAGATGACTACAAGATGAGGACCTCGATATAGGAATGCACAGCTCGAGCCTCCAGTAACTCTGACTCAGGGAATGATGAATGCAACTGAAGTAGCTGCCATTATTGCTCAGGCAGTAAATGCTGCATTAGTATTGGTGCAGTAGGCTCCACCCTAGGTTCAGGCTATAGTTTCAGTGCTAGCACAATTTCCCACGGCATGGGAGAGGGTTAAGGATGCCTTTTAGAAGGCGCATCCCCCGGAGTTCTCGGGTAACTCGGACATCGTGATCGCTAGCCAATGGAAGGACATCGAGAGGCATTTGCGTATATGTGAGTGAACTAACGTGTAGAGGTAGTTACTGACTTCCTTCAAGATAGTAGGGGAAGTTTTGCAGTGGTGGACTCCCACTACCACCTTGGAGGAGAGAGATAGCATATTGATTCAATCATTTTGGGTGCGGTTGCTCGTAAATATTTCCCATCCACCGTACAGACTGAGATGAGGTGGAGGTTATTGAATCCTAATTAGGAGAGTATGACCGTTGCTAAGTATAAGGAGGATTTCATGAGACTTCTCACTATATTGTCGGATGAGTCAACCATTGAGGAAAAGAAGATTTTACTATTTTTAGATGGGTTAACCTAGAAAAGAGGATTCGTCAGCACCTCATAGGTAATCTGTCATTGGTTACTTTCACTGATGTACTCAACATCGCTCTATTTCATTGCCAGGATCAGCTCTTCCATCAGCAGGGAAGTAAACGAGCAGGGGAGTCCAGACTGGAGGTGGTAATGCCGGTAGGGCACCAATAGCCTAGAGAAAAACCCGTCATAGTGAGAAGAGTTCCCATAAGGGGGACCTTGCCAAGAGATTCCGATCTGATGATTCTAGGGAGGGATATGGGGGTTTTAGATAGGGCCAACAGGGCCAGTCCAGTCAGCATTGCCAGCGGGGCCAACATCATTAATAGTACGGTCAGTAGCAGGACCAACAACGTTTTTAGCAGGGCCAGTGGCGGGGTGGTAACAACAAATAGGGACGTGGTTAGTAGGGACAAAGATGAGGAAACTTAAGGGTAAGGTGATTTGGATGCGACAAAAAATGGCCATAGGTGCCATGATTTCCTAGAGGGGGATAGGGCCCCATAGCAGCAGGGTTCCCGTAATGATTCACAGAGGCCACTCTTTCCAGCCGTTCTCCCAGCACCAGCTTAGATACCATCCCTACCATCCATCCCAGCAACCCTAGTCCAGTAGGGGAAATTGCAGTATTGATATGTTTATAACGTCCACCAGCCAGCAACACCGCAGGCGTCGACCATGATAGAGGGTATATTTAATATTCATGGTACTTTAGGGCGTTACACTATTTTATAACTATAAGCTTCGCACAGGACACATGGTTATTATACACCGCAAAGAGTACATTGACATGCATAGATTCACCACTTGAAAATGGGTCCTTAATTTTCTTTATATTCCAGGGAGTAGGTATAGAGATTGGTAGCTTGATTTTACCTGCGGACATGCTAGTTTTAGACATGTATGAGCACGACGCCATTATTGGCATGGATTGGCTCGCTGCGTATAAAGTAATGATAAATTGTTTCGGTAGAAGTATTATCTTTTCCATTCCTGATCCGGAGATATTTTTAGGTGCGATGCCTCATCGAGAGGGAGGATATTCCACCCGTTTGTATTACATGGAGAAGGAGACCTCTAAGGAGATTGTGATTCCCCTAGATTAGATTCCAGTTGTTCGTGAGTTTTTGGATGTCTTCCAAGCGATACCAGGCCTACCTCCCAGTCGAGAGATAGATTTTGTCATAGACTTGATGTCGGGCACTCGGTCGATAGCACGTGCACCATACCGTATGGCTCCAGCGGAGATGAGGCATTATGGGATCATATAGAGCAGCTGCTAGGTGAGGGCTTCATTCCTAGGAGAACCTCACCTTGGGGCACTTCGATGTTGTTTGTGAAAAAGAGAGATGGTTAATTGAGATTATGTGTGGACTACAGGGAGTTGAATAGGGTCATAATACGAAATAAGTATCCGTTGCCTCGAATCAATAACCTGTTTGACCAGCTAAGGGGAGATGCATTATTTTCAAAGATAAATTTGATATCGGGACACCATCTGCTATAGATTAGGGAGCGAGATATGTCAAAGACTTCTTTCTTGAATAGATATAGGTCCTATGAGTTCAAAGTCATGCCATTTGGGCTGAAAAATGCTCCAGTTGTATTCATGGAATTGATGAACCGAGTGCTGAGGGAGTTCTTGGATCAATTTGTCATCGTCTTCATAGATGACATCCTAATTTATTCACAGACTGAGGAGGACCATTCCGAGCACCTGAGACATGTTTTTCAGACTCTATGAGAGAATCAGCTATATGATAAGTATGAGAAGCGCAGATTTTGGTTACGGGAGGTAGAGTTTCTGGGGCATGTTGTATTAAAATTGGGGATATCAGTGGACCCGAGAAAAGTTTTAGCAGTGAGAGTGGGGATAGATCATGACACCGAAAGAGGTGCGTAGTTTATTAGGATTAGTCGGGTACTACATGCGGTTCATTCGAGGCTTTTCTAAGACAGTGGGTGCATTGACAAATCTAACTCGTAGGGGGTACCGTATGTATGGGATGACACTTATCAATTGGATTTTGAAGAGATGAAGGATAAGATGGCACCAATGCCATTTCTTACTTTACCTGGGCAGAACATGGAGTACCTAGTGTATATTAATGCCTCTTTATAGGGACTCGGTGGAGTACTTCAGTAGGAGGAGCGAGCTATAGCTTATGCCTCTAGCAAGATTAAGCCTCATGAAATAAAATACCCCACCGACGACCTGGAGCTAGCAGTGGTCATGCTTGCATTATAGATTTGGAGAAATTACATTTTGGGGGAGAATTTTTGCTTATTCATATACCACAAGTCACTACAATACTTGTTCACTCAATGGGAGTTGAACATGCATCAGCGCAGGTGGCTGGAGTTTGGGAAAGACTATTAGTTTGAGATACAATACCATTCAGGGAAAGCTAACACGGTTGCTGATGCGTTAAGCCGTAAGCTGGTAGGTGAAGTAAAAGAAGTATGAAAAGCGAAGTTGAAGGAGCTGGGACACGAGGATGCGGTAACCTATTCCTTTATATTCGTTATGACAGTGACACCCGAGATTGTTACGAGGGTGATATAGGCATAAGCAGTGGATGCTTTTTGTTAGGATCAGATTGTACGGCTCTTAGCTGAGGGTGTTGATTCCTATTTAGTGGGTTCTGATGGATGTTTGAGGCTTAATAGTAGATTGGTGGTTCTGAAGGGAGATGATTTACATCATGAAGTGATGACATAGTCGCACGAGTCTAAATTTATGGTACATCCCAGAGGGGATAAAATGTACCAGGACATGAGGAGGCAGTACTGGTGGATGGGGATGAAAAAGGACATCGCAGAGTTCGTGTCCAAGTGCACCACCTGTCAGATGGTAAAGGTTGACCACTAGAGACTTCCAGGGTTACATCAACCATTGGAGATACCTACGTTGAAATGGGAGAGCATTTCCATGGATTCCATTGCTGGGTTGCCTACATCACAATGAGGTTAAGATTCCATATGGGTTATAGTGGATCGGTTTACCAAGGTATCTCATTTTCTTTCAACGCGAACACACTACACCACGGGCTAGTATTCACAATTATTTATTATTGAGATAGTTAGGCAACATGGGGTGCCCCTGGATATTGTGTCTGATAGAGACAAGATTTTTGTATCGCGCTTGTAGGAAAGCTTTTAAGAGGCCATGGGTAAAGAGTTGAGATTGAGTTCAGCTTATCACCCACAGTCGAACGGACAGACAGCGAATACTAATCAGATGCAGGAGGATATGTTACGCATGTATGTCCTTTATTTTGGAGGAGGTTAGGAGTCGTACCTTCCACTGGTGGAGTTCGCTTATAATAACTCCTATCAGTTCATGATCGGCATGGCCCCGTTTGAGGAGTTATATGGCATACTGTGTCGTTATCCTACTTGTCGGCTAGAGGTGGGGGACAACAAATTGCTCGGACCAGAGATAATTTAGGAGATGTCGACTAAGGTAGATTTAATTAGGAGTTGCATTCGAGTATCCCAAGACAAGCAGAAAATCTACGCCAATGCAAAGCGGTTCTTCCGGGAGTTTCACGTGGTGGACCAAGTGTAATACCCCGTAATTTCATGGCTTTTAAATTTAAGGATTTATTAAATTTAATTGAGATAAATTAATTTAATTTTAATCCGGAATGTTGTTTTAAATATTTACTAGCGTGACGAGAGTTAGTAATTGTTGGAAATTTGTTATTTGTGACATATTACTGGATGAGTATAGTAATATATGAGATTTATTTTTATAATATTGTCACGTGTAAATAAAATGACAATTGTGGAAATTTAAGTCAGGACGTGCCTGTGTCGTGTTGGGACTAAATGTGGATTAATAAAAGTGAATATTTTATAAGTTGTTCGTATGGTCATTTTGAGTGCGCCAACGCGTCCGGAAGGGTCGAGATAGTCAGAAAAGTGTACCCGGAGGTTTAGTTTGGGTCTCGGGGCGTTTTTAGGCCTACTTAGTACCCCGGGAGGGCGTTTTGGACATTTCAAATTTTTGGGTAATTAAACCCACGAAAATTAGTAATCTATATCAGCCATTTAGGTTAGTCAGATAGGGTTAGAAAGCTCAAACACAAGAACGTCCATAGGAGAGGAAGGAGAGAGCTCTCAAGGCAAATTCAAGGCCCAAAATCCATCCGGTTGCACCCCCACCACCACCAACGCATAGATCGCGCGACAGGGAACGCAACCACACCGAAATCATCTACAAACCAGAACGTCAAAAATCTCAGGCAAGTGTTTATCTTGCTTATTTCGTTGATGCATCTTTCATATTAGTGTAGGAATGATTAGGATGAGTTTTATGGAAGAAAACCTAAGATTTGAGATAGGAATCGCATGTAGTTATGGTTTAAATGAAATTATGATGTTTATAAGAAGAAATTTCTAGAAAAACAGATTGGAACCATGATTTAGATATTTCTAGGGTTCTTGAATATTTAAATGAATCATGGCATGATTAATCCATGTTTAGTGACGTAAATTGACATGCTTTACGTAGGAAATGTATGATATCATGTTAGGATGTTAGTAGTACAAAATTTGAGACGTTTGGGACTAGAAAATATGGATATTGTTGAAGTTAGGAGATGAAACCCGTAATTGTAGAATTTCAGTTTTCGCAGACCTGCTTGATCGATCGATCGAGCCCAGAGCTTCGATCGATCGAAGGTTCGATCGATCGAGCCCCAGACCTCGACCGATCGACCCCTCCTAGCAGACTCCTATTTCCTTTTTAAATGAGTTAAATTCAATTAATTGTGAGAAAATTCTTTGGCATCCTTAATAAAATGTTTTGGGAGATAGGGAAGACCAGTAGGACATGTGAATAGAATTTGGGACCCTTGATGTCGGTCAAAGATTGTATCTTGGGATAATTACATAGGGGTCGGTGAATTTATGATTTAAAGAGAGAGACACATAAGAGAGTTACTTTGGGACAAATGTGTATACCTACTTAATTTTATAATTGGGAGGATAGAATCCATGAAGCGTTATGTAGTAAGTTGAAAAGTTCCTCATATTAAAGTAAGAAGTGAATGGTTATACGTGATAACTATATAATGAGAAATAAATGCAAATGACGTAATTATGGGAATTGAGAATTTACCCATTATTGATATGGTAATATTAGTATAGTTATATGATTGTGTATTCATATACTATCTATGTGTGAAAATCATGCCCACGCTACTTGATATCCCTGAGGTTTCCGCGCTGGGACAGTCTTATCTCGATGGGACCTTTATGGGGGATATTGACTTATACCCTAGAAAATAGATATCCTTGGTATAGGCTATCGGAATGATAGTTCAGACGGTCCTAAGAGATGCGGGTATGTGCTTTCCTCTTAGAGACTTGGAATCTACGTTTCGCCTTATTTTGTTTGTGTATAGATATCCTTGGTACAGGCTATCGCAGTGATAGTTCAGACGGTCCTAAGAGACGCAGACATATGCCATCCTCTTAGAGACTTGGAATATATCCTTCGGCTCAATATTGTTTGAGTATGTGTTAATACAATTCGAGAGTGATTCCGAATTTGTATTACCCTTAATATGAGTGATATGGGGTTTGGATAGTAGAGTATGCTCGCACCATAGTTTTTATTTGGGGTGCTGTTATGATATATATATATTTTACGAGTAGTTAATATATATATGAAATTCTAGAATCTGGAACTGCTTACTGTGATGTGATATGTAGGACAGGGTTGATCACTCAATTATAAATACATGTTTTGAGAAAGTATAATATGACACTGGAAAACTTTATTGATTAATAAAGTTAAAATGAGAACTTTGGTTACTAATTGAAATATTCTTTTCAAACAATTGAATCGTTAAATTTTGAATCTTATGAGTAATCTAAGATAAGTTAAATCATTGGGAATATTACTGCGATAAATGATAAGACAAACCGTTGGGAAAGTTAGTGCGATAGGTGTGCACATTAGAAGAGAGGTGAGAATTTCTCAAGAGAGTGTCGCACTAATATGTTGTTGCATTGGCCTGTATCAATTTAAATACTTGCTAAACGTATTTTAAATCAAACACACTATCGGGCTATGACCCGTTTCTTTTTCTCTTTCCCCCTCTTGTATATATATGTATGTATTACAGGTGCCCAGCCACATGGGCGTCTTGCTTAGGATCCCTTGAAAGGAACGTGCTGCAGCTTAGGTGGGAGTTGCAGGCCACTTGCATAGACGACTTCGTTTACTTGATTCCACATCTATCATATTCATCTATTGGGCATGTGTCGCCCTTTCCACTATTTATCTGTTTTATTGGGACATTTGTATTTCAGTTATTTCTAGTACTGTTACTATGGGATTTATTTCAGTATGGATGTTTTACATTTAGTTTTAAATGTTGGGATTTTGGATGTTGAATGTTTAAAGTAATTGAATTATGTTCCAGGATAATTGTTGTATGATTCTTACTTATTGAAAGTTTGGAATAATTAAATAAATAAGTTTTTCCTTAAAAATACAATTTGGTTAGAAAGGTTAAAAATGGTTTTGACACTTAGCTTAATTAATTAGGGTGTTAATTTGGAAAAGTTTATTTTTACGACAGTGATGCTAAGAATGAATCAACTGTTCACCTTTATTTTAATTTAATAAAGGAGTGATCGCCCGGTATTTAATTAGGCGGGGTGTCATAGGTGGTATCAGAGCATCAGGTTCTAGTGTCCTTAGGATCTGTACGGGTTATTATGCTTTCAGCGTTGCTTTGTTTGTTATAGAGCCCTATTTTTAGGATTGTCGATTCCTTTGACGATATTTCGTTCTCCTGCTATAATGTGTATACATTAGTGAATTCTAATTTTGTTCAGATGTGTGCATGTGCCGAGCGATGACGGATGTCAGAAGAGGACCGTTAAGCGTACATCAGGAGGCAGGGCTCAGTTGAGATTATGAAATATATCCGAGGATGATGACCGTAGTCGAGGTCACCTCCATCATGGCACGAGAAGCCACGACTAGAAAGGCGACTAAGGTGCAACAATGATTTTCAAATGCTGTTATAGTCAAATGGGGTGCGAGGGTAAACTTACCCAACGTATTACAACAACGTGTAGAGACTGTCAGTGGGAAATTTTAGAAAAGCAAAAATTGTATGTGTTTACCAAAGGAGGTAAAGTATCCAAAGGCTTAAATATAGGACGGAGTGTGGCAAACTGAAAGTGAAAATTTAGAGAAAAATTTCTTGGCTTTCGGGACGAAATTATAATGGTTGGAGTCAACCACCAATTTTAGAAGTGTAATGTTATGCCTATAGGAGAACCTTAGGTACAGTGTTGACCATATGTTCCTTCCTCAACTGTTCAGGATGAGAAGCAAACGTGGTTTAGAACTCATCGCAGGAGGGCATGACAGGAGTCCAATTGTGGATATAAATCCTAATCGTTAGCAAATTTTGTATCGAAAGAGGTAGATACTAGTGGAGGAAACGACTCCAAGTGGGAGACCAACTTGTAATAATAGTTGATAATACTCGAGGAGGAAATCCTGATGGACAACCGATTCAGAGGTTGACAATGTCATATTTTGTCAATATAGATGATAATGCTTCTTTGTGGGGGAAGTTAAAGGAATCAAAGAATTTAGTCGAGAATAAGACTGAATACAACGGTGGTGGTATAGCACCACAAAAGGATGTGGATACACATCAATAAAACCAGTTAAATGCTTCAGCTAGTTAAATTCTTACCAAGTGATGGTAAATTCAGTAAGTACTATTATAGATAGTAACATAATCTTTATGGCCTAAAAAGCTAAGGGAACAACCGGGATGGCTAACAGGAATTGAGTCTACCAAAGTCCGAGAGAAGGACAATCCTAACCTGGTTAGTAGGACAGGTGATAGGTGGATTATGTGTTGAGGTATTTTGGTGCGGAGTGAAATTGCTAGCGATAATATGTTCCAAAGTGAGAAAAAGGGACAAGAATACGGTGCCTAGTAAAGGACGACGATTAAAAATAATTTTGGTTTGGTTTGAGTAGACGTGTTACGTCCAGAAACCACTTGCGCAGTCAAGACGATTGGCAATGTGGAAGTATATGCTGTATCCTCAGAGGATGAGGCGTGTTTATGTGACACGAGCGAGTCACCATATTTTGTTCATTGCTAGATTAACATGTGAGACGAGTTTAATGCATATCATTATAAATGTTACCATTTTGTGAATATTTTTCCTTAGTATAGCGGGATTTTTCTTTGGTGCTATCCGCGGAGGATGAATGAGTATATTAACAGTGTTTTATACTCTATTGAGGTTACTCGTTCTAGTGATGCGATACACGAGTGTGATATTATCTTTGTTAAAATGTTATAGAAATGGGTAGTATGATAGTGGGCATTTATTGCAAGGCTATAGGAGTAGTTGCATTAGTGAAACATGTTTTGTTGTGGCGAGATTTACCTGTAAGAAGGTTGGACTCGCATCTATATTATCTATCCTAGAGACTTCGAAGGAAATAGTGGGCTCGAGATATTTGATGCCAAAGTATGTATAGACTTTGTCAGTATAATTCCGTATGTATCGGGATTTACCATTGAGCGAAAAGATTTGACTCAGTATTATGTTTAGCACTCCGGACCTAGTGATAGGAAAAGTGCATGGTTATATTCATCCTTTAAAGATGTGGGAGTTAATATTTATACCCCTATTATTAGGGAAAGGAATTTTGAGAATTCCGAGTGTATGTATTCGAGGTTTATGAAATGCTATTACCACCAACCTATACTGAACAATAGCGCAATTAGTGAAACGTTCTTTGTTAAGCATAATTACGGGAGAAATTGTAACTTTTCTGTCAAGAGACGGAATAAAGGGGTACATGCCACGGATGGCGGACCTAACGGATTTCGATAACCGACAATGCTAGGTAGTAGTGTATCGGGGGGTTCCTTGTTTGGATTTCGCTTTGTGAGACATCCCACGCATGAAACTTAGCGTAAGGTTGGAAATAGGGAGACGTTTGGTCACTATTCCATGAGTTCGGTACCCTGGTCGAAATAGGATCAAGTAATTATGTATGTAAGTTGGAAGTTGAATTTTGTTTTAAATTCATTGGAGTCGGATTTTTGTGGTAGGAAAGCATTGAAAGTTATCCACACGAGTTGAGGGGTGGAACGACGATAAGGAGAATTTAAGAATTTTGATTTCTAGGGTGTTTGAGAGTACCCAAATGTCATAACCGCGCACAGAAAATAAGGTGAATAAAGAGTTGGAATGATTTTTAGCATGGATTATCTGGAAAGAACTTTATATTATACAAAAGAGATGACTTGTAATTATTTTTATGAATAGAGCGTTAGTGATTTATTCTGGTTGTTGTACCTATTTGGGAAAATTGTTGTACTTATCTGAGGAAGGTTGAGAATTATTATTCCTCTTTTATTGTCATGGAATTTGAATGCCCTATTCCTTCCATTCCATTGAATTTAGTTAGTCCTACAGATGAGTAGCACGCCGTTCGCTCTACTAGGGCGGTCGGAGTGTTGCAAAAATGTGGGAATCTTGGTTAACTACATGTAATACCCCGTATTTTTGGTGATATTTATTTTTGGGATTAATTAATTAAATGAGAATTAATTGGGAATTAATCGGGATAAAATACTAGCGAGATGTAAGTTAGTATTTGACAATATTGAGTATATATGATGATATATGAATACTGAATTATGAAATTTGTCGTGAGATTGATATACGGCAATTTGGACATTTTATTGGGACGCGTGAGACAGTCGCGTCAGGATATAATTATATTATTTATAAAAGTGAATTTAAATTCTATTAACCGTATGGTCGTTTTGAGTGCGCCAACGCGTCCGGAAGGGTCGAGATAGTCAGAAAACACTAGCCGGGGGTTTAGTTTGGGTCCCGGGGTATTTTTAGGCCATACCGGCATCTTATAAGGGTAGTTTGGTAATATTGTATTTTTGGGATTTAATAATGACGAAAATTAGGATTTATAATCTGATTTGGGTAACTAACCACTAAACCCACTACCAACCATATTGACCCATAAGACTACGGGGAGTTAGAAAAATTTGGTTTTCTAAGTCTCCTAAACAAACCCTAGCCACCCTAGCCACCTTTGGAGAAGAAGGCTTGTGGAGAGAGAGAGAGAAGGAATCGTGCAGAAAAAGCTTCATCAAATCAACACCAAATTCAGAGACACTCGAGGCAAGTGATTTGATTCTATTTAATTCAGAGAATGTTTCTTCCATGTTAGATAAATTGAAAGATTTACATTTGTCCTTGGAAGTAAAATAAAAAACCATTTTAATTGGACTTAGAACTCTAATTTTGAGGACAAATTGCATGTAGAATAGTATGGAGATGATTATTCTGATGTTAATATATGTTGGATGTAACAAAAACGGATCTAGAATGGACTTATTGAGGATTTAAAATTCTAGGATTTATGTTCTTGAAAATTTGGGGGAAAGGGTAGAGATTTGATGGATTAATGATGTTTAGGATGTGTTAATTTCTTAAAAGATGTTAGTATATGACCTTAGTATGTTTTAGGATGATTGGAGACGAAAAAACATTGTTGGGACGAATTTTTGTTGAGATTTGAGGTGTAGAAATTAGTGAAAAACGAGATAGGATTTCTGGGCTTGAATCTGGTCACTCATTAGAAGACCTACCCAGGTCGTTCGAACAAGCTCGTTCGAACGAGCTTCTAACGAGTTGAAAGTTTAGGGTTCTAACGAGAGGGATGTTCATTCGATAATCTCGTTTGAACGAGATCTCGTTAGATAGCCCAGTTCGTTCGAACGAAATCTCGTTCGAACAGCCTCGTTCGAACGAGACTTCTAACGAGCTGGCAGTTTAGGCCTGTTTTGATTTTGGGAGTCCCGTATACTTGTTCGAGGATAGAGATAGCATTCCTTTGATGGTGTATTAGTATACTTGGGACATTTGGGATATAATGAGGAGTAAATTATATAAGTGTGGATCGAATCAAATAGACATTTTGAGCTGAGATGTGAGTGCCTACTACGACGTGAGAATAAATTATGGCGCGTATAAATATGGACCGGGATTATATAAGTTGTATATATATTAAGTTGGTACTAAAATGCGATAAGTACTACAATTAAACTACGGTGATTACTAAGATGCGTGTTTACTTAGTATTGATATATGATTTGTGTGTATGACATACCTACCATACTTCCTATCACGGGAGGTTTGCGTTCACTTAGGGCCCTCTAATCCTTGTGTTTCCCGGATTTAGACTGGTTACCTCGATGAACATAGGTCAGAGAAGGACTTATTGGGATGTTAATAAGTCTGCTGATCGTGGGAGCGCAGGTATGTGCATGACCCATGTGATGTGACTGTGTTCGCCTCCACTGTTTGTGATTTGTGTTATCTGAACGATTCCTAAGAGATTCGGAATACGTGATTCCTTATGTACGTGATGTACCGGAATGGATAGGAGAGTATGTGTGCACCGAAACTTAGTCTCGGGGTGCTTATATTGTATATTTATGTTGTGGAAAATATACACTTAATAAACTAGGAACTTTCATATGGTATTGTGTGTATAACTATGGAATAACAAAAGGGATGATCTATATTGAGTTGTATTACTTTTATATGAGAACCTGAATTTATGTTAAGCCCTATTTTAATTGAGATCATTATAATGTTAATGGGAACCGAGTAATAAGGGTAGAACCTATGACAGTCTAGCTAGATATGATGTCACTTAGCTAGTGGTTTGTGTCATTTTAGATGGGTACTTACGATAGGAGTGCACAGTTAGACGAGAGGTGAGAATTTCATGTGAGTGCACGTCCTAACATGTATTTTGCATTTAATGTTTTAAATGTTTTTAAAGCACTTGCAGGTTTTTAAAATATCTCCACATTCCGGCTCTGACCCGTTTGCTTTCGAATCTATTTTCTTGTAAAACCATTTTAGGTGCCCAGCCACAAGGACACCATGCATAGGATTCTCACTCAGATGACGAGCTGTAGCTGTTTGTGGAAGTTACAGGGATTTGCTTTTAGACGCTTCTATCATTTGGATTCCATGTTCAGTATTCCTCAGTTGTAGGGCATGTTGCCCAAATTCTATTAGAGACATTTCCATTTCAGTTTTTCAGACTTTGGCATGTATTAATTCAGTATTCAGTATTTCGTCACTTATTTCAGTTGTGGGATTTGTTGTGAGGAGTTTTCCTCCGGATTTATTTATATCTTGTGATGGTTATTCTAGTATTTCGTTATGGTGAGTGGTGATATTATTCTTGCTTTAAATCTTTTACTGCATCTTAATCAGACTTTACTTAAAACTTGGCACTTACTTTATAAATATTAGGTGGTTAGTAATTTTAAAACTGTTTGTGACAGTGATGCTATTAACTGAACCAACTTGGCATGTTGAATTAATTTAATAAAGGAGTAGCTACCCGGAATTTGATTAGTCGGGGTGTCACAGGTGGTATCAGAGCATCAGGTTTTAGTGTCCTTTAGGATCTGTATGGCTATTATGTTTCCGCTAAGCTTTCTTTGATATAGAGCCCTATATTTTAGGATTGTTTTATTCTTGTGTGTATGCTTCGTTCTTCAGCTATTTTAAGTTTATAACTGCGAACTTATAAACTTCATTCTTATTTCAGATGCCTCCACGACGTGCACGACGAGTTCCCAAGGATGCAACGCCCGAACCCCAGCCCGCTCCAGTTCAGGGCATGATGAACGCCGCTGAGGTTGAAGCCATTATAGCCCAAGCGGTAAATGCCGTAATTGCCGTAGTTCAGCAGGCACCACCTCAGGCGCCGGTTGCCGCGCCAGTACAGACAAATGCATTCTCGTCTGCTTGGGAACGTGTATGTGACGCTTTTCAGAAAGCGCATCCGCCAGAGTTTGCAGGTAGCTCAGATGTGGTAGTCTCGAGCCAATGGAGGAAGGATATGCAGAGGCATTTGAGGATGTATGAGTGCACGGAAGTTCAGAAGCAGGTGCTAGCTACTTTCAAGCTAGTTGGATCTGCACTGCAGTGGTGGGAGTCTATTACCACCGTGGAGGAGAGGGATACTCTCACTATTTAGGACTTTTGGGTGCGGTTCGACCGAAAGTACTTTCCGTCAGCAGTTCACACGGAAATGAGGAGGAAACTGATGAATCTGAAGCAAGAGAGTAAAACCGTGGCCGAGTATGAGGCCGAGTTCACGAATCTGTTGAATATTGTTCCAGATGAGATACCGACAGAAAAGAAGAAGATTGAGAAATTCACCGACGGGTTGACTTGGAGGATCCGTCAGCATCTGTTAGGGAACCTTTCGTTGGCCACATATTCTGATGTGGTTAACGCTGCTTTGTTACACTGTCAGGATCACCGCTTTCATATGACTGAGGGCAAGAGATCTGGAGAGTCTAGCCATCAGGGCAGGAATAGAGGACATGGTGCTAGTGGGGCACAATCTGTTCAGGGGCAGAGACAGGGTGAGAAGGGTTCCCAGCAGGGGGATCAGAAGAGGTTCAGATCAGAGAATTATAGGCACGGACAGGGAGGTTTCCGTTAGGGCCATCAGGGTCCAAACGGCCATCAGGGCCAACAGGGGCAGAATGGTCAGCATCAGTTTCAGTAGGGCCAGCAGGGCCAGTGGAGGAATGGTAACGGCCACCAGGGCCGGGGGCAGCAGGGACCGAGAGGGGGGAACTTTCCAGGGAAGTGTTTTGTTTGTGGCAAGACTGGCCATAAATGCCAGGACTGTCCTGATAGAGGTAGGGCCCCGCAGCAGCAGCAGGGTGCTCGACATGAGCCACAGAGGCCACTCTTTCCTCCAGCCCTCCCAGCTCCAGCCCAGGTGCCAGCTCTTCCAGCCATTCCAGCAGTTCCTGTAGAGCAGGGACAACTACAGTATGGACGTGTCTATAACGTCCACCAGGCAGCAGTTCCACCAGCACCGCCCGCGATTGAGGGTACTTTTCCTATCCATGGCACTATGGGTGGGGTATTGTTTGTTACGGGGGCTACACATTGTTTTATAGCTACATATTTTGCAAAAGCTTTAGGGTTGTTAGCCACAGCGGAGAGCACAGTGACGTGTGTCGACTCACCATTGGGAAATGGGTCACTTATTATCTTTATATGCCGGGGAGTGGGGGTAGAGATTTGTGGTTTGGTATTACCTGCAAACATGTTGGTATTAGATATGCATGTTCACGATGTGATTATCGGTATGGATTGGCTCGCTGATTATAGATCCATGATTGACTGCTTCAGTGGGACCATTGTTTTTGCCATTCCGTGGCAAGAGATGTTTGTAGTGGCGATGCCTCGCCCAGAGGGAGGTTCGACCGCTCATGTGTATTACATAGAGGAGGATACCTCCAAGGAGGTTGTGATTCCTTTAGATTCGATCCCAGTTATTAGGGAGTATTCGGATGTGTTTCAGGAGATACCAGGCCTACCCCCCAGTCGAGAGATAGACTTTGTGATAGATTTACTGCCAGATACGAGACCTATAGCACGCGCACCGTACCGTATGGCTCCGGCAGAGATGCGAGAGCTACGAGATCAAATAGAGCAGCTGTTAGGTCAGGGCTTTATTCGCAGGAGTACCTCACCTTAGGGCGCTCCAGTTTTGTTTGTGAAGAAGAGGGATGGTTCACTAAGATTATGTGTGGACTACCGAGAGTTGAATAAGGTCACGATACAGAATAAGTATCCGTTGCCTCGAATCGATGACTTTTTCGACCAGCTGAGAGGAGCTTCTTTCTTCTCGAAGATTGATTTGAGATCGGGATACCATCAGTTGCGTATCAGGGAGGAGGATGTCTCGAAGACTGCGTTCTTGTCGAGATATGGTTCTTACGAGTTTCGGGTTATGCCTTTTGGTTTAACCAACGCTCCAGCAATGTTTATGGACTTGATGAACAGAGTGTTCAGGGATTTCCTAGATCAGTTTGTCATTGTCTTCATCGATGATATTCTGGTTTACTCCCAGACAGAGGAGGAACACGCCGAACATTTGAGGCAAGTTTTGCAGACACTTCGTCAGAACGAGTTGTATGCAAAGTATGAGAAGTACGGGTTTTGGTTGAAGGACGTCCAGTTTTTGGGACACATTATTTCCGACCGGGGGATATCTGTTGATCCGGGGAAGGTATCCGCGGTGAGGGAGTGGGGACAACCCATGACACCAACAGAGATTCGTAGTTTCTTGGGTCTAGTAGGATACTATAGGAGGTTTATTCGGGGTTTCTCGAAGATAGCAGGTCCTTTGACACATCTGACTCGTAAGGGTGTGCCATTCATCTAGAGTGATGCCTGTCAGTTGGCATTCGATGAATTGAAGGATAAATTGACCTCAGCACCTGTGTTAGCATTGTCGAGATCGGGAGTTGAGTATTTGGTTTACACCGATGCGTCTTTGCAAGGACTTGGAGGTGTATTGCAGCAGGAGAGACAGGCCATAGCTTATGCTTCCCATAAGCTTAAACCTCATGAGAAGAATTACCCCACGCACGATTTGGAATTGGCGGCAGTGGTATTTGCCCTACGGATTTGGAGGCACTATCTTTTGGGGGAGAAGTTCCAATTGTTCACGGACCACAAGTCCCTACAGTACCTGTTCACGCAGAAGGAGTTGAATATGCGGCAGCATAGGTGGCTTGAGTTTGTGAAAGACTACCAGTTCGATATCTAGTATCACCCGGGTAAGGCTAACGTGGTAGCAGACGCGTTGAGCCGTAGGCCAGCAGATGAGGTGTCAGGGGTGTGGAAGGCAAAGTGGAAGGAGTTGGGACACCAGGATGCAGTGGCCCGATCTTTCATGTCTGTGATGACCGTTACACCGCAGATTGTCACGAAGGTAGTACGGGCATAGGCTAATGACTCGTTCTGTTAGGAGCAGATCGTTCGATTACTAGAAGAGGGAGCAGAGTCCTATACCGTCAACTCATACGGGGGATTACGCTTCAATGGGAGATTGGTGGTTCCGAAAGGGGAGAAATTGCGACACGAGGTGATGGCAGAGTCGCACGGCTCACGGTACATCCCGGAGGGGACAAAATATACCAAGACATGAGACGACAGTATTGGTGGAGTGGTATGAAGAGAGATATTGCTGAGTTTGTTTCGAAATGCGCCACTTGCCAGCTAGTAAAAGTGGATCATCAGAGATCGACAGGACTTCTACAGCCGTTGGAGGTCCCGGTGTGGATGTGGGAGAGCATATCCATGGATTTCATCACGGGGTTGCCTATGTCGCAGAGAGGTCACGACTCCGTTTGGGTAATTATGGACAGGTTGTCCAAAGTCGCTCACTTTTTACCCATAAGGACTGACTACACTACGGGACAGTATGCCCATCTCTTCATTTCAGAGATTGTGAGACTTCACGGTGTGCCCCTAAATATCGTGTCTGACAGAGACAATATATTTGTTTCGCGGTTTTGGGAGAGTTTCCAGGAGACCATGGGCACGGAATTACGGTTGAGTACGGCTTATCATCCACAGACCGATGGGAAGACCGAGCGCACAAATCAGATGTTGGAGGACATGCTACGCATGTGCATTATTCACTTTGGAGGTGGATGGGAGCAATACATTCCACTGGTAGAGTTTGCTTATAATAACTCCTACCAGTTCACTATTGACATGGCTCCGTTTGAGGCGTTGTACGGTAGGCCTTGTCGTTCCACAGCATGTTGGTTAGAGTTGGGGGACAACAAACTACTTGGGCCGGAAGTGATTCAGGATATTTCGGCAAGGATTGAGTTGATTCGGAGTCGCATTCGGGTAGCTCAAGACCGGCAGAAGAGTTATGCTGATGCGAAGAGATCTTTCAGGGAGTTCCAAGTGGGGGACCAGGTTTTGCTCAGAGTATCTCCTATGAAGGGGATTATGCATTTCGGGAAGAAGGGGAAGTTGGCACCGAGGTATGTGGGACCGTTTCCTATTATTGAACGGATTGGACCATTTGCGTATAAACTCGGGTTATCGGAGCACTTACATCGGATTCACGATGTGTTTCATATTTCCTCGCTAAGTAAATATCTCAGGGACGATTTGGCTCATTCTCACATCGCTTTGGAGGACATTGATCTACAGCCTGATAGCTCCTACGAGGAGGGGCCGATTGCTATTTTGGACCGAAGTGAGAGGAAGCTGCGATCAAAGATAGTTCCGTTAGTGCGTGTTCAGTGGCGACATCACAATGTCGAGGAGTCCACATGGGAACGCGAGGATGAGACGCGCGAACGTTATCCAAAGTTGTTTTTATCAGGTACTTTCTAGTTCCGAATTTTGGGACGAAATTCTGTTATTAGGGGGGAAGTATGTAATACCCCGTATTTTTGGCGATATTTATTTTTGGGATTAATTAATTAAATGAGAATTAATTGGGAATTAATTCGGATAAAATACTAGCGAGATGTGAGTTAGTATTTGACTATATTGAGTATATATGATGATATATGAATATTGAATTATGAAATTTGTCGTGAGATTGATATACGACAATTTGGACATTTTATTGGGACGCGTGAGACAGTCGCGTCAGGATATAATTATATTATTTATAAAAGTGAATTTAAATTCTATTAACCGTATGGTCGTTTTGAGTGCACCAACACGTCCGGAAGGTTCGAGATAGTCCGAAAACACTAGCCGGGGGTTTAGTTTGGGTCCCGGGGTATTTTTAGGCCATACCGGCAACTTATAAGGGTAGTTTGGTAATATTGTATTTTTGGGATTTAATAATGACGAAAATTAGGATTTATAATCTGATTTGGGTAACTAACCACTAAACCCACTACCAACCATATTGACCCATAAGACTACGGGGAGTTTTAAAAATTTAGTTTTCTAAGTCTCCTAAACAAACCCTAGCCACCCGAGCCACCTTTGGAGAAGAAGGCTTGTGGAGAGAGAGAGAGAAGGAATCCTGCAGAAAAAGCTTCACCAAATGAACACCAAATTCAGAGACACTCGAGGCAAGTGATTTGATTCTATTTAATTCAGAGAATGTTTCTTCCATGTTAGATAAATTGAAAGATTTACATTTGTCCTTGGAAGTAAAATAAAAACCCATTTTAATTGGACTTAGAACTTGAATTTTGAGGACAAATTGCATGTAAAATAGTATGGAGATGATTATTCTGATGTTAATATATGTTGGATGTAACAAAAACGGATCTAGAATGGACTTATTGAGGATTTAAAATTCTAGGGTTTATGTTCTTGAAAATTTGGGGGAAAGGGTAGAGATTTGATGGATTAATGATGTTTAGGATGTGTTAATTTCTTAATAGATGTTAGTATATGACCTTAGTATGTTTTAGGATGATTGGAGACCTTAAAACATTGTTGGGACGAATTTTGGTTGAGATTTGAGGTGTAGAAATTAGTGAAAAACGAGATAGGATTTCTAGGCTTGAATCTGGTCACTCGTTAGAAGACCTACCCAGGTCGTTCGAATGAGCTCGTTCGAACGAGCTTCTAACAAGTTGAGAGTTTGGGGTTCTAACGAGAGGGATGTTCGTTCGATAATCTCGTTCGAAAGAGATCTCGTTAGATAGCCCAGTTCGTTCGAACGAAATCTCGTTCGAACAGCCTCGTTCTAACGAGACTTCTAACGAGCTGGCAGTTTAGGCCTTTTTGGCCTGTTTTGATTTTGGGAGTCCCGTAAACTTGTTCGAGGATAGAGATAGCATTCCTTTGATGGTGTATTAGTATACTTGGGACATTTGGGATATAATGAGGAGTAAATTATATAAGTGTGGATCGAATCAAATAGACATTTTGAGCTAAGACGTGAGTTCCTACTATGACGTGAGAATAAATTATGGCGCGTATAAATATGGACCGGGATTATATAAGTTGTATATATATTAAGTTGGTACGAGAATGCGATAAGTACTACAATTAAACTACGATGATTACTAAGATGCGTGTTTACTTAGTATTGATATATGATTTGTGTGTATGACATACCTACCATACTTGCTATCATGGGAGGTTTGCGTTCGCTTAGGGCCCTCTAATCCTTATGTTGCCCGGATTTAGACTGGCTACCTAGATGAACATAGGTCAGAGAAGGACTTATTGGGATGTTAATAAGTCTGCTGATCGTGGGAGCGCAGGTATGTGCGTGACCCATGTGATGTGACTGTGTTTGCCTCCACTGTTTGTGATTTGTGTTATCTGAACGATTCCTGAGAGATTCGGAATACGTGATTCCTTATGTACGTGATGTACCGGAATGGGTAGCAGAGTATGTGTGCATCGCAGCTTAGTCTCGGGGTGCTTATATTGTATATTTATGTTGTGGAAAATATACACTTAATAAACTGGGAACTTTCATATGGTATTGTGTGTTTAACAATGGAATAACAAAAGGGATGATCTATATTGAGTTGTATTACTTTTATATGAGAACCTGAATTTACGTTAAGCCCTATTTTAATTGAGATCATTATAATGTTAATGGGAACCGAGTAATAAGGGTAGAACCTTTGACAGTCTAGCTAGATATGATGTCACTTAGCTAGTGGTTTGTGTCATTTTAGATGGGTACTTACGATAGGAGTACACAGTTAGACGAGAGGTGAGAATTTCATGTAAGTGCACGTCCTAACATGTATTTTGCATTTAATGTTTTATATGTTTTTAAAGCACTTGCAGGTTTTTAAAATATCTCCACATTCGGGCTCTGACCCGTTTGCTTTCGAATCTATTTTCTTGTAAAACCATTTTAGGTGCCCAGCCACAAGGACACCATGCATATGATTCTCACTCAGATGACGAGCTGTAGCTGTTTGTGGAAGTTACAGGGATTTGCTTTTAGACGCTTCTATCATTTGGATTCCATGTTCAGTATTCCTCAGTTGTAGGGCATGTTGCCCAAATTCTATTAGAGACATTTCCATTTCAGTTTTTCAGACTTTGGCATGTATTAATTCAGTATTCAGTATTTCGTTACTTATTTCAGTTGTGGGATTTGTTGTGAGGAGTTTTCCTCCGGATTTATTTATATCTTGTGATGGTTATTCTAGTATTTCGTTATGGTGAATGGTGATATTATTCTTGCTTTAAATCTTTTACTGCATGTTAATCAGACTTTACTTAAAACTTAGCACTTACTTTTTAAATACTAGGTGGTTAGTAATTTTAAAAATGTTTGCGACAGTGATGCTATTAACTGAACCAACTTGGCATGTTGAATTAATTTAATAAAGGAGTAGCTACCCGGTATTTGATTAGTCGAGGTGTCACACTACAGTTAAAATAGTCCGAGTCGAAGGGACATGGTAATAGACGTGTGAAATATATGTTTGTGGGACTAGTATAACGAAGTGGAAGTCATAGAGTGGATTAGACGTCACATGAGGGGCGATAATCCATACATAAGTTTGCAATGAGAATAGCACGCCCTAACTTAATTGGAAGGCTGTGGGAAGTCATTCAAGAATTGGCATTCCTTGATTAGAGTAGAATTTAATTGTTATGAAGCACACCCGGGGCGGAGTTGTTATTAGTCAAGCGTGATAGCGACTTGCGCATACAAAGAGTAATGATGTTAGGATAGTATAAGAGATCTAGAAGTGCGCTTCGTGGAGAGAAGAGCACGGGTCGGAACTTTTGGCATACTCCAAGGAAGGAAGGGGAGTATTACGTGTCACTTAATGTGAGACATTTCAAGGTAAGAATCGATATTTAGCGAGACGTAGTGAGTAGTCTTTACATGCACTGCCCATAGGTAAGGTTTGGTTAAAAGAGGAGAATCAACCAAATAATTTTGTGTTTATCGAAAATTCCTGAAATTGGAAGAGGTTGGTAAAGTCGGTAAAGTTCTTGGATGAGTTGCCATCCTCAAAACAAGATCAAGGGTTTATCCCGAACATGTGAATTAAGTCGCCGAGAAGGAAGTGATTGATATTCCTTTGGGCTGGCTTACAATATTAACTAGTATGCCCCAGACTTCCTTTGAAAGGAAGGATCGCGCCAGTGCATGGTCCGGCGCAGTATAAATTTCTAAATCAGGATGAGATTGGGGAATCCCACCTTTGATATGGGATTTCAGGAACCATCGGAGAAAAGATTTCGTTTCGAGTAGGATGTATCACCCTTAGCCAGGGAATAAGCGCATGGTGATTAAAGATTAGTGGAGCCACGTGAAGGAAATTTTGGAATCTTGGTACGATGATTTCAAGCATGCTTTGTAGAAGAACTCGTACCTGTTTGTCGCGTATGAGGTACTTATTAAGGTTTTGTTATGGAAGAACCTCGACTATTCTCCTTACGTATGTTTAGAGGAGAGTAGATAACCAGAATTTTTGATCGGTCGAGAAAATATCCGATATCTATGGTGGAATTCCACGACTATTTTAGACAGTCAGGAGTGGCCGAATGTTCGTATGATCTTCTCAGAATGGGATTTTTGTGTATGAATAAATACGAGTAGTTTGTCATGTAATGAGGTGCGGCCTCCTAATGATAGTGAGATAAGGAAATTATAACGTATAGGCGTGACCTATGCGAATGTTTTCGGGTGGGAGCACATTGTGAAGTGTGTCCAATGAGAATGTAAAACAATGTTGCTGTGAGGAAAAAGCTATAGTGATTGAGCCCCGTACTATGTAGATAGTTTGCGTACTGACAAGGATATCCAGAATTGTTCTACCTGGTAGGCCTTATTTTCTGAATTTCGGGACGAAATTCCGTTATTAGGGGGGAAGTATGTAATACCCCGTATTTTCATGGCTTTTAAATTTAAGGATTTATTAAATTTAATTGAGATAAATTAATTTAATTTTAATCCGGAATGTTGTTTTAAATATTTACTAGCGTGACGAGAGTTAGTAATTATTGGAAATTTGTTATTTGTGACATATTACTGGATGAGTATAGTAATATATGAGATTTATTTTTATAATGTTGTCACGTGTAAATAAAATGACAATTGTGGAAATTTAAGTCAGGACGCGCCTGTGTCGTGTCGGGACTAAATGTGGATTAATAAAAGTGAATATTTTATAAGTTGTTCGTATGGTCATTTTGAGTGTGCCAACGCATCCGGAAGGGTCGAGATAGTCAGAAAAGTGTACCCGGGGGTTTAGTTTGGGTCTCGGGGCGTTTTTAGGCCTATATAGTACCCCGGGAGGGCGTTTTGGACATTTCACATTTTTGGGTAATTAAACCCACGAAAATCAGTAATCTATATCAGCCATTTAGGTTAGTCAGATAGGGTTAGAAATCTCAAACACAAGAACGGCCATAGGAGAGGAAGGAGAGAGCTCTCATGGCAAATTCAAGGCCCAAAATCCATCCGGTTGCACCGCCACCACCACCAACGCGTAGATCGCGCGACGGGGAACGCAACCACACCGAAATCATCGGCAAACAAGAATGTCGAAAATCCCAGGCAAGTGTTTGTCTTGATTATTTCGTTGATGCATCTTTCATATTAGTGTAGGAATGATTATGATGAGTTTTATGGAAGAAAACCTAAGATTTGAGATAGGAATCGCATGTAGTTATGGTTTAAATGTTAATTCTGGAAACCCTTGCCATGTAGAGGAATTTACCCACGAAATTATGATGTTTATAAGAAGAAATTTCTGGAAAAATAGATTGCAACCATGATTTAGAGATTTCTAGGGTTCTTGAATATTTAAATGAATTATGGCATGATTAATCCATGTTTAGTGACGTAAATTGACATGTTTTACGTAGGAAATGTATGATATCATGTTAGGATGTTAGTAGTACAAATTTTGAGACGTTTGGGATTAGAAAACATGGAAATTGTTGAAGTTAGGAGATGAAACCCGTAACTGTAGAATTTCAGTTTTCACAGACCTGCTTGATCGATCGATCGAGCCCAGAGCTTCGATTGATCGAAGGTTCGATCGATCGAGCCCCAGACCTCGATCGATCGACCCCTCCTGGAAGACTCCTATTTCCTTTTTAAATGAGTTAAATTCAATTTATTGTGAGAAAATTCTTGGGTATCCTTAATAAAATGTTTTGGGAGATAGGTAAGACCAGTAGGACATGTGAATCGATTTTGGAACCCTTGATGTCGGGCAAAGATTGTATCTTGGGATAATTACATAAGGGTCCGTGAATTTATGATTTAAAGAGAGAGACACGTAAGAGAGTTAATTTGGTACAAATGTGTATAACTACTGAATTTTATAATTGGGAGGATAGAATCCATGAAGCGTTATGTAGTAAGTGGAAAAGTTCCTCAAATTAAAGTAAGATGTGAATGGTTATACATGATAACTATATAATGAGAAATAAATGCAAATGACGTAATTATGGGAATTTAGAATTTACCCATTATTGATATGGTAATATTAGTATAGTTATATGATTGTGTATGCATATACTATCTATGTGTGAAAATCATGCCCACGCTACTTGCTATCCCTGAGGTTTCCGCGCTGGGGCAGTCTTATCTCGATTGGACCTTTATGGGGGATATTGACTTGTACCCTAGAAGATAGATATCCTTGGTACAGGATATCGGAATGATAGTTCAGACGGTCCTAAGAGATGCGGGTATGTGCTTTCCTCTTAGAGACTTGGAATCTATGTTTCGCCTCATTTTGTTTGTGTATAGATATCCTTGGTACAGGCTATCGCAGTGATAGTTCTGACGGTCCTAAGAGACGCAGACATATGCCATCCTCTTAGAGACTTGTAATCTATCCTTCGCCACAATATTGTTTGAGTATGTGTTAATACAATTCGAGAGTGATTCCGAATTTGTATTCCCCTTAATATGAGTGATATGGGGTTTGGATAGTAGAGTATGCGCGCACCATAGTTTTTTTTTGGGGTGCTGTTATGATATATATATATTTTACGAGTAGTTAATATATATATGAAATTCTGTAATCTGGAACTGCCTACTGTGATGTGATATGTAGGACACGGTTGATGACTCAATTATACATACTTGTTTGAGAAAGTATAATATGAAACTGCAAAACTTTATTGATTAATAAAGTTAAAATGAGAACTTTGGTTACTAATTGAAATATTCTTTTCAAACAATTGAATCGTTAAATTTTGAATCTTACGAGTAATCCAAGATAAGTTAAATCATTGAGAAGATTACTGCGATAAATGATAAGACAAACCGTTGGGAAGGTTAGTGCGATAGGTGTGCACATTAGAAGAGAGATGAGAATTTCTCAAGAATGTCGCACTAATATGTTGTTGCATTGGCCTGTATCAATTTAAATACTTGCTAAACGTATTTTAAATCAAACACACTATCGGGCTATGACCCGTTTCTTTTTCTCTTTCTCTCTCTTGTATATATATGTATGTATTACAGGTGCCCAGCCACAGGGGCGTCTTGCTTAGGATCCCTTGAAAGGAAGGTGTTGCAGCTTAGGTGGGAGTTGCAGGCCACTTGCATAGACGACTTCGTTTACTTGATTCCACATCTATCATACTCATCTATTGGGCATGTGTCGCCCTTTCCACTATTTATCTGTTTTATTGGGACATTTGTATTTCAGTTATTTCTAGTACTGTTACTATGGGATTTATTTCAGTATAGATGTTTTACATTTAGTTTTAAATGTGGGGATTTTGGATGTTGAATGTTTAAAGTAATTGGATTATGTTCCAGGATAATTGTTGTATGATTCTTACTTATTGAAAGTGTGGAATAATTAAATAAATAAGTTTTTCCTTAAAAATAAAATTTGGTTAGAAAGGTTAAAAATGGTTTTGACACTTAGCTTAATTAATTAGGGTGTTAATTTGGAAAAGTTTATTTTTGCGACAGTGATGCTAAGAATGAACCAACTGTTTACCTTGATTTTAATTTAATAAAGGAGTGATCGCCCGGTATTTAATTAGGCGGGGTGTCACACCAAGTAGTACTACGTGTGTATCCTATAGAAGGAGTAATGAGATTCGGGATGAAGGGGAAGTTGGCTCCGCGGTACGTAGGGCCATTTCCCATTATCGAGAGGATAGGGCAGATGGTATACTGACTGGGGTTACCATAGTACTTACTCCGTATTGACGATGTATTCCACATCTCGTCGTTGAGACAATATCTTCGGGATGATATGGCCCACACTCACATCGCAATAGATGAGATTGACTTACAACCCAACAGTTCTTATGAGGAGAGACCAGTGGTTATACTAGACCATAGCGAGAGGAGATTGAGGTTAAAGGTAGTCCCACTTGTACGGATCCAGTGACAGGATCATAACATGGAAAAGTCAACTTGGGAGTGCGAGGTAGATGTTCGAGAAAAATATCCATATTTATCTTTACCAAGTATGCCTTATTTTTCAAATTTTGTGACAAAATTTTGCTATTAGGGGGATGTATGTAATACCCCGTATTTTTATGACTTTTCAAATTGGGGATTTATTAAAATTAATTTAATATTAATCCGGAGTTTAATTTAAATATTTACTAGCATGATGAGAGTTATTAATTATTTGGAATTTTTTGAATATTACTTAATGAGTAAAGAAATATATAGAATTGAATTTATTAAAATTGCCCCGAGTGAATAATATGATAATTATGAAAATTAAGTCGGGACGTGCATGTGTCGTGTCAAGACTATATTATTATAATAAGAAAATGAATAAATTGTAAGTCACCCGTATAGTCATTTCAAGTGTGCCAACGTGTCTGGAAGGGCCAAATAGTCATAAAAGTATACCCGAGGGTTTAGTTTGGGTCTCGAGACGTTTTTAGGCCTAAGCGACAACCCAAGAGGGTATTTTAGTAATTAGCCATTTTTAGGCTTAATTATGGACGAAAATTATAGGATTAAATCTGAAGGGAATTAGAGTCATCGAGGGTAAGGAGTTACAGAGTTTCAGAGAGTCTAAGTTAGAGAAAAGAAAGAACTTTCCAAGGAGGAGAACCACCAACTCACACCACTTTTGCGGGATTTCACCACCATCGCGTAGATCGGGGAATGAGGGATGCAACCATACCCTTCAACACCTGAGAATGAGACCCTCATATCTGAGGCAAGTGTCTTTCTTGCTACGAATTTGATTGATACCACATCCATGATAATGTAAGATAATAATATTTAAGTTTTCATGCAAGAAGTTGTTATTTTGGGTTAAATTGTTGAATCTAGTAGAACATATGATATGTTAGAATGATTCTCTATTGAAATTTAATTGGTGAAACTGAAATTTTACCCAGTAGGAGCAAGCATCTGTTATTAAATGGAATTCTTGAAGAAATTTAAGAAACTAGGGTTATGAAGCATATTTTGAGTTTTGAATCAGTTGAGAATAATTGTTAATGAATTTAGTGGAGATTTATGTTAAGAAGTGTCCATTTATATTTATATAACATCCCTTATCATTGGTTGGGAGATTGGGATTCGTTATTAGTGTTTTGGAGAAGTTTTATGGATGAAACCCGTAGGATAGAATTACAGAATCTAGGCAAGAACTGCTTGATCCATCGATCGACTCAAGAATGTCGATCGATCGATCGACCTCCGTCATCGACTGATTGACCCCTGCTAGAAACATATTATTTTTCCCCTTTTTGTCTAGTTTAAATAATATGCGTAGGAGCCATTGAAAATCATCTAAAAATCATAATGGTCCATGAAAAGGACCAGTAACGTCTAATTACGTTCCGTTGGATATAATTTTATACGAGATGTAATCGTTGGATAACGGGGGTATGTCTTATATTAGAAATCGTGTGTACGTTTTATAAGGAATTGAGAGATTCATGAAGGACTTAGACCAGTATGTTAGTGAGGGTTTACCTACTCAATTTACCTTTAGGAGGAGAAAACACTTCTAGGAATGAGAAGTAATTATAAAATGCTTATAACGGAGAATGAAAAGAGATAAGTTCATTATGCATAAAAATTGGGTAATTTTTACTACGTACGATTAAACTATTAGTATGAGTCATGGGCGAACCTAATTGAAAGATGTGAATATTTATATATATGACCGAGAGCTTATGAACATATATAGAATGTGTATATATATGTTTATAATCATACCCGCGCTACTTGCTATCACGAAGGTCGTCGCGTCGGGACAGTCTTCTCTCGATGGGACCTTTATGGGGAATATTGATTCATACCCTAAAACATAGGATTCCTTAGTATAGGATAATTGAGAATGATAGTCTGACAGTCCTATGAGACGTGAGGGTATGTGCTGACATCCTAGTGACTGGGAACTATGCTTCGCCTCCATTATGTGTGTATTGGGTTAATACAGTTCGAGAGTGATTCCAAACTATTATTTCCCTTGTACGAGAGATACAGGAACTTGATAGCAGAGTATTCCAGGACCATAGATTTTATGTGGGGTGCCTATTAGTATATATATTGCATGAGTGATTAATATATATACATATACATTTGATTCTTCTACTGGGCGAATAAGTAGATAAGTAATTGAATAAATATTCCTAATCGTAGTAAGTGCTTGAAACTTCACAGCAGTATTGAGAAATACATACTCGACTTAAATATCCCTTAGGAAGATGTTATCTTAATTTAATCATAGATTTATTATCATGTGAATCAGAGCTTATGGGGGAAGTATAGAGTTAGACTTATGATACATTTAAGTAGTGCAATAGGTGTGCACACTAGATGAGAGGTGAGAATTCTCAAGAGAGTGTTGCGTACTAACATGTTTGTCATATAAACTAGTAAGCATTTAAAATACTTGCTAACCCACTTTTAAAAGCTATTTTTACACTCGGGCTCTGACCCGATTCCTGTCATTTTCTCTATGTTGTATATATGTGTATAAATTACATGTGCCCAGTCAAAGGGGTGTCAGGCATAGGTGGTTTGGATTGGACTGAAGTAGCTTATGTGGGAGTTGAAGGCATTTACAGTAGACGATCTCTTCCTTGATTCATCTCTTGATGTAGTTTATCCATAGCTAGGGCATGTGTTTCCCGATTTCTTATTCCTGTTTAGACTTATTAGATATTTTGTATTTGTTTATGTTTTCAGTATCCAATACTCATTTGGGAGTTATTCCATGTCATGTTTATTATACTTATGGTTATTGTTTTGGTTTGAATAATCTAGTTGGCATGTTTCTTTTGTATGATTGATATCCTTAACATTTGTGTTATTCTTGAACTTGTTTATATTTGAAAAGGTTTTTACAATGTAAATTAAATATATGAAATAATATCTTAAAATGTTTTGACACTTAGCTTAATTAATTATAGGGTGATTAAAATGGAAAATTTGTTTTCGACAGTGATGCGAAGGATGTACCTCACCGTTATCCTTGATTTTAATTTAATAAATGACTAATGACCCAGTATTTAATAAGGCGGCGTGTTACAAAAGAGTTACAAGGATTTCAGCCTTGGTTTTAGGTTTAACCTATGGTTTTAGGACCCAAAATTCAAGTTATGAGGATTCGAACCTTAGCTTAAGACTATCAGTCAAAGGTCTCATGACTCAAAAAGACTACAATCCTTAGGTTTAACAACCATAAAGAACATAGTAAAAGGTATCAAGACCCATAAAATACCAAAGGGAATAATTGAGATTTTTATCCATATTCCCCAAAGGCTAAGATCCAAATACAAACAAACATTTCATTTCCTTACAACAAAATGTTTCGTTTACCTTGAAGTTACATTGTTATCCTCATCTAGACAGCCGAGACCCATTTTTAGAAAATCTAAAGAAAAACACTTGTTTTCAATTTTTTTTCGGGTGGCTAAATATTCAAAAAAATGTGTTTTCCCAAACTTCAAGTTTTTCAAAAGAAAAGGTTTAAAGACAAAGGTTTAGAGGTCTTAGGACCGTCTACAGAACTTCATAACATCCTGCTCGGGGGGGTAAGGACCAGAGGATTTTCACCCCAATATGTCCTCAAACTTTTCTAAGTTTGGAGGTCTTTTGACCCTTTTAAGGACTTCAAGTTTCAAAATTTTCTAAGTATGGAGGTCTTATAACCCTTATAAGAACTTCAGATTTCAAAATTTTTATAAGTCCGAAAGACTTATAAGCCTTATAAGGACTTCAAATTTTCCTAGTCCGAAAGTCTTATGGTCCTTATAAGGACTCAAATTTTAAATAAAAATTGTATGTTTGGAGGTCTTATGTCCCTTATAAGGACTTTAAATTTCAAATTTTTCCCTAGTCCATAGGTCTTATGACCCTTATAAGGACTTCAAATTTCAAAATTTCCTAATCCTTAAGGTCTTTGGAGCCTTATAAGAACTTTAAGTTTCAAAATTCTAGAGCCAAATTTATAGCATGATGGCTTACGACCTTTTACAGGTATGATTTTAAGACTTTATGCCCAAAACATTTGGGGGGGGGGGGGGGGGGTACATATTCTTGCAAAAAATTATGGCTTTCAGTATTAAAGAAGTGTAAATACGAATTTTCCAATGATTTTAAGGTGAACCTCATCCTTGACTTCAGAAACTTTATAAGTATGAGGCTTTGGATCCTAGAACCTATATGGTATCTCTGCTTCAACAAATTCAATAGTCGATCTTCTTTACTAAGTTATTTTAGGGTTGAGGGTGTACTACATATGGGTTAAGATCGCAAATAGTACAAACTAATACAAAAATGCTTAGAAAAGAAAGAAAATAATGAAGTGAATAGTAAAGAGCAATAAAATCTCGTGACTTCAAAACTACCATTTCATTGAAGATAAAAAGGGGAATTACAAGGAGAAAACAAAAAAAATACTACTACATAAAAAGCCTTTACAAGTCTTGAGATTGGTATGATCAACAAAAGTTTCAATTTTTGGAGGGCTTGATTAGGGCTGAGAGGTAGAGGCCTTCTTCGGAACTTCTTCTTTATAAATCATGGGAGCAGAGTCTTTTGCACCATCACCATCAATGCTTCATTCATCATCCAAGCTCTTTTCCTGTGATTAATGGACTTTAAGGAACAAACTAGATACATTCATATTAGGAAATAGTTATTTGGCCTTACAAGCTTTAATACTAGCGGTAAAGTTATGAAATAGGTACTTCTTGAAGGCTTTAGACTTCTGGGAGGCAAAACAACTGGCTCTACACAATAGCACAAATCTTTACTTGAATTTCCATATGTATGACTAAGTCTTAATCATATCTATTTTTCAGAGCCTCACTATGGGAGATTAGTCAAACCTTCTCACCCGTAAGGTCTTTGATCAATTGCTTTAAAAGTACCACGCCACCATCAATTCGAAGAAGCCTCTCTTTCAATCCCCTAAGCTCATTCTTCTAGTCATAATGATCCTCACCGCCTTCTTAAGTTCAACATGAAATCATGTATGAAGATCTTTAACCTTGTCCAGAGACACTCATTCAACTGCCAGCAAATTGGCATTGTCCATGAGAGTGTTCTCGTTCAAAAGCTCCTCATGTTCCAGGGAGGTAACCTGGGTATTCAAAACATCCCTCTCCCTCACAAGAACCTCCACCCGCAGCCTTTGTGAATGTCCTATAGGTATATAACGAAAAAGGTAAAAACAAGCAAACCAACCATTTTTAATTTGTTTTCAAATTTAATTCAAACTTTAAACAATTAACGCAAATTAATGTTAGCACTAATATAAATTAATTATTATGATAAACAGATTAACCAATATTATCTTAGCCTAAAACATGCATCTAGGTGAGTGGAGGATAAAATCAGTAAATCAAACCAGAACTTTTGATGTACGGATGAGGAAAGACCAAATGGGAAAATCCTCGGACGACGCAACCAATGTTTCACTGTAATGATGAATTACACAAGTTAGAAAAATGACTCACACAATGAATTGATAACCTTACAATCCTTAATGTGTCTTTTATCCTTTGACCTCTCCTATATAGCAACACGTAGGAATCCACCTACACAGTGTCGCAATGCGTGAGTCCACCCACGCCTCTATATCCACCAATACAGGCTCAACAACCATCACACACGAATTCCACCGTATGTAAACAAACTAGGCACGAAATCCACTACATGAAAAAAATACTAGATAACATGAAGAGTAAACCAAGTTACCCCAAACTATATCTCAGATAATATATATGATTAAACATGCATCTAAAAATGTTTGGTGTAAACTAGGGTTTGGGGTTGAAAACTTTGATCATAAACGATCATATAAACTTGGAGAGCTTTTTTGGAGACTTTGGGAACCCAAAAAATAGGTTAAAGCCTCAAATAAAACTGCTCCAATTTACAGGAAATTTTCCAAACATGAGACAAAGATTAAAAATTTAATTAAATATCGAAAATATAAAAAGTTCACCGAGACATTTGAACGAGGTCTCATGATTCATTTGAAAGACGCTATAGAGTTCGTTGGAACCAAAAATCAAATGAGATTTCGAATGAAAAACTAGAGTAAGCTAAAATTTATTCATTCGAAGTTCGTTGGATCAATCATGATGAGATCCGAGAGTTCGTTCGAATGACATCATAAATGTCATTAAAACGACTGAACGAAGTTTCTAAATACATTTTAAAAATTATTTTAGAACATTTTTAAAACCATTATATAAAACTAACACCAAATATTAAAATTTCCAAGGATCAAAATATTTACGTATTCATACCGGAGAGATCCTCGGAACGTGAAGACAAAAACAAGGCATAAAACTCAGTACGACGATGTGAACATTGTATCCTTTCCGCTGCATCTTGAATCAAACATGTCATAGGTTTTAATGGTGAGATATACTCAAGTCCTAACTTATGGCTCAATGATTTTATCCAACACGAATAAGCCAAGATAGATACAAATTGGTGTAACACTCCGTCTAATTAAATACCGGATAACTAATCCTTTATTAAATTAATACAGAATATCAAGTTGGTTCAGTCTTAGCATCACTGTCGAAAACAATTAGTTAATTACTAGTCACCTAATATTTAAAAAGAGAGATGCCAAATTTTATTAATTAAGTTAACAATTAACCAAGAATTAAATCATTACCCATCAATCGCATAAACAATATCATATGAATAACCAACGAAATGAAATCAACTGAGTCTGGCGTAAACATTCCAATAATAATAATTCCCGAGTAAATAAAGTCCCAATACAAGACTCTGAATAAATATACCAATAACCGAAATAATTAAAGTCTATAACTACAACCTCTAACTAAGAATGGGCAACATGACGTAACTGATACGAATTACTCTAAAGGAACCAATGATAAATTTAAAGGCATCTAATACCAAGATCATGTAGCTTACACAACAGCTACAACACATCATCAGAATGGAACTCCTATGCTTGGCATCCTTGTGGCTGGACACCTAAAATGTTTTTACAAAACAAAAATAGATTTGGAGGAAAATGGGCCATAGCCCGATGTGAAAACATGTAATACCCCGTACTTTTGGCTATATTTATTTTTGGGATTAATTAATTAAACGAGTGTTAATTGAAATTAATCCGGATAAAATACTAACGAGATGCGAGTTGTTATTTGATTATGTCCATACATGTTTTTATATGAATATTGAATTATGAAAAAATTTGTCGTGAGATTAATATACGGCATTTTAGAAATTTTGTTGAGACGCGTGTGACCGCCGCGTCACGGTGTAATATTTTGATTATAAAAGTAAATTTAAATTCTATAAACCATATGGTCATTTTGAGTGCGCCAACACGTCCGGAAGGGTCGAGATAGTCAGAAAACACTAGCCGGGGGTTTAGTTTGGGTCCCGGGGTATTTTTAGGCCATACCGGCAACATAAAGGGCATTTTAGTAATTTTGTATTTTTGGAGAATTAAAAGTGACGAAAATTGGGAGTTTTAATCTGATTGGGAATTGACCCACTAAGACACTAACCAACCCTTATTAACCCAACAAGATACGTAGGTTATTAGAATTAGGTTTTCTAATACCTTCCCAAAAGCAAACCCTAGCCACCATAGCCACCATTGGAGAAGAAGCTTGGGGAAAGAGAGAGAAATGATATTCTGCAGAAAAGCTCCATCAAACCAACATCTAAATCAGAGATAAACTCGAGGCAAGTGACTTAATTCCATTTAATTTCAGAGAATGTTCTTTCCATGTTAGATAATTCAAATTTTATGTTTGTTCTTGGTGAAATATGAAAACCCATGTAGTTTGGAACTTAGAAATTGAAAATCTTGAGGAGAATTGCATGTAGAATGATAGGTAGATGATTATTCTCATGATATTTGTGATTGGAAGAAATTAAACGGATTTATATTGGGTTAATTCATGATTTAAAATGTTAAGGTTTGTGTTCTTGAAAAGAATTGGGAAAAAGTGTAGAATCTTGTGATCTAATAATGTTTAGGATGTATTAATTCCTTAAAAGGTGTTAGTATATGACCTTAGTATGTTTTAGGATGATTGGAGACCTTAAAACATTGATTGGATGAATTTTGGTTGAGACTTGAGGTGTTAAAAATGGTGAAAAACGAGATCTAGACAAATCTGGGATGAAACTGGTAGGTCGTTAGAAGCCCCTGCCCAGGTCGTTCGAACGAACTCATTTGAACGAGCTTCTAACGAATCGACCAGTCGCTTCTAACGAAAGGGAACTTCGTTCGATAATCTCGTTCGAACGAGATATCGTTAGAAGGTATAGTTCGTTCGAACGAACTGGATCTCGTTCGAACAGTCTCGTTCGAACGAGACTTCTAACGAGCTGACAGTGGAATCTCGTTCGAACAGCCTCGTTCGAACGAGACTTCTAACGAGTTGACAGTTTGGGCCTTTTTGGCCTGTTTCGATTTTTGGAGTCCCGTAAACTTGTTCGAGGATATAGATAACCTTCCTTTGATGATGTATGGATAGATTCGGGACTTTTGGGTTATTATGAGGAGTAAATTATATACGAGTGATTTAAATCAATGAACCGTTTGGGTTGAGACGTGAGTGTCTACTACGACGTGAGAATAGATTATAGCACGTATGATTATAAATCGGAATCGTATAAAGTGTGTAAATTATATATTGGTACTAGAATGAGAATAGTACTACAATTAAACTACGGGATTACTAAGACGTGTGTTTACTTAGTATTGGTATATGAATTGTGTGTATGACATACCTACCATACTTGCTATCATGGGAGGTTTGCGTTCGCTTAGGGCCCTCTAATCCTTGTGTTGCCCGGATTTAGACTGGTTACCTTGATGAACATAGGTCATAGAAAGACTTATTGGGATATTAATAAGTCCGCTGATCGTGGGAGCGTAGGTATGTGCGTGACCCATGTGATGTGACTGTGTTCGCCTCCATTATCTGTGATGTTGATTTTGTGAACTATTCCTGAGAGATTCGGAATATGTAATCCTTATGTACGTGATGTACCGGGATGGATAGCAGAGTATGTGTGCACCGCAACTTAGTTCTCGGGGTGCTTGTATTGTATTGTATTGTATATTTATGATGTGAATAATATACACTTAATTAATGAGAACCTTCATGTTAATGTTATGAATATAATTACGGTATTGTTTCGAGAAAAAAAACATAACGGGTTAGCTGATAGTGAAATATATTACATTTTGAGCATCTGAGTTTACGTTAAACCCCTATTTAATTACGAGCGTTATAATGTTAATAGAACCGAGTAATATGGGTAGGACCTATGACAGTCTAGCTAGTTATGATGTCACTTAGCTAGTGGTTTGTGTCATTGTAGATGGGTACTTACGTTAGGAGTGCACAGTTAGACGAGAGGTGAGAATATCATGTGAGTGCACGTCCTAACATGTACTTTGCATTTAATGTTTTAAATGTTTTTAAAGCACTTGCAGGTTTTTAAAATATAACTCCACATTCGGGATCTGACCCGTTTTCTTTCAAATCTACTTTTCTTGTAAAACAATTTTAGGTGCCCAGCCACAAGGACACCATGCATAGGATACTCATTCTGGTGACGAGTTGTAGCTGTTTGTGGAAGCTACAGGGATTTCCTTGTAGACGCCTCTATCACTTGGATTCCAGATTCATTATCTATCAGTTGTAGGACATGTTGCCCATTTCTATTAGAGTTACATTTCCATTACAGTTTTCAGACTTTGGCATGTATTGATTTAGTATTCAGTTTACTTATCAGTTGTGGGATTGGTAGTGAGGAGTTTTCCTCCAGACTTTATTTACGTTATGTGATGGTTATTCTATTTACTTCATTATGGTGAATGGTGTTATTATTCTTTATTACACTTGTTGCATGTTAATCAGACTTTAAATAAAATTTGGCACTTACTTTTTAAATACTAGGTGGTTAGTAATAATAAAAATGTTTTCGATAGTGATGCTATTAACTGAGCCAACTTGGCATTTTGAATTAATTTAATAAAGGAGTAGCTACCCGGTATTTAATTAGTCGGGGTGTCACAAAACAGTTTAAAAGTTTGGCAAGTATTTAAATTACAATTAAACAACACATATTATAAATACGTTAGTTGCGTACTCTCACATGAGTTTCTCACCTCTCAACTAATATGCACGCCTAGCGTATACCCTTCACCCATCCTAGTTATGCCCCCAACTAACTAGTCTGTACCGACCCTTCTTTGTCATTCTAACATAGGGTATCTACTCGTAACACCCAAATAATTCATATTTATAACCCATATTTTCATTCATTAAATTACTTATCTCAAGTGTTAATTAAAATTTTCACATTCTTAGCCCATTCAAATATCTTAGTTATTCACATCTACTAAGCAACACAATAGAACTAGCACAATAGAACCTACGATGCCCTCAAACTCTGCTATCGAATCCCAGTACATCTCGTATGTGAGGATCACAAGTTTCGAATCACTCAGGAATCGTTTCAATAAACATCACACATAATGGAGGCGAGCATAGTTCACATACCCATGGGTCATGCACATACCTATGCTCCCAAAGTCAGCAGACTTATCTATTCAGCGATAAACCCTTTCAAGTCCTATATTCTGAGGTACCAATCTAAGGTCCCCACGAAGGTCACATCGAGACCAGATTATCCTCATACGAACGACCTCCCATGATAGCAAGTATGGTAGGTATGTTACTCACATAATAATCCATCAACTAGAAAAACACACAAACAGGATATATACAATTTCAATATAGGTATACTCCTCCCCTATATATTAAGTCTCACCCACAATATTTACGTTCCGGATATTCTACGTAATATTTATTTAACTCGACAAGTCTCGTCATACGAATTAGGGTACCTATACCTATCCCAAGTGAATACTAGGTCTCCCATTTGTTCTTAAGGTTATCTCAGCAAATATAAAATCCCTTAAATTATCTTTCATTCCCCTTTCAGTCCCAAATCGAAAGATCTCAAACCGTCCTCACTCGATAATCGTTCGTAATTATAACGCTCAATCCCATAAGTTATAACATTTTTCGTTAATAACTAAGACCGTACTGACCTTAACTATGTCCCACAATATCAAATTAATCACCCTAAGAATCATCATCGACCTTGGGATCTTTATTAAACCTTAAGGGAAAACAATTTCCAAAAATCAGGAGAGGTCGATCGATCGACAAAAAGGATCGATCGATCGACATTCTTGAATCGATCGATCGACATTCTTGGATCGATCGATCGATCAAGCAGGTATTGCGAAGATGCATAATTTTTGCCTATGGATTTCATCAAACTTAACCCTCAAATCCTCTACTATAATGTCCCAAACTCCTAATTATCTATTCCTAACATCATACCACCATAAATACATAATTTCTAGCATTTTAAAATCATCAAATCCAAGTGGGAAATCAGTTTCTTGGATCAATTCACATAATTTTTATACAAATCTCTAGTTCTCCTATTTTCCTCAAGAACACTACATAATTCATTAAAATTTGTAATTCTCTACCCATGAATCATAATTTCATGGCTGCTATTATCTCAAACATTAACTACATGCAAGACCTACTCAGATTACGATTTGAATTCTTTAAATCCCTTCAATTATGATTATTCAAGGTTATTCTCCAATTCTAACCTAACATGGATGATATATGCACTAAATTATTGCAAGTTAAATCACTTGTCTGGTAATAAAGATTCTGATCCGATGAAGTAGAAGGTTTGGGGGTGATCCTTGCTTTCCGATCTATCCGGTGGTGGTGACGGCGGTGCAAAAGCCTCTAGGTGGTGGTCGTAATTTCTCCTCTCTTCATCTCTAACTGCCGTGATGATTTTTGGTTGTGAAAACCCTAAGGGACTCAAGTGTTGGCTGATAATTAAAACCTAAATTTTTTTAGGTCACTATTCACCAAAAATTGGAATGACTAAAATACCCTCTCGGGTTGCCGATTAGGCCTAAAAATGCCCCGGGACCCAAACTAAACCCCCGGTTAGTGTTTTCAGACTATCCCGACCCTTTCAGACATGTTGGCACGCTAAAAATGATCATACAGATGACATAAAAATAAAATTCTTTTAAATTCGTTAAATTGGGTCTTGATATGACTGACACGCGCGTCCCAACTAAATTATCAAAACTACCGTATTTTTAACTCACGACCATTTTTTTATAAATTCAATAATCACATATTAACATAATCACTCAGTAATATTCAACATTGTAATCATATTTAAAAACTAACTCTCATCTCCGTAGATATTTAAATCCAAATTAATTTCCAATTAATTATCCCAAATTAATTTAATTAATCCAATAATTAAAAGAAATTTCATTCAATTAATCTCATAATTAAAAGCCATAAAATTACGGGGTATTACATACTTCCCCCCTAATAATGGAATTTCATCCCAAAATTCGGAAAAGTAGGCATACCTGTCAAAATTAGGTATCCTCCAGTACTCAAAACAAAATACAAAAAAAGGCTCAATCACTACAACCCTCGTTTCACAACAATCTTGTTGAAAACTCTTGACACTCTATCAGTTATAGGGTTACACCTCAATAAATGCACCTCACATTGTGATCTTACTAAACAAGATTCGAATAATAATAGCATATATATCATTGGACGCATTATCTCAATGTTATTGTGAGTTCGCATCTCACTTCGTATCAACTCCCCCATTCATTTAAACACAAAACCCCCATCCTGGGAGGACCCATAAAACATCTGACTACTCTTGTCCATTCTTTGAATCTCTGTTCCCAACATTGTGACTTTTACACAAGGGAAAGCCACTACAGACGGATAGTGATCATCCCATTATAGTCATCAGACTTTAACTTTTGATCGATCCCAAAACTCTGATAATCCGCTCACTGGTAAGCATCCAGAGGGAGGATAGTAAGGTTCATTTACACAAAACATCTATAAGTGCATTGTCCACTATAAATCGGTACGGGTGGTTTCACACAACTCTAAGATTAGGTAATATCTTCTTGTTTTTACCATATAATACGTCTCTTCCTATCTATACCCATTGTGGAAATCAAATGATCGCAATGAGTCCAAAATTTACTTTCATACAGTTCCACCAGTCGCCAATAACCTTGCGCCTATTCCTCGGGCTATAGGTGAGACATACTTCTCAAAACAAAACGTTATCCCACTACTCCCTGATACCCCATATTGGAAGTCGGTTATAAGGATCTCATCCTAATTCAGAATAATACTGGGCAGGACCACGTACCGGCGTGCTCACTATCAAATAGTGTAAATCACCCATGGATATATAATTTATATGTTCCACACATTCGAAGGAACTTGTTACTTATCTATAAGTTGGTAACCCCTCAAAGAAGTTTACCAACTCGACTCTTACATCACTGGAATCGTCGGCTTGATACAAAATTATATGGCTGATCATCTTACCCCAACAGATCTACTACTACTATACCCCTTTCAACACCGACTTTCATGTAAAATTCTTCCCGTTAAGTGATACTTACTAACCATCTTCTTCCCTCGGCCTATACAAAAATTTCTGACCCGTGCATTTTTCACCACATTGTGCACATCTGGACTCTTTATACCTTATTAACATCCTCACTCTATTTACGCATAAGCCACCCTTAACATTCGATTGGGTGGAACTCCGCTCCAAATTGTCCATAATAGTTAAATATTTGTATTCTCAAGGGGTATCCCCTTTTTAAATGGCTTCCCACTGCCTTCCCACCAAGTTTGGACATGTTACTCTGATTGCACAAGAGTATACTAATTATCACCTACTCCTACGATGCTTAATCCATTCTACCACTACTATTTTGTAATATGAGTCTCACAAGTCTAAATCTCATCCATCTTTATGTCTCTTTTTCCAGTGATTAGCACATCAGCAAACCAGGGTGTCTACGCCCTTTATAACCCATGCATATGGGTTTGAACATCATATACGCTCATACATACCCCAAACTCTTTATTGCCCCTCCATTCGCAATGCAGATATACCAATTTGGGCATTCTCAATCACCCCTGAATTTGAAATTCTAAGTCCTCCTAAACAACATATCATCCTTCAACTCGCCAATAATAAAACAAAATCATCAGTACTTCCTCACCACACAACTGGCTCTACTGGACTTATATCATAATTTACCCATTTAACTTTTAATTATAACTACATACTTTTATAATGATCGAGGTACCCAAATCATGGACGAATGGCCAAACATCTCCTTACTACCAACCCTACGCTAAGTTTCATGCATGGGATGTCTCGCAAAGCAAAATTCAAAGAAGGACCCCCCTCCCCGCTACACTACTTCCTAGCATTGTCGGTCATCAGAATCTGTTAGACCCTCAATACATAACATGTACCCCTATATTCCCATCTCTTGACATCAAAGATACATCTCCTTTCACAATTACACTTAAACAAAGAATTTCCTCCGAAATCCACTATCTCTTAACATTAATGGTAATCACATTCCATAAACATCATGCAAATATAATTGAGGCTCTCAAAATCCTGTCCCCAGACATACAACTATGATTATTAACTCTCACGTCTTTAAAGGGTGATATAACAATGCACTCTCCTTATTTCCACAATCCTGAGCGATAATTATAATAACAAGTTAAATCTTTCAACTGAACAGTAAACCAAAATACACCCTGAATCATATTAATAAAGTCCCTACACATACCGGGAATAAATATCCGAGACCATTATACTTTTTGAAGTCTCAATAATATATATATATATAAATGCGAGCCCGAGCCACTCGCAGATGGGTCCTCGCCAGAACAAAACATTCTACACCAAGGTAGTAACCCCGATAGACGTGAAATATCCGCACACTATCGGCTTAAGCATATTATAAAACCATAATTTGGATAATACCATACTCATATAACACAACACTAAAATGAGTAATTTCAATAAAGTATATACAATTATCGATACACCCATTCATCCTCTGCGGATAACACTAAAGGTAACCCCACTATACCAGGGAAAATATTCACATAAATAATAACATTACTAAGATACTCACTAAACTCATCTCTCATGCGAATATAGCAATAATAAAAAAGTAGTAACTCGTTCCTGACACATACACCACGCATCATCATCTGAGGATATAACTCATACTTCTATCTTGCCAATCGCCCTGGCTGCTTAAATAGTTTTTGGACTTAACACACCTATCCATACCAAACCAAAAATTTCAATAACTATTTCCCTTGCTAGGCACCATACCCTTACCCCTCTACTTGCTTCGGGAAAAATTTTTAACGCACAGGTTTCACTCCCCACAAAATACCTCTACACATACTTTACTTATCTCCGATCATAATGACCATGTTAAGGTTGTCCTTCTCTAAAACATTGGTAGTCTCGACTCTAATGACTACCTCCGTTGTTCCTTTAGCTTTGATGTCCGTAAGGCACACGCTACTGGCTTCAACAACTCTTACTAAAATCACCATCACATGATATAAAATTAAACTATCCAAATCATTTAAACGGGTCCCCTGATGGGTCTTCCCCTTGTGGTGCTTCACCGACACTATTTCCCCCAGTCTTACTCTATCTATATTCTTCAATCCTTGTAGTTACCCACACAAGGAAGCGTTTAACTCCATATCAACAAAGTGTGACAATGTTACCATCTGCATTACCCATCGAAGCAGAATTCCCCCGAAGTGCTAGCAATTCTTCTTGTAAGTTAACTTTCCCTTACAATGTGCTCTTCTCTATTTCACATACCTCATCTGGTGTAAGGTTTGCTAACTAATTAAATTTCTTTTCACAAAGTGACCTCTATCCGACCCTCTTGTGTGAGTTCAGAACAACGTTCGCATCTTATTCTGAACATCTGATGAAGGAACATATGGTCAAACCATACGTATGCGCCTTCTCTTGACAAAACATTCCACTTCTAAGTGTGGTGGTTGCTTCTCACCATTTTAACTCTGCTTTTACGAGCCAGGAAAAATTTTACCCCAAATTTTCATTCCCGATTAGCCATACTCCAACATATGCCCAAGACTTTGGATATTTTACTTTTGTTTGCTAACACATGCCATTTTCGCATTTCTAGAATTTCCACTGCTAGTTCTCTTCAATGTTTTGCCTGACTTTCTCCCATTCCAACCTTGCCGGTTGAGTCTAATTTGTCCCCATTTTCGACTGTAGTTGTACTATAATGACATATGTTATTCTCGATCCGCCTTTACCGTCATGTCTTTTCGTATCATAATAGGGGTGATGATTAGGCATAAATTCTTCCTAATTTATCCCTTGATTTGGTTACTTTTAGCACCTCGAACAACGTAATTGAGTTAACCTTAGCTCATAATCTCGCTACTGACTGATCCTAATGAGTACACCGAGTTCATGGTATTTCGTAGTGATTTTACAAGTATTTGATGTCAAGAAACGGAAGAAGGAAACCGGAAGAATCAAGGAAGAAAGAAGGAAAGTCCAAAGGGCAAAAGCGTAATTTATACCGAGAATTCGGATGAGGTACCGAAAGAGAAGTTGAAGAGATCTCATTCACAAGAACATAAGAATAAACGGCAACTCAATCGGAGTCCCAGAACAAAAGACGTGAGCAGTCAAAGTTGAGCCAAAAAGTCAAATAGCCGGACAGGTCCGGCCCTACCCCGGACCAGTCGGCCTTGCCAAACACCAGAAGACCCCGGATCACAAGCAAACTGAAGAAGGCAAATATAAAAAGAACCGGTCCACCCCAAAATAAAAAGAACCGATCCACCTTCAGGGGCAGACCGGTCCGCCTAAGGCCCGGACCGGTCCGGCCATCGAGATTTGCAAATCTTTGAAGAGTGCTAGTGCAGCTGCAATTCCTAAATTCATGGAGGGTATAAAAACCCAATTTATTATTGTTATGAGGACGGATTATTTTTAGAGGATAATAGTTAGTTTTTCTGTTTTCTCCAGGAACCCTAGTTTAGCTACAATTACCAATTTTAATTCAAGGATTAAAGAGATATTCAGAGTTTGTGTGATTACCAGATTTATTGATTGCTGCAATTATTGCTTGGGTGATTTTAGTGAGTTTTTTCTTCTTTTTGATTCTATTCTACATCAATTCATCAGTTTTCCTTAGATTAGTCATGAACTCTCACACATTAAACGCTATTTTCATCAATTTCATCATGTTAGGCAAGATTTCCTAAGGCTGGGATATACATGAACCCAGCCTGATGTGTTAATTGCACATGTATAATATTAATCCTCTGAATTTAGTGATTGTTTATGACCGTATTGCGTATCAACATGACAATTGTAGGTATTTATATCTCGTTTGCCTCTGAGTAACCGGGATGATTTAAAATGCAATTCGAGTGTTACTATCGCGATACCGCTTTACTCGTTCTCAGATTAGGTATGACGCGGGCTTGAACCTCATATAGATAATGCTTGGGAGTACTAAATTTAGGGTCAAATCAATCAGTCAAATTTACGATTAGTATTTTACCAGCGATACACTAGGGTTGGGGGATTGTATTCCCGTCCTATTTTTCTCATTAGTTAGTCAAAAGTTTTAAACCAGTTTTCATTCACATTTTAGGTAAATTAGTGTAGTTGCATTTCGTCATAATTTCTAAATTGCATTTAGCATAATCATTCTCAAAAACCAAATCATTTTCTTTTTCTTTTTAGAGTCAGAGTTAGGATTTCTCCGTCTTTTCCCGTCGTCACAACTCCGTTGTCCTTTTTCCCTGAGGATCGATACCCGACTTATCGGATTATTACTTGAGCGACAGGCTTGCACTTGAGCCTAGAGTGAATGCATTCCTGAGACACATTTTCTGTCGCGCCAAGTTTTTGGCACCGTTGCCCGGGAAATAGGTAGACTTAGGATTAGATCGAGTCAATCTAAAGCTTTGACCGAAAATCTCCAAAAATCCAAAAACAAAAAAAAAATTCAAAAAGCACAAAAAGATCCATCATCATCTCTCCTAAGCTTTAATGCAAAATTCTGAAACCACTCCCACACCCCATAATACTCCAACCAACATTCACGAAAATCCATTTGTTGAGTATAATCCTGACAGTCCCCACACTCCAAACGCCCCACAGTTCTGGATCCCACTCCCACACCGTCGCACACAATCTCTAATAACACTCCATTTTCCTTCTTAGGACACACTCCGAGCACACCCAGCGAGAGAACCGAGTCGTTGAGTGAAGAAGAGATGTCACAACACGGCAATGCACCCGCCGGTGAGGAAAAGCCCCCATACCGCCCACTGAGAGAATTTTTATATTCCGAGCGCACTGTCACTTCGGGATGCATTATACTCCCGTATAATGCCAGGCAGTTCTGTTTCAAAAATGGGATGATCCAGATGTTACCACATTACCACGGTATGAATTCTGAAAAGCCATACCTCCATATTAGATAATTTGATGACGTATGCGATACTCTCAATGACCAAACCTGCACACAATAGGTGATCTGCCTCAAACTCTTCACTTTCTCGTTCAAAGATAAAGCTAAGACCTGGTTATGGTCTTTACCTCCAAGATCGATTCCATTATGGAATGAGTTACAATCGAGATTTCTTAAGAAATTCTTCCCAACATATCGAACAATCTCCATAAAGGCTCAAATTCAAGCATTCAGACAAGATGAAAATGAGCCATTCCATTGATGTTATGAACGTTTCAATGAATTAGTTTCTTCATGCCCCCATCATGGATTTGATTCACCGCAAATCATCTCTTTTATCTATAATGGGTTGAATCTTAACTCCAAAGAACTTATTGAAACCATGGAAGTGGTCCGTTTGTCGATTTAGATGCCCACAATCCTGAGCTTCACCTGAGGTATGTCGCCGAGACTACCCAATCCTGGGATACATCTGATCCTAACGCTCAAAATCGAAATCGTCAAGTGACCACCACTCCGTCGGCATTCAGCCTATTCCACGTAGACAAGAACTCTATGATGGATATTCGACTGGAGACTCTTGAGAAAGGATTTCGAGACCTATGCGAGATATATGGAACAAGGACCAGCTGGATCCATACCAAACCCCATCGAGAAGGTGTGCGCGATTTATGAGGCGGGACATTCAACTGATGAATGCCCGAGGATACCCGCCAACAATGTTATGCTTCAGGAGCAAGTTAGTGGTATAGGAGGATTTAAGGGAAATTTTGGTGCCCCGCACAGGAATTCATATAACCCTTCATGGAAAAACCATCCCGGTTTTAGCTATGGGCAACAACATGCCGCGATGAACCCTCCTTAACATGTTGCCCCTCCTCCACCACAACACTTTCAATAAGACCCACACATGCAAGGACATGTGCAAGCACCACCACCTCAAGGAGCGTATATTCCGCCGTCACGAAAAATACTTGAAGATACCATGAATCAATTCATCGCAAGCCAGACCGCAACCAATGCCAAATATGATCGTCTAATTGGCGATATAAATGTAAGTCTGACAAAGATACAATCCTCGTTGAGTGTCCAAGAGAAGGGAAAGTTTGCTGCACAAGGCGAAAGACCTCCCCAAAGGTCAAACTAGTGTTAGCTCCAGCTCTACTGAACATCAGGAGCAATGTCAAGCTGTGACCACTCTTCGTAGTGGGAGAGTCGTTGATTTATAACCTCCCCCACGCGACACGATAAAAGACAAGGAGATTTCGCCCGGCACGAAAGAGGCCGAAGATGTCCCCTTCAATGAGAGTGACAAAGAGGACACTATTGAGCTAGAGGTAGTAGTGAAACCACCCTCCGCGGCACCGTTTCCTCAAAGGTTGATTCCCTCCCATAAAGGAAACCCACGTGAAGACGTGCTAGAAGTGCTAAAGCAAGTAAAGCTGAATTTACCTTTTCTTGATGCTATTAAGAAAATTCCAGCTTATGCTAAAGTCATCAAACACTTGTTGATGGTGAAAAGAAAGATGAAGGTAAAGAAGAACGTCTTTCTAGCACAAAATGTGAGCTCCATTCTACTAAACGAGCTCCCTCCTAAATTCAAAGATCTCGGTGCACCCACCATATCCTGCATCATTGGAGAGAATAAAATCGAAAAAGCCTTACTTGACTTAGGAGTAAGCGTAAATATCCTCCATTACTCCATTTATAGGCAACTTGATTTGGGAGACCTCAAGACCACAAAGGTCACTCTCCAATTAGCGGATCGAACAGTGAAGATCCCACGAGGTATAGTCGAGGACGTGATCGTCCAAGTTGACACTTTCTACTTCCCGGTAGATTTTGTCATTTGGGACACAGAGCCCTCCTTCAACTCGAGCAATCATGTTCCCATCATCCTGGGGAGTCAATTCTTAGCTACGGCTAATGCAATTATGAACACTCGGAATGGGAAAATGTAACTCACCTTTGGGAACATGACCTTGGAAACCAACATCTTCCACATACACCAACATATGGGGGAGGAAGATGATCTTCACGCGGTGAGTCTCATAAATGAGATAGTAGAGGAGTATTTTGAGGCGAATTACTGTGGCGACGCTTTAGAGTCCTGTTTAGCGGCGAGATATAAGAGTGAGGGGACGTACACCGACTTCGAGAGGGAGGTTAGGGAGTTGAGAGAGTTACTCGATGAGACTGCGTCAGACGAGGACATGAGAGATGTCAATTATGTTTCGAGATTTGAGGAGTTACCTCCGAGGGATACCCGCATGGTTCCCTCCAGTGAAAAATTTCCAACCCTCGAATTAATGAAACTCCCCTCCCATATTAAATATGCATACATTGGAGAGGATGAGACATTTCTTGTTGTTTTCTCCTCTAGCCTAGACGAAGGGACGAAGGGTAAATTATTGAAAATTCTGAGGAAGCACCAAAGTGCTTTTTGTTGGTGCATTGCTGATTTGAAGGGGATAAGTCCTTCGATTTGCACTCACAAGATCCATCTCGAAGAGGACGTCAAACCCTCTAGAGAAATGCAAAGAAGACTAAATCCCAAGATGAAAGAAGTTGTGAGAACCGAGATTATCAAATTGTTGGATGTCGGGATTATCCACCCAATCTCGGATAGCAAGTGTGTGAGCCCTATTCAAGTCGTCCCGAAGAAGTCGAGGATGATGGTGATCGAGAATGCTAAGGGAGAGCTTGTTCCCCAACGTACAACCACCGGGTGGCGCATTCGCATTGATTACCGGAAACTCAATGCGGAAACTAGGAAGACCATTTCCCCTTGCCATTTATTGATCAAATGCTTTAGAGAGTTGCGATCCACCCTTATTATTGCTTCCTTAATGGTTATTTCGGATATAACCAAATTGAGGTGGATGTACTTGGCCAGGAAAAGACGACTTTCACTTGCCCTTTTGGAATGTTTGCCTACAAACGTATGCCATTTGGCTTGTGTAATGCACCCGTGACTTTTCAAAGGTGCATGTTGAGCTTATTTAGCGACATGTTCGAAAGAGGACTCGAAGTGTTCATGGACGATTTCAGCATTTTCGGCACCTCTTTCGATCATTTTTTAGAAAAAATGGAAAAAGTACTTGCCCGGTGTGTGGAAAAGAACTTAGTGCTGAATTGGGAGAAATGCCATTTCATGGTCACCGAGGGAATAGTTCTTGTCCATATAATATCATCCAAGGGAATAGAGGTTGATAGGGCAAATATTGATGTCATAGATAATCTTCCCCCACCTAAATCGTTTAAAGACGTGCGCTTATTCTTGGGTCACGCGGGGTTTTATTGATGGTTCATTAAGGACTTTAGCGCCATCGCTAGACCCTTAAGCAACCTACTCATGAAGGACACCTCATTTGAGTAGACGGAGGCATGCCAAAGCTCTTTTGAAAAATTGAAAAACATGCTTGTGTCGGCTCCCATCATGCTAGTTTCGGATTGGTCCTTACCATTCGAACTTATGTGTGATACAAGCGATTAGGCGATCGGGGCTGTTTTGGGACAACGAAAAGATAAACAGGCTCATGTCATCAACTATGCTAGTCGGACCCTTACCGGACCTCAACTCAACTACTCTAACACGGAGAAAGAATTGCTAGCGGTAGTCTTTGCCCTTGATAAATTTCGGTCATATCTCATTGGTTCCCCCATTACTTGCTCCACCGACCACGCGGCTTTCAAATACCTACTTGCAAAGAAAGATGCCAAGCCATGCCTCATAAGGTGGATCCTACTCCTACAAGAGTTCAATCTCTTCATTAAAGATAAGAAAGGAGTAGAAAACGTCGTTGCCGACCACTTGTCTCGGATTTCGTCCGACGTACCTAGTGATCGCGTACCTATAGACGAATACTTTTCGGATGAGCAACTTTTTGCTACCTCTTCATATCCTTGGTTTGTGGATATAGTGAACTCTCTATTCACGGGAGCCGTCCCTCCCGAATGGACACCGCAAGATAAGAAGAGGTTTATTACTTGGTCGCGTATGTTCTTCTATGGCAATCCATTCCTTTTTAAATATTGGGCCGACCAAATCATCCGACGATGTGTACCAGACGAGGAAATCCAGAAAGTCATCCAGTTTTGTCATTCGGAAGCTTGTGGAGGCCACTTTTCGATGAAAAAGACAACTGCAAAAATTCTGGAATGCTGCCTTTATTGGCCCACAATCTTCCTGGATGTGAATGATGCTTGCAAATCCTACAATAGGTGCCAACGGATGGGGGCCATTACCCGATGAGACATGATGCCTCTTACCCCCATACTTATCATTGAGATCTTTGACTGTTGGGGTATTGACTTCATGGGCCCTTTCCCCCCATCCTTTGGTTTTCTATACATCCTTGTCGCGGTAGACTACGTTTGTAAATGGGTGGAAGCCATAGCTACCAAGACAAATGACAACAAAGTAGTGATAAAGTTCCTACAGGAACACATACTTTCCCGCTTCGGTGCACCGAAAGCGATAATTAGTGATAATGGCACGCACTTTTGCAATAGGCCATTCGCGAAGCTCATGAGAAAGTATGGCGTCGTTCACAAGGTTGGAATGAATTATCATCCACAAACGAATGGTCAGGCCGAACTAGAGAATCTATAAATCAAGAACATTCTCGAAAAGACCATCAATCCTACCCGAAAAGATTGGTCACTTAGATTGAACGATTCGCTCTGGGCCTATCGTACCGCATACAAGAATCAACTCGGCATGTCCTCCTTCCGCTTTATATATGGCAAACCTTGCCATCTTCCCATTGAGCTAGAGCACAAAGCGTATTGGATGATTAAGCAATTGAATTATGCCATGGATAAAGCCGGTGAAGCCCGCAAGCTTCAATTGAATGAGTTAGAAGAACTACGCAATGATGCATATGAGAATGCCAAAATTTCCAAAGAAAGAATGAAACTCGCTCATGATAGCATCATCTAATGAAAGTAGTTTCTTCCCGGGAAAAAAGTTCTCTACAACTCTCGGCTTCACCTCTTTCCGGGCAAGTTGCGATCACGATGATCTGGCCCGTTCGTCGTAAAGAATGTTTTCCCCCATGGAGCTGTTGAATTGGATGATTTAAAAGGGGGAAATACATTCAAAGTAAATGGACAACGCCTAAAGCCATATCTGGAGGTTTGTGCGGAAGAGATCGACACCGTCTGGTTATCGGACCCCGTTTACGGGGTTGAGTGAGTTGTTCCTGTGAGGTCGTCGCACCCCCGACGCATATGGGGTGAGAGTCGTGTGTGTTGTGAGAGTCATTAGGACTAGGTTCATTCGGGAAAAGCATTCGTGTGTTTCGGAAATTTTGAGTCAAAGGGTGTTGACCAGCGAAATCGAGAGGGTTTTAGTCCAGATTGGTAGAGATTATGTGGTGAAAGTGAAAATTTTCGGAGAAGAGAGATCGACCATATGTCCGTTTGATCACGTCCATCCTTAAGGATGCGGGCATAGCGGCGCCGATCGACCATACTTGCATTCCCGGTCCTTTCGGACAAGGGAACCGCACCAAAAATGCCAAACAGCTAGCTATCCTATGGGCTAGGCGAGGTGGTGATAGTGAAGAGGAAGTTGCCTCGAGTGAGAGCGAGGAAGAAGAAGGGGCAGCCGGTGAGGACGTCGAGATGGGCGATATCGATCCGGACGAGGAATCGGCGGACGAGGAGGATGACCCAGATTTTGTGTGGGATGGAACCAACCTATCAGATCGCATGTCGGAACTTGAAACGAACTTCAACACCTTTTAGACCAACTACGAGCGCGACATGAGCATAGTTCTCCGCTTCCAAGTGGACATATATCGCCGTCAAGGGGACCCTAATGACACACTACCCTCCTACTACCACGCCCATCCCCCACCCCGGTGAAGCTTTTTATGGTGTTGGTAGCTTTTTATTTGTTTTTTATGTTCACAGTTGTATGTTTTTCCCTCCACTTGTAACACAATCCATTTGTAATAAAAACTGCATTTTCTCTATTTGTTTGTTTTATTTATCGCACTTATTATTTTGTCTTATTTAGATTTTAGTCCTTTTTGCTTGAGGACAATGCAAAAGTCTAAGTTAAGGGGGGTCACAAGTGCGTATGTCTAAAACTTCACAAATTTTCAAAATGCCCAGAAATTTAAAAAAAATCAGAAAATTTTGAAAAATCCAAAAATATTTCTGTTCAAAATAAATAAAAATTGGAATTCAAAACTTTCAAAAATATCATTAAAATTCGGTTTAAAGTCTCAAATTGTAAAAATTCAATATGCACAAAGTCGAAATTGACCAAAGATGGAAATTGAGCGAAAATTGACGACTTAATGAATAAGTGTGGAGATTGACAAACCTGGTGAGATTTGAGCCCATCACTTTTTATGAGTTTTAAATCAATCCGAGTTAATCGTTAACTTAAAGTTCTTTTCAGTGCCTAAAAATTTGTCGAGGATCTCAATCCTTTCATTTTGATCAGTTTTGAAAAATGTGTGTATTATTTCTTTGAAAAACATGCAAAAAATGATCTCTAAACGTAAATTCATCTCGAAACGCATATGGTAACGCAATTGGTATTTTGGACAATAAAATAGGCCCTCGTTTGTCACCCAAAAATATTTTCCAAAAAAAGTAGCGAAAAACCACCCCTTTTGCAACCCAAATTGAGCCAAATAAAGTTTCCCTTTCGTTTGACAACCCAAAAAACCCAAATAGCCCGAAATTGTGAAAAATGGAAAAATTCAGAATTTCAGTCCGAAAAGTGCATATAAAGGGGCAAGAAAAAAATAGGTATGCTCAACAAAAATTGAAGAAAAGAAAAGAAGTGAAAAACAGAAAAAAGAGAAAAAAGAAGAAAAAAATGAGCAATAGCTCGGAAAAAACACAAATGGACATCATTAATGACTTTTCTAATTCCAACTTCCCTACCATTGTCATTTTACCCCATATACCTTAAAACCCGAAAAGTCCTAACCGAGTCCAAATTGCAAAAATTGATTACCACGTGGAGAGCTAATACACCAAAAGATAATAAAAGAGATCGAATGCGCAGAAAAAGAGGCAATGTTCCCGTTTTTAAAACTGTAATCCGTTGATGAGATCCTTTCACTATGAAATTTCCGTCTTTCTAATTGTATGCGTGATTTTGCGTCCGTTACATTTACTCTTTATATCACGCATACTGAGAGAATAGCCATAATCCGAGTGATTCGTTTGAGAGAGAATTCCGTGAGAAATTGAAATCAAAACGAATTTTTGGATGAGTAACGTAATGATTAATCGGTGAAAATTGGCGGTTATATTTCTAGTTTTCCACACACACACTACGGTTTGAGACTTGTAAATATGACTTGATGATGAATATTTTTTTGGAAATGTTTGAATTATACAATTTTTGCGTATTTTGAATTTTCGTTGAGTCGAATTTTGTGGGTATATTCTCTACAAACCCTCACGAGACACAACTCGTCCTACTAGGGCAACCTAGGGGTTTAAAGGCTTGTTGCATGCGCTAAATGCAATCGCTTGCCAGCGAAAGAGGTATTATATCCCAATGAGATGTTTTCAAGAATTGAGCCTAGCTAGGATTCTTTTACTTTGCTCGGGACGCGCAAAGTTCTAAGTTAGGGGGTTTTGATTACGCATAAATTCTTCCTAATTTAACCCTTGATTTAGTTACTTTTAGCACCTCGAACAACGTAATTAAGTTGACTTTATCTCATAATCTCGCTACTGACTTATCCTAATGAGTACACCGATTTTCTAGTATTTTTTTATGATTTTACAGGTATTTGATGTCAAGAAGCGGAGGAAGGAAATCGGAAGAATCAAGGAAGAAAGAAGGAAAGTCAAAAGGGCAAAAGCATAATTTATACCCGAAATTTGGATGAGGTAAATATAAGTTGAAGAGATCTCATTCACAAGCACATAGGAAGAAATGGCACCTCAATCGGAGTCCCGAAACAAAAGACGTGAGCAGTCAAAGTTTAGCCAAAAAGTCAAATAGCCGGACCGGTCCGCCCCTACCCCGGACCGGTCCACCTTGCCAAACTCTAGAAGACCCCGTTTCACAAGCAAACTGAAGAAGGCAAAAATAAAAAGAATCGGTCCACCCTCGGACGGGTCCACCCCAAAATAAAAAGAACAGATCCGCCTTCAGGGGCAGACCGGTCCGCCTAATGCCCGGACCGGCCCAACCCTCGAGATTTGAAAATCTTTGAAGAGTCCTAGTGCAGCTGCAATTCCTAAATTCATGGAGGGTATAAAACCCGATTTATTATTGTTATGAGGACGAATTATTTTTAGAGGATAATTGTTAGTTTTTCTCTTTTCTCCAGGAACCTAAGTTTAGCTACAATTACCAATTTTAATTCATGGATTGAAGAGTTATTCAGAGTTTGTGTGATTACCAGATTTATTGATTGCTGCAATTATTGCTTGGGTGATTTTAGTGAGTTATTTCTTCTTTTTGATTCTATTCTACATCAATTCATCTGTTTTCCTTAGATTAGTCATGAACTCTCGCACATTAAACACTATTTTCATTAATTTCATCATGTTAGGCTAGATTTCCTAAGGTCGGGATACATGAACCCAACCGGATGTGTTAATTGCACATGTCTAATATTAATCCTCTTAATTTAGTGATTGTTTACGACCGTATTGCGTAGCAACATGACAATTTTAGGTCTTTATATCTCGTTTGCCTCTGGGAAACCGTGATGATTTAGAATGCAATTCGAGTGTTACTATCGCGATACCGATTTACTCGTCCTCAGATTAGGTATGACGCAGGCTTGAACCTCGTATACATAATGCTTGGGAGTACTAAATTCTGGGTCAAATCAATTAGTCAAATTTACGATTAGTATTTTACCAGCGATACACTAGGGTTGGGGGATTGTATTCCTGTCATATTTTTCTCATTAGTTAGTCAAAAGTTTTAAACTAGTTTTCATTCACATTTTAGGTAAATTAGTGTAGTTGCATTTCGTCATAATTTCTTAATTTCATTTAGCATAATCATTCTCAAAAACCAAATCATTTTCTTTTTCTTTTTAGAGTCAGAGTTAGGATTTCTCCGTCTTTTCCCGTCGTCACAACTCCGTTGTCCTTTTTCCCTGAGGATCGATACCCGACTTATCGGATTATTACTTGGGCGACAGGATTGCACTTGAGCCTAGAGTGAACGCATTCCTGAGACACATTTTCAGTCGCGTCAGGTGACCTCAACTACGATCATCATTCTTGAATATACCTTATAACCTCAATTGAGCTTTGCCTCCTGCGGTTCGCCCAACTCACACGATATACTGCATTATTCGGCACACGAACACTCCCGAATGTAAATAAGATTCACTATTATATACATTATACCGGAGAACGAAACCTCACCAAATAAAACAACAATCCTAAACATAGGGATCTATATCAAAGAAAGGTACGCTGGAAGCATAATAATCCACACATATCCTAAAGGACACTAGAACTTGATGCTCTGGTACCACCTATAACACCCCGTCTAATTGAATATTGGGTAGCTACTCCTTTTTTAAATTAATACAGAATATCAAGTTGGTTCAGTCTTAGCATCACTGTCGAAAACAATTAGTTAATTACTAGCCACCTAATATTTAAAAAGAGAGATGCCAAATTTTATTAATTAAGTAAACAATTAACCAATAATTAAATCATTACCCATCAATCGCATAAACAATCTCATATGAATAACCAATGAAATGAAATCAACTGAGTCTGGAGTAAACATTCCAATAATAATAATGCTAGAGTTAATAAAGTCCCAATACAAGAGTCTGAATAAATAAACCAATAACCGAAATAATGATAGTCTGTAACTACAACCTCTAATTAAGAATGGGCGACATGCCCTAACTGATACAAATGACTCTGAAGGAACCAAGGATAAATATGAAGGCGTCTAATACCAAGATCCTGTAGCTTAAACAATAGTTACAACACGTCATCATAATGTAACTCCTATGCTTGGCATCCCTGTGGTTGGGAACCTAAAATGTTTTTACAAAACAAAAATAAATTTGGAGGAAAACAGGTCAGAGCACGAGGTGAAAACAGTTTAAAAGTTTAGCAAGTGTTTAAATTACAATTAAACAACACATATTATAAACACGTTAGTTGCGTACTCTCACATGAGTTTCTCACCTCTCAACTAATGTTCACGCCTAACGTATACCCTTAACCCATCCTAGTTATGCCACTAACTAACTAGTCTGTATCGCTCTTGCTTTCTCATTCTAACATAGGGTATCTACTCGTAACACCCAAATAATCATAGTTATAACCCATATTTGCATTCATTAAATTACTTATCTCATGTGTTAATTAAAATTTTCACATTCTTAGCCCATTCAAATATCTTAGTTATTCACGTCTACTAAGCAACACAATAGAACTATCATAGGTATATGTATATACACTTGTATAATATCTCATATACAAATCAGTCACCCCATAAGGATAGAACCTATGATGCCCTCATACTCTGCTCTCGAATCCCGGTACATCATGTATGTGAGGGTCACAAGTTCCTAATCACTAAGGAACCGTTTCAATAAATATCACACATAGTGGAGGCGAACATTGTTCCCATACCCATGGCTCACGCAAATACCTACGTTCCCAAGGTCAGCAAACTTATCCATTCAGCGATAATCCATTCCAAGTTGTATGTTCTGAGGTATCAATCTAAATTCCCCCCGAAGGTCACATCGAGACAAGACTATCCTCTAATGAATGACCTCCCATGATAGCAAGTATGCTAGGTATGTTATATACACAATAATCCATATACTAGAAAATCACACAACCAGTATATATAAAATTACAATATAGGTATACTCATCCCCTTAGTTTTATATCATCAATACGCGACAAAGAATGTGTCTCAGAAGTGCGTTCTCTTTTATGCTCGAGTGCAAGCCTTTCGCGTTAGTAATAAACCTGGTAAGCCGGGATCGTATCCACAGGGAAATCGGACAACAGAGTTGTGACGACGTTGGATAGATAAGGAAATCCTAACTCTGATTCTAAAGGAAAAGGAAAAGATGATTTGATTTGTGGAATAACTACAATAGATGCAACTATGAAATTGTGAAAAATGCAACTATTCTAAATTACATAAAATATTGATGAAGAATGATTTGAAACTTTAAACTATATGCTGAATAAAACAGGACGGGAATACAATCCCCCAACCCTAGTGTATTTATGATATAAAGATAATCGTAAATTCAAATGATTAATTAGACCTAGAATTTAGTACTCCCAAGCATTAGGTATATGAGGTTCAAGACCGCATCATACTTAATCTGAGGATGAGTAAATCGGTATTTCAATAGTTACACTCGAATTGTATTCTGAAGCATCTCGGTTACCCGGAAGCAAACGAGATCCAAAGATCTACAATTTTCGTGTTCCTACGCAATACGATCAAAATCAAACTATTATATTTAGAGGATTAATTTGATGTACATACAACTACCATATCGGGTTGGGTTCATGCATCCCGACCCTTAAAAGTCTAGCCTACCATGATGAACTTAATGAAAACAATTTTGGAATTGTAGGAAGTCATGATTAAACTAAGGAAAATTGAAGAATGATGTAAAGAGGAAATTAAAAAGAGGAAATTACTCACTAATCTTACCAAAGCACACAAAACATTAACTACAATTACTGGTAATCACTAAAATCGAAACAATCTTTAATCTTGGAATTAAAATAATAAGTTATCTCCAAACTAGGGTTTTTATGAAAAGAATGGAAAATTAGATAAATTCTCCATCCTAAGAATGATACTAAAATGGGTTTTTATACCCTACAAAACTTCAGCAGTTTTAGCTACACTAGGACTCTCCATTAGAGAAGGATAATAAAATAAAAACTCGACAGTCGGACCGTTTCGGCCCTCCTGCGGTTCGGTCTGCCTGGAATCCGGATCGGTTCTTTTAATTATTGGGCAGATCGATCCGTAGCGGATCGGTTCTTTTATTTTCTTTTACCTTCGGTTCATCTTCGGCCTGGGGTTCTTTGGAAATTGGCAATGCAGACCGGTCCGGGGCGGATCGGTCCGGGGTTCTTTTGACTTTTTCCTTCAGAATTTGACTGCTCATACCTTTCAAACCGGGACTCCGATTGAGGTTTCGTTTCTTCCTATGTGCTCATTAACTTGATATCTTCATCTTCTCTTTAGGTGACTGATCCGAATTCTAGGTAGAAATTACACTTTTGCCCTTTGGACTTTCCTTCTTTTCTTTATTGATTCTTCCGATTTCATTATTTCTTTAATTGACATCAAATACCTGTAAAATTAATACGAAATACAAAAAACTCGGCATACTCATTACCATAAGTCAGTAGCATGATTATGAGATAAAGTCAAATCGATTACGCGGTTCGAGGTGCTAAAAGTATCTAAATTAAAGGGATAAATTGGGAAGAATTTATGCCTAATCAAACCCCCCTAACTTAAAAATTTTCACGTCCCGAGCAATGTAAAAGAATCCTAGCAAGGCTCAACTCTTGAAAATCATTTTAGTAGGATAGAATACCTTTTTCGCGGGCAAGCGATTGCATTTAGCATATGCAACAAGCCTGTAAACCGCTAGGTTACCCTAGTGGGACGAGTTGTGTCTCATAAGGGTTTGCAGAGAATATACCCACAAAATTCGACTCAAGGAAAAATCAAAATATGCAAAAATTGTATAATTCAAACTTTCCCAGAAAATAGTCATCATCAAGTCATGCTCAATAGACTCAATTCATAGTGCGTGTGTGCGAAGCCAGAAATTTAACCGCGAGTTTCCACCGATTGATCATTACGTTACTTATTCAAAAATTCGTTGTGATTTCAAATTCTCACGGGATACTCTCACAAACGAATCTCTCAAATTATGGTGATTCTCTCGGTATACGTGATATAAAGAGTAAATATAATGGACGCAAAGTCACGCATAAAAGTATAAAGATGGAAATTTTATAATGATAGGATCTCATCAACGGATTACGGTTTTAAAAACGGGAACATTGCCTCTTATTCACGCTTTCAATATCTTTTTATTATCTTTTGGTGTATTGGCTCTCCATGCGGTCACCAATTTTGCAATTCGGACTCGGTTAGGACTTTTTCGGGTTTTAAGGTGTATTGGGTAAAATGAAAATGGTAGGGAAGGTTGGAATTGGAAAAGTCATTTATGGTGTCCATTTGTGCTTTTTCTGGGCTATTGCTCATTTTTTTCTTCTTTTTCTCTATTTTTCTATTTTTCACTTCTTTTCTTTTTTTACTATTTTTGTTGAGCATATCTATGTTTTATTGCCCCTTTTTACTCACTTTCCGGACTTAAATTCTGATTTTTTTCATTTTTCACAATTCTGGGCTATTTGGGCTTTTCGGGTTACCAAACGAAAGGGATAAATTATTCGGCTCAATTGGGTTACGAAATGGATGATTTTTCACAACTTTTTCTGGCCAATATTTTTGGGTAACAAACGAAGGCCTACTTTACTGTCTAAAATACTAATTGTGTTATCATATGCGTTTCGAGATGAGTTAAGTTTAGAGATCAATTTAAGCACGTTTTTCAAGGCAATATCACACACATTTTCTATAACCGATCAAAATTAAAGGATTGAGATTCTCGACGAGTTTTTAGAGGCTGAAAAGAAGGTTGAGTTAACAATTAACTCGAATTGATTTATAATTTTCACAAAGATGAAAGGCTCGAATCTCACCGGGTTTGTTAATCTCCACACTTATTCATCAAGTCGTCAATTTTCGTACAATTACCATCTTTGGTCAATTTCGTCTTTGTGAATTTGAATTTTTACAATTTGAGACTTTAAATCGACTTTTAATGATATTTTTGAAAATTTTGAATTCCAATTCTTATTTATTTTGAACAAAAATATTTTTGGATTTTTTCAAAATTTTATGATTTTTTTGAGATTTTTGGGTATTTTTGAAGATTTCTGAAGTTTTAGAAATACGCACTTGTGACCCCCCCTAACTTAGACTTTTGCATTGTCCTCAAGCAAAACGGGCTAAAATCTAAACAAGGCAAAAATAAGAAGTGCGATAAATAAAACAAACAAATGGATAAAATGTAGATTTTTATAAAACAGGACTGTGGTACAAACAAAAACAAAGAGCATACAGCATGTGGACAACGAAAATAACTAAAAACTGTCACAACCAAATAAAGCTTCACTGGGGCGGTGGTTGGGAAGGGCTAGGGGCGTCGGGGCCATAGGGGTCATAGAAGTAGGATGGTAATGGCTCATTGGGCTCCCCTTGGCGTCGATACATGTCCGTTTGGAAATGAAACATCATACTTGTATCGCGACGGTAGTCGATCAAAAAGGTGTTGAATCTCATCTCAAGGGCCGACATACGGTTAGTGAGGTCGCTACCAGCCCATTCAAATTTGGGTCGTCTTTCTCATCAGCTGACTCTTCATCCTCTCCTACGTCACACATCTCGACATCAGCACCTTCTTCTTCTTCGTCCTCTTCATCTTCATCTTCCTCAGTCGAGGCAGCATCATCCTCATCATCACTTCCCCGCCTTGCCCGAAGGACGGGTAGTTGTTTGGCTCTCCGCATGCGGGTTCCCTATCCAAAAGGACCGGGGAGTTGAGTACGATCAAGCGGGGCCTCAATGCCAGCATCCTTAAGGATGGAGGTAATTAAATGTGCATAGGGAAGTGATACTTCCCCTTTCTCATCCATGGCTGCGATGAGGATGCCGACATATAGGGTGCGATCCAGGTTAATGGGAGTGCTGGGATCGAAGAGGTGGTAGGTCAATGTGGCCTAACGGGGCTGCATCGCTGAATCGTTGGACGATTGCAAAATGTTTGCACATACTATTTGGAAGGTGACACTTGCTTTATCATTAAGAGGGCCAATAATGACAGTTTTCCCAGCCCATGCAACATCGGGGGCAATGCGCTCCATAATCAGTTCTTTAGCGATCGGTGCGACATTCCATGGGTAGGTGAAATCTTGAACATCAGGAACGTTGTATTCGTCCAACTTGGCCGTGAGAAGGGCCAACGAAAAAGGGATGACAATGCCGTCAACATATGCTTAAGATTCGAATTAGCCCGTCCGATCAAGGGAGCCATAGAAAGATCGGACCTCGACTGCCCAAACCGCTTCATATAGTTGATTGAGGAATTGGAAGCAACCTCGATGCATGAAAAGGACGGTGACGGAATTAGGCAGATTGTCCCATTGGACAGCGTGCTCCATGTGGAGTTTGCGATTCGGACCGAAGAACTGATTGCACCACCGCTCCTATTTGCAGGAACGAAATTCACCATGGCTAAAGGGGATGATGTCGGTGGAGTCGTATTTGACGGGGGCGGGGCGTTAGGCCATGAAAATAGGGAGAGGTTGCTGCGAAATTAGGGAGAGAGAAGAGAAGAGTGAGGTGGTTGAAAGTGTGAAGAAAAGTGGAGGCTATGGGTTGGTATTTATAAGGGAGGGGTGGGTAGGGTTTGGGAAATGGAGGGAAAGGATTTGGAGGGAAAAGGGGGAGTGTATGTGGGAGGGAAATTGAGGGGTTGGTTATGGGGAAATGAATTGGGAGGGAAGGGAAGGGATTGGGGAGAAGGGAGTGCACCGAGGGAAAGGGGAAATAAATTTCTGCATAGGGGGATCGGTCTGCATGGGGACCAGACTAGTTTTCAAACCTTTCAATAGTCGGATCGATCTACCTATGAAATCAAAGAACGGGTCTAGGGAGGACCGGTTCGGCCCAAAAATAAAGGAACCGATCCGGGTTCTTTACTGGGTTATATTTTCCCCCTAACTGAATTGCGAGCGCTCTTCTCCGAAAGTTTTCAATTCTCATCATTCTCCCTATTAGTTTGGACTCAAAATACACTCGATGTCCATAGTCAACGCAACTAGATTCAATTTCCCGAAACATGTGAATGATCTCTCCTGAATGTACCCTAATCCTATGGACTCTCACTACAAACTTGACTCTCATCTACTATACACAAAAATTCACCCCATACGTGTCGGTGGTGAGACGACCTCACTGTAGCAGCTCACTCTACCCTGTACACTGACAACCAAACGTTGTCGACTTCTTACACACACGCCTTTAGATATGGCTTTAGGCATTGTCCATTTAATTTTAATGTATTTCCCCCTTTCAAATCGTCTAACTCAACAGCTCCGTGAGGGAAAACATTCTTCACCACGAACGGGCCAGACCATCGTGACCGTAACTTTCTCGGAAAGAGATGATGTCGAGAGTTATAGAGAAGCACTTTTTACCCGGGAAGAAACTCTTTGCGTCGAATGATGCTATCGTGAGCGAGTTTCATCCTTTCTTTAGAGATTTTAGCGTTCTCATACGCATCATTGTGTATCTCTTCTAACTTATTTAGTTGAAGCTTACGAGCTTCACCGGCGTTATCCATGGCATAGTTTAACTCCTTAATTGCCCAATACACCTTGTGCTCTAATTCCATGGGAAGATGGCAAGGTTTTCCATACACAAAGAGAAAAGGGGACATACCGAGCGGATTTTTGTATGCGGTGCGATATGCCCATAGAGAATCGTTCAATCTAAGTGACCAATCTTTTCGGGTAGGATTGGTGGTCTTTTCGAGAATGTTCTTGATTTCCCGATTCGCTAGTTCGGCCTGCCCATTCATTTGTGGGTGATAAGTCGTTCCAATTTTGTGAACGACACCATACTTTCTCATGAGCTTCGCGAATGGCCTATTGCAAAAGTGCTTTCCATTATCACTAATTATCGCTTTCGGAGCACCGAAGCGAGAAAGTATGTGTTCCTATAGGAACTCGATCACCACTTTGTTGTCATTTTTCTTGGTAGATATAGCTTCCACCCATTTAGAAACGTAGTCTACCGCGACAAGGATGTATAGGAAACCAAAGGACGGGGGGAAAGGGCCTATTAAGTCAATACCCCAACAGTCGAAGATCTCAATAATGAGTATGGGGTAAGAGGAATCATGTCTCGTCGGGTAATAGCTCACATCCGTTGGCACCCACTTCAGGATTTACAAGCATCGTTCACATCCCAAAATATTGTGGGCCAATAGAGGCCGCATTGTAGAATTTTAGCGTCCGTCTTTTTCGTCGAAAAGTGTCCTCTGCAAGCTTCCGAATGATAAAATTAGATGACTTTTGGGATCTCGTCATCCGATACGCATCGTCGGATGATTTGGTTGGCGCAATATTTAAATAGGAAGGGATCATCATAGAAAAACATGCGCGATCAAGTAATAAGCCTCTTCTTATCTTGTGGTGTCCATTCGGGAGGGACGACTCCTGTCGCAAGGTAGTTTACTATATCTGTAAACCAGGGCAAAGAAGAGGTAGAAAAGAGTTGCACATTAGGAAAGTATTCGTCCATGGGTAGGGGATCACTAGGTACGTCGGATGAAAGCCGTGATAAATAGTCGGCAACCACGATTTCTACTCCTTTCTTATCTTTAATGGAGAGATTAAACTCTTGTAGGAGTAGGATCCACCTTATGAGGTGCGACTTTGTATCTTTCTTTACAAGTAGGTATTTCAATGCCACGATGTCGGTGAAGAAAATGATGGGAGAACCGATAAGGAAAGACCGAAATTTGTCAAGAGCAAAGACTACCGCTAGCAACTCCTTCTCGGTAGTGGAGTAATTGAGTTATGGTCTGGTAAGAGTCCGTCTAGCGTAGTAGATGACATGATCTTGTTTGTCATTTCTTTGTCCAAAAATAGCCCCTATCGCATAATCGCTAGCATCTCACATAAGTTCGAATGGTAAAGACCAATACGAAACTTGCATGATGGGAACGGACACAAGCATTGTTTTTAGTTTTTCAAAACCGCTTTGGCATGCTTCTGTCCACTCAAATGGGTTGTCCTTCATAAATAGGTTGCTTAAGGGTCTAGCGATGGCGCTAAAGTCCTTAATGAACCTTCGATAAAACCCCACATGGCCCAAGAAGGAGCGCACATCTTTGAGCGATTTTGGTGGGGGTAAATCGACTATGACATCTATCTTGGCTCTATCAACTTCTATCCCCTTGGATGAAACTATGTGGCCAAGAACTATTCCCTCGGTGACCATGAAGTGGCATTTCTCCCAATTCAGCACTAAGTTCTTTTCCACACACCGGGCAAGTACTTTTTCTAGTTTTTCAAGGCAAAGGTCGAAAGAGGTGCCAAAAATGCTGAAATCATCCATGAACACTTTAAGTCCTCTCTCGACCATGTCACTAAATAGGCTCAACATGCACCTTTGAAAGGTCGCGGGTGCATTACACTAGCCGAATGGCATACGTTTGTAGGCAAACATACCAAAAGGACAAGTGAAGGTTGTTTTCTCCTAGTCAAGTACATCTACCTCAATTTGGTTATATCTGGAATAACCATCAAGGAAGCAATAGTAAGGGTGACCCGGTACTCTCTCAAGCATCTAATCAATAAATTCCAAGGGGAAATGGTTTTTCCTAGTTCCCGCATTGAGTTTCTGGTAATTAATGCAAATACGCCACCCGGTGGTGATACGTTGGGTAACTAGTTCTCCCTTAGCATTCTCAATTACTATCATACCCGACTTCTTCAGGACAACTTGAATAGGGCTCACCCAGTTGCTATCCGAAATTGGGTAGATAATCCCGGCATCCAATAGCTTAAATATTTCAGTCCTCACTACTTCTTTCATATTAGGTTTTAGTCTTCTTTGAATTTCTCTCTAGGGCTTGATATCCTCTTCGAAATGGATCTTGTCGGTGCAAATAAAAGAACTTATCCCTTTCAAATCAGCAATGCACCAACCAAAGGCACTTTGGTGCTTTCTCAGAATCTTTAGCAATTTACCCTCCTACTCTTCGTCTAGGTTAGAGGAGACAACAACAGGAAATGTCTCATCCTCTCCTAGATATGCATATTTAATATGGGAGGGGAGTTTCTTCAATTCGAGGGTTGTAAATTTTTCATTGGAGGGAACCATGCGTGTATCCCTTGGTGCTAACTCCTCGAATCTAGAAACCCAACCTACATCTCTCACATCCTCGTCCGATGCTTTCTCATCAAATAACTCTCTCAACTCCTCAACCTCACTCTCGAATGTGGTGTACGTCCCCTCACTCTCCCGGATCGACACTAAACAGGACCCTAAGGCGTCTCCACAATAAGTTTCCTCAAAATAGTCCTCTATGATCTCGTCTATTAGACTCACCGCGTGAAGATCACCTTCTCTCCCCGTCTGTTGGGCGATATGGAAGATGTTAGTCTCTAAAGTCATGTTCCCAAAAGTGAGTTACATTCGCCCATTCCAAGTATTGATGACTGTATTTTCCCTAGCTAAGAATGGGTGCCCAAGAATGATGGGAACGTGGTTGCTCGAGGTAAAGGAGGGCTCCGTGTCCCAAATGACAAAGTCTACCGGAAAGTAGAAAGTGTAAACTTGGACAATCACGTCCTCAACTATGCCTCTTTGGATCTTCACGGTTCAATCTGTTAATTGGAGAGTGACCTTTGTGGGCTTGAGGTCGCCCATATCAAGTTGCCTATAAATGGCATAAGGGAGAATATTGACACTTGCTCCCAAATCAAGTAAGTCTTTCTCAATTTTATTTTCTCCAATGATACAGGAAATGGTGGGTGCACCGGGATCTTTGAACTTGGGTGGGAGGTCATTGAGTAGGATGGAGCTCACATTCTGTGCTATAAAGACATTTTTTTACCTTCATCCTCCTTTTTACCGTCAACATGTCTTTGATGACTTTTGCATAAGCTGGAATTTGCTTAATAGCATCGAGGAAAGGTAAATTCATCTTCACTTGCTTTAGCACATCTATCACTTCATCACGTAGATTTCCTTTATGGGAAGGAATCAACCATTGAGGAAATGGTGCCGCAGTCGGTGGTTTCACTACTACCTCGGGCTCACTATTGTCCTCTTTCTCATTCTCATTCAAGGGGACATCTTCGACTTCTTTTGTGCCGGGCAAAATCTCCTTGTCTTTGGTTGCATTGTGTGGGGGAGGTGATAAATCAATGACTCTCCCACTACGAAGAGTGGTCATAGCTTGACATTGATCCTGATGTTCTGTCGAGGTGGATCTTACACTACTTTGACCTTGGGGCGGTCTTTGGCCCTGGGTAGGAAACTTGCCTTTCTCTTGGATACTCAACGATGATTGGAACTGTGAAATGTTCGCATTCATGTCGTTCATCATGCGCTCATGCCTAGCATTAGTTGTAGTCTGGGTATTGATAAAGTGGTTGATCGTATTTTTTGAGACTTCTCCGCAGTAGAGGGATGTATGCTCCTTGAGGTGGTGGTTCTTGCACATGTCCTTGCATGTGTGGAGCTTATTGAAAGTACGATGGTGGAGGAGGGTCAACATGTGAATTAGGATTCCTCGCAGCATGTTGTTTCCCATAACTTAAAATAGGGTGGTTTTTCCATGAAAGGTTATAGGAATTCCCGTGCGGGGCACCGAAATTACCCTTAAAACCTCCTATGCAACTGACTTGCTCTTGAAGCATCACTTTGTAGGCGGGTATAGTTGGGCATTCCTCAGTTCAATGACCCGCCTCATAAATCGCACACACCTTCTCAACAGGGTTTGGGATGGATCCAGTTGGTCCTCTTACCAATACCTGACGTACGTCTCTCAGTCCTTTCTCTATTATATTTAGTCGACTATCCCCTATAAAATTCCTTTCTATATGAAAAAGACCAGATGCCGATGGAGTGGTGGTCGCTTGATGATTTTGATTTTGAGCATTAGGGCCATATGTATCCCGGGATTGGGTAGCCTCGGTGACATACCTTAGGTGAAGCTCAGTATCGTGGGCATCTAAGCCAATAAACGGACCACTACCCATGGTCTCAACGAGTTTCTTGGAGTTAATGTTCGTCTCATTATGGATAAAGGAGATGATTTTCATTTTATCAAAACCATGATGGGGACACGAGGCAATTAAATCGTTGAAACGCTCGTAGCATCATTCGAATGACTCATTTTCTAATTGTCGAAATGTTTGAATTTGAGCCTTGATGGAATTCGTTCGATGTGGAGGAAAGAACTTCTTGAGAAATTTGGATTGTAATTCGTTCCATGATGAAATCAAATTTGACCATAGCCATGATTTAGCCTTATCCTTTAGGGAGAATGGAAAGAGTTTAAGGCGGAGCACATCTTTTGTGAAAGTTTGATCGCTAAGAGTCTCGCACGGCTCCTCAAACTCCATGATGTGGGAATATGGCTTTTCGGAATCCATTCCATGGTAAGTGGGAAGTATCTGGATCATCCCCTTCATAAAGAGAAACTATCCCGCATTGTACGGGAGTAAAATGCATCCCGAAGTGACAGTGCACTCGGGATATAAGAGGTCTCTCAAAGGGCGATACGGGGCCTCTCCCTCGTCGACAACTGCACTACCATGTTGTGACATGTCTCTCTCTCTCTCAAAGATTCGGTATCCTCACTTGTTATACTTGGAGCGTGCTCTGAAGTGTGTCCTAAGAAGTAAAACGACATGTTATTTCAGATTGAGCGTGACAGTGTGGGAGGTGGAACCCAGAACTTTGGAGCGTTTGGAGTGTGAGGGCTATCAGGATCGTACTCAACAATCGGGTTTTCGTGAATGTGGGTTAGAGTATTATGGGGAGTTAGAGTCAGTTCATAATTTTGAATTAACAGTTTATGGGAGATGGTGATGACTCTTTTTATGCTTTTTGAATTTTTTTTTTGTTTTTGGATTTTTTTGAAATTTTTGGTCAAAGTTTTAGATTGACTCGATCTAATACTAAGTCCCTGGCAACGGAACCAAAAACTTGACGCGACTAAGAATGTGTTTCAGAAGTGAGTTCTATTTTAGGCTCAAGTGCAAGCCTATCGCGTTAGTACTAGACCTGGTAAGTCGGGATCGTATCCATAGGGAAATAGGATAACAGAGTTGTGACGACATTGGATAGATAAGGAAATCCTAACTCTGATTCTAAAGGAAAAGTAAAAGATGATTTGATTTGTGGAATAACTACACTTGATGCAATTATGAAATTATGAAAAATGCAACTATTCTAAATTACCTAAAATATTGATGAAAAATGATTTGAAACTTTAAACTATATGATGAAGAAAATAGGGAGGGAATACAATCCCCCAACCCTAGTGTATTGATGATATAAAACTAATCATAAATTCAAATGATTAATTAGACCCAGAATTTAGTACTCCCAAACATTACGTATATGAGATTCAAGCCCGCAGCATACTTAATCTGAGGACAAGTAAATCGGTATTTCAATAGTTACACTCGAATTGTATTTTGAAGCATCCCGGGTACCCGGAAGCAAACGAGATCTAAAGATCTACAATTGTTGTGTTCCTACGCAATACGATCATAATCAAAACATTTAATTTAGAGGATTAATTTTATGTACACACAACTACCACATCGGGTTGGGTTCATGCATCCCGGCCCTTAAAAGTCTAACCTACAATGATGAACTTAATGAAAACAATTTTGGAATTGCAGGACGTCATAATTAAACTAAGGAAAATTGAAGAATGATGTAAACAGGAAATTAAATAGAGGAAATTACTCACTAATCTTACGAAAGCACACAAAGCATTAGTAATCACTGAAATCGGAACAATCTTCAATCTTGGAATTAAAATAATAAGTTATCTCCAAACTAGGTTTTTTCTTAAAAGAATGGAAAATTAGATAAATTCTCCATCCCAAGAATGATACTAAAACGGGTTTTTTTACCCTACAAAACTTAAGGAGTTGTAGCTACACTAGGACTCTACATTAGAGAAGGATAATAAAATAAAAACTCGACAGCCGGACCGGTCTGACCCTCCTGCGGTTCGGTCTGCCTGGAATTCGGATCGGTTATTTTAATTCTTGGGCAGATCGATCCGTAGTGGATCGGTTCTTTTATTTTCTTTCAACTTCAGTTCGTCTTCGGTCCGGGGCGGATCGGTTTGGGGTTCCTTTGACTTTTTCCTTCAGACTTTGACTGCTCATAATTTTCACACCGGGACTCCGATTGAGGTGTCATTTCTTCTTATGTGCTCATGAACTTGATATCTTCAACTTCTCTTTAGGTGCCTCATCCGAATTCTGGGTAGAAATTACACTTTTGCCCTTTGGACTTTCCTCATTTTCTTTCTTGATTCTTCTGATCTCTTTCTTTCTTTAATTGACATCAAATACCTGTAAAATCAATACTAAATACCAAAAACTCGGCGTACTCATTAGGATAAGTCAGTAGCACGATTATAAGATAAAGTTAAATCAATTACGTTGTTCGAGGTGCTAAAAGTAACTAAATTAAAGGGATAAATTGAGAAGAATTTATGCCTAATCAGTATGTTATGCACATAATAATCCATATACTAGAAAATCACACAACCAGTATATATAAAATTTCAATATAGGTATACTCATGCCCTAATATATTATGTCTCTCCCACAATATTTACGTTATGTATATTCTACGTAATATTTATTTAACATGGCAAGTCTCGTCATACGATTCGGGTACCTATACATATCCCAAATGAATACTAGGTCTCCCATTTTTTCCTAAGGTTATCTCAAAAAATTTAAAGTCCCTTAAATTATCTTTCCATCCACTTCCAGTCCCAAAATCGAAAGATCTCAAACCGTCCTCACTCGGTAACCATTCGTAATTATAACACTAAATCCCATAAGTTATAACATTTTTCGGCAATAACTAAGACCCTACTGACCTTAACTAAGTCCCACAATATCAAATTAATCACCCTAAGAATCATCATCGGTCTTGGGATCTTTATTAAACCTTCAGGGAAAACAACTGCCAAAAATCAGGAGAGGTCGATTGATCGACAAAAAGGATCGATCGATTGATGATCAATCGATCGACATTCTTGGATCGATCGATCAATCAAGCAGGTATTGCGAATCTGCATAATTTTTGCGTACAACTTTCATCAAACATAACCCTCAAATCCTCTACTATAATGTCCCAAACTCCCAAATATCTATTCCTAAATCATACCACCATAAATACATAATTTCTAACGTTTTGAAATCATCAAATCCAAATGGGAAATCAGTTTCTTGGATCAATTCACATAATTTTTATATAAATCTCTAGTTCTCCTATTTTCCTTAAGAACACTATATAATTCATTACAATTTATAATTCTCTACCCATGAATCATAATTTCGTGGCTGCTATTATCTCAAACATTAACTACATGCAAGACCTACCCAGATTACGATTTCAATTCTTCAAATCCATTCAATTATTATTACTCAAGGTTATTCTCAAATTCTAACCTAACATGGATGATGTATGCACTAAATTATTGCAAGTTAAATCACTTACCTAGTAATGAAGATTCTGATCCGATGAAGTAGATGGTTTGGGGATGATCCTTGCTTTCTCATCTATCCTGTGGTGGTGACGGCGATGCAAAATCCTTTAAGTGGTGGTTGTAGCCATGGAAACCCTTGAAATTTCTCCTCTCTTCCTCTCTAACTTCCATTATGCTTTTTGGTTGTGAAAACCATAAGGGACTTAGGTTTTCTCTGATAATTAAAACCTAAATTTCGTAGGTCATTATTCACCAAAAATAGAAATGACTAAAATACCCTCTCGGGTTGTCGTTTAGGCCTAAAAATGCCCCGGGACCCAAACTAAACCCCTGGCTAGTATTTTCTGACTATCTCAACCCTTCCAAACACGTTGGCGCACTCAAAATGATCATACATATGACATAAAAATAAAATTCTTTTAAATCCATTAAACTGGGTCCTGACACGACTGACACACGCGTCCCAACTAAATTACCGAAATTGTCGTATTTTCAACTCACGACAATTTTTTTTATAAATTCAATAATCACATATTACCATAATCACTCAGTAATATTCAACATTATAATCATATTTAAATACTAACTCTCGTCTCGCTAGATAATTAAATCCGAATTAATTTCTAATTAATTATCCCAAATAGATTTAATTAATAGAATAATTAAAAGTTATTTCATTCAATTAATCTCATAATTAAAAGCCATAAAATTACAGGGTATTACAATTGGCTCTGTCAGAAATGTTTCCTTACAAATCTCCCACTTTTTCAATTTCGAGATAAAACACACACACAAAAAAATATATGTCCCCAAGCTCATCTAAAAAAGTCAATTCCCAACCCCAAAAGGAAAAATTATAACTTGACGGACACATAAACCAAGTAGATTTGCTTTTTATGAAAACTTTGTTGCATCGTTACAAACATGGACAGTTAAACACACATTCAAATGCAAAAAGAACATATAATAATATAAACTGCATATGAATAAATCCTCCCTTTTTGTCTAATTGTGTCTATCAAGTTAGGACGTCTCCCACTAAGGAAAAATTTCCCCTGGACTATAAAATTGAGATATCATTTCTCCCCCTTTTTTTCATAAATAAATAAATATACAGATGCATAATAAAACCATTTCTCCCCAATATAACCAAATATCTCTCTAAATGAAAATGGGTAGGCATAAAGGGAAAATAAGTATATCATGCAGTGATGTGTATCAAACCATATAACTAATCCAAAAACTGATCAATTGACACCTATTTTGATGCAAAAGTAATACCAACTTGAATACAAAATGAAGCATGAGATACCAATGTAAACAAGGAATAAGAGATACGAATTTTAGCATATAATTTGAAACCACTTGAAACTAAAACAGAACATGTGGCATACATAGATTAAAGTCAAATGAAAATACTAAATGAAATGATACCGTATATATAAATATGCAAAAGCTACCAGTGACACACACACACACACACACACACACACACACACACACACATATATATATATATATATATTAAACAAAGTAACATTGTATGTTACTATTACATAAACATATAAGATAGTTAAGGGTTCAGATTAAAGCCACCAAGGTAAGAAATGAATGGTGGGGATTAAAAGAACTTATTTTCCGTGTTTCTCCCTTTATTATTTCATTTCCCCCTCTTACCCAAAATTCAAAAGCGTGGGTAATAGAGGAAATTACATATTTCGGAGAATGGTGTTTTACTCTCGTTACCTCATTCATTAACTTTAATCCCATAACCCAAATGCACTCCCTCTCTTGGCCACAACCTATACATGATTAAAATCACCAAAAATCTACATCTTGCGATGGGTTTTCTGGTTTTAGGGTTAGGTTTTTAAGACTAAGGACCATCGATTTTAAATTTGAGGGTTAGGGTTTTGAATTAAACCTTTGTATTATTGTAACGTGGTTTCTTGATTTATGTATTGCCGATGTTCAAAATTTCGGTCGCAATGGACCCGAAATCTAAAGATCCCATGGTATCTCTTCTGTTATTTCTTTTTTCAATCACGACATTTCAAGGGTTATAGTGTATTCAGGTTTTTAATGGTAGATTTCACGGGGTTTTACAGTCTTGGGTTTTTGGGTTATAGTGTATTTATTTTACTAAGATATACTTTAAGTGTAAGAACTTTGTTGGTGTTTGACTTTTGATTATTTTGGTTTTTGTTTCACTGTTTAGCCTCCTCGTAATTGTTTTTTTTTTGTTTTTGTAGGAGATGCCTTGGTTACAAGTATATAATTTACAAGTATATTTAAACATTAATATAGGACACCTTTATATGTATGTTGGTGTTTAATGTTTGGATTTACTCACTTTATTTTTATGTGGGCTCAATGAAATATCATGGTTAGGACATGGATGGGTTGTTATTATGAGATTTTAGAGATTTTTATAATAAATGGTAAAATCGGGTTGTCACTTTTCCGATTGGGTGACATTACTCCTAACTTTGATTTCTTTTCCTTTTTCAGTTGATTCGGGTTTCCGATATCCATTGAAGTTATGGTATCATTTTACTTTTTATTCAAATTTTGTTATTATTTTGAATTTGTGGGTCGGTATTTCCAAATTTTATGTTATTTGTGTTGTTTCCATCTCGTTTTTTTAATACTCAAACATTGAGTATCTTTTTTTCGTTTTTGTAGCATTTTAAACACATTGCAGCTCATTCATATCTTGAGTCTCTTATCAAGTTCGTATTCATATTTTATTAGTCAAAACAACATGTTCTTCATTGGAATGAGTGTTTTTCACACTTTGGAATGAGTGTTGGATTTCATAATTTCGTAGGTATTTTAATGGGTTTCATATTTTTAATTATATTTTGGTTGGTATTTTTGTTTGGGATGATTGTTTCATTTCAGAGTACTTTTTATAGTTTAGGAGATACTTTTAGGAGTTCACATTCTTTCTAATAGCATTAAAATGCTTCAGTTCATTATTACACTATTAACAATCAATACACAAAATTTTTTATAGTTTGTGTTTATGCTTAATATATCTACGATTTGTTTAAGAAAGGGAACGTACGGTTGACCTGGAATCTATATACAGATTTGTGTGTTCATTATGTTTGTATTTGGGAACTTTTGGTTAAATATATCTATAGACTAAAATTGGAACATACTTCTCCTTTACTTCATCATTTTACTATGGGTCTGCTTTTAATATTAGGCCGAGTAAATAGATTTTTTGCATGCTAATTGTTTAAAAAAAAGTAGGAGTTTTCATTTTAGACATTTGTTGAAATGATACATATGAATATTTTTTGGTGCCACAAATTCTACAATATATTTTTTTCTTCTCAGGTGTAAGATAAAGTGATACAATGTCGCCCACAAATCATGCCTCTCCTACACTATATATTCAAGTGATTGTAGACATATCAAATTTATTAATAACATTATAGTATATATAATTTTACGTGATTGAATATATATCGCCAGATTTGGAATGCTTCAAATTTATATTCAAGTGGTTGCAGATATATCAAATTTAAAGATTTTTAAGGTAGTTGACGATTACAATTTGAGTTGCCAATGTTATTCAAAATTTGGTTATATGTTTCATGTTAGATTTAATGTCTCTTTAATGTTTTGTGACTCACTCATTATCATTCCATGTGGTCTTATTGACTTTTTTCATATGTTTTCTTCGCACATGGTTACATCTTACATAGCTAATGTGTTTGAAAAATTGAATGTTTCACATTTTTTCAAACTAGTATTTGAATTTTTTATGACAACTTTGAGGGATGTTATGCTCTAAATAGTTGCATTATTATTGTAACTAGATGTAAATTCGCGCGATGCGCGGGCAATTTCGTTCAAAATATCGATAAATTATAAACAATATACTATCCATTAAAAAACTTTATATCGGGTTAATTTTGCTACATTAATAAATGAGAAATCAATATTATTTATTTAAATGAATGAACTATAATTAAGGAGGATGAAACTTCAACTTAAATAGTTTAATGGAAATAACACTTTTACAAACGCTTTTATCCTTGCAAAAATCATTATCTGGTATATACCTATTAAAATATCTAATGATGCCAACAAAGTATATGCCCCTTGCACACACACATTAAGATGGATGACAATAGTTAACATGTCATACTTTTAACAATCATTTTTTTGTTACGCCGATGCTATATACAAGTTATTATTTGCAGCTATAAATAAATAATCTTGTCTAAAACTGCTTAAGAGTTTGAATGGAAAAATAATACACTTTAAACACATGGGACAATGTTGACAAAACATATGAACATTACCTAAGTTACCAAGATAGCATATATTTTAATAAAAAAGGGAAAGGAAAAATACAACAGTGAAATCCATACATCGTAGCTGAGGAATTATTTAATCACTTAAATGGGAAACGACATATTTAATAATTGTAAAATAAACATTGTCATCCCTAGCTTGATGTGCGAGGTTCCACATCCTTGATTTTCAAATTAGGGGATTTTACTATGTCAAACCCCTGTATTGAAGGCGATGGGGTGGTAAAAATAATGCTCATACAAACCATACCTTTTATCTGGCATTTTCAATTTGATCGAGATCAAGATAGTTCTATATTCATTAACGACAGAAAAAATATAATATAATAAAGTGTGAATTAAGAGATTTGTTGAAAAAATATTATATAATAAAGTGTGAAGAATGTAAATGAAGTGTCATCTAAATTAAAAATCCCATTTTAAATTTAAATGTAGATCAGGATTTATAAATAAATAATATGAAAGTTGATTCACCTATTTTTCAACGTGCAAATAATTTGTATTTTTAGAAAGTGTGAAGCATTGGTTGCCATGTTATTACATTGCACTTACTAAAAATCTCTAAAAGAGACAAAAGTGTACAAAATGAGATAGTCATCTAGATAATAAAAAAAATCAACTATAATCATCCAGATTCAATTTGTATGTATGTATGTATGTATGTATGTATGTATGTATGTATGCACACTTTTGGTCCATGCGTGTGTAAATGATAAATAGTGAAATTAGAAAAACATTGATAATTAAAACTCTTATTTGAATTCAGTGACTTTGTTGGAGGAATAAAACCAAATCTAAACTAAAATTCTAATGCTAAAGTTTAAAATTTTAAAAACTAATCCAAAAAACATTAATCCATACTCAATTGAAAACTTGTCCATATTGCTTAGTTCATACACTTTAAAATTATAAATTAAAAGTACTTATCCAAATCCCAATATGTCTTCTTTAACTAATACAATTTCATTGCCAAAATAAATGGACAAAATATATTGTGCACATAACTTAATATATGTTAGAATCTCTAATACACCCTCAATGATTTTTTATAATTACAGCATTCTTGAAAAGGCAAACAATTAAAGGAAAAAAGAGTAATGTAAAGAATAAAGCATAGTTAGATGTTTGGGAACCCTTATTCTAAGCACTATAATTGGTCTCAACTAATTTTAATCAGAAAAAAAAAATCAACTCAGAATCCTAGCACTCATGCACAACTTAAAAATGATTATTGAATCCTCTTTTTTCAACGGCTAGAAAAGAATAGAAAAAGAAAAAGAAAAAAGAAAGCCCCAAATCCCCTACCTCTCTCTCCCTCTCTCTCTCTCTCTCTCTCTCTCTCTCTCTATATATATATATATATATATATATATATATATATATATCACACACACACACATATATACACACATCTCACCACGTCGACGCCTTGACCTGAGAAAGGAATCACCCCCTAACCTCATTGGAACCCCTCAAAGATTCTCCAAAATCTCCTCCAACGGCTCTCCTCATCTTCATCCTAGTTTCTTATTTGTGGACAGAAAAGCAGAAAGAGTGGGTTATGGGTTCATGAGAAAGCCATTTCTTGACCAACCACAGAGATACGATTATGAGTATACCTCACTTTACTACTCCATCTTTCCCCCAGTGGATACCACTACCCTTTCATCTTTGGTTACACCCAACCAATCGAACTCACATACTATTCTCCTTTCCTCGTGGACCGCTCCAATTAGAGTTTGTCTCATCTCTGAGAAAAATTCAAAGAAGTCGAGGCTCTTTATCAAAGGAACTTTCGATTGGCTCCGTTAGAGTATACGTGGTCTTCTGTTATTGCTATAGTTGCTCGGATTTCTTGGGGAGAAAAACTAGCATGGGGAGGGAAAGAGAAAGACCTGGAAAAATATATGTGATTGCTTGTATAGGTGTAAAGCCTATATATATCGGTCTTCTATCTGCATCTGTTTGTGTTCAAGTGAATATTCATGTTTCTTTGTGTGCCAGTGAAGTCTTTTCAATTTCTGGCCGGATACGAATAGTCATTCTTTCAATAGACAGCTTTACAATTAAAAAGATGGAGAGACACGTGGATAGCCCAAGAAAAGAGAACTATTAAATCTTCCTATAGAATTATAGAGTATATAATATATTGGAACTTAAGTATTTCTAACTGTATGGTGATTTTATGTTTCTAAAAATATTATGTGTCAATTGTTTGGTTACATCTTATGGAGATACGGATTTATCTTTGAATATTTGTACTTGAATAATACACGATTTGATTTTTGCAAATGCATTATAAAAGTAGTGCATTCTTAATACACGATTTTATTTTTCCTTTGCTCAGGTGCAAGATAAAGACAAAATATGTTAGTATCAAGATAAATTGACAAAAGTTGTCTACACTTCATTGTGCACTATTAATTTTTGATTAGTTGATTAATCAATGTTTCGAACATTAAGAATTAGCTATCAGTAGTATGGGGAAACATCTGACAGTAGCATTAAAACATGAAGTACGTGCATGTTTGAAATTTAAAGATTTGTGTGTGTGTGTGTGTGTGTCTATCTATTACAATCAAACCTTCTGTAAATATTATAGTCACACTTGCAAATATATATTCGGGACTAAAACCAAAGATGTTTTTCATATTGGTCAAAGGTGAATTGGTCTGTGATATCAGTAACTGTTTCATTTTCCAAGTAATTTGTTCTTACTCCAACCAACATAATGCATACTATAAACACTAATGCCACATACCGAATGAGAACAAAGAGTTGAATGAAAAATCACACTGAAGTGGTCCATGAGTCTTATAAGTGGTGAGAATTCATTATCTCTCTTGATTCAAGAATCTCTATTACCAAACGTGAATGAAGGGGAAGACACTTACACTTTCAACCAAATAAAATACATGATTTCCTCGTAATCATCTTATTTTATTATCGATTGTGCCCTTTTCAAGTCTGAAAATGTGTAAGATTTTTTTGTAGTTGTTGTGATTGTTTTAGTATAGATATTAGTGTTTGATTTTATTACTGATTTCATTTTGTTTGTTGTTCATTGTCCATATTTTCCCATCAAGTTTCAGAAAGTTGGTACAATCAATATGATATTGGGACCGCGTCATTGACCGAAGGAATTTGTATGGTTTATCGTCTTCTTATGAAAACAATTAGTATGATATTGTTATTGTCAAGTCAAATCAAGATGCGGGATTCAAAAAGGGTGTAATGGATTCAATGCCTCTTCACTTAGTATTGGAGTATGTGGTGACGGAGATTCTAATAATAGTAGTGTTCCTACCTATGAGGTGATTTCAACCGAGAAAGAAATTGATGACAAAAATGTTTTTAACCGGATGCTCGGAAAAATGGGTTGGAAATTAATTTACTCTCTTGGTTTTGTCTATATTTTTTGCGATAAACTTTCATTTCAGATTTTATGTAAGTTTTGTGTTTGGGGTTTTTCTATATTGATTATGTCCTTGATATACTAAAACTTCGTTCCTACACAATGTTTATGTTAACATTCTATACTACGTTCGAGGCAAAGTGAAGCAGAGGGAAATGTTTTCACTTGCTAATAGCTTGTGTTATGCTTCAATGTTTAGATGTGCAACAAACCTCCTAAAATTAAGATGGGGATTAAGTTAATTGAAAATTTTTGTTACAAGCAACACTTTGAACATTTGGAAAGCCCAATTAAATATTTGGGAAATAAATTCTCTTCATTTTTATGCCCTACTCTATTATATGAGTAAGAGAAACAATGGTTGTTCTATTTTTAGGTTTTAAAGGGATAATAAATGTGGGCATGTACATATGTCTAGATATTTCATATTTAGTCGTGATAAATTGTTGTGCGAAATCCATGCGCCCAAGAACCTATCAGGCATGCTTTCCAGTTTGGACATCGCCACTTGTTTTCACCCAGAGATAATCCCACTAATCTACTCCACCGCACTAACGTTGGGGAGAGAATCAATGCACAAGATAGTGTATATTTTGGTTGATTTTGTGTCCATATACGTGTATGACTATGTAAATGAACAAGTTGTTAAATTCGCTCAAGAGGAAGGACAAGAAAATAAGTATTCCATTACTTTATGGTTGGTAAAAGTCAAGGGTTGTCGGTCGAGATGCTATATACATTTGGAGGACTTCAAGGTGGATTTGGAGGTTGATCGCATGGCCTTCTCATATATTTTCCTCATCACTGGATTATGATGTGGTTAAACAAGAGTATTATGTGTACCCTACTCGTACATTATTTTACAGATGTATATGTGTGTTTATGACCTGCATTTTAGAAGAAAAAAATCAACAAGTAAAACAACATTATCAATTTTATCTCTTATGCCATTAGCTGTTAAAACATATACTACGTTATTTTTTTAAATTGGATTCTTAGCCTATAAGACTCTTAAATTAAGTGATGCTTCGGATGCTTTGAAAATTTGAAGAATTTTATAGATTTTACAATGATCTATAAATACTTTCATGTTTATCTATTCATTCCTTTAACTTTACTTTAATGGCATATCTTTAATTACTCTCATGTTTGTTATTTCGTGAACAAGAGCAATATGGAAATGTTAAATTGTGAGTTGTTTGAAGCATTAAACATTTTTAGAACTCTTTAGTGTTATAAACATTACAATATCAATATCAATATCAATATCAATATGTTATGTTCATAATGCATCTATAAATCTTCTCATTGTTATTATTTCTTGATAATGTAGGAGATGGAACTTGAAAAGTATTAGTACAAGGCTTTGAAATAAGTTTATCTGATGTAGTGGGCTGATTTCAATGATTCTAGAGTAGTGGTTCAATTTTGAATCTCCTTTTTGAAGATGATAGTTGGGAGTATGGAGCTAGCATCAAAGAGATCCTTACCATCGCTTCAATTTTGAATCTCCTTTTGTGGATGATAATTTGATTCATGCAATCACATTCAAGGCATAACTTGCGAGTTGCGACTTCTCCGATATTGTGTTTTTTTTCTATGTCAGTATATTTCGTGGGTAAAACTGATGAAGTTGAAGATCATGGAAGAGTTATCATTGGTTCCAATAAACATATTATTACCATTGTTGATTCGATCAATAATTTTCCATTAGATTGTATCATAAGGAGAGTGTTTAGAAGTTCGCGTAGGGATGAGTGCATGTTTCTCTGCCCAATTGACACTCATCTCCTCATATGGAAGAGCACAAACATTCCCAATGTTTCTTATGCCCTTACTAAAGTACCATTGTCCTTGATGAAGAAGTCAAAGAAATTCTTCCCAATGCTGCTTATGCCCTTGCCAAAATGCATATGCATATGACGTATAGTGGATTATGTATACATCACAAGGATGTTTTTGTTATACATATGCATTTGAGTAATTTTTATTTGTCAAACAAGGTGGATAGCAAACTCTGCCCCAAATTTGTAAATTTTTTACACTTAGTTGTTTTGTAAAAAAAATGAATTAAATTTTGATTCTCTTTATACAAGGTCCAAGATGTACTATTGATATTGTTGTTATTGTTAGGAGTATTTATTATCTTTTAAATAGGGGATAGTCCTACAAATAAAGGATACTTTTCCCAAAATTTCTAAAATATTTATGTGGTGATGTGTTATACGATATTTGTGTTATATGATAGTTAACAATTATTACGAGATCCATAATCGATTAAACACGGTGAATAATAACATAAACATATTAAAATTTGCCCAATTTTCAAAATGTCTTACAATTATGTGTTGTAAAAAACTTTTTGGCTTAATAGGTCCGGATCACGGTGTATGTATGAATGTAAAAAGAAATTGAATTTTTTTTCATTTTTTTAACTAATACATTTGTACCACAGGTGATTTAAAAAATTGTTTATCTATTTCGAAATAATTACGACCTATGGTCCTATCAATGTTGTGTACTTTCAAAAATTAGCTTCGTGCCTATCAATAAAATTATTTATACTCAATTAAATAATTTCAAAATAAATCCCCGTGATTCCGAAAAATCGACCACGATTGATATTTTGGAAAATTGTACTATAATAAAAAACTTTTATGACTTGACCATATGATTCATACCCGGGATAATTATTGTCGTGCCTTCAGCCATGTGTACGACTTTGGAAATTATGACCAATTTGTTTATGCAATTACGTACTTTTAAAAAAATTATTTTTCGAGTAAGCACTATATATATAGTTATAGTTATAGTTATAGTTATAAAAAAGAACAAACATAAAACACAAGCTTTACAAACTAGCATAGTATCGATGTGTCTAAACAAAAATGTGGCGAACAAAATGAAGGGGCATGAACTAGAAGCAAAATAATTATGACTCAATCACTAAAAAATGTCCAAGAAGTTCTACTTGACTTCGTTATCTTTACCAAACAAAAACTTAGCCTCGTAGTGAGAGATAAATTGAACTAGTAGTCAATAAACAATCACAATGCACACTATCCTATAAAATATTGATGATCCTCAAACTAATAACCTCATATTTTAATTAATTAGGACTCATTGTGCAACCCCATTGATCTTCAACTCAAAACACCCTCAAAATATTAAATATATAAATTTTTTCACTATCCTTTTTTCGAAGATATCAATTTTGAAGAATCTGTGCAAAATAATTGTCCTTGGGAATTTTTTTTTTCCTTTCGTTGCCTCTTAATTTTTTAGGATCTTACCAGTTTTGGCCTTTTATGCGAGGAAGATTTATGCATTCATATCCATTTCCCGTGCACTCTCATAATTTAAATAATAGAACAAACTCCCAGACAATTTTTTTTACATGCACACATCCCCCAATCAAATATATTTATATTTGACAAGATTGTTAAGAGAACACCTCACTTAGGTCATGTAACATATGCAGTTAAAATCCAAAAGAGATCGTGGATTTGTGTACAGAGGCATATTCAAAATGGACCCATTAAGCATGTCATTTTTGAATTATTCCATGCAAGAACAATTAGGAATAACTTAAGCATTTATAATTACAATATAGTGTTCTAGATATATGGTACATGGAATGATGTGGAATAAAACACATCGATATGCCATATAAAATGTGTAAAACTAAACTACATGTAAATAAAAAAAATGAATTTTTTAAACATTTGGCGCCACATCAGAACAAAACTCAAAAGATAAATAAAAAGCATATTATTTTTGTTCACAATAAGACTCAAAAGATAAAATAAAAATACAGAAGACTCAAACCACATACAACTAGCAAAGACATATTACATGAAGTACAAAATCTAGTGTATGTAAACATGTGATCACAATCAACCTTTAGATTTAGTATGACAAGTATCATGTGCAAGCATTCGAGAATGAACAAGTCTAACATGTAAATCCTCCAAATCTGATTTCCTTACCCCAAGTTGGTGTTACATAACGCTCTTGGATTATTGGAACCTCCATAACTCTAGACTTAGACTTCCTTTGACCATTTCTAAGGTCATATAAAAAACGCCTAAGGTGAGCTTTCCTACGGCAATGTGTGTATGTGTAGAAATGAGGAATGATTCCCTTGGGTTGACCTTTTCTAATGTTCCTATTAGCGGTTGAATATCTCAAACTCATATTAACTATTGAATATCTCAAAAGCATGGTATTGGATTTAGTAGTAGAAGCATTTGTATCATCAAAGCAAATCTCGCAATTGTCATATTTTATTCGGACGGTGCCTAACAATTCATCAACCTTTTTCAACCTAAACTCTAATCAAATTTCAGATTAATTGAGTCTCTAAATCTCTCCTCTATGGAAATAATCCTAGGCTCGAAAAAATGATGAGACTCATAAAAAACTAGGGAATCCCTCTTCCAAATATCCTTTAATTCCCGAGGGCTATCTCGCTCACCCTCAACAAACACGAGCTTTTCCCTAAGAGTATTCTCGTGTTCCATAAGATCATTAGTCAATATACTCTCATCATTCCCAATGGCGTGTTATTTTAACCTAGATTTTAACTTCAAGTTAGCCTTTTCAATTTCATCGGCTCTGCATATAACTCAGAGAAAGAAACTTGAAGTTCACTCTCCCCCTTATCTTTATCATCATCTTATTCTTCTTCTTCTTCCTCTTCTCCACACTCTCCACCATCACACGCTTAGGAAAAAAAAATAATGTCCCCAAAATTTTCATGCTCAGTATTATCTTAATTGGAATATTTTTCAGCAAGGCTCAAATGATTAGCCATGAATGTGGTATTATTGCACTCAATAGGGGAATCAGATCCCTCTTTTGGATCACTGTCATTAAGGGTGTCATTGTACTACTTGAGTTTCTTACTATATTTCCTAGTTTAGTCGGACACTCAGCTGACCTATGACCATAACCTTCACACCGAAGGCATCTATCCGACTCACACCTCTTAAAGTTATCATTACAATTTTTAATGAATTTATAGCCCGGTCATACTATTTTTTCTCAAACTTCCTTTCATCGTTCAAATGTTTTTAAACTTGAGAATTTTTTTAATTTTTTTGCAAACATGTCCATATAATCATAATTGATGAAAGACTCATCATTTGAAAATTGTGTTTCCTCCTTTTGGCCATTCAAAGCAATGCCTTTATATTTCTTCATCTTTTGGGAGGAAAATATGTTGAGCTCATAAGTTTGAAGATCACCTACAAGCTCTTCGGGTTTCATAGAGTCCAAAGTACCCAATGAATTCAACAATGTCGCTTTTGAATTAAATCATTCAGGTAAGGATAATAAAATTTTCTTGACTACACGGGTTTTGAGTATTCTCTCTCTAAACAAGTTCATAATATCTGACAAAATATCATAAAATTCATTGAAGGTTTCACTCTCCTCCATCCTAATGGTTTCAAATTGAGTGGTGAGATTTTGGAGTTTGGAGGCCTTAACAACACTAGTACCCTCATCAGTGAGTTGAAGTATGTTCCAAGCCTCTTTAGACCTTTCACATGTCATAAAATGGAGACCTCCTTCAGTGTGACTGCATAAAATAAGGCATTCACGCCACGTGAATTATAGTTGGACATGTTATGCTCATCCTCACTCAAGGTTACAACAAGTTTAGGAATGCTATAATCACCTAGTAAGGATGTGGGTGGGGAATATCCCTCAACAATATCTAACCATAACCGCTCATCTATATTCTTAATTATTGATTTCATACGCATTTTCTAGTATATGTAATTAGACCCATCAAACATCGATGGCCTAGAAAGCGACTCACCCTCAATATCAAATCACTAGAATCCATGCCTAAAAATGGATCTAACATAATAACTCAGTTTTTTCGCTCTAATACCACTCGAAAGTCCTATAAGGTTCTAGTAAATGGAGAAGGGTACAAAACAAGAAAACCAACTATTTTTCATTTTTTTAAAATTTAATTCAACTTTTAAACAATTAACCCAAATTAATCTTAGCACCAATGTTAAAACAATTATTGTAAAAAACAAATTAACCAACATTATCTGAACCTAAAACATGTATGTAGGTGAGTATGGTATAAAACAACTAAATGAAACCCTAATACCCGATGTATGAGGAAATCCCAAATGGGAAAAACCTCGCAAGACCCAACCGATGTAATTCACTATGATGAGGAATTTCACATGTTAGACAAATGAGTTACATAACGACTCCACGACCACTAAAACCTTAACATGTCTTTTACCCTTCAACCTCTCCTTCACAACGACACTTAAAAATCAACTTATATAGTACCACAATGACTGAGTCCACACACGCGTCGGCATGCGTCGATAAAGTCTCAACAATCGTCACATATGGACTCTTTCGTATGTAAACAAACCAGGCACATAATCCACCACAGTAAAATGCAAAGGTATTAAGAATAAACCAAGTTACCCAAAAATAGATCTCAAAGCATATATACGATGGAACTTGGATCTAAAACTGTTAGGTGTAAACTAGGGTTTTTGTTTGAAAACATTTATCATAAACGATCATATAAAATTGAAGAGATTTTTGGGATAGTTTATGAAGTAAAAATTAGGTTAAAGACAAAAATAAAAAATCCGTTGTGAACACTATTTAAAGGAGGTTTTCCAAACACAAGATAAAAATAAAAAGTTTAAGTAAATCTCGAAAATATTAAAACGTTTGTCAGGTCTTTTGAGTGAGGTCTCAAGGCTTAATCGAACGAATGCACATAGTTCATTGGGAGCAAACATAAAACACGATTTCTGTGGCCATACTTCTCAAGATGCGCGTCGCTTCCTCTCCTCTGCTTCCCAAAGGGGGATGTGGAAGGAAGGGGTATTGAAAGGTCCCACGGCCTTTTCTTAGGGACACTTCGACCATCATCGGCGTGGAGTGAATGTAAAGAGATGGAGTTGCCAACGTATTTTACACAAAATAAGGAAAAGAATATGTTGTCACCTAGAAGAAAAACTTATTCATATAAAACTAATAGTTCGAAGGGTTCGGGGGGATAAGTTATGGAATGGGAAGGAGTTAGGAACACATCCCGCCCTTTCGATCTCTTATGAGCTTGTGTTATTATTTTTCTTTATTTTTTTTATGAAGTGTGTGTGAATGTATATGTAATGGAGATCAAACTCGTTCAACTCATACCATGGAAAAGATAGAGTGAGGTCATCAATAGGAATGTTCCCAAAATAATATATAGAAAATTTTATTTATGTGTTTATCACAATATTAATTGTTATGATGAGATGATAATATGTGTTGGATGTGTTGGAACACAAGGCCCCAAATTTTAAATTCTTAAATTTCCAAATGCGGAATAGGATTGTTTAACACACACAAACTTTCAAACTAAAAACCTATGCCAAATTCACAAATAAATATATTTTTATTTTAATTTCTCCAAATTAAAATTAAGCAAAGTCAAATATGTGAATTTTACTTTTAACACAAAGTTAACTCAACACAAGTCCTAAAATTTGCCTAACAGTGATTTATTCTAAATTTCAATATAGGCCAAACCAAATTTTATAAAATTAAAATTCTGGACATGAATTAAATTAAACTTACCCAAATATTAATTATCACCAAATGAAATAAGCGTGAGATTTAGACCAATTTTTATCTTGATTATCCTAGCATACATCTATGGTGATTTTGGCAAGATAAAAAAAAACATCACTACGATGTGATGTACAAGGAAAACCAAAATGGAAAAAATCTCGAACAACCCTGGACTAACAAATCCACTAGGTACGGTATGTTTACAAAGATAATGACAAGAAGGCTTACAACACTCGACTCAAGTCCTTCAAGTCCCGACACTTCGTTCGCTCTTCAACCTCTGCCTTGTAGATAACTCCGTAGTCCACAAGAATCTTAGTGTCCACGAATGGAGGCACAACCCACCATGAACCACACATTATGCCTTTCAACATGTGAGAAAGCTGTAGCAGAAACTTCTTATCCTTTAGCGAATGAACCCAACCTTCTCTTCTTATTGGTGTAGAGAAAATTCGATGCCAAAAATCTACAAGCAAGTGTGTATATATAAGAAACATTGCTTTAAACTAACATGGGTGTAAACATACATGTTTAATGAAGATTTTTCCTTAAAAATTAAAACACTCAAAACATGAACTTTTTCTTTGAAAGAAGTCTCTCAAAATCCCTTTTGGAAGTTGAAAAAGTTAGTGTCAAAACATATATCCCGGAAGTATTAAGGCTAGTGAAAAGTTAATGGGATAGTGGGTGGTTAAAATAAAAAAATGCCAAAATTTTAAGTTTCCCACCCAAGTCGTTCGAATGGCTTTTCCAGGTTGTTTGAACGACTCTATTCGAACGAGACAGTAGAAAGAAACAAGGCCAAAACTTTGTTCAAAAAACTCATTCATACGTGTTCATTTGAACAAAACTTCGAATTAAAAAATATAGTCTTCGAGCATAATGTCCTTTGAACCTCGTTAGAACGACATTTTCGAAAATCTAAAAAATGTTTAGAAATTCATTTTAGGCCCAAATTTTTTTATCCAAAGTTCTAAAAATATTTTCTGAAAATAAAAGTTGAGTAGACAAAAACATTAGAACCCATAAAAATATTAGTATTCTTCCTATATATATTAAATGCATTCATACCTTTTGGAGACACTAGAATCCTCATGTTAATGATGTAAACATGGTACGAAAACCCGACAAGCATGAACTTGAATATATAGGCTAGTACGTCTTCAACATACTCTCGTCATAGGCTTGGAATTACGTCTTTAACATACACTTGTAATACCCCATATTTTTATGCTATATTAATTTGGGGATTTATTAAATTTAACGTGAATGATTTATTTAATAAAAATCCGGAAATTAATTATGTTATAATTATTAACGTGACGAGAGTTAGTAATTATGGGAAATTAATTATGTTATAATTATTAACGTGACGAGAGTTAGTAATTATGGGAAATTTGTTGAATATTACTAATGAGCAAAGTAATATATTATATTGGTTATATTGAATGTCATGAGTGAATTAAATGACAATTTCGGAAATTTAAGTCGGGACGTGCCCGTGTCACGTCGGGACTAATTTTGTTAAATAAAAAGTGAATATTTTATAAGTTGTTCGTATGGTCGTTTTGAGTGCGCCAACGCGTCCGGAAGGGTCGAGATAGTCAGAAAAGTGTACCCGGGAGTTTAGTTTGGGTCTCGGGGCGTTTTTAGGCCTAATTGGTACCCCGGGAGGGCAATCTAGTGATTTCACCTTTTTGGGTAATTAAACCCACGAAATTCAGCAACCTATATCAACCATTTAGGTTAGTCTTTTAGGGTTACAATATTCAGAACACAAGTGACGGCCATTGGATAAGAGAGGAGAGAGCTCCAAGGCAATTCAAGGCCAAAAAGTCACCGGTTTGCACAGCCCCCACCACCACCGTGTAGATCGCGAGACGAGGAACACAGCCATACCAAAATCAGCCGTGAATCAGAATACCAAAAATCCCTGGCAAGTGTTTAACTTGCTATTTTCGTTGGTGCAATCTTCATATTAGCTTAGGAATGATTTGTGATGAAAACTATGGAAGAAAACCCAATTTGTGTTAGGAAAATGCATGTAGTATTGTTTATAATGAAGTTCTGGAATCCTTGCCATGTAGAGGAATATAACCCACAAAATTTTGATGATATATTAGAAGGAAGTTCTGGTAAAAACAAATTAGAACCTTGATTAAGAAAAACTATAGGGTTCTTGATGAATAGATGAATTTTGGGTTAATTATCCATGTTTAATGTTAGATATACACATGCTTTACGTTGTAAACATCTCGTATATTGTTATAATGATAGTAGTAGGATTTTTGGGACGATTGGAATGGAAAAACATGGTTTTAGATGAAGAAATTTGGTAGAACCCGTAACTGCATTTCTGCAGAATTTTCGCAGACCTCCTTGATCGATCGATCGAGCCTAGAGCTTCAATCGATCGAAGGTTCGATCGATCGAGCCCCAGACCTCGATCGATCGACCCCTCCTGGAAGACTCTTATTTCCCCTGTTTACTTAGTTAAATTAAATTATCGCGAAATAATTCTTGGGAATTCTTAATGAAATGTTTTGGGAGATAGGAAAGACCAGTAGGACATATGTATAAGTGTTGAGAACTTTATTATAAGACGGGAATCCTATTTGTGGGATAATTATATAACAAACGATAAAACTACGTATTTCAAGTGAGATATTACGGCGAATAGCTACGATAATAAGTAGAGGTATACCTACTGAATTTTCTACTTAGAAGGATAGAGTCCACGAATGTCACATATTAAGTGAGAAAACCCTTCGAGTTAAGGTTAAAGATGAAACCTTAGACGTAATACTACTAATGTGAAATGTAGGATAAATGTTATAATTATGGGTGACGAGAAGAACCTATATTAATATGATAAAGTGGTATATTTATATGATTATGTGTACATATATTATATGCATGTGAAAAACATACCGCGCTACTTGCTATCCTTGAGGTTACCGCGCTGGGACAGTCTTATCTCGATGGGACATTTATGGGGGATATTGACTTGTACCCTAGAAGATAGATATCCTTGATACAGGCTATAGAATCGATAGTTCAGACGGTCCTAAGACACGCGAGTATGTGCCATCCTCTTAGAGACTTGGAATCTATGCTTCGCTTCGATATTGTTTGTGTATGTGTTAATACAGTTCGAGAGTGATTCCGAACTTGTATTCCCCTTGATATGAGTGGTATGGGGTTTGGATAGTAGAAGTATGCACGCACCATAGTTTTATTTGGGGTGCTGTTATTTATATATATTATACGAGTAGTTAATATATATATGAGATTTGGAAATTTGAAACTGCCTATTGTGATTTGATAAGTAGGACATGGTTGATGACACATATAGTAAGTACTTGTTTTGTGAAAGTATAATATGACAGTGGGAAACTTTATAAATGAATAAAAGCTAAAACAAGAGTTGTGCTACTAATTGGAAGTATTCTTTTTGAACAAAATTATTGTTCGGTTTTGAAATCTTATGAGTAAGTTTAAGATACGCTAATTTATTGGGAAGGTTAGTATGATAAAATGTTATGATAACCCGTTGGGAAGGTTAGCACGATAGGTGTGCACATTAGAAGAGAGGTGAGAATTTCTCAAGAGAGTGTCGCTTTAATATGTTGTTGCATTGGCCTGTATCAATTTAAATACTTGCTAAACATATTTTAAATCAAACACACTTTCGGGCTCTGACCCGTTTCTTTTTATCTCTCTCTCTTGTATATATATGTATATATTTCAGGTGCCCAGCCACAGGGGCGTCTTGCTTAGGATCCCTTGAAAGGAACGTGCTGCAGCTTAGGTGGGAGTTGCAGGTTACTTGCGTAGACGGCTTCCCTTATTGATTCCACTTTTAACATTCTCAATTATTGGGCATGTGTCGCCCTTTCCATTATTTCATTATTGTTGGGACATTTGTATTTCAGTTATTTCCAGTATTGTTACTATGGGTTTTATTCACTTTGTATTGGTGACTTTAGTTTTCATATGTGGCATTCGATTGACGAATGTATTATATTAATTGGACTTTGTGTTCATGGTTTATTGGTGTGTAATTCTTAATTGTAGAAATGTTGTTAATAAAAAAAATGTTTTTCTTTAAATAAAATTTGGAATGTATGTATAAAAATGGTTTTGACACTTAGCTTAATTATTTAGGGTGTTAAATTGGAAAATGTATTTTTATCGACAGTGATGCTGAGAATGAACCAACTGTGTACCTTGATTTAATTTAATAAAGGAGTGATCGCCCGGTATTTAATTAGGCGGGGTGTCATAGGTGGTATCAGAGCATCAGGTTCTAGTGTCCATAGGATCTGTACGGCTTATTTCGCTTTCAGCTTAACGTTATTGCTATAGAGCCCTATTTTTAGGATTGTTGTATTCTTGCTTTTACGTTTAAGTCTTAAGCTATTTGAGATTTGATGATAACTGTAGACTCATAAACTTGTTCACATTTTAGATGCCTCCGAGACGTGCTCCGAAAGATAGGCGTGCCCAATCCGAGCAGCGAGCAACTCCGGCACCAGGCACAATGAATGCAAACGAAGTAGCCGCCATTTTTGCTCAGGCGGTGAATGCCGCGATAGCGGTGATTCAGCAGGCTCCACCCCAGGTTCCGGTAGTGGCGCCAGTACCAGCACAGCTTCCATCTGCATGGGAGAGGGTTCGGGATGCTTTTCAGAAAGCGCATCCCCCTGAGTTTTCTGTTAGCTCGGATATTGTTACAGTTAGCCAATGGAAGAAGGACATCCAGTGGCATCTCTGTATGTACGAGTGCACTAATGTGCAAAAGAAATTACTGGCTTCCTTTAAGCTGGTGGGAGCCGCATTATAGTGGTGGGAGTCCACTACCACTTTGGAGGAGAGGGACACGATCCCTATTCAGTTGTTCTGGGAGAGGTTTGACCGCAAGTACTTTCCACCTGCAGTGCAAACTGAGATTAGGCGAAAATTACTAAATCTGAAGCAGGAGAACCTTACTGTAGCTGAGTATGAGGAGGAGTTCACGAGACTTCTCACCATTGTGCCAGATGAGGCTCCTACTGAGAGCAAGAAGATTTTACTGTTTGTCGACGGGTTAGCTTGGAGGATCCGTCAGCACCTTATTGGGAATTTATCCCTGAGTACTTTTACTAATGTACTCAATGCCGCATTGCTACATTGCCAGGATCACCGCTTCCATTTGCAGGGAAGCAAGAGAGCAGGAGAGTCCAGCCAGCAGGGCAGGACCGGGGGTAATAGTTCCAGTGGGGCACCAACTCATGGACAGACTCGTCAGCACGAGCAGAGTTCCCATCAGGGGGAACCTGCTAAGCGATTCCGTTCAGGTGATTCTAGGCAGGGATTCGGGCGTTTCAGGCAGGGCCATCAGGGCTAGCCTAATCAGCAGGGCCAACAGGGCCAACACGGACCACAGGGACAGCAGCAGGGCCATCAGGGCCAACATCGCGCACATCAGGGCCAAAAGGGCCAGTGGCGTGGAGGAAACGGCCAACAGGGCCGTGGACAACAGGGTCAGAGGGGAGGTAACTTCAAAGGCCGATGTTTTGGGTGCGGTAAACATGGCCATAGGCATCAGGATTGCCCAGAGGGCGATTGGGCCCCACAGCACCAGGGAGCCTGTAATGAGCCGCAGAGACCACTTTTTCCACCTGCCCTCCCAGCTCCAGCCCAGGTGCCAGCCCTACCAGCCATTCCAGTAGCTCCAGTGCAGCAGGGGCAATTATAGTATGGACGTGTCTATAACGTCCACCAGGCAACAGCTCCACAGGCACCACCCGCGATTGAGGGTATGTTTCCTATCCATGGTACTATGGGTCGGGTTTTATTTGATACGGGGGAAACACATTGTTTTATAGCTACGCATTTTGCGAAGGCCTTAGGGTTGTTATCCACAGCAGAGAGCACAGTGACGTGTGTTGACTCACCACTGGGGAGTGGGTCACTTATTTTCTTTATATGCCGGGGAGTGGTGGTAGAGATTGGTAGCTTGGTATTACCTGCATACATGTAGTCTTAGACATGCACGAGCATGATGTGATTATTGGTATGGATTGGCTCGCAGCCTATAGAGCCATGATTGATTGCTTCGGTGGGAGCATTATTTTTTCCATTTCCGGGCAAGAGATGTTTGTAGTGGCGATGCCTCTCCCAGAGGGAGGTTCGACCTCTCCTTTGTATTAGATAGAGGAGGATACCTCTAAGGAGGTTGTGATTCCCTTAGATTCGATCCCTATTGTCAGGGACTATTCCGATGTGTTTCAGGAGATACCAGGCCTACCGCCCAGTCATGAGATAGACTTTGTTATAGATTTATTGCTAGATAAGAGACCTATAGCACGCGCACCGTATCGTATGGCTCCGGTAGAGATGCGAGAGCTACGAGATTAGATAGAGCAGCTATTAGGTCAGGTCTTCATTCGTAGGAGTACCTCACCTTGGGGCGCTCCAGTCTTGTTTGTGAAGAAGAGAGATGGTTCACTGCGATTGTGTGTGGACTACCGGGAGTTGAACAAGGTCACAATACGGAATAAGTATCCGTTGCCTCGAATTGATGATCTATTCGACCAGTTGAGGGGAGCAACCTTCTTTTTGAAGATAGATCTTAGGTCAGGGTACCATCAGTTACGTATTAGAGAGCAGGATGTTTCAAAAACTGCCTTCTTGTCGAGATATGGGTCCTATGAGTTCAGGGTGATGCCGTTCGGACTCACAAATGCCCCAGCCGTTTTCATGGACTTGATGAACCGAGTATTCAGAGAGTTCTTGGATCAGTTTGTCATCGTCTTCATAGATGACATCTTGATATATTCATACTCTGAGGAGGAGCATGCCGAGCACTTGAGGCAGGTTCTTCAGACTCTACGAGAGCATCAGTTGTATACTAAGTACGAGAAGTGTGGATTCTGGTTGTGAGAAGTACAGTTCTTGGGCCATGTTGTTTCTGAGCAGGGGATTGTAGTTGACCCGAACAAAGTGTCAGCGGTGAGGGAGTGGGGACAACCCACGACACCGATGGAAGTGCGTAGTTTCTTGGGATTTGCCGGATACTACAGGATATTCATTTGGGGATTCTCCAAAATAGCGAGTCCAATGACGAATCTGACTCGCAAGGGAGTACCATATGTTTGGGATGACGCTTGTCAATTGGCTTTCGATGAGCTGAAAGACAAGCTTACTTCAGCGCTAGTCCTTGCGTTACCGAAACCGGGTGTGGAGTACCTGGTTTACACCGATACGTCTTTACGGGGACTTGGAGGTGTACTCCAGCAGGAGGAGAAGGCTATAGCTTTTGCTTCCCACAAGCTTAAGCCGCATGAGAAGAATTACCCCACCCACGACCTGGAGTTAGCAGTGGTCGTCTTTGCATTGAGGATATGGAGGCATTATTTATTGGGGGAGAAATTTCGTTTGTTCACAGACCATAAGTCACTGCAGTACCTGTTCACTCAGTGAGAGCTGAATATGAGTCAGCTCAGATGGCTAGAGTTTGTGAAGGACTACCAGTTCGATATACAGCATCATCCGGGGAAGGCCAACGTAGTTGCTGATGCGTTGAGCCGTAGACCGGTAGACGATATAACGGACATCTGGAAAGTAAAATGGAAGGAGATGGGTCACTAGGACGCAGTCGCACGTTCTTTCATATCCGTAATGTCAGTCACACCCGAGATTGTTACGAGGGTGATACAAGCACAAACCACAGACCCGTTTTTCCAGGAGCAGATTGTGCGACTTCTAGCCGAGGGTTCTGAGTCCTATTCTGTTAGTTCTGATGGAGGTTTGCGGTTTAATGGGAGATTGGTGGTTCCAGAAGAAGCAGAATTACGTCATGCAGTGATGACTCACTCTCATGGGTCCCAATTTGCAGTACATCCTGCAGGAGATAAGATGTACCAGGATATGAGGAGGAAATACTGGTGGAGTGGGATGAAGAAGGACATTGCTGAATTCATGTCCAAGTGTTCTACCTGCCAGCTGGTGAAGGTGGACCATCAGAAACCGTCAGGATTGCTTCAGCCATTGGAAGTACCCGCGTGGAAGTGGGAGAGTATTTCCATGAATTTTATTACAGGGTTGCCTACATCACAACGGGGCCACGATTCTATCTGGGTGATTGTAGACCGTTTGACCAAGGTGGCTCATTTTCTTCCGGTGCAGACAGATTATACCACGGGTCAGTATGCTCAGTTGTTCATCACGGAGATTGTCAGATTACATGGGGTGCCCCTGAATATTGTGTCATATAGAGACAAGATTTTTGTGTCTCGTTTTTGGGAAAGCTTTCAGGAGGCTATGGGTACTGAGTTGAGGTTGAGTTCAGCTTACCACCCATACACATATGGACAGACAGAGCATACTAATCAGATGTTAGAGGATATGCTACGCATGTGTGTTCTCGATTTTAAAGGAGGTTGGGAGCCACATCTTCCACTGGTAGAGTTTGCTTATAATAACTCTTATCAATTTACGATTGGTATGGCTCCATTTGAGGCTTTGTATGGCAGGCCTTGTCGTTCTACAACTTGTTGGCTCGAGGTGGGGGATAACAAGTTGCTAGGACCAGAAGTGATTCAGGAGACCTCCGCGAGGATTGAGATAATCAGGAGTCCTATTCGGGTAGCCCAGGACAGGCAGAAGAGCTACGCCGATGCGAAATAATTCTTTCGGGAGTTTAATGTGGGAGATCAAGTGTTATTGCGTGTATCTCCTATGAAGGGAGTGATGAGGTTCGGGAAGAAGGGGAAGTTGGCTCCGAGGTACGTGGGACCATTTCCCATCATCGAGAGGATTGGGCCGGTTGCATACAGGTTGGGACTGCAAGAACATTTACATCACATCCATGATGTATTCCACATCTCGTCGTTGAGACGATATCTTTGGGATGATATGGCCCATACTCACATTGCGATAGATGAGATAGACTTACAGTCTGATAGCTCTTTACGAGGAGAGACCAGTGGCTATTCTAGACTATAGTGAGAGGAGATTGAGGTCGATGATAGTTCCACTTGTGCGAGTCCAGTGGGAGCATCATAATGTGGAGGAATCCACTTGGGAGCGTGAGGCAGATATGCGCGAGAGATATCCAGAGTTGTTTTTACCAGGTATGCCTTATTTTCCGAATTTCGGGACGAAATTCCATTATTAGGGGAGAAGTATGTAATACCCCGTATTTTTATGCTATATTAATTTGGGGATTTATTAAATTTAACATGAATGATTTATTTAATAAAAATCCGAAAATCAATTATGTTATAATTATTAACGTGACGAGAGTTAGTAATTATGGGAAATTAATTATGTTATAATTATTAACGTGACGAGAGTTAGTAATTATGGGAAATTTGTTGAATATTACTAATGAGCAAAGTAATATATTATATTGGTTATATTGAATGCCATGAGTGAATTAAATGACAATTTCGGAAATTTAAGTCGGGACGTGCCCGTGTCACGTCGGGACTAATTTTGTTAAATAAAAAGTGAATACTTTATAAGTTGTTCGTATGGTCATTTTCAGTGCGCAAACGCGTCCGGAAGGGTCGAGATAGTCAGAAAAGTGTACCCAGGAGTTTAGTTTGGGTCTCGGGGCGTTTTTAGGCCTAATTGGTACCCCGGGAGGGCAATTTAGTCATTTCACCTTTTTGGGTAATTAAACCCACGAAATTCAGCAACCTATATCAGCCATTTAGGTTAGTGTTTTAGAGTTAGAATATTCAGAACATAGGTGACGGCCATTGGAGAAGTGAGGAGAGAGCTCCAAGGCAATTCAAGGCCAAGAAGTCACCGGTTTGCACCGCCGCCGCCACCACCGCGTAGATCGCGAGACGAGGAACGCAACCATACCAAAATCAGCCGTGAATTGGAATACCAAAAATCCCAGGCAAGTGTTTAACTTGCTATTTTCGTTGGTGCAATCTTCATATTAGCTTAGGAATGACTTGTGATGAAAACTATGGAAGAAAACCCAATTTGTGTTATGAAAATGCATGTAGTATTGTTTATAATGAAATTCTGGAATCCTTGCCATGTAGAGGAATATAACCCACGAAATTTTGATGATATATTAGAAGGAAATTCTGGTAAAAACAGATTAGAACCTTGATTAAGAAAAACTCCAGGGTTCTTGATGAATAGATGAATTTTGGGTTAATTATCCATGTTTAATGTTAGATATACACATGCTTTTTGTTGTAAACATCTGGCATATTGTTATAATGATAGTAGTAGGATTTTTGGGACAATTGGAATGGAAAAACATGGTTTTAGATGAAGAAATTTGGTAGAACCCGTAACTGCATTTCTGCAGAATTTTCGCAGACCTGCTTGATCGATCGATCGAGCATAGAGCTTCGATCGATCGAGCCCCAGACCTCGATCGATCGACCCCTCCTGGCAGACTCTTATTTCCCTTGTTTACTTAGTTAAATTAAATTATCGTGAAATAATTCTTGGGAATTCTTAATGAAATGTTTTGGGAGATAGGAAAGACCAGTAGGACATATGTATAAGTGTTGAGAACTTAATTATAAGACGGAAATCCTGTTTCTGGGATAATTATATAACAAACGATAAAACTACGTATTTCAAGTGAGAGATTACGGCGAATAGCTACGATAATAAGTAGAGGTATACCTACTGAATTTTCTACTTAGAAGGATAAAGTCCACGAATGTCACGTATTAAGTGAGAAAACCCTTCGAGTTATGGTTAAAGATGAAACCTTAGATGTAATACTACTAATGTGAAATGTAGGATAAATGTTATAATTATGGGTGACGAGAAGAACCTATATTAATATGATAAAGTTGTATATTTATATGATTGTGTGTACATATATCATATGCATGTGAAAAATATACCGCGCTGGGACAGTCTTATCTCGATGGGACCTTTATGGGGGATATTGACTTGTACCCTAGAAGATAGATATCCTTGGTAAAGGCTATCGAATCGATAGTTCAGACGGTCCTACGAGACGCGAGTATGTGCCATCGTCTTAGAGACTTGGAATCTATGCTTCGCCTAGATATTATTTGTGTATGTGTTAATACAGTTCGAGAGTGATTCTGAACTTGTATTCCCCTTGATATAAGTGGTATGGGGTTTGTATAGTAGAAGTATGCACGCACCATAGTATTGTTTGGGGTGCTGTGATTTATATATATTATACGAGTAGTTAATATATATATGAGATTTGGAAATTTGAAACTGCCTACTGTGATTTGATAAGTAGGACATGGTTGATGACACATATAGTAAGTACTCGTTTTGTGAAAGTATAATATGACACTGGGAAACTTTATAAATGAATAAAAGCTAAAACAAGAGTTGTGCTACTAATTGGAAGCATTCTTTTTAAACAAAAATATTGTTCTGTTTTGAAATCTTACGAGTAAGTTTAAGATACGCTAATTTATTGGGAAGGTTAGTATGATAAAATGTTAAGATAACCCATTGGGAAGGTTAGCACGATAGGTGTGCACATTAGAAGAGAGGTGAGAATTTCTCAAGAGAGTGTCGCTCTAATATGTTGCTGCATTGGCATGTATCAATTTAAATACTTGCTAAACGTATTTTAAATCAAACACACTTTCGGGCTCTGGCCCGTTTCTTTTTCTCTCTCTCTCTTGTATATATATGTATATATTTCAGGTGCCCAGCCACAGGGGTGTCTTTATTAGGATCCCTTGAAAGGAACGTGCTGCAGCTTAGGTGGGAGTTGCAGGTTACTTGCATAGACGGCTTCCCTTATTGACTCCACTTTTAGCATTCTCATTTATTGGGCATGTGTCGCCCTTTCCATTATTTCATTATTGTTGGGACATTTGTATTTCAGTTATTTCCAGTATTGTTACTATGGGTTTTTTCAGTTTGTATTAGTGACTTTAGTTTTCATATGTGGACATTCGATTGACGAATGTATTATATTAATTGGACTTTGTGTTCCAGGTTTATTATAATGTGATTCTTAATTGTAGAAATGTTGTTAATAAAACAAATGTTTTTTTTAAATAAAATTTGTAAAGTATGTATAAAAATGGTTTTGACACTTAGCTTAATTATTTAGGGTGTTAAATTGGAAAATGTATTTTTATCGACATGGATGCTGAGAATGAACCAACTGTTTACCTTGATTTAATTTAATAAAGGAGTGATCGCCCGGTATTTAATTAGGCGGGGTGTCACAACACTCATCATAATCTTGGAAGGATACACAATAACATCTATCCTATGACTCAAATGGTATTGTCCGTCATTAAGACAAAACTACATATGGACTCAATAGGAAATCTGTGTCCATACAAATCTCCCCCTTTGGCTATTTCGGGACAAAACCTAACCAAAAATCCTAAAGGGCCATCAAGATCGTATAGACACAACATGCCACCCAAAAGAAATGAAAATACAAATGCTATGACTTGACCCAATGATAAACGGCTTTGTCTCTTTAAAGTTGTTGTTAAAAGGACACTTCGGCTCACCATCAAACCCCTAGGGAATATAACATTATTAAATGTAATGAAAATAAATACTCCCCCATAAATAATTCTCCCCCTTTATCTAACAATGATCTACTTAGAAAGATGTCTCTCCCTAAGTTTGATCATCCCAAATTCAAAGGATTAAAATACCATTTGTCCCCCTTTTTGTTCAGGAATAGACAAAGGTTTAGAATCATAGAACAAAACTTAATTCTACCCCAATTAAAGTAAATACTCCCCCTAAACTAGACAAGGGATATGAATAAGGAAAACAGATTACACATGTAATGGTGAATAAGGTGATATGAACATTTAAGAATATAGGCAACAATGAAGTACAACTAATCCGTACAAATATTGATGGATAACAACTATGACGCGATAAAAAAAAGTTGCCTCTTAAAATGTATTTGGATAAGTATGGGATATCAATCGAAATTCGCAACAATATCGATACCAATTATGAGATCAAAGCATATATGGACTAGCAAGCAAGGAAAAGACTCAAAAACAAAAAAGAATACCATATATATCTATATAATAAAGTATAAAACAAATGTATATAATAAGATGAAACTATGATGTCATCCAAACAAGTTTTTCCTACACTACCTATTTTGCCCCTCAATATTTGAGTTCCCCCTCTTTTTCCTCTCAATACTTGCTTTGACTTTAATTCAAACATAAGTTTATTTTGGTAAACACACACTAAACCCAATTGAAACCCTATCCATCATTCTCAAACTCACATGCCCCCTCCTCTCTCATAACCTCTTTCCTCACCTCTCCCTGTGTGTGTGTGTGTGTGTGTGTGTGTGTGTGTCTATCTATCTATCTATCTATCTATCTATCTATCTATCTATCTAAATGATTCTTCTTCTAACTAATATTTTTTACAGAGCTCGCACGAGATTTACTCCATATATCTCTTGGCTCTCATTAAGATCTCATGTTCAATGATTCAATAGGATATCATGTAAGGTTTCTTGTAATATATATTCATATGATTTGTTATGCATATCAATGGTATACAAATCCTTCTCTATCACAGTTCTCTTAAAAGTGTGGATGTCAATCCCTATGGAATATGAGTCTGATTTATTTTTAGGAACCCTTAGATTTGGGTAAATACCTTATTTTGAGTTTAGTTATGGTCTAGGGTTCTTTTAGGTCTCATTATGAAACCGTTCAGTTCATAGTTGGGTTTGAAATTTTTCTATGTATGAGAGGTTTTGATATTTGATTTTCATCAAAACATCTGTTTTTTGTTTTAGTTTTTTGTATTGTATTTTCTCTTTGATTGGGTTCCAAACATTGGTATGTCAGATCCTATTTATGTTGAACTTTTGGTTCATTCTAAGTTTGAATTTGATGCTTGATTTTGTTTTATAAATTTTGTGTATCTATTTGAGGTTGTTTGGGTTTCAAACATTCTTCTTCAAGGAGTTTTTCATTAGTTGTATTTTATTAAAATCTTAAATTTAATTTAATTTACATAAACACGAACATGGAGGTCCTGTCTGACAGGGCTCGGACACACCGACACAGTGGGTTTTTTGCTTCAAAGAGTTATCCTCTCACATTTCTTACTCAGGTATATGTGAGTGTTTTTTTAACTTTCTCTCACATTTATTTCTCATGGTTTCTCTTTTTTTTCATGTCATTTCATAGAATTGAATAGGTAATGTTTGCTTGGTTTCAAAATTTTGTCTAAAGGGTCATTTTGGGTTTCTTTGTAGATTAAAATTGGGTTTAATCATCTCACTAATTTCGTACAAAATGTGACACCCCGCCTAATTAAATACTGGACGATCACTCCTTTATTAAATTAAAATCAAGGTGAACAGTTGGTTCATTCTTAGCGTCACTGTCGTAAAAATAAACTTTTCCAAATTAACACCCTAATTAATTAAGCTAAGTGTCAAAACCATTTTTAACCTTTCTAATCAAATTGTATTTTTAAAGAAAAACCTATTTATTTAATTATTTACCACATTTTCAATAAGTAAGAATCATACAACAATTAACCTGGATCATAATCCAAAGTACTTTAAACATTCAACATTCAAAGTCCCAACATTTAAAACATAAAGTAAAACATCCATACTGAAATAAATCCCATCGTAACAGTACTAGAAATAACTGAAATACAAATGTCCCAATGAAACAGATAAATAGTGGAAAGGGCGACACATGCCCAATAAATGAGTATGATAGATGTGGAATCAAGTGAACGAAGTCGTCTATGCAAGTGTCCTGCAACTCCCACCTAAGCTGCAGCACGTTCCTTTCAAGGGATCCTAAGCAAGACGCCCCTGTGGCTGGGCACTTGTAATACATACATATATATACAAGAGAGAGAAAGAGAAAAAGAAACGGGTCAGAGCCCGATAGTGTGTTTGATTTAAAATACGTTTAGCAAGTATTTAAATTGATACAGGCCAATGCAACAACGTATTAGTGAGACACTCTCTTGAGAAATTCTCACCTCTCTCCTAATGTGCACACCTATCGCACTATCCTTCCCAACGGTTTGTCTTCTCATTTATCGCACTAATCTTCCCAATGATTTAACTTATTGTAGATTACTCGTAAGATTCAAAATTTAATGATTCAATTGTTTGAAAAGACTATTTCAATTAGTAATCAAAGTTCTCATTTTAACTTTATAAATCAATAAAGTTTTCCAGTGTCATATTATACATTCTCAAAACAAGTATTTACAATTTGAGGCATCAACCGTGTCCTACATATCTAATCATTGTAGGCAGTTCCAGATTTCAGAATTTCATATATATATATATTAACTACTCGAAAATATATATATCATAACAGCACCCCAAATAATAATTATGGTGCGGGCATACTCTACTATCCAAACCCCATATCACTCACATTAAGGGGAATACAAATTCGGAATCACTCTCGAATTGTATTAACACATAATCAAACAATATTGAGGCGAAGTATAGATTCCAAGTCTCTTAGGACCGTCTGAACTATCACTGCGATAGCCTGTACCAAGGATATCTATCTTCTAGGGTACAAGTCAATATCCCCCATAAAGGTCCCATCGAGATAAGATTGTCCCAGCGCGGAACCCTCAGGGATAGCAAGTAGCGTGGGCATGATTTTCACACATAGATAGTATATGCATACACAATCATATAACTATACTAATATTACCATATCAATATTAGGTAAATTCTCAATTCCCATAATTACGACATTTCCATATTGTCATATTTTAGTAAACACTTATAACAGTTCGTTTCTAACCTTGATTCGGTATTTTTCCAACGTACCACACAACTCTCATGGCTTTATTCTCCATATTATAGAATTCAGTAGGTATACACATTTATCCCAAAGTAACTCTCTTATGTGTCTCTCTCTTTAAGTCATAAATTTACCGACCCCTATGTAATTATCCTAAAATACAATCTTTGCCCGTCATCAATGGTCCCAAAATTTATTCACATGTCCTACTAGTCTTCCCTATCTACGAAAATATTTTATTAAGGATGCCCAAGAATTATCTCACAATAAATTGAATTTAACTCATTTAAAAAGGGAAATAGGAGTCTGCTAGGAGGGGTCGATCGATCGAGGTCTGGGGCTCGATCGATCGAACCTTCGATCGATCGAAACTCTGGGCTCGATCGATCGATCAAGCAGGTCTGCGAAATCTGTAGAATTGCAGTTACGGGTTTCATCTTCTAACTTACACCAAATCCATATTTTACAGTCCCAGACGTCTCAGAATTTGTACTACTAACATCCTAACATGATATCATACATTTCCTACATAAAGCATGTCAATTTACGTCACTAAACATGGATTAATCATGCCATAATTCATTTAAACATTCAAGAACCCTAGAAATCTCTAAATCATGGTTCCAATCTGTTTTTCCAGAAATTTCTTCTCATAAACATCATAATTTCGTGGGTAAATTCCTCTACATGGCATGGCATGGGTTTCCAGAATTATCATTTAAACCATAACTACATGCGGTTCCTATCTCAAATCTTAGGTTTTCTTCCATAAAACTCATCCTAATCATTCCTACACTAATATGAAAGATGCATCAACGAAATAAGCAAGATAAACACTTGCCTGGGATTTTCAGAAGTCTGGATTGCGGCTGATTTTGGTGTGGTTGCGTTCCCCGTCTCGCGATCTACGCGTTGGCGGTGACGGCGGTGCAAATGGTTGAGTTTTGAGCCTTGGAATTGCTTGAGGACTCTCTCCTCTCTTCTCCAATGGCCGTTCTAGGTTTTGGGAATTCTAACCCTAGGTGACAACCTCAATATCAGATATAGCCCTTCTAATTTTCGTGGGTTTAATTACCCAAAAATGTAAAATGACCAAAATGCCCTCCTCGGTTACTAATTAGGCTTAAAATGCCCCGAGACCCAAACTACACCCCCGGGTACACTTTTCTGACTATCTCGACCCTTCCGGTTGCGTTGGCGCACTCAAAACGACCATACGTGAAACTTATAAAATATACACTTTTATTTATCAATATTTAGTCCCGACGCGACACGGGCGCGTCCCGACTCAAATTTCCAAAATTGTCATTTTATTCACTCGTGACATTCAATATAACCAATATTACATATTACTTTTCTCATTAGTAATATTCAACAAATTTTCCATAATTACTAACTCTCGTCACGTTAATAATTGTAACATAATTAATTTCCGAATTTTTATTAAATAATTAACTCACATTAAATTTAATAAATCCACAAATTAATATAGCATAAAAATACGGGGTATTACATACTTCCCCCTAATAACGGAATTTCGTCCCGAAATTCAGAAAACAAGGCATACCTGGTAAGAACAAATCTGGATATCTCTCGCGCATATCGGCCTCGCGCTCCCAAGTGGATTCCTCCACATTATGATGCCCCCACTGGACTCGCACAAGTGGAACTATCTTCGACCTCAATCACCTCTCACTATAGTCTAGGATAGCCACCGGTCTCTCCTCGTAAGAGCTGTCAGGCTGTAAGTCTATCTCATCTATCGTGATGTGAGTATGGGTCATATCATCCCGAAGATACCGTCTCAACGACGAGATGTGGAATACATCGTGAATGCGATGTAAATGCTCTGGTAGTCCCAATCTGTATGCTACCGGCCCAATCCTCTCGATGATGGGAAATGGTCCCACGTACCTCGGGGACAATTTCCCTTTCTTCCCGAACCTCATCACTCCTTTCATAGGACATACACGCAGTAACACCTGGTCCCCCACATTAAACTCCCGGAAGAACTGTTTCGCATCGGCGTAGCTCTTCTGCCTGTCCTGGGTTACTCGAATGCGACTCCTGATCATCTCAATCCGCGCGGAGGTTTCTTGAATCACCTCTGGTCCTAGAAACTTGTTATCTCCCACCTCGAGCCAACAAGTTGGAGAACGACAAGGCCTGCCATGCGAAGCCTCAAATGGAGCCATACCAATCGTAAACTGATAAGAGTTATTATAAGCAAACTCTATCAGTGGAAGATGTGGCTCCCAACATTCTCCAAAATCAAGAACACACATGCGTAGCATATCCTCTAACATCTGATTAGTACGCTATGTCTGTCCATCAGTCTGTGGGTGGTAAGTTGAACTCAACCTCAACTCAGTACCCATGGCCTCCTGAAAGCTTTCCCAGAAATGTGACACGAAAATCTTGTCTCTATCTGACACAATATTCAGGGGCACCCCATGTAATTTGACAACCTCAGCAATGAACAACTGAGCATACTGACCCGTGGTATAGTTTATCCGGACCGACAGAAAATGAGCCACCTTGGTCAAACGGTCTACAATCACCCAGATAGAATCGTGGCCCCGTTGTGATGTAGGCAACCCTGTAATAAAATCCATGGAAATACTCTCCCACTTCCACGCGGGTACTTCCAATGGCTGAAGCAATCTTGACGGTTTCTGATGGTCCACCTTCACCAGCTGGCAGGTAGAACACTTGGATACGAACTCCGCAATGTCCTTCTTCATCCCACTCCACCAGTATTGCCTCCTCATATCCTGGTACATCTTATCTCCTCCAGGATATACTGCAAATCAGGACCCGTGAGACTGGGTCATCACTGGATGACGTAATTCTGCTCCTTCTGGAACCACCGATCTCCCATTAAACCTCAAACCCCCATCAGAACTAATAGAGTAGTACTCAACACCCTCAGCTAAAAGTCGTACAATCTGCTCCTGGAAAAACGGGTCTATGGTCTGGGCCTGTATTACCCTCATAACAATCTCAGGTGTGACTATCATAACAGATATGAAGGAACGGGCTACTGCGTCCTGGTGGCCTAACTCCTTCCACTTTGCTTTCCAGACATCCGCTACCTCGTCTACCGGTCTACGGCTCAACGCATCAGCAACTACGTTGGCCTTCCCCGGATGATACTGTATGTCAAACTGATAGTCCTTCACAAACTCTAACCATCTGCCCTGTCGCATATTTAGCTCTCGCTGAGTGAATAGGTACTGCAGTGACTTGTGGTCTGTGAACAAACGGAACTTCTCCACCAATAAGTAGTGCCTCCATAACCTCATCGCAAAAACGACCGCTGCTAACTCCAGGTCGTGGGTGGTGTAATTCTTCTCATGCGGCTTAAGCTTGCGGGAGGCAAAAGCTATAGCCTTCTCCTCCTGCTGAAGTACTCCCCCAAGTCCCCGTAAAGAGGCATCGGTATAAACCAGGTACTCCGCACCCGGATTTGGTAAAGCAAGGACTGGCGCTGAAGTAAGCTTGTCTTTCAGCTCGTCGAAAGCCAACTGACAAGCATCATCCCAAACATATGGTACCCCCTTGTGAGTCAGATTCGTCAATGGACCCGCTATTTTGGAGAATCCCCGAATGAATTTCCTATAGTATCCGACTAACCCCAAGAAACATGGGATGTCCCCATTTGCTCACCGCTGACACTTTACTCAGGTCAACTTCTATCCCCTGCTCAGAAACAACATGGCCGAAGAACTGTACTTCTCGCAACCAGAATCCACACTTCTCGTACTTAGCATACAACTGATGCTCTCGTAGAGTCTGAAGAACCTGCCTCAAATGCTCGGCGTGCTCTTCCTCGGAGTGTGAATATATCAAAATGTCTTCTATAAAGATGATGACAAACTGATCCAAGAACTCTCTGAATACTCGGTTCATTAAGTCCATGAATACGGCTGGAGCATTTGTGAGACCAAATGGAATCACTCTGAATTCGTAAGACCCATATCTCATCAAGAAGGAGGTCTTTAAAAGATCCTGCTCTCTAATACGTAGCTGATGGTACCCCGACCTCAGATCTATCTTCGAAAATAAAGTTTCTCCCCTCAGTTGGTCGAACAGATCATCGATTCGAGGCAACGGATATTTATTCCGTATCGTGACCTTGTTCAACTCCCGGTAGTCCACACACAATCTCAGTGAACCATTTCTCTTCTTCACAAACAGAATCAGTGCGCCCCAAGGTGAGGTACTCCTGCGAATGAAGCCCTGACCTAATAGTTGCTCTATCTGATCTCGTAACTCTCGCATCTCCGCCGGAGCCATACGGTATGGAGCGCATGCTATAGGTCTGGTATCTGGCAATAAATCTATAACAAAGTCTATCTCTTGACTGGGGGGTAGGCCTGGTATTTCCTGAAACACATCGGTATACTCTCGAACAACTAGAATAGAGTCTAACGGAATCACAACCTCCTTAGAGGTATCCTCCTCTATATAATACAAATGAGCGGTCGAACCTCCCTCTGGGCGAGGCATCGCCACTACAAACATATCTTGCCCTGGAATGGCAAAAACAATGCTCCCACCGAAGTAATCAATCATGGCACTATAAGTTGCGAGCCAATCCATACCGATAATAACATCATGCTCATGCATATCTAAGACTAACATGTCTGCAGGTAATACCAAATTACCAATATCTACCCCCACCCCTCGGCATATAAAGAAAATAAGCGACCCACTCCCCAGTGGTGAGTCTACACACGTCACTGTGCTCTCTTCTGTGGCTAACAACCCTAAGGCCTTCACAAAATGCGTAGCTATAAAACAATGAGTCGCCCCAGTATCAAACAAAACCGGACCCATAGTACCATGGATAGGAAACATACCCTCAATCGCGGGTGGTGCCTGTGGATCTGCTGCCTGGTGGACGTTATAGACACGTCCGTACTGTAAATGCCTCTGCTGCACTGGAGCTGCTGGAACGGCTGCTAGGGCTGGCACCTGGGCTGGAGGTGGGAGGGAAGCCGGAAAAAGTGGTATGTGTGGCTCATTATGGGCACCCTGCTGCTGTGGAGCCCTATCTCTCTCCGAACAATCCTGGCGCCTATGGTCGTGTCTACCACACCCAAAACATCGGCCCTTGAAGTTAACTCCCCTCTGTCCATGCTGACCACGGCCCTGCTGGCCGTTACCTCCCCGCCACTGGCCCTGTTGGCCCTGATTAGCACACTGCTGGCCCTGCTGCTGTCCCTGCTGTCGGTGCTGGCCCTGCCTATAGCCCCCATATCCCTTCCTAGAATCACCTGAACAGAATCGCTTAGCAAGGTCTCCCTGATGGGAACTCTGCTCGTGCTGACGAGTCTGTCCGTGAGATGGTGCCCCACTGGAACTATTACCCCCGGCCCTGCTCTGGTGGCTGGACTCTCCTGCTCTCTTGCTTCCCTGAAGATGGAAGCGGTGGTCCTGGCAATGTAGCAACGCGGCATTGAGTACATCAGTGAAAGTACTCAGAGATAGATTCCCAATAAGATGCTGACGGATCCTCCAAGCTAACCCGTCCACAAATAACATAATCTTCTTGCCCTCAGTGGGTCCCTCGTCTGGCACGATGGTGAGAAGTCTCGTGAACTCCTCCTCGTACTCAGCTACGGTAGAGTTCTCCTACTTCAAATTCAATAATTTCCGCCTCATCTCAGTCTTCACGGCGGGTGGAAAGTACTTGCGGTCAAACCGCTCCCAGAACAACTGAATAGGGATCGTGTCCCTTTCCTCCAATGTGGTAGTGGACTCCCACCACTGCAAAGCGTCTCCCACCAGCTTAAAGGAATCCAATAACTGCTTCTGCACGTCGGTGCACTCATATATACGGAGATGCCGCTGGATGTCTTTCTTCCATTGGCTAACTATGACAATATCAGAGCTACCAGAGAACTCAGGGGGATGCGCTTTCTGAAAAACATCCCTAACCCTCTCCCATGCAGATGGAAGCTGTGCTGGTACTGGCGCCACTGCCTGAATCTGGGGTAATGCCAGCTGAGTCACCGCTAGCGCGGCATTCACCGCCTGAGAAACAATGGCGGCTACTTCATTAGCATTCATAGTGCCGGAGCTGCTGGTTACTCGGCCTGGGCACGCCTATCCTTCGGTGCACGTCTCGGAGGCATCTGAAACGTGAAGAAGTTTATTAGTCTACAATCATTATCAAATCTAAAAAATCTGAAGACATAAACTTGAAAGCAAGAATACAACTATCCTAAAATAGGGATCTATAGCAATAACGTTAAGCTGAAAGCGAAATAAGCCGTATAGATACTATGGACACTAGAACCTGATGCTCTGATACCACCTGTGACACCCCGCCTAATTAAATACCAGGCGATCACTCCTTTATTAAATTAAAATCAAGCTGAACAATTGGTTCATTCTTAGCATCACTGTCATAAAAATAAACTTTTCCAAATTAACACCCTAATTAATTAAGCTAAGTGTCAAAACCATTTTTAACCCTTCTAACCAAATTGTATTTTTAAAGAAAAACTTATTTATTTAATTATTTACCACATTTTCAATAAGTAAGAATCATACAACAATTAACCTGAAACATAATCCAAAGTACTTTAAACATTCAACATTCAAAGTCCCAACATTTAAAACCTAAAGTAAAACATCCATACTGAAATAAATCCCATCGTAACAGTACTAGAAATAACTGAAATACAAATGTCCCAATGAAACAGATAAATAGTGGAAAGGGCAACACATGCCCAATAAATGAGTATGATAGATGTGGAATCAAGTTAACGAAGTCGTCTATGCAAGTGGCCTGCAACTCCCACCTAAGCTGCAGCACGTTCCTTTCAAGGGATCCTAAGCAAGACGCCCCTGTGGCTGGGCACCTGTAATACATACATATATATACAAGAGAGAGAAAGAGAAACAAAAACGGGTCAGAGCCCGATAGTGTGTTTGATTTAAAATACGTTCAGCAAGTATTTAAATTGATACAGGCCAATGCAACAACGTATTAGTGCGACACTCTCTTGAGAAATTCTCACCTCTCTTCTAATGTGCACACCTATCGCACTATCCTTCCCAATGGTTTGTCTTATCATTTATCGCAATAATCTTCCCAATGATTTAACTTATCGTAGATTACTCGTAAGATTCAAAATTTAATGATTCAATTGTTTGAAAAGACTATTTCAATTAGTAATCAAAGTTCTCATTTTAACTTTAAAAATCAATAAAGTTTTCCAGTGTCATATTATACTTTCTCAAAACAAGTATTTACAATTTGAGTCATCAACCATGTCCTACATATCAAATCACAGTAGGCAGTTCCAGATTTCAGAATTTCATATATATATATTAACTACTCGAAAATATATATATCATAACAGCACCCCAAATAATAACTATGGTGCGGGCATACTCTACTATCCAAACCCCATATCACTCACATTAAGGGGAATACAAATTCGGAATCACTCTCAAATTGTATTAACACATAATCAAACAATATTGAGGTGAAGTATAGATTCCAAGTCTCTTAGGACCGTCTGAACTATCACTGCGATAGCCTGTACCAAGGATACCTATACACAACCAAGATGCGGCGAAGAATAGAATCCAAGTCTCTAAGAGGATGGCACATGCCTGCATCTCTTAGGACCGTCTGAACTATCACATCGATAGCCTGTACCAAGGATATCTATCTTCTAGGGTACAAGTCAATATCCCCCATAAAGGTCCCATCGAGATAAGACTGTCCCCGCGCGGAAGCCTCAGGGATAGCAAGTAGCGTGGGCATGATTTTCACACATAGATAGTATATGCATACACAATCATATAACTATACTAATATTACCATATCAATATTAGTTAAATTCTCAATTCCCATAATTACGACATTTCCATATTATCATATTTTAGTAAGCACTTATAACGGTTCGTTTCTAACCTTGATTCGGTATTTTTCCAACGTACCACACAACTCTCATGTCTTTATTCTCCAAATTATAGAATTTAGTAGGTATACACATTTGTCCCAAAGTAACTCTCTTATGTGTCTCTCTCTTTAAGTCATAAATTTACCGACCCTTATGTAATTATCCTAAAATACAATCTTTGCCCGTCATCAAGGGTCCCAAAATTTATTCACATGTCCTACTGGTCTTCCTTATCTCCCAAAATATTTTATTAAGGATGCCCAAGAATTATCTCACAATAAATTGAATTTAAATCATTTAAAAAGGGAAATAGGAGTCTGCCAGGAGGGGTCGATCGATCGAAGCTCTGGGCTCGATCGATCGATCAAGCAGGTCTGCGAAATTTGCTGAATTGCAGTTACGGGTTTCATCTTCTAACTTACACCAAATTCATATTTTACAGTCCCAAACGTCTCAGAATTTGTACTACTAACATCCTAACATGATATCATACATTTCCTATTTAAAGCATGTCAATTTACGTCACTAAATATGGATTAATCATGCCATAATTCATTTAAATATTCAAGAACCCTAGAAATCTCTAAATCATGGTTCCAATCTATTTTTCCAGAAATTTCTTCTCATAAACATCATAATTTCGTGGGTAAATTCCTCTACATGGCATGGGTTTCCAGAATTATCATTTAAACCATAACTACATGCGATTCCTATCTCAAATCTTAGGTTTTCTTCCATAAAACTCATCCTAAGCATTCCTACACTAATATGAAAGATGCATCAACGAAATAAGCAAGATAAACACTTGCCTGGGATTTTTAGAAGTCTGGATTGCGGCTGATTTTGGTGTGGTTGCGTTCCCCGTCTCGCGATCTACGCGTTGGCGGTGACGACGGTGCAAATGGTTGAGTTTTGAGCCTTGGAAATGCTTGAGGGCTCTCTCCTCTCTTCTCCAATGGCCGTTCTAGGTTTTGGGAATTCTAACCCTAGGTGACAACCTCAATATCAGATATAGCCCCTCTAATTTTCGTGGGTTTAATTACCCAAAAATGTAAAATGACCAAAATGCCCTCCCGGGTTACTAATTAGGCCTAAAAACACCCCGAGACCCAAACTACACCTCCGGGTACACTTTTCTGACTATCTCGACCCTTCCGGACGCGTTGGCGCACTGAAAATGATCATACGGATAACTTATAAAATATACACTTTTATTTATCAATATTTAGTCCCGACGCGACATGGCCACGTCCCGACTCAAATTTCCAAAATTATCATTCTATTCACTCGTGACAGTCAATATAACCAATATTACATATTACTTTGCTCATTAGTAATATTCAACAAATTTTCCATAATTACTAACTCTCGTCAAGTTAATAATTATAACATAATTAATTTCCGTATTTTTATTAAATAATTAACTCACATTAAATTTAATAAATCCCCAAATTGATATAGCATAAAAATACGGGGTATTACACAAAATATCATGAAGGCTAATTTTTTCACATCCATAGAGTAGTTTCAACTTTCGTTATTTGACATTCATGTATATCTGTCAACAATGTTTTGATTATTGGCTTTCTTTTGATTTGGATTCGAGTATTAATAATTATTAGATTTAGACAATGGTTTTTTGTAATACCTTCATGGTATATTATTAACATTTTGGGTTAATTTTGTTAAACCATTTGATTCTTTTGGAATTATTGGAATTTATGTGGGACTTGAGCCTACATTTGGTGTGAGCTTCAACCTATAACTCTCAACTTTTGAGGGGTTAAACAAGGGTATTTAAACTTTAACTTCAAGGGTTTCAAAATTAGGGTTGTTAGGTCTTTAAAGTTGTTCTCTCCAATTCTATACTTATTTTGAATTATGAAATGTTTCATTCATATTCTATACTCTCAACATTTATTGTTACTGTTTTTTATGTTTGACCGCTGGGATAATGGAAACCGATGTTTTTTTAAATTTATTAGTTGCGTATTTTCCTCAGACTGCTATACACATTATGACTCTTTTATGACACGCACGCCTTGCATTGGATTATGAATTGGGGGTTATAAGGTTAGTTTTTTAGTTTGGTTTTTATTAGATCTATGGTCTTAGTATTATGATGTGATATTTTCAATGGTTTCTATAAAGTAAATTTATATTTTGGACATATTCTCACTCTGTTAATGTGAGTTTTACGGTAATATGCAACTATAATTAGCTGATTTAATTTTACATAGTTGATTAAATGTGGAAAGGTAGAATGAAAATATGCATATTTTGTGTACCGATCTTGATTCAGCAGTACTAAGTTGTGGAAACGTAGGTATCGAGTAGGTTTTATTAATATTGACGTATTGATATTAACTTCTAGTTTAACTAACTGACTATAGTTATGTCATTCTTTGGTATTATAGGTTATTTTATTCTTTGAAACTCAAATTTATTTTCTCTAACATAATTTTTTTATTAATGAAGGTGTTACTTTACTATTGGTATACATTACTTTACCAAGATCAATGTTTTTTCACCCCTAATTGGGAATAAATCCAATATCAGCTCCAATGGACCTATTAGACCGCTACAACTTAAGGGAGTGTGGAACCCTCACCTCATGATCAACACAAATGGAGCATTTCAAGTCTGCAAATGTTCTTACAGAAGTTATTTTATCGCTTCTGACCACAAAATGGAAATTACGTGACTATGCTGATTGCAATTTGTGGTTAGCAAATTATGGTTAGCCGTTCAATACTTACTGTGACTTGGTAGTTCAATACCAATTATTAACCACATTTCATGATATATCTTTCTTCCATGCTGTTTTCTTGAAATTCATGGTTAACAATTGGTACTGAATGACCAAGTCGCTATTGAATACATACCTGTATGACATTAGAGTCTTTTTCCAAAATATGATTCTCTGCTTCTTTTGCTAACTTGATTGGAGTCCGGTGGCATGGAGACTTCAATTTGAAGAACAATATTGCCTTGCAACAAGTGGCGAGTTATCCACTCAAAAATTATCATCTCTGAAAATCGTGGTTCGAATGTATCAAAAATGATGTCTCCAATGTCTTTGTGCTCTGATCATTGAACATTATTATGGTAATCTGTTCCGTTGGTGTTCTTTTGTTGGTCCGTTATACTGGGAGGAATTTTTGATAGTGTAGGCTCAATGTGAATGAAGATTCAGCTACTACAGGATGGGAATTCTGAATTTGATGACGAACATTTTCACCCATGTCATGGGAAGCACTAGCAGTAGAGAAGTAATTCTATATTAGTTGGAGAGATTCATTCCAAAAAATATATACCTCGTTGTCCAGTCTCATAAGCTTCTCTAAGTTTTCCTACAACTATATTTTCATTTGATACCGTAACCTTTTTAGTTGATGAAGTTTTCTTAGGATTTTGATATACTGGATATAGGGATGGCCTATGGGAGCAAATGCTCAGATCAGATTCTGGACACGTGTAGCAGATTAGAGGTCCCACCAAATGGGAGTGAATGATCGGATAAAAACCCGGTGTAGAAGATTAGAGGTCCCACTAAAAATACATCTTTTTTTTCATTTCTTCCATTTATTGAGATCATAGGTCAAAACCAGTCATTGCCCGATGTTTTTTGATCTCCATGTAGCATTTTTTCCCTACATTATTTTCTTATTCTCTCGACTTTGAATTATATTGTTTTACGAAGTGAAATTTGGTCACAGTTTTTTCTATTCGTATGCTATTAAATTATAAAGCACAACTTCACTATTATATCTGTTACTTTAAAATTTCCTTTTTTTATGTTATAATTTCAAGATCTTAGGAACGTGGAACTAAAACGTTCATGTTAGGAAAGAAAATCTTATTGTGGTTTAATATTATGTATGCAATTTTGATAATTTATTTATTTATTTTTTGTATTTTGAATTACACTGATCCAACAGATTTAGGTGTCCGACACCACCGTAAATGAATGCCGCGCCTAATACTTGGTATGGTTCTATCCAACTCTCTCTCCTAACTCATTCACTATTTTTTCATCAATCTCAAGCACTGTGAACATAACTGTTCGACTATAGGGGATGCTCTGAACTCGGAAATAAATACGATGGAAATGATAGGTGTCCATATACATATATGTTCGACATAATAAGCATGCATGCCACATTTGTTCAACTTAATTCTAGACGATCAAGGTGTGATACAGTTACTTATTTGATCAAGTGTTTTCAATATCATGTACAAGTTAATATTATGTCTCGGTGCTTTGGGAAGTTAACAATTCATTAGTATGGTAGTGATAATAATTATTATGATTAATGAACAATTATTATCACTGTGTGTATATAATAATATGTGTACTGCCTACATTATCTAACCTGATCGTATCTGTATGTTTTTCAGGTTCTAAAATCCATGAGAAATAATATGGGTTTTTCCCTTTTCATATTGTGGCCAAATTTGTCACTTGAGGAATATTATTCTTATTTGGTGAACTGTGCATATTCATATGGGATGAATTCGGGACCGATGTCTATATCACGAGTTTATTAAACAAAGAGGATGAGCTACACAAATTATGTTAGACCTTCAAATTTTAAATCATCCCCTAAGGGAAAAGTTGTACCTTTTTTTATTCTTTCTAGAATACTACAAGCAACTATATGGTCTGACATCTCTTAGATTATCTTATCTAGGAAAATATGTTGATTTCGTCTCTGATTTGCTTATTTAAAAGTGACTGTGTTCTAAGAAAGTTCCTATTAATATTTAAGTTTGCATAACCTTTATATACCAACTTCATGCAATTTTGTTCGAATAAGTAACACTACTTTCTTTTTAATATAAATCCAAATCCTAATTGCTGATGAGTTGTTAGGTTTTTATTGCTCCGTCTATGACCTAATGTTGAAGTGGTTGTGTCATCATCAAGATGCCATATATCATTCCTCATTCAAGGCATGGTTATAATTAATTATCTACAGAAAATAGTAATACATGGATTAAAATAATTAATTATAGTATAATGTATATAAGAAACTTTACATACTCATGTATTCATTCTCATTACTTCATTTTTATTCCCAGGTACACTAAAAGATTTTATCCAAGGTTTGGGTTCAAAGGAGCTACGTACACCATACAAACTTTGTACTATCCAGTGGTAAACTATGATACTGAATTCCCACAACATGCTAGAGTAGCACACACGCCTCTAACATCTGATCATCAATCTCGACCTCTCCCCCCATATCATCTACCAGGGTCATGGGTTGCACACTCTACTATGTTGGTTTACTTGAGAACTATATTGTATTACAAAAAGAAGAAGTGGGGAAGAAAGGGGATAATTTTAAGAAGAAAAGATTTTTCCTAGAGAGAAGTGCTATTTTTTCCAGATAGGTACATTTTGAGTCCATGAAACAATCAGTTTGTACCAAGGATCCATGATTTAAATCCTCAAAATGTAAACACGTCACTAATTATTGTTGTTATCTGATGATTAGCATAGCGAACTCAAGGTTTTGTACTGAGTACTTGCTTTATTTTACTGCGAAGATTACTTTTATGTTAGTGATGACCATACGGACTAAAGGCATCAAATCTTGGATGAGATGTTTAATATCCATATTGACTAAAGGTGGTTCCCTTTCCATATATGTTAGCAATGCATCCCCCTGAAGGTGGTTTTCTCTTGATTTGTATTTTTGTTTATTTTATATTTAAATCCAAAGATTTGATTTATGAGGGAAGACACTTTCCATTGTTCAGTTATACTTCTTTATTTGTTAATATAACCCCACCGTTTCTCGCTCATGTTGGCACCTATTTCTCACACAATTGTTTTATTTTATTTTTACCTTTATTTGTGTTGAAAATAAATGTATGCTCTTAAAATTATACTCTATTAAATAACTTTGAAATAAATATTCGTCCTTTAAGAAAATTGACCCCGATTGATACTTTGAAAAAATATAATATAATATAAAAAATTTATGATTTGACCACACGTTTCATATTTGGGAGAATTGTCATCGTGCCTTCAGGCACGGGCATACCTTAGTGTGTGTGTGTGTGTGTGTGTGTGTATATATATATATACACACACACACACGCACACACAATGAATACCACTAATGCACATGCACATATACATAGGTATAAGAACCACAAACGACACAAAGTTCAGTAAGCTTTTCACACTCGTATGGCAAAAATGTGTCCAATTACATGTTGTAAATGGAAGTGAAGGGGTGTGAACTAGAGACTAAAGGAATATCAACCCAATTACTTAAAACATGTTCACAGAGTTCTCATTTGATTGCAAAACCTTATCACATTTAGATATAGACTCATGCGTCGATATATATTGAACTCAATGAACAAACATACACAATGCACACAAGCCTAGAATTACGATGATTATACCAATCAATAGATTCATGACAATAAAAGCATAACTAGGATACGAAGTCATTGTGCAAACCCGTTGATACATCCAACCAAACTCCTCATAATTTTTTTTTCTTTTTCTTTAGAACATATCAACTAAACTAAACAGGCCTTGGCTAATTTTTTCTTTATAATGCCATATTTTGTAAAGCCAAATATTCAATGGTGGCTTTTCACGCAAAGTAATTTTGTCTTTCGTAGCCCGATTCCATTGATAAACAACACACCACCGGATAAATATTTTCCTTTTTTTTAAATCTGGGAAACGATTATTCCATGCACAAGCCCTCCATAGTCATAGAAACATGTAGATAGCTAAATTGATAGGAGAACATCTCAATTAGTTTAATTATACGTGAGAAGTTAAATTTTGAATGAGCTCGTGCATGTGTGAATTGAGGCATATAAAAATAAAATCAATTAAGAAACACAAAATCAAACTACACTATGTAAGCATGAGGAAGAACATTTTAAGGATTGAAAATCTTAACCAAAAGTTATACCCACTTGGAAGTGGAAAGGGAAAGTATTAAAGCACAAGTATGTGCCACATAAAGTGTGTCAAACTATTGATTTTTTCAAAAAAATTCACCAGACACAAAAAATTCAACTCAAAAGAGACAACAAAGAATATGTTTTTTTATTTTTCTCAATAAGACACAAAAAATAAACATAAATACAAAAGATATACACAAATCATAATTCTAGCATGTGACTAATAAAGGATCATAGACTAGAAAATAAAAAACATACATACAACTAGCATAAATATATCATGAAGTACAAAAAACTATAAATTATGTAAACAAAACTAACACATTTCACCTTTCGATTTAGCATGAGAGGTTTAACGTGATATCAGATGAGAATAATAAACCCTATTTTGTAATGTTACCAAGTCGGATCTCCTAACCTAAACAAGTGAAGAGTGAAAATCTTGGGATTGGGTGACCTTGGCTACCTTGATGAACTTACTCTTGAATTTACTAGGATCCTTTTTTATATCAGAACAAAATTTCCTAAGACGACCTTTTCGACCACAATGTGAGAAAGTAAAGACCTGACGAAAAGTAGTACATAAGGATTGACCTTTGGAAATGTTCCTATGTGATTCTCTCAAAATAGTGGTTTTGGCTTTATTAGCGAAAGCATTATAAGAATCAAAGCCTAAACCACAAGTGTCATTTTTTGTTGTACGGTTCCTAATATTTTGTCAAATTTTTCGGACCTACACTCCAAATCATATTTGACTCGACTTGAGTCTCTTAACTTTTCTTCTAACTCTAAAATGCGTGACTCAAGAAAATACCTACCCTCTTCAAACATGAGAAGCTCTTTCTTCATACCCTCCATTAAACCTCTAAGGTTATCTCTCTCACCTTCGACATACTCTATCTTCTCACGAAGAGGTCTATCACGTGTCCTAAGGTCTTCCACTAAAGCACTCTCATCAATGACCTTGGCACGCTCTCTTAAGCTAGCTTCTAACTTCAAATTGGCCCTTTTTAGTTTAATTGATTCCGCATATAATTCCTGAAAAGCTACTTGAAGTTCACTCACATCAATCGCTTCTTCATTTTCACTATCTTTTTCAACTCCACTTTCACAACCATAAAAAAACATGGGATTCATAAAATTTGGCCTTGGAAGTGTCATGTATTATAATATCATCATTAAATGAGTTCTCACTATCACTTACATAACTTTCCATCAACGCGGTAAAATTGCACTCAATGGGGGATTCAGGTCCCTCTTCCTTATCACTATCACTAAGTGTGGAATTGTATGGAATTGGTTTCTTTCCATCTCTCCTTTGTTTAGTGGGACATTAAAAAACCCTATGGCCATACCCTTCATAACCAAAACAACTTTTTGACTCGTCCGTATTAAGATCATTATTATGATTTTTAGCGATCTTCTTGGGCTTGTTAGACTTAGATTTCTCAAATTTGTTATATTCATTTTTTAGACTCTCTTTATTAGTCTTAAGAAATTTTCTAAATTTCCTTGCAAACATTACCATATCTTCCGAGTCAAAATCACCCTCATCATGTGAAACTTATTTTTCCTCCTTTTGGGCTTTCAAATAGATGCCCTTATCTTTCTTCTTTTCGATCTTAGAGGAAAACATGTACAGTTCATAGGTTTGTAAATCACCCATGAGCTGTTCTAGTTTCATAGAGGCTAAAGTGGGTAAATAATTCCACACAGTCACTTTAGGAATAAATCTATCAGGTAGGGACCTTAAAGTTTTCATTCCTTCTCGATCGTCAGGTATTTTTTCTCCCAAATTAAAAGATGAATGTACAATATCGAAAAGTGTGGCATAAAATTCATCAAAAGTTTTTTTTAATCATTTTAATGATCTCAAATTGAGTGGTGAGGTTTTGGAGTTTCAAAGCTTTTACGACACTAGTTACCTCGTGGGTGAGTTATAAAATATCCTAATCTTCTTTTGCGATTTCACACGTCATGATACGTTGAAATTCATCTGGTGAGACTGGATGAAACAAAGCATTCAAGCCTTAGGAAATAAAATTGGCTAGTTTACGTTCTTCTCAGTCCATCTCTCCACAGGTTTAGGAACACGTTCATTTTCAACTAAACATGTAGGTGGGGACCACTCGGTAATGAAAAATAGCCAAACCCTCTGATTTATGGACTTTAGTGTCGATTTCATACGAGCTCTCCAGTATGAGTAAATAGTATAATCCAAAACTGGAAATTTTAAAAACGGGAAAAATTTCATTTTTAAGATAAACACAAAAAGGACCTAAACGCAATAACTTAGCTCTCATACCATTTGTTAGTACGGAAGCCCCCAAATTTCAAAATTACTTCAATTAAGATGATGGTTCAATCAAATTCCCAAAAAAAATTCCATTCAAATTTGAAACAAAAACAAACTTCAAATTTTAATTTCTTCAAAATTAAAATTACGTTAAACTAAAATTGAAATAAAACTACTCAAACAAATGAATTTCCACTTAAACAAAGTTAACTCAACCCAAGTCCTAAATTTTTACTAACAATGATTTATTCTAAATTTTAATATAAGCCAAACCAAATTTTATCAAACTAAAATTATGGACATGATTTCAATTAAACTTACCCAAATATTAATTAGAACCAAATTAAATAACTGTAAGATTTAAACCAATTTTTATCTTGATTATCCTAGCATTCATCTATGGTGATTTTTGCAAAATAAAAATAAATAATCCCACTACGAGGCGATGTATGAAGAAAACTCAAATGGAAAAAACATCGAACGACCCTGGCCTAACAAATCCACTAGGTACGGTATATTTACAAAAATAACGACAAGAAGACTTACAACACTCGACTCAACTCTTTCAAGCCTAGACAATTCTTTCACTCTTCAACCTCTGCCTTGTAGATAACTCTGGAGTCCACTAGAATCTTGGAGTCCACCAATGGAGGCACAACCCACCATATATATATATATATATAAGAAACTTGGACTTAAACTAACTTGGGTGTAAACATAAGTGTTTACTGAGGATTTTTTCTTAAAAATTGAAACACTCAAAACATGAAATTTTTCTTTGAAAGACATCTCTCAGAAGTGCTTTTTAGATGTTGAAAAAGTTAGTGGAAAAACATTTATCCCCCAAGTATTAAGCCTGGTGAAAAGTTAGTAGGATAGTGGTTGGTTAAAATAAAAACTGCCAAAATTTTAAGGGTCCCTCCCAGGTCGTTCGAACGACTCTGTTCGAACGGAACAAGGCCAAAACTTCGTTGGAAAATATCATTCGAACGATTTCATTTGAACGAAACTTCGAACGAAAAAATAGAGTCTATGAGCATAATGTCGTTTGAACCCCGTTAGCAATGTCGTTTGAACTAGCTCGTTTGAACGAGACAATGTCGTTCAAACGACCTTTCAGAAAATCCAAAAATTATTTAAAAATTCATTTTAAGCCTAAAACATTTTATACAAAGTTCTAAAAAGATTTTATGAAAATAAAAGTCGATTAGACAAAAAAATTATCACCCATAAAAAATATTCCAAGTCTCCCTATGTATATTAGATGCATTCATACCTTTTGGAGACATTGGAATCCTCATGTTGATGGCATAAAACGTGGTACGAAAACTCGTCAAGGATGAACTTGAATATCTAGGTTGCTACTTCTTCAACATACACTCGTTATAGGCTTGGAAGGATACACAAGAACATGTATCCTATGACTTAAATGGTTTTGTCCGGAATTAATCCAAAACTACATATAGACTAAATTGAAATTTTTTGTCCATATAGGATGAAATTTTAATAAACATAATATGCATATTAATGCAAGATTACGAGAAATGCGGAAATGGGGTATTTAGGAAAATTGGAAGGTTAGAAAATTTGAAAAAAGTTGGAAAATGGGAAGTTGGAAAATTGGAAAATTAAAAAATTGGACTCGAGTCACGGATTTTAATCAAAGATTCCTACTGATATACCCGTTTATATCCTTGTCCTGGCTGACGACTATCTCCAAAACGGACGACCCTACGAGGGGCCGACCCTTCACTAGGCTCCAGCTGGCCTCCACCAGGCCCAGACGACCCTATGAGGGGCCGACCCTTCATCAGGCTCCAGATGACCCTACGAGGGGCCGACCCTTCACCAGGCTCCGGCCGACCCTACGAGGGGCCGACCTCCTAGGCTCCGGACGACACTACGAGGGTACGACAGTACGAGGCCACAATCAAGCCAGACTCACTACCGGAAGGAACTTTGCCCTCGGCCTCGTCTCATAGGCCGAGGGTGACATTATGACAGCGCGTGGTTTGGGAGACGCGTGGAACAGTGCGCGTGAGGCTCATATGACACGTGGAAGACCGTTATAACCAAATCACACCCTCACGTGAGGGAATATTATGTCATCATTGGGCATCTACAGGTGTCAATAGGGGATTGGCTAGATCATCATTCACATGCACCATGCATACTTGGGGGGTACACTACACCCCCCAAGACCTATATATACTTGTCACCTACAACCCTACAAGGGATCGATTCATTGCAACCCTAGTTAAAATTCTGCTTGTACACACATGAGAGAGAGAGAGAGAGCTGATGTGCATTGTATCCAAGGCCATTAGTGCCCATACTTAGTGGATCACACACTCACAGTGGATGTAGGCCAAATTGGCTGAACCACGATACATCATTGTCTTATTTCCTCTTATACTCATCCCCTTCTGCATACTTATACATCTCTATGGCTGCCATAGCTACTACTGTTTGAGCTCATTATCACTTATCCGGTGGTGCTAAATCTTAGCATCATCAGTTTGGCGCCGTCTGTGGGAACGAGAAGACATCTCTTCCTTTGCATAGCTTGACCTCACTGGGCACTCTGGTGGTGAACCAACCCTCCCCTGAGAGGAGGTGTTTCACCATTGAAAGAGACCCACTAAGGTTCCCAAGCTCACCAGTCCTTTCTTTAGTTCAGCTGTTCTAGCTCAAGCACATGGCACCTGAGATGCCATCACCACCACTTCCCCCGCCGGATGAGGGGGGAAGACCCAGTTCCAGTCAGCCGCCGTCTCAGTCTGAGATGGCTGATGTGGCGGCAGCCCTAAAATCTCTGGCAGCAAGCCAACGGATGATGCAGGAGAAGTTCACAGCTCTAAGCCAGAACATACTGAGACCACCAGGGGTCTCACCTGAGATGATTACTCCGGCAGCAGCCCCAGGACAGCATGAGGCCAGGGGACCACCCCAGGCACCACGCAAAGACCTGCCACCCCCTCAGCGGCGTAGGGATGTTGCTGACCCCAGGTGTTTATGCCTGGGGAGGCAAGGAAACCCTTGCCCTGAAGACTGGTATGACGATCTGGAGGGAGAGGAGGCCCTAATAGAATGTTGGGAACCATATGAGGTCTCCAACAACACTGTGCAACTTCTCTAGGATAGCAGAGGAAAGTGCGTGAGACCAAACCCTGATGATCGCCCGAGAGGCTCTGCTTTTGATCGCCTGAGTAGGGGGTCGGACTTTGAGAGGCTAGGCCCAGTAAATGACCTGCGGGATAAGTTGTCCAGCTCGAGAAGTGCGGCGAGGTCCAGGAAGGAGGCAGCAGATGGCCGACCCGAGGGACGGGATGACGGCCAAATGGAAGTAAACAGCCGACACAGGCCTGCTGTAGCGGAATCCTCCGTTCACCTTCAAGAGGCGGCAGGGGATAACATCGGTCGCGCCGACCCTGTGAGGCCCTGGAATGACTCAATCCAGCGGGTAGAGGATAAGATCGGTGATATATTGAAGAGCCGGGACCCCCTTCAGAAAGGATACACCATAGGCTGACCCTTTGTGGAGAAGATAGTCGACTTCCCTACGCCAGCAAGGTTCAAGTCACCTGTGGTCACCCCAAGATACGATGGGAGCACAAACCCTGTCCACCATGTTGAGATGTATCAATCAGCATCATACATATACTCTATCTCAGATGAGATGAGGTGTCGTGCCTTCTCCGGAACCCTGACGGGGGCTGCACACGTTTGGTACACGTCTCTTCCAAAAAATTCCATTGAAAACTTTAAGCAGTTGGCAGACTGGTTCATCCACAACTTTTGCTTTGGGGTGAGGCCACAGAAGAAGACCACCCACCTACTCTATGTTAAATAGGGGAAGAATGGGAGTCTGAGGGACTACATAGCTAGATTCAATAAAGAGAAGCTGGAGGTGGAAGACTACGAGGAAAGCATAGCTATGACAGCCCTGATTGGAGGACTCCAAAAGGGGAAGTTGTTATGGAAGTTTACTGAAGACCCTTCGAGGACGATTGCCGAATTGCTGTCGACAGCAGGACAGGTGATGAACGCCGAAGAGGCGATGGACGCAAAATGCGAAGACGAAAAGGGAGGAGCTAATGGGGGTAAGTACCCCAATAAGAACAAAAAGGGGAAGAAGAGGTCCACGGACGACAAGTTTACTGGTTATACCCCTCTGACGGTCAGCTGTGAACAGATTCTCAATGAGATAAAGAGTGACCGATCCCTGAAGTGGCCTGAGAAGCTTAGGGCAGCTCCTGGAAAGAGAAATAAGAACCTGTGGTGTGAATTTCATCAAGACCATGGCCACGTGACAGACAAATGCTTCGCTCTGAAAGATGAGATTGAGAAGATGATGAAAGAAGGGAAGCTCAGAAAGTACGTCGACAGAGGCGCCTTCAAGAGGGGCCTAGGGGACGACCCCAGAAATAAGCGAGTTGATGCATGTAGAGAAGGTCCCCAGAAAAGAGGGGACGACCCTTCTGATGACGAGGATGACCCTGACCTCCCACCGAGAGACGATCAGGGCCCCGCCAAAAGGCTTAATATGATCTCACTCGGAGTGGGAATGATCTCTGGGGGTCTAGCAGGGGGAGGGTCAGAGGTCATCGACAGGAAGGCTCATGTCGCTGAAGCTAAGGTAGTGACGAAGACGGTGCACTCAACCTCCCTAGAGGTCAAGTCAGAAAAAAGGAAGAAGGTTGATATGGACACTTTGATAGTGGGATTTTCAAGAATGGACTTCAAAGGCCTCTTGGCCCCGCATGATTACCCTCTCGTCATCACTACCAGGGTATACGGGTGCGAAGTGCCGAGGATCCTGGTAGATGGGGGCTCATCCGCATATGTGATGTTTTGCCCATGCTTCAAGGCCTTGGGCCTTAGTTGTGCCAGACTTGTCCCATACCATCATCCATTGATTGGGTTCAGCAGGGAGAAGGTTCCCCCCCTGGGGATATATGAGGCTGATATCAGGATGGGGGACGAATGGCCGAGATGGCTCACCAAGAAGGTCAGTTTCTTTGTGCTGGATGAGCATGTGTTTTCGGCATACAACATCATACTGGGACGTGTGGCCCTCAAGGGGTTTGAAGCTGTGCCGTCCACAGTCCACCAGATGATTAAGTTCCCTACCCCTTACGGGGTGGGAGAAGTTTAGGGAGACCAGACGACAGCGAGAGAATGCTACTATAACTCCGCTGAAGAAAGGGAGGCACACAAGAGGGCTACAGCCACTTACAACATTGATACCCTAGACCCCAGGGACGAGACGAAGCTCAAAAAAGGAGAGGCCGCTGAGGAGGTAGAACCCATCATCCTCAATGAGGATGACCCGGGAAAAATCGTCCAAGTTGGCAAGTCTCTGAAGCCCAATATCAAGGAAGACCTCATCAAACTGTTGAGGAGAAGACGAAGCGTCTTCGCATGGAGTCATGTAGATATGCCGGGGATCGACCCTGAGATCATGTGCCACAAGCTCAATGTGGTAGAGGGAGTGAAGCCGGTAAGGCAGAAGAGGAGGATTTACTCTAGAGAGAAGTACGAGGTCATCAGGGATGAGGTCAAAAAGTTAGAAGACGCTGAATTTATCAGAGAGGTCATTTACCATGAATGGTTGTCCAATACAGTCATTGTCCCAAAGGCCAACGGGAAGTGGCGAATGTGTGTGGACTTCACAGATCTCAATAAACACTTCCCCAAAGACAGCTTCCCTCTCCCCCGCATTGACCAGATGGTAGACATTACTGCAGGCCACGATCTCATGAGTTTTATGGATGCCTACTCAGGGTACAACCAGATCTTCATGAACCCTGAAGACTGGGAAAGGACTGCCTTCATCACTGACAAGGGGACAAACTGCTATAGGGTCATGCCCTTTGGTCTAAAAAAATGCGGGGGCAACGTACCAGCGCCTCGTAAACAAAATGTTCGAAGACCAAATCGGGAAGTCTATGGAGGTCTACGTGGATGACATGCTGACCAAGAGTTTGAAGGCAGAGGATCATGTGGAAGACTTGGAGAGAACCTTTAACACGATGGACAAGTACCAGATGAAGCTTAATCCGACCAAGTGTGTCTTTGTGGTCGGATAAGGGAAGTTCTGGGGTTCATTGTCAATCAAAGAGGCATTGAGGCCAATCCTAAAAAGATAAAGGCCCTAATTGAGATGAAGACCCCCAAGTCCATTAAAGATGTTCAGAGGCTCACAGGGAGAGTGGCTACCCTGAACAGATTTGTGTCAAGGGCCACAGACAGGTGTCTGCCATTCATCAAGATCCTCATGAAGGCCTTTGAATGGAGTAAAGAGTGTGATGAGGCTTTCAAAGAGCTAAAATCGTACCTAGGGTATCCCTTGCTGCTGTCACGACCCATGTAGGGTGAACGACTTTACGTGTACCTCGCCGTCTCAGAGTCTGCCATCAGCGCAGCCATTGTGAGAGATGAGGACGGTATACAGAAGCCTGTGTATTTTAACAGCAAGGCACTCCAGGGGGAAGAGCAAAGATACCCGAGGATGGAGAAGTTGGCCTATGCCTTGATTCATGCCTCAAGGAAGATGAAACCGTACTTCCAGTCCCATACTATGGTCATCCTTACTGACTCTCCTCTTAGGCAGGTCCTGCACAAGCCTGAAAAATCGGGAAGGCTAATGACCTGGGCTATAGAACTGGGGGAGTTTGATATTGTGTACCACCCCAAGACAACCATTAAGGGACAGGCGCTAGCAGACTTCGTGGCTGAGTTTACTTGGGAGAGCCATGAGGCCGAGGGTGGGACCCACGGGGAGACAGATATATAACAAGACAGGATCACCGACACACCCGTAGACAGGGGTGAGACAAGCACCGCTAGGAGGAAAGCGACTGAAAATGAAGAGGGAAAATACATCTTTAGACAGGGGTCCCTCTCTGAGGGAAATTTTTCAAAGGGAAAGACTCTGTGGAGCCTCTTCGTTGACGGGTCCTCCTGCGACAGTGGAAGTAGGGCTAGACTGATACTGTCAGCACCCGATGGCACAGACGTCGAATACGCCCTGAGGTTCAACTTCAAAGCCTCCAACAATGAGGCTGAGTATGAGGCCTTAGTAGCAGGCTTCTCTTTGGCCAAGTCTCTTATTGTCGGCCAGATTCTGGTCCATAGTGATGCAAGGCTAGTGGTGAATCAGATACTAGGGGCCTATGAGGCTAAGGACGAGAGAATGGATAGATACCTCGAGAAGGTGAGGTCACTACTGAAAGGCTTCAGAGAAGTAAAATTAAAGAGGATACCCAGGCTAGACAATGGCCGTGCTGATGCCCTTGCGAGATTGGCCTCGGCGACTAGGACAGACATCAGGAGGATGGTCCCAGTGGAAATTTTGCTTCATCCAACTATTGAGGACGCTGAGGGAACACTCAGTAATTTCCTGAATGTTTCTCAAGCATCTTCGTGGATGGACCCCCTGATCAGATACATTAAAGAGGGTGAGATGCCAGAAGCAAGGCATGAGAGGAAGAAGCTGAGGTACAGGGCTGCAAAATTCACTGTCATCGAAGACACCTTGTACAAAAAAAGGGTTTTTACTCCCCTTAGGTGTGTGCATCCCTCAGAAGTCCCTTGCATTTTGCAAGATGTGCACGAAGGATCGTGCTCAAGCCATATCGGGGGAAGATCCTTAGCGAAGAGGGTGATCACCCAAGGCTACTGGTGGCCGACCTTGGGGAAAGACGCCACAACATACGTAAAAAAGTGTGATAAATGCCAAAGATTTGCTACCATCCCTCATTAACCCCATCACCCTCTTACCTCCATCACGTCTCCGTGGACGTTCGCAGTGTGGGGGATTGACCTGGTAGGGCCCTTACCAAGAGCAGTCAATAACTATTGGTTCCTCATTGTAGCGATTGACTACTTCTCAAAGTGGGTAGAGGCCAAAGCGATGGTCATAATTACAGAGCAGAAGACATTCCAGTTCATCTGGAAAAATGTGATATGCAGATATGGTTTGCCCAACACCCTCATTTCAGATAACGGGACGCAGTTCAAGAATGCCTATCTGCAGAAGTACTGTGAGAGGGTAAATATCAAACAATTTTTCTCCACCCCAGGCCGACCTCAGGCCAATGGGCAAACTAAAGTAACAAACAGGACAATCCTAGATGGAATCAAGAAGAGGCTTGAGGAGGCAAAAGGAAGATGGGTCGAGGAATTATATGCCGTACTGTGGGCATACAGGACAACAGTGAGGACTTCTATCGGGGAGACCCCATTCATGCTGGCTTATGGATCAGAAGCCGTCATCCCCACCGAAGTCGAGTTTCCTACTCATAGGGTCCAAATGTACGACCCCCGGGGAAACACGGAAGAAAGGAGACTTGACTTGGACCTGATTGAGGAAAGGAGGGAGGACGCTGAGATAAGGCAGGCTTCCTACCAGCAGAGGACCGCGAGATTTTACAATCAGAGGCTGAAGCATAGGCCTATCGCAATAGGAGACTTGGTCCTCAAGAAGGCTTGGCAAAAGCCCAATAAACTCCATCCTAATTGGCACGGCCCCTATAGGGTCACCGATGAAGTTGTCCCTGGGACCTATAGACTAGAAAACCTAGAAGGGGAACCTTTTTCCAACCCATGGAACGCAGATCATTTGAAAAAATACTACCAGTAGTGTTGTAAGGGATTGATGGACCATAGTTGTAATAGGAGTTGCTCCAACAGGACACTTTGGAAAATTAATGAAAATTATGATTGGCCTCACCCTACAGTTATCAGTTCCAGTATGCATGGAAACATCTACAGAAAACCATTAATTTGGTTACCTGAACCCTCGGCTATAATGAGGACCAGTGGAGGGGACGACCCCACCACTGTTCCCAAAAAAGACGAGGGTAGACTTTATTTAAAAATCATTAATTTGGTTACTTGAGCCCTCGGCTATAATGAGGCCACATGAGGGGACGACCCCACATTGGTCCTCAAACAAGACGAGGGTAGATTAATTGGGTAAGCTGAACCCTCGGCTATAATGAGGACCAGTGGAGGGGACAACCCCACCACTGTTCTAAAAAAAGACGAGGGTAAAATTCATTAAAACCATTAAGTTGGTAAGTTGAACCCTCGGCTATAATGAGGACCAGTGGAGGGGACGACCCCACCACTCTTCCCAAAAAAGACGAGGGTAGACTTTATTTAAAAATCATTAATTTGGTTAGTTGAACCCTCGGCTATAATGAGGCCACATTAGGGGATGACCCCACATTGGTCCTCAAACAAGACGAGGGTAGATTAATTGGGTAAGTTGAACCCTCGGCTATAATGAGGACCAGTGGAGGGGACGACCCCACCACTGTTCTCAAAAAAGATGAGGGTAAACTTTATTTAAAAATCATTAATTTGGTTAGTTGAACCCTCGGCTATAATGAGGAGCAGTGGAGGGTACGACCCCACCACTGTTCTCAAAAAAGACGAGGGTAAACTTTATTAAAACCATTAAGTTGGTAAGTTGAACCCTCGGCTATAATGAGGACCAGTGGAGGGGACGACCCCACCACTGTTCTCAAAAAAGACGAGGGTAGACTTTATTTAAAAACCATTTTGGTTATTATGACCCTCGACTATGATGAGACCATATGAGGGGACGACCCCACATTGGTCCTCAAAAAAGACGAGGGAGGGGTTAGTAGCATCAACAAAGAGCAAACCATAAAAGAATTAAATATGGAAGAGAGCAATTATGGAAGGGAAGAGACGATGGTATTAATAAAACATAAAATATCAAGTGTTTTACAAGGCCATTGAACAAAAATACACTAGAAGGGTATGGGCTTCAGGCAGCCACCCTATGGAACGACATCAGAGGGCAGGGCCTCAACATCTATGGGAGTCGTCTCCTCAGTTACCAGCATTGGATGATCTTCAGATGTACCGACCCCCTCGATTTGGACTTGGGATACCACCTGGTTGAGGGCCTCGGCAATTAGGGGGTCGTCCAGTTGAATACCCTCCAGTGAAGGAAAAACAGAGGAGACGACATCGCCGAATTTGAGGACGACCCATCGGCAGGCTGTCCTGATCCCCCTCTCCAGATACTCAAGGCCGAAGCCCTGAAATTCATCTGAAGTCTTGAAGGCCTCAACAGCATCAGCCCCGGCTTTCCTGACAGCCTCTTCAAGATCAGTTTTGTGATGGGTCTCCAGGTTGATCAGGGCCGAGTCCCTCTCCTTAACGAGCAAGTCCTTAGCCTGCAGATCGGCATCATGTTGCCTCGTCAGCTCATCAAGGACTCTAGCATGCTCAGTCCTCGTACTCTCCAGTTCGTCCCTCGCAGTATCCATCTCTGTCCGAAGGTCGACCTCATGTTGAATGGCCCTCTCAGCTTCTTGAAACTTTTGTTGGTTCTCAGCCATCCACTTGGTGGCTGAGGTGAGGGCACAAACGGACTGCACAAAAAATAGATGTCAAGAAGGACCGAGGGAACAGTTAGTGAAAGAATGAAATTAAAGAAGAAGGTCAAGACCAATACCTGAGCAAGGGAGTGCAGACCGTAGTCGTACACCTTAGCAGGAGGCATATTTGCCAAGAACTCGAAGTCAGAGGCCGACGGTGTAGAGAACATCGAGGCCTTGGCTGCTCTTAAGTTCGTGATCAGTGACGAGGGGTCGGCCCTCAAGTGTGCTAGGTTCTGAGACCAGAAGGCCCCCATGCTGGACGAAGAGGTCGTCCCCTCAGAGGCTTCGACCCTAGCCCTTGCCTGAGGATTAGGCCGAAGCTCAACAGGCACCTCAGACGCCTTCCTTTTGTGGCTGTCAGCGGTCGGCTCCACCACTGTCAGCCCAGCGACCTTTGTCTTCCTCGGAGCCTGCTGGGGCTCCTTCCCCTTCTTCTTGGCCAATCCAGATAGCAAGTTGGGAGCCGTCATTTCCCAAAGGTAGTCTGGTGTACCTGCAGGACGATCTGATAAGAGGACGAGATGTTCAAAAAATGTAGATCTAAAGGGGAAACACTTGGAAAAAAAAGCAAAGAATGGAAAATGTTCAGTATAACTCACATAGTTCAGTCAGGGGGCCGACCCTCAGACCAGCTTCTTTAAGGAACCGAGGGGTCATCAAGTCTTCGAATTTTTCAAGCTCACCCTCTCTCCCTCGTCCTCTCAGATAATCTACAATGTCCTTCTCCTCCAGACTAAGTCCAGGGTCTGAACTGGCCTTCATGGAGGGGTTGGACCATTTTCTGGGGACCCTCGGAACATCAGCGGTAGGCTCCCATTACCCAGAAATGAAGAAAAACCTCTTTTCCAATCGTGGTTGGATGTTTGTGCTACGTGAAGGAGTTACTTCTCAGACCTCCTTTCCCCCAGATGATAGTATCCGGGCTGTTTGAACGAAGAGGTAATGTTGTAGCAGCCCAAAAATAGGGCAGCCGACGGCTCGTCGGTGAAATAATTCTTCCACAAAGAGATATAGCCCAAGATCGTCCTCCAAGAGTTGGGGGGGAGTTGAGAGGGGGAAACGCCGAGGGCAAACATGATATCGACAATGGCAGGGTGCAGAGGGAGCCTGACCCCAACCTTGAACATCTGTTCATAGACTGCAACCTCCCCCTCCTCATAATCAAAAACCCTCTCAGTATCAGAGGGGACCCTCATAGTTACCCTAGAGGGCACTCGGTAAATATGCCTCCATATCAGAAGGTCTCTATCCCTAACCGAGGAGATAAAAGACGAGGCATGGGAGGTATCAACCTCGTCATCCGTATCGTCGTCCTCGTCCTCATCCCCTTCCCCCTCATCACCTGCAGGAGGACCCTGAGGAAAAGCCACTTGGAAGGCATTGGGGGATAGGGTTGTCACAGGGACAGCCTCAGAGGGGATCGTACCCTCGGCCTCTCGGGGAGGGCTAAGGTCAGACGTGTCCCTTCTACTAGACGTTCCAGCACCAGTTGGCGAGGAGGCTCTCTCATCCATATCACTTGGTTTGGGATTATCTTCCGGACGAGGCGATGACCCACAAGACTCAGACAGTTCAGATGGTCTTATGGTGGCAAGAGGAATGGGAAAGATGGGTCGTACCCAATTAGGGTCGTCCCCTCGTCTCCTCTCTTCCTCTTCCTCTATCCGTCTGATCTCGGCAAAGAGTTTCTCTCTCAAGGACGGGAATTCAGATACTAAGCTATAAAGCCTCCTAAGCATTAAAAGGGAAGACCCTACACTTGGAGGAATCACACCAACTTAGCTATAAACAAAGGGGAAATTGACCAGGTTTGACTTTTGGATTAAACAAAAGAACTATAAAGTTTTTCGTCAAGAATGTTCAAGAACCTTTAACCGGAGAAGACACCGGAAAAAATTATGGGGAACTCGAAGAAAATGCAACCCTATGGCTCTAAAAAACAAACAGAATTGAAGACAAATGAAAGCCCTTAATGAAGGAGAGTACCTGATAACGAGGGTGAGTAACGCTGCTGAGACCTGACGAAACGAAGGCTGCAAGTGGCAAAGCTTACTGGTTCTAGAGAGAGAATAGCCTTGGGCGCGAAGAAGAAGAAGCTGGAGAGAGAGCGGTTAAAAAAACTCTTAAATACCCTGGCAATAAATGGGCACATTTGCCAAGAAGGGTATAATTAGGGCACAAAGCCCCATGCAAGTGTGCAGCCGCCGTGCCTTGGAAACTTGAATAGCAATGAGTACCTGCCCATGTGTCACTCACCTAACTGATCATACACGCATCTCAATTTCAACAATATCCCTCAGCCATCTGAATAGAACCTATGGCTAAGGGCTGGGGGTGATTGATATACCCGTTTATATCCTTGTCCTGGCTGACGACTATCTCCAAAACGGACGACCCTACGAGGGGCCGACCCTTCACTATGCTCCAGCTGGCCTCCACCAGGCCCAGACGACCCTACGAGGGGCCGACCCTTCATCAGGATCCAGATGAACCTACGAGGGGCCGACCCTTCACCAGGCTCCGACCGACCCTACGAGGGGCCGACCTCCTAGGCTCCAGACGACACTACGACGGTACGACAGTACGAGGCCAGAATCAAGCCAAACTCACTGCCGGAAGGAACTTTGCCCTCGGCCTCGTCTCATAGGCCGAGGGTGACATTATGACAGCGCGTGGTTTGGGAGACGTGTGGAACAGTGCGCGTGAGGCTCATATGACACGTGGAAGACCGTTATAACCAAATCACACCCTCACGTGAGGGAATATTATGTCATCATTGGGCATCTACAGGTGTCAACAGGGGATTGGCTAGATCATCATTCACATGCACCATGCATACTTTGGGGGTACACTACACCCCCCAAGACCTATATATACTTGTCACCTACAACCCTACAGGGGATCGATTCATTGCAACCCTAGCTAAAATTCTGCTTGTACACACAGAAGAGAGAGAGAGAGAGAGAGCTGATGTGCATTGTATCCAAGGCCATTAGTGCCCATACTTAGTGGATCACACACTCACAGTGGATGTAGGCCATATTGGCTGAACCACTATACATCATTGTCTTATTTCCTCTTATACTCATCCCCTTCTGCATACTTATACACTTATACATCTCTATGCCTGCCATAGCTACTACTGTTTGAGCTCATTATCACTTATCCGGTGGTGCTAAATCTTAGCATCATCACCTACGTAGCCTATAAAGGCATTAATGTCCACGTAGTTCGCATGAGGCATAAGGGTGGGGTTTATCCCATAGATTGAAACTGGATTTTTTATAGGTATGTGTGTAGAGAAATATGTCTTAATTTTGAAAAAGTGTGATGGATAATCCCGTTCGGAGTTTATGGGTGTAACCCTCTTTTGTTTGTTTTGAATTTTTTTTAGAGAAAATAAAGTATGTGCAATGTACTACTAAACAATGCAAGATATGAACTAAAGTAAGAAATAGATTATGAATCTAATGTATTTGCAAAAATAAGAATATTAAAGAAAGATGGGAGGATTTGGGCATTCTTTGAAGCTTGATCTTTTATCTTGGAAGAACTCCCTCGGATGTGGGATGAAGGTTAGATGTGAGAGAATCAGATTTTGCTAAAATGGGTATGAAAAGGATGGGAATGTAAGCTTGAATGGAATTTTCCATGAAGAAACTTTGCTGATTTTGATAGTATGTTTCTGAGATCACTGATGTTTATGGATTTGAGGTGTGTATAGGGAGTGAGGTCATGCCCTCTATTTATAGGGTAATGGGTGGTAACAATCGCTATAGCCCTATACCTCCCAATCGGTAGGTAACCCTAGGCACACTGTCGATAGGCAGGGAAATGGACCTCATGTAGATTTTCCTTGAAAAATGACGTAGAATGCAATCTATTGATCTGAATCGCGTACGGGGAATATTGTTAAAATTTTAATTTAGGTACCTTCAAGATCCCTTTCGATCGCTACTCGGTCTTGGAGTTCACTTTGGGTCAAATGTGGATTGAAAGCGCATGTCGGTCCTTTGGACACAAGATCGTCGAACGAAAATGGATCGTTCGTCCGTATGGTAAGTTAGAATCACGCATAAGGTGGATCGTTGAAAAGGTTAGGAGATGAATCTCTCGGAGTAAAACGGATCGTTTATCTGCACTGTAAGTCAAAATCGCGTATGGGGAGGACATTGGAAAGGGAATTCATTACCCTTCATATATTCATTCAATCTCGTTTGAGGTGAAGAGTTGAACTTGGTCAAATGGAGCTCGAGAGCGCCTGGTGGTCTACGGATCGATTTTTTGGGGAAAATTGATCGTTTGTCCGAATGATTATACCATTTTATGCACGAGGTGGATCATTGAAAAGGGGTTTCAGTCCCTTAAATGATTCAAAGAGATTTTTCTCTGATGATGAAGTTGATTGGGGTCAAATCGGAGCCTGGGAGTGCCCGGTGGCCTCCAGATTGATTTTTGATAGTGAAATGGTTTGTTGGTCCAAACTGTTATGTCGATTAATGCACGGGGTGGACTATTGGAAAGGGTATTAAGAGTCCTTTGAATATTCAATGATATTTCTCTCTAATGAGAGGGTTGACCAGAGTCAAACGGGGCTCGAGGGTGCCCAATGGCCTTTAGATCGGTACTCCGAGTCAGACCTAGGGTTTGTAGTGAAATGAGGAGGTTATAATAACCAAAGAAGATACTTAAGGGGTCTTAGAATCTGGTGTCTATAGCACCCCTCGACGGGTGAGCTTGGAACAAGTGAAAGTCGTCGAATAGATACCACATGATGTTTAGGAGGTCAAATTTGACCTAAAAAAGATGACAACTTAGGGCTGAGGTCAATTATGGCCTAAACGAGGTGATGATTGGGGGCCGAGTCAATTCCGACCTGAAAGAGGTGCCAAACCAGTCCCATGATTAATTCTAACCTAAGAGAGGTGACAACCAAATGCTGAGGTCAATTCTGACCTGAAAGAGGTGACAACCTAGCGCCAAGGTCCATTGTGACCTAAAAGAAGTGACGATCGAGGACCGAGGTTAATTCTGACCCAAAATAAGTGATGACCTAAGGTCGACATCATTTCTAACCTGAAAGAGGTGACCGATGTCCGAGGTCAATTTTAACCTCAAAAAGGGTAACAACCAAAGGTCGAGGTTAATTCTGAGCTAAAAGATGTGATGATCGAGGGACGAGGTCAATTCTAACCTAAAAGAGGTGACAACCTAGGGTCGAGGTCAATTCTAACTTGAAAGAGGGTGACGATCGAGGGTCGAGATCAATTCTAACCTTAAATAGGTCATGACTGATTGTAGAGGTCAATTATGTCCTGAAAGAGGTAAAGAACGAGGGTCGAGGTCAATTCTAACATAAAAGAGGTGACTACTAAATGTTGACGCCAATTATGACTTGAAAGAGGTGACGGTCGAGGGGATGATCGAGGGTCGAGGTCAATTCTAACCTGAAAGCGGGTGATAACCGAGGGTCAAGGTCAATTCTGACCTGAAAGAGATAAAAATTGAGGTTCGAGGTCAATTCTGACCCAGAAGAGGTGATGAACAAAGGACAAGGTCAATTCTAACCTCAAAGAGGTGATGATCTAGGGTTTGAGGTCAATTTTGTCCTGAAAGAGGGAGATGAATGAGGGTAGAGGTCAATTTTGACCTCAAAAGAGTGACGACCGAGGACCGATGTCCATTTTGACATAAAAGAGGTAACGATCGAGGGTTGAGGTCAATTACGACTTAAAAGAGGTGACGACCGAGGGTCGAGGTCAATTCTGACTTAAAGAGGTGAGGACTGGGGTTTGATGTCAATTCTGACCTAAAATAGGTGATGATCGAGGGATGAGTTCAATTCTGACATGAAAGAGGTGATGACCGAGGGCCAAGGTCAATTCTGACCTGAAAGATGTGATGACTGAGGGTCGAGGTCAATTCTAACCAGAAAAAGGTGACCAATACTATGGGTCGAAGCTAATTCTGGGGGTTTATGTTTTCTTGGGGAAATTTGGAGACTGCACCGGGGATATGTATCTTGCCATTATGCTAGGGAAGAGGGAATAATTCGAGGGTTGGATTTTTCTTAGCTGAGAAACTTTTTATTTTGTGGTGTCGTTTGGAGACACTGACGGAGATATCCAATTATTTTTGGGAATTTCACTAGGGAGGCAAGAGTTTTGATGGGTAAATAAGTGTGGTAAAAATGTTTTTCTTAGTGAAAAAGGTTCTAAAATCCATTTGGTAATTTCCAAGGAGTTTTCGGGATTTTCTGGCTATTTTTTGGAATTTTTGTACAAAATTTCAGAGAGGGTTCCAACCGACATGGTTTGAAGGGTGCCAAATGGCAGTGGCACAATTCGTTGGGGACCTCGAGCAGGTGGAGGGAAAGTGCCAATAGATCCGTGGCAAGGAGATGACGATCGATATGCCCCTTAGCCTCCTATTAAAAGGGGGTGGGCTCTCCTCATTTGTCACAACTTTCTAACTTCCCTTCTTCTGTAATTACCTTCTATGAATAATTTTAACCTTCCAGAATCGACATATGGTTGATTTCTCAAGCAGTGCGACACATATGGTGTGGCTCAGTGTTGATGATTCGACAAACTTGGAATGGAGGGCTAGTGTGACCCTTATAATGGGCAGCCAAAATCTTTAGACTTAGTCTAGCCTGTGGTGGATGAGGAAACCCTCTTGTGCCAGTCATCGTATCATCGTTCTTCTAGGGTCGTGAACCCTGGTGGCTATGTAAGTATTGATGACCTTTGGTATTCTTTTCTTCTTTCCCAGTGATATGCCTTTTTGTTTGGAATCTGACAAGGGTTTTTTCCTTTTTATCTTTAACATACTGATGTATCCATGTCGACTCTTCTTTCCCGACGGACGACAGGGCTTAAGGATGTTTGGGAGCATCTTCAGTTGGTGGTGCACTGGGTGGTATCATCAGTCAGTTTTGGGAAACTAGCATTTGCGCTGGATGAGATGCCTTATTCGACGACCGTTCTTTGTTCTCTAGGGGAGAGGTGGTGGGACACCACCCACACCTTTCATTTTGTCTTTGGGGATACGATGGTGGCTCCCATAGATGTGCAGCAGCTATTGGGGTTGGATTGGGATTGGGTGCAAATTGAGGTGGATAGGGACATTGTGAGTGACACCAGAGGTTGTGACAACGACATTGGGTGATGTGGAGAGGGTAGTCTATGGGGACTTTCTCCATTTGTCTCTTTTGAGGGAGTTATTATTGCATAGGAGCATTGATGAGGAGGATGGGTGACAGGTGTGACAGATGGCCCATTTGTTTATTCTGTTGGTTTTGGGAGGTTTCTTGGTAGCGATGAGTGGTGACATCGTCCACTTGTCTTTTTTGCCATTTTCAAGGGTGTTTTTTAACATCCGTCTTTATGACTGGGGGAGCCTATCCTTAGAAACCCTTTATTCTTCTCTTAATTCATTCATTCAGTGCTTCTAGAAAATGTTTACTAGGGCCATGTATCTTCTTGACGTATTGTTTATTTTTTGCATGTTCTTTAATGCATTCACACTTCCTTTATGCTTTTCATTCTTTATTTCTTGATTGGTGACCATTTGTCCTTTTCAGACGTGGTTCTATGAGGTGATTGGGTTTAACACCCAATTGATATCTTTGAAGGACGAGTATGTTGGGTACTTATGTCGTAGGTACCGATGGCGAAAGTCCAACTGATAATCAAAGAAGTCTCTTTCTTGAGACAGTGCGTTAGGTCTTAAATTGCCTGGCGAGTGAGCGGGTAATTTCATACTCGTCATATGATGACACAGTGTTGGCATATTATTTAGACATTATGTCGAGCTGGTTGTTGTCGCCCAGCATATATAATGTGATGCCTCTCGCCCATTCGGGTTCGAGTTGGCCAACGGGGTCCTCCCACAGTTCAGGTGGTTCGTCTAATCAGCGGCAGCGACGAAGTAGGAGGTTCCTTTCATATGGCCCCTCCCTCCTACAATATTCAGCAGGCTAATGGAATGTTGGTGTGTTTGCTGCACCATCCTAATGTGATAGATCCATAGGAACTAGGCTTATCAGAGGAGGGTCTCCAGCCAGCGGTAAATTTTTTTATATCTTTATCCTTTTGATTTATTGATTTCTTTCTTTGACTTAGACTGATTCATTTTCTATTTTCTATTTTTTCTTGCATCATATCCAAGTATCAACCACTTGGCTGAAGGACGTTCGGGATTAGATAGCTTCGAAGACTACCCGCATTCGTGATGTAATTTCGGTTCCTTCTTATCTGGCTCCATTTGCCTCGTCTGAGTAAGGGTTTGGCTCGAGGAGTGGAGGTATGTCATCTCGTCGCCGAGGTAAGAGAGTGCGTCACTGGGAAGGAGGCTCTTAGGGGGAGAGAGAGAGAGGGAGAGAGAGAGAGAGATAGAGAGCATATAGGTGGCTGAGAGAAAGAGGAAGAAAAATGTGGGTTCCGGTTGAGTCCCGTTGTATTTTATTTTCTGCCTATAAAATCAAAGTATCACAACAAATATCTATGCAAATAAAAGGAAATTTTTTGTCAATTTTTGTTTTAGTGACTTAATGCACATGCTTTTTTACTTTGTTATTGAGACCATAAAAAGAACGAAAAATTATTTGGGAGAGACTTTATTTCAAAAAATAAGGCAAGTAAAAAGCATTTAAGACAAGAAAATTTGGAATTCTTTGAGAATATAAATTACTTATATCAATTTCTTAGATTTTGACAAAAAAAGAAAAAAGTGAAATTTTCAAAATAGGGGGTTGTTGATTGGCATGAACCCTATCCTACCTATAGGCATGTCCGTCCAGTCTAATTAATCTAAGGTTTTGATTGAACTTTCTTCAATTGCTTGATACTTGGTGCGGTCAGACTCCCTCTGATTTCTGCAGGTTTCCCTGTCTTTGTTTAAGGGTTTTCAAGTATAAATAGGGGTGTGGGTGGAGCATTTTCTTCAAACCTCCACATTCTTTCTCTTTTGTATTCTTCTTTTCTTACTTTGCAAAATGGCTCTCCCTGGTAATGTTGAATTTGCTAACTACCTCAAAACCTTAGAGGCGGTGTTCTCATACAACATTGATTATAATGCTTTTAACACGTGTCGAGTCTCGTTATGGCATAATCGGCCCATTTTGTTGAACATGATGATGTAAGCGGTAGAGTTTTGGTATCCTGAAGACCATATCTTTCACTTCAGGTTGGACAAGGTCTGCCCGTCCTATGAAGATTTATCTGCCATATTGGGTATAGGTCCCAGTATTGCGGCAGTTATGCTTGATTTTCCAGGTCTTCTCAGGAGCTGTTAGCGGGACTCCTCCATATCTCGCCTTCAGTGGCTAGGTCACTGGTAATGGGAGGAATGATCTTTCTTCCAGATGTGCTACATTTTGTTCATTTCTAGGATGTTGGTGATGCAAGATATGCTGGAGTCGTCATTTAAGGCTTGGTTTCAAATCTGTTGCTGGTGACTGGGAATTTATTATGAACCCACAACTTGCAGCCATTGCTTCTTGTATGTCATAACATCGTAATCCCATGGGAGTGATATTGGTAGAGACTTTGAATGGTTTGGATGCTTGGTGGGACTACCGTTCTAACTTCCTGAGGGGTAGCCCCGTAATGCTATTTATATGGCTATCAGAGAGGATCCGTGTGGCAGTCCTACCTAAGTAACCTTTTCCAGTTGTGCCAAACTTCTTTTCACATTATTTTATCAGTGTAGGCATGGACATTGAAAGATGGGAAACTTGGTTTGTGGAGCACGGGACTCGAGTTTTACGTTGATGAGTGCCTTGGTGTAGGGAGCTTCTACCCATTCAGAAAATGGGGGAATAGCAGTATGTTCGGTTTGTTGGCCTTAGGTAGACCACTTTCAATTTTCCCTTACGACTTCTGCACTAATTTGGCCGGGAACAGATTGTGCCACCTTAAACACTAAACTTCTTTTTGATGGAGGATTCGATAGAGCATTTGCGCATGCGACTGGCCTCTTCATGGGGGAATCACCGACCGTTGATCCATCCATCCCAGCCTATTGGAAGAGTCTGACATATTTTAGGGGACTACATGAAGTGGTTTATGGAGAAATTTAGTTTCCAAGATGCTTCCTCTAGAGACTGGACAAAGGAGGTTGGCCATATCTGACACCATGACAGGAGGTATTGTGGTTTTCCCGAGGCTAGTCCGGGCTTACCATTTGATGGAGCATCTGAGACACTCTATTCAGGAAGTGGAAGTTTTAGTACCCTAGGATGTAGGTGATGACGGGGTTGGTCCCTTTGGAAGTTGCTTCTAGGACCCCTTTTATTTCTAAAGCTTTGGTAATGGATGTTTAGTTGTGTGTTTTGAAATAATTTGATGGTTATTTTAGATGTAGTGGGGCTTTTTTTATTTTGTTTTAGGAAGGTAGGAGTACACTGTAAAAGGGAAGTTGTTTGACTCCCTATGCTGATGTAATTATAGCGAAACTTCATAATAATGGAATATAAAAGTTTTTTATCATCTAGTTGTGCATGTTGATGAGTTTTTTCATTTGAATTATCTATACCAATCGCTAAGGAAAATATACTCCTTTTGTTCATGTACATGATAAATAAAACTTTCGTTCTCAGGGATAAGAAAAGAACAACATTTTTTTAAGAAAAAGAAGGGGGTCGTGGTCATATAAACTGGATGAGGTACCTACGTAGCCCTGAGGGTTTTGAAAATTTTCTGAGTTTTAAGAATAGAGATTTTGAGAGAATCAGACCCCACGTAGTTCTGATTAGAGGGAGATGAAGATTTTTTTAATAAAAGGGAGATAAGAGTCGTAGCGCGCCGAGATTTTAGACTAGGGGTAGATTTTCTTGAGACGGTCCAGGTTGACTGGACGTTCCATCTTTTCTCCATCAAGGTCAGTGAGTGTAGCGGCGCTGCCTGATAGGATCTTCTTTACGATGTAGGGGCTTCTCCAATAAGGTTTGAATTTCCCTCTGGGGTCCTAGATGGGCTCTACAAAATCTTTAAAGGCCAAGTACCCTTCTCGAACACCGCAGCCCTTGACTCTCTTATCGAATGGTCGCATAACTTGGAGATGGTACCCTTGATGCCAATATTTTTCACTCACTTTTCTTTCAAGTATGACGTGCATCAAAGGGATTTTAGCTCCACGGGTAGGACTGCTTCCATGTCATATACTATAGAGTAAGAGGTAGCATAGTAGAGGTTCGAACTGAAGTATGGTATCCCCAAAGCGCGTAAGGGATTTGGTCATCATAATTTCGACAACTCTCAGTCATCTTGCTAATGATGGCTGTGAGGTTCTTATTAGCTACTTCAATTTCACTATTAGTTTGGGGTCAGTAGGGAGAAGATTTTTGTCTCTAAATCCCATACTTATCAATCACTTTTGTGACTTCTGCCTTAAAATGTAGCCCATTATCTAATATCATCTCGTATGGGACCCCATATCGGTAGATGAATTTTTTCTTGATAAATTTGGCCACCTCCTTAGCATTTGGAACTGCATATGATTCGAATTTAACCCATTTAGTGAAGTAATCAATGGAAACTAGGATGGACTCGTGACCAATGGACATATTGGGTGTAACTTTCTCTATGATATCGATGCCCCGTACATATAATGGCCAGGGAGAGGTCATGTTGTAAAATTTCCGTGGAGGCAAGTGTTGGAGGTTGGAAAACTGCTCAAGTTTGAGACATCTCCGAACATAGGCGGTGTAATCTTGAGCCATGGTGGTCCAATAGTAACCCTATCGGATGATTTTCTTGGCAAGCATATTTCCATTCATGTGGGGTTAGCTCTCCCCACTGTGGATTTTCTACATCATTTCCTTAATGTCATCCCCTATGATTCAGTATAAATGGGTTCCATCGAAGTTTCTTTTGAACAGTTCTCGATCACAGACGATGTACTAGGAAGCCAGTTTACGGAGGGTTGCTTGGTCTTTCTTGTCAAAACCTTTGGGATACCTACCATGCTTGAGGAAGAACCAATTATTGTAGTACCAACAATCAACTAGATTGTGATCTTCTTCTATGATGAGCTCAATGTGGTAGCAATGGGTTGGATTATCTTGCTTTTGGATAAGGAAAGGGGCCATTGTTATTCCTTCAGGCATGTCAATCATGGAGGCTAAGTTAGAAAGGGAATCAGCTAGGTTGTTCTTTTCTCAGGGTAGGTAGTGGAAGGTTATATCTTGGAATTAGGAGGCTAGCTCTTCTAGGTGGGAATATAAGGGTAAGAGTTTTTCATCCTTGAATTTCCATCTCCGGAGTACTAGACCGGTGATGAGGGTTGAGTCGCCATTAAAATCTAGGTATCGAATTCCTTTCTTGAGAGAAACTTTGAGGCCTACCATGCACGCATTGTATTAATTCATGTTATTTATCAAGGGAACATCCAACTTAGTGGTAATGGGAGTGTGAGAGTCATCAAGGTAAATTAAGAGTATCGCAATGCCATATACTTTCTTATTGGCGATGTCGTCAAAGAACATTTTCCAACAGAGATCTTCTAGGGAGGTTCAAATGATATTCTCATCCGGGAACTCATAAATCCAAACATAGGCTTCTTCCATTGGGTAGTTAGAGAGGTAGTCAGAGATGTCTCTTCCTTTTTATGTATTTCTACATGGCATACACAATATTGAATTCGGCTTGAAACATCAACCATCAGCGATTGGACAGGCAGGTTTCTCGAGTAGGTACTTGATAGGTTCCATTCGGGATACAAGCTTGATGGGAAAAGGTGAGCATGTAGTGCCTCGATTTTTGGGTGCCCCAGGTAATGGAAACACATTCTTTTTCCAAGGCTGCGTAGTTAACTTCGTACCCGACCAACTTGTGACTGGTGTAGTAGATAGCTCTTTCTTTCCCGGATTATTCTAGGTATTAGGCTATAAAAGCCCTAGATCTAGTGTCATTTATTGTTAAGTACGGGAGTAGGAGAAGACTAGGATGCAGCGGCATGAGTACCGGAGGATGGGTTAGGTATTATTTGATTCAGTCAAAGACCTCTTGGCAGGCTTCATTTTAAAACATAATGGAGTCCTTTCGAAGGATTTTAAAGATGGGCTCACAGATAGAAGTCAACTGGTTGATGAAACGACTGCTATACTGTAATTTCCTGAGGAAACTTTGAACTTCCTTCTCCATTTGGGGTGGTGGAATCTCAAGTATGGCTTTTAGTTTTGCAGGATCTTTTTCTATCCCTTTCACAGTAACCCTAAATTCCAAGATTTTTCCCTTGGTAATGCCCAAGACACATTTCTGCGGGTTAAGTCACATCCGAAATTACCATAATCATTCGAGGAACTTTCAGTCTTAGATTTGGTAATCATATCATCCACATAGACCTCGACTTCTTTGTGTATTATATGATGCAACATGGTTATAGAAACCCTCTGATAGGTAGCCCCTGCAATTTTAAACCAAATGGCATAACAGTGTTTGAGAAGGTTCCTCAAGGGGTGTTGAATGCGGTTTTCTCTTGATGATCCAGGTGCATCTTGATTTGATTATATCCAATAAACCCATCAATGAATGAGTAAGAGCGTGACTGGTTGTGTTGTCCACAATCATGTCGATATTGGGTAGCGGGTAATTATCTTTTGGAGAAGTCTTGTTCAAGTCTCAGTAGTCAACACACATGCGAAACTTCCCTCTTGATTTCGGTACGAGTACGATATTGTCTAGACATATGGGATATTCGATCACATGAATGAAACACGCATTCAACTATTTGACCAGTTCTTCTTTAACTTTGACCAACCATTCAGTGCGGAGCTTATGCAATTTTTGTTCAATCGGTTTGCATTCTGGGAAAGTTGTAATCTCATACTAAACTATTTCGAGATCCATTCTGGGCATGTGATCGTAGGATCATGCGAAGACATCCACAAATTCCTTTAATAATTCCTCGAGTGACACATGCTCATGCTCGATAAGGGTGTCCCCTATCCCAATCTCGTGCAATTGGGTACTAGAACCAAGATTAATAAAGATAGTTACATGTTCATTAACTCAAACACGGTTATGTTGTTTGTTACTAACCTTATTAGGATCAGTTAAGAATTGTTCATTTCAAAATCATCATCATCAAGATTTGGATTAGAATCAATACAATTAATGTAAGGCACAAGAAGATACTCAAATTCTTCATTTATTTCATTGATAGGAAAACAACATTGAGAACCTCATTAAAGGAGGTCTCGATTACATTGGAGTAAGGAGGAAGAACAATATAGGAAGAAATAGGATAGACATCTAGGTTGGGTAGAATTTCAATAGGTGTAACTGCTCAAGCATGCCAGTTGAGGACATGTGCATTAGCATCTTTGATCAGGCGGGCTGAGATTTAATGATGTAGCCCTTGAGTGGATCATATAGAGTGTGAGCCCCAGTGACTATAATATAAAAGAATCCTCGGAGTCACTTTCCTCAGAATCTTCGATATCGGTTATGAGTGGTTGCACATGATGTTGGGAACTTTTGGCCCATTAGTAGTTGTCTTGGAAAAATACATCCATTTTTGGTTTCATATTCTTATCCACATGATCATACCAAGGTTAAGAAAAACCACAAAAAGGGAAATCTTCACCCTCTCTGATGAATCTGCCTTTTAAGGAATCTCTTGAGAATGTCTTGACATGTTCTAATCTTTGCTTCAGCCGAGGTTAGTGGATCATTTGGAGTTCTTATGCCGATGGTTGATAGCCTAAACCGCAAGGAGGAAAATCTTTTTTTAACACAATGGGTTCAAGTATCCCTAGATGTCTTCGTCCCAGCCATAGTCCGGGCATGAAGTGCATGTTTTTAAACATCTATATCACATTGGCATTGATAAGAGGGTTATACTTCAGACAAACCTTATCTTTGAAATCGTTCCCTGCTAAGAGTAGAAGTTAACCTTGAAAACCTAACAGAAGCATATTATTTGCCCCGTGTTATATCTCAAGTACTGGCGTAACACCTCGTATGACTACACCAAAATGGGTAAATTGGCACCCTTGCAGTGGCTAGCCTTGTTAGGGTCATTGACCGTGACAAAAAACACGCATTTTTTTGTCACGGTCATTGACCATGACAAGCCCGTGACAAAGACTTGTCACGGTCAATGACCGTGACAATCCTTATAATATTGTCACGGCCAAGGACCTTGACATGTCTGTGACAAATGTCCCAGTAAAAAACCCTTTCGCCTTCTTTTTTCCCCCACCGATTCTTCCCTCTTTTTTCTCTCTCTCTATGTTTCTCTCCCTCTCTCTCTACTTTCATGTTACCTTCTCTCTCTTTCTCTCTCTCTTCCATTTATATATATGTGTGTGTGTATATATATGTGTGTGTGCATGTGTGTGGTGGGTATGGGGTAGGGAGAGGGTGGGGTGGGGTAGGGTGGGGGAAGGGGGTGGGGCAGGGTGGGGGGAGGGGGCAAGGATAGGTGGGTGGGTTTTGGGGTAGGGGTGGGGGGTTGCGTATGTGTGTGTGTATATGTGCGGGTGTGTATATGTGTGTGTAGTGTGCGTGTATGTGCGTGTTTGTGCGTAATGTCCCTTCTAAACGAATTGATTGGTTTTTAATTTTTTTTGTAAATTAATATATGATTGCCCCTGATTGTAAATTAGTAAATTAATATACGATTAATTATGAAAACAGGATTGCCCCTCATTGTAAATTAGTAAATTAATAATTGTATAATTTAATTGTTAGTTTAATTGAAGAAAATAATTAATTGAGTAGATGAATTAGAAGGAGTACGGGATACATTTGTTGTTGACATTGTTGTTGGACTATGGTGGATCGATGTTGGGTTGGTTAGTTTTAAAAGTGGCATGACCACTGGATTATTGTCCATATGGGGGTGGGATTTTTAAACTTTTTTTGAAAATTACTTTGTATATCGAACAATATATATATAGTATGATAATTAAAATGAAACATACTTGAAATTACCTATATTGCGCATAGATACTAGCCTTCTAGTTCTTATGCGTATGTATTCAATAGCCCTTAGACCTGTTCGAGAGTCATTACCCCTGTAATGAGATCTCTCGAATTGTCCCGTTTGGACAGTTTGGGACTGCATAATTTCTGTATAATATTCTTGCTGGATTAAAGTTGTTACTTTTGGGGGAAGTTCAATAGTCGTATCCTAATGTTCTCTGGGTACATACTAGATTGACAAGTGTGACTGTTATTTCAATTGATCAATTGAAATAACACTCACACTTGCCAATTTCAATCGGGACATCGTGGTTGGAATGGTATGTACCTTATTATTTAAGATCACACCTAAAGACAGTTGAAATTATGGGATTGGGGTCGAACAATGGAGTTTAACAGTTGAGGTACTTTGTGAAGAATGCCAAAGTTTTGGAGAAGACTATAATAAAGATAAAGGGTGGTGTTGAACAATTAAAGCTTCCAAAGTGTTCAAAGCAAATGATTAGTAAAATAAGTATATTAATAAGAACATTGAAACGACAAAAATATAGCATGACACGAAGTTGTCTCATTTGCATATTGTTTCTATTTTGAATGTATATTTGCATTATCTCTAGTTTATTTGGATATATTATGTTTGAACAGGTACAACGTTGCTATAATAGGTACAAATATACTGTTGGGAAGTGGCAGTTACCATACTGCCTAGCAGATTTTTTTCAATTCTGCCCAGAATTGTCACGGTCATTGACTGTGACAAGTCCGTGACAAAGGACGTTGTCATGGACTTGTCACGATCAATGACCATGACAATTTTTTTATAAACTATCACAGGCTTATCACGGTCATAAACTGTGACAAACTTGTCACGGTCAGGGACCGTGACATGATCGTGACAATTCTAACGAGCTTGTCATGGTCAATGACCGTGATAAAAAAAAGTTGTCTCGCCAAGAATTTTCATGGTCATTGACCTTGAAAAGTTGAACTTGTCAAGGTCAATGACCGTGACAATTCGCCACATTTAGTGTAGTGGTAGTTTTTTATGATTTTTACATATTCGATTAATTAAATTAAATATGGGATATTAATTGATAATCCGGATTAGAATAAATATTAACTAGCGAAATAAGAGTTAGTATTTGTTAGTGAGAACTTTATTGACTATTACTGAGTGAATAAAGTAATATATAATTGTGGATATGATTGTTAAGTGATATAAATTTTTGTGAGTGAGAAATACGACAGTTATAGAAATTAAGTCGGGACATGCGTGTCAGTCGTGTCGGGACTAAATTAATGTGTAAGGACATTATTTGTCACAATTTAGTGCATTGTATACCTCTACAAGTCGTTGAAGGATTGAGAAGATTTCATCTACAAGCGATAAATACAAATTACAAGAATTATTCAACGTTCAAGACCAACAAGGATGAATTTGGTAAAATTTGTTTAAGTTCTATTTACATTTTACATTAAAAGTGTTGGGATATTTTTGTGAAAGATAAAATATTTTTTTATTTATGAAAAATTATTTTTATTTTCAAGAATATTTACCATAAAAGTTTTTTGTTCGAATAAACGTTTATGATCTCATGAACAGTTTTAAGTTCTGAGGTTTCCAAGATATTTAAAAGATTGAAGCTTTCTGAGTTTCGTGTATGATGTCGTTCGAATGACATCGTAACTGGTCCAAACGAGACCGAATCTCCCTCAAACAACATTGTGTTGTTCGAACGAGATGTGTTTTTATGAGACACATCACCGCCTTGATTTTTAATATAAATTGAGTGTCAGACTACTGAATTTCGTGTGGAGAAACACTAGTCATCATATAATACTTTTATACTATTCTCCAACTATTTAAGGGTTCATAAATTTTGTTTTACAATTCACAATCCCAATTCCTTTTGTGTGAGTTTTTTTGTGGAACCCAAAACATAGTTTGCTATTGCTCATACTTTGTGGGGTGATATATACAACCGAGTTATACGTGCTATTATGGAGGGAGTCTCTGCAGAGTTCTATGACTCCATGTTTGGACTGCGTGTCCATGTGGTATAGCTGCGTGGGAACCATTTTTGATTTATATCCGTCGCTTTAAAGGTTTGACGAAGACACAATGCGTTACACGTCAAGGCAATTATCAGGTTTTATGTAAGTCAATGGTCTTGTAAACATGTCAAAGTTCTATAAATAAAAATCCTTTGCCCTCAGGGTTATTTTTCCTGAACTTTGTGCCACATACTTTATTTATGATGGTTTAAAAATTGCATGCACATTGCTATTTGAATTTAAGCGCTGAATTGATTTGATTCATAAATTGACACCAATTAAATAAGTTTGTGATTGTAATTTACGCATCTATTCGAATCTTTATCACACGTAGAATTCTCAAATTGGTATCAGAGGAGGTTACGCTAATTTATCGTGTATTCCTATTTTTCGCAAAAAATTGCGCGTTATTGATTTTTTGAAAAAATGAAACTTTTTGAAAGTTCGTCTCGATGTTTCTAAATGGAAAACTTATATAGTTGATTACCAATTTTTGACGGGTGTAATTATGCTAACTGGAAATCCCGAATGAAATCCCGTTTAAAATCAATCGATAAAAGAGTTGGGTCATTTTTGAAGGAGGTTGGAATCCTCCCAATAATATCACGAATTTAAAACATGTGTCAGACTAGACTGGGGATGAGTTTCTGTAGAGCAATGCCAATTCATGACGACTTAGTGAAAATTTCTGACATGTCACCCCTAATGAGTTCCGATTTATATGACGTGCACCACGTCTAATGAAGCGTGGGATTTTTGCAACCCATCCGTCAAAGAGTCTAAAATTCAAAATTTGACAACTCAATTTGAGACAATCACTATGTTAGACACTGATGGGTTTCACGAGTTTTATACACGTTTGTCTGATATTGTCAATACGAGGTTTTACCTAGGTGAGCCTATACCCGACGCACGAGTGGTTAAAAAGATTTTAAGTTCACTGCCTAAACTTTTTATCCCTAAAGTGACCATTTTGAATACCTTAGGAAATTTGAATCGTTTCAAATTATAAGAGTTTATAGGAGACCTACAGACGTACAAAATTGACATGTTTCTCGACACTATCAAACCTAAGGATAGAGGGATAACACTTAAAGCCCATTCTAAGAAAAAGAAATCGAGTTTTTGTGAGTTCGATTCTAAGGATGAGTCTGAGTTTGACATGGCCCTACTTGCAAAGAACTTTAAAAAATTTCCCTAGTTTTCTAAATAAAATTCTTCTAATAAAAGATTTTTGAAGAAAAACAAAAAGAAAGACAACGCTAATAAAAGTGGTGAGAAGAGAAAGAGGGTGAAGAAAAGTTTGAAAATTTGCAATGTTTTGAGTGTGAGGAGAGAGGGCACAAGTCATTTGAGTCTCACACTAGAATTAGGGGAGAGGGCTATCCACCCTTAGTGATAGTGAGGGAGAAGAGGGAAATGAGAACGATGAGTCCGGAAAAGGTTTAGGACATTGGATGTGTGCAGCTTTTTCGAGTCGTGTGAGCAGACCCACTTTCTCCCACGATGATGAGGACACTTGTTCACGTGATACCCCCGAGGAGGTTTTGAGTGTTTTTAGTGAGTCTGAGAGCGAGTGTGCTAGTGATGATGAGAGGGAGCTCCAGATTGCGTTTCGAGAGTTGCATGTCGATTCCTTAAAGATAAAAAAAATTGAATAAAAAATTAGGTCTCGAGGTGAAAGATTTGGATAGAGATATTGAGATCTTGAAGGAGTTTGAGGAAAAATCAAGTCAACTCGATAAAGTGTAGTTTTATTTGGGTTAATAGTTGATTGCTTTGAATAGGGAAAAGACTGAGCGTATAGCCCGCGTGTCACAATTAGAGACATGTCTTAATCACGCCCTTGAGTCTAAAGTCACTTTGGAGAACACATCTAAGAAGGTGGGAAATATGGTTCTCAATCCTGTTTTGGGGAGTGGTGAGAGTTTAGGAATAAGTCATGACGGTGCGTCTACTTCGTTTGTTGCATCCGAGTCAGTTCCTACTTTAGAGTTTGATTCACATGACTCTCGACCCGACCCACCTACGTGTCCCGTACCTATTAGGAGAGCACGTAGGAGACATTGTGAGAGAGGTGATCCTAGGTCGGTTTATTTTTACTCCCATTGCAAAAAGAGTGGACACCTTAGGGAGTTTTTCTTTAAATTTGATTATGTGTTATGCTTTACTCCTACACATGTTCGCACACATGCACCCACCCATGATTCTTTGCTTGCAAATAATGATAGAGAGTTTTCATATATTAGAGAGCAAGTAAAGTTCTTAGTGAAGACTTCACACGACTTGATGGAGTTGTTTCACAAGATGTCACCATCTTGGGAAAACTCCACCGCACCTAATGGATGAGGTCTAGACATGTTTGCTTGCATATGGTGATTTGCATGATGACATTTTTTACTATTGCTAGTATGTACCATTTGTATTATTATTTGTTAGCATTATTGTTTGATTTTCTTATATTTGGTACTGTTTTAACATTGTTTTGGGTCTGTTTGCCCATTCCAGGAACTGTTTTTTCAAAATTTTCTTACTGGAAAAAACTGCACGATATTTTGAATATAGGAAATTCTGCTTTTCTCATTCTAATGGAACCTTTCTATCGCGAAGCCTTATCGCGATATTCTCTGTCATTCAAACGACCAGGAGTCTCATTTGAACGACCCCTAGAATTATTTTTTGTTTGTAGACCTCTGTTTTATCTTGTTATACTTATTTGGTACTACTCGGTTGTTTCTGAATAGTGTTCAAAAAATACAAAAATATTTTCTTTTTTTTTTAGAAAATTTTGAAAAATCCAAAAAGATTTGTGTATGTTGTTTGCACCTTATATGAATTGACATTTATGATGACCAAGTCACCACTTCATGACATATCCATGTAACTATTTGATAGTGTTTTCAGACAATATATTGTGTCATGCATGTGGTTTACAAAGTTTGGAGTCTTTGAGATGATATAGTGTTACTACATACATGATTTACATTTCTTGTCCTTTATTGCACACATGAACGGATTTGTTTGACTTTTGTTCTTGTCTATGACATGTTGGTTGAGTGTTTACATATCAATTATGTCTATACAACGAAACAAATGCGATAAAACTTGACAAAAAAAAGTAATGCATGTTATAAACCGCTTGTGATTTGTGTGATTTATTTTGGAAAATGGAAAAGTCCTGCAAAAGGTATTTCTTCCTTTATGACAAAGCCACCGTTTAAATGGACATAAAAAAGTGAGGATTTGAAAATTATCCGGGGTTCAATGAGGTTTAAAAGAGCTCGAAAAAAATTGAAAGGCAATAAAAAGAAAATTATGCCAAAAATGGGCCAATAGGTTTTTTAGTTTCACCACCTTATAAAAAAATAAAAAAGCATCATCTTTCACTAAGGGAGTTTGGATGGAATTTTCAACGGTTTGCATGTCCTTGAAAGTCATGAAGAAAACATTACATAGTTTTGGACATTATTGGTGTGGAAATCTATTATACATTGATTTGTTGATATGATTAAGGCGATGTCATCTAAATTCAACAATTTTTACACCTAAGGACTATCTTGATGTTCATTCGTTAGGAGTACACGTATATACATAGTGCATGCATGTCATGATTGAGTCAATTTTCCTATCGAATTTGCTCAGAGCCATTCATTACATATCCATGACTTGGTTATCTTGTATAAAATCATGGTGTGTGATTTTTGTAACATCATTTTCGTATAAAAAATCTGAAAAAATAAAAAATAGTTTGTTAGATTTGGTTTACCGTGACACACCAATTTGTTTTATGTGATTTTTGATGAAAGGCACTAATACTAAAAGATTGTTTACAAGGTTAATAACAGAATGTTATAAATTTTGTAAACTACAAATAAATTTTTTGGGCAAAACTCTTTTCGAAAAACACAAGATTTGTTATAGATATCTTTTCTGATTGTATGGATTAAATTTGATAGTTCATTGCATTCTTTTTAATTTTTCATAAACATTTACTAAAGTTACCATGCAGCCCCAATCACAACAACAGTTAAAAACATTCAAAGAATTGCACATATGAATTTTTAACTTGGTAAAACCCTTAAACAAGGAAAACATCCACGGTGCCCTCTATGGCACAAAAGAAAAATCCACTAGAATAAAAATCAAATTACAACTCTTAAGAAAACCAAAAAGATCCTAACCTAAGTTCAGAATGTACCTACTTGAGATTCTCCACTCCAAAGGTATTCTGAAATGGACTAATCTTTTCTTGTTGCTTCATTTCTTTTTCTTTGATCTCATTCTCTTTGAATTCTGATTCCAGTAACTCTCAAAATCCAAGTGTTGATACGAGAAATCTCCCGTAAGTCGTTCTCATATCAGCAAATCAAGTATACTGTGAATAATAAGCAAATAAAGCAAGTAAAGATAGAGAATAGAAGATATAAAGTGGTTCAACCTCTAAAATAGTCCTACGTCCACTTTGTTGCTCCATTGTCATTATATGCATTGCATTGTACAATATAATCGTGCCTAAAGAGGCGTACAAGTTTGAGTATGTAACAACCCGTGTTTTTATTATTTAATTTAATTAATTAATTGGAATATTCGAGAAAAATAAATTTATTAATTTATTAATTTTTATTGGCTAAATATGTTTGTAATGATTTTAGAAGAATAAAACTTCAAGCGGAATTGAAATCGGAATTAAAATGAAGTTTTAATTGAATTTTTATTATATACAAGAGTCCTTAAAATATAAAACTCTCTTAGAGTCCTCAAAACATAAAATTCTATAGCAAAAAAAAGTATTTAAAAATATTTAATGGTTTCTTAATGACTCTATAATGTAGCCTTATCGTGTGAGGGTAGATTTTGAAACCCGTGTTTTGTAGCCTTATCTCGTCTTCAGCTAATTCTCTGTAAAATTTCATCCAATTCCAACGATCCGATCGTCCGAAATAAATTTTTTAGTGTTTGTATCTTATTAGAGTTCTATTAGGATTAGGTTTCTTAATGACTCTATAATGACTCTAATTCGTGGGGGACTTCTCATAATCACTTTTTCTCAACCTTTTCACTAGAGAACATTTCTAAAAATATTTTCTCTCAACCATAATCATCAACCTCCAACATAATCAAGGTTTTGCCACCAGATTTGAAGGCTTATTTGGGGTTTAATCAAGTTTGTTCAAGAACACTCTTTTGCTAATTTTTCGCAAGGAATCCAGATTTCTAATCATATTTTCAACACGGTCTTTATAGGCATGAATACTGTATTCTTTTCCTTTAGTATTATGCATTTTAAATGTCGTCGAAACACTTAATTACATGTTTTCTCAAAAATAATTAGTAACTTAATTAGAAAAAGTGGATACTAATTATGGGGCTATTTTTATAAAATCTTTTAATCTGAATAATATTCATAACCCTTGGCTACGTAGGATTCATGAGTGATTTTGGGTTTTATTGGGTAGGTTGCATGTAGAAAAATCCTATCTTTAAAATAAATGATTTTTGGGTGCGTATAACTCATGTAATACATGTAGAGATAATAAAATTTGGTTTTTGAGGTATATATGATGAAAACTTTGTATAATTAATTGAAAATAATTAAATGAGATTATTTGAGTATTTTTGATGTTGTGATAATTTAATTAAAGATTTCAATTAATTGGACTATCATGCGTAGTTTGGAACATTGATTTATTATGCATATTTGTGTGACTTGTTGGTATTATTAAATATCTTTGTGGCGATGGGTCGATTGGGTATTTTTGCTCTCCCTATATTTTAGGATGCCTTCTAGGTATGGGACTACTGGGTAGGCCTTTTAATGATTTACACCTTCTAGGTATGGGACTAGTGAGGGTAGATTATCACGGTTTTATCATGTCGGGGGTGGGCTGATTTTTATCACTTTATCGTCGTTACGCTAGTTTAGGTACGAAACTAAGTTGTGATTTATGTTAGAAAATCTTCCTATACATAGGTTAGGACGTATTGATAACTTGGGGAACCTTAGTTATGGGACTAAGGGGTATTTTGAGGATATCACATAGATTAAAAGGGTAGGGTGATTATAAATTGAGAAATAGAGAATTAATGCCTAAGATAAAAACGGGTATTAAAATTTGTGGCGACATAATGTGTCGGGTCGACAGGTTAAACTGGTCAGAGGATGATTTATGTCGTGTCATGTGTGGAACCTTGTCATGTGTCGGGGCCGACAGTTTAAACGGGTTAGAGGATGATTGACAAGGGGAAGTGTGACACTTTAATAAAAAGTGAGAACAATAATAAAATTTGGTTAATTTAATTAAATTAACATCGTAGGACTTGAGAATTTAAAACCATATTGGTGTGCAATTATAAATGGGGATTTTTGTGGGTAGTTACTGATTTATATTTATCGCGTTTAATTATTCCGTTTAAATTAAAATATTATATTGTGATATTTATTGCGTATAATGCTACTGTCTGGATTCAAGAATCTTATTTGAGGAGAGTAGTGTGTATTCTTGCTCAGGGCTTTGGCTCTGACCCATGCGTTGACTAATCTTTTTTCAGGATTTGATTTGAAGAAGCTGTATAAGTTTATCAGAGTTATGATTCGAGGTGCAGCTGGAGTTATTTATTTTATGGCATAGTTTAGTTAGACTTTCTTTTCCAGTCGTATTATGAGACATCATTGGAGTTTTATTTGTCCATTCGGTTCCAAAGTTGTTTAGAGGATTTCTTTTGGGATTATTTCAGATTTTATTTAATCAGTATTGGAGAATGGATTTTTGGAGTTAGCATGTGATGGATCTTTTATCGCTTAGTTGTTTATGATCATTTGAGATTGATTCAATTATTTATCTTATGGACTGATTTATTTATGTCTCATATCTGTCTCATGCTAAGAATTGTATTTATTTAGTTCACGCCTGGCATAGTTCGGCGGCGCTGGCTAGCCACCCCGTCTGTCGAATTTTATGGGGTGTGACAGAGTATAAAGGAGAATACATGGTAGCAGTGAGTATTCCGGTGTGCCGGAGAGGTGACTGCAATGTAGATGTGTAACCCCCAAGATGTATGTTGAGGTTGTGTAGAGAGAATTTGGCAAAGTTCCATTGTTTATTGTAGACTCTGTCCACGGGGTAATCTATCCCTTATTTCTAGGTGTGGTCTTCTATTTATAGGAGGTATATGAGCTGCGTCATATGCCCTGAGCACGTGATGTATGTCAAGTTTGGAGTTTCTATAATAGAGAGGAATGTGGACTATAAGGCCAACATATTGAGCGATGCATCCTACATGAGGCTAAAGCCAAAAGTGTCGCACCCTCTATGAGGTAGGGCCGTAGCTTGTACATATGGTCAAGTGTCATATGCCGAGCCTTGTACTGGATAGGGTCGCACCCTGTGCCAAGTGGGGCCGCACCCTGTGCCTAATGGGGCCCGCGGCCTATAAGTATCTGTACATGCGGTATCCTCCGTGGAAGGGTGCCACATTTTCACTATCAATAAGTTTCCAAGTCGTAGTGCCGATAGATTACGATTGGGGATGCGACTGAGTAGTTAAGTACTCTTAAGGTGCCGCGGTACTTTCAGGGTGACGCTTCGTCTTCCCGTGCCCTCTTATATAAATTTTTCTGGTCGTGGACTTCATTACGTTTCAAAAAAATTTGAGAGCAAATCGACAGTTGAAATCTGTTTGTTTCTTCCCTTGATCTTTTCGATGAATTTTCAAGCCTGCTTACGGTGGTTCTGAGGTGGTTCACAATGGTTTAAGGCTGATCAACCGGATTCCTTCATTTTTAGGTAATTTCCCAACCATTTTTCACCCTCTTTAAGTATCTCCTTCGATTTTCATTCCGAAACTCCACCTGATTGATAGGAACTTTATGTGACAGATTATGATAAGTAGACTTTTTCTGAGAATTAAACTCACATATCTGTTCGAAATTGAACTCTCGCCTATTTGATTGATAGGAACCTTGAATTCAATCTTCGTATGATAGAAAGTAGGGTTTCACGAATTGAACATCTGAATGTACTTTCTTGATCTATGATAAACAACTGATTTTGTAACTATGATTGCTCCTTTAGGAATGCTTCAATTGTAAAGATGGTAAAAGTCTGCATTTGTTCCTTGTGTTCTTAAGAGAGACCCTTCATATTTTGGAGTTTTGATCTTTAATTTTACAAATGTTAAGTAATCATATGTTTGAGTGAGTATCCGCGGCATGATAAAAATTCCCTTCACTAATCTAGGGCTTCCCTTAATCCATGCAACATTCCAACATTGGTTTAGGCCCTAGGCGCGACCTGTGGCAAGTCATGGTTGCGGCCTATAGCCTCTAGGTAATCCATTAGGTTTAGATTTAGACTCTGCGGCATTTGAGCCCATAGATTGATGATTACGGGCTTAGGTTCTCAGATTAGAGTCACCGGTGTTTTAGCCCATAGTGACCACGGTATGTAAGGAAATAACACCTATCAAATCAATATGTCGCGGTGATAATTGTCTTTTAGGGCTCTAGAACCAAACACTTGGCATATTTATCCAATCTTGTTAATCATTTTTATTCACTTTAATCTTCATATAACTAGTCCAGCTGCGGCTTTTTAGACTCTTTTAGAACCATATTGGATGCATCACCTAACTACGGACTCTGCTTTTCAGGTACTACTGCAGCCATATGAACTATGACCCAAACGAATTTTGAGAGGCTTTTGGGCGAAGCATTTTGGAACCTATCCTCATTAACTTCCTTTCATGCCTCCTTTAAAGTCAATAGGGCCTTGTCAACTGAAGGATTTCCCCAACTGCGTAGTACTAGATTTAGACTCTGCGGATTCTGCCTGTGGGAAGGCTTTTGAGACCTCGCCAATGGAAGAGGGAGCCAACTCTAGTAACCAACCAATGGACATAGAAGATGACACCGCAGTAGGGTATGCAACTAGTGTTAGGGATGAACAAGCTGGCCCATCTGGGAGGGCTGAGAGGCCTCCTGCTGCACTTGATATCCGCAGTATTATGACCCAAGAATGGGTTGATCAAGTAGCTGAGGACTTCGAGTTTCTTGAGGGCCTGATGTTCTCAGCTCCTACAGCAAAACAAAGTCCATGCACGAAACTTGTTGATGGGATCTGCTTCCCACTACATGCTTTCATTAGCGGGCTGCGTCTACCAGTCCCTGTTCTCATCAGAAGAATTTTCCAAGCAATGAGGTTAGCCCTATCCCAATTAGGTCCCAATGGCTGGAGGGCCATTCTAACAGCCGTCGTGTTGTGGGAGAATCAATTCAAGAGGGATATTACTCCCGTGGAGTTTTTCCACTTCTATCGCCCGAAGGAAACTCCGTGAAATTTACTAGTTATTACTACTTCTCTGTCCACGGCAGGGACGAGACCCTTTAGTCTGGGAGGCCTACTAGTGTAAACAACTGGAAGGGCAAATATTTCTACATCTCTGGAGAAGGGTAGGAGATTCACGCTTAGGAGAGCGAGAGGGTGAGATCGTTTAGGATGCCGCGATAAGGTTTATCAGAAGTGAGGGTGACCGGTTAATTGTGAAAGTAATACACTACTGTTTTAATCGATTTAAAATAATTATCTACTTGCGAAATTTTTCCTACTTTTTGATCTTTGACATGGAGGCTTTTGTTTTCCCTTGTTTTTCTTTTATTATCCCCGGTGTGCAACAGCAGCAGTCGGGACCACGAGGATAGATCCATTATTTTCATGAAGTAGCTGTGGACTCTACATATTTGATTAGATGCCTCACCTTATTTTATCTAGATAAGATCAGTCATTTTAGTTTCAGTTTTGGGCATGTACCCGTAGATTGATAGGTTTTTATTTTACTGTCAGATATTTATTTTTTAGTAGTCCGCTTATTTATTTAGTTTACTCAGTGGATGTTATTTTTTGGTGACCAATGATTTTTCCAGTTCACATTTATTACTTATTTATGAATGGTGATTATTTCATTGATTGTGATTGCGTGGTTTATTTGTATTAGTTAATTTATATTTTTATTGTGACAGTAATGTTGAGAATCAACCATACTAAGATCCTTGTTTTATTTTTGTATATGATTTTCCACCCAGTATTAAGATGCTTGTCACAATTAATGGGCTCAATCGGGTGTAGGGTGGAACATGCTAGACAATTAAAGAATAATCTCTTTTTTCTAGATTTTAGGGGCTAAGTACTTCACCCTTTATCATTCAACCTTTTATATTCTTTAACCCTATAAATATTACAGAACTGATTCAGAGAGACAAGACTTACCACCGTTAGACTCCCTAAAAAACAAGATTGTGCCCATCAGAGGCCTTCACGAGTTGGCCACTAACTGTGAAGAGGTCGTACCGATGGCCTTGAGGATCCTAACCATTGTAAGACGCAGGGGGAATCTGGACCCATATTAGAGGAAGCACTCATTAAATCATATGTTATGAGATAACATAGATTAAGCCCTCTCTTTAGGCTTACATCCCTCAAAGTGACATTCTACTAAAATTGATAAGTCTTCCAGATAACATTCAGTTATTTCTCTATGATATGCGAGGCATAGTGAGCTCTACTAGCAATGTGGGTGTTCAACATCCCCTTATATGTAATCACATTTGTAACAGGGTGAACCGACCTACTGGGATGAAAAACTTATGGCTTAATTTTTTACTTCACCAGGGGAGGTAGCGAGACATGGGGCCTAACGACTAATTGAAGTTTGGGGTCTAATAACTTGGAAGGATAAATTTCCTTAGTAGACATAGTCTAAAAGAGGATTTTTTTTTCTTTGAGAAATTATATGGAAATAGGAAAAGTAGATGATAGTAATTAATAACTCAGTCCAACCCAAGGGGCTTTTTTATAGCCCCAAAGCCTAGAGTTCTAGGCCCTATCAATCTTTGAGATCAGACGCTTCAGTCTTCTCATTCACATCAACACTCTTATCCCCCAACACCTTTCCACATCCATTTGCAAACCCCTTCCTAATGTAATATAATCATAACAGAAATCTTAGCGTCTAGTTATGGCTATACCCATATTTCACACGTCATAACATTTACCTATGGGCAACTAATACACCAACATTTACCTAAGTGGCTATTAAATGTTGACCCTTGTAACCTTTGTAAAAACCTATAAGGGACTACTAATAATACCTTATTTCACACTTGTTAATTAAAAGATTTATCCATTCCTCAACTTCCCTTTGATAATTACAGAGGTCTTAAGGATGAACTTAGACCTTAGAAAAGTCATAGTTTCCCTCATAAATGTCTGTTGCACTTATGGGAAGATAAGGGGACCAGAGAAGACATAAGTAGACTTTGGCCCTTCCCAATATGATTAATCTTTCCAATGAGTTTTCTAAACCAAGATCACGGACCAAAACACTAGGATTCCATCAAGGCTGATGCTTAGGACTGACCTCTGTCTAATGTTGATGACCTACCAAGGTCCCTTTTCCCTTAGAACTGAGTGTTATTATCGAGTGGACTCTCAAGGACAACCTATGACAATCCTATAATATCTCCCAGTCCCTTAATCGTCCGAAAAGGCATCTACGATAACTTGTAGAACACTATTACACGCACCACCACTACTAAGCTCCACTTTCATTGAATGCTCCCAGAAACATTTAATGCTATCAAAAACCACCTACAAATACTTTAATCAACACTCCACCACCTCCTGACACCATCAAACCACAAAAGACACCACACCCATGATGCGACAGTCCATCCACTTCATGTCTCCGAGTTTTTATATAAACAAGGTAATGATGGAAGGATTGAGATAAGTTCAATAAATTTGACATGGATAGAAAACATAGTTCTAGCATTCCATAAGTTTTTTCTATTTATTCCATATTCACAACCCATTTTTTAGAGCCTATACTTGTAATACACACCATTTCCCATTGGGATACACTTTGTACTTCTTGTTGAGCCCTAAATAAGTATATAGGTTCCCATAGATAAGTCATTGAGTTACTTCATAAGGTCCTTTGGACTAATGATGAAAGAAGAAAGACCTTAAACTCCCTTAACCAAACCTAAAGCTGTATCTTAAACTATAACACTAATTTACATTCTAATAAACAAGCATAATAGCTTTGTATAATGAATGTAGGGCCATCTCCTGAGGATCGAACCACCTTAAATCATTTTCTCACACTTTTACACGCACTTTACCAATGAGTCTAAGGTATTTTATGATTTGAACACTCATCACTTTGGATCCATGAGATGAAGAGAAAGAATAAAGGGGAGAGGTCGTTGAAGATCTTATCACTATGTGCATTGATGCAGAGAACGCAAACAAGGAATTACAAATTAGAATTAGTTTAACCCCATTCCTAAGAGAGGAGAACATTAAGCTATTGAAAGATAACGAAGATTTGTTTCCCTAGAACCAATCAGACATGATCGGAGTGGATCATGAGGTTATGGTCCACCACCTCGGCATGGGCCCAAACCACAAGATAGTTTGACAAAAGAAGAGGTTATTTGGCCAAGAGTAAAGCAACTCCATTGCAGAAGAGGTTGACAAGCTCTTAGTATTTGACTTCATCACAGAGGTCAAGTATCCATATGTAATACCCCGTAATTTTATTGATTTTTATTTAAAGGATTAATTGAATTAAATGAGAATTAATTGGGAATTAATCTGGATATAAATACTAGCGAGATGTGAGTTGGTATTTGATTATGATGTAAAAATTGATTATTTCTGAGTATATGTGGTAATATATGACTATTGAAAATATTAAATTGTCGCGAGGGATAAATATGATAATTTGGGAAATTTAGTTGGGACGCGCGTGTCAGTTGCGTCAGGAACGAAATTATTTAAATTAAAAAGTGAATTATATTTTTATCAACCGAATGCTCATTTTGAGTGCGCCAACATGTTCGAAAGGGTCAAAATAGTCAGAAAACACTAGCTGGGGGTTTAGTTTGGGTCCCGGGGCATTTTTAGGCCAAACCGGCAACCTAGAAGGGAATTTTGGTAATTTTAAAACTTAGGGGATTAAAACCCACTAATTTTAGAGATAATTTTGATATTATTAAAAGGGACACTAAGTCCATTATCAGCCAAAAAGTAAGAGAGTGGGCTACGGAGGTTTTTTAGAGAAGTTAGAAGAGAGGCTAAAGGATCTATACCAAACCATCTCCCCATCACCAGAAATTGGAAAGGATTTGTGACCGGAAAGAGGGAAGAATCAACCTTGAAACACCAACAACAATCTGAAGAACGAATCTAAGGCAAGTGATTTGATATTATTAATTGCAATGAATATTTCCTCCATGTTTAATGTAGGAACCTTATATGCTGAGAATATTTTTGGCGAAAACCCAATGGATCGTTGTAGAAAACTCTTAACCTTGGTTAGGAATTGCATGTAGAATGGTTATGGATGAATTTGGTATTCAAATACTTAACTATACTGATTTATGATGAGTAATTAGGCACAATAAAATTATGTGTTCATGTTCATAGGGTTTGGGGTAAAATTTGGGGATTAATGATAATTGCATGTGGATTTGGAGGATTTGACCCCCAAAATATGTTAAAGGCGACCAAAGAGGATTTAGAGTAGTTTAAGAACATTAAAATGCTATTGGGATGATCTTAGGATGAATTTAGATAAGAGAAAAATGAATAAAAACGAGTTGGGAATTTTCTGGGCGTATTCTACCATCTCGTTAGAAGACCTGCCCAGGTCGTTCGAACGACCTCGTCTGAACGAGCTTCTAACGAGATGACGGTATCCCTTCTAATGAGTTCGTTCGAAGAATTCATTCGAAATACCCTCGTTCGAACCACCTCATTCGAACGAGATTTCTAACGAGTTGACAGAATGCCCTTTTTAGGCCTGATTTTATTTCAAACCTTCAGTAGACTTATTTAATTGAGTGATAACCTTCCCTTATTAACCAGTGAGTATAATTGTGAGAGCTGAGTACGTTGAGGATTAAAACATAGAATTAAGTAGTAAATCGGATGACATCTATGGGCTAGGGTATAAGTAACTAAAATTACGACGTGAGAAGAGTTGATAACTTTAATGTATATAAATCGGGGACTTGTAAACGTATAACATTAAATGATGGTATAGGGATGAGAAATATACCTCTATAAATATTATGGGGTACCTAAGATGTGTGAATGCTTGGTATATGTAGTTATTTGTGTACAACATACCTACCATACTTGTTATCACGGGAGGTCGGCGTTCGATCAGGGCCATCTAATATATGTGTGCCTACTAGGGGGATTTAGAATGGTACCTCGAGGACATAGGTCAGAGAAGGGATTATTGAGAAGTTAATAAGTCTTCTGATCATGGGAGCGTAGGTATTTGCGTGACCCATGTGATGTGAACTATGTTCGCCTCCATTATATGTGCTTGTTATTTGTCGAAACGGTTCCTGAGAGATTCAGAATGCGTGATCCTTATGTACGTGATGTACCGGGATTTGATAGCAGAGTATGTGTGCACCGCAGCTTAGTCTAGGGGTTACATTACTGTATATTATGATGAGATTGATATACTGAATTATTGAAATGAACTGTTTATATAAGTACAAGTGTGAATTAATGTAATATCTTTGTAGAGTTAAAAAGTGGAAAACACTTAGTAATTATTGAAACTAATTTCGAGGAATGAAGGTAAAACTCTCAGTTTATAATAAGGCATCAGGAATTAAACCATGATTATTAAAGTAAAAGTCATGTATATTTAATTGGACTAGTTTGATAGTAGAATATCTAGAACGGGTACGGGTACGATAGGTGTGAACGATTAGTTGACAGGTGAGGAACTCATGTGAGTGCACGCACTGTCATGTATTTTATATTCACTGCTTAATCTTATTAAACAATTGCTGTATTTTAAACTGTTTTCACAATCGGGCTCTGACCCATTTTCTTTCAAATCTATTTTCTTGTAAAACCTTTTAGGTGCCCAGCCACAAGGACACCAAGTGTAGGAGTTCCATTCCAGTGACGTGATGTAGCTGTTGTGGAAGTTACAGGACCTCGATTGTAGACGCCTCCACTTTCTATCTTGACTCTATTTCAGATTTACTCATCTGTAGAGCATGTCGCCCCTTTTCTTTTAGAGACATCTTACTTACTCATTTTTGTTTCATATTTTGGGTTGTAATTATTTAGTGATTCAGACTTTGTATTCAGTTTTATTCAGTACTTCGAATTATTACTGAGGAGTGTTCCTCCAGATTCATTATTCCTTTATCATTGTAATGTGACTGTAATGTGGTTGTGATATCATTATTCCATAATTTAATACTTGTTATTGACAACTAACTTTTTAAATATTAGGTGGCTAGTAATGGTTAAAAAAAATTTGACATTGATGCTATGAACTGAACCAACTTGACATTTTGAATTAATTTGAATAAAGGAGTAGCTACCCATTATTTAATTAGTCGGGGTGTCACAGGTGGTATCAAAGCATCAGGTTCTAGTGTCCTTAGGATCTGTACGGCTTGTTATGTTTCCGCGTAGCTTTCTTTGATATAGAGCCCTATATTTTGGGATTGTTGTACTCTATAATGTATGTTTCGCTCTTCAGCTATTTTGAGATAATAACTGCAAACTAATAAGACTTTACTCTCATTTCAGATGCGTCCACGACGTGCACAGCAAGTTCCCAGCGATGCTCAGCCCGAGCCATAGCATGCACTAGTCCAGGGCACCATGAATGCCGCAGAGGTTGCCGCTATTGTATCCCAAGCGGTAAATGTCGCCCTCGCAGTTGTGCAGCGGGCACCACCCTAGGCGCCGGCAGTAGCGCCAGTTCAGGGTCATGCATTCTCGTCTGCTTGGGAATGTGTTCCTAATGCTTTTCAGAAAGCACACCCTCCGGAGTTTGCATGTAGCTCCGATGTCGTTGTGTCCAGCCAGTGGAAGAAGGACATTCAATGACATTTGAGGATGTATGAGTGCACGGAGGTACAGAAACAGATACTGGCTACTTTTAAGCTAGTAGGATCAGCGTTGCAGTGGTGGGAGTCCATTACCACCACGGAGGAGAGAGACATCCTTTCTATTCAGGAGTTCTGAGTGTGGTTCGACTGTAAATATTTTCCATCAGTCGTTCACACCGAAATGAGGAGGAAGTTAATGAACCTCAAGCAGGAGGGGAAGACCGTGGCCGAGTATGAGGCCGAATTCACTAATCTCTTGAACATCGATCCTGATGAGATTCCAACTGATGAGAAAAAGATTCAGAAATTCATGGATGGATTGACTTGGAGGATCCATCAGCACTTGTTGGGTAATCTCTCATTGGCCACTTATTCTGATGTGATTAACGCAGCACTGCTTCACTACTAGGACCACCGCTTTCACATGTCAGAGAGTAAGCGATCAGGAGAGTCCATCCATCAGGGCAGGACAGGGGGAAATGGTGCTAGCGGGGCACAATGGGCTCAAGGTCAGCATAGGCGGGGAGATCAGGGTTCCCAGTAGGGGGATTTTAAGAGGTTTAGATCTGGGGTTTTCAGAAATGGTCAGGGATGTTTTCGTCAGGACTAGTAGGGTCAGCACGGCCATCAGGGAGAGCACGGCCAACATGTCCAACAACAACAGTTTCATCAGGGCCAGCACAACCAGGAGAGGAATGGAAACGGCCACCAGGGTCGTGGGCAGCAGGGTCAGAGAGGGGGGAATTTTTCGGGGAAATGTTTCACTTGTGGCAAGATTGGCCACAAGTGCTAGGAGTGTCATGAGAGGGGAAGGGCCCCATAGCAAAAGCAGTAGGGTGCTCGACATGATCCCCAGAGACCTATGTTTCCCGTCGCCCTCCCAGCACCACCACAGATGCCAGCTTTGCCACCCATCCCAGCAGTCCCAGTCCAACAGGGACAACTTCAGTACAGGCGAGTTTATCAACTCCAGCATGCCGCAGTCCCACAGGATCCACCTACTATTGAGGGTATGTTCTCTATTCAGGGGACTATGGGGCGTATTTTATTTGATACGGGGGCCACACAGTGTTTTATTGCCACGAGATTTGCACGCACTTTGGGGTTGTTAGATACTGCAGAGAGCATGATTACTTGCGTAGATTCACTGTTGAGTAGGCTTTTCGTGATTTCCCTTATCTGTAGAGGTGTGGGTATAGAGATTGGGAGATTTACTTTACCCGCTGATATGTTAGTATTAGAGATAACTGAGTACGATGCGATTGTTGGTATGTATTGGCTAGTAGCGTACCGAGCCATGATTGATTGTTTCAGTAGGAGTATTATTTTTTCCATTCCCGGGAAGGAGATGTTTTTAGTGGCGATGCCTCACCCTAAGGGAGGATCGTCCACTCACTTATACTATATAGAGGAGGAGACCTCTAAGGAAGTGGTATTACCACTCGATTCGATTCCAGTTGTTAGGGAGTTTGCTGATATATTTCAGGATATACCTCGACTACCTCCTAGTAGAGACATAGATTTTGTTATCGATTTTACATCGGGCACTCGGCCAATTACCCGCGCATCTTACCCTATGGCTCCAGCGAAAATGAGAGAGCTAAGAGATCAGATAGAGAAGTTGTTGGGTCAGGGGTTTATTCGAAGGAGTACTTCGCCGTGGGGTGCCCTTGTGTTGTTCGTAAAGAAGAGGGATGGATTGTTGAGGTTGTGAGTAGATTATCGGGAGTTGAATAAAATCACGATACGGAATAAGTACCCATTGCCCCGAATCGCTGACTTATTCGACCAGCTGAGAGGAGCTTGCTTCTTCTCAAAGATTGACTTGCGATCGGGATACCATCAGTTGCGTATCAGGGAACAGGACGTCTTGAAGACTGCTTTCTTCACAAGATATGATTCCTACGAGTTTTGGGTTATGACTTTTGGCTTGACCAACGCTCCAACCATGTTTATGGACTTGATGAATAGGGTATTCAGAGAGTTCCTAGACCTTTTCTCCATTGTCTTTATTGATGACATTCTGGTTTACTCCCAGACAGAAGAGGAGCACGCTGAACATTTGAGGAAGGTTTTGTAGACTCTACGTCAGAACGAGCTTTATGAAAAGTATGAAAAATGTGGGTTTTGGCTGAAGGTGGTTCAGTTTTGGGGGCATATCATTTCAGATCGGGGGATATCTGTTGATCCGGGGAAGGTATCCGCGGTGAGGGAGTGGGGACAGCCCACGACACCGACTGAGATCAGTAGTTTCTTGGGCCTAGCAGGATACTACAGAAGGTTTATTCGGGGTCTCTCAAAGATAGAGGGTCCTTTGACACATCTGGCTCACAAAGGTGTGCCATTCATCTGGAGCGATGCCTGTCAGTTGTCATTTGATAAGTTGAAGGACAAGTTGACCTCAGCGCCTGTGTTAGCATTGCCCAGACCAGGAGTTGAGTATCTAGTCTACACCGATGCGTCCTTACAAGGACTTGGAGGTGTGCTGAAATAGGAGAGTCAGGCTATAGCTTATGCTTACCGTAAGCTTAAGCCTCACGAGAAGAATTACCCCACGCACGACTTGGAGTTAGTGGTAGTCGTATTCTCTCTAAGGATTTGGAGACACTATCTCCTGGGGGAGAAATATTGTTTGTTCACATACCACAAGTCTCTACAATACCTCTTCACGCAGAAGGAACTGAATATGCGTCATCGTCGGTGGCTTGAGTTTGTGAACGATTATGAGTTTGATATCCAATATCACCCAGGGAAGGCTAACGTGGTAGCATACGCATTGAGCCGTAGGCCAGTAGATGAGGGACGAGGTGTGGAAAGCTAAGTGGAAGGAGTTGGGACACCAGGATGTAGTGGCCCGATCGTTCATGTCTGTGATGACTGTTACACCTCAGATTGTTACGAGAGTGATAAATGCCCAAGCAAATGACTCGTTCTGTCAGGAGCATATAGTTCAATTACTAGCAGAGCGAGCCGAGTCCTATACCGTTAGTTCAGATGGGGGATTACGCTTCAATGGGAGACTGGTCGTCCCGGAAGGGGAAGACTTGCGATATGAGGTAATTACAGAGTCGCACGGCTCACGGTTCGCAGTACACCCTGGTGGGGATAAGATGTACCAAGACATGAGATGACGGTACTGGTGGAGTAGGATGAAGAGAGATATCACCGTGTTCGTTTCTAAATGCGCCACTTATCAACTAGTAAAGGTGGACCATCAGAAATCGGCAGGACTTCTACAACCGTTAGAGGTTCCGATGTGGGTATGGGAGAGCATATCCATGGACTTTATCACGGGGTTACCTACGTCACAGAGGGCTCATGACTCCATATGGGTAATTATGGATAGGTTCACCAAAGTTCCTCATTTTCTGCCCATGAGGACAAACTACACTACGGGACAGTTTGCCCAGATTTTTATTGCCGAGATAGTGAGACTTCACGGGGTGCTTCTAAATATCGTGTCTGACCGAGATAATATATTTGTTTCACGATTTTGGGAGAGTTTCTAGGAGGCCATGGGTACAGAGTTACGGTTGAGTATGGCATATCACCCGCAGACTGATGGGCAAACAGAGCGGACAAACCAGATGTTGGGGGACATGTTGCGTATGTGCATCCTAGACTTTGGAGGTGGTTGGGAACAATACATTCCACTGGTGGAGTTTGCTTGTAATAACTCCTACCAGTTCACCATTGGAATGGCTCCATTCAAGGCGCTATATGGCAGACCTTGTCATTCCCCAGTATGTTGTTTAGATGTGGGGGATAACAAACTCCTTTGGCCGGAAGTGATTCAGGACACTTCGGCAAGGATAGAGATGATACAGAGTCGTATTCGGGTAGCTCAGGATTGGTAGAAGAGCTATGTTGATGCCAAGAGGCTCTTTAGAGAATTCAAGGTCGAGGACTAGGTGTTACTCAGAGTATCTCCTATGAAGGGGATTATGCGTTTTGGAAAGAAGGGGAAACTGGCACCAAGATACGTGGGGCCATTTCCTATCATCGAGAGGATTGGGCCAGTTGTGTATATACTTGGGTTACCGGAGCACTTGCATAGGATTCATGATGTGTTCCATATTTCCTCGCTATGGAAATATCTTAGGGACGATTTGGCCCATACTCACATTGCTTTAGAGGACATCGATCTTCAGCCTGATAGTTCCTATGAGTAGGGGCCGATTGCTATTCTGGACCACAACGAGAGGAAACTGAGGTCGAAGATAGTACCATTAGTACGCGTGTAGTGGTGGCATCATAATGTCGAGGAGTCCACAAGGGAGCGCGAGGATGAGATGTGCAAACGTTATCCACAGCTATTTTAAACAAGTATTCTTTAGTTCTGAATTTCGGGACGAAATTATGTTATTAGGGGGAAGTATGTAATACCCCGTAATTTTATTGATTTTTATTTAAAGGATTAATTGAATTAAATGAGAATTAATTGGGAATTAATCCGGATATAAATACTAGTGAGATATGAGTTGGTATTTTATTATGATGTTAAAATTGAATATTTCTGAGTATATATGGTAATATATGAGTATTGAAAATATTAAAATTGACGCGAGGCAAAAATACAACAATTTGGGAAATTTAGTTGGGACTCGCGTGTCAGTCGCGTCAGGAACGAAATTATTTAAATTAAAAAGTGATTTATATTTTTATCAACCGAATGGTTATTTTGAGTGTGCCAACGTGTTCGGAAGGGTCGAAATAGTCAAAAAACACTAGTCGGGGGTTTAGTTTGGGTCCCGGGTTTTTTTTAGGCCAAACCGGCAACCTAGAAGGGTATTTTGGTAATTTTAAAAATGAGGGGATTAAAACCCACGAATTTTAGTAATAATTTTGATATTATTAAAAGGGCCACTAAGGCCATTATCAGCCACAAAGTGAGAGAGTGGGCTACGGAGGTTTTTTAGAGAAGTTAGAATAGAGGCTAGAGGATCTATACCAAACCATCTCCCCATCACCAGAAATTGGAAAGGATTTGTGATCGGAAAGAGGGAAGAATCAACCTTGAAACAGCGACAAAAATCTGAAAACGAATCTAAGGTAAGTGATTTGATATTATTAATTTCCATGAATATTTCCTCCATGTTTTGTGTAGGAACCTTATATGCTGAGAATATTTGTGGCGAAAACCCAATTGATCGTTGTAGAAAACTCTGAACCTTGGTTAGGAATTGCATGTAGAATGGTTATGGACGAATTTGGTATCCGAAGACTTAACTTTGATGATTTTAAAACGGATTTATGATGAGTAATTAGGCACAATAAAATTTTGGGTTCATGTTCATAGGGTTTGGGGTAAAATTTGTGGATTAATGATAATTGCATGTTGATTTGGACGATTTGACCCCAAAAATATGTTAAAAAGCGACCTAAGAGGATTTAGAGTAGTTTAAGAACATTAAAATGCAATTGGGATGATCTTAGGATGGATTTATAGAAGAGAAAAATGAATAAAAATGAGTTGGGAAATTTTTGGGCGTATTCTACCATCTCGTTAGAAGACCTGCCAAGGTCGTTCGAATGACCTCGTTCGAACGAGCTTCCAATGAGATGAAAGTATCCCTTCTAACGAGTTCGTTCAAAGACTTCGTTCGAACGAGATTTCTAACGAGTTGACAGAATGGAAATTTTAGGCCTGATTTTATTTCAAACCTTCAGTAGGCTTATTTAATTGAGTGATAACCTTCCGTTTTTGACCAGTGAGTATAGTTGTGAGAGTTGAGTACGTTGAGGATTAAAACTTAGAATTAAGTAGTAAATCAGATGACATCTATGGGCTACGGTATAAGTAACTAAAATTACGACGTGAGAAGAGTTGATAACTTTAATGTATATAAATCGGGGACTTGTAAACGTGTAACATTAAATGATGGTATAGGGATGAGAAATATGCCTCTATTAATATTATGGGATACCAAAGATGTGTGAATGCTTGGTATATGTAGTTATTTGTGTACAACATACTTACCATACTTGCTATCACGGGAGGTCGGCGTTCGATCAGGGCCATCTAATCAATGTGTGCCTACTAGGGGGATTTAGATTGGTACCTCGAGGACATAGGTCAGAGAAGGGCTTATTGAGAAGTTAATAAGTCTTCAGATCATGGGAGCGTAGGTATGTGCGTTACCCATGTGATGTGAACTATGTTCGCCTCCATTATATGTGCTTGTTATTTGTCGAAACGATTCCTGAGAGATTCGGAATGCGTGATCCTTATGTACGTGATGTACCGGGATTTGATAGCAGAGTATGTGTGAACCGCAGCTTAGTCTAGGGGTTCCATTACTATATATAATGATGAGATTGATATACTGAATTATTGAAATGAAATGTTTATAAAAGTACAAGTGTGAATAAATGTAATATCTTTGTAGAGTTAAAAAGTGGAAAACACTTAGTAATTATTGAAACTAATTTCGAGGAATGAAGGTAAAACTCTCAGTTTATAGTAAGGCATCGGGAATTAAACCATGATTAGTATAGTAAAAGTCATGTATATTGAATTGGATTAGTTTCATAGTAGAATATCTAGAACGGGTATGATAGGTGTGCACGATTAGTTGACAGGTGAGGAACTCATGTGAGTGCACGCACTATCATGTATTTTATATTCACTGTTTCATGTTTTAAACACTTGTTGTATTTTAAACTGTTTTGACAATCGGGCTCTGATCCGTTTTCTTTCAAATCTATTTTCTTGTAAAACCTTTTGGGTGCCCAGCCACAAGGACACCAAGTGTAGGAGTTCCATTCCAGTGACGTGATGTAGCTGCGGTGGAAGTTACAGGACCTCGATAGTAGACGCCTCCACTTTCTATCTTGACTCTATTTCAGATTTACTCATCTGTAGGGCATGTTGCCCCTTTTCTTTTAGAGACATCTTACTTACTCAGTTTTGTTTCAGATTTTGGGTTGTAATTATTTAGTGATTCAGACTTTGTATTCAGTTTTATTCAGTACTTTGGATTATTACCGTGGAGTGTTCCTCCAGATTCATTATTCCTTTATCATTGTAATGTGACTTTAATATGGTTGTGATATCATTATTCCATAATTTAATACTTGTTGCATGTTAATCATATTTAATTAAAATTAACAACTCACTTTTTAAATATTAGGTGGCTAGTAATGGTTAAAACATTTTCGACAGTGATGCTATGAACTGAACCAACTTGACATTTTGAATTAATTTGAATAAAGGAGTAGCTACCCGGTATTTAATTAGTCGGGATGTCACACCATATGGCTCTCCAATGTCATACTTGTGCTTAAAGCCAATAAAAAATAGAGAATGTGCATAGACTTCACGATCTTAATAAGGCATAACCCAAGGACTTTTACCCTCTACCTTAGATTCACACCTTGGTGGAATCCATAGCTGGTCACATGCTCTTCTCATTCATGTATGCCTACTCTAGGTATAACAAGATTAGAATGGTCCCTGCCGATGAGGAAAGGACCTCATTCATTACAGATAAAGGTACCTACCATTGCAAAGTAATGCCTTTCAAACTAAAAAATGTAGGTGCTACTTACCACAGGGTTGTGAACTCTATTTTGAAAGACCTCATTAGTAAGACCATGTAGATCTATCTTGATGACATGCTAGTCAAAACGCTAGAAGCTCAAAACTGTGTTGAACCTCAATTCAACCTTCGTCATCCTTAAGAGTAACCAAATGACCCTCAACCCAAATAAATGTGCATTTGGGGTTATGTGACAACCCGCCTAATTAAATACCGGGTGATCGGTCATTTATTAAATTAAATCAAAGTTTTCGATCGGTTCATTCTTAGCATCACTGTCGAAAAATAATTTTTATTATTAATTACCTAATAAATAATTTAGTTAAGTGTTAAAACATTTTCCCATTTGATTATACCCAATTAATCCATCAGTAAATTTCCATTATTTAAAATATACTACTCAAATTCAACAATAATAAAATAAATAGTTGACATGAATCAAATACTAAAATAAATCGTACTGGATAAAATATTCCAGTTAAAAGTCTAAAACCAAAAGAATAATAATACTCAATCCAACAGGAAAAGAAATGCTAATGAAGAAAGACAATCTCTGAAATCACTAAGCGGGATTATGGAAATGTCTGAACTGAAATTGAATGAAAGGATATAAGCGTATAATCTCAATATCCTACAACTTCCACAGCAACTGCAGCTCGTCGAAAGATCCATGCATCTAAGTCTGGTGGTAATGCTGTGGTTGGGCACCAGGTATAATATATATATATATATAGGGAAAGGATCAAGTGAGGTCCTAGTTTGAGGACCTTGAATGAGGACCATTTTTTTAAAATAGTAAAAAAAATATTTTTGGGCTGATTTTTTTTTATGATTTTTAAACATTTCAATAGGACCATAAAAAAATAATCAGATCAAAATGAATTTTTTTTCTATTTTAAAAAAATCGGTCAAACTTTGTCAATTTTCAAGTTGTTTTTAACTCACAAAGTTGGACCCATTTTTTTTAAATAGTAAAAAAATTCATTTTGAGTTGATTTTTTTTATATGGCCCTACTGAAATGTTTAAAAACTATTTAAAAAAATAGATCAAAAATAATTTTTGTACTGTTTTATCAAAATTGGTTCGCGCCAGCGATACGCAAACAGAGGTCCTCATGAGATCCTCTCTCTCTCTCTCTCTCTCTCTCTCTCAATATATATATATATATATATATATATATATATATATATATATATATATATATATATATATATATATATATATATATATGAAAGAGAAAAAGAAAAAGAATAGAAAGAAATGGGTCAAAGCTCGGGTTGTAAAAACATTTATTTGAGCAAGTATTTAAAACTAAATTAATGCAATTATTATGTGCATAATAGTTCCGAAATCTCAGATGAGATCCTCACCCCTCCACTAGTGAGCACACCTAGCGTACGTCTACCCTAACCTAGTCATCTATAATATTCCCAAGTAGGTCATAGACATATACTACCAATTATAACTAGTAAGAGACACATGTATCGCCCATACAATATGTTATTAAATACCTGACTCCAATTAACCGTATTTTGTATTCCATGTTCTGTTAGCAAATCCTTTATCCCCTTAAGTTACTTTGTTTACCAACATTTATATATTTGTTAATTTCACACATTAGGATTATTCACAAAGGTAAATATATATATAGTCAATTCACCCCCATATATATATATATATATATATATATATATATATATATATATATATATATATATATATATATATATATAATCCTGCGCCCCTTGGTTAGGACCACTTAGTGCAATGCATACTCTGCTATCGTGTCCCCGTACATCGCTCGCTACATAAAGGAGAATTGGATCGGCGTCTCTCACGAACCATAAATCTCATAACACAAATAATGGAGGTGGGCATACTCACCAGCTAAATGGGTCACGCATATACATACGCTCCCATTGAGCCGTTGAAACTATACTACATAACATATAGAACGTATCCAAGTTCATATGCTCTGGGTACAAGTCAAATATCCCCCCATTGTGTCACCATGGATAAGACTGTCTACTACGCGAAACCTCCTCCCGATAGCAAGCAGCGTGGGTATGCTATACACACAATAATAATAAATATATAATAATAGGCGTTCCCCACTTCGTATTAAAAATTCAGGCATTCATCCGACCCATATATTTCTACACGTAATATACATCTAATTACTACTTATTATATAACTAGCTCAATTATTCACATTCGAGATTTTCCAAGGTTATCTCACCTAGCCAATTATTAAAGTATTATACTAGGATTACTCCCCAAATAAGTATGTACTGCGCTATGGATCATCAACTGGAAGTGCCCCCTCACTCAAAATCCACATAACTCAAATGGGATTGGACTAGAAAATTTTCTAGTTTCTCGGTTGTCATTCGAACCACATTGCATGTCGTCTGAACGATATAGCATGTCGTTTGAATGATATAGCATGTTTTTCAAGCGATAAGCCATCTCGTTCGAACGAGATTAGGCATTTTCTGGTTCTATCTGACCTGTAATGTTTCCCTGCTACTATTTCATCTTCTCCAAAATTTCAGTCATAAAACCTATCATTTCTGCAACCCAACCACCAAAACAACAAACCTAATTAATGTTCTAACAAGTTTAACTCATTTCCCTCTACTTTGAAGCATTAAATCCTCACAATTAGTTTACAAAATCGAAAACCCCCAATTTAATAATTCAAAACCCTAGTTCATCAAATTTCTATACAAGAACATAAAATTCAAATTCGTCCATCAGAAATAATCATCAATTCGGGATTTCTAACCTATCGACATGAGGGATTCAACGTAGTTTGATATTTAGATTTTAATTAATGTCCTTAATTCTTTAATTTCATCAAAACTCTTGAATCAAAAAGTGAATATTATACACCTACACTAATATGAACATGATTTTTGTTATAAATTGCAAGAATTAAACACTTGCCTTAGTTTCGATAGTCTGATCTGCTGGTGATTTGGGGATAGGCACGTTCCTCGTCTCATGATCTACACTTTGTTGTGATTTTTGGTGTGTGTTCTTGAGTTAGTCACCAAGAACACCAATGGTATCTTTTTCCTTCTTCTGTGGCTCTCTCTCATTTATCCCTCGTTGGTTTAGAACTTATAACTCCAATCTAACCCTAGTGCATCCATATTTAATTTCCTAATTTTCGTCCATAATATTCCCTCGAAATTCAAAGTACAAAAAAACCTCTACGGGGTGCCGACTAGGCCTAAAAGTATCCCAGAGTCCAAATGAAATACTTGGATAGAGTTTTCTGACTATCTCGACCCTTTCGGACTCAATGGAGCACTCGAAATTACCATACGAGTTACTTAAAAATAATTTATCTTTTTATTCCATACAATTAGTCCCGACACAACTCACACTCGCATCCTGACTTAAAATACCAAACTGTCGTATTTCGTACTACGACAATTTATAAATCTCATAATTTCATATTACATATCTACACAGTAATATTCAATAATTTTCATCAATCAGTATTAACCCTTGGCACACTAGTTGATAATTATTTTAATCTGAATTAATTAACAATTAAGTTTTTTTAACCTTTTTCAATTTAATTAATTGAATAATAATAATTAATCCCATAATTATATAATATCATAAAAATACGGGGTATTACAGGTTAGTGGAGGCAAGTTCCTGGGATTTATGGTTATTAGGCGTGGGATAGAGGACAATCGTGAAAAGATCCTATCTCTGGTAAACATGAAGTCTCCCACAACAATCAAATAAGTCCAAAGCCTAATTGGTAGAGTGGAAAGCCTCAACCATTTTCTACAAAGACACAAATAAGAATGGGTACTTCTCAACACTCGAGGAGTACCTTAGCCCATCAGAGGCTAGCTATGTCCTCGAGGACCTCTAGGAAGGTGTTTATGGTGACCATACAATCCCAAAGAGCTCATTCTATATGGTCCTGATGCAAGGCTACTTCTATCCAACATAGGGGAATGAAGATAGGGATATAGATCAATGTTGTGACAAATTCCAAAGGTTTTCTTTTGTTCCAAATAGACAACTAAGATGATGACTCCAATGCTAAGTCCATGGCCCTTTGCTTAATGGGAATGGATTTTCTATGGCCTATGCCCCACAATAAAGGTCAAAACAAGTTCTATATAATAGACATTGATTACTTCACAAAGTGGGTTGAGGCTGAACCCTTAACCACTATCATGGAGAATAAAAACACCTACTTTATTTGGAAGAATGTTATTTGTCAATTCAGCCTACATCGAGCCATCATCCCATAAAAAGGGAAAAAATATGACAACCCAACCTCTAGTGAGATTTGCTTAGACTATGGCATAGCTAACCACTAATTATCTCCAAAACACCCTCATGTCAATAACTAAGTTAATTGACTAATAGGACCATCTTCCATAGTGTGAAGAAAATGTTAGAAAAGGCAAAGGGGATATGGGCTGAGGATATACCAAGCATATTATGGGGTCACATAACCACAATTAGAGGCCCAACAAGAGAAACTCAATTCTCCCTAACCTCTAGAACTGAGGAAGTGATCCCAATAGAGGTCTATATTCCTACATATAGGGTAGGTAATTCCAACTAGGGTTTAATGATGAAGGTCTCGAGAGGTCCTTAGATGAGTTAGAAGAAAATAAAGAAGTTACACTGGTCCAAATGGTTGCGTATAAGAAAAATACAACCTCATGCTTCAACAAAAAGACTCATGCATAGAATTTTAAGTGGGGGACTTAGTCTTAAGGGAAGTGATCATTGTGACCATAAATCCAAGTGAAGGGAAGTTGGGCCCCAAATGGGAAGGCCTATCTATGGTGACCAAAATTGTGAAGCCTGGGTATTATTATCTCAAAGACATGGAGAGGTATGAGCTTCCTCACCCTTGGAATTTAGATCACCTAAAAAACAATTCCAATGATGTACTTTGAAATAAAATGAAAGTAATATTTTTTGTTACCCATGATGTTTTAGTATAAGTATTCTTTAACTGTTACAATTATTTTAGCCTTGGATCTAAAGCCTTAGGTGTAAGGACCCACACTTTGAGTTTCAAGGACTCTATCCTTGGATTAAATTAATAGTCAAAGGTCTAAGGGACCAAAAAAGACTAAAAAAATGCGTAAGGTTTTTATCCTTGATTCCATTCAGACTGACTAAGGTTCAAAGACCCATAAATAGTCAACCCAAAGTCCTTTTTACCCAAAAACAATGTGTTTAAAAGATAAATGTATACAAAAAGCAAGGATATTAGCAAAGAATCTTTTTTTAACCCCACTTTCAAAAATAATACAAGTACCAAGTATCTCCTCCAACTGCAAAAATATGAAACTTCGATAAAAACTTCCATTTTCCAATTTTTTTGTGGGTGGGTGGGGGGCTAAGTATTTGAATGCAAAAAATTATCCAAAACTTCAGTTTTTCTAAAGCAAATGTGGAAGGCCCAAGGTTTATAAGTCTTAGGACCCATTGTGGAACCTCATAATGTCCTCATTTGGGGGGCTAAGGTCTATAGGCTTTTTATCCTAGTATGACCATAAAAAATCCAAAGTTCAAAGGTCCTATGACCATTTGTGTGACTTCAGTTTGAAAATATTCAAACTTCAAAGTTCATAAGACCCTTTGTGGGACTTTAGATTTTGAATTTCCTAAGTTCAGAAGTCTTATGACCCTTTGTGGGACTTCAGGACCAGAATCTTCCAAGTTCGGAGGTCTTTTGACCCATTTTGGGATTTTAAATTCCAAATTTCCTAAGTTTAGAGGTCTTATGAACCTTTGTGGAACTTCAAATTACAAATCAAAGGTCTTGGTACCTTCAAAAAATTTAATTTTTGGTCTTCCTTCCCTAAAATTTGGGGGGGGGGGGGGGGGGGGGGTTAAGGGTTGTGTACAAAAATTTCGGGTTTCTAGTCCTAAAAGACGTACACGATCAAAGGCTTTCTTGGGGGCTAACCTCATGAGACCTATTTTAAAGCCTCTTACTTTACTTCATAGGTCTACTGAACCTCAGACCTACCTCAACAATGTTACTTCCTCGTTCATTTTGCTATATCATGAAATCTTAGGGGTTGAGGGGGTATCTTAACCATTGGCAAACCTCAAAAAGATGAATGTTGAACAAAAAATTCCATGGCAAAGAAAAATTAAAGAAAGAATGAAACAAAGTAAAGTAGCATACAAAGTGAAATTTTAAACACTAACCCATTGTCATTCAATGATAAGCCAACATGGGTTTACATCAAAGGTCCATAACCCAAAATTTAGAAGTAAAACAAATATTACATAAAATCCTCTTCAAGGCTTTAGATTGGTGGGGTCAACAAGAGATTTACTTTTTTAGGGCTTATTGGTGTTGGGAGGTGAAGGCCTTCTTGAGATCTCATTTTTCTTGGACCTGGTAGGCAGAGGCTTAACTAACATCATCACCATAGCTATCTCATCCTTTGAGCTCTCTTCACTAGACTTATAGGCTTTAGCAAATAGGCCTGAGACATCCCCAATAGGGAAAATTTATTGGACCTTAGCCTTGAAAGCCTCAAATATAGAGCTATAATTCTAAAAAAGAAACTTCTTAGAGGTATTAGACTCAAGATAAGCGTCAAAATTGGTCTTTGTTTGGGTGTGGATCTTCCTCTGGAGATCTTTTGTCTTCACTAAGACAGAATAGTCCTTCTTCATTTCCTATCATTTATAGTTCAGCAAGTCCTTGAAAATAGTATGATCAATCACATATTTCTTCAGAAGACCCAAATTATTTTCATCTTACAGAAGTTTCTCTTGAGTAGCCTGAAGTTTCAGGGTTTGATCTCGGATGGCCTATACTATAATTTTTTCTCAAGTTGATCTAAGTATGGGGTGCCTCGACTCGAGCAACAAAATCTTGAGCAACACCAAGGAAGAAAGCATCGTCCCTGGGGTCTTCCCATTTAGAATATTATCATGAACAAATTAGTGACCTTGGACTTCAGGCCTACCCTATACTTCTTCAAGGATACCACCTCCAATCGAAGATTATTGATGGTCTAACTCAATTCTAGCTAGACAATATCCCATTTGTTCGAGATCTGAACAACCTTGTTTCACCATTTTCGTCCATCAATTGAAAATGATTGTGAAAACTCATGATAAAGATCAATGAATAAACTAAAGTACAAGAGAAGAGATAAACTTAACCCTACCCATCACCAAGGAGGTACACCAAAGAGTAGGGCCACCGATAGGCTTAATGGGGTATGGGTTGTCCCAAGTATAATACCCGTATTTTTATTGATTTTATTTTTGGGATTACTTGAATTAAATAAGAGAAATAATTAGAAATTAATCCGGATTTAAATACTAGTGAGGCGAGAGTTAGTATTTGATTATGATGATAATGTTGAATATTACCGAGTGAATATGGTAATATATGATTATTGAATTTATTAATATTATCGCGATTTATAAATACAGTAATTTCGAAAATAAAGTTGGGATGCGCGTGTTAGTCATGTCAGGAACCAATTTAGTGGATTTAAAAGTAAATTATTTTTATATCAATTTTATGGTCATTTTGAGTGCGCCATGTCCGTAAGGGTCCAGATAGTCATAAAACACTAGTCGGGGGTTTAGTTTGGGTCCCGGGGCATTTTAGGCCTAACCGGAAACCTGAGAGGGTATTTTAGTCATTTTGACTTTTTGATAAATGGTAACCCACGAATTTTGAACTGATTTTATCAGCCAACACTCAGGGCTCCTAGGGTTCTCACAATCAAAAATGGCAAATGGTCATTAAAGAGGAAGAGAAGGATGTTTCCAAAGAAGAACCACTATCCTTGGACCCTTTGCACCACCATCACCACCACTGGTTAGATCGGGAAGAGGTGATCAACCCCATACCATCTTCTCCAAAGGATCAAAACCTCTATTTTCCAGGAAAGTGATTTAAGTTGTTATTATTTAGCAAATATATTATCCATGTAGTTTAGAATTGGACACTAGACTTGGAAAATTGAAAATTTCATAAGTTGGTAGAATTAAATTTGAATATGGGTAGGTTTTTCATATAGTTAAATTCTGAAACTAATAGAGACTTAAATCAGAACCTTAGTGATATAAATACTGGATTCAAGTTGAGTATTTGGTTATCTTGAATTGAAAGAAACTACACTAGGGTTAAACATGAGACTTTGATGAATATATCTATTTATATGAGGTTCTTGTGATGATTTGATGGTTCTGGAATGTTAGAATCCTTGAATTTAGGTTGATATTAAATTTGGTACGTTTACTTTAGAAATTGGGATCATGTAATGAAAATTGGAGACAAAACTAGGGCTGAAAATTCAGAAAATCATGGTTATAACTGTTCGATCGATCGATTGACATCCATAGGTTGATCGATCCACTGGATCGATCGATCGACATTCTTAAGTCGATCGATCGACTTCCCCTGCACTTGTGATATTTTTCCCTTTTAGGATTTAATTAATTCTGACTCTTGAAATTTATTGGTGGGGACTATCTGAACATATTGAGTCTTAGGGAAGACCAGTGGTGGTGTACTTGAAGCCCGGAACATGTTGGAATTGAATTATGACTTAGTGTTAAACTTACGAATGTTCGACGAATGAGTTACTATTAGAAGTTGTGAGGACATGAATCTAATTTGTATAAGTGATAACTTAAGGTTAGAGGTAGAAACATGGACCTTAAATTATTGAATTTGTTTTACGCACAAGTGGAGACTTAGTAACCTTTTTGGGATAGGATATGTACTTGGAATTATACGATGAGAATTATTACGCTAAACCTTTCTGTAGAATAACTGGTATGATATTATTGAGATATTTAAATGGGTTAAAAAAGTGAGAATTTATACAACAATTGAGTTAAGTAATTTGATTAATGTAAATATGAGTTATCTTTATGACATATTTGGTTAATACGAATAGACACCGTATATTATAATGTGAAGACATGAGTTAATACGAACTAGTTAGTTAGTGGCATAACTAGGATGGGTTAAGGGTATACGTTAGGTGTGCACATTTGTTGAGGGGTGAGAAACTCATTTGAGAGCACGTAACTAACATGTGTGTAATATTTACTGCTTAATGTAATTAAACACTTGCTATATTTTTAACTATTTCACCTCGGGGTCTGACCCGTTTTCTTCCAAATCCATTTTTGTAAAAACCTTTCAGCTGCCCATCCATAGGTACGCCAAGCACAGGAGTTCCATTCCATTGACGTGATGTAGCTGCCGTGGAAGTTGCAGGATATCAATATTATATGCCTCCACATCTATCCTTTCTTCTTTCGGAGTCATTTATTTGAGTTAGGGCCCATTGCCCACTCTTATTCGGAGACATCAAATTTACACCTTCATTTTATTTCAGTCTTAGGATTTATTTATTTCAGTTAGACATTTGTATTAGGTTTATTTACATTGCTACTATTGTTGGAGAGTTTACTCCAGACATCAGTTATTTCATTCCGTTGATTACCTTATGACATTGTTCATGTGATTATTGGATGATGATTTAAATTATTTAGTTGACGGTTAATTTAAATAATAAAATTTTGCACTTCACTATTTTAAATATTAGGTGTTTAGTAATTAAATTAATACCTTCTGTATTAATTTAATTAAAGGAGTAGATATCCGATATTTAATTAGTTGAGGCGTCACAAGTGGTATCAGAGAATCAGGTTTTAGAGTCCTTAGGATCTGTACGGCTTGTTATGTTTTTGCGTAGCGTCCTTTGATATAGAGCCCTATAATTTAGGATTGTTGTAATCTTTTGTATATCTTACGTTCTTCATCTATTTTGAGATATTAAATGTGAACTTACAAAACTTCTCTCTAACTTCAGATGCCTCCTCGACGTGTACAGCGAGTTCCCAGGGGTGCCTATCCTGAGCCTCAGCCTGCACTACTTCAGGGTTCTATGAACACTACTGAAGTTGCCGCCATTATAGCCCAGGCAGTAAATGCAGCATTAGCAGTAGTGCAGTAGGCATTACCTCAGACACCGGTGGTGGCCCTAGTCCAGGCTCATGAATTCCCATCTACTTGGGAACGTGTTCGTGATGCCTTTCAAAAGGCGCATCCTCTGAAATGTACAGGGACCTCCGAGGTCATAGTGGCGAGAGAATAGAAGAAGGACATCCAAAGGCACTTGAGGATGTATGAGTGCACAGATGTTTAGAGGCAGATACTGGCTACGTTTAATATGGTAAGAGCAGCATTGCAGTGGTGGGAGTCCATTACCACCATCGATGAGAGAGATGTTCTTTCTATTCAGGAGTTCTGGGTGCGTTTCAACTGTAAATATTTCCCGTTTATAGTTCAGACAGAGATGAGGTAAAAATTAATGAAGCTTTAGCAGGAAGGAAAGACAGTGGCAGAGTATGAGTCCGAGTTCACCAATCTTCTGAACATAGTTCCCGATGAGATCCTCACTAAAGAGAAGAAGATCTAGAAGTTCATGGATGGGCTGGTGTGGAGGATTCGGCATCACCTCCTAGGGAATCTCTCATTGGACACATATTCAGATGTGGTTAATGCAGCGCTACTTCACTTCCAGGACCACTACTTTCATATGTCAAAGAGCAAGTGAGTAGGGGATTCCAACCAGCAGAGTAGGACAGGTGGTAATGGTGCCACTAGGGCACAATCAGCTCAGGGTCAGCATAGGTAGGGTGATCAAAGTTCCCAGCATGGGGATTCTAAGAGATTCAGATTAAGAGGTTTGCAACATGGCCAGGGAGGTTTTAGGCATAGCCAACAGGGTCAGAATGGCCATCAGGGTCAGAGGTAGAGGTGGTAACAGTCATCAGGTCCGTGGAAAGCTAGGTTAGAGAGGGGGAAACTTTGCAGGGAAATGCTTCATATGTGGTAAGATTGTCCACAAACTCCAAGAGTGTCCTGAGAGAGGCAGGTACCCGCAGTAGGATTCTCGACATGAGCCCCAAAGACCGATGTTTCCCACTGCCACCTATTTCACATTTCAGCAGGGGTAGCTTCAGTATGGTCGGGTTTATAACCTTCATCAGGCCGCAATCTCGAAGGATCCACCCGTGATTGAGGGTATGTTTTCTATTCAGGGGACTGTGGGGAGTATTGTATTTGACATGGGGGCCACACACTACTTTATTACCACTAGATTTGTACGTACTATGGGATTATTAGATAAAGCAGAGAGTACCATCACTTGTGTAGAGTCACCGTTGAGTAGTGGTTTCGTGATTTCTTTGATATGTAGAGGCGTAGGTGTAGAGATTATGATATTTACATTACCTGATGACATTCTAATATTAGATATTTCCGAGTATGATGCGATTATCGATATGGATTGGCTTGTTGCGTACAGAGACATTATCAATTGTTTTGGTAGGAGTATTTTTTTTGCCATACACAGTTAGGAGATGTTCCTAGTGGAGAAGCCTCATCCTGAGGAAGGATCGTCCACTCATTTATACTATATAGAGGAGGAGACCTCTAAGAATTTGGTAATACCACTTGATTCGATTCCAGTTGTTAGGGAGTTCGCTGATGTGTATATATTTCGAGATTACCACCTAGTAGAGAGATATACTTTGTTATAGATTTGGTGTTGGGCACTTGGCTGGTGGCCCGCACACCTTACCGTATGGATCCAGTGGAGATGAGGGAGCTATGGGATCAGATAGAGATGATGTTGGTTCAGGGGTTTATCTATAGGCGTACTTCACCATGAGGTGCTCCTGTGTTATTTTTTAAGAAGAGGGATGGATCTTTGAGGTTGTGTGTCGATTATCGAGAGTTGAATAAAGTAATGATACGAAAAAAGTATTTATTGCCCCAAATCAATGACTTATTCGACCAGTTAACAGGAGATCATTTATTTTCAAAGATTGACTTGAGATCGGGATACCATCAGTTGCGTATCAGGGATCAGGATGTCTCGAAGATTTCCTTCTTGACGAGATATGGTTCTTACAAGTTCAGGGTTATGCCTTTTGGTCTGACCAATGCCCCTAGCCGTGTTTATGGACTTGATGAACAGGGTGTTTAGAGAGTTCCTAGACCAGTTCATCATTGTCTTTATAGATGACATTCTGGTTTTCTCCCAGACCGAGATGGAGCATGCCGAGCACTTGAGGCAGGTTTTACAGACACTGTGTCAGCAGTTGTATGTAAAATATGAGAAATGCGAGTTTTGGCTGAAGGAGGTTTATTTTTTAGGGAACATCATTTCTGACATGGGGATATCTGTAGATCTGGGGAAAGTATCAGTTGTGAGGGAGTGGGGACATCCCATGACACCGACAAAAAGACGTTGTTTCTTGGGCCTAACAGGATACTACAAGAGGTTTATTCTGGGGTTTTCAAAGATAGCGGGTCCATTGACACGTCTGACTCGTAAAGGGGTACCATTTATCTGGAGTGATGTATGTCGGTTATCTTTTGATGAGTTGAAGAGAAAGCTAACCTCAGTACCAGTGTTAGCATTGCCCAGGCTGGGAGTGGAGTATCTAGTCTATACTGATGCGTCCTTACTAGGACTTGGGGGTGTACTGCAGCATGCGAGTTAGGCTATAGCTTATACCTCCCCTAAGCTTAAGCCTCATGAGAGGAATTATCCCAACCACGAACTGGAGTTAGCGGAAGTCATATTTTCACTTCGAATTATGAGACACTATCTCCTGGGGGAGAAATTTTGCTTATTAACAGACCACAAGTCCCTACGGTACCTCTTCAAGGAGAAGGAGATGAATATGCATCAACGTCGGTGGATCAAGTTTATGAAGGATTATCAGTTCGATTTCTAATACCACCGAGGGAAGGCTAATGTGGTAGCACACGCGTTGATCCATAGGCCAGTAGGTGAGGTGGGCGAGGTATGGAAAGCAAGTGCAATGAGTTGGGACACCAGGATGCAGTGGTCGGATTATTAATGTCCGTGGTGACAGTTATGCCCCAGATCGTTACGAGAGTAGTATAGTCTTAGGAAGCAAACCTATTTTATTAGGAGAAGATAGTACAGTTACTAGGAGACGGGGACAAGTCTTATACTGTTGGTTCAGACGGGAGATTACTCTTCAATGGGAGATTCGTTGTTCCTAAGGCAGAAGACTTGTGACACAAGGTGATGACAGAGTCGCACGATTTGCGATTCACGATACATCCTAGTAGGGATAATATGTACCAGGATATGAGGCAACCATACTAGTGGAGCGGGATGAAGATGGATATTGCCGAGATTATTTCGAAATGTGCCACTTTTCAGCTAGTAAAAGTGGACCATCAGAGATCGCCAAGATTTTTTCAGCCATTAGAGGTTCCTATATGGAAATGGGAGATAATTTCCATGGACTTCATCACAAGATTACCTACATAACCGAGGGGTCACGATTCCATATGGGTTATTGTGGATCGGTTGACCAAGGTTGCTCACTTTCTGACTACTCTACAGGACAGTACGCCCAGATCTTCATAGCAGAGATAGTGAGACTCTGCGGGGTGCCTCTCAATATCATGTCTCACTGGGATAAGATATTTGTGTCACGATTTTGGGAGAGTTTATAGGAAGCTATGGGTATGGAGTTTCGATTGAGTACAACCTACCACCCACAGAAAGATGGGCAGACTGATCGAACGAATCAAATATTAGAGGACATGTTGCTTATGTGCATCCTCGACTTTGGTGGAGGTTGGGATCAGTATCTTCAACTATTAGAGTTTGCTTATAATAAATCCTACCAATTTACTATCGGTATGGAACCATTCGAGGCATTGTACAGTAGGCCTTGTCGTTTCCCATCATGTTGCCTAGAGGTGTGGGACAACAAGCTATATGTGCCAAATGTAATTCAGGGTACTTCGATGAGGATAAAGATGATACGGAGCCATATTTGGGTTTCTTAGGACCGACATAAGAGTTACATCGATTCCAAGAGGTTATTCCAAGAGTTCAATGTGGGGGACCAATTGCTGATACGAGTGTCTCCCATGAAGGGGATAATGAGTTTTGGGAAGAAGGGAAAGTTGGGGCCAAGGTATATGGGGCCATTCCCTATTATGGAGCGTATTGTGTATACACTTGGGCTACCAGAACACTTGCATAAGATCCATGACGCGTTCCACATTTCCTCACTAAGAAGATATCTTCGAGATGATCTGGACCATACTCACATTTCTTTAAAGGAGATTGATATGCAGCCTGATAGTTCCTACGAGGAGGGGCCGATTGCCATCCTAGACCATAGCGAGAGGAAATTAAGGTCGACGATAGTACCGCTAGTGCGCGTTCAGTGGAGGCATCATAATGCCGAGGAGTCTACATGTGAACGGAAAGATAAGATGCGCGAGCGTTATTTAAAATTATTCTTTCCAGGTATATTTTTATTTTCGAATTTTAGGACGAAATTCTGTTATTAGGGGAAAGTATGTAATACCCCATATTTTTATTGTTTTTATTTTCGGGATTAATTGAATTAAATGGGATAAATAATTGGAACGTAATCCATATTTAATAACTAGCGAGACGAGAGTTAGTATTTGATTATGATGATAATATTGAATATTACTGAGTGAATGTGGTAATAAATCAATATTGAATTTATTAATATTGTCACGAGTTATAAATACGACAATTTCGAAAATAAGGTTGGGACGCGCGTGTCAGTCTTGTCAGGAACCAATTTAATGAATTTAAAAATAAATTATTTTTCTATCATGTGTATGTCATTTTGAGTGCGCCAAAATGTCCGTAAGGGTCAAGATAATCAGAAAACACTAGACGGGGATTTCATTTGGGTCCCGGGGCATTTTAGGCCTAATCGACAACCCAGGAGGGTATTTTAGTCAGTTAAAATTTTTGAGGAATAGTAACCCACGAATTTTAGACTGATTATATCAACCAACACTCAGGGATCCTAGGTTTCTCTCAACTAAAAATCACAAACAGCCATTAGAGATGAAGAAAATGAAGTTTCCAAAGAAGAACCACCATCCTTGGACCCTTTGCACCACCACCACCACCACCGGTTAGATCGGGAAGAGGGGATCCCTCCCATACCATCTGCTCCAAAGGATCAGAATGTCTATTTTCCAGGCAAGTGATTTAACTTCTTATCATTCAGCAAATATATTATCGATGTAGTTGAGAATTGGAGACTAGACTTGGAAAATTGAAAATTTCATAAATAGGGAGAATTAAATCTAAATATGGGTAGTTTTTGCATGAAGTTAAATTCTAGAAATAATATAGACTTGAATCAGAACCATAGTGATAGAAATCCAGGATTAAAATTGAGTATTTGGTTATCTTGAATTGGAAGAAACTACACTAGGGTTAAATATGAGACTTTGATGAATATATCGATGTATATGCAGTTCTTGTGATGATTTGATGATTCTGAAATGTTAGAAACTTTGAATATAGGTTGATATAACTTTTGGTACGTTTACTTTAGAAAGTGGTATCATGTAATGAAAATTGGAGATAAAAATAGGGCTGACAACACAGAAAATCTGGGCAGTAACTGTTCGATCCATCCATCGACATTAGTACGTCTATCAATGGACTAGATCGATCGATCGACATTATTGAGTCGATCGGTCGACTCCCCCTGCACTTCTGATATTTTTCCATTTTAGGATTTAATTAATTTCGACTCTTGAAAGTTATTGGTGGGGACTATGTGAACATATTGAGACTTAGGGAAGACCAATAGGGGTGTATTTGATGCCCGTAACATGTTAGAATTGAATTGTGACTTAGTGTTAAACTTACGAATGTCCGATCAGTGAGTTACTACTGGAAGTTACGAGGACATGAATCCAATTTGTATAAATGATAACTTATGGTTAGAGGCAAAAACAGGGACCTTATGTTATTAAATTCATCTTCGGGCAAGTGGAGACTTAATAACCTTTTTGGGATAGGGTATGTGCTCGGAATTATACGACGAGAATTATCGCGCTAAATCGATTGTGTAGAATAATTGGGATCATATTATTATATGTGTGAGACTTATGATGATATGCGGCTGGAATATATCTATATTTATATGATGATTACCTAAGTTGTGTGAACACTTACTATATGAATTGTTATGTATATGACATACCTACCATACTTCCTATCATGGGAGGTTTATTTTTGGGAAAGGACCATAGTATCTCTCTGTGCCTTTGGGGGGATTTAGATAGGTACCTTAAGGACATAGGACTGTGAATGACTTATTGTGAGTTGATAAGTGAGCTAACCATGGGATCTTAGGTATGTGCGTGAGCCATGGGTATGTGAGTTATGTTCGCCTCCAATATGTGTGATTTTTATTAAAACGATGTGACACCCCGCTTATTAAAATAAGAGGTGGCCAACCCGCTACTCCAATAAAAACAGGAATGTTAAATGGTCCATTCTTAGCATCACTGTCGCACAATAATTGTAATAATAATACGAGACGACCATCATTGTATTTTTTTAAATGGATGTCATATACAATTTTTCAATTTTGTTAAAAGAAATTTCCATCATTCAAATTGTGACAAAAGGTTGATATATCGATACATAATAGTTTGATAACAATTCTACAAAACATAACTGAAATAATTTGTCAGTTAATAGACTAATACAAAAGATTACACCAAGCATAACGGTTTGTGTGAAGACTAAACTTGGGTAAAATGACTGAATATACAAACGGATCATAACTAAAGTATCAAGAGAAACTGATGCGCCTGCTCTAAAAATCCTACAACATCCGCAAAATGTTGTTGCTCCTTAACACTAGAAAGTAAAGTCTGAGCGGGCGCCCATGCGGTGGATCACGTGAACATATATAAGAGCTAAACAAGAATAAGAAATATAAACGGGTCAGGGCCCGGTTTGATATGATATATATGTGAATAAAATTCATAACAGTTACGAATGCTAAATTTCATAAACAGGTTAAATTCTTTCTTCATTCAAGGTATCATCCTCACCTCTCTTCTAAGTGCACAATCCTAATGCCTACAACTCATTTTAAGTTAAACTTCCCATCTACTTAATAGGAGTAACCTAACTCTATCCAACATGCCAAGTTTTCCAATTTCGTATGTCCATGCGAAACAATAATCATTAGGGACCATATGCAATTTAAAGTTAGCTCAAATTTTACTTAAATCAATTAATCATTCATGTGAAATACCACTTCAGTGAGAATAGTTACTATCATATAATAACGTTTCTAAGACCGTCCTTCCGATATTCACCCCACTAGATGCGCCCGTATATGCAATTATCTTATAGGGCCTATAACTAACACCACCTATATGCCCTAAACCGCAACGCATGGGAAGAAGCCATTTACCTTTGATAGTGAGTCATAACCATACTCGAAATTACCTCACTTTGAACAAAAAAGTCATAGAATGCAGCAACCGGTATGATGGCCCCAGGATTATACTCTCCTTACATGATTAACTAGGGGATTCACCTCTTTTGCACCCCCCCCCCCATGATAGAATTTAGATAGGTATGTAGAAATGTGTCGTATTCACAAACTATATTGATTTAAACATACGATTTTTATTTTCGAAACCATATGTGCATACAAAGTTGTCTACAAGAGAGAATTACTATCATAGTAGCCCCCGAAGGTCCAACACAACACTACCCCAACTCTATAATAGTTATTCTCTCGTATACTAGATGAAATGATACATTAAGTTCTCCTAGATATTCCCAAAAAATAAGATTGTATACCCCTTTACTAACCTAGGTCATAAATTTCTCTTAAGTGAGGCCCTAATATTCTTTAATACATCATATGAGAAGGTTCCTAAGACTCAAACCTAAAAGAAAAGGATTAGAAACCAAGTTGAAAATTTTTCATAAGACAGCAGGATTTTCAAATCGATTTGCACAAAAAGCGAATCGATTCGGCTGAGAAAACCAACCTTCTATCTAAGACCAAATCGATTCGGACTTAACCCGAATCGATTTGGTTCCTCAGACTTGTAGCCTCCATTTTTGCGAATCGATCCGCCCTCATCGAGATGCCCAGTTGTGGCTATGGGTTGATGTTAACCATAAATTCCCAAAACCTATTTTCTTCCATTTAAACCCAACATGATCAACCCACGTCATATACTAACCATTCCACAAGACATTTAACTACTACACTACATTCAATCAAGCCTAAATCCTAAACCTTTAGGTTTAAACAACCAAATCATCAAAATCCATAAATGGTTCAATCTCAAGAATACTAACTATATATACAAATTATTCACACCCAATCATACATTTATACAAGTTAGAAACATGCCTTAAGATTTTAGGCTCGGATTTTTCCCCGTTGAAATGATTTCAAGCCCAATCACCAAAAATCTCTCTTTTCTTTTCTTTCTCCCAAGCTCTCCATTCTCTCTTACTTTCTAGGTCAAAATACATAAATGAGCTCTAAATTCTCTTACAAGACTTAAATGCCCAAATACATTAAGTCCAACGTTAAATGCTACAATCTACTTAAATGACTCGTAACATTATATTTAAGTCATAACTAGCCAAAAGTACCCCAGAACCCAAAAACAAACCCGACACTTATTTTAACTATCTCAACCATTCACGGACTAACCGTGCCCTTTAAACTGACATCCGGAATATCGTCCATTATTTTCTATCCCAACATCATATTAACATTCTAATAATAACCCAAATGGAATATAAATCATAACCGTCACTTTAAAGCCCAGTAACTCAACATAACATAATATTACACTATTTACATTCGTGTAATGGTAAATATGCAATACTCATAAATTACTTAAATTAATATTTACTTCAATTTTCTTTATTTTATATAACTAACCCACATGGCAATTTAATATAAAAATAATTACTCAAAAGTAAGGGGTATTACATACTCCCCTCCCCCCCCCCCCCTAAAGGGAATTTTGCCCTCAAAATTTAGGCCTACTTGGTAAAAAGAGTTATGGGTACTTTTCTCAGATATCCTCCTCTCGTTCCCAAGTTAATTCCTCAGTTTTCTGGTTCCCCCGTTGGACTAGAACCAAGGTCACTAGTTTCGACCTTAGTCTACGCTCACCGTGGTCTAAAATGGCAACTGGTTGTTCCACTTACAAAATATCTGGTTGTAACCCAATATCGTCTAACGAAACATGCCAATGGGATCCTTCACAACTTTTATACTTCTTTAAAGATGAGACATGGAATTCATCATGAATTTGCCGTAGGTATTCCGGCAACTCAAGTTGATAATCTACGGGGCCTACCTTTGCAATAATGGGAAAAGGACCTACATAGCGTGGCGCAAGTTTGCCCTTCTTCCCTAATCGCATCACACCTTTCATCGAGGACACCTGCATTAAACTTGATCCTTGACTACCAATTCCCCATGCTTCTGATTTTCATTGGCATAGCTCTTCTGGCGATCTTGTGCAGTTCGTATGCGATTTCGAATGAGCTCAATCTTCGAAGAGGTGTCTTGGATCATTTCAGGTCCAAGGAGATTATTCTCACCTACTTCCAACCAACAAGCAAGTGATCGATACGGTCAGCCATACAATGCCTCATAGGGTTCCATACCTATCATAAATTGGTACAAATTATTGTATGCAAATTCGACAAATGGAAGTTATTGTTCCCATCCTCCTTTGAAATCAAGTATGCTCATGCAAAGCATATCTTCCAACATTTGGTTGACCCTTTCTGTTTACCCATCGGTTTGATAAAGGTATGCTATACTCAACCGCAATTTAGTCCCCATCGCCTCTTAGAAACTTCACAAAAAATGGGATACAAAAATTTTGTCTCGGTTTGACACTATATCGATAGGCACCCCATGAAGTTTTACAATTTTTTCAATAAAGAGTTGGGCATAGCGTGCCGTATTGTAATCCATCCGTACAGGTAGGAAGTATGATGATTTGGTTAAATGATCAATAATTACCAAAATAGAATCATGACCACTTTACGAAATCAGTAATCCCGTGATAAAATCCATTGAGATACTCTCCCAATTCCACATCGGTATTTCTAATGGTTGCAACAATCCAGTTGGCCGCTGGTGGTCCACCTTCACTAATTGACAAGTGCCACATTAGGAGACAAATTCATATATGTCCCTTTTCATTTCCACCCACTAATATTGATGACACGTTTTTGATACATTTTGTCCCCGCCTGGATGTACTGAAAATCTTGAGCCATGGGATTCCATCATGATAGCACGTCTCAAGTCTCCCTCGTCTGGGACTATAAGTCTTTCATGGAAATGTAACCACCCTCATAACTTATAGAGTAGGAATCCGCTCCCTCGGTCAACAATTTACGTACCCGGTCTTGACAGTCTTTATCCCATCCTTGCGCTTTTACGACTCGCATCACGATAGCAGGCGTAACGGTCAACACCGACTTGCATACTCTTACTGCAGCATGATCCTGGCCAAGTTCTTTCCACTTAGCTTTACATATTTCTTCAAGTTGCCCTACGGGTCTTCAACTCAGCGCATCATCTACCACATTTGCCTTGCCTAGGTGATAGTGAATATCGAATTGGTAGTCCTTTATGAACTCCAACCACCGTCTTTGACACATATTTAGATCTTTTTAAGAGAACAAATATTGTAACGATTTTTAGTCCGTTAAAAGACTAACTTTCTCACCCAGGAGGTAGTGCCTCCATATCTTCAAGGCAAACACCAATGCGGCAAGCTCTAAATCATGCATGGGATAATTCTTTTCACGGGGCTTAAGCTTGCGAGACGCGTGTGCAATGGCTCTATGTTCCTGTTGTAGCAAACCCCCAATCCTTATAGAGAAACATGTGTGAAGACCAAATAGTCTACTTCAGATCTTGGTAATGGGAGTACAGGAGAAGAAGTTAATTTATCCTTCAGCTCATCAAAAACTAGTTGACATGACTCATCCCAAACAAATTGTACTCCCTTCTGGGCCAAATTTGTTAAAGAGCTAACAATTTTGGAAAAGCGCTTAATGAAACAGCGATAATACCCCACTAAACCCAAAAGGCTATGGATATTAGTTGGCATCATGGGCTGATCCCATTCCCTCACCACTGCAATCGTGTTTGAGTACACGAAAATACCTTCAGTCATCACGATATGCCCTAAAAATTGCACTTCCTACAACTAAAAGCCATATTTCTCGAACTTGATATAAAACTGATGATCTCGTAGTGTCTGTAGGACCAATTGCAATTGTTTGGAATGATTAGCTTCAGTTCAAGAATAGACTAGAATGTCGTCAATAAACACGATCATAAAATGGTCTAGAAAGTTCCAAAATATCCGATTCATAAGGTCCATAAATACACCAGGAGCATTTGTTAGTCCAAAAGGCATAAACAATAACTCATAGGACCCATACCTTATCAAGAATGCGATTTTCGACACGTCTTGCTCTAGGATTCGCAACTGGTGGTATCATGTCCTCAAATTTATTTTAGATAAGTACCATGCTCCTCTTAATTGATCAAACAAATCGTCGATTCGTGGTAACGGGTACTTATTTTTTACGGTTACCTAATTCAATTCATGGTAGTCGATGCATAACCGTAAGGAACCATCTCTCTTCCTTACGAATAATAGGTGATGTGCTACGCTGAATGAACTCCTGCCCCAACGGTTGCTGAATTTGATCCTTAACTCCCTCATTTTTAAAGGATCCAAACTGTATGGAGTTCGCGAAATTGGCCTGGTTCCCGGCGCTAAGTCAATTACGAACTCAATCTCAGGACTTGGAGGTAAGCCAGGGATCTCCTGAAAGACATCTTCAAATTCCTTGACAAAAAGAATTTAGTATAAGGAAATCATGATTTCTTGTAAAGTCTCCTCCTTCATATATTACAACTGGGTGCTTAAACCTCCCTTAGAAATAGGCATAGCCACCAAAAACATTTCTTGCCTTAGAATGGAAAAAACTATACTCCTCCCATAACAATTTACCATGACCCGGTACTTCACTAACCAATCCATTGCAAAAATAACATCATACCTAGCCATATCCAGGATGAGTAAATTAGCCTCAAAGAAAAATCTACCAAGGTCTATTGCTACCCCTTTACAAATAAAAAGTATAAGTGAACCATCACCCATAGAAGACCCGGCGCTAGTGAAAATACTTTCGACAGACTTGAACAATCCCGTCGAAAGAGAAAATTGCCTAGCAATAAATGAGTGTGTGGCACGATTGTCAAATAACACCCGACTCACAAACCCATGGATGGTAAACTTACCCTTAATAGCTGGCAGTGCGAACGGTACTAGAGGAACAAAGCATCTTGGATATTGTACATAAGTCCAAACTGAAGTTGTCCCTGTTGCAGTAGGACGACTGAGATAGGTGCTGGAGGTTATGCATGTGCCTGCGGATTCTGAGGGCCTCCTGGAAATTGCCCCCTGTTCAATTTTGGACAAGCTTTCTTCATCTGACCTGTCCCATCGCACTGAAAATAATGGCCCATAAAATTCTCCAGATGTCGACCCCGGTTGTTGTTTAGAAATTGCCCCACTTCTAGGCCCTGTTGGCCTCGACCCCCATTATTCCCTCTCCAAGCTTGTCCCGATTGGCCCAATTACTACTCTTGCTAAGCACACTGAATGTTCCTAAAACCACCTCCGCAAAATTTGAAACCCCCAAAGCATTTCTTTTTAGCCGAGTCCCCTGGTTGTAGGTCCTGCTCTTTTTATTTATTCCCGGACTTCAGTGGTGATGGTAGTGCTCCAGTGGCACCATTTACTCCTTGTTTACTAGATTGACCAAGATCTCCTATCTTCTTTCCCGCCTTCAAATGAAGGCGGTGATCCTGGAAATGGAGTAAAGATGCATTCATCACAACGAAAAAAGTTTGCAAAGCCAGGTTCCCCAACAGATGATGCCTTATCCTCCAACTCAAAACCGTAGTAAATTTTTACATCATCCTTTCTTTTAGATTTACCTCGTCTGGCACCAAGTTTGCTAAGCGATTAAATTCGACTTCATACTCCGTTACCGTTCGCTCTCCTTTAATCACATAATGTATCTTACTCATCATCTCCTTCTGGATTGCTGGAGGAAAGTACTTGTGATCAAATAAAGTCCAGAATGCCGAGATAGCCATAGTATCCCTTTGTTCCGGAGTGGTCACTGACTCCCACCATTGGAGATCTTCTCCCAAGAGTTTAAAAGTGGTGAGAATATGTTTTCGCTCTTCGCTACATTCCACTATGTGAAGATGGTGTTGAATATCCTTCTTCCATTGATTTGTAACAACCACATCAGCGCCACCCTGAAATTCTGGAGGGTGACCTTTCGGGAAGGATTCTCTCACGATTTCCAATGAGAAAGGTCCCGTATGGGCTTGAGCCACCGGTGCTACCGGTTGTCGAGCTTGGGGAAATTGTTGCGCCATAGCGGTCATTGCAGCGTTTATCACCTAGGCCACAATATTATCCACCTCCATCTCATTCATAGTGACTTACGGTGGTGGGGGCTCCACAGCCTCTTCTACTAGATTTACCTTTGTCGGGAGAACTCGTCTAGGCGGCATCGGAGATAAAAGGTAAATAAATCAATATATAGTTAAAACAATTTATCTCTACGGGAAAAACGTAAACGCAAATAAGCAAAATAGTCCTAATAATAGGGCTATATATCAAAGAACGCTATGGTAGAATGTGATAAGTCTGCATAGATCGTAAGGACTCTAGAACCTGATGCTCTGATACCATTTGTGATACCTCGCTTATTAACATAAGAGGTGGCCTTTCCGCTACTCTAATAAAAATAGGAATTTTAAATGGTCCATTCTTAGCATCACTGTCGCATAATAATAATAATAATAATAATAATAATAATAATAATAATAATAATAATAATAATAATAATAATAATAATAATAATAATAATAATAATAATAATAATAATAATAATAATAATAATACGAGACAACCACCGTTGTATTTTTTAAAACAGATGTCATATACAATTTTGCAATTTTGGTAAAAGCAATTTCCATCATTCAATTTGTGACAAAGGTAGATATATCGATATATAACAGTTCGATAACAATTCTACAAAATATAACCGAATAAGCTATCGGTTAACAGACTAATAAAAATATTACACCAAATATAACGGTGTTTGTGAAGACTAAACTTGGGAAACATGCCCGAATATACTGGCGGATCATAACTAGAGTATCAAGAGAAACTGATGCATCTACTACAAAAATCCTACAACATTCGCACAATGTTATAGCTCCTTAAGACTGGAAAGGAAAGTCAGAGTGGGCACCCATGCGGTGGAGCACCTGAACAAATATAAGAGCCACACAAGAAGAATAAATATAAACGGTTCACGCTCGATTTGATATGATATACATGTGAAAAAAATGCATAACAGTTATGAATGATAAATTTCATAAATAGGTTAAATTCGCTCTTCATTCAAGGTATCATCCTCACCTCTCTTCTAAGTGAACAATCCTAACGCGTACAATTCATGTTAAGTTAAAATTCCCATCTACTTAATAGGAGTAACCTAACTCTATCCAACATGCCATGTTTTCCAATTTAGTATGTCCATGCAAAAAATGATCATTAGGGACCATATGCAATTTAAAGTTGGTTCACAGTTTCATTAAATCAATTAATCATTCGTGTGAAATACCACTTTAGTGAGAAAAGTTACTATCATACAATAATGGTTCTAAGACCATCCTTTCGAGTGTCACCCCACTGGATGTGCCACCTATATGCTATCATCTTCCTAGGCCTATAACCAAGACCACCTGGGTTTCCTAAATCGCAAGGCATGGGAAGCGGTCATATACCTTCGATAGTGAGTCATAACCATAACCGAAATTACCTCACTTCGAACAAAACAACAACCGGTACGATGGCCTGAGGACTATACTCTCCCTGTATGATTAGACAGGGGATTCACCTCTTCCACGCAACTCCCCGCCCTCCATGATAGAATTTAGAGTGGTATGTAGAAATGTGCCGTAGTCACAAACTATATTAATTTAAACATACGATTTTTATTTACGAAACAATATGTGCATACAAAGTTGGATACAAGAGATAATTACTCTCATAGTAGCCCCTGAAGGTCCAACACAACACTACCCGACTTTATAATAGTCCTTCTCTCATATACTAGATGAAATGCGACATTAAGTTCTCCTAGATATTCCCTGAAATAAGCCCGTATACCCCCTTACTGACCTAGGGCATAAATTCCTCTTAAGTGATACCCTAATACTCTTTAGTACATCATATGAGGAGGTTCCTAAGGCTTAAACCTAAAATTAAAGGAGTAGAAACCAAGTTGGAAAATTTTCATAAAATAACTGGATTTTAAAATCGATCCGCCCACAGCCGAATCGATTCGCCCCTGAAAGAGAATTGATTCGCACAAAAAACGAATCGATTCGACTGAGAAAACCAGCCTTCTGTCTATGCCCTAATCGATTTGTCTTAAACCCAAATTGATTCAATTCCTCAGACCTGTTGCCTCCATTTTAGCGAATCGATTCGCTGAGGAGGGCGATCCATTCGCCCTGGTCGAGATGCTTAGTTGTGGCTACGGGTTGATGTTAACCCTAAATTGCCAAAACCTATTTTCTTTCATTTAAACCCAGCATCATCAACCCACACCATCTACTAACCTTTCCACAAGACATTTAACTACTACAATCCATTCAATCAAGTCTAAATCCTAAACCTTTAGGTTTAAACATCCAAATCATCAAAATCCGTAAATGGTTTAATCTCAAGAGCACTAACTATATATGCAAATTATTCACACCCAATCATACATTTATGCAAGTTAGAAACTTTTCTCAAGATTGACTTCCTTTTATAGGACACGAAAATAAAAGGGCCCAGACCCAAGCATATTCCTAACCATGATATTGGGAACCATGGGATAATTTCTAGAGGTTAATGCCTTAGGCTCAAGTACATTACCACTATTAAAGAGACGCTTGGTTGTGACAAGCAGAACGAAAGGTATGGAGTCCAAATTTTGGGCCTTAGTAGTCCTGTCCACATCCTCATGCGAGGACTCAACAACCACTACAATTGAAAATGATCGTGAAAATTCATGATAAAGATCAATGAATAAACTCAAGTAAAAGAGAAGAGATAAACTTAACCTTACCCATCACCACGTAAGTACACCAAAGAGTAAGGCCACCGATAGGCATAATGGGGTATGGCTTGTCCCAAGTGTAATACCCCGTAGTTTTATTGATTTCAATTTTGGGATTACTTGAATTAAATAGGAGAAATAATTGGAAATTAATCCTGATTTAAATACTAGAGAGATGAGAGTTAGTATTTGATTATGATGATAATGTTGAATATTACTGAGTGAATATGGTAACATATGATTATTGAATTTATTAATATTATCGCGAGTTATAAATACAGCAATTTCGAAAATAAAGTTGGGACACATGTGTTAATCGTGTCGGGAACCAATTTAATGGATTTAAAAGTAAATTATTTTTATATCATTTGTATCGTCATTTTGAGTGTGCTAACGTTTCCGAAAGGGTCGAGATAGTCAGAAAACACTAGTTGGAGTTTTAGTTTGGGTCCCGGAGAATTTTAGGCCTAACCGACAACCCGAGAGGGTATTTTAGTCATTTTGACTCTTTGAGGAATAGTAATCCATGAATTTTAGACTGATTATATCAAGCAACACTCAGGGCTCCTAGGTTTCTCACAGTCAGAAATCACAAATGGCCATTAGAGAGGAAGAGAAGGAAGTTTCCAAAGAAGAACCACCATCATTGGACCCTTCCAAGGAAGAGAGGATCACTCCCATACCATCTTCTCCAAAGGATCAGAACCTCTATTTCCCAGGCTACTGATTTCACTTGTTATCATTCAACAAATATATTATCCATGTAGTTTAGAATTGGAGACTAGACTTGGAAAATTGAAATTTTTCATAAATTGGGAGAATTAAATCGGATTATGGGTAGGTTTTGCATGTAGTTAAATTTTGGAAATAATAGAGACTTAAATCAGAACCTTAGTGATAGAAATCCCGGATTAAAATTGAGTATTTTGTTATCTTGAATTAAAAGAAACTACACTAGGGTTAAACATGAGACTTTGATGAATATATCGATTTATATGCATTTTTTATGATGATTTGATGATTCTTGAACGTTAGAAACCTTGAATTTAGGTTGATATAACATTTGGTACGTTTACTTTAGAAATTGGGATCATGTAATGAAAATTGGAGATAAAACTAGGGATGAAAATGTAGAAAATCTGGGTTGTAACTGTTCGATCGATCGACATTCTTAAGTCGATCGATCGACTCCCTCTGTACTTGTCGTATTTTTCCCTTTTAGGATTTAATTAATTCTGACTCTTAAAAGTTAATGGCGGGGACTTTGTGAACATATTTAGACTTAGGGAAGACCAGTGGGGGTGTATTTGAAGCCAGAACATGTTAGAATTGAATTGTGACTTAGTGTTAAACTTACAAATGTCCGATAAGTGAGTTACTATTAGAAGTTGTGAGGACATGAATCCAATTTGTATATGTGATAACTTAATGTTAGAGGTAGTAACATGAACCTTAAATTATTGAATTCATCTTAGGCACAAGTGGAGACTTAGTAACCTTTTTGGGATAGGGTATGTACTTGGAATTATACGATGAGAATTATTACGCTAAACCTATTGTGTAGAATAATTGGTATGATATTATTATATGTGTGAGACTTATGATATGGGCCTGAAATATATCTATATTAATATTATGATTACCTAAGTTGTGTGAATACCTAGTATATGTATTGTTATGTGTATGACATGCCTACCATACCTGCTATCACGGGAGATTAATTTTTGGGAAAGGGCCATCTTATCTCCGTGTGCCTTCGGGAGGATTTAGATAGGTACCTTAAGGACATACGACTGTGAGTGACTTATTTGTTAGTTGATAAGTCAACTGAACATGGGACCGTAGGTATATGAACTATGTTCTCCACCAATATGTGTGATTTTTATTAAAATGGTTCCTGAGCAATTGGGAAGGCGTGATCCTTGAGTACGTGATGTACCGGGATTCGATAGCAGAGTATGTGTGCACCGCGGCTTAGCCTAAGGGTCCCATATATGTATATATGTAATGAGATTGATATATATGTACTTGTGACTAGTTCAGTGATAGTTGGTAGGTGCGAATTTTTAAGATATTTAAATGGGTTTAAAATGTGAGAATTTATACAACAATTGAGTTAAGCAATTCGATTAATGTAAATGTGACTTACACGTATGATATATTTCAGTAATACGAATAGACAACCTATATTATAATGTGAAGATAGGAGTTAGTACGAACTATTTAGTTAGTGGCATGATTAGGATGGGTTAAGGGTATACGTTAGGTGTGCACATTAGTTGAGGGGTGAGGAACTCATGTGAGAGTATGTTACTAACATGTGTATAATATTTATTGTTTAATGAAATTAAACGCTTGCAATATTTTAAGTTGTTTTCACCTCGGACTCTGACCCGTTTGCTTCTAAATCTATTTTTGTAAAAACCTTTTAGGTGCCCATCCACAGGGACGCCAATCATAGGAGTTTCCATTCCATTGTCGTGTTGTAGCTGCTGTGGAAGTTATAGGATCTCATTACTAGATGCCTCCACATCTATCCTTGCCTCTTTCGAAGTCATTTATATATGTTAGGGTTCGCTTCCCCGTCTTATTTAGGGAAAGAAATTTTAGACCTTTATTTTATTTCAGTCTTGGTATTTATTTATTTCATTTCGATATTTGTATTGGGTTTATTTGCATTGCTACTATTATTGGAGAGTTTACTCCAGACATGAGTTATTTCATTCCGTTGATTACCTTATGAGTTTGTTCACGGGATTTTTGGATGATGATTTAAATTATGTAGTTAATGGTTAATTTAAATATGAAAATATGGCACTTCCTTATTTTAAATATTAGTAATTAATTTAATGTTTTCGACAGTGATGCTATGAACTAAACCTACTTGACATTTTGTAATAATTTAAATAAAGGAGTAGCTACCCGATATTTAATTAGTCAGGGTGTCACACCAAGCTCCACCAACGAAGAATAACCTATCCTTCTACTTCTTGGCAGCATTATGCATATTCACGATAAAGACCACCCTTGCCTTAGGAGTTAAGTACTCCAATCCCTTATCATTGACCTTCTAATATTCTTGGACCCCGTACAACTTGAAGAATTAGGCCAATGAAATATTATGTTTTCCTCCGCTAGACTCCCTAAAATCTAAGATTATGAGCATTAGATATCTCCACGAGTTAGCCATTAATTGAGAAGGGGTTATCCTAATAGATTTCAAAATTCTCACCACTAGCAAGGGAGTGGGAATCTAACCCCATATTAGAGGAAACATTCTTTGAAGCACATGTATTGGGTGACCTTTGAATAGGAACTCTCATTAGGTCTTGTGTTCCTTAGAGTGATTGTCTCAGGAATATGGTAGGTCTTTTGAATTACCTTTAAGTCTTTTTAAGAGATCCGAGAAACATAAATAGCTCCACAAGAAAATTTAGGATTTTAAACTCCCTGATAGATAATCAACTTTGTACTAAGGGTAAGTGATAAAGTAGGGAGATGATCAGAGGTTTCAGCCTTTGGCTCCATAACTGGTGGCAGAGAGACATGAGGACCAACGACAAACAAGGGCTTTCGGTTCAAGACCTTTGAAGTGAATATATTTGTAGTAAACATTGTTGGAAAGAAAATGGTTTCTTGCTCAAGAAAATTCTATAGAGAGATGCGATGAGTGGCGAAGGATTTAATTCAGCCCAATAGTCTCTTTTATAGCCCCCAAGGCCTAGCTTTACAATTTCTTCAACCTCTAAGATCATATGCTTCAATCCCTTGAATCAGATCAATTCTCTCATCCCCAACACTTATCCATAAGCAATATTCATAACCACATCCAATCTCCTTACCAATGCAATCTAGTTATTACAAATATCTCGATGGTTAGTTACAACTTTACCCCCAACTTATGTAAACATTTAATTGTTTCCCCTGCCATTATTTCAAGGATAAACAAGGTGTCACTAGTGACTCCATATTTAACATATTATATTTAAAAGGATCTTGGACCCCTCGAATTCTCTCAGACAATAATATAGGTCCCTACACTAGCCTCTGACCTTAGACAGACCACTACTTGCTCCGCAAGACCTTCGCTGCTCTAATGTAAAGTTTATAGTACTATAGCAAAATGCATTTACCCTTCCTTCCTCTTAGAAGCGCTAGTAATTCCAACATATATCCTTAACCAAGGACAAAGACCAAATCCCTAGAATTCCTCCGTGTCCAATGGTAGAATTCTTCCATTTTTGATGCGATAAGGAGAGCTCAGGCTAAAGATAAATCACCTCCCAATGTCACCTAAACCATAGAACTAAGGTATATTATTTTATAATACCTTAAGATCAACTTATGGAAGCCTCGTGGTAGTTTCAGACCTCTTGAACCTCTGATAAAACTTCTGCAACCAATCAGAAGGGTAGGTGAAAAGAAAAACATTTTTTCACCTATGGACACCACTCACTCCTACTTGAAATGAAGGATCCCATACTCATTTAATTCACTCAATAATTACCTTACACCAAATGCAAAACCTTTGGCCAAAACTCTATCACCTTGTTGACACCATCAGACCTTAGAGGAACCATAACCATGCTATTATAGTCCACTCATCGTATCTCTTAAAGTTTGCATATTAATAGGAAGTTGGTTGAAGGTTGAAGACAATTTCAAAGAACCATATTTTTAGATAGTTAATAGTTTTACCATTCATTAATTTTCATTCTATGTTCCATACTATCTTAACCCACTATTAAGAGGGTAAAATTGTTACTTGGATCATTTCTAATTATCTTATACTTTGTATATCTTGTTGATCCCTAAATCAATACTCAAGAACCCTTAGAGAAGTCTATCAGTTACTTCATAATGTCTTTTGTATTGTTAACAAATGCCCCAAGACCGTAGACTCTCTTGACTAAAGCTCAAGAGATCTTCTAGATTGTAATGCCTCTGTTATGATCTAATAAATAGTATAACACCCTTTGACAGTGGATGTAGGGTGGTCATTTAAGGTTCGAACCACTTTACACAATTGTATCACACTTTGACCCTTGTCTCCTCCTACTTGTCTAAGGTTCAGAGGGGAGCACTAGTGGGTTTGAGGTCACATACAATTTCAATACCCGGTATACATGAACGAACCCTAAAATAAATCATAACAACAAGTTCGATGACAAAAAATTTAAATTGCATCCTAAACTTATCCAATTCTCAATGTAATGCTTTATATTTAGCCTTGAGATCGACATTCGTATCTTTCACAATAGCACACTCCATCTTCTAATCATTCATCTTCATTAGTAGATCACAATATTTTTCATCCATTGACTTTTGGGTCTCTTGCCAATGAATAAATTAACGTGAGCTGATTTTATAATTTAGGCAGGACACAAAGGTCTAAAATAACATGTAAATTGGGAATCAACTAAACTGTTACTCGATGCCATTCTTAAAAATGCAATCCAAAACATGTAATTTGATAAAGGTCTAAAATTAAAAAAAAATATTAAAGTAGTAATGTTAAAACCCTTGGTAAATAAAATTTCAACACAACCTTCTAATTGGAACCCTAAGCGAAAAATCAAAGAACAAGATAGTAGAAAGATAGGGACTTGAGGCTATTACATGATGGATAGAAGATTTCGTTACTGGTTTTGGTTCAAAGAGAGGGTTTTGAGTTGTGCGATGCGAGCCTTTTTCAGGGAGTTTGTGTTTTGAACTTTGCAAGCTGAGGTTTGTGTATTTTCCAATTTTTCCCTCATTAAGTTGGTTGGTCCCAAACGAACCAACCAACAATCATTTTTCGCAATTCATTTAGGCCGCAAATGACAACTGCATATGTGGTCTGCATCCGAGATTTTCTAATATACACGCACACACACACACACACACACACATACATGTTTATCAATTGTGTGTGTTAGATTTGAGTTTTGAGAATACTGAATTTAAAAAAAAAAGTTAAACAAATGAGCACCAATATTTAGAAACACAAAAAATAGAATTTAAAAAGTGTATTAAAAAAGTTTTTAAATCGAGTTTTCTTAATAAATAACCAAATGGGCCCTTATTTATCTTTAAGTCAATATATCGTTTTTCCCGTGTATTAGTTTATTATGTTTTCCTTCATCATTTGATATATTAAATGAATTGGATTACATTTTTTATGGTATATGACTCTTTAATCAACTTATATATGACCAATTTCAATTTATTATTGTTTAAACCTAGTTCTTAGCTTGGTGTTCTTCACCTCTGTCAATTATATGACAAAACAAGGGGAGAGTAGTTTTTTTCCTATAAAGAGGAAGAAAATGTTTTTCGCTTTAAGAAGGGGAAGAATGTTAGATTCAGCGGGAAATTTAAATAATGACATTACGTGGTATTTATATGTAAATGAGTTAGGAGGAGTATATACACATAAGTTGTCCAGTACAAAGCATCACTGTGACATTATAGAATGTATTTAGTTGAAAGATTTTTTATATACTTTCTATGATTAGATATTTCATACATTAAAAAGGCATATATATTTCTTCATCTTATTGAATCCTATATAAATGTCTTTGTGTATACATTGGTATCGTTTGGTCATTTGTTATTATATTAAAGGTTTACAGGAATTAGTAACAAGAGTGCATCATTGGTTCGATTGGGTTCTTAATATTGTGGTTATAGGTTTTTAAGTTGATTCGTTCACTTTTGCAAGGCTTTGTTTTATCTCATAGTTTGATAGGTTTGCTTACTTTGCTTGTAATATTTTTTTTCTTATATATTTTAACGAAATAGACTATTAAGGATATTGTGAGCATATATTTATACTAATGTTTCCTTTAATCCCTTCAATTTTATTATTATGGTTACAAAATATATTTTGAGTCTTTTCCTTAAGATCATTCCTGAGAAGCATCACATTCCCCAGAAAGCTTCATCAATCTCATCTATTATCTTTCATGATTAAAAAAACATTGGATTTCCTTATAGATTGAGGTAAATGGACCTCGAATAGACTTAAACACTTTGTTATATTCAAATTAGCTTTTTTATAAAATAGAAATTCAATATGTTAGTATGTGTGTGTGTGTGTGTGTGTGTGTGTGTGTGTGTGTGTGTGTTGATTTTCTTTTAGTATTTGGTATTTGGTCATATATGTATGCAAGTACACTTTTCAAATATAAAATTTGACTTTAAATGTCCTTTGCATGTGTGTATCATATGTGGGTTTGATAAAGGTTCAAACTTAAATATATTTTATTTTCCTTTACCGCATTTGGGACATTCACTAACCATTCTCTTCAGTGAAGCAACACTTCACATCAATGAAGAACTAATCTCACTATTCGTTTGATTGACTAGAGTTTTTATTCCTAGGCATGACCTGTCCTCATGACTTTGTTCACTAACCATTCTCTTCAAGGACACAGAGAATTCACTTCAGCGAAAGTACTACATTGGTTGTGAGTTTTTTCTACACAATGCATATTTTTTAAAGATCTCTTAATTTACAACTTGGGAAACCATGAATACTTTTTAGAAACTAAATCTCTCCAAAGTCATGTTGGCTCAAGCGACAAGAGTAAATTCTGTGAGTTCCACAAGTATCATGGCCACACTACTAATTAATGTCTTGATTTGAAAGACGAAATAGAGGCCCTGATCAAGAGAGGCAAGTTGTTAAAGTATTTAGTCAAGTCCGATTGCGAAGTTGATACTAGAGGTAATCCTCGACCAAGGAGGTAACTAATGTCTCCTTGCAAGATAAGGATGACAAGAATCGAGGTTGGGACAAGTACTGTGATAATGGCACGGATCCCGACTTGACTAAGAATCCTAAAGAACCAGTCAAGGATGTCAATACGATCTCATTTTTGATGCGTTTGATTGTTAGATGAGATGATAGGAAAGGAGAGGGACCTACCAAGAGGGAAACATACATGAATGAGGCAAAAGATTGTGCGCATATCTACGAGGTGAACTTGGCATAGGAAGTGGAGATTCACCCTTGAAAGGTAAATAAAGATTTTCTTATTCTTAGTTTTTAGAAAGATGATTGTACCCCAATGAAAACCCTTTGGTCGTGATTGTGTTGGTTCATGAAAGGTCCATGTAGATAATAATGCTAGAAAAAGGGAGTTTTGCCGACGTTATGATTTATGACTATTTCAAGAGACTCGGGTTATTCGATAGAAAGCCAATGCCTTACCATAATCCACTGATTGGATTTTCAAAGGAGAAGGTATACACCCTCAGAACAATTGAGTTGGAAGTCATAATAGGGAATGACTGACTTGCCGAACAAAAATTATATGTTTTTTTATCATGTACAATAACAAGGCCTAGGCCTATAACATTAATTTTTGAAGGGTAGGTTTGAAGAAGTTGTACAAAAATGCACAAAATAATGAATGTAAAACCCAGTAATTTTATTGGTTTTTATTTAAGGGATTAATTAAATTAAATGAGAAGTAATTGGGAATTAATCCGGATATAAATACTAGAGAGATTTGAGATAGTATTTGATTATGATATTAAAATTTAATATTTCATGAGTATTGAAAGTATTTAAATTGTCACGAGATAAAAATGCGACAAGTTGGGAAACTTAGTAAGGACGAGCGTTTCAGTCGCGTCAGGAACGAAATGATTTAAATTAAAAAGTGAATTATATTTTTAGCAACGAAATGGTCATTTTGAGAGCGCCAACGTGTCCGGAAGGGTCGAAATAGTCAGAAAACACTAGCCGGGGGTTTAGTTTCGGTCCCGGGGCATTTTTAGGCCAGACCGGCAACCTAGAAGGGTATTTTGGTAATTTTAAAAATATGGGAATGAAAGCCTACGAATTTTAGGGTTAAATAATATATTACTAATGAACCCATTAAGTCCATTATCAGCATTAGGTAAGTTAGTGGGCTACGGGAGTTAAAGGGAGAGTTTGAAGAGGTTCCAAAAGAAACCTCCAACCACCATCACCATCCTTGGGAGAATTCTGTAGAGAAAGGGGAGAAATCAGCCTTCATTCACCAACATCAATTCAGAAGAAACAAATATAAGGCAAGTGTTTTGATGTCGTTATTTGCAATGAATATTTTCTCCATGTGTAGTGTAGAAAACTTTTTATGTCTTGGAAATTTTGATGAAGAACACCCAATGAAATTATTGTGAAACTTGTGGTTTTGGGTAGGAATTTACATGTAGATGATTATGGACGAATTTAATACACAAAACATAACTTTTGATGATCTGAAAACAGATTAATAAGGAGTCTTTTTATGAAATTAAATTTTGGGTTCAAGTTCATAGGGTTTGGAACAAGAATTGGGGATTTATGATTTTGGCATGTTAATTTGTAAGATTTGACCCCAAATGCATGTTTAGGAATGATCTAGGGTGACTAAAAATGGTCTACCAGCATTAAAACGTAGTTGGATAGTCTTAGGGTGGATTTAGAGCAGAGGAGAAAGAAGAAAAAATGAGTTTTGGATTTTTTGGGCGTATTATGCCATCTCGTTAGAAGACCTGCCCAGGTCATTCGAACGAGCTTCTAACGAGATGACAATATCCCTTCTAACGAGTTGGTAGTTCGTTCGAAGCCTTTCGTTCGAACGACACTCGTTCGAATGACCTCGTTCGAACGAGACTTCTAACGAGTTGACAGAATGGCCTTTTAGGCCTGGTTTTTATTTCAAATGTCTCGTAGACTTATTTAATGGAGTAATCACCTTCCCTTATTGACTAGTGGGTATAATTGTGAGATTGGAGTACGATGAGGAGTATCTAATTACGACGTGAGAAGAATTGATAACCTTAATGTACATAAACCGGGGACTTGTAAACGTATAACATTAAACGATGGTATAAGAACGAGAAGTATACCTCTACTAATATTTTGAGATATCTAAGATATACGAATGCTTAGTATATGTAGTTATTTGTGTATAACATACCTACCATCCTTGCTATCATGGGAGGTCGGCATTCGATAAGGGCCATCTTATCTTTGTGTGCCTACGGGGGGGGGGGGGGGGGGATTTAGATTCGTACCTCGAGGACATAGGTCAGAGAAAAACTTATTGAGAAGTTAATAAGTCTGCTGATCATGGGAGCGTAGGTATGTGCGTGACCCATGTGATGTGAACTATGTTCGCCTCCATTATGTGTGATTGTTTCTATTTTAGAACGATTCTTGAGGGATTCGGAATGCGTGGTCCTTATGTACGTGATGTACCGGGATTGAATAGCAGAGTATGTGTGCATCGCAGCTTAGTCTCGGGGTGCTAGTATTGTATATTGATGATGAGAATAATATACTATTAACTGAAATGATCTGTCATGTATAAATGTGAGTATAAATAATAGCAACCTTTTGTAAAGATAAAATGGAAGATCTCTAGTAATTAGTATTACTAATATGGGAAACTTTGAAGAAAGGTAAAACTCTCTGTTTAAATGAAGATGTCGGAATTAAATTGTGAAGCGTATGGTAATGTTAGATTTTGTGTTAGACTAGTTAGATATGTGAATAACTAGAATGGGTACGAGTGCGATAGGAGTGCACAATTAGTTGAGAGGTGAGGAGCTCATATGAGTGCACACACTATCATGTACTTTATATTCACTGTTTTAATGATATTGAACACTTGCTATTTTTAAACTGTTTTCACAATCGGGCTCTGGACCGTTTCTTTCAAATCTATTTTTGTAAAACCTTTTAGGTGCCCAGCCACAAGGACACCAAGCATAGGAGTTCCAATTTCGGTGACGTACTGTAGTTGTTGTGGAAGTTACAGGACCTTGATAGTAGATGCCTCCACTTTCGATCTTGACCCTCTATTTCAGATTTACTCATCTGTAGGGCATGTTGCCCAATTTCTTTTAGAGGCATCTCATTTACTCATTTTTATTTCATATTTTGGGTTTTAATTAAATTAATGATTCAGGCATGTATTTGTTACTTCAGTATTTGGATTGTTGTGAGGTGTATTCCTCCAGATTTAGTTTATTACATCGTTATTCATTTGCGACTGTGATGTGGTTGTGATGTCAGTATTTCATAATTTAAATGGATGTCATGCTAATCGAATTTAATTCAAAATTGACAACTCACTTTTTTAATATTAGGTGGCTAGTAATTATAAAAATGTTTTTGACAATGATGCTATGAACTGAAGCAACTTGGCATTTTGTATTAATTTTAAATAAAGGAGTAGCTACCCGGTATTTAATTAGTCGGGGTGTCACAATGAAGTTCCCCACTCATTATCGAGTCGGTCAAGTCAAAGGTAGCTAAGTAGTGGGATGGGAATTTATTACACATCAGCTGAAGAACAAGAAATGCTAACACAGACTTATCAGATCGAAACATTAGATCCTCGGGATAAATATAACTTAGTTATATGAGAAGTCCCCGAGAAGATTGACCTTTGATATTAGATGCTGAGAACTCAAAGAGGATATCCTAGAACAACTCGTCCCTTGATCCAATGTTAAAAAAGTGCTAGAAGACTTTTCGAGTTGAAGGAAGAACATATTTAAATGGATCCATGACGACATGCCTGTAATTGACTCAAACGTACTCTGCCACGAGCTCAGTATTGTGAAAGATGAGAAGCCTGTTAAGCAGAAATATAGTCAATTCTCTAAGGAGAAAATATGGCCATTCAAGAGGAAGTGGATAAGGTCAAGAAAGTGGAGTTCATCCTGGATATAAATTACCCAAACTGAGGTTTCAATTATATAATGGAAAAGGCGAGGAATGACAAGTGGCCCACGTGTGTCGACTTTATCAACCTCAATAAGTCTTGTCCAAAAGATCACTACCCATTACCTTGAATCGACCAGCTGGTCAATGCCATGGTCGAGAACAAGCTGCTTAGATTTACAGATGCTTATCCAGGGTATAATCAAATAAAGTGAAGAGAGAGGATGGGGAGAAGACCTCTTTTAACATTAATTGATGTAATTTCTACTACAACGTTATGCCTTTTGAGTTAAAAAAATGCTAGATCAATGTATTAAATGCTATTCAGTAAGGTTTTTAACCAACGAGATGGGAATCTATGAAGGTCTATATAGATGACATGCTAACCAAGATAAATAAGTCATCCGATGAAATTCGTTATCTCAGTCACACTTTCAACTAGTTAGAAACATACCAAATGAAATTAAGTCGTGCAAAGTGTGACTTTGGAGTCAGGACAGGTAAATTTCTTAGTTTCATAATTAACCAAGGGGGTATAAAAACCAACCTTGATAATATTAAAGTTACAATCAATATTTAGTCTCCAATAAGAAAGAATGATATCCATAGATTGACTATCCGATTCAGGGTGACAATCTGAATGAGAAATATAACCTAGTAGAAATTTAAACAAGAATAAATATCACTTGCGCATCAAAGAAAATAGAGAATAATGGAAATCATTATCATATAAATAAAAACAACCATTGAAGTCAATTGATGGTGTAGAAAATAATATTATTCAAAGGATACAAAACTCAGGGTTCCAAAAATTAGGAGCAAACTATAGCATAAATTATCACAAAAATAAAGACCTCAGGCACCTGGAGTATCTTGTGAAATATTGGCAGTAGTAGATTTAACCATTGGATTATCTTGAGGGGTCTCTTTGACCACCACCTCAGTATTTGGAGGAGTTGATTCTATTGCGATCACATCAACTTGTGAGTAAGCATAAGGCTCTAGAGCAGGAGAGTCAACCTCCATGGCACTAGCATTTTCCATAGCAATGTCGTCCTCATTATCTCCTTCACATTTACCAATGACCTCAACATTGTCTAGGTAATGCTTTATTACCCTTTTCTTCAACTCGTCATACCCTTCAGCAAAGAAAGTCATGGTATCCACATAGAACTCAGAGGAAGTTTTATATTTGGCAACAACACTCTTATCAAACCAATACATCGTCAGACTTGGCTAGTTATTTCTCCAGAGTATGAATTTTAGATAAATCAATGACATCCTGATCATTGATTTTTTTGACATCCTCCTCATCCTAACTAAGATCTTATGTCTTCTCAACTAGTTGACTATCTTTCTAGTCCAGATCCTTATCTTTTTTATTCATGTCATTCTCAATTTTGGTTGTATCCTCTTACGAAGTGATCACTTTGCTAATCAAACTAGAGACCTGCACAGTGAGTTCCTTATTCATTATCTTCTCATTAATGAATGTTTGAGCATGAGCTGGAGCCACGAAAGTCTTTTCCCTAGGAACTGTGGCTTCCATGCTAAAGAATAAAGTAAATGAGATTAGACAGTAATAAAAGTATTAAATTTTGAATAAAGTTTCAAAATATATCAGGAAAATTTAGTGATGGGCAAGGTCCATAAAGCATCAGGATTCAAACCTCTAAGATACTCATATTTAGGATTGTGCTTGTGGTAGCCAAGCATGTCTACAGAATTTCCCATGTGATGGATAATGAAATGTTTCTCTTTTTTAAGTGCTTCATTAATTATTGGATTTTTGGAATCCCACTCGCATTCCTCTTCCATAGGATATTAGTTGGATGGTCCATCCTCCCTTTCCATCCGACGATCTATTTTCCTTCTAATCGTTATAGGTGTTAGTCCAAGCCTCATCATCCTTAGTTATTTAAGAATTAGATGTTTTGCGTCTTGTTGGAAGGTGGAGGTCCCTATTGGCCTTTTATTGCCTACACCAGAAGTTCAGTATTATTTATGAGGCCAGGTGGAGTTTTCTTAGAGTCAATCGTTGACCCTCTTGGCAGCCTCATCTTTATCATTCTTTTTACCTTTGGAATGATATTACATTTTAGCCTCAACTTTAAACTTCCTTTTAGACTCCTCATCCTTTTATTAACTAAGAATCCCAAGGGCTTTGCAATCAGTGGGTCTTGGTGCTATCTCCGTAGATAGTTCAATGTGGAAACCTGAGGCAGATGGGGTACAAGTATCATAAAAAACACAACAGTAAGTAAAACTACAAAACAAAGATGAACTAACACTTGTAAAAATTTCCATACCTTATTCCACCTCTGCTCGAGTTGGCATGTGGGTTTCCCCTTGATCTTCGTTTGACCTTAGAGGTTTATAATAGCCAAGCTTGGTAAGCTTGTTCAAACTTTAAGAATCCTCAAATATGGGAGGATCAACAATATAAACCATGTTCACCAAATTCTTGAGGGCAAAAGAAAACTTATGAGTTACCTTCTCTGGAAAAGAGAAGGCAAGTTATAATACAAATCAGATAAGAAAAAAAGAAATGGAAATAGTGAAAGTATATACCAATTATGTTCATCCCACTATAGTCGCGAGGAACACAGATAGTTATATCCCATTCGTTTAGTCCAAACTCCCAATTCCTATAAAAAAATTATGTTTCCAAAAAAGGTTACTTGTTTGGGACATCTTCACCAACTTCTAGTGATATCTAAAGGATAAAAATAATAATACCCTTGGGCCTTATCATTGTCCTTTGCCCCATAAATAAACTGGAAAATTGCCTTAGCTATTTTAAACTATGAATGCTGCCTACATTAAAAAATTAACCCCAAGATTATCCTATATGCATTAGTGAGATTTGGGTCAGAGAAACTCCATATCCCCTTAAAATTCCTCTTATAACTGGATGGAGAGAAAGACAAAGTCCAACTTACATAGCCCAGACTATAAAGCAAATAATGACAGTTGAATGTCGATCATAGACTCTTTATGTAGGGGTAAACAACCCACACTTCATATCTAAAGGGAAATTATGCACATCCTCCAAGTTTAATATCTTGTTCTCGGAGATATTATAAGTGTGATGCTGGGAGTCAATGGTTTCAGGCTCATATGAGTTATCAGAACCATAGGAACTCTCTTCTACTATAACCACCACATGTGATGTGGAGGTACCAGAAGGAGGTTTAGATTCCATTGCCTCATCTAAAGAATAATAAAAATACCTCGAGCTCGTATGTACATAATTTCTACCACCATGAGGACAATTAGCATCGTCATAACTTATGAAAGCCATAAATTATGACCTATTGTACTCAACACATGGGGGCTAAAGAGTTAACCTAATGGAATAAGGGACACATTGTATAAAGTTTGGATTATTTTCATTCTCTTCGACATGACGAATAACTTGTAAGGGAACTGGCCTTCTTAACACAAAGCATTCGGGACAACTCTTGTTTAACTCACAAATGCATCTTAACACATTCTCAACCCTTGAGGCCTCACTCACAAAAGGTGCATATAAAGGAAAGAAAGGAAATAGAGGAAGTTTAATCACGAAAGTCAGGTGTTTGGGTATGAAAACCTAGACAACCCTAAAATATATGAGTTCCTAGGCCAACCAACTTAATAGCCACCTAAATAATCTAATAAATAACAAGACATTAAACATCATCAACAACAACAACTAATACTCAAAAAATCGCAACCAAATAGTAGTGGAACTGAAAAAACCATTATAAATTAAATGAAAAAGTTAAAGGCATACCTGGAGTTTCAAATAGCAAGAAATAATTCTGAAATCCACCAAAAACATGATAACGAATGATGAGAAAGAAAAACTCTCACCGAAGACCAATGTTATAGACAAGAGAGAAGTCAAAAATGGAAGAAAACTATTATAAAATCTTCGAGAAAAAAAAAAGGTTTGAGTGCGAGGGATTTTCTCTCTTTAGATTGTGTTGAAGAAGTAAATATTTGAATTACTTTGGGGCAAGTGTTTTATACTTTCTAGGCATTAATCATTATCATTTTGAAAAAGGCATGATGTCATATATCGAAAAGTCAAACTGGTGCTTCAAAATTCTACTTGTTATTTTTTTATGCAGATTTTGTACTTGTTATATTCTCTTTGCATTTTAAAGTGTGTTTAAGAGTTCAAGTATACAACAAGCAAAAAAGTTTTCAACCGTGCAAAGGTACTAAGAGTTTGTTTATGTCGAGCGTATGTACTATTTTTCCTTTTGGGGTATCTTTTAGAGAGATTGATGGCCCATAGTATTTTTATTTTAGTTTTGTTATGTAATAGCCAATGGGGGGATTTGTAAGGGCAAATTTTCAATCGAGTCAATTTTTTTGTAATTGTCTTAATTCCAGAAAAAACATTTAAGTCATAGGTTAGGTTTTATATTGTCAAACTCGTTAGCCTGTGACATGCTTCATGAAGATGTAGTGACCAAGCTTCAAAGTTGGATACACATCATTCTCTATTTTTTGTTCCAATTTTGTCTTCACATATACTGTGGATCTCATAAGGTATGCGTGATTTTTGAATATGGTCCTTGGAATTTTTTTAGGGGTGTTTATTTTTTAACTACGTCATTTGGAACTATTTTTTTTAATTTCTTTGGAAGAAGATGTTTTTTATAGTTCGTTAGAACGAGTTACATACCTCATTAGAATGAAATGTACATTTCGTTGGACTGAAGCTGTAATCTTGTTGAAATGAGCTTTGAAACTCCTTGGAGTATGCATCTAGTGAACATCAAACGAGTTCTCTCGGTAAAACAGTGGACAACACATTGGAAACTTATTGGAAGTTCGTTAGAATGAGAAATCCTCTTCGTTCGAACAAACTTGAGTTTTGTTAGAATGAACTATGCATTTTCATTCGAACGATTTTGCAGCTTCAAAATTTGTATTTATCTATTTAAGGCATTTTGGACTCAAATTTTTTAAGAAATTTTGGCGAAAATAAATACCATACCTATTTAAAAAAGTTCTAAAACCCCACTTTCGTTCTTTGAGTTTGAAAATCCAATTTTACATATTCATATGCTTTGAGATCTTTCGTTTGGGAACTAAAGTGTGTTTCTTATCATCTTGGATTGAGAATGTTTTTCATGTGGTGGACTCCATACTTGGTTTGTTGTGTTGCGGTGACGAAGCAGTGTTGTTTGTTCTGATTTTGTACACAAATATTGAGCATGATTGATGGATATCGAGGTGTGCATTATAGCAGCTTGCACGGGTGAACTCCTATGTCGAACTATGGAGGAGAGGCTGAAGATAGATGAGCATCAAGGCTTGAGAGGGAGATGGGTCATTGAGTAAGTGGACTATTTAGTCTTTGTAAAACCTTATCACAGTGATCTATTTGGCGGAGCTATACGAGGTTTTTCCCTTTGTGGTTTTCCTCGTAGATCGGTGTGTTGTGTATGGTTTATTTATTTTATCTTCTTATCATCTAGATGCATGCTTTAGGTTAAGAAGATATATTTTGGTAAATCGGTTTTTCACAACAAACGGTTTAATTTGGTGAATAATTTTATTGGGTTTAATCAGTTTTAAGTTTTGATCTTTAAAATTGAAAAATATAAAAATAGAATTTTTGTTTGTGACCATCCCTTCCTAAACACCATATAGGGACTTATTAAATTGACAGTAGATCTACATCACTTTATTATTGTGTTTTGAACCCGTGTTTTTAGGCATGAATTTCGGTGGTTTTGAGGGTATTAGAACTCAGATGTTTAATGGGTCGAACTATGCATATTATAAAATGAGTATGAAATCAACACTTAAGGTTATAGATTAGCGAGTATACTAAGTAGTTTTAAATATGTATTCCCCAATTTCTTCCTTAGTTGGATATAATAGGATAGCCAAATCGATAGAATCATGGAGTTAGGCTGAGCATAGGTTAGCAAACTATAACTCTAGAGGTTTAAATACTTTGTTTTATTTTGTCACCCCAGAGAAGTTCTGACTAATTGTGACTTGTGAAACGTCTAAAGAGGCTCATGACATACTCCAACTCTCCCGTGAAGGAACTAGTTATGTTAAGGCTTCAAAACTCTAAAACCTCATAACTCAGTTTAAAACCATTAAGATTTTAGAGAGTGAGACATTTGATGAGTTATAGGCTAGACTGTCTGATACAGTTAACTCCTCTTTTAACTTGGGAGAGAAGATACCCGACAATCGAGTAATCAAGAAAATATCAAGGTCATTGCCTAAAAGATTTAATGCCAAAGTGGCAGTTTTGAATTCTTTGGGTACTTGAGAATCTACGAAACTTGAAGAGCTTATAGGTGACTTATGAATTTGAAGAGCTTGTAAGAGAATTTTTTTGAAAGCCCGGAAGGAGGAAACACATATTTAGAATGATGAATTTGACATCGAGTCCTAGAATATGGCCATGATAGCAAAGAAATTCAAAAAACTTCTCAAGTTTCATAAGCAATCAAAAGATGTGAAAATGTTTGAGAACTTTAACAAGGTCGATCAATTTCCTAAGAATTGTAGTGACAACTTTAAGAGGGATAAGTATTAAGATGTTACCGTTGTGAGGGTTATGACATTAGGGTATTTGAGTAACCCACTAAACTAAGTAAGGAGGGTAAGAAATCGAAGATGTAAATGGCACCCTTAGTGATAGTGATTCAGAAGTGGGGGTCTGATTCCCCCATTGAATGCAACTACACCGCGTTCATGGATAGTCAGGTGCGCGTTGATGAGAAATCTTCCCATGAAGATATTCTAATAGATCACACTTTTGAGGCCATTGTTTTTTTATCCCAAATGAGTGATGGTAGTGAGAGTGGATAAGATAATGAGGATGAAGAAGAGAATGAGAAGACTTGTAATAGCCCGTGTTTTTGGAATAAAATATTGTGACAAAATTTAATTAACTAAATTTGAGAATAAATTAAATTGGTATAATTTCAATTGAGAATAAATTGCTTATTCGTGATTGCATATTGATTGGATGCAATAGGGCATAATGGGTTAACTTCTGAAAAATAATTTTAATGTTAATTAATTTCTGGTTATGTGTTGATTAAACATAATGAAAATGTGGATGTTGGGTATAAATAATTAAAGCATGTTTGGGATGTTTTAGGGACTCGTTTAGCCTCTAAAAATGAGCTTGGTTTATAGGTTTACCAATTGGAGAGTTGTTGGGCCATTCCGGTTATGGGTTCGGGTTCACTTGGGGGCCCCAAAATAGAGATTAAAGTTTAACTCGCGATTAACTAGTGATATAAGTTAAGTAGGGAGTTAAAAAGTCTCATTCATTTATCTAAATCTAAACCTAGAAGCCCCCATCCCTATAGAGAAGTGACCAAGACCAGTAGAGGGAAGATTATTAAGATTTAAGAGAAGAAGCCAGTAATATTCAACATAGGGAAAAAATTCTTTTGCTAAAATTAAGAACCAATATACTTCTTGATTCATTGGTGTATTTTCTCACAAAATTTCTGGGTTAAAATATATTGTTTGGTGATGATATGATGGAATTATACCGTATGCCTATAATGGAATAAATTTTAATTAGATGTTTAATGATTGAACAAATTGATGTTGATCCCAGAAATTTGGAATTGAGTAAATCTTGAATTGGACATTAAAATCCATATTGTAGGACCTTTAATTGATGGTTAATATTATCCATGTATAAATCCTTTAATATGAGCAATATTAAATATGAATATGGGTGCAACAATGATGGATAGTTAATTAAGGGGTCGTTAATGGAGGTTTAGATTATGAAGAAATTTTTAAAAGCAAATCAGTCATTTAGAGTTTGTCTTTGATATGGTATACCTGGAATTTAGATTTTTTTAAAAATAGATAGTCCTAATTAATTAAATTATGGATGCATGGGAAGTGGTTTCATAATTTTTAGAGTTATGATGAATATTGATGATTATTTTTTGAACAACATATAGTGCTGAAAAATTCTGAATTGAATCTGAGATTTTAAAGTTAGTTTTGGAATAGTATATCTATGAATTTATCTTTTGTGATAAAATAAGATCCTAATTAAATTGAGTTAAGAATGTGTAGACTCTATTTTCGTAATTTTAGGAGTTTCAGTGAATACTTTTTTATTATTTTCTGAACGGCACATAGGGCTAAAATTTCTACCAAAATGTGGAAAATCGATCGACTTCTCCATTTTCCTTAGGTTTGGACCTTAATGTGAATATTATCTTAACGAGACTAATTTCTTATTCTTACCTCATTAGGTAGAGTGACTCGGTGGGGAGAATTCTTGACATTAATTATGTATATATATTTTGAGTTAAACTCGGACTCATACACGTAAGAATTAACTATATTATTGAGAGATTATTGGATATGTGATTTACTTAGTGGTTAATTGAGGAAATAAATGTATATGTACACTATGAGCTGCTCTATATGTAGAAAGAGAGATATATACCCATGGTTTGTAGGCGGAATAAACTAAGACTTGAATTCAGTAAGGATATTGTTTGAAGATTTTTGAAACTCATTAGGGGCAGTTATAGGGATAATTATATATTCATATTATTTGCTGAAATATGTATTTGTTTTTTGTGTTAACATACCCATGTTCGTGGAAGGTTATCAGTTGGTTGTGTACATCTCGGGACCGAAGCACGCGTCGACACAGGTGGACTAGGCAGTGTTTAGGGTTCTATAAAGCAACGCCACTTACAAGGAAGTAGGTGTAGATGTTGGGATCCATTATCGCCATCGGGGGCATGGACTGTGCAATGGTTTATTGCGTAGGGACCGCCCCACTTGTGTATATTTTGTGATATTCGTTTGGATGAGAGATTCATCCAGACTTACCGATAGAGCACGAACATGACACAAAAGGTAGATGCCTTTCTGTGTCGTATATATGTAAGGACATATATAATTATATAAATTATTTGAGATTAATTCATTAGTCTAATGATGTAGACAAACAATGGTGAACCCAATACTACATAAATGCATAATAGATGGTTACGTTACTTTTGTGGGTAGTATCATTGGGGTACTATGAGAAATGAGATTATGTAGATGGACAGTTATCTTTGGTACGAGAACTATGCTAGATGCATCGTGTATTTGTTGTGTTTATGGACATTAGTCTTTCATGGTTAGGGATTTGAGTTGATATGATCGTAGTATTACACTTAGATCAGGGGTGATGTACTTGATGCATGCGAAGGCCGATGGGTGGTACTGTGACATCCCGCCTATTTAACTACAGGTGATCAGTTTTAAATTAAATTAGAATAGGTTTCTCAGTTGGTTCATTCTCAACATCACTGTCTCCTTTTTAATTACTAACCACCTAAGTGAGAAAAAATAGACTGGTGCCAAATTTTATGTTTCTTTACTTCAAAGAAAATACTCACCCGAAAACATAATAATTTAAATAATCACAATTAACTGAAATCAACTATCACATCTAAATAAACTGACTGAATAAACCATCAGCTCAAATCCAACAAAAGTAAAGACTGATAATAAAAATCTCCACAAGTCTGACATAAGTTCTAAATAAAGTTGTGAGCGACATGTTTGAATAACTGATAGAAATTTCTACGCTAAAACTGAAAAGAATGAGGCTCTTATTAAACTCCCAGCAACATCCACATATGATGTAGCAATGAATCCCTGGAATGAGTCAAGCATGGAGACCCTGTGGTTCGACACCTAAAAGGTTTTTAAAAATATTTATAGCAAGGTTTTTAAAAATAATTTAAATATTTATATACTGAACCATAAACATTTGGAAAATATTTAAAAAATGATTAACTTGCAGTAATAAATATGTATGCATGCTCTTCATATTTTTGTTAGTGTGGCACTCCCTTGAGGATATCCTCACCCCTCCTCTATTACTTGCACTACTAACACCTTAATTAATATTCCTACCTTAATTAATATTCCTAGATATTTATCTCAAAACTAGATAACCGACATAACCCCTTGCAACCATCCTACTCTAACCGAGTATGAAATAATTACGATTTCTAAATTATTATCAACATTAACTTAATTAATCATTCCCCTTGTTAAATTCATATAATTTCTGCACCCGTTATACATATAATACAATTCACGACCTGTATTAATTTACTCGTATATAATTATTTATCTCATTTTATACGTATAGTCATATTACAACAATCACACATATGTTGAAATAATAATTAATAATGAACATCATCCCGAGTAATAACTCACCGGATCTATATTCTCTAAAGTGCTATCTCACTATGTGTATTCACATAACCTAGTTACCCCAAGTCAGAATCGCTCACTAACTTAGTTAATAACATAAATATTGGAGGCGCTCATATTCTTTCCCTGAAAGTGAGATGCCCCACCCCCATATAATGAACGCTATGACCTGGGGATATACTCGCCCTACTCCTCAAGCTAGGGGATTCACCTTCTACGCGCAACCTCCCCTAATAACACTAGAGTATATTTATAATAATATCTATCCACTGATATTAATGCACACATCATATATATATATATATATATATATATATATATATATATATATATATATATATATATATATATTATCGCACGTCGTATATAAATATATTTTGAAATAAAATACCCCGGCTATCCCGTGTACTAAGTCCGTAACACAAACTTATACAAATTATCATGAGTTTATGGTCCAACTCTGATTATTAATTAATTTGCACGTTAATTAATTAGATTATTTTTTGTGTCGCCCAACCGATTCATTCGGACTCACTCTCGTGGCCCAAAATTAAATAAAACCCGAGTCTAAATCCCTGACTCCAAGTTAATTAAGTTTTACATCTAACTTAATTTAACACTTTGGTATCGCTCAACCAACATACCTGGACTCGCCCACTCGATCCGTATTTAATTATTTTGGAATATTCCTCCCCCAAATTTATCGTAGCGTGTCACACATAAATTCCTACCAACCCTAATTACTTTCCTTCATATTTATTAGGACTTAATGTTCCATACTTATTTCTCACTAACTAAAGTATGGGGGAGAATTTTTAATTAATTTACCTATATATTAAAACCGGCGGACCTGTCAAAAATTCCAAACCATCGATCGATCGATCGAGCAGATCTTATTCTTCTCTACAGGCCTGTTTCTCCATGGACGAAAACCTTAAAATACCAACTCCTTCTACAGCCTAACCCAAGTCTTGTCATCAGTATAACACCCCCAGAACATCATAAGGAGCCCCTATAAAGTCCCCAAACCCCGTTTAATTTCCGTTTTCTACTATTTTTCTAAATTGGTGAAAAACACGAGTTATTCGTAAATCAGTCACAACACCAGAGTTCCAACTCAATTTCATTCATAATTCATCTGGGTTTATCCCAACTCAGGTGAATATTTATTCAGAATTATGTGACACCATAAATTCCTACACCAATTTCCATCTTGTGTTCCAATTACAAAAAAAAACGTTTTTGTACCCGTTTAACCCCAAAATGAATTTTAGGTATTCACCTCACATAAATATGAATTTAAAACACAAATAGATTATACAACAAGTTAACCACTTGCCTTATGGTTTCGTAGGGTCTGATCCGGAGTTGTGATTCTCAAGGTTGATGGTGAAATGCCCCCTTTGGCAATTTCCTTTGTCCCCCAAATTGGTTCCCGGTGCCTTTAACTGCTCCTTAGGATTTTCTCTCCCACTATGTGTTTTCTAATCTCAAATCAGTCGTTCCCCTTTTTCTTTTGATTAATTAATTAGGCTTAATCCCTTTTTTAGCCTAATGGGACAAGCCCAAGTGACCTAAATGCCCCTGTGTGGGCCCGGCTATGCCTCAAAAAGCCCTGTGACCCGTTTACTACCCTTGGGTACACTTTTTCGACTATCTCGACCCATCCATAATCAACCGTACACTCATAATTGGCATTCGAAATAATTTCTAAAATTCCTCATCTCACACCCAAATTATTCTACACCGACTCCCGGCTGAGATGAATAAATGCCCTGTCACTAATACCCGTAATGACGTAGATAAATTATTACTATTCACATAGTAACTAGATTTCCCTAAATATTAACCATTCACTCTCCGATAAATATTTAAATAAATATTACCATAATTAATTCAATGAAAAATACGACACACAAGTAATTTAAAATTTCCTGAATTAATTAAATATTAAATGCCTAAAATTACGGGGTGTTACATACTACCCCCTTACAAAGGAATTTTGTCCCTGAAATTAGGTCGTACCTATGGTGAATAGCTCGGGATATTATTCCCGAATATCCTTCTCCTTCTCCCTGGTAGATTCGTCAACGTTGTGATGACCCCACTGTACTCTAACTAGTGGAACAACCTTGGATCCTAACTTGCGCTCAATATTGTCTAGAATATCCACTGGTCTCTCCTCATACGAGATGTTTGGATGTAAATCAATTTCCTCGAGTGGAATGTGCCATAAGGCCCTCTCGTTCCTTCGATATTTCTTGAGCGATGCCACATGGAACACGTCGTGTATCCGCTGAAGATTTTCTGTCAATCCCAGTCTATATGCTACCGGTCTCATCCTCTCAATAGAGGGAAGAGTCCCACATACCTCGGTGCTAATTTACCCTTCTTACCGAACCTCATCACCGCTTTCATAGAGGACACCCGGACTAAAACCTGATATCCTGAGCTATCTGAATCTTCCCTCGAATCAGTTCTATCATGGAAGACATCTCCTGGACAGTCTTCGGTCCCAATGACTTGTTGTCCCCTACCTCTAACCAATAGGCGGGTGAACGATAAGGTGTTCCATACAGTGCCTCGAACGGTGCCATGCTAATCGTGAATTGGTAACAGTTGTTATATGCGAACTCTACTAAAGGAAGATATCTCTCCCATCTTCCTCCAAAGTCTAAAATGCACATTCTGAGCATGTCCTCTAGCATCTGATTGACCCTCTTAGTCTGCCCGTCGGTTTTTGGGTGATAAGTTATGCTCAAACGTATCTCTGTGCCCATGGCCTCCTGAAAGCTCTGCCAAAAATGGGCCAAAAAAATCTTATCTCTGTCAGACACAATATTTATCGGTACCCCGTCCTGCTTAACAATCTCCGCTATGAATAGATGCGCATAGCGCATCATCTCAAAGTATGTGCGAACTAGCAGGAAGTGGGACACCTTGGTCAATCGATCCATAATGACCCATATGGAGTCATGACCCCTCTGCGATGGAGGTAACCTTGTAATGAAGTCCATAGAGATGCTCTCCCACTTCCACATGGGAATCTCTAGAGGCTGTAGCATCCCTAGAGGTCTCTGATGGTCAACTTTCACGAGCTGATTCATTTCGAGACAAACTCTGTTATGTCCCGTTTCATTCCCGTCCACCAATACTGTCTCCTCATATCCTAGTACATTTTATCCTCGTTGGGAGGTACCAAAAATCTCGAACCATGGGACTCTGTCATAACGGTGTGCCTCAAGTTCTCATTCTCTAGCATAATTAACCTCCCATTTAGGGTTAATCCTCCTTCTGATCTGATAGAGTAACCCTCTTCTCCCTCAGCTATCAGCTGGCGTACCCTATCCTGGAAGATCTGGTCCTTCGCTTGAGCCCTCATAACTCGCATAATGATCTTCGGTGTGATGGATAAAGCTGACATGCAGGCCCTGGCTACATCATCCTCATATCGAAGATCTCTCCACTTTGCTTTCTAGAATTTTGATATTTCCCCAGTCGGTCTCCAGCTCAATGCGTCTGCCACCACATTATCCTTACCAGGGAGATACTGAATATCAAACTGGTAGTCTTTCAAGAATTCTGGCCACTGCCTCTGCCTCATATTTAGATCCCTCTGTGTGAAGAGATACTGAATTGACTTATGATCGGTGAATAGGGTGAACTGCTCTCCTGGCAGAAAATGTCTCCATGTTCTCAAGGAAAAAAGAACCACTGCTAACTCTAGATCATGAGTGGGGTAACTCCTCTCGTGGGGCTTTAGCTTTCTGAATGCATAAGCTATAGCCCTCTCCTCCTCCTGAAACACACCCCAAGTCCCTATAAGGATGCGTCGGTGTAAACTCGATACTCTAGTCCTCCGCTCGATGAGGAAAGTACGAGTGCATATGCTAACTTATCCTTTATCTCATCAAAATCTAATTGATAATGATCACTCCAAATAAAAGGAACTCCTTTTCGAGGTAGATTCGTCAAAGGGCTCGTAATTTTTTAGAACCCCTTAATGAATTATCTGTAATAACCTACCAGTCCCAAGAAGCTACATACCTCGGTTGGTGTCCTGGGCTGCCTCCACTCCCTCACTACCGATACCTTACTCGTATCCACCACAATACCCCGGTCTGACACCACATGACCAAGAAAATGTACCTCTCGTAGACAAAATCCACGCTTCTCAAACTTGGCATAAAGCTGGTGATCTCGCAACGTCTGTAGGACCATACGTAGATGTTATGCATGCTCCCCCTCGGTGCGCGAGTAAATCAGGATGTCATCAATGAACACGTTGATAAATTGGTCGAGATACTCCCTAAAAACCATGTTCATGAGAACCATGAACACTGCTGGTGCATTGGTGAGCCCGAATGTCATCACCATGAACTCGTAAGATCCATACCGCGACAGGAAAGAGGTCTTAGGAACATCCACCTCTCGGATACGCCACTGATGATATCCTGACCTCAAATCGATCTTGGAGAAGTAAGATGCCCCTCTCAATTGGTCAAACAAATAATAAATCCTAGGCAAAATATATTTATTCCGTATCGTCACCTTGTTCAGCTCCCTATAATCCACGCATAATTGAAGCAAACTATCCTGCTTCTTCACAAACAACACCAGTGCACCCCACGATGATGTACTCCGCCAAATGAAACCCTGACCCAGGAGCTGTTGAATCCTCTCTCTCAGCTCACGCATCTCTAAAGGGGCCATGCGGTAAGGTGCTCGAGTAATTGGTCTCATCCACAGTGCTAAATCGATTACAAACTCGATTTACCTACTGGGTGGCAACTCTAGTATTTCCTAGAACACATCCTTGAAGTCCCTCACTATCGAAATTGATTCCAACGGAATTACCATCTCCTGTGAGGTCTCTTCCTCGATATAATACAAGCGGGTGCGCGACCCTCCCTCAGGTAGAGGCATCTCTATTAGGAACATCTCCTGTCCCAGAATAGGGAACATAATTATCCTCTCGTAATAATCCACAGTCGCCCGATAACCTGCAAACCAATCCATACCTATGATGTTATCGTACCCCTTCATATCTAACACTAAGAGGTTCGCTACTAAACTAAGCCTTACAATCAAATGTCTACCTCCTAACAAATCGAGTGAATTAATACCCCGCTGCCTACTTATGATTAAACACACATAAAGAGACTACTTGCGGTCTTTAGTAACTCGACCCGTTTAGCAAATTTAGATTTAATGAATGAATGAGATTCTCCTATATTAAAAAGTATACTACCCTCATGACCATGGACGAGAAACATACCCTCAACTTTTGGCGCCTGCTATGCTAGAGGATTGGGAACATTCAGGACATTATACACACGCCCTTAGTGCATTTTCTCCCGCTGCTGTGGGGCTGGTGGAGTCGGTGCTGCTGGAGGCATTGGTCCCTCCTGCCCCTGTTGTTGGCCTATGCCCCTCTATGGGCACTCCCTCTTGAAGTTTCTTGTCTGGCCAAAGACAAAATAGCATTTCTGACCGTCCCCCTATCGTTGGACCTGTTGGCCCTGATGTGGTTAGCCCTGCTGGCCTCCCCCATTGTTCCCTTAGCCCTGACGGCCCTGAGGAACCTGCTACTGCTGATTTGGGCCCGGCCTACCCTGCCTAAATCCTTATCCCCCTAGCCAGAACCAACCAGGCCTAAATTTCTTAGCCTAATTCCTTTGCTGACTGCTAGTCTATTGCTGAGTACCACTTGTGTCACCACCAATAACTTCCTTGCCCTGCTATCTCGGCTCTCCTACCCTCTTTCTCCCCTTCGCATGGAAGTGATGATCCTGGAAATATACAAGAGCGATATTATCGACATCTGTATACGTCACCAATGCCAAATTACCAATCAATTACTACCTAATCCTCCAGGACAGGCCATCCATGAACCTCGTCTTCTTCCGCTCCTCGTCGCTCACCTCATTTGGCACAAAGTTTGCCAAATGGGTGAACTCCTCCTCATAATTTTCCACTGAATGGACTAACTCGTTGAAATTCTTCCTCATTTTTTACTCTACCACCGGTGTGATGTATTTGCGATCAAACCGCACCCAGAAGTCGGATATCGTCATCAAATCCCTCTCCTCAGCTTTGGTAACTAACTCCCACAACTGTAAGGTTTCCCCCAACAGATGGAAGGGAGCCAACATATTTTTCTGCACATCGGTACACTCCAGCATGTGCAGGTGTCACTGAATGTTTTTCTTCCAATCACAAGCCTCTACTACATCGGTGCTACCCCGGAACTCTGGTCGGTGACCCTTCTGAAAGGCCTCCCTAACTCGCTACCAAGAAGGTGGTCCTACGGGAGACTGAACTTTCGGTTCCACTTGAGGCAGTGCCTGGGGCTATGGGAAATGAGCTTCCATAGCTCGCATCGCTGTCTTAACTGCCTGGTTCACTATCACTGCCACCTGAGTAGTGGAGATCAACTCGGGTGGGAGTGGGGGTGGCGACACCTATGGCTCCTGATGAGACTCCCTGAACACATCCCTAGCCTCAGCCCTCTCTGCTCTTTGTCTCTTTGGTGGCATCTGAAAATAGATAGAATCATATAAGTACAAAATGTATACAAAAATCTAATAGCTGAAATACGATATCTCAAAAGGGTAAAATGAATCAATAGTCCTAATAATGGGGATCTATAAAAATCGAACGCTACACTGAAACGTAGTAAGTCGCACAGATACTAAGGACACTAGAACCTGATGCTCTAATACCATCTGTGACACCCCACCTAATTAGCCCAGGGTGATCAGTCCTAAATTAAATTAGAACAGGTTTCTCAGTTGGTTCATTCTTAGCATCACTGTCGCCTTTTTTATTACTAACCACCTAAGTGAGAAAAATTATACTGGTGCCAAATTTTATGTTGCCTTACTTAGAAGAAAATAATCATGCGGAAACATAATAATTTAAACAATCACAATTAACTGAAATCGACCAATCACATCTAAATAAACTGACAAAATAAACTATTGTCTCAAATCCAACAAAACTAAAGACAGATAATAAAAATCTCCACAAGTTTGACATAAATTCTGAATAAAGTTGTGAGCGAAATGCTCAAGTAACTGATAGAAATTGATATGCTAGAACTGAAAAGAATGAGGCTCCTATCAAACTCCCGCAACATCCACATATGTTGTAGCAACGAATCCCTAGAATGAGTCAAGTCTGGCGTCCCTGTGGATGGACACCTAAAAGATTTTTAAAAATATTTGTGGCAAGAATTAGAACCCAAAAAATTTGGAAAATATTTACCAAATGATTAACTTGCAGTAATAAATATGTACGCATGCTCTTCATATTATAGTTAGTGTCGCACTCCCTTGAGGGTATCCTCACCCCTCATCTAATATGTTCACTACTAACGCCGTAATTAATTTTCCTAGATATTTTTCCCAAAACTAGATAACCGACATAACTCCTTGCAACCACCCTACTCTAACTGAGTATGCAATAATTACGATTTCTAAGTTATTATCAACATTAACTTAATTAATCATTCCCTTTCTTAAATTCATATAATTTTCGCACCCGTTACACATATAAAACAATTCAGGGTCTTTATTAATTTACTCGTATATATTATTTATCCCATTATATACGTATAGTCATATTAAAACAATCACACATATGTTGAAATAATAATTAATAATGAACATCCCCCCAAGTAATAACTCACCGGATGTATATTCTCTAAAGTGATATCTCACTAGGTGTATTAACAGAACCTAGTTACCCCAAGTCACAATCGCTCATTAACTTGGTTAATAACATAAATATTGGAGGCGATCATATTCCTTCCCTCAAAGTTAGATGCCCCTCACCCATATAATGACCTGGGGATATACTCTCCGTACTCCTCAAGCTAGGGGATTCACCCTCTATGCACAACCTCCCTTGATAGCACTAGAGTATATATATACATATAATAAAGTATAAAACTTATGTATGTCATAAGATGAAAAGATGATGTCATACATATGAGTTTTTACTACACTACCTATTTTGCCCCTCAATTTTTTTATTTCCCCCTCTTTTTCTTCTCATTTGTTATTTCTTTTTTCACTTTTAATTCAAACATAAGGCCATTTTAGAAAAACACCTCAAAAAACGCTTCTCATCTCCGTCTCCCAAATAATCATCCCCCCCAAAGCATTGGGCATCACCCAAAACAGCTCACTCTCGCCTCTTATCCTAAGAACTTTACTCCCAGTCACCCAAAAGCTCCCTGCTGCCCCTCTGTCAACAAATCTACGATTGTTCCTCCGCCACAATGCAAAAGTATCTTTCTCCCTATGTTCACGGTGTTTTGAAATTTTGATTTTTTGATAAGCTTTTACAAGACTAGCGATAGTTTATCTCTTTTATTATAGTCGTTTTGTATTTTGCAGATTTTGATGGATTTTTACATGTCGAATCACATGTATACTCTTCATTTATCTATCTGAATGTACCTAGATCCAATATCTCACTCATCCTTCTTATAGCCTCAAACTTGGAACGAATCTTCCTCCAGAAGCTAAGACACATTTCTTTGTATTTACATTTCATGTGTTTAAATTTTAATTTTGATTTTTATTTTGACAGATACTTCAAGTTTCAGAGGAGGAGCTGAAATGGGCTTGGGTATGACGTTCAGATCTACAATGTTTTCAATCCCACAACGTTTTCATTTTCGATGGAGCAGAGGTGTGTGCACGTATGAGATTTTATAACAACACACACACACACACACACATATATATGCACACACACACACATTTTCGAGTTGTACAGGTTCAGATCTGCCACAAATGGTGGTTTCTATGGAGTCTCCACACAAATAAAAATAACTTCTGATTTTGATTTTTATTTTGACAGATACTTCGAGTTTCAGAGGAGGAGCTTAAATGGGCTTGAATATGATGTTCAGATCTACAACGTTTTCAATCCCACAATGTTTTCATTTTCGATGGAGCAGAGATGTGTGCACGCATGAGATTTTAGAACAACACACACATATATACACACACACATTTTCGAGTTGTAGAGGTTCAGATCTACCGTAAAAGGTGGTTTCTATGGAGTCTCCACACAAATATAAACAAGTTCTGATTTTGATTTTTATTTTGACAGATACTTCGAGTTTCAGAGGAGGAGCTGAAATGGGCTTGGGTATGACGTTCTGATCTATAGCGTTTTCAATCCCACTCCGTTTTCATTTTAGAACAACACACACACACACACACACACACACACACATATATATATATATATACACACACACACACACACACATTTTCGAGTTGTGGAGGTTCAGATCTACCATAAATGGTGGTTTCTATGGAGTCTCCACACAAATATAAACAACTTCTCTTCATACACATGTTTAGAGTCTCGAAAAAAACAAGGTGGTTTTCGTAAATCTAATTGTGGGGATGCGTTATGGGTTTGGTGGGTTATGGTGAGAGAGAGAGAGTAATTTGTGGTGTTTATCACTTTCAGATCTTTCGTAATTGTGTTCGTGGATTTTTTTCATGGGTCTTCATTGTGAATACGACATGTGGTTCTCATATGGATGCAAGCTAGGGATGGTTGAACCAACAGTAACGTGTTTGTGGGAATTTGACATGTCATAAAAGAGGGTTGTATAATTTGTGCTGGAAAAAAACAAAGACCCATTTTTTTTTTCTGGGTATGTTTGCAATTTGTTTGTTTAAGAGCATTGTATAATTTTTGAGTGAAAATAAGAGATCCATTTATTTAATTTCTGGGTATGTTCTCATTTTGTTTCTTTGAAATTTTTGCATCTTTTTGTAGTGGTTTTGAGCTTATTTTTGAGTGGTTTTGAGCTTATTGTTGAGTTGATTTGATTATATTCCCAACAGGGTTTTAGATTTGATTAAGAAAATATTCAATTTTAATTTTTGGGTATGAAATATTTCTTACTTATTTCTCATTCTAATTCTTCAATTTTTTTATATTGTTTTCAGCATTTTTGATCATATTGGATGTGTTGACTGCTTTAAATTTCTGTGGGTGTGAAATCTTAGCCCATTTATGTTCTCAAACTGTTTCTCCAAAAATTTTGTGCTATTATCGGCATTTTGAGCTTATTCTGGGTATGCAAAATCCAACTTTTGTGATAGGTTTGGGGTCTCTTGAACCATTTAAAAGATTTATAGGTAAAATGTCAACATTAACTCCTCCATTGTTTGATATCTCATCAAAACAGTGTTAAATCATCAAAATATAAATGTGTAATGTTAAGTTTGATTGGTGAAGTGACTCCTCCATTGTTAAGTTTGACTAACAAAAAAATAGATTATGATGTTTAATGTGTTTGTAAAAATATTTATTGAGTTTTGATATATTTATTTTTTCATTCAAGAAAGAAAAGTGCGTGCAGGTGCTAATATATATGCACTTATTTAATGGATTGAAATATTTATATAGTTGTCTTCTGTGCAAAGGGTGGAGTAATCTCAGTGCTATAGCCGAAAGGAAAGGGTCCACGATTGTAGTCTGTCAGAAAGAGGCTTTGAGGGGATGAAAGTTTTGGATTAGTCAACTATCAAGTGTAGACCTTCGTACCAAACCTTCAACCCACCTAATGATTTTTGAAGTTTCTTGCTAAAAAATAAGTTTAACTGCCGTTTAAACTATTAATTTCCCACATCAGCGAGAGGACTAAATGATAATTTTATTTCTTGATTATATTTTAGTATTTGATGCATATTTACATTTTATTATAACCGGGTGCAAGCCTTAATGGGACAAGAATACTTTGTGAGTAATTTTATTTTACTTCTTTCATGGGTGTGTGAATTTGCCTGAATTTTCCGAGTCGTTGAGTAATTTGAAAATTTCGCTATTTTGCAATTATCAGCGTGCCTTCAGGCACGGGCATATTCTAGTATATATATATATATATATATATATATATATATATATATATATATATATATATATATATAAATAAAATGCCCGGATATCCCGTGTACTAAGTCCATAACACAAGCCTATACAAATTATCATGAATTTATGGTCCAACTCTGATTATTAATTAATTTGCACGTTAATTAATTAGATTACTTTTGGTGTTGCCCAACCAATATATTAGGACTCGCTCTCGTGGCCCGAAATAAAATAAAAATCGAGTCTAAATTCCCAACTCCAAATTAATTAGTTTTACATCTAAATTAATTTAATACCTTGGTATCGCTCAACCAACATTCTCGGACTCGCTCACTCGATCCGTATTTAATTATTTTGGAATATTCCTCCCCAAAATTTACCGTAGCGTGTCACACATAAATTCTTCCCTACCCTAATTACTTTCCTTGATATTTATTAGGAATTGATGTTCCATACTTATTTCTCACTAAATAAAGTATGGGGGAGAATTTTTAATTAATTTCCCTATATATTAAAACTGGCAGACCTCTCAAAGATTCCAGACCATCGATCAATCAATCCCATCCATCGATCGATCGATCGAGCAAGTCCCCTTCTTATCCGCATGCGTATTTCTACATGGACGAAAACCTTAAAATCCCAACTCCTTCTACAGCCTAAGCCAAGTCCTCTCATCAATATAACACCCCCAGAACATCATAAGGAACCCCCATAAAGTCCCCAAACCCCGTTTAATTTCCGTTTTCTACTGTTTTTCTAAATTGGTGCAAAACCCGAGTTATTCGTAAATCAGTCACAACACCAGATTTTCAACTCAATTTTATTTATAATTCATCTGGGTTTATCCCAACTCAGGTGAATATTTGTTCAGAATTTTGTAACACCATAAATTCCTACACAAATTTCCATGTTGTGTTCAAATTACAAAAAACCCCATTTTTGTACCCGTTTATCCCCAAAACGAATTTTAGGTATTCACATCACATAAATATGAATTTAAAACACAAATAAATGCTACAGCAAGTTAACTACTTGCTTTATGGTTTCGTAAGGTCCGATCCGGAGTTGTGATTCTCAATGTTGATGGTGAAATCCCTTATTTGGCTCTTTCCTTTGTCCCCCAAATTGGTTCATAGTGCCTTTAAGTGCTCCTTAGGGTTTTCTCCCCCACTATGTGTTTTTTAATGTCAAATCAGTCGTTCCCCTTTTCCTTTTAATTAAGTAATTAGGCTTAATCCCATTTTTGGCCTAATGGGCCAAGCCCAAGTGACCCAAATACCCCCATGTGGGCCCGGCTATGCCTAAAAATATCTCGTGACCCGTTTACAACCCCCGGGTAAACTTTTCATACTATCTCGGCCCATACAGACTCAACCGTACACTCAGAATTGACATCTGAATTAATTTATAAAAATTCTTATCTCACACCCAAATTAGTCTATACCAACTCTCGACTGAGATAAATAAATGTCCCATCACTAATACCCGTAATGACGTAGATAACTTATTACTATTCACGTAGTAATTATATTTCCCTAACTATTAACCATTCACTCTCCGATTAATATTTAAATTAATATTACCATAATTAATTCATTTAAAATTACGACACACAAGTAATTTAAATTTTTTTGAATTAATTGCATATTAAATGTCTATAATTACGGGGTGTTATAGGTACATACTTTAAATTAACTGTATTATTACATTTTAATTTTTTTAAGTTAATTCTTGCAACTCTAGGGTGCTGACTCAAATTATAAAATCCCCCCCCCCCCCCCCCCCAAGGTTTACATATACAGGGTCAACAGGGTTGATAGGAGATCAGCCTTGCGGTCATATTTGCACAGTGGCTACATCAATTCTTTTGATTATAACATAGGTTGCAATTTCCATTTTAGTCAGTTTATTATTTAGGATATTGTATGGGCTTAAGACCGAGATTATTATTCAATTTTGGGTACAATTGTATTGTGGTTGGATTTTTTTTATGACTAGTTGGGTGGCAGATTTTTATTTATTATTAGTTTGTATTTAAATGCTTTTTGTGCATGTCACTTTTAAAAGAAAAAAATTCGAATGTGTTACTATTATTATGGTTTCAATCCTGATAATGATATAGATTGATAGACAAGCCTCATCTTCAGCGTATTGTGTCTGACCAACCTTTCCGTGGAAAATGGGGGTTGTTACATTTGGTATCAGAGCATTCAGGTTCTAGCGTCCTAAGGATCTGTATTACGTTAATTATGTTTTTCGTTGCGTCTGAGGACATAATTCCGTTATTAGGGGGAGAATGTAAAACACCGTGTTTTCGGAATAAAATATTATGACGAATTTAATTAAATAAATTTAGAAATAAGTTAAATAGGAATAATTTAAATTAAATTGGTAGAATTTCAATTGAAAATAAATGTCATCTTCGTGATTGCATATTGATTGGATTCAATTAGGCATAATGGGTTCACTTGTGAAAAGTAATTTGAATGTTATGTGTTGATTAAACATAATGAAAATGTGGATGTTGGGTAAAAGAAATTCACGCATGTTTCGCGATGTTTTGCGAACTCGTTTTGGTGTTTCAGACCTCTAAAATGATCCTGAAGTATAGGTATACCAGTTGGGGAGGTTTTGGGCCGTTCCGGTTATGGGTTCGGGTTCATTTGGGGGCCCAAACATAGAGATTAAATCTTAACTCGGGATTAGCTAACGATATAAGTTAATTAGGGAATTAGAGAGTCACATCTATTCATCAAAAGCTAAACCTAAAATCCCTCATTCATATAGACCTGTTACCAAGACAAAGAGAGTGAAGAAGATTTAGATTCAAGAGAAAAGGCACTCATTCTTCATCATAAGGAAAGAATTATTTTGAAAAAATTAACTTTTAATATACTTCTTGATTCATTGGTGTATTTTCTCATGAAATTTCTAGGTTAAAATATATGATTTGATGATGATAGGATGGAATTAAACATTATACATGTAGAGGAACAAATCTGAATTTGATGTTTAATGATTGAACAAATTAATGATAAACCCTGAAATTTGGAATTGAGTAAACCTTAAATTGGACATTAGAATCCATGTTGTAGGACCTTTAATTGATTATCATTATTATCCATGCATATAGCCTTAAATTTGAGAATGATTAAATATTTAGGGGTCCTCAGTGGACATTTAGATTATGAAGAAATTTTCAAAATACAATCAGTCAGTTAGAGTCTATTTTTGATATGGTATGCCTGGGAATATAGCTTTTGGAAAAAATAGAGTCTTAATTAAATTAAGTGGAGAATGAGTAGGAAGTGGTTTCGTAATTTTTAGATTTATGATGATTATTTTCTAAAGAACACACTGCGCTAAAAAATTCTGAAACGAATTTGAGACTTTGAAGTTATTTTGGGAATAGTATATCTATGAATTTATCTTTTTTTGAAAACGAGGATCCTAATTCAATTGAGCTGAGAATGCGTAGGGGCTAGTTTCGTATTTTTTAGCGTTTTGGTGACTATTTCATTATTATTTTTTGAATCGCACATAGGCTAAAATTTCTACCAAATTGTTGAAAATCAATTAACTTCCTCATTTTCCTTAGGATTGAACCTTAATGTGAAGATTGTGTTAACAAGATTAATTTGTGATTATTACCTCATTAGGTGGACTGGCTTGGTGGGGTGAACTCAGGAACTTATTAGGTAAATGTGTTTGGAGTTAAACCCGGAATCATATACAGGAGAATTAACTATATTATTGAAAGATTATTGGATATGTTATTTAATTAGTGGTTAAATGACTAAATAAATGTATATGTACGTTAAGAGTTGGTGCATATGTAGAAAGAGATAGAAGTACTCATGGTTTTTAGGCAGACTAAAGTAGGAGTTGAATTTAGTAAAGATATTATTTAAAGACTTGTGAGACTCATTGGGGGTAATTATATTGATAATTACCTATACATATTATGTTCTAAAATATGTATTTGTTATTTTTGTGAACATGCCCATGTTCGTGGACGTCCTGTTGGTTGGGATTGTGTACGCCTCGGGACCGGAGCACGCATCAACATAAGTCAACTAAGCATTGTGTAGGTCAATTTTTAGGGTCCTACAGTGCCACTTACGAGGAGGTGGGGGTAGATACTGGGATCCATTATCCCCATCAGGCGTATGGACCATGCAATGGTGTACTCCATAGGGACCTCCACACTTGTGTGTGATTTGTGATGTCTATTTGAATGAGGAATTCCTCCGGACTTACCGATAGAGAATGAACGTGACACCGAAGGGAGATGCTTTTGTGTGTTGTATATATGTAAGGACATATATAATTATATAAATTAATTGAGATTAATTAATTAGTCTAATAATATAGACAACCAAATTAGAACCCAATACTACGTAGATGCATAATAAATGGTTATGTTACTTTTGTGTGTAGTATCATTGGGGTACTCTGGAAAATGGAATTATGTATGTGGACAGTTATCTTTGGTACGAGAACTATGCTAGATGCATCGCGTATTTATTATGGTTATGAGTATTAGTCTTTCATGGTTGGGGACTTGAGTTGATAAGCTTGTAATACTACACTTAGATGAGGGGTGTGGTAGTTAACGCCTGCGAGTGCCGATGGGTAGTACATACTTTGAATTAACTGTATTATTGCATCTTAATTTTCGTAAGTTAATTCTTGAAACTCTAGGGAACTGATCCAAATTATAAAATATCCCCCCCCCCCCCCCCTCCCGGAGGGGGTTTACATAGAGAAGGACAATAGCGCTAATAGGAGATCACACTTGTGATCATATTTGCACATAGACTACTTCAGTTTATTTGATTCTAGCATAGGTTACTATTTCAATTTCAGTCAATTTATTATTTCGGATTATTGTATGGTCATAAGGCCGAGATTATTATGTATTTATTATCAATATTGTATTGCAATTGGATTTTTTATGACTAATTGGGTGTTAGACTTTTATTTATTATCAGTTAGTATTTAAATTGTTTTTGTGCATGTCATTTTTAAAAGGAAAAAAATTCAAATGTGTTACTATTATTATTATTATTATTATTATTATTATTATTATTATTATTATTATTATTATTATTATTATGGTTTCGATGCTGAGAATGATATACATTGATAGACAAGCCCCATCTTTGGCGTACTATGTCTAGACAACATTTGCATAGAAAATGGGGGTTGTTACAAGAGTGAACTCCAAGTTGCCTTCCGTGAGTAGTATGCAAAAACATTGAAAGTGAAGAAGGGTAACTTGAAATTGAAAGCTAGGTTGAATAAGCATGTCGTGGGAAAGATGATAGTGCTTTGATTGAGGATCTTTGAGGATGTGAGATGACACTTCGATAGAATATATAGTATGCTTAGGGTGAGAGAGATAGCCTTCGAAGTTTGATGAAGGCTATGAAGAATGGGATTCTAGAGTTTGAGGATTCTAGGCATTTACTCGAGTTGAGAATAGTTGACCTAGAAGAGAGATTGAGAGATTCAAGTAGCGTAAAATTTTATTAATAGTCTAGGTCAAAGAAGTTGGATAACATGTTAGGCACCGTCCACAACAAAGATGACCAGTGTTGAATCGACTTCGATGATTAAAATAATTCTTCTAACAAAGCCAAAACTATGCGTTTAAAAGAGTTAACCATTGCTAGGAGCGTTCAAAAAGGTCAATCCTTAGGTAACAACCCTCGTCATATTTAAACTTACACACATTGCGATTGGAAAGGTCACCTTAGACATTTTTTCTAGTATCTTAAAAATGGTCTTAGAAAGTCTAAGAATAGAGTCACCAAGGTTTCCAAAACCCGAGAGGATCACATTACACCTATGTGGATTTGGAAATTGGATTTGGAGGCTTTGCATAGTAGACTTGTTGATTGTCATTTGATTGCACATGATACTTCACATTCTATTTCTAATGGTTGATTGTGTTCGCATATTTGCATACACTAGATTTTGTGCTTCATGATACATATGTTTTCTAGTTTAATATTTTTTGAGTTTTTTGTATTTTGATTTTTTATTTATTGAGTCGTATTGAAAAATGCAAAAAGAATTTTTTTTTTTATTTTGAGTTAGTTTGTTTTAAAATGGTATCTTCTTTTGAAAATTTTAAAAAAATCAAAAATATTTTTGATTTATGTGTAATTTTTATTTTACACATTTTGTGTGGATATTGGTGTGTTTGAATTCAATTCATTATGTGCTATCCATGTGACTAATACATTTGGTTACAATTGTAAATACTTAAATTATTCTTAATCATGCTTGCATGGATTTATTCAAATTTGTGTATGCCTCCACATACACATGCACAATTTTTTTTAAAGTTAACTTGAAATGTTATATTTGAGCTTTGTGAGATGTTCTGCCATCAATCTTTTCATCTACATATTTTGTGACTATGGGGGATTTGTGCTTGTAAGAATCGTTGCTCGTAAGTTGTTTGATTTTATTAAAATATATGAGGATGCACATGAAAGGTTTACAAAAGGAGCAAATATCCTTTGCGGGAAAGCCACTGTTGGCAAGGGCCTAATGAAAGATTAAAGGAAATAAAAATAGAAAAATTGCCAAAGGCCAACATGTTTAGTTTATTTGATTTTCATAAGTGATGGCTTCAAAAGAATTGAGTGAAAGTAAAATATGTTATATGTTTATCTTTTTAGGGTGTTATAGTTGAAAATCAACACAATGAATCTTACCTGTGCTTATTTTTTCATGACGTTATTGATTTGTAGAATGATCAATATTCTAGGCTTGTGTGCATTGTAATTGTTTAATCATAGAGTTCACTTTATCTTGTCACTTGAGGCTAAATATTAGTTTGATAAAGTTTTAGGGTCAAATAGAACTTCTTGAACATATTTGAGTGTTTGGGTCATAATTCAATTGTATCTAGCTAACACGCATTCATTTCATCCCTCATGTTTAGACACATTGATACTATGCTAGTATTTAAATCTTTTGTGTGCTGTGTCAAATTTTATGGTTGTTTATACACACATACACACACGCACACACACACACACACACACACACACACACACACACACGTATATATATAAAAAAATAAAGGAGGAGGTTTATTTTCTCTAGACCAACTAAAGCTTGTGATTTCATCTTGGGGGTTTGGTCTTTATCAACTGATGGTTGAGATTAAATGGGAAGAGTTTCAATCCAATAACTTAGAATCAACAAGGATTTGATCCGTGTAACCTTACAATCCTTTGGGACTCACAATGACTAGAGTGGCTGCAGTACAACCAATAATATGTACTTTCTACATATTTGTACATAATCTTAATTTCCACACAATCTCGAGGATAAGAAAGCTGTGAGATAGCTACAATTGAAGGGTTTGGAAGAGTTTGGTGTTTGAAAATGAAGAGTTTTAGAGTTCACGGTGAGTTATCATTCACCTCTCTTTGGCACAAGTATTTGTTTAACATCTAAAATCGTCTTTATTTAACACCTAAAACTCAAATGGAGTAACACTCTTTCGCACGGTCTTGGTTAAGAGTTTAGAACCGTCTATTCTTCTTATTCTTCTTCTTCTTCTTCTTCATCTTCTTCTTATTTTATTTTTGTTGTTCACGGTCAGCAATCTTCCACTCAAGTTGTGATTTAAGAAATAAGTTGTGTCTTTTAATTCAACTTCTTGCTTCACTTGGTATCTTGAATATACAATACATACGGGCAATATTGGCCCTCGCAGGCTCCGGTGGGGTGGGTTTCATCTTGAGAGGTTTAACTCTGTTCATTTATGGATCTGATTTGGTTTCTTATCCTTCGTCGGCTCCGGTGGAGTGAGAGTACGTATCTAATTTAGTTTTGGTTTTTTGGTGGGAAAAGAACCCCTCACCGGATTTTCTTATCCCTCGCTGGCTCCGGTGGGTTGGGTTTCATCTATAGAGGTAGAAGTCTGTTCATTTATGAATCTGATTTGGTTTCTTGGCCCTCGTCGACTCCGGTGGAGTGATAGTATGGATCTGATTTGGTTTTGGTTTCATGGTATCAAAAAAACCCAGCTTAGATTTCGAATTTAGCAATTCACCGTTCCATGCATTTGGCAAAAAAACCCAGTTCTGGCTCACTTTTTTTTGTTGTTAGATTTCGAATTTTGCAGATGGGTTCATATTTTTATGTTTTTAAATATTTTTTTTAATTTTTGTTATAGGCATTGATACGCAGACAAACTTGAACCCAAAGAAATTGATGTGAATATACAATACACACGGGCATTAGTCCCCAACTTCTTGCTCCAATTTTCAGGTCAACTTTTTAAAACATGTTTATTCTTTAATTTTTGTTTTTGTGAATTAATGAGTGGATCTGTTTGTTTTGTGCATGGAAAATTATATATATATCTCCTCCAATCAATCCAGGGTGAAAATTTAAAATTGTATGCAGAACGAAGAACCCATATCTCAAAAAAATGCTTCCTTATTTTTCAGGCGCATATCTCAAAAATTTATATACAACAAATCATATGCGAGGAACAAAAACGAGTCTCCACAGTAGGGCGACGGCAGTGTCACCTCCCCTCCACCGTCTCGGAAGGTATTTTTTTTTACCATAAACATTTACTTTTTTTAATTTCGATTTTATTTTTATCATTCACATATTTCTTGAAACTTGAATCTCTGCCATTTTTCATATTATATTGTGTGGTTTGTTACTCCTCTCCTCTTGAGATTTAGTTTTTTCCCCTAATATATTGTTTATTTTTTCATATTATAAAATGTGATTTGATTTTTCATATTAAAGGTATACTTCCCAGCATCGAAATTTTCACCCCGCTGCCCAATCATGAAATTTGTAATTCCCATCAATATTAAAGATGTAATCTATTATCAGATGATTGACATGAGATATTTTCAGTCCAGATCTAGATATGAGTTCTCTCTCTACACTAATATATTGGTCTTATATACAAACATTATGTGCCGTAATATTTTTGTGATATTTATATATGTAGATGATGGGCTCGTACTGTCATTTCATTTTTTGTTTTGTTTATTTGAGATTTATGTTCCTTGAATACACTCAGTTTGTGCATGTTTAGTCTGAATCTATATCGTCAACATTTGCATTTTTATTTTTTGTAGTTTTGTTATACACTACAGCGATGATGAGTTTGTAATTGATTGGAGTATTTATTTGTGAGCATTACAACTGTTCTGGTGTTTTTGTATTTGGTAGTATGTTCAATACACATTATGACCAAATATAAATTTAAAAGAAAAAAAAAACACAGCCTCTCTCCATATGTGAGCGTCCTTTCCTATGTTTTATTTTTGTCCGTGATGTCGGACCATTTCCAATGGTAAACTCAACTCTACAAAAATTCTGATGTTTCCACACCTCCATCATTATTGCTAAAAATAATTTACGGCCTTCCCTGCCCTTTGTTCCCATCTCTTTGATATAGAAGTTGTTAGGTAGGCGATGGAGTTTATGGTTGAGTAAACACAATAATGTGTCTGGTCTCATGTAACGAATGATGCACCCACTCTTAATAAATTATAAAAATGTAAAGTTAATAAATACAAATAATTAAACATTAAAGAATTAAGTAAAACAATATTAATTTTTAAAATCATTTTTTTCATTTTAAAATTAATTATTAAAATTAATAAAAATGATTTGTTTGTTTTTTAGTTTAAATTTAATTTTATACCAAATTGTAAATTTACCTAATTTACATGGGATTATTACAAAGAATTTGAATAGTTCAAATTTACAATATGGGTGTGCGATCCTAAAATGGGATATGAAGAAGTATTATTTAATTAGTCTTGTGTATGCATAGATAATTGTTCACATCATTGAATAGTTCATATAATTGGTAATTTATCTATTTTGACAAACGTCGTCATGTCAAACATACATGCTTATGATCTCGAAGTGTATATTGTACAAAAATACATTTTTGTTTGGGAATTTTTTTTAACAAAAAGTAAGTTGTGTATTGTATGTGGTAATAAAACATACCATAGCAGTATATTGAGAATGACATTGTTATCGTGTCATTGTGTTGTAGCCAGTAATTATGTAATGTGCTAAAAAATGATGCATTCCATGTTGCGATATTATGAGCATGTCTTAAACAGAGTATGTGTTTGTCACAATTATGAAAAAAACTTGAGCAAGATTATAATTTTTCATTTTAAAATTTATTGATCAATTAACTCGATTTCTGAAAAATACATGTTGATTTGTCTGAGAGAAATATGCACGGTAACAACCAAGCCTCTTGGCCCAGTGGTATAAGGTTTACACTGGGATAGTCTTGGGGGTGGATTGGGTTTGATCCCCAGTTTGATTCCCAACACTATCAAAATAATTCTTGGCCAGTGGAAGCCACGAACTGTGAATGGAGATTAGTCGAGGTGCGCGTAAGCTGGCCCGGACACCTCATGGTATGCTACCCCCCTCCCCACATGCACGCACACAAAAAAAAATGCATTGTAACGAATGTGCAACTATGTCGCTTAAATACAAATAATCGGGACCAAATTTGTCACCGTGACATCGGCACGAGTACACCCTAATATATATATATAGTAGCGGAATGCCCGTGCCTGAAGGCACGGCGAAAATTTCGTAAGCACGTAATTAGAAAACGACGAAAATTTTCAAAGTACGTAATTGCAAAACGGCAAAAATATTGTTTTTAACAAAAAAAAAGAGTAATTTATAACAATTGGCCATAATCTCTTTTTTTTATAAATTATTCACCATACTTAACAAACAACAAATAGCCCAACAACGTTCAAATAGTCAAAATTTATCAAACAAATTCACATATAATATGAAATATACAAAATATTCATCAAATGAATTGTCATTGCGTCTCAAAAAAACAAAGTGTCAAAGTTTTATAAAAATTGGACTGAGTCTTCTTTGTTTATTGTACTATCCACCCTTCTCAAGGGATAATGACAATCCAACAATATGGAAAAAAACAAATTCGCCTAACAAAAGCTTTAATGTTCCACTATAATTATTGTCCGTTCTTTTCCAAATGCGACCTGATACAAAAAAGAAAAAATAGTTAGTAAATTGAAAGAGCTAGTCAAATATTATATAAAGTGTCAAAGTTTTAAAAAAATTGGGCAGAGTATCCTTTGTTTATTGGACTATCCACCCTTCTCAAGGGATAACGACAAATCGAACAATATAGAAAAACAAATCGCAAGTTTTGTCGTAAACAAATCCATCTTATTCTTTTTACGTACCATAAGCTTTGTCGTAAACTTCTCTCTGTGACACTTATTATCCCAAGTATGTCTCTATACATAACCATCACGGTGATCTCTATACGCACCTAATAATTACAAAAAACCAATGAGAATGAAGTTGGACATTTTTATTTATCTTTACAAAAACAAAAGAAAACGCAAATCCCATGTATTAGGGGGCACTAAAGGAAAGGCGAAACGTCATCTTTTGATTCCATTATTACTCGGAACACTAGGAAACAACTGTGTTGTAACCGAAGGTTTTCCATTGTTGGTCGTATTAAAGTGTGTTTCTATAATTACTATGACTTTAGTAAAAAAAATCATTTCATGAAACATAACAAATATTTGGCATATGTAGACATGTAGGTTAAAATATCAAGTGAAACTAATTGGGGAGAAAAGAAATATTACATGTGATCCGAATCAATGGAATATAAAAGGAATTCAAAATGGACTTGAAAATGACAATTACAATGAAGATCAACTGGATTCCCAACACTAAACAATTCAATGGTCATACACAACAAAATAAATCAATTTAATCCACGGTACATTTTTCTTGTCTAGAAAAGAATGTAATTAGAACATAGGAAAAGACAATAAAACTTACAGAGTTCAGTAAAAAAATAGAATTTCAGTTAGTATTTCAGTGTTGGTTTGAAATTCACTGTTATGATTGAATTGGAATTTCGGTTGGTATTGTAATTCAAATATTGATTTGAAATTGAAATTCAAATATTTGAGTTGGTTTGAAATGGTATAGCAGTTGGTTTGTTATTTCATTTGGTATTAAATTTCATTAACTGTTCAGTTGGCACTTTGGTCAGTTAATATAACTATTAGTTTGGTATAACAGTTGGTTTCGTATAAATGGTATATAACAGTTGGATTGCTTTTCTATAACAGTTGGTTTGGTCTGCATATATGTTATAACTATTGGTTTTCTATAAACAGTTGGTTTGGTTTGGTGTTATAACAGTTGGTATAACATTCCATCAGTTGAGAAATGATATAACAGTTATATACCAATTGGTATAATTTTTAAGGATTTCATACTATGGTGGTCAGTTAATTTGGTACTAAAGTTAAAATGCAGATATATGCAAGCATACATATGCATATATGCCGATATATGCAAGCATATATGCGCAGATATATGCTTCCATATATGCTTGCATATATGCTTCATATATGCTGCATATATGCAGATATATGCTTGCATATATGGCTGCATATATGCTTGCATATATGCAAATATATGCTAGCATATATGCAGATATACTGTATATATTATTATCATATCTAAATATTGTAAATCTTCTGGCACTCTCTCTATAACAAACCCAACGGTTAAACTACATTCCTATAGATGCATATATGCAATATGAATATATGCATTTCATATATGCATTGCATATATTTTAACCCAAATCAAAAACTAAAATCCTTAAAATCAAAAACTAAAATTAAGGTGAAACCTAGTTTGTGATTTGAAACTTAAATCGAAGGTTAAAAGCATTTGAAACATAAATCGAAGGTTAAATCACACATAGAAAGTGAAACCATTTGAAAGTATTGAAACCTAGTTTGTGATTTGAAACTTAAATCGAAGGCTAAAAGCATTTGAAACATAAATCTAAGATTAAATCACGTATAGAAAGTTAAACCATTTGAAAGTAACATGAGAGGAACGGCGGCGTGGAAAGAGGTGGGGCGGTGTGGAAAGAGGGGCGAAGAAGGGGCGACGACGGGTAGTAGTGGTAGAGGTGCAGCGGCAGGGAGCTGAGGCATCGAGGGGAGGAGGGGTGATGGGAGAAGGTGAGGGCTGAGGCAACAATCGATCTCAATCAAGGGAAAGTGGAGAGGTGAGTCACATATGAAGATGCCATATATGTAGCTGCATATATGCATCGCTTATATGCGCTGCATATATGCATCGCATATATGCAATCTGCATATATTTTACCCCAAATAAAAAACTAAAATACTTAAAATCAGAAACTATAGTTAAGGTGAATCCTAGTTTGTGATTTGAAACTCAAATCGAAGGCTAAAAGCATTTTAAAAGTAAATTATGACCCAAAACAGGAAGTTAAACCATTTTAATGTAACCTGAGAGGAACGGCGGCATGGCAAGAGGTGGGGCGGTGTGGAAAGAGGGGCGACGACGGGGCTAAAAGGGCAGCAGTCGTAGAGGTGCAACGGCGGGGAGGTGAGGCATCGAGGGGAGGAGGGGAGATGGGAGAAGGTGAGGGAAGCGACAACAATCGGTCTCAAGCAAGGCAAGGTGGAGAGGGGAGGCACATATGCATATTCCATATATGCAGCTGCATATATGCAATATGCATATATGCATCACTTATATGCTCTGAATATATGCATCACATATATGCAATTTGCATATATTTTAACCCAAATCAAAAACTAAAATCCTTAAAATCAAAAATTAAATTAAGGTGGAACCTATTTTGTGATTTGAAACTCAAATCGAAGGCTAAAAGCATTTTAAACGTAAATTATGGCCAAAACAGGACAGTCCCTAAACTAAAATTACGTAGTTAGAGACAAACTCAACATACTCATCGTAATTATTTTATCATTAGTGCCTTGAGTGCTGTCAATTGTGGCCAATATAGGACAGTCCCTAAATGAAAATATCCAAAAAACCTCATCAGAATAAACTACAGGTCAATTGATACGTACCCTTGAATTCGCTCTAATTAGTGTGATTATAACATCAAATGTATGCCTTACAAACCAAGATATCCATAACCATTCTAAAGAGAAAATAAAACCTTTTAATTTATAGTCTAGGACCTACATTAGAGGAAAATAAAATTCCCATACCTTGAATAACCGAGAAATATAGAGAGAAATAGAGACAAATGTGCAACCTGCAAATGAAGAATAAGATCAAATTGTTAGAAATAAAATTAGATGAAGCTGCTGAATATTCAAAGCAATACCAATAGGTATACACTCCGTGTGTAACATGTATACACGATTACACAGTAAGATATTTTAGAAATACACAGTTACGTAGTAAGTTTCTGACCAAACCATAGATCAAAGTATTTTAGAAACACTTTTTCACCCAGTGTGTCTATGTGTGTGCGCGTTGAGTACGGATATTCATAGATCTGAGAATAAAAGAGAACCAACAATAGGGCATCAATAGTTAAAGCCCTAAAACTGAACCCATAAACATAAAGCACAAAGGGAACTTTTTTTAAAAGAGCATCCCAGAACCAAAACCCCACATATTCTCACACAAAGTGGTTGCATTCAAAAAATGGGATTCAACAATAGGACATGTTTGCATCCAAGTAAAGTAATTAAAACGATCACATTAACTTTTGATAATACATAAAATCCTCTTAAATATGCAATAAACCCTCGTATATTTAAAAAATACATCGAAAACCCAAAATAACATAAAATAGGAAAAAAGGAAATGATACATCGAAAACCATCTTAGTTTACAACTGAAGCTAAATTGTCGGCAACTTGAAGCAAGGAAATGATATATTTCCACTAATATTAGATTATCCTTATTCTCTCCCCATACCTACATCGAAAACCCAAAACAAACCTAAAAATAGGCAAAAAGGAAATGATTCGTCGAAAACCCTCTTAGTATACAACTGAAGCTATTAGATAATCCTTATTCTCCCCCCATACCTACATTTATACATTCTACTATTAGATCTCCATTACTATTAGATTTGTTATAGTTATGGATATTATAGATACTTATACATTCTACTTTTGTTTAATAACAAACAATCCAATATTCAATGATCACTTATGAAGTAAGGAAAATATTTTCAATTGTATACCTCATAAAACCCATATTTTCAAGAAACCCTAGGTCTGAATGTAAAAAGCAAATACATTTGCTTGTGAAAGTTGTGGATTATGTTCATAGTTCCAAGAATAGTAGATCTGCAAAATAAACATTAGATCTATAAAAATCAAGCTCCCAAATCTGTATGTACGATTGAGCTTCCAGATCTCTATGTGCATGTGTGAGAGAGAGACTACCTTAAGTTGGGAGGGGTTTGTGTAGGGCGGCGGTGTAGGGGACGGAGGCGGGTAGGGTTTGTGTTGTTGGTAGGGCTTTGTGTTGAAAGAGTAGACAGCAAAAATGAGTGAGAGGGGAGTGAATGAGAGGAGACGGGTTGTGTGTTGAGGGTTAAGGGTTTTTGTCTTCATTTTCCATGTCACAATCCTACATGGCATGGCATAATCCTACATGGCACAATCTAAGACCATTAGATTGTAGTTGATGGATCAATTCCAACCGTTGATTTTTCCTAGCTAGAACAAAGCATCTATATACATAAAATAAATAAGGAAAAAAAAGGACAAAATATCCTAGAAACCATCGCTCTATATTACAAAGATTCAAATGGGAAAAAAAACTAATACCAAAACTACCGAATACGAATGTGAATCTTTAGCAACAACCTCATTCCAATTATTTCATAACTTGACATTATACGACATTATTCTTACAAACATGAAGGAAAATTAAGTATTCAAATATTATTTTGTTACCACATCAATGCAAACCACTGCCTAAATATTACACCACAACAACGTCACACCCAAAAATCTGAACATGCACAAATCACAACCACATCGATGACCACTAGTTAAATATCCTTTAGAAGCTACAAAATTTCTATAAATATAATTGGGGAAATATAAAATTTGAAATTAGTAATTCATATAATAAATTAACACTACATAACTGGAACCTGAAAAACTAAACTCACCATGAAAAAATAGCCATTGTCCATTCTGAAATTCATACTCGGAAGATATTTCAACCAAACAGGGAATTCCCTATATCCAAAAAACTCACAGTCAGTCCCAAATGCTAAATCTGAGCATACATTTAAACAAATCGAAAACCCCAAATGCACGAATCACAACCACATCGATGACCACCAGTTAAATATCCCTTAGAAGCTACAAAAATTTTATAAATTTAATTGGGGAAATATAAAATTTGAAATTAGTAATTCATATAATAAATTAACGCTACATAACTGGAACCAGAAAAACTAAACTCACCATGAAAAAATAGCCATTGTCCGTTCTGAAATTCATACTCGGAAGATATTTCGGTGAAATAGGGAATTCCCTATATCCAAAAAACACACAGTCAGTCCCAAATGGTAAATCTGAGCATACGTGTAAACAAAACGAAAACCCCAAATGCACAAATCACAAGCACATCGATGACCGCCAGTTAAATATCCCTTAGAAGCTACAAAATTTCTATAAATATAATTGGGGAAATATAAAATTTGAAATTAGTAATTCATATAATAAATTAACACTACATAACTGGAACATGAAAAACTAAACTCACCACAAAAAAATAGCCATTGTCCGTTCTGAAATTCATACTCGGAAGATATTTCGGTCAAATAGGGAATTCCCTATATCCAAAAAACACACAGTCAGTCCCAAATGGTAAATCTGGGCATACGTGTAAACAAAACGAAAACCCCAAATGCACAAATCACAAGCACATCGATGACTGCCAGTTAAATATCCCTTAGAAGCTACAAAATTTCTATAAATATAATTGGGGAAATATAAAATTTGAAATTAGTAATTCATATAATAAATTAACACTACATAACTGGAACCTGAAAAACTAAACTCACCACAAAAAAATAGCCATTGTCCGTTCTGAAATTCATACTCGGAAGATATTTCAGCCAAATAAAGGATTCCCTATATCCAAAAAATGCACAGTCAGTCACAAATCGTAAATCTGAGCATACATGTAAACAAATCGAAAACCCCAAATGCACAAATCACAACCACATCGATGACGACGAGTTAAATATCCCTTCGAAGCTACAAAATTTCAATAAATATAATTGGGGAAATATAAAATTTGAAATTAGTGATTCATATAATAAATTAACACTACATAACTGGAACCTGAAATACTAAACTCACCACGAAAAAATAGCCATTGTCCGTTCTGAAATTCATTCTCGGAAGATATTTCATCCAAATAAGGGATTCCCCATATCCAAAAATTGCACAGTCAGTCCCAAATGGTAAATCTGAGCATACATGTAAACAAATCGAAATCCCCAAATGCCCAAATCACACCCACATCGATGAAGACCAGTTAAATATCCCTTAGAAGCTACAAAATTTTTATAAATATAATTGGGGAAATATAAAATTTGAAATTAGTGATTCATATAATAAATTAACACAACATAACTAGAACCTGAAAAACTAAACTCACCACGAAAAAATAGCCATTGTCCGTTCTGAAATTCATACTCGGAAGATATTTCGGTCAAATAGGGAATTCCCTATATCCAAAAAACACACAGTCAGTCCCAAATGGTAAATCTGGGCATACGTGTAAACAAAACGAAAACCCCAAATGCACAAATCACAAGCACATCGATGACCGCCAGTTAAATATCCCTTAGAAGCTACAAAATTTCTATAAATATAATTGGGGAAATATAAAATTTGAAATTAGTAATTCATATAATAAATTAACACTACATAACTGGAACCTGAAAAACTAAACTCACGACAAAAAAATAGCCATTGTCCGTTCTGAAATTCATACTCGGAAGGTATTTTAGCCAACTAAGGGATTCTCTATATCCAAAAAATGCACAGTCAGTCCCAAATGGTAAATCTGAGCATACATGTAAACAAATCGAAAATCCGAAATGCAGAAATCACAACCACATCAATGACCACGAGTTAAATATCCCTTAGAAGCTACAATATTTCTATAAATATAATTGGGGAAATATAAAATTTGACATTAGTGATTCATATAATAAATTAACACTACATAACTGGAACCTGAAATACTAAACTCAACACGAAAAAAATAGCCATTGTCCGTTCTGAAATTCATACTCGGAAGATATTTCAGCGAAATAGGGAAGTCCCTATATCCAAAAAAATGAACAGTTAGTCCAAAATGGTAAATCTGAGCATACATGTAAACAAATCAAAAACCTCAAATACACAAATCACAACCACATCGATGACCACCAGTTAAATATCCCTTAGAAGCTACAAAATTTCTATAAATATAAGTGAGGAAATATAAAATTTGAAATTAGAAATTCATATAATAAATTAACACTACATAACTGGAACCTGAAAAACTACTCACCACGAACAAATAGCCATTGTCCGTTCTGAAATTCATACTCGGAAGATATTTCAGCCAAATAGAGAATTCCCTATATCCAAAAAACGCACAGTCAGCCCCAAATGGTAAATCTGAGCATACATGTAAACAAATCGAAAATCCCAAATGCACAAATCACAACCACATCGATGAACACCAATTACATATCCCTTAGAAGCTACAAAATTTCTATAAATATAATTGGGGAAATATAGAATTTGAAATTAGTAATTCATATAATAAATTAACACTACCTAACCGGAACCTGAAAAAATAAACTCACCACAAAAAAATAGCCATTGTCCGTTCTGAAATTCATTCTTGGAAGATATTTCAGCCAAATAAGGGATTCCCTATATCGAAAAATTGCACAATCAGTCCCAAATGGTAAATCTGAGCATACATGTAAACAAATCGAAATCCCCAAATGCACAAATCACACCCACATCGATGACCACCAGTTAAATATCCCTTAGAAGCTACAAAATTTCTATAAATATAATTGGGGAAATATAAAATTTGAAATTAGTGATTCATATAATAAATTAACACAACATAACTGGAACCTGAAAAACTAAACTCACCACGAAAAAATAGCCATTGTCCGTTCTGAAATTCATACTCAGATGATATTTCAGCCAAATAGGGAATTCCCTATATCCAAAAAACGCACAGTGAGTCCCAAATGGTAAATCTGAGCATACATGTAAGCAAATCGAAAACCCCAAATGCACAAATCAAAAGCACATCGATGACCACCAGTTAAATATCCCTTACAAGCTACAAAATTTCTATAAATCTAATTGGGGAAATATAAAATTTGAAATTAGTAATTCATATAATAAATGAACACTACATAACTGGAACCTGAAAAACTAACCTCACCACCAAAAAATAGCCATTGTCCGTTCTGAAATTCATACTCGGAAGATATTTCTTCCAAATCGAGAATTCCCTATATCCAAAAAATGCACAGTCAGTCCCAAATGGTAAATCTGAGCATACATGTAAACAAATCGAAAACCCCAAATGCACAAATCACAACCACTTCGATGACCACCAGTTAATTATCCCTTAGAAGCTATAAAATTTATATAAATATAATTGGGGAAATATAAAATTTGAAACTAGTAATTCATATAATAAATTAACACTACATAACTGGAACCTGAAAAACTAAACTCACCACGAAAAAATAGCCATTGTCCGTTCTGAAATTCATACTCGGAAGATATTTCAGCCAAATAGGGAATTCCCTATATCCAAAAAATGCACAGTCAGTCCCAAATGGTAAATCTGAGCATACATGTAAACAAATCGAAAACCCCAAATGCACAAATCACAACCACATCGATGACCACCAGTTAAATATCCCTTAGAAGCTACAAAATTTCTATAAATATAATTGGGGAAATATAAAATTTGAAATTAGTAATTCATATAATAAATTAATACTACATAACTAGAACCTGAAAAACTAAACTCACCATGAAAAAATAGCCATTGTCCGTTCTAAAATTCATACTCGGAAGATATTTCAGCCAAATAGGGAATTCCCTATATCGAAAAAATGCACAGTCAGTTCCAAATGGTAAATCTGAGCATACATGTAAACAAATCGAAAACCCCAAATGCACAAATCACAAGCACATCAATGACCACGAGTTAAATATCCCTTAGAAGCTACAAAATTTCTATAAATATAATTGGGGAAATATAATATTTGAAATTAGTAATTCATATAATAAATTAACACTACATAACTAGAACGTGAAAAACTAAACTCACCACGAAAAAATAGCCATTGTCCGTTCTGAAATTCATACTCGGAAGATATTTCAGCCAAATAGGGAATTACCTATATCCAAAAAATGCACAGTCAGTCCCAAATGGTAAATCTGAGCATACATGTAAACAAATCGAAAACCCCAAATGCACAAATCACAACCACATCGATGACCACCAGTTAAATATCCCTTAGAAGCTACAAATTTTCTATAAATATAATTGGTCAAATATAAAATTTGAAATTAGTAATTCATATAATAAATTAATACTAAATAACTAGAACCTGAAAAACTAAACTCACCACGAAAAAATAGCCATTGGCCGTTCTGAAATTCATACTCGGAAGATATTTCAGCCAAATCAGGAATTCCCTATATCCAAAAAACGCACAGTCAGTCCCAAATGGTAAATCTGAGCAAAGATGTAAACAAATCGAAAATCCCAAATCTAAAACAAAATATGATACCTAAATCGCGTGTGCGTGTGTGTTTATTTGTGCGTGTGTGTACTATGTGTTAGAGAAGATGATGTAAACAAATCGACAACCCCAAATTGTAAATCTGATCATACATGTAAACAAATTGAAAAAAAAATCAGTAAATCTTAACAAATAACAAAACACAAAGAGAGATCTAATCTTGGGAGTTCAAAATCGAAGCCCTAAATCACTTGGGCATGCCCTAAATCGCCCAATACATGTCCATGTGTGCGTGTGTGTGTTTGTATGAACAGGTGTGTGTGTGTTTGTATGTGCAGGTGTGTGTATTGTGTGTTAGATAAGATTACATGTGTTGTGCTTGTGCATTAGAGAGAGGCACGGGGCGTTACAAAGAAGGGGCGGGGGAAGACGGATGAGAGAGGGACAAAATGAGGGACGGGGGCATCGGGTGAAGGTAGGGTTTGGGTTAGGACCTCACACTTGTTTTCTCTTCATTTGCCACGTCACAATGGGTATAATCCTACGTGGCACAATCTCAGACCCTTAGATCGCCCCAAAAAATACGTTCTCAACCGTTGATTTTTTGGAACACTAAAACACCCTCCTCTCATATAATATATATATATATATATATATATATATATATATATATATATATATGTGTGTGTGTGTGTGTGTGTGTGTGTGTGTGTGTGTGTGTGTGTGTGTGTGTGTGTCGGGCTATCATTGTTATGTTTTGCATATTTATAAATTTAGTAGTCTTTGTTTTGAGTCTTTATAGTTTGCATTTAGTTCCATATTGGATTTTATTTGGAATGCTATACGATCATTTTTGTATTTCTAATAGGGTGCATTGATATTTCATATCTCAAATGTAATACCCCACATTTTTTATGATTTAAATAATTACGGGATTAATTATTACAGAGGGATTAATTGAATTTAAATGTGAGAATTAAATTATTAATTAATTCGAATCTAATAAAAATAAATATTAACTAGCGTGCCAAGGGTTAATACTTATTGATTTAATATTACAGTGCGATATGTAATATGGAACTAGACACTTTAATAAATTGTCGACAGAGAATAATACGACGGTTTAGTGAATTAAGTCAGACGCGCGTGTGAGTCGTGTCGGGACTAATTTAGTGGAATAAAAATATCAATTACTTTTAGAAACTTGTATGGTAATATCGAGTGTACCGTTGAGTTCGGAAGGGTCGAGATAGTCGAAATAGTATACCCGGGTGTTTAGTTTAGATCCCGGGGTAATTTTAGGCCTAACCGGCACCCCGAGAGGGAATTAGGGTAAATTGGATTTTTAGGCTTAAGTAATGGATGAAAATTAAGAGTTAAATTATCAGCCAAAGAAAGTCAATTAGGGTTAGAAAGTTATAGGAAGTAAGAACAGACATAGGAAGTGTGAGGGAAAGCTATTTCCAAAAGAAGACGGCCAAATTGACACCACCTTGCATAACCACCACCACCACCGTGTAGATCGGCACAAGGGGAACACACTCATACCAAAAATGTCAAGAAATTAGACGACTAATTCAAGGCAAGTGTTATAACTTGCTGTATTTTGGTATCTATCATACTCATGTTAGTATAGGATTTTTAGGAACATGTTTTGGTTCATAAAAATGATGAAATTGAGGAATTTGGATTTGTAAATTGATTCTGAGATTTGTTAAATTGAAACCCTTCATGTATGTAGACTAGAGATCACGTTATGATGAACTTACGTGTAGAACAAATCTGAAAATTATGTGTTCTCGAATATGAATTTGAAGAACTAGGGTTTTGATAAATTATATTGGGGGTTTTCATGTTTTATGGATGATTCATAATTATTTGATGATTCTAGGATATTAGGATTCATGTATTATTGATGGGATTTGAATTAGAACTGTTTGTTTGGAGTTTGGGATGTTGAATTCGAGGTTTTAAGTTTAAAAATGGTGGAAAAAATGCTAAAAATTTTGGTAGAAGACGAACAGCGCAATCTCGCGCGAAGTCGCTCGAACTCGTTCGAGCAAGATTGCATCTCGCGCAAAGTCGTTCGACCGACATATGGCAGTCGTTCAAATGACATGCCATCTGGTTCGAGCGACAGAGTGTAATTTTAGGAATTTCTTAGAATCCAGTTTTGAGTTTATTGATTTATGGGAGTGAGATAAATTACCAAATAATAAACTTAAGTAAGACAAAATTTCGGGAAAAGTATGAGCGATTAAGTACTTCAATTATTTCGGCACGGAGAGAATGTACCTTAGAGATTATTAGAGGGATAATAATCTCAATAATTGTACTACGAAATGATGAAATCAATATACGTATGAGGAGTATATATGCGGGTGAGAGGAATACCTATAAATTATAATAGGACGTGTGTATGCCTATTATGTGATATTATTATTAAAGGCACTAATGGGTCATAACCCCGAGGTGTAAGAATCTTATTATTAAGTGTACTAATGCGTGATAATCCGGGTATACAAGAATTAAATATAAGTGTACTAATAGGTTATAACCTGGGGGTACAAGATTATTTAAATAAGTGTACTAATGGGTGATAACCCGGGGGTACAGCATTATGGTTAGGTGCGCTAATGGGTCATAGCCCGGGGGTGCAGTATTATAATATATGTTTATAGGGAAGATATGACTATATGTATATATGTACGTAAGTTGTGGATCAACCTATTGTGTATATCTTGTAGATATCGACATGTAAATTTATAAATAAAATCTCAAGAGTAAAATCGATTCATTATGAAAACGGGAAAATATTCTAATTAGCTATTCGACATAGACTAATTTGATAATGTATTGTATGGGCGATACGGGTTTACTAATGGTGAGAATAAATACTATTAGGATAAATTAAGACAAGTTATATTGGGTGGTATAGCTAAGGAGAAGATTAAATACACGCTAGGCGTGCACAACAGAAGAAAGGTGAGAATCTCAGGTGAGAGTTCGAACTAACATGTACGTGATGTCTAGTTTACTGCAATTTTTAAAAACTTGCTTAAACAAATATCTTTACACATCGGGCTCTGACCCGTTTCTTGCATCTTCTCTCTTTCTTGCTATATATATGTATTATATCAGGTGCTCAGCCACAGGGACACCAGGCTTAGAGATTGGATTTCTTGGCGTGCTGTAGCTGTTGTGGAAGCTGTAGGTCATCGTATTAGATGCCTTCATTATTCCATTTTCATTCTTTATAGACTCTATATTTAGGGCATGTGTCGCCCATTCCTAGCACAATTTTTCAGAAATTATGTTTAGTTTACTTTTCGTTCATTCTCATTTCGATTTGTGGTTACTATGGCTTTGTTTTTGGAGTTTTGAACTGGAAGTTTTTATCCAGTCTAAATTTATTTCAGCATGTGATTCTGATTCCGTATTTATATTAATTAATTATGTGTGGATGGTTTATATTAAATTTCTTGGTTTGGTGATTAAATGCTTTTAATTAAAAAGAAAAAATGTTTTAACACTTAGCTTAATTATATTAGGTGATTAAATGTTGATTAATTGAGTTATTATGTTTTTTGACAGTGATGCTAAGAATGAACCAACCGACCATTCTATTTTAAATTTTATAAAGGACTAATCACCCTATATTTAATTAGGCGGGGTGTCACATCAAATTGGTAATTTGAAATTCGTATCATACTTCATTGCTTATTCATATTGGTATAATTTTGCATCTATATTAATATTGTTTGATCATTTATGGATTATTTGTGCTTGGATTGCCATGTCGTGTTTTTGTTGCACTTTACAACGTTTCATGATACTATTTCTTCTTCAGTAATTTCTCTTGTTAATATATGCTCACATACTCATGGGGAGATTTTATTTATAGCGGAGAAATTATTTTATACTTTCTTACTTTGTCTAATCCTGAATAAAAGGGAGAAAAATCATATCTTTCCTTTCATGATTGGGATACCTTTATCTCAGAGGAAGACGGCTTACCTAGGTCGAGATTGTTAGACATAGTTCAAAATTTATTCACGTGCGGATTTTATACTTGTTATGTTATCTTTGCATTTGAATGTGTGTTTAAGTCTGCAGGTTTACAACATGCGGCAAAATTTTCAAGCATAAGAAGCTAATCAGAGTTTGTGTATGTTTAGTGTCTGCACTCTTTTTCCTTTGGGGGTTGACGATTGAGTCTTTTGCAGAGCTTGATGGCCTATACGCTTTTTATTTTGGTTTTTCTCGGAATAGCCAAAGGGAGAGATTTGTAAGGGAAAATTTCCAATCGAGACTTTTTTTTGTAGTTCTCCTAATTCCAGACAAAGCATTTTAGTAATAGGTTATGCCTTGTACTATCAAACTCATTAGCCTATGGCATGTTTGATAAAGACATAGCAACAAAGATTCAAATTTTGATACACATCGTGCTATGTTTTTCGTGCCAAGTTTGTCTTCACGTATACCGAGGATCTCATAAGATATGAATGAATTTTTAATATGGTCCTTGGATATTTTTTAAGGGCGTTTGTTTTTTAACTAAATCATTTGGAATTTTTTAAAAAAAAAATTTTAAGAAAATGATTTTTTTTAGTTCATTATAACGATTTGCATACCTCGTTTGAACAAAATGAACATTTCATTCAAACGAAGTTGTAACCTCATTATAACGAGCTTGGAAACTTATTGCAACATGCATCTAACATACGCCAAATGAGGACTCTCGGCCAAATAGTGGACAACTCGTTTGAATCTCGTTAGAAGTTTATCATAACGAGAAAGGCTCCTTATTCAAACGAACTTGATTTTTGGTAGAACAAAAACGTCCTTTCATTTGAACGAACTATGCATTTTTGTTCGAACCAATTCACCGCCTCAAAATTCATGCTTTCTCAATTTAAGGCATGTTGGACTTAGATTTTTTAATAACATTGGGTGAAAAATAATTCCATACCTATTTACTTTGAGTTTAAAGATCCAACTTTATGTATTGATACTCTTTGAGATCTTTCGTTGGGAACCATAGAATTTTTTTCATCATCTTGGATTAGAAACTTTTTTGTGCTATGCACTTCATACTTGGTTTGTTATGCTGAGGTGAAGAAATGGTGTTTCGTGTTTCGATTTCGTAGATAGTTGGTAAACCTTATCGATGAATACCGAGGCATTCGTGGATTCGTGTGTTGTGGCAGCCTGCGAGGATGGACTCCTACGTTGCACTATAGAGGAGAGGTTGGAGATCAAAGAGCTTCAAGGTTTGTGAGGGACACGAGTCGTTGAGTATGTATACTATCTAGTCATTGTAAAACCTTATCATTGTAATTTGTTTGGCTGGGCCATCTGAGATTTTTCCCTTTATGGTTTTCCTCATATATTGACGTGTTATGGATAGTTTATTTATTTTATCTGCTTATCACATAAATGCATGTTTTAAGTTAAAAAGATAAAATTAGGTAAATCTATTTTTCGCATCAAACGATTTAATTTTTGAATTATTGTATTGGGTTTAATCGACTTTAAGTTTTAAAAAATATAAAAATAAAACTTTGTTTGTGACCATCCCTGCCTAAGAACCATATAGGGCCTTCTCAATTTTAGGTCATGTTATGAGACTGGTGTTAGCGTCACAAGATGTGTATATCACTAATGACTTTTGTAAGTGGATAAACCCAACTATCATAAAGTTAACAACATTAAAGACAAGTAAGCTAAATAATCACAAGAACACAAGAACATAGTATGTACATGGTGCAATAACGCGCCTATGTCCACGGGATTTTTTTCTCTTTATTGATAAATTCTTGATAATAACATTACCTGCCCTTTTTCCCAGGGGCGTAGGTTACATTTATAGAGAATGTAGAGAAGTTGAGTTGTTTGGGACTCCATGAGATTTGAAAATGATCATGATTTCATCGGTTGAATCTAATTATGAGTTTTATGCTCATAGGCCTCTATCCGTTCTCATCACTTTAAGTTGTGATCACTACAACTGAGACATATACACTTCACTTTCTCATTCCCAGTCAAATAATTTCCCCATAATTGCCTCGAATGCTTTATAGTCTGATTTGGTTGCAGAGGTTTGCTCATCGATTAAATGAAATATTTTATTGTTTGTGGTATTGAGATTTTATTTTCCATAGGAGTTATGTTCAAAAAGTACTGACACTTGGTTTTTTTGAGTTGTATGTGATATTTATTTTTCCAGTTAGACTTGAAAGTCATGCTTTTAATTTTCCCTAATATTTTAGGGGTTCACTAGTAAATCTTAGTTGATGAAACCAAGAGGCAGTAGCGTGTGCCTTCCGTCATCTAGGGACATGCTAGTAATGATGAGATCATTCTTGGAAATTGAATCAACCATTAATTACTTTATGTCCATTGGTCTTGGAGCGTCATTTAACTTTTATTGCATTTTAAAAATAACTACATAGTTCGAGTTGCCTTCCATTCTCAATATAAGTTCATTTCTTCTTCTTCTTTCATTTCTTAAAAATCTTTCATTTACCCGATTAGCGGAGGCTCTATTAAGGAATTTCGAATATGTTTCTATATTACAGAGTGGGTAGTTCTAGATGTAGGAGAAAGTCCCAAAGATTACTAGAATATCGAAGGAGGTCACTAGATTTTCACCAAATTTATTATTGAGGTTAGTGTTAATTTTCCCCCAAACAAACTCTTTTTAGATTTTTGTAATTTTTTTAGCATAGTTCCTTCCTAATGTTTCCTCAACACTTGAATAATAGTAAATGGCATTCATAGGATCAATGAATTATATAAGACTAGGTTAGGGATCCCAAAAATTCATTATTATTACATTGGTGTGAGGTTTTATGAAAACATCTACTATCTGATGGGGAGGAGAGTCCTCATTATTAGCTTTTCAGATTCATTATAAGGTAGTGGGATTATTTACCCATTCAGTAAGGTGGTTAACCTTATAGGATCCCTAGGTTCCCTGATAGAGGGTATGAGATATGTCTAGTACTGATTCTTGTGTTCGTATATTTTCAATCATAACTTTTTTTGTTTTTTACTAATGTTGTTATTCTTTATTTGTGCAGAAAGATGAAAGAATAAGGGGGTTTATATAACACACAATAAATTTGTTAAGTTGAAAGAAGTTTGGCATCTCAGACGGCCTTTGACCATTGGTGTCGAACATCCTATGTCGACTTTATTGTTGTTGAACAACACGTACACCACCACTTTTTTGTCGTCCAATTGACAAGGAATAATGAATCAATAAACTGCATGATAAGGAAGAGTCGTCTTCCAATAGCACCTCAAGATTATTTGAGTTTGTAGACATTACAAACACCTCCAGTGTTACTCCTTCTTCTTCCAAAGAAAAGGTGCCTCTAAGGAAGAGAATCCAAAATCTGATTAAGAGAGAATTTTCCCCCCATTGTCCAAATGCCCAAAGTTTGAAAAGGAAGGAATTGGCGGGTCCATTCGACCCAGTTACCTTAAGGGACTCCATTTAGCAATTCCTGTCAAATCCTAAGGAAAAGAGCAAGACTAGCTCAAGTCTTGCAATAATTCTACCCACAAAGAAGAAGGTGATGCCTCCAGTAAGAGAAGGAGCCCCGTCAAAGGGTCGGTGGACAAAAATGCTAAGATGGCCCTTGCATTTCTATGTAGGGCCTATCTCCCAACCTAAAAGGGCGTGGTTGAGGGTTTATACACCGATAAGACCGTCTCTTACACCTCCTAGACACTTGCCCATGCAAGTCTTGATATTTTTTTATTCGAATTTTTGTACCTTTAAATATTTCTTATACTAACATTTTTACAATCACTTCACTTGCAGTTTTTGGTTAATTTTTTTGACCACCTAGATAGGATGGACGACTAGGCCAAGGGGAACATCACCTTGTCCATTCTCTGTATGAGGATGAGAAAGGCTTTGAAAACAACCTCGTAGAAGAAAAGGGCTTTGATTCTTATAAGAGGGGCAAGGACTTGGAGCTTATTATTCTGAAAAAAATGGAGAAGGCCACTAGGGAGATTGCTCAATCATTTATAGCGGATTTGGTGGCTAAGGACAAAGATAATGATCAAGGATGGGATAAATATTTTGGTTTTGCCAAGAAACAACTTGAATACATTTGTAAGTCTTCCTTTAATAACATCTAGGATGAAGCCTTGGGCAAGGCTGGTGTTACTCATAAGTCCAAAATCTTTGGTAAACATGATCTTGGTTCTGCCCCAACCTTACAGAGGAGGGTGAAGCTGATAGTGTCGAGCAAGAGAAAGAAGGGGTTGAACAAAAGAAACATTCCACAGATCTAGGAAATACAACAGTCAATCAAGAGTGGTGATGACAGAAAAGGAGACTCCATTTAATTAGATTGTCTGGGGTTTCCTATATTTTTATATCTCCTATGGTTTTTACGTTCTCGAGTAGGGTTTTTTACAATTTTTAATGTAATGAAATGACTTATCATTTTGGATTTAGTGTGCCTCATTCAGTCATTGTTAATTATTTATTTGTGTTTGCTTTCATATCTCTTATTATTAAATGTAATTTTTGTAAACTTCTTTTAGGTTAACAATAACTTAGCCTTAGTGCCAATAGTTCAAGAGACTTAATACATGAACTTCATTCTTCGTCGGGATGCTTATGGTCTAGAGGAGAAGCTTTCTTATTGTTCGTCTAGCCCTTCAAAGGATGTCAATTTCTTACGGCGACCAGATGGGTGTGGTCTCCCCATTTTAAGCCAAACTCATGGATTTCAGAAACATTGTTGGCATGCTGCAAAATGAGAATAATTATTTACGGGATAAGTTTTGTTGGGCCCTAAAATCTTTCAAAGAAGACTTAGTGACCAAGAAAAGTCTTCAATAAAAAAAGGATGAGGTTGAGCTATCAATTCCACTATAGGCATCATGTAGTGTGGGCAACGGCTATAATAAAGGTTGGATGGACTCTTTACCCCATTTGGATGAAGCCAGACATTTTAAGCATGGGTGGCTAAATGCTTTATCAGTTATGAAAGTCCTCCAAATTCCTAGCTCTACTAATGGTATGGGGTAAACTACCCTTTAATTTGGCTTCCTCCACTTGGGGAGTGAGTAATCATGGATTCATTCAAATCCCATTCATATCTAGTTGTTATGGGACTATCTTCTTGATCACGATAGTGACGATAAGTTATTTCGTAAACTAGACGATGATCATCAAGTTACCATGATTACCTAGGTCGATCCCCACAGATGAACCCAATGTGGTTATTATTTTTGTATTTTTGCTTACTTTTAATTCTTTCAATCTTGCAAATTTCTTGTAATTGTTTGAATATGAATGAAATTTACAACTTAAATTTCCTTTCTCAAAATTTTCAATCCTCATGCCTAGCATGTCTTGTCGTTTGTCTAACTTAGGGGTGGACGCAATACGGGTTTTTAGCATACCATACCGTTGTGGTCAAAAAAAGGATTTTGTTTTCATATTTTGAAATACCCAAAATAGAATTTATCAAAACCAAAAATGCCGTAAAATATTCGATTGGTTTTGGTTTCCATACATAAAAATCCGACTTACCGACATTACCGTACCGAATTTACTGCATATTACCACACTAATTTTTCGACTTAAGAAACAAAAAATACAAAATTATAAATACCAAATACATTTTATTTCAATTATATATGAAGTAAAGAATAAAAGATGTGCTGAAAAAAGTAAAGACTAAATTACCTTTTTAGTCCCTGAACTTTCAAAAAAGTTTTTAAATGCTCCCTTATCTTATATTTGACTCAATGTAGTCCCTCAACTATGTCACTTATTCCAGATAAAGGATTCCATCAACCCAACCATTAAAACTTGACAAAAAAATGTCTAATTCCATTTCTACACTCATAGAAAACTATTATTATCCCAACAACAACTTTTCCCACTATTTTTCTCCATTTTGGCGCCATTCACATCATTTCCCATCAAAAGTTCACCACTCACTCCATAAACACTAAAAACACAACCGGGTGAAAAAGAGAATGGTGGTTTATTGCTATTGCGGCCATTTAGACAAACGACGTACCTCGTGCACGCAAAAAATCCCGATAGAACCTTTTTAGCTTGTCTAAGTCATATTGAACTAGGAGGTTCTGATTTATTTAATATGCGAAGACATAATCAACTGGGTTCTCAATGTTTTACTTACGATACTTGGTTGACATTCATAAAAAGTATCTAATGAATTATGAGTTTAATACATCCTGTTTAGCCGAAAGATGGATATTCCTTTCTCATTATCAGACAATCACTTATTCACAAACCTTGTGTGCGGCTAATCATTTTCATTTCCCATCTCATGGAAAACACTTTTCGTTCCTCTTAGCCTTACTCAAAAGAGATAATAGTTGTTATGGATTGTCTTGGTATTATGTGTGTTTGTAATTTAGGCTTTGTTGTTTGGAAATGAGGGTGAGAAATCTAAGTGCGAAGTGAAATGAGGAAAAAAAATGTGCCATTGTAATTTGTTTGGATCAATGAATGAAATGAAGACTTTTGCTTGAATCAATTTTTGTTATTGTAATGTTTTGCAATCGATAAATGAAAATGTAACAACTCATAAATAATACAAATTAGAATCATACATATTCATTAAATTCAAAGGAGTTCAAACTATGCATCATTAATAACAGTTCCACATATGGAATATTTCAACCAAAAAAACCAAAACAGTTGCATACAAAAACTAGTTACAGCCACAACAGGTGCATACAAAAAAATATTAAACCATATACACTATAGCTCTAGATAAAAACATCCAAATATTCACTTCAAACTTGTTATGTGGGATTGTTGGCTCTGAGTTTGTTTGTCCTTCCTCACCTGAATTTATAAGAGTTCAATGAGTGTATAATCTAAAAAATAATGATTTTCTATTAATTTTGAATTTAAAATGTGATATTTACTTTGGATTTCTTTTTTGGAACAACCTTGTTCTGAATCTTTTTTGGAACGGCCTTGGTTTCACTCTTTCTTGGAAAACTCCTTACATTGTGGACAAAGTAACCAAACTTGATGTATTTAAGCTTAATATCATGTGTCCCAAGCTTAGTCCAATTTTATGAGGTTCACCTGCTTCTTTGTTCCTCTTTTTATTTAGTCTACCTCGTTGTGCCTCAACATCAGGTGGTGTTAATCTTTTTTATAGAGGTAGGACATAAGTCTTTGCCATTTAAGGGCATGAGAGTGTTTGAATAAGCTTGAAGATACTTTTATTTTGTGTAGCACTCATCCACATAGATTTTTGGTTTTCCCCCCTTGTATAAAATTGCCCCTAAACCATGATCACAAGGCAACCCACTCAACTTCCAGACCCTGCAAGAGTATCTCCTCTCCCTCAAATCAACAAAGAATTGAACACTGAAATCTTCCATTCCATTCATAAATGAACCCCACAATCTTTTTTAGCAAGCAACTAAGCTTTTTTCTCAATTCTTAGACAAATTACACCATGGTGCTTGACCATCTTATCTATTTCACTTGAATTCTTCTCACTATCAATTCCCTAATTATTTCCATCATTAAGATAATATGCTTATCTCTTGCATCAGCTATGAAACTGTTGAAGACTTCACATTGGTTGTTTACGAGAATATCACATTTTGGCTAAGTAGAGAAGTATGACCTACTCAATTCTATGGTGGTAGCATTGTATCCATCCATATGTATCCTTTTTCATAAACCTGCTTCACTTCTTCCATGCATTTGATGAAGTATTCTGGTGTACTTATTTTGGCACATTTATAAAACAAATCTTTCAATTATTTTCCCTTAAAATCCTTCTTGAAATTGTTGGGGTGGTTATAATGAGGGGCAACAAGTTGAAGAGCTGGTACCAACCCCTGTAAACATAATGAATATTAGTAATTATATTTGGATGAAAGTAATTATAAAGTGGAAGAAAGTAGTTAACACAATGATATCAGTAATTACATTGGATGAATGTAATTAGCATAATGAATTTCAGTAATTACTTTCTGCTGATCACACGTGAAAGTAAATTTTGCTTCATTTTCCATCCTAATATCATCACACAACAACTCCAAAAACCACATCTAACAACATTTACACTCTTTTTCCACCAGGGCATAAGCAAAGGGCCAAATGCCATTATTTGCATCTATACCAACAGCTATCAGAAGCTGACCAGGGTAAGGGCCCTTCAGAAAGCAGCCATTTATTCCAATAATAGGTTGACAAGCTTCATGAAATTCTTTTTTAAGTGGTCCCAAAGAACAATAAATTCTCTGAAATTTGGGGTTCTCGTCTTCAATGCTGTCTTAGTTGACGTGAATTTTAATGGTGGAATCATGCATAGATATTTTACGTAAGAATAATAAATCCATAGGTTTGCATATTCTTTACAGTGTCCCTTAATCAAGATTTCATCCTTTTTCTTTGACCTATATTCTTCTAGATCCCTTTTAACAGTCTCCCTAATTGCCATCAGAGGTTTACTTAGGTTGAACTTGAATATGTCCAAGTACCTATTTGATAACCATTTTGATGTCGCAAACCTATTAAAGTAGGTTACCTTACAATTATTGTGCACATTTTGAAGAGTTTTCACTTGAAATTTTTCGTCACCATTGATTTTTAAAGCATAGATCCTCCATTGGCATGGAGAAGCACAATCTGTTGTAATTCTCCTTGTATCATTCTTTGACAACCTAATGTCCTTTTTGTTGTGAATAGCATACTCTCTAACTGATATTCTAAACACATGAGTACTTGTAAATTTTTTGCCAAGTTTAAATTAGGGGTTTAACATATCATTTTCAGGATCAAAGTCAAAACATATAACAATAGATTTACAAGCATTGCATCCCTCGTCTTTAGGAGAAGCAAAACTAATAAGATCATCTAACTCATCCATGTCAGACACAAATACCAAATTACCTTCATTAACTCCCACATACTCCTCTATAGGCATGTTTTCGTTTCCCTTATTTTTATCAACTCCTATCTCTCTACATTTAGACCTAGGACCTTTATTTTTACATTAGCACCTTCTACCTCCTAATTTATAATCTCTCTTATATCTTCACATTCAGACCTAGGACATTCATTTTCAAAATTTTCTACTTCTATTTCATCAAAATCAATCCCAAGTTCAGTAGGATCAAAGCTCAAATCATCTTGAGGCATTTCCATATACACATCAACTTTCCTATGTATAATAACCCACTTACACATTTCCAAAACATATATGTCACTGTCTATTTTATACAAACCAAACCTTAAACCCAAATTTGGATACTTGTGCCACAATTGATTGTTATTATTACATCCTAATTCCATAAGCATTTCAAATAAGTCCTGGAGGGACAATCTATCTAGATTATAAAAATCAAAATGGTTTACAAGTACACCAACATATGATTTCTCTAGTTTATCTTCAAAATAGCCACCATGGTGGAACTCAAGAGTGAAATAAGGTTCACTTTCATCTATAATAAAAAATGCATAATGGAAATAGGGTAAAAATATGTAAGTTTATTAGGCATGCAATATATCAAACATGAGATAAATGGGGTTATTACTGAAAACCCTAATTACCGACAATAATGTGTAGATAATAGATTTCATAGGCACAAAAATACAAAAAAAAATGTGCAATCATCATGAATGTCAACAACAATGCATCCGAACTTAACTCCAAGATAAAAACAAATATGAATTTCACATACCATATAGCATATGAGGGTTGAGTACCAAATCTTCAGCAACAACATGGCGCAACTCCCACTCCATTTCGTCAAAGATTGATTTGAATGTTGAGTTGAGAAGTAGAGTTAGGGTTCTTGCATGTAAAATGATCCAAGAATACCAAACGTGTGAAATGGAGGGTAAATACTATTTTACCCTTACAAATTTGACATGTGGGAGGCACGTGGCATTTTTGCTGTCAAGTTATAATGGTTGGGTTGATGGAATCCCTTAATTGGAATAAGTGACATAGATAAGGGTCCATTTAAAAACTTTTTCAAAAGTTCAAGGACTAAAAAGGTAATTTACTCAGAAGTAAAAATTGTAACAAATTATCACCACCCTTAATTTTATAAACTCATATGAACAATTACTTTATTATTATAATCTAAAAGATATCTTAAAATACAAACCCTAACCATTCCATTCATTTGGTTTCTTTCAAACGACGACAGAACAAGGCAAGTTATCTCCCTCTCTCAGTACGCCCATCCCTCTCCATCTAATCACCCTCTATCGAACATGCACACACATACACACATTCACATGTACACATACATCACATACAATCATACCCGCAGACACCAGAACACACACTCACCACGTACGCATACTAAATAGTCACATATGAACCCCCCCCCCCCCCCCCCCCCCCCCCCCGTAGATACAACACACAGACCACACAACATTAACCACACACATCATTTGAGGGAGACCACGCATAATGACAATTTAAATATATTGATTTATAGTTCAAATAATGATTGTAGTTGTTTGTTTTGTTGGTTTAGTAAATTTTTATTTTATTTTTACTTCCGTTTAATGGTTTCTCATGGAAGGAATTTGGTATTAGTACAAGATTTACAAGATCAAGCTTACATGTGTTTACTGAAAATGGGCTATGAATTTTATTAGCTCCACTTGTTTCCATATGTACTTCCCATGGTCGTGTACTGACACCTCCTAACTAAATACTTGAGGAAGTATTTGATCTTTGAGAACAACATATGTGAGCTATTGATTTCCTTGATTTTCTACAGATTTGTTTTCTGTTGTATAAATATTTTTGTGAATTAGAATTCACTGTTTAGATCGGTAAAAATTACTTATCCAGGTTTTACTTTTCCGTTTTCTATGAAAGTTAATTATCTTTATTATGATTTTCACAAAGATTTATTAATCTCACTTAGTAGAATAAGGCCGTAGTTAAATTATTAAGTTTCATCACAAGTTGATTTATCTTTTATAGCATTGTTTGAGAGATTAATTATTTATTTACCGTCCGTTAAAATCTTGTTATATTTTTCTTTAATTCTCGTTTGGTACCTTATGTCTAGGTATAAATCCTAAAATGTTAGGTAGATCTACTAGGATTTTAGAATATACTCATCTTGAAGTTTTATTTATATAATTTGCATTAAATATCAAAGCGTTGGTGTTGAGCAATATTACTTTGAGTTAACAAAGTAAAAGAATTAGCAAAAGTAAATAAATTATTTGCTTGGATATGTAATTTGATCTCTTAATGTGATGCAAAAATTATCATATGACATATATGCTTAGATTTTTTTAATATAGATTTTTTTTTTTTTTATTTATAGGTGGAAAAATTGGTGGCAAATGAGAAGAATGAAGAGACAAGAATTGGGAGTTCTGTGTCACTTCTAGTTTAGTTTTTAATGTGTTATTTTATTTTTCCTTTGGAAGAAATAATTTAAAATGATTGTTACTTTTAATGTGGAGTTTTATATTTGTGGATATGGAGTGGACACAATTATTATGCCATTTAGTTTATGTTTAATGCTCATGTTATTTTGTATTACAATTTATATTAGACTCACCGAATGCATTTAAGCCGGTTAAATGAGTTTAAAATTATGTAGTAATACTTGTATCAAATTTACCGAAATCACAATATAAGTTTAAATGATTTTGTAATTATGTACTAAATTTATATTGTATTTACAAAATTCATAAAATCGACTTGTAATGTTTGTATTTACTAGGAAAACCCCAAAAATAAACCAAAATTATCAAAAGTTAAAAAGATCGAAATTATCGAAAACATTAAAATACAGACTAGTTTAGTTTTTATTTATGTTTTGTTGTACGAGCCAGTAAATTAGGTACAAATGGTTTTACCATCCAGATTATGGTTTTGGTATTGACAAGGAGTCATTACTGAATAAATTGTACCTCTTCCACCCCTAGTTCGTCTTTTATGACAATGTTGTCACACTTTTTTAGGCCTAAATCAAACTAGATTATCTTATTCAATTGTCCAAATATACTTTGATTCTTGTACTTGAGGTCATTTCGTCAAAGCTTCATGAAAATCATTCAATGGACATCCTCACCTTCATGTGTATCCATTTATACCATTATTAGGAAGGAAAATAGACACGTAGGCTCATGCACATTTTACTCACACTTGTTATCTTTATAGAAAAATATTTTTTATGTGTTTATATGGATGTTTGGACTTGTTTTTTGAATGCAAATAAAACTATTTTTTGAAAAGTACTAAAAGTTCATTCTATAAAGCCTTTGAGGTCTCTTTGCAGGACCTTCGCCACAATGAAAGCTTCTCTCGCTACAATGACTGTGTTTCTCCAGGTCGCGCCCTTATTAAGATATTTTCTTCTTTGGTTTTCCATATATCTTTATTCTAGGTTCACCACAATTACGCAAAAGCTCACTATAATGAAGCTCCCGCGATGTGTGACAGTCTGGCATAAAAGTAGATTTTTTAGCTAGAGTGTGCACATTTTTCTTAATTCTTGTGTAAACTAAAGATTTGATCATGCTTTTATAATTTTACACCATGTCACTTCATGTAAGCCTACTCCATACATATCCCCCCTCGCCAGCTTCTCTTGTAAGCTTGTGTGTATAATTAAGTATTTCTGGTTTCATTTTTATGAAGGAGTGTATTTGTGATTTTGTGATTTCTTGGTGGATAATTTTTTTCTGCAAAAACCTTCTTGACACAAGAATCATTTTAGGATAGAAAATTCATTTTAAGGTAAAAACTTCTTTGGTGTTGAGTCTTTTATTCTTCCAAGTTTTAAATCTTGTTTTTCTCTTCAACATATTCTTGAGATATTTTAAGTTTAAATACATGTGAAATTTAAAAATATTTTGAAGTAAACTTTTTTGCTTTGAAATATATTTTAAAACCTTGAACAAATATATTTCTAATTATTTCTTGTGTTCTTTTTAGATTTCATAAATCTCAAATATATATTTTGTGAATTAAGTCATTATTTTCAAATACACTTTCACCTTAGGTCATCATAAACCTATAAAGTGGTAACACAGTAGTTGGAAGCCTCTCACCTTTGTTCCAATTCTTGGAACACATATTTTTCTTAAAACTATAAACACAAGAAAGTTTTCTTTTAACTTTAAATGAAGACTTTGTTTAGCATGAAGAATTTATGGCATTAGTCGTGGACAAAAAATCACCCCCCCCCCCCCCCCCGGGGAGAGCGAACGGAGCGCTACTATCGATAAAACTAAACTAATCCACAAATAACAAGGTATAGAGCATCTAAATCCCACAATAAAACAAGAAACCACTATTCTCATCTTCAAATTAATGCAACAAATCTCTCGAAAATAAAATAAATCTCCAAATGCTCTATACATCAAAATAAATACAAGTCTTATCATCTCTTGTATTAAAAATTCTTCCCAAATAATCCTCGCTAAAATCATCCCAATTGGTCCATAGCACTCAAATCCGTGCTCACCTGCCAACTAAGAAAAAAGATGGGGAAGTACACAATACGACAGGAATATGCTCAACAAAGATGTTAGCGATGAACAAAGCGCAACAATACGACTACGAATACTCAAATCAAATAATGCAAATCTCAATAGCATTTTATCAATAAATTTCTCAACAACACATTAACCGGAGTCACCAGGCCTCACCATACCGCGCCATACTTTATCAAGTAGCCGGAAAAGGAGTCTTAGCGGGTGCCCAACATCAGTGATATATTAAAATCTCATGACAGCGTGCTCAAAACAACATGAATAATACCTCATGAATGAAAATAATTCCAATAATTATTTTTCCAGATTTCCAAGAATTTAACAATTCAAAATATGAGTTCAATTAACAAGAATTCAACAGAATAAACACTCACGAGATTTCAGGAGCATATTGTGTAAAACCCCATACCTCAAACCACCAAAAGTACCAACAGTAATTCTGCCCAGAAATAGCAGATAACACCATCAAAAATCTGCTCCAATGATCACCAAAAATTCCTCCAAGAACAACCTCAAAACAGCCCCAAGAACACCTCTAAAAAACCTAAAGTTGAATGCATAAATAAAAGGGCTTGTTTGTGTATAAAAGAGAGGAAAAGAAAATATGTTTGCTGCATATTTTTGTGCCAAAAGATGCTTCAAAAATAGTCACCCACGACCCCTTTAAATAAGGCAAAAATAATAGAGTTGTAATCAAAACAAACACTGAAAACTGCTTGCAGCGCACATTTTCGGGGAGGGTCGATCGATCTACCCCCCCCCCCCCCCCCCCCCCCGTCGATCGATCGATCACCCCAAAAAACTGACAGTTCGCCCAAAAAATGCCATAAGGGAAAATATTGCAAAATCAATATAAAATCCGTTTTAACTCCGATTTTAATTCCGCTTAAAGTTTTATTCTTCTAAAATCATAACCAACATATTTTGCCAATAAAATTAATTTTATGAAAAACTTTATTTTTCCTCTTTATTTCGAAAATACCCCGAAAATTACGCAGGTTGTTACACTTTCCCACTAACAATGGAATTTCGCCCTCGAAATTCGCCGAATACCTAACTCTCAAAAATCAGGCCACAATCTCCAAAAATAATTTCGTCACCAAAAATAAATTCCTCACATCTAATCTAGATGCCTAACGCGAAACGATTATCTAAAATAATCTATCTCCAAAAATATGCGCCACAAAAACGCAACAGACCCAAAACCCAAGACCCGAGGGTGGTCGTATAAATACCGGGTGGCCAGTCCCATACCAAATTAAAACAAAATATACAGTTGGCTCATTCTAAGCATCACTGTCGAAAACATTTACAACTCATCCAATACTCAATTAAGCTGGTATTAAAAACTTTTCAAATTTGAATTTAACAAAATCCATTTCCAGTTTAAGAATAACACAATACATTTTATTCTACAACACTTGACTGAATAGATAACACAAAAGAATTTAAATGCAGTTGGAATAAACGTTCTCAAATAGTAATAATCCATTACAGTATTCCCATCAATAACAACTGTATTAAAAAGACACGAATACAATAGTATTTTACTCCGATAGAAAATGATAACTGAATCCTTTGGGCGACATGCCCTAACTAAGAATACTGTAAATCAAAAAGATAGGCGTCTAAGCAATAATCCATAGCTCCATAGCTTATCGTAATCTGCTAAGTTAGCGTCCCTGTTGCTGGACTCCTGATATAGAAGATACAATAGAAAAGAAAATATGCAAGGAAACGGGTCAGAGCCCGATTGTGTAAATTATTTTTAAAACAACAAGTATTTAACAAGTGCAATAAAGCATTTATTATGTACATGTTAGATCCAACTCTCACTTGTTATTCTCACTTCTCAACTAGAGTGCACACTTAACGTTTCCTATTAACCTCCTAGTTAATGGTTCCTCTTTTCTAGTCTCCATATTATAATTCCATTCCCATATCATAATCCCCGTATGTCCCATACCATACGTCACATTATTATTCATTTACATTTCTCATTTATATGATTAGTTTCTCATTAACATGAATCATTTCTCATTAATATGAGTTAAGCTTTTCAATTCTTTAAGAATAAACATTCATTAACTTAATTACATTATCTTTCTCTATTCACCGTTATCTACAATTATCACACAGTAGATGATTTAACCACAATAAATCCAATCATTCATTTAATCCATTATATATATATTCATATATAATACAGCACCCCGAGTCACAGCTGCGGTGCAATGCATTACTCTGCTATCATGTCCCAATATCGCTTGTCGCCGAATAAGGGACTAAAGGTTCGTTAAGATTCCTCGAACCACAAAGAACAACACAATCATTGGAGGCGAACATAGTTCTCATACCCATGGGTCACGCACATACCTACGCACCCATAGTCGGCGGACTTATCAACTCCCCGATAAGTCTTTCATAGACCTATGTTCTCGAGCGACAAATCAAAGATCCCATGGATTCATCAGGATATGACTGCCCTCACGCGAAAACATCCCACCAATAGCAAGTAAGCTAGGTATGTCATACACATAAATCATCAATCAATCAAATAGGTATTATCATACCTATAGTATACTAACAACAAGGTACTCACATTAACCTTAGATTATTCCCTTACGTAGCATTATATCTCTTTAAATCCCACGTATTAAAATGTCATATCTTTACTTCATAATTTAATTATCCTCGCATCCTATAACATCTCTCCACTCCCGACGTCGTTAAGGTTCATGCGCCGAGCGTCTCGCAAAGCGAAATCCAAACAAGGAACCCCCCCAATACACTACTACTTAACTTGTCGATCGAGGAGGTCCGTCAACTTCAAATACGCGATCGAGATAACCTCATACCCTCTTTCAACCAAATGTGTTCTAAACTCCCATCTCTATCCAGGAGTCGTACCGCTAAACGCTTGTACTAAACTCAGTCCTTCATATTCAAATTGTAATCCTAAGGCTACCCAGGTGTTACATTCAATCACCACTACTGGACCTATCCTTAATCCTCAAGCAAACCAATTATAATCCAACAAATGAATCTAGCAACCGAAATTTCTTTAATTTAATTATCATCATTCTAATCAATTTAAATCCCAATAAAATTAATTCAAATCTTATCAAGGGTCTACTGATATTTTCTAAGTCCCACAATATCCAATTAATAATCACCAAAGATCCACAAAAGTTTTGGGATAAGAACCAACATTAAAAAGAAACAACATCATGAATTCTCATATTTTAAATACTCAGAAAAATCAGATATAAAAATTATTCAAATCATCAATCCGACTTCAGATTTGGATTCTACACGAAAAATTGAGTCAGGTATGTGTGTTTGAGTTTTTCTTAAATCTCATCCAAATGTACTCAAAAAGAAGATCTAAACATTCCAAATTGGCTCTTCTCATTCCACTCGTTTTTGCCTCTTTTTCTAGAAAATTATCAACATATTATCTTCAAGAACACTAAATTATTTTCAGAATTTCTTCCACAGATTGATGAATATTTATTGGATTACTAACTACCTACAACATGAGTTTAATTCCTATATATTTTTAGATTCCAAAAATCCATTAACAACTATATCCTTTCATCTTCCATGCATGAAAATCATCTCTTTTTATAACTATCCTAACATGGATAATATACGAACTTAAATTGCAAATATCAAACACTTGCCTCTAATGAAGTTCTGATCCTTTGGAGTTAAATAACACATGTGGTGATGGTGGTGGTGACCTTTGACCTTTAGTTCTCCTCCTTTTCAAGCAAGCTTTTCTCTTCCCAAGCAACCTTTCACTCCCTCTAAGAAGATGACCTTTCAATTTTGTGTAGAAGAGATGAATGAACCCACATTCAACTAATCTCCAAATACTTATAATAAGACAAAACCCGAAATCACTATTCATCCCCCTTGTAAAAATAACCAAAATGCCCTTTTGGGTTGTCCTTTCATTTCCAAATGACCCGAGACCCAAATCCAACATCCAAATAGACTTTTCTGACTATTTCAATCCTTCTGGACGCAATGACGCAGTCAAAATGACTATAAGGTCGATAGAAAATAAATTTCCTTTTTAATTTAATAAATTAGTCCCGACACGTCCCATACCGCGTCTGACTAAAAATTCAAATTACCGATTTTATATCACACCGTCATATCAATGACATCATATTCATATATTACCTAAATATCTTTAAGTAATATTCAGAATCATCCATTTTAATATCCACAATTCGGATAAAACCCAAATGAATTAATTAATAATAAAAATCCAATTAATCCATTAATTTAAAATATAACCCATTTTAAAAGTCATTTAAAATTACGGGGTATTACAGGGGGTTCATTGTATGCCTTGGTGTTGTGATATATTTTTTATCTTTTCGCATCTAGATTAAGTCACCTAAATATTGTAATCTATTTTCAAACAATTTGTCATATAAACTATAGGCTTTGTATTTGTTTCCCAATCTTAAACTGAAAAGAAAACATTGTTTTATCTCGACAAGAAATTTTAATTGGGTAGCTTTGATCCATCTTGGTTTTGAGCAAACGCACTCTCAACTGGCATTAGAGTGGAGCCTCACTTTTGTAGGTTTAACTACCTTGAGGAAGATCACTTGTGTGTGATTATGGACATTTATGTGAATGACCAAATGCATAAGGTGATGGAAATCAATAAAGGTCATGCTTTTCCAAGACTCATCACTCAGTTAGACATTTTGAATCACTTTGGCACAAACATTTCTAATACTTATGTTAGTGATTGTGAATATAATGATCTATGTTCTTCTCTTGGTGTGCTTATTTCTCAAAACAATAATTTATCAAAAACCAATGTTAAAGTTTCTACGAAAGTGAGAAATTTGGAGAAAGAAACAACCATCAAAGAAAATGAAGAAGATGAATCTTATCGATTATCTATTTATAGGGATAGTTTTCTTGATAAAATTGAATCCTTTAAAAATGAGAAAATCAAACTGTTTAATAAGATTACTTCCTTCAAAGAAGAGAATGAATTCTTTTAATCTACTGATGATCATGTTCATTCCTTCTACCTTAGAGTTAAATATCTAGATTTAGACTTTAATGACTTCTTAGATTTTCTTGATGAACTTATTTAAGAAAAGAAGTTACCTTTAGTTGAGGATAAATGTGTGTCAACATTCAAAAAGCAGATATATGACTTATTCATCCTTGTGGATACTTTGAAAATGGAATATCAAAAATATTCTTGATCTTAGTAACAAAATTTAAAAAAAAAAGTTTAAGAACTACCTTTGGAACTCGATTCAAGTTATTATGAACTTCCAAAAGGAAAGGCTGTTAATGGAAATCCTTCGACGTTAACTCATTCATCCACTTTTGATCAAGTTTCCAAAACATTCATAAACCAATGAAACATGTTAGGATGAACAATTTGAAAGAGAAGTGTAATATGCCTCCTCCCGTTTTCAAAAATCACACGCAAAATGATATAAGACTGACTAGAGAATTTTTTTTCTCTTATTGACCTAAAAATGGACATTCATAAAGTTTTTTTCTTTATATTGAAGAGCCTTTAACATTTTGATAAGGTATCTACCAAAACTTCTTCGCATACGGCTCATCGTCATCTCTATAAATGTGATTATTATAATAGGAAAGGACATTTGAGATAATTTTGTTATTTTCTTAAATCAACCTCGTACTTTCACAATGCCAAGAAGAATTATAGCTTTGGTAGAAATAACATCTTAGGAAAACCACTTGAACATCCTTACTTGTTCATAGAAAAAAAGGAAACGAATTACTAATACCCCTAGGATTCAACCTACTCTTGATTCACCTCATGCTAGACAAATATGGATTAGGAAAGATCATTTACATTTAGTATATATAGAAACTAGAGCGGATTTTTTATCGATCCCTTCACCTTCTACTTGTTTGAGGGTTTCTTTATAAGCTTAGGAGTTCTTATAACGCTTATCTTGTTCCTTAGCTTATTTTACCTTGTTTAATGTTTTATTTGCCTAATTTGTTTTTAAGATACTATTTGTGATTATATGCTTACAGTTCACCTTGATAAAATGCTAAGACTAACCTATTTGACTTGTTTGCACATGATGTGTGTATCTTAGTTGTGTTTATGACTATGAAATCCACATTTAGAATTCAAAAGGTATGAAAATTTATGGTGCTACGAGTTATATTGAGTATATGTCATAACTTGTCTCACTTACACCGTACTACATTTGGAGCATTATCTTATGAACTAAACAACGAAATACTTTTGAGTAATGATTTATGGAATTTTGAAAATGTATGTGAATTGAAAAAGGGTGTCATTTTAATCTTTGTATTTGTTATCTATGTATCTTCATAGTTGGATTTAAAAATAATACGTGTTAAAAATCATGAGAGATGATGTGTTTAGGGCTACAACATTGATTGGTTAATTCTACCTTTGAAAATTATAAATAGTACCCCATCATAGTGATGAATGTGTGAAAGACACCACATGAAAAATTTATTTGAAAACGATGTTTCAAATATTTATATCCTTTTAAAAATTGAAAACTTCAAGGATGTGAAACAAGGTTTTATCCAAAGAATCACTTAATGAGGAAGAGAAAAGTGTTAGTTGGAGATTTAATTTTCAAGAAAAATGATACTTTTTCAATAAAATTGTTTAAAGACTCAAAATTTTCCAAGTCAAACTTCTCTTTTGATATTTTTTATTTCATCGGACTAATGCTCGTGTTTCTACACTTCTTTTTCTCACATGAGTTATTTCCTATGTGCTCTTTTAGACTAACTTCAAACATGCTATGAATAACCATTAAAACATTGACTACGGCAACTCATGATGCAAATGTATGAAAATTAGAAAGACGGCTTTTTCCACATTAGAAAAACTTATTTGTCTGTGTCATTCGGGGAAGTTAATCACGTTAGACTGATCACTTTGGGTCTTTTTTGAGTTGCTCATTTAGTTGAGCACTCACTTATAAGTTTCTCGACTCAGTGACCTTTGTCATCGCTCCGGTGAAGGTCGTAACCAGCAAAAGGTTTTACTACACCAACAGAACATTTTAAAGTGCGTCTGATATTTATTTTTCGTTCACTTTCCAAAACTCTTTCTCTCTTTTAAAAAGTACAACCGACCCTACTCCATTTTTTGATGGTTTTGAAGCTTTTGTACGATTCTTTAATTAATTCCTCTTGTAGAAATCATTCGGTAAGTTTGTTTTACTCTCAATATTCTTGATTTGGGACCTCTTAAGTCCTCTTTACATTTTATATGAGTTTGAGAATGTTTGGACCTTTTTTTTTTTATAAAAGTTATTGTTTGACTTTAAAAGGGATACTATATATAATACATAGATTATATAGGAGTTGGATTCATTTATTTGACTCCCATTTTGGATGTATTTGAGTATATCTTTCGATTTTGTATTTTCTGATTTCTCTTGTTATTATTTTGTCACACCATGCACGGGATTTCTCAGGGAGGAAAGTCTGGGGAAAGCTTTTCCACTCCTAGGGAACCATCTCCTCCCAGATTCTCTGACCCAATGACATTCTCTCACTTTGAGAATTTCTAACTTCATGATTTTCATTACGAACGTACAATCGATTGGGATTCTCTTTGGATCAATCAGGTTATCGAGATAAGAGTATTTGAAGAGAAACGTTGTCTTATTGTAGTAAATAAAGGTGTTGATAAAGATTGGGTGTATCCAGCCCTTGTTCGAGAATTTTACACTACTCCTGCAATTTTTGAGTCCACCTTTACAACAGTCGTTTTCTCAATTTCCCACACCATCACTCCTACTTTTCATAAGGAAATTTATTGGTTACGAAATATTCTCAAGCCAATCTACCCATATTCTCCTGGTGTTGCTCCTAGTATGATTAAAATGGTCACTAAGATAACTGGTGGAGAAGTGATTGAGGCACCTCAGGTTCTTTTGTAATAAGGATGTCTCGCTGATTTTTACTATCTTCTCCAGATGCTCTTTTCAGAAAAAATTACTTAGAACTCACACCACCATGCCATCCCTCTCTTTAACTGCTTATTTTTGCATGCTATGGGAACCGATGTCGCTATGGATTTAGGGCAGTTGGTCTAGAATTTATTGATTGAGAGCATTAAAAGCACCAGTAAAGGTAACCACCCCTCTCTTTATTATGGAAGTCTCTTTTAGCGCTTGTTTCTTACGAGGAACATGCATATATTTCAAATCATAATGTTGAAAAGACTGGAAGATGATCACATATACCACACTCTCTGATGGGAAGAAGAAGCGACATAATACACCTTCACCTCTAACTATTGATGAAGTGGAAGAAGTTTGCTCCCAAGGACTTGATGGAGGAACCTCTCAACCACGACGTAAGACCACTCAAACCTTATAGTCAACTAGCACCCATGTACCTGATGATCAGATAGCACATATATCTGTTGGGGTTGATGATTCATTGTGTCCTGCGATTGCTGCTCACCTCAACTCATTCTAGGAAGGTCAGACTGTGTTTCATACCTCTGTTTTTAATCAGATAGACGAGATGAGGCACAACATTATTGATCTTGAATCGGATGAGTATGATGATGAATATGATAAAAAATAGGTAGTTGTGACTTCTAATGGTATCTTCTTGTTTTTTTTTTGTATTTCTGTCAAGAGACATCGTTTCTATTGATGTTCTAAAATTTTGATGGTTTATTAGGTTGGTTTGTATTTGTTTTTTATATTTAGTGGTTATGGCTTCTGTGATTTCTATATGTCACCTTTGGATATTATGGTAGTATACTAAACAGATGAGAATACAAATTTTGATGATGTTCTCAGTAACTTCTTTAGACATCTCATGACATTTATAAGTCATTTTATATATTTTTTGGCTATATTTATATCGCACATCATGGACTATGTAGCCTTATTTTCCGTCACTTCTTTGATTGCCTACTAACCCATGATATATACCTGTTAACTTGCACACATGGCTCATTATCTCTATCTTTTGGTGCACTTTGCTCATATTGGTGTTTACATGCTCTAGTTTGTTATGTTATTTTGCTATCTCTCAAGTGAAATTTGGACTAGATTCCTTGAATTACATATTCTTTCTTTATTTAATTTTGATTAAAATAACTCATTATATGATCACTCGTAGCACACATGTTTAATTTAGTGTTTCTTTACCTTTGCCAATTTCATAAAAATGGGGAGTGCTAATGACGAACATATAATGATTTGTTTTATAATAAACTAAATGAACATGGAATATATATCAAAGAAATGTAGGGCATATCAATATGGCTTATAACACTAGGATATGCCACTTCTAGAACTTGTATACACGCTTTAAAATGATGAATCACTCCTATATCTTGTTCATCACATATTTTTTGTCTAAATTATTCATTACATTGGTGTTGCTATATGTCTATTGTTTAGAATGTATGATAACTTATCAGGTGCAATATATCATCGTAACTCTTGTCTTTGAAGATTTGTAGTATAGGTGTGTCTCATGTCTTAGAACGGCCTTGTGTCTATATATTATAGGTTGCCAGACTTTCTTATAAAACTAGGTAATTTTAATTTTTGTATATTTTGTCCCAAATAGATAAATGGGGATATTGTAAGAGTATGCATTTTACTCATGTGCCCCAATAGGACTAGATTATCTTACTTTATTGATCAAATATACTTTGAGTCTTATCCTTGAGGTCATTTTATCAAAGCTTCATGCAAATCATTCAACGAACATCCTCACCTTCAAGCGTATCTGTTTATACCACTATTAGGAAGGTAAATCGACACATAAACTCAAGCACATTTTAATCACACTTTCTACCTTTATAGAAAAATATTTGTATGTGTGTATATATGTTTATATGGATATTTGGACTTGTATATAGAATGTAAATAAAACCCTTTTGGAAAAATTCTAAAACTGCATTTCATAAAGGCCTTTGAGGTCTCTTCTCAGGACCTTTGCCGCAGCAAGGCCTTCTCTCACTACAACGATAGTGTTTCTCTAGGTCGTGCCCTCATTAAGAGATTTTCTACTTTAGCTTGCCTTGTATCTTAGCTTCAGGTTTGCCACAGTTATGGAAAAGCTAGCTGCAACAAAGATCCTTTGATGTGTGACAGTCTGGTGCAAAAGTAACGTTTTGAGCTAGATTGTGCATCTCTTTCTTAATACTCGCGCAAACTAAAGATCTCAACATATCTATGCTACTTTTACACCATGTCACTTCATGTAAGCCGACTTGTGAGGACACAGGTCTCCAATTGAGTCTTCATGTAGTATTGGCTCAATTCCGTACAAAAACGTTTGAGTCATAGGATAGTGTTCAACTTGTATCCTTTCAATCCTATGACTCGTAAAGTCGAAGACGTATCGGCCAGTATTTCAAATGAACATTAATTGTCGATTTCTTTTGCCTAATTTATGCGTCATCAACATCAACGTATTCCATTGTCTCCGAAAGTTATGAATCCAATCTATGTATAATTGTAGCAGACTTGGAATATGTATAAGGGTGTAATTTTATTTTAAAATGAAGTTTATTTTTAGATGGTTAATTTTAGAATTTTTAATAAAGTTTTGGGTTTTAAATTGAATTATGAATGTTGATGTAAAAAATTAGATTACTCTAATAATTCAGTCACAGATAAATAAATGAGACAAAATATTTTAAACTGGTTCAGCCTTATATGAATGGCCTACGTCCACTATTATATTATTGCTGAGTGTTTGGGAATTCTCGATTACAAGTACTATCAAGAAATTTCGGTCCCTTTGAATGAGGGTAATACAATGTATTTATAGCCTTCAGGCTATAATCTGAAAGGGTGATACATTAAATGATATTCATATGAAAGGGTAATTCATTTAATGCTCTTCAAGCGTGTGCGTCATGATGATAAGCATTCAATGAATAGTTGAACTGTTGATTATCTGACAATCAATGTTGTGGTCGAGATGCAGCTCGAACCGCCTTAGTTGCTCGTCGTTCAAGAGTTCCTCGGAGAGCTGGAGTTCCTTGGAGTACACTTGTTGCTCGAAGTGAGTATGACTAGGTCGGGGGAATAAACTTCCTCGTTGCTATTGTGCCACGTAGATTAACACGTGTCTTCTTATTATTCGTCCATATCAGCATACTAATTTTGGTATCAACAGAAGCCCCCAATGTTTCATATTTCGAACTTTGAGGAGTATGGAACATTCTTTCTCGGTATATGGAAATATTAAATGATCTACCTGGTTTTTAGGAACATTTCTCCGTATTTGAATTTCCTTCCAAATTCGCAGAATCTGCCTTTTTGCATTTTTATAAGCGCTTCGATCTTCGTGCACTTTTTGTCCTTTTAGCCGCCGGTAGCGTAATAGTTTCCTTTTTGTAATCATTTCTTTCGCTGTTTCCCAAGGCAAAGTATTTAAACTTCATAGACAATATCACCGTCTTCTACCTTTTCCAATTTCTGCTTTTGAGTTTTCCATAGTCTTTCTTTCTCTTGTGCGTTCATCCTTGTTTTCGTTCGTTGTCAACAGATCTCCCTTTTTCCTGTAAGATCTTCTTCCTTCTTCTTCATTTCTTTTATTCACCATGGTTTATATTATTGAATTTCTTGAGAAATTCCGTTCTGATTTCTCTATTCCATCTTGGGTAACTGTGGAGGATCTTTCTGAGCCTTCAAATTATTTTCACTTGGCTGAGCGACATTGGTTCCACAGCCTCTTTATTGCTGAATGTGGATTTTCTTTTCCACCAAAACCTTTGTGCTTAGAGTTCTGTCAGTATTTCGATGTTGTTCCTGCAAAAATAGCCCCCAATACATGGAGAATAGTTAATGGGGTGCATAGGTTAAATCAAACTCATGGAACTCGTATAGGAATTCCTGAGATTATGTATTGTTATAGATGGGTTGTTCCAGACAATGTTTATTATCTAAAAACTAGATTTTTGAATAGGGCTTTAATAGTCAATCTCCCTGATGCTAATAGGGATTATTTTGAACATGGGGTAGTTATCAAAAATTGGCAACATGCCCCTTTGGTTGGAGACGAAGTATATGAAGGTCTCAAATTCCCTCCATATGGCAATGGGATAGGTTATTTTCATTTTATTTCTGAAACTATGATTTCATTATGTTTGAATAAATGCATGATTGACATTTCAATATGTATTTGTTTGCAGTTGACAGCAAGAGAAAAACTCCAAAAGAATCAGAAGTTAATATCAAGCATTTGAAACATATCTGGAGTTTGCATCAGAAAGTTGCAGACGAGCACGTCAGGTATGCCTCATACTTGTTGCAGTACAGGAGCTATACATCATCATTTACTGCTCGTCCTGTGGTTAGCATTAGTGAACCATTGCTAGCTTCTGAGGATTCTTCACCAGACTCTCACATTCTTCTGAGTCAGAAAATGGGCAAAAGAAGAGTTCCTGCTATCTTTGAGGAGACTGCCTCTGCTGGAGAGGGTAAAAGAAACAAGGCTAATGTCCAAAAGGGGACAAAGAAAGTAGATGCCACCACTTCTGTTGCTCCTCAGAAGGCTGCCGAGAAGCCCCCAGTGGGTCCTAGTAAGAAGGATGCACTTGTGGAAGTGATCACCATTTCCCCAACCAAAATCTCTTCTTTGGTTGAAACTGTTGAAGTGCCACCAAGGAGACTGAAGAAATCCTCCTCGATCAGTTTTTCTGAAACCATTCCCCAGCTCCCAGGTAGTGGAGCTGGAGTTCCAACTATTATTCCCCCGAGCTCTACAATGAGCCCGGTAAAGACTTAGACCATTCCTGAAGTCCAAGGAATTGAGGAAAACATGTCTAGGGATATGCTGACATCCCTAGCTACTCGTCACATTGCTTCAGTAAGTTTCTCTTATCCTGAATTTTTCTTTCTTTCCATCAATACAAGTATCTCTGCAATGACTTATCATTATTTTCTTCTTTTTCCAGCTGGTGAGTTGCTTTAACACCATAGTGAAGAAAGATTAAGCGATCAAGGCTTCTAGCTCCTCGTCTGGAGTAGAGGATGCTTTACAGGGCTTGGCCCAATCTTTGAAGGATTCCCGTCAAAAATATGACGAGGATAGGGGTGAATGGGAGAAGAAGTTGGCTGCATCTGAGGCAGAGAAGGTGCAGTTGGGAAACAAAGTAAAAGACTTGGAGAGAGAGAATAAGAAATATGCCGATAAGCTCATAAACTTTGGGGAGCTTAAAAATAGGTTGAAATCGGTTGAGGAAGAGCTAACCCTTCCGCGAGAAGTAATTGCCAGAAGGAGGAGGTGGAGGCCAAGTTGAAAGCCTCCGAGGATCTTCTATCCGAGAAGCTCTCCTCGGAGAAAATGAAAAGAAAAATGGCTGTGAAAAAATCTTTTCGTACCGGTTGGGATAAAGGATGGGACAGTGGGTAGTAACAATGATGACTCAGGTGCAGTATGGGAGTTTGAAATACTTCCGAGATGGTTGGGTTGCTGCCCTGCAAGAATTGAAGGTCAACGAGGATTCTGAGCTGTTTCAACAACATCTTCCTGGCCCCCCTCCTAGAATTGAAGATGAGGAAGAAGACGAAGCTGCATCCGAGGAATCTTCAATGACAGTGGGTGAGCTAGTCCTTGCTTCACAACCCAATCAGACAGCCACCGATGAGATTTCGTCTTTGCCTACTCCTCCTGAACAAGTCCCAACTTTTTCCAACCAACTCATTATTCCCACCGAGCAACCAAGCTCCTCGTCCCAGCCTCCCGAGAAAGTCTCGGGAGACAAGGAAAAGGTGTGAAGTTGTTCGGTATCTATTTTATTTTCTTTTACTTGTAATCTGTATTCTGAACGTTGTACTCCTTTTGATGATGTAATAAAAATCACCTTTTTGTTCCTCTACGTTGTTGATGTTCTGTCTGCTTCTTTTATTAACTCTTGCCTTCTCTTCTTTACTAGTTTATGAATAGAATGGAATTGCTGTCTGCCAATGATACAAAACTGATGCAGCAATGCTATGAATATTTTAAAGCTGGCCATACTGACCTGAGTGCATCAGAAATTGCTGATATCCTTGGTCATGATGCTTCAGACCAAGCAGTGGAGGCATATCAATACTTGAAATATCTTCTTGATGGTGCTGTAGCCAATAATGTGGCTTATTACGAAATGATTGAAGACTTGCAAGGTACTCTCAATGAACTTCAGTAGCAGTATAAAGAGTCTTCAATTCTTTTGCACGAAGGGTATGAGAAGAAACTCAAACAACTTAGTGCTGAAACAGGTTATGACAAGATGCTTGCTAGCTATGAAGTGAGAGAGAGAACCCTAAAGGGTGAAGTCGAAGCATGCAGATAGATTGCCGAGCTGCTGGAGCAAGAGAATAACAATTTGCAGAAAGAGCTAGCAAAGTTGAAGTCTGCAGCTTCTTCTTCAACATCTGTAATCCCCGTGACTGATGAGGGATTTTCATTCTTAGAGGTTGAGAATGCCAAATTAAGGCAAGATTTGGACACCTTGAAAAGGTCTGGTACTTCTACTGCTACCCGGGGGCGAGGAAGAGGTTCTCGTGGATGAGGAAGAGTTGCACAGAATGTTGTAGAGGAACAAAGTACTCCACCTGCTCGGGGTCGATCAAGAGTTCTTCGTCGTATGGTTGATGAAGCTCATACTCAATCAGCGTTGGAAAATCAAGCATTCTAATTGATGGCAAAAGATCAAGCCTTGTCTGAACTGTCCAAGAAAGTTAGAGAATTGGAACCACAAATCTGTACAAAGGAATCAGCGTTGGAGACTAAGGAACTTTTCATCCAGAGTTTTCATGAGAAGCTTGAGAGGTTAACATTTCAATTCCATAAACAGCCCAGGGAATTTTGGATGGCTGGATACAACGAGGCACTATTCCATTTAGATGCTCGTATCCAGAATGCCAATAATAAGGGCTACAAATAAGGCTGGCTGAATGCCTTATGTGTGTTGAAACTAGAGCAGGGACATTATTTGTGGGACTACTATGAGCTCGGATTGCTCGACTTGCCTGTGCCACCATTTAATTTGGACATGGAATGGATCCCAGCTCGTGCCATTCCTCGGAGATTAATTGCGAAGTATCTTGGTGACTACAGTTTGCATTCTCAGTTTGAGGTATCTCGTCCTGAGCATCTCCTAGATCGACCTTCTGTGATGAACGTTAGGATGCTGAAGAACTTGAACTTCATTAATTCTCCTCAGTCTTTAAATGATCCGCCTGCTGGCGAGGAACCTGTATCGAAGGCTGAGGGGAAAAAACCAATAGAATAGGAAAGTCTTATGTAACAGTTAGTATACATATCCATATAATTATCAATGTAACTTGTAATTTATTTTGAATTTTAATGAAAGACTTTCATTTTGATTTGCAAATATGTATTGCTATTGTCTTGTATTTGTCAAACACTTTATATTTGTGCTTGCATAATAATATTGTGTGGTTCATCGACCAACTTAGTAATAAAAAGTTGCAAGTATCAGAAATGTTGCTCGATCACTTAATAATAAAGTAATGAGTATAAAACTGTTGAAAATTATTCCAACCAACCAAGGTTGTAAAAATAAGCTTGACGACCAATTATAGTTAGTGAGATTTTATCCCCGACTAACCATACTTGGTAACTTTTTGTCTTTTTCATAAAATGTGCCCGACTAACCAAGGTCGATGAATTTTCCTCGTCGACCAACTACAGTTAGTGGGTTTTTATCCCCGACTAACCATACTTGGTTCAGTTTGGAATATTTTATTCTTCGAGGAACTTTTATAATAATCTTACCTCCCGACCAACATAAGTTGGTATTTGAGAGCATATCTTGCTTCCTAGCCAAACACGTTGGCATTTTTAGGAATGTTGTTCTCGCTCTTTTACCAACCGGAGTTGGTCTGATTTCGAACTATCATTTCCACTTGCCCTTTTACCAAAATTGGTCTGAGCCAGTGTCAGCCTCCTAACCAAAGGAGTATGGTGTGTTCTCGCCCTTTTACCAACCGGAGTTTGTCTGGGTTCGAACTATCGTGTTCTCGCTCTTTTACCAACCGGAGTTGGTCTGAGTTCGAACTATCATGTCCACTAACTCTTTTACCAACCGGAGTTGGTCTGAACTAGTGTACGCCTCCTAACCAAAGGAGTATAGTTTGTTCTCACCCTTTTACCAACCAGAGTTGATCTGGATTTGAACTATCATGTCCACTAACTCTTTTACCAACCGGAGTTGGTCTGAGCTAGTGTACGCCTCCTAACCAAAGGAGTATAGTTTGTTCTCGCCCTTTTACCAACCGAAGTTGATCTGGGTTTGAACTATCAATGTTGCTTTTATTGCTGAACAGCGTAGTGTTGCACACTAGTATTCCCCGAAAAACTTTCAATAAAAGAAAGAAGATGACGAAACATCATTGTTTTATTCATATTGATGGAACTGCTTTACATTTTACATCACTGATAATACTTGCGTAGGTGTTGAGCATTCCATGCATTCTTAAATTCCTCTCCTTCTAGAGTTGCTATGCGGTAAGTTCCTGGTCGAACAACTTCTGTAACCCGGTAAGGTCCATGCCAGTTTGCTTCCAATTTATTGTGCTTTTGAATTACCTTCTTTAGCACGTAATCTCCTTCTTTTAAGTCGCATTTCTTCACCATCTTGTTGTAGAACAGAGCTGTTCGTTGTTGGTAAGCGGCATTCCTAATGGCTGCCTCTTCTCTAACCTCCTCGAGCATATTCAAATCCAATCTTCTCATTAAGTCGCTGACTGGGGAATTGAAATTCAGCACTCTGTGTGTTGGAAGACCCAACTCGGCAGGTATTACAGCCTCACTTAGCCTCTTCTTCAAACCATTTAGTAATGTTTTATTCGTCACTTTAGTCTGTCCATTGCTTTGAGGATGGCCTGGTGCTGAATGAATCTTCAAAATGTTTGACTGATAACAATAGGCGGAAAACTCCTCGTTATCGAATTGTGTTCCATGGTCTGTGATGAAAGCATGAGGGAGACCATATCGGCAGATTATGTTCTTCCAAATGAACTGGTATACCTTCTCGTATGTCATATAAATAAGTGGCTCAGCTTCTACCCACTTAGTAAAATAATCCACTGCAACGACGAGGTACTTGAATCTTCCTCGGGTTGTTGGTAGTGGTCCAACCAAATCAACTCCCCACATGGCAAATGGCCAAGAGGAAGTTATGGGTGTCAACAATGCTTGTGGAGTACGTCGGATGGAAGAAAAACGTTGGCATTTATCACATCTTTTGGCATAGGCTATACAATCAGCCCTCATCCTTAGCCACTAGTACCCCTGCGTCATCACTCTTTGTAAAAGTGTCCGATCTGCTACATGTGCTCCACAAGACCCTTCATGGATCTCTTCAATCAATTCTTTCACCTCGGAGGGATGTACACATCTCTGCAAACCTACCATAATTCCTCGTCTATACAAAACACCATTAGTTAGTACATACCGAGCAGCTTTAAACTTCAATTTCTTTGCAGAGAGCTTATCCTCTGGCAATTCTCCCTCCTCAATATATGCCCTGATGGGATCCATCCAAGATGGTCCTAAATCAAGGTTAATTAAATTCATCGTCAAGTATTCATCTATGCTTCAACTTTCTAATACTTCAATTGGTATCGTTCTTCGCAGCTCGGTACGAGTAGTTGATGCTAGTCGGGCCAGTGTGTTTGCTTGTGCATTTTCCATTCTTGGTATTCTGATCAACTGAATGGCTTCAAATTCTTCCAACAACTCCATCACCTTTGCATGATACTTGACCATTAATTCTCCTTTAACTGCATATGTTCCCATCATCTGATTCACAATTAATTGAGAATCACTGAATACCATTACTTGTTGTGCTTCCATAATCTTTGCTAAATTAAGACCTGCTATCATGGCCTCATACTCAGCCTCATTATTGGAGGCTTTGAATTGGAATCGCAGGGCATATTCCATGTCAATCTCGTCTGGGGTTTTCAAAACAATCCCTGCTCCACAACCTGTTGTGCAAGATAACCCATCTACATACTATCTCCATGTAGGTAATTTGTCTTTAAATTTCTTATCTGACAGAGTTCCTCGGTGAAATATCTGTTGTTTTCTTTCATCCTCCCCTGGTAATTTTTGCTCCTCGTCGACCATCTCTTCTCGCCCTTTTACCAACCGGAGTTGGTCTGGGTTTGAATTTGATGATCTTTCTACATCCATAAGCCCTTTTACCAACCGGAGTTGGTCTGGACTTATGTCTGTTGATCCTGTAACATCCACAGGTTGGTCAGCGAGCAAATTTTATTCCTCGGGGGTATCAGGATATGTAAACTCTGCTATAAAGTCTGCTACAGCCTGCCCTTTTAATGATGATCTGGGTTCATACACAATATCATATTCTTCGAGCTCTATTGCCCAGTACATCAGTCTCCCTGATTTTTCTGGTTTATGAGGGGCTTGTCTTAATGGCATATCGGTATACACGACGATGGTATGGGCCTGGAAATATGGCCTCATTCTTCTACTTGCTTCAATTAATGCCAATGCCAATTTTTCCATCTTTGGGTACCTGACCTCTGCACCTCGGAAAGCCTTACTTGTGTAATAAATTGGTTTCTGGACTCCATTCTCCAATTTGATCAATGGCGAGCTGACTGCATTCTCTGATACTGCCAGGTATAAGTACAATTTTTCTCCCATTACTGGCCTGGACAATAGTGGAGGTGCTACCAAATATTTCTTCAAGTCTTGAAAGGCTTTTTCACATTCATCATTCCACTCGAAAGTTTTTCGAAGTGTTTTGAAGAATGGGAGGCATCTATCAGTTGCTCGGGATACAAATCTGTTGAGCGCTGCAACTCGTCCTATAAGACTCTGCACCTCTTTCTTCTTCGTTAGAGATCACAACCCTAAGAGAGCTTTGATCTTTTCTGGATTCGCCTCAATGCCTCGTTGGTTGACGATGTACCCGAGGAACATTCCTTCTCGTACTCCAAATGCGCACTTCGTCGGGTTTAGCTTCATTTGGTATTTATCCAGTTCATCAAAGGTCTGACCTAAGTCAACTAGATGGTCAGCAGCTTTTTTGCTCTTTGTTAGCATATCATCGACATAAACTTCCATATTGCAACTGATTTGTTCGGAAAAAACCTTGTTCATCAGCCGCTGGTATGTCGCTCCTGCATTTTTCAAACCAAAAGGCATAACATTATAGCAATAAGTTACCCTAGGGGTAATAAAAGAAGTACTTTCCCTGTCTTCAGGTTTCATTTTGATCTGGATGTAGCCAGAGTAGGCATCCATGAAGCTGAGCAGCTCGTGTCCCGAGGTGGCGTCCACTAGTTGATCAATTCTGGGCAATGGGAAGTGATCCTTTGGGCATGCCTTGTTGAGATCGGTGAAATCAACACACATTCTCCATTTATTTTATTTCTTCTTTACCATCACCACGTTTGCTAATCAATCTGGATATTTCACATCTTCAATGAATTGAGCTTTCTGGAGCTTGTCGACCTCCTCTTGTATAGCTTGATTCTTCTCGGGACTAAATACTCTTCTTCTCTGCTTTACAAGTTTGATCTCCTTATTTACATTGAGCTCATGACATAAGAAGTTTGGATCTATTCCTGGCATGTCCTCATGACTGCATGCAAAAGTTTTCTTCCTGTTTGTCAAGAAAGTTATCAACTCCTGTTTTATTGAAACATCCAACGACGAACCTATCTGGGTTACTCGTTCAGGGTGCTCGTTGTCCAGAACAACATTTTCTGTACATTCCACCACTTGTCCTTTTACAAGTTGGGATTCATCTCTGGGATCAAGTGTTTCAATTTCTGTACCTTCCTCCACCTGGTAGGTAGTAGTCTTTTTCCTTGACTCTTCAAGCTCCTCTTGCTCGGCAGATGAATAATAGCATTCCCGAGCTACTTTTTGATCACCTTTTATAACTCCTACTCCGAAATTTATTGGGAATTTTAAGCACTGATGTACTGTAGATGGGACTGCTTCGAACTTCTTCAAACCAACTCTTCCCATGATGATGTTGTAAGCCGACTGCACATTCTTATCCATCACAAAGAAGCGTATTCTCTCTGTTCGACAAGCAGGCCAAGTTCCAATGAATATATCCAACTTGATCATCCCTAGTGGAAAAACTTTCTCGCCAGCAAAACCCAGGAGAGGTCTGTGATAAGGTTCCAATTGAGATAATTTCAAATTTAAACTGTCAAAGCATGAATAGTACATGATGTCCGCCGAACTACCATTATCTACCAAAACCCTTGAAATCACTACTTCTTTCATCCTCATTTTGATCACCAAAGGGTCTTCGTGAGGGTAAAGAACACCTGCAAGGTCGTTTTTCGAAAAACGAATGACTAGCTTCTCTTTGTTTATCTTCCTTGGGCTATCCTCCTCAGCCAAATTTATCCGTTGAATGTATGAGCAAGCCTGAGCCTCACCGAGGTAAGCTTTTCTTTCTGCAGTAAGATCTCCTCCTCCTGCATCTCCTCCTGTAATGACATTACAATCAAATGACCCAAAGCGTATTGAAAATACCTCTCGTTTTGGCTGCCTTGGTTTCTTGGGAAGATTGGGGTCATCATCTGGATCATCTTCATGGTTTCTCTTCTTTTTATCTTCTGCTCGATGAGGAGATCTAGACCTCTCTCTAGTTCGATCATTATTTCTTCTTTCACCTCCCCGATCAACATACTTTGCCAGCTTTCCTCTTCGGATGAGTGTTTCAATCTCGTTCTGAAGAGCTATGCAATTTTTGGTCATATGGCCATGATCCTTATGGAACTAGCAATATTTTTCCCTATTCCTTGTGTCAGGGTCTGACCTCAGTTTCTTCGCCCACTTTACCTCCTCGCTATTTTTTATTTCTTCCAAGACATGATTAATAACCATTTTCAAAGGAGTATAATTATCGAATTTTTTCAGGACTTCCCATGACGACCTACTATTCTTGGAATGCTTGTCACTGCCATTGCCCTTATGCTCTTTCTTCTTAGATTTATCGACTTCCACCTTGGTCTCTTTATCCATATTCTTCTTTGCAGCCATAGCCTCCTCGACATTCATGATTTTGGCCGCTTTTTCCATCAACTCTAACATAGTTGTAGGTGGATCTTTGGCCAAAGTGTAATACAACTTGTTAGGCAACAACCCACTCATCAAGGCGATGATTGTTGTCTTTTCTTCATAATCTATGACTTCCAGTTTCTCGTTATTGAAACGAGTTATGTAATCTCTAGTACTTTCACTAGATTTTTGTCTAACACTTAACAAGTGTGCTACTCGTTTTACTGGCTTTGCTCCAAAACAGAAATTACCGATAAACAACTCGGCCAATTGAAAGAAAGTTGAAATTTTACCCCGAGGATGATTGTTGTACCATATTTGGGCAGATCCAGTAAGGGTTCCTGAGAATGCTCTGCATCTCATTTCGTCGGGGACAACATAGATGTCGGCAACAGCTTGATATTGCTCTATGTGAAGAACATGATCTGTCTTTCCATCATATTTGGGGTCACCACAGGTGCTTTAAACTTCGACAGTGCAGGAAAATCCACAATGGCCTGTACAAAAGGTGTCCCTCGAACAAAAGTTCGTTGTAGGGGGTTCTTCGCCTTAGCCATTTCTCCCAATCTATCCTCCAACCGCTGAATGGAACCTTTCCAAGCATCGTTTCCTTCCTCGGGCCTATTAGTTCAAGCAATTGATTGTTCTGAAGTGGCCTCTTGAGATCTATCTTGACGAGCAACTGTTCGTGATTGCGCTGATCCTTCTCTTAGATCAGATGGTTGTCAAAAACTCCTCGACATGGTCTTAGTCGGACTCCTATTCCTCCTAGGACCTAATCGGCTGAAAGGAGATACCCTGCTCAATCTCTCCAAGGCACTGGGTCTCTCTGGAGAGAGAGTGATACGTTGCTCAGTATCTGTAGCCCGCATTGATGAAGTTCGCCCAGGTTGATAAGAGAAATCATCAGATTCCTCATTACGATGCGCATCTGTACGCCTGGATCGTGAAGAAAGTAAATAGGTTTGCCTCTGACCACTTCGTTGTCCCGAATGTGTAGGTGCACCTCCATGAAGGGTTTGTATGAGTTGCTGCATTGTCTCTTGCATGGCGGTTTGTCCTTGAGCCAGATTCGTCATAATTCCAGCCAGATCTGGAGGTGCAGAAGGATTTGGAAGATTTCTAGCATTTCCAGCGTTTCGATTGCTGGATTCCGGATTATCTACCATTGATGATGAATGATTTTTGGTGAAAAACGATAACAACAGTCGTTTCCCACAGACGGCGCTAATCTCTTGATGTAAAAAATTAGATTACTCTAATAATTCAATCACAGATAAATAAATGAGACAAAATATTTTAAAGTGGTTCAGCCTTATATGAATGGCCTACGTCCACTGTTATGTTATTGCTGAGTGTTTGGGAATTCTCGATTACAAGTACTATCAACAAATTCCGGTCCCTTTGAATGAGGGTAATACAATGTATTTATAGCCTTCAGGCCATAATCTGAAAGGGTGATACATTAAATGATATTCATATGAAAGGGTAATTCATTTAATGCTCTTCAAGCGTGTGCGTCAAGATGATAAGCATTCAATGAATAGTTGAACTGTTGATTATCTGGCAATCAATGTTGTGGTCGAGATGCAGCTCGAACCACCTTAGTTGCTCGTCGTTCAAGAGTTCCTCGGAGAGCTGGAGTTCCTCGGAGAACACTTGTTGCTCGGAGTGAGTATGACTAGGTCGGGGGAATAAACTTCCTCGTTGCTATTGTGCCACGTAGATTGACACGTGTCTTCTTATTATTCGTCCATATCAGCATACTAATTTTGGTATCAACAATGAACTTTGTGGGATTTCGTTCGATATTGTCATTCGAACGAGTTTCGTTCGAACGAGAATGTAGTTCGAACGAGTTTGCCAACGACTTTTCCCAATTAGCCTCTGGAACTTCAAACGAAAATCTCGTTCGAACGAGATTTCCGGCGAAAAAAGTTTTTGGCAGTTTTTGACAGTTTTTTTCCACTATTCCACTCTTTTGTTCCCACTAACTTTTCTAGAATTAATAAGTACGGGAACCTCTTTCGAAAAATGAACTTTTTCATCTTCTACAATTTCTAGATAGAATTTTTGAGAGCCTAATCCCTCTATGAAAAAGTTCATGTTTTGAGTGTTTGTCTTTCAAAAAAATTATTCTTAAACACTTTTGTTTACACTCATATTAGTTTATTCCAAGTACAACACACACACACACACACACACACACACACACACACACACACACACATATATATATATATATTTGCTTGGAGTTTATTTGGCATCGGGTTCACTTTTCTACCTAAGAAGAAAAGATTTTGGGTTTACTTCTACATCCCATAAAGAAGAAGTTCGTTGTTTTGTTGTGGCATACTCACACGGTGAAAGGCATTGTGCGAGGGTTGACGATTGTCCAAAAGCTTCAATGGTGGATTCCAAGGTTCCGGTGGATTCCGGGATTATCGACTAAGCGGAGGTTGGTACAAGAAGACGCTCCAGGGGCTTGAAGGGAGTCGAGTCGAGTCGAGTAAGTCATTTGTCTTGTACTTGTAAGAATACCATACTTAGTGGACTAAAGGCTAGGGCTGTCCGAGAATTTTTTTTCCGTTGTGGGTTTTTCTTCAAACATCGCGGCGTAGTGTGATATTGTTTATTATCTTGCTTAAATCACTTAAAGTGCATGCTTAGGTTAACAAGATAAAATTACTTTATTTATCACACGTATTTAATTTGGTTTAATAATTTATTTGGTCAAAATTCAAGTTATTTAATTGAAGTCGGTAATTTAATTTGTTAAATTTGTTTTCGCTTAATTTGGTAATATTGAAAATATTGTGTAGGCAAATGTTAGGACTTTTGTTAAATTAATTTTGGGCTAAAAGTAAATTTCTCATAGTTAATTTCATGTGTTAATTTTGTTTGTGAGATTGCTTTTAGAAATTGAAATTTATGTTTAATTAATTTTTTTATCTTTTTAAGAAAAGAAAATCAAATATGGTTTGGAAAATTAAATTATTGTGTTGGACCATCCTTATTCCGCATTTAAAGGAAATTGATTTTTAAAGTGAAAGATTTTAAAATTAGGGGTCATCGTTCCTAATATGTGGTATTAGAGTCGGAGCGCTAATTTATTGTGTTATGGTCCTTTAATTATTTTGACTAAAAATAAAATTTTCTCCATTTTCAAAATTTTCTGTTTTCGATGGTTCCAACTACGCGTATTAGAAAGCGTGTATGAAATCGGCACTTAGGTCTCTATATGAGAGGGTTTGGTTATCAGTCGTTAATGGGTGGTTCCCACCTACATATTTAGTTGAAAATAAACGTGTTCCAAAACTCACCGATAGATGGAGTGAGAATGAATTTAGACTTACAAGTTTTAATTCCCGAGGATTAAATGCCTTATTTAACGCGGTCACACCGGATGAATTCCGACGCATTATGACATGTGAAACCGCTAAAGAAGCTTGGGATATTTTACAACTCACTCATGAAGGAACTAGTGTCGTGAATGCCTCTAAACTCCAAAACCTCACCACTCAATTTGAAACCATCAAGATGAATGAAAAAGAAACATTTGATGAATTTTATGCTAGACTTTTCGATATATTTAATTCATCTTTTAATTTGGGAGAGAAAATACCCGACAACCGAGTAGTAAAGAAAATTTTAAGGTCCCTACCCGATATATTTATTCCTAAGGCGACTGTGTTAAATTCATTACCCACTTTAGCCTCTACGAAATTAGAAGAGCTCGTAGGTGATTTACAAACCTATGAACTGGACATGTTTCCCTCTAAAAGAGAAAAGCAAATAGATAAGGGCATTGCTTTGAAAGCCTAAAAGGAGGAAAAATAAGTAGTAGAGAGCGAAAGTGATAGTGACTCGAAGGAGATGGCTATGTTTGTTAAGAAATTTCAAAAATTTCTCAAGTTTAACAAATATAAAAATGGTTTTAAGAAATTCGAAAACTCTAAGCATGACAAAACCGATAAGATCCCGAAAGTTCAAAAAGATTATCTTAATAGGGACGAGTCTAATAGGTGTTACGGTTGTGAGGGTTATGGTCATAGGGCGAGAGAGTGCCCCACTAAACTAAGGAGAGAGGGTAAGCAACCAATTTCCTACAATGCAACCCTTAGTGATAGTGATAAGGAAGAGGGACCCGATTCCCCCACTAAGCCCAACTTTGTGGCTTTTATGGCAAGTCATGTGAGTGAAAGTGAGCACTCCTTTATTGATGAAATTTTAACACATGACACTTCCAAGGTCATAATTTGTGAATCCCAAAGAAATGATGGTAGTGAGAGTGGAGAAGAGAGAGAGAGAGAGAGAGAGAGAGAGAAAATGAAGAAGAGGTTAATGTGAGTGAACTTCAATTTGTATTTCAAGAACCATATGAAGAATCTATTAAATTAAAAAGAGCAAATTTGAAGTTAGAAGCTAGTTTGAAAAAGCGTGTCGAGGTCATAAATGAGAGTGCTTTAGTGGAATACCTTAGGACACGTGAGAGAGCTCTTCGTGTGAAGCTTGAATATGTAGAAGGCGAGAGAGATAGCCTTAAAGGTTTAATGGAATACTTGAAAAAGGAGCATCTCGCGTTTGAAGAGCGCAATGTTTTATTAGAGTCTCACATTGTAGATTTAGAAAATAAACTAAAAGACTCTAGTAAAGTCAAATTTGAGTTGGAGTGTCGTTTGAAGAAATTAGATAAAATATTAGGAACGGTCCAAATTAAAAATGACACGTGTGGTTTTGGCTTCGATACTTGTAATGAGTCAACTCATAAAGCCAAAACCAATGTTTTAGGATAATCTTCTAGGAACAATGTTATAGATCATTCCTTAGGTAAGTCTTTTTGCCGAGTCTTTAGGTGCTCACATTGTGGTCAAAAAGATCATCTTAGGGATTTTTGCCTTGATCTTAAACGAGTTCCTAGAAAATCCCAACATAAGGAAACCGGGGTAGCCAAGATTCCTACACCCCGTGATCGTCATTCTTCATTAGTTTGGGTTAGGAGATCCGACTTGGTATCTTTACAAAATAGGAATTTTTATTCTCATTTACTTTCACATTCTTCCTCACTTGCTAAATCTAAAGGTTAAATGCGTTAGTTTTGTTTTTGCATACTTTATCTTTTGTTCTTCATGCTATATTATCATGCTTAGTGTATGCTTGTTTATCATTTTCTAGTCATTGTTTTATCTCATATCTCATGCTAGAATTATGATTTTTGGTTATCTTTTGTATTATATTTCTTTCGTTTTAGTTTGCATTAAATAAAAAAAATACAAAAAGATTTTTATTTATCATTTGTGTTTTACCGTTTTAGTAGTTTAGGCTTAATGAAAAATACAAATGATTTTTTTGTGTCTTTTGAGTAAATATTTTTGTTTGTTTGGTTAAAATTTTCAAAAACTCAAAAAGATTTTTATTGTGTGTATTTTGGTTTCGCACATCTTTTGTGGCATATGTTTGTGTTTGAATCCCTTCTTTTTCTCTTCCATGTGGCTAAAACTTTTGGTTAAGATTGTCAATCCTTAAAATGTTCTTTACCATGCTTACGTGGAGTAGTTGTATTTTGTGTTGCTATAATGAATTCTATTTTTATATGCCTCAATTAACACATGTACGAGCTCACTTGAAATTTTAACTTCACATGTATATTTGAGCTTTATGAGGTGTTCTCCTAATAATCTAGTCATCTACGTATTATGTGACCTAGGAGGACAAGTGCATGTTAAAATCTGTTGCACGTGAGATTTTTATGAGACATAAAAATGATATATATAAATGTGCATGGGGAAGGGCTCCGAAAGAAAATATCATCCTTTGCGAGTAAGCCACCTTTTGCTTGAACCTAAAATAAATACGTGGTCCAAAGGCCTAAAATAATAATAGCTTTAAAAGAAAATATTTGCAAAGGCCTTTTTGTTTAGTTCGATATAGTCATTCAAAAATTAATATGCTTATTTTGAGGGAGGTTGGATAGTATATCAATGATTTGAACAATGTCCGATTATCCTAGTTGCGCTTTCAATGTCATGACTCTATTGGTTTGTAGAATCATCAACATGCTAGGCTTATATGCATTGTGTTTGCTTATTCAATGAGTTCAATTTATATTATCACATGAGGCTATATCTAAATGGGATAAAATTTTGCAATCAAATGAGAACTCTGTAAACATGTTTTAAGTGATTGGGTTTTAAATCATTGGTATCTTCACTTCCGTTTCCATATGACACATTTATGCTATAAGAGTGTGGAAAAGTAATGTTAATTTATTTTGTGTCATTTGTGAGTTTACATATATATATGTATGCTTGAATATATTTTATATCTATTGTGTATACATACATACATACATACATACATACATACATACATACATATATATATATATATATATATATATATATATATATTATAATATGTTCTATTTTGAGTCTTTGCCATTTTAGCTAGACCGCATATGCTTTAATTCATAATTGTTATCTAAATTGTTGTAAAATTATGCTTGATATCACGTGCCTAGTCTCCCATGTTTCAAATTGGTATCATTTTGTTCGCATCGTAGTTAGTATCTATTATTACTTTCTTGTATTAGTTATTGTCTTTTATTGCTCATAGCTCTTAATGATCCTATCTCTTAAGCATCGTTTTGTTTTACTTATTCTCCTTTATTTATGTCCCTTATGTAGTTTTTAGGTGAAGAAAATTTCTCTTTAGATTGTATTGGGGAGAATTATGTATTTAATTTATTCTATCACCTTTGTCTATTCCTGAACAAAAAGGGGGAGAAGTGGTTTCTAAACCTTTAGGTTAGGGAGATTTAATTTACTTTCATTTAATTCTTATCTTTTATATTCCCTATGTGTGTAATGTTTTGCTTAAGTGTGCAGGATTTATTATTCTCAATGGCAAAGATAGTGTTCCTTGGGTCTTGAGTCAAGTTGTATTTTTTTACTTTTGGGTGTGATGTTTTGAGTCTAGTAGAGCTTGAGAGACCTTTTAGGATTTTGTTTTGATTTTTGTCTTGAAATAGCCAAAGGGGGAGATTTGTAAGGACACAAGTCTTCGATTGAGTATTAATGTAGTATTGGCTCAATTTCAGAAAAAAACATTTGAGTCATAGGATAGTGTTCAAGTTGTATCCATTCCAGCCCGTGACTCGTATAGTTGAAGACGTAGCGACCATCATTTCAATTGAACATTAATTGCCGGTTTCTTATTCCTAGTTTATGAGTCATCAACATCACCGTATTCCATTATCTCCAAAAGGTATGAATGCAATCTATGTATATTTGTAGGAGACTTGGTATATGTTTAAGGGTGTAATTTTATTTTAAAATGAAGTTTATTTTCATAAGGTTAACTTTAGAACTTTTAATAAAGTTTTGGGCTTAAAATTGAATTATGAACTTTTTGGGATTTCGTTCGATATTGTCGTTCAAACGAGAATGTCGTTCGGACGAGTCTGCCAATGACTTTTCCCAATTGGCCTCTAGAACTTTGTTATAAGGGTCGTTCGACCGAGATTTTATTAAAAAAAAATCTCGTTTGAGCGAGATTTCCAGCGGGAAAAGTTTTTGGAAGTTTTTCTCCACTATTCCACTCTTTTGTTCCCACTAACTTTTCCATAATTAATATGTGCGGGAACCTCATTTGAAAAACTAAATTTTTCATCTTTTACAATTTCTAGAGAGAGTTTTTGAGAGCCTAATCCTTCTATGAAAAAGTTCATGTTTTAAGTGTTTGTCTTTCAAGAAAATTATTCTTAAACACTTTTGTTTACATCCATATTAGTTTATTCCAAGTACCACACACACACACACACACACACACACACACACACACACACACACACACACATATATATATATATATATATATATATATATATATATATATATATATATATAAATGCTTGGAGTTTCTTTGGCACCGGGTTCACTTTTCTACCTAAGAAGAAAAGAGTTTGGGTTTACTTCTACATCCTATAAATAAGAAGTTCGTTGTTTTGATGCAGCATACTCACACGATGAAAGGCATTGTGCGAGGGTTGACGGTTGTCCAAAAGCTTCAATGGTGGATTCCAACATTCCGGTGGATTTCGGGATTGTCGACTAAGCGTAGGTTGGTATAAGAAGATGCGTCAGGGTCTTGAAGGTAGTCGAGTCGAGTTGAGTAAGTCATTTATCTAGTACTTCTAAAAATGCCATACTTAGTGGACTTAAGGGTAGGGTCGTCCGAGGTTTTTTTTTCTGTTGTGGGTTTTTCCTCGTACATCGCGTCGTAGTCTGATATTGTTTATTGATATCACAAATATAGCACCCTGCTGTGGATAGTATACTACACTCCACATGATTACATGTCGCGGCCACTGTCAGCATAGGGAGCGGACGCTACTGAACTCGGAGTGAGGCCCTACCTCATACAGGGCGCGGCCCCCGTCATCAAGGGGCGCAGACACCATCAAAGTTCCACAGAGCCATCCAGTCCAGGGCGCGGCACCTTTGCCTATAGTCGGTTATAGGATGCAGCGCTTAAGTTCTTTGCCTTACTGGCCGCATCCCTCTCCATCACAACTCCAGGCTTTGTGCGTCACTTGCTCATTGCACGTGAGCATATCTCCTATAAATAGAGGACTACACCTCGAAAACAGAGGAGGTATCATATTTTTCCACACGCCCAGGGTAGGTTATACAGTACCGATTCTCTCTACACATCCTCAATATACAACTCGAGGATTGCCCAACCATATCGCAGCTACCTCTCCGGCACACCGGAATCATTAGTCATCATGTAATCTCCTTTATTCTCATAATTGTACCTCTCTTTAGGCATGATTATATTGTACAATACCACACATATAATGATAACGGAGCAACACAGTGGACGTAGGCCTATTTTAGGGGTTGAATCACTCTATATCTTGTGTTCGTGTCTCCTTACTTGCTTTGTTTATTCATTACATATTTTACACTTGACCTGTTGATACGAAAGCGACTAGTGGACGATTTCTCGTATCATCAATCTGGCGCCGTCTGTGGGAACGAGATATTTCAGATCTTGAGCCTCTATATTTGAGTTCTCAAACACCTTATTAAATCCCTGAGGATCCTACGGGTCGTCATCTCACGGGTAGATTCTCGTTATTAAGCTTCGTTTTATATTTACACCATTAAATGGGTATTTCGCATATTCAGATCTATTCTCGGGTCTCGATTTTATGACCTCATATCCATCCAACATACCCCTGTGATATCATTCCATCTGGTTTGTGCTGAAAAGCATCATGGGCTTTAGCCCCTTAAAAGGGAATGATTATGGGAAGAATGATGTTTACTTCTCTTTTATTGATTCATTCCCCATGATCTAGGGTTTATCATCATAATCATGTCGATTAGTGCATCGAAAGGTATTTATTATGCCCTAGATCGACCCTAGTAGGGATGCTCTCCCCGTATTTTGGGAGATGAACTCAGTTTCTGGGTTTCGATTTTGGGATGACTCCCCCCCCAAGCGTAGCTAGGGATGCGGCAGGTACTTTAAATACCTTCATATCGCGGCCTCTACTAGTGCGATTATATTACAGAACCTTCAAAACATCATGGAACGGAATCGGGAGGTCTCCATCTCAACCTTGGTGAAAGTCATACAAAGGCCACGACAGTGCACATATGTGCCATACAGGTCGCCGCCTCATCAACAGTGCATCATTGCAACGCTGCATCCCCATTTCCTACTTAGTTACTATAATGTTTCTGTGATTACTCACTTCTACTAGTTTTGTTCCAAAATCTACATATACTTTGTAAAGGCTAACAAAAGCAGAAAATGGAAGGAGAATCCAGCTAGAGCATAGAAATCAAGGATGAGATTGTGCAGCTGTACAATCACCTCAACCACCTCTACGACAGTCATACCTCACTCTAGACCTAGGTCAACTATCTCACTCAAAGGGTGCTAATGCTAGAGGCCGCGGCCTCACCCAATGTGGGTGCGGCACCAAGGATCATTGCTCTGACTGCCTTTACTGCCGCAGAAGTTCAAGAGGATCCAGCCGCGGAATCAGTCAGCATGTGCCAAAAAAGCAGAATGGAGAAAGCAGAGAAGAAAGCTGGGGCCTACACTCCGTTGGCCTTCCCGATTGAAGAGATCTTTGAGCTCATCAAAGAAGACAAGCTGTTGAGGTGGCTAGAAAAGATGAGAGCTCCACCCCAGAAGAGGAACAAAGCTACCTGGTGCAGATTCCATCAGGACCATGGCCATGATACTGAGCAATGCTATGCTCTGAAGGATGAAATTGAAAGTTTGATTCGGCAAGGGATGCTGCGAAATTTCCTCAAAGATGTTTAGGTGATGCAACCTTGCCTCACTTACCACATACACATATTTCATGCTTTTGTCTTATATTCCATCTGACTCTACTTTACAGTGACAACTCCTCTTATGCTGTTTTAAATTCAACTTTGTATTGGCTTACCTAAGTCATATACATATACATATACATATACATATACATATATATCAATAGTTTTAAAATCATGTTCACTTTTATAGTGTCATATTTTGAGTCTCATTTCCATGAAATGTTATCTTATAAAGACTATTTTTGCCTTAAAACAGATCCCGATCCGAGACAACATGTTATATCGGGAATGGTAATATCTGAATGGGCCACAATGCCCGAGAAGATGCCTGATTGGCCGAAAGTTGATAATAATTGAAAGTGGCAAAAGAAAATATTGGAAGCAAATATCCATATCGAACTGCGACATCACTCGCAAGGAATTCCAATGCCCGTCCTTATATTTCGGGGTGCGTCATTGATGCGACTCAGAAAGTGTATCTAATGTGCATTCACTCTAGGCTCAAGTGCAAGCCTATCGTGTTAGTAATAAACTCGATAAGTCGGGATCGTATCCACAGGAAAATAGGACAATGGAATTATGACGACATTGGATAGACAAGGAAATCCTAACTCTGACTCTAAAGGAAAAAGAAAATTGATTTGGTTTGTGGAATGACTATACTAGATGAAATTATGAAATTATGAAAAGGTACAATTATACTAAATTACCTAAAATACCGATGAAGAATGATTTGAAGCTTTAAACTATGTGATGAGAAAAACAGGACGGGAATACAATCCCCCAACCCTAGTGTATTGCATGTATAATACTAATCGTAAATTTAACTGATTAATTAGACCCAAAATTTGGTACGCCCAAGCATTACGTATATGAGGTTCAAGCTCGCACCATACTTAATCAGAGGACGAGTAAATCAGTATCGCGATAGTTACACTCGAATTGCATTCTAAAGCATCCCGGTTACCCGGAAGCAAACGAGATCCAAAGATCTACAATTGTCATGTTCCTACGTAATAAGGTCTTAATAAATCACTAAATTCAGAGGATTAATGTTATACAGATTCAACTATCACATCAGGTTGGGTTCATATATCCCGACCATAAAAAATCTAGCATAGCATGCTGAAAGTAGTGAAAACAATTTTTGAATTACAGAAAACCATAATTAAACTAAGAAAAATTTGTGGAATGATGTAGAAAGGAATTTGACTGAAGAAAATTAAGTCCTAATCTTAGCAAAGCAGCAAAAGCATTAATTAAGAACACTTGGAATCATAGAAATCTGAATAATCTTCAATCTTGGAATTAAAATTGTAAACTATCTCTAAACTAGGGTTTTCTGAAAAGAATGGAAAATTTTCCTAATTCTCCGTCGTCAAAAATGATAATAACTTGGGTTTATGTACCCTACAAAGTTTCAGGAGTTTTTGCTGCACTAGGACTCCCCATTAGAGAAGGATAAGATTACAAAACTCGACACCCGGACTAGTCCGGGGTCCTTGCTGATCGGTCTGCCTGAAATGAGGACCGGTTCTTTTATTTTTATAGCGGACCGATTCGTTTATTTTTCATCCCTCATCGATTTGCTTTCGGTCCGGAGTCTTCTGGAATGTAGCACTGCGGACCGGTCCGGCCTTCCTCCGGATCAGTCTGCCTCTTTGACTTTTTTCTCCAACTTTGACTTCTCATAATTTTTGTTCCGGGACTCCGATTGAGGTGTCGTTTCTTCCTATGTGCTCATGAATGTGATATCTTTAACTTCTTTTAAGGTGGCTCATTCGAATTCTCGGTAGAAATTAAACCTTTTCCCTTTTGACGTTCCTTCTTTTCTTTTTCGATTCTTCCGATTTCTTTCTTTCGTTTTTGACATTAAATACGTGCAAAATTAGTACGAAATACCAGAAACTCGGTGTACTCATTAGTATAAGTCAGTAGCAAGATTTTGAGATAAAGTCAAATCGATTACGTTGTTCAAGGTGCTAAAAGTAACTAAATTAAGGGATAAATTGGGAAGAATTTATGCCTAATCAAACCCCCCTAACTTAGAACTTTACGCATCCCAAGTAAAGTAAAAGAATCCTAATACGACTCAACTCTTAAAAAACATTTTATTGGGATAGAATACCTTTTTCGCGGCAAGCGATTGCATTTAGCGTATTCAACAAGCTTTTAAACCTCTAGGTTACCCTAGTAGGACGAGTTGTGTCTCGTGACGATTTGCAGTGAATATACCCACAAAATTCGACTCAAAGAAGAATCAAAATACCTAAAAATTGTATAAATCAAACTTTCTCAGAAAATAGTCATCATCAAGTCATATTTACAAGTCTCAAACGGTAGTGTGTGTGTGCGAAGCCGGAAATATAATCGCCAATTTCCACCGATTGATCATTACGTTACTTTTCAAAAATTCGTTTTGATTCAAATGCTCACGAGATGCTCTCTCAAACGAATCTCTCGGATTATGGCTATTCTCTCGGTATGCGTGATATAAAGAGTAAATGTAATGGACGCAAAGTCACGCATACAAGAAGAAAGACAGAAATTTTATAGTAATAGGATCTCATCAACGGATTACGGTTTTAAAAACGGGAACATTGCCTCTTTTTCGGGCATTCAATCTCTTTTATTATCTTTTGGTGTATTAGCTCTCCACACGGTAACCAATTTTCGCAATTTGGACTCAGTTAGGGCTTTCTCGGGTTTTAAGGTATATAAGGTAAAATGAAAATGGTAGGGAAGGTTGGAATTGGAAAAGTCATTTATGATGTCCATTTGTGCTTTTTCCGGGCTATTGCTCATTTTTTCTTCTTTTTCTCTATTTTTTCTGTTTTTCACACTTTTCTTTTCTTGCTATTTTTTGTGCAGCATTCTTCTATTTTATTTTCTTGCCCCTTTTCGTTGCACTTTTCGGACTAAAATTCTGACTTCTTCCATTCTTCGTAATTCCGGGCTATTTGGTTTTTCAGGTTGTCAAACGAAAGGAAAAATATATTTCGCTCAATTTGGGTTACAAAAGGGCTGATTTTTCATATCGTTTTATGGCCAATATTTTTGGGTGATAAGCGAGGGCCTACTTCATTGTCCAAAATACCAATTGCGTTACCGTATGCGTTTCGAGATGAATTTAAGTTTAGAGATCAATTTTGGCACGTTTTTCAAAGCAATATCACACGCATTTTTCATAACCGATAAAAATGAAAGGATTGATATCCTCGATGACTTTTTAGGCACTGAAAAGAACTATGAGTTATCAATTAACTCGAATTGATTTAAAAACTCGCAAAAAGTGATAGGCTCGAATCTCACCGGGTTTGTTAATCTCCACACTTATTCGCTAAGTCGTCAATTTTCCCTCAATTTCCATCTTTAGTCTATTTCGGCTTTGTGTATGTTGAGTTTTACAACTTGAGACTTTAAACCGACTTTTAATGATATTTTTGAAATTTTTGAATTCCAATTTTTATTTATTTTGAACAAAAATATTTTTGGATTTTTCAAAATTTTATGATTTTTTTGGAAATTCCTGGGCATTTTTGAAAATTTGTGAAGTTTTAGAAATACGCACTTAAGATCCCCCCAACTTAAAATTTTGCATTGTCCTCAAGCAAAAATGACAAAAATCTAACTCAAAGCGAATAAAAAGTGCGAGAAAATAAAATAAACAAATTACTAAAATGCAACAAGACACTATATGACACTCATGCATGACTCAAAAATACAACAATAATCTCCCCATACGCGTCGGGGGTGCGACGACCTCTCATCTCTCCACAAACTCACCCAACCCCACTCACGGGGTTCGATGCTCTCCTTGTCACTCCCGTTTTCCTGTCTTATACCAACAGACGGAATAAGTTGGGACCTTACCCATAAATAAAGGAAAGACCGGGAGACTCATCGTGACTACTCAGAAAGGGATCCCTGTGATGCTTACTCAAAGCATAGCTTGCGTGCACCGACTCAGAGGGAAAACCTAATTTTATTTCAATTTTTGGAATGCATGGGTCGAGCTCTAAGTCGGACGAGACACAACTTTTCTCCTCTATCGCCTTCGGGCCATCAAATGGTATAGGTGGATGGTCATTGTGAAGAAACTCATCAGTTTTATCTTTCCACTCGCCCTCTCCTAAATGACTACATGAGTCCAATAGAGATTGGAATTTGTTGTGAAGACTCTCATCCACCTACCCGAATTCTCTCTCAACTCCTCTAGCTCTCTCTCGCGTTGTTTCCACATTCTTTCTTCCTCGCTCCATCTCAAAATTATTAGGTGGTGTGGGTGGGTAGTACTTGAGGAGAAAAATATCTATCGTGTCTTGCCATTCACTCTCCTCTAAGCACTCATACGAACTTCTCCCTATGCCCTCTAAATTTCCGCTCTCACTTGATGTAACAAAGCATACCCCTATCAGCTCTCGGTGTGGGTCCTCCCATGCTCGTGTGCTGCTCCTGAAAGATCCGTCTCTCGCGGTTCTCCTTCGTCACCCTCGTTCTTGATATTGTTAAAAATATTTATATCGAGGGTCATGTTCCCAAATGTTAATTGCATCCGCCCACTCTGAGTATTGATTATTGCATTAGTCGTAGCTAAGAATGGGAGACCAAGGATAATGGGAACATGATTTCTCGGGAGAATGGAGGGCTCCTTGTCCCAAATGACAAAGTCCACCGGAAGTAGAAAGTGTCTATTTGTACGATCACATCCTCAATGATTCCCTGTGGCATCTTCACAAAACGATCCGCGAGATGGAGAGTCATATTTATTGGCTTTAGGGCTCCCAAATCGAGTTTCTTATAGATGGAATAGGGTATAATGTTAACACTCGCTCCTAAATCTATTAGTGCTCTTTCGATTCGGTTCTTCCCCATGATGCACGAAATGGTGGGTGCACCTGGATCTTTATACTTTAACGGAAGGTCACTGGATAAAACTGAACTGACATTCTGGGCCAAAAAGATATTCATATTTACCTTTAGCTTGCGTTTCACCGTGAGTAAGACCTTAATGAACTTAGCGTATGCGGGAATTTTCTATACGGTCTCGAGAAAAGGTAAATTAATCTTTACTTGTTTAAGTACATCCAAAACATCGTCCCGAGAAGTCCCTTTGGAGTGTGGCACTAACTGTTGAGGGTATGGTGCAGGGGTGGGGGGTTTCACTACTACCTCGAGCTCACTAGTGCCTTCTTTATCACTCTCATTCAAAGGGACATCTTCAGCCTCTTTTGTGTCGGGATAAGTCTCCTTGTCTTTAGTTGCATCGTATGGGGGAGGTTACAAGTCAACTACTCTCCCACTACGTAGAGTGGTAATTGTGCTACATTTCTCCGGATGGTCATGGGGTATGGAGCTTACACTAGTTTGACCTTGGGGAGGTCTTTGGCCCTGGGTAGGAAACTTGCCCTTCTCTTGGATAATCAATGATGATTGCAATTGTGAAATGTTCGCATTCATGTCCTGGATCATGCACTCATGCCTAGCATTAGTTGCAGTCTAGTTGTTGATAAATTGGTTTATCGTATCCTCGAGACTTCACCGCGGTGGAGGGATATATGATCCTTGAGCTGGTGGTGCTTGAACATGTCCTTGCTTATGTGGATCTTGTTGAAAGTGTTGTGGTGGAGGAGGGGCAACATACGAATTAGGATTCATCGCAGCATCTTGTTGCCCATAGCTAATACCAGGATGGTTTTTCCATAAAGGGTTGTAATAATTCCCGTGAGGTGCACCGAAATTACCCTTAAATCCTCCTATACCACTAACTTGCTCTTGAAGCATCACTTTGTAGGCGGGTATAGTCGGGCATTCCTCAATTGAATGACCTGCCTCACAAATTGCACACACCTTTTCGACGGGGTTTGTTATGGATCCAGTTGGTCCTCTTCCATATACCTCACATAGGTCTCGAAATCCTTTCTCAAGTGTATCCAATCGACTGTCCGTCATAGAATTCTTATCTACGTGAAATAGACTGGACGCCGATGGAGTGGTGGTCACTTGACGATTTCGATTTTGAGTATTAGGATCAGATGTATCCCAGGATTGGGTAGTCTCGACGACATACCTTAGGTGAAGCTCAGCATCGTGGGCATCTAGTTCGATAAAAGGACCACTACCCATGGTTTCAATGAGTCGTTTGGAATTAAGATTCAGCCCACTATAGAGAAAGGAAATGATTTGCGCTGTATAAAATCCATGATGGGGGCATGAAGTAACTAACTCATTGAAACTCTCGTAACATCGATGAAATGGCTCATTTTCTTATGGACATGCGGTAGCCTCAGAGGGTATAAGGGATTTTTTATACCAATCTCTGCAGGTTTTTATCATTTTGATGATTAAGGGTTTGAGTCTCTAATTTGCAGCTTCAAAGGCCCCATTAGTTTGAAGTCTATAAGATGATGACTTTTGTCTTTAGATTCCATCTTCCTTGACTATGTTTGTAACTTCAGCTTCAAAATTGATTCCATTATCTGATACGAGCTCATAAGGGACTATGTAGTGACATGATATTCTTTCGAATCAACTTGGCCATTTTATATGTATTTAACACCGCATATGATTTTACTTCAACCCATTTGGTGAAATAATCTACTACAACTAGGATGAATTCATGACCAATTTATCCCTTGGGAGATACTTCTTGATGATGCCAATTCCCCCAAGTTAAGAAGGGTCGGGGAGAGGTCATATTGTACAACTCTCAAGAGGGTAGGTGTTGGATATTGGAAAATTATTAGCACTTGAGTTATCTTTTGACATATGCATCACAATCCTGGACTATAGTAGTCTAATAATATCCATGTTGGAAACCTTCTTAATAAGAATATGGTCGTTTATGTGGGGTCCATATTCTCCACCATGGGTATTCTATATTATATCTTCAGTGTTAGCCATGTTTTGAATTGCAATTGGGTACCATCAAAGTTTCTCTTAAATAGTGTCTTGTTATAGATGATGTATTGAGTTGTGCATTTATGGAGGGTCATGTGGTATTTCTTATCAACCTCTTGAGGATATCGACCATGCTTGAGAAGGAACCGTATATCATAATACCATAACCCAACTTGTTATGAATCTTCTTCCATAACGATCTCAGTGTGATAACAGTGAGTGTGCATAAACTGCTTCTAAACATGAAAGGGGGAAATTATTATTCCCTCAGGCATGTCGACCATAGAGGCCAGAGTTTCCAGTGCATCGTTAAAGTTATCCCTTAAGCGAGACAAATAGTAAAATGTGACATCTTTGAACTGAGAAGAGATATATTCAATGCGAGCGTGAAATGGTAGGGTTTTCTCATTTTTAACTTTCCTTATTCATATGACTTGTCTTATGATGAGGGTTGAGTACCCATAGATATGAAGGTATCAAATTACTTTCTCGAGGGAGAGATTGAGGCCCACGGTGTATGCCTTATATTAATTCATATTGTCAATGCAAGGTACATCTAATTTGATGGGTATAGGAGTATGAGATTCGTCGGGAGAAATTAAAAGTATCTCAATTCAATATCTTTTTTTATTAAAATATTCTTTAAAGAACATCTGCCACCATAGCTTTTCATCAGTAGCACAGAGAATATCTTCATTTGGGAATTTAGAGATTCATACGTCAACTTCTTCAATGGGATAGTCAACTATGAAATCAGAGATGGACCTTCCTTTGATGACATTTTGTGTTATGCAAGTGATGTCAGGACCAGCTAGTGGGATCATCCAACGGGCCATGTGGCTTAATAATGCAGGATTTTTTAGTAAGTACTTTATGGGATCCTTTTGGGACACTAGTTTGATAGGGAATGGAAGCATGGAGTGTGTGAGTTTTTGAATGATCCAAACTAGGGTGAAAAACACCTTCTCTAACGTTGAATAGTTAACCGCGTACCCCACTAGCTTTTTACCGACATAGTATAAGGCTCTCTTTTTATGATTCTTCAATGTGTTAGACTAGTATATCCCCGTTTGTAGTATCAGTGATAGTTCATTACAAGAAAATGGGTGGATCAGGTTGCGGTAGCATGAGCACCAATGGTTGGGTAAGGTATTTCTTGATTTTGTTAAAGTATTCTTTACACCTCATTCCAAACTATGGTTGAATCCTTTCGGAGGAGATTTAATATTAGTTCATAGATGGAAGTGATTTGGTTGATTGAATTAGCTGATGTATTGGAGTTTACCCTAAATAACTGTGTATCTGTTTCTCAGTTTGAGGTGATGACATTTTGATAATTGCTTTGAGTTTAGGAGAGTATGCTTCGACTCCTCTTTCACTGACCATAAAGCCAAGCACTTTTCCCTTTGTGACATTAAAAATCGATTTCTACAAGTTGAGGCGCATCTAGTATTATCACATTCATTCAAAGAATTTCCTCAAGGCAAGGATGTCACTTTCTTAATAGTGACTACTTTTTAATATGTAGCCTTGAAGTTTATTAGAGCGAGAGGCATGACAGTATAACAAAAGGGACCCCATGGGGTGGTGAACGAAGTCTTCTCTTGGTGATCATGATTCATCCTGATTTTATTATATCACATAAAACCATTGACAAATGACCTGATAGCATGGTTGGTTATGATGTCGATGATCATGTCGATGTTGGGAAAGGGGTAATAGTCTTTCGGATAAAATTTGTTTAAGTCCCAATAGTCAATGCACATGCGAACCTTTCTTCACAATTTTATAATAGGAAAAATGTTAACAAGACAATTTGGGTACTCAACTACACAAATGAAAGCTATATTAAATTGATTGACTACATCATCATTTACTTTGAGGGACCATTCGGGTTGGAGCTTTCTTAACTTCTACTTGACTGGTTTGTATTCTGGATATATGGGAATCTTGTGTTGTATGATATGTGGGTCAATCCCAGTCATATCAATATAATACCATGTGAAGATGTGTATGAACTCTTTCACAAGCTTTTTCGAATTGCAACCACTCATGCTCATTAAGGGTTGACCCTATCCTTATTCGCGTGGAGTGCTACTTGAAGTAGATTAATAATAAAAATCTCATCATCATTAGTTTCAATGTAGTTATGTTATTTTATTTTTTTCCTTACTTGAATAAGCTAAGAATTGTTCATTTGTTAGATCATCTTCATCAATTTTTTAATTAGAATCAACGCAATTATATAAGGAAAAATAAGATAGAAAAAATATTCATTGATTTAATTGATAAAACTTTCAAGAAAATAGCATTGAGGACATCATTGAATAAGTCTTTATTTATGTTTGCATCAGAAATAGGAAAAAAAAGTTCATTCTCTAAATGATAAACAATAATATTTTAGGTTGACAGAGTTGGATTGGCTGGAATGCTCCACCAGTTGAGGAGAGGATTATTAGTAAGAGATATCTTCGGGGAAGTGTAAGATGGCTAAGACAACACGGATCATGCAAAGGTCCATTCCCACCTCAACGACACCAAATTAATCTCTATTATCAGTGTGCAGGAGATAAGGATGTGAATCCCCGGATTTTTAATTTTCTCAATTTAAAATATTATTTCCTTTTAGATATATTCAAGATGCGGAAGCGTAAGATGGTTCACAAGCAAACAAATTACCAAATTTCAAATTTTTAAACAAATTAAAATTAAACACAAGTGACAATTAAATAAACACACACAAGTATTAATTTCACTTAAACCAATTTATTAATCTGAGTCCTAGAATTTTCCTAAGTCAAAATTATCAATATACCAAAGTTAGGCCAAAAACAGTTTTAGTCAATAGACTTGAATTAAATAAACAATGATCCAAATATTTATTTTAGCACCAAAAATAAATAAATAGTGATTAAACCAATTTTATCTTTTTAACCTAAGCATGCGTTCTTGGTGAGTGAGAAAGATAAAATAGAAACAATAAATACGCCGCGATGTACGAGGAAAAACCCAATACGGGAAATAACCTCGAACGGCCCTAGCCACAAATCCAGTAGATACGGATTTACAAATACAAGACAGAAAGGCTTACAACACACGACTCGATCCCTCTCAAGCCTCGACGCTTCTTCTTGTAGATACCTCTTCCTAGCGGATAACCTTGGAGCTCCACCGCGGTCTCGAAATCCACCGATCGGACTTTATATGGTCACCGTCACTCGAACTAGGAGCCTTTCTCCGAGTGGGGAAATCAACATAACTCTTCTCCTTTCTTTATGGGATGTAGAAGAAAACCCAAAACTTCTCTTTGAACGAAAGAGAAACCGGTGCCAAACTCCAAGCAAGATATATGAATATGGGAACTTGGAAGAAACTAATTTGGGTGTAAACTAGAGTGGTGTATATTTTTTTCTTTGATAAAAACACACTCAAAACATGATCTTTTTCCCTATTTGATTTTGCTCTCCAAACACTCTCTAGGAGTTAGTAGGATATGAAAAAGATTAATAATCAAAAGTGATCTCCGCACATAGTTATGCTGTGAAAAGATAGTGGGGAAAGAAGTGAAGATCATGGGAGAAAACTGCCAAAAACTGTTCCCGCCTGTAAAGTCGTTCGAACGACATTGGGTCTCGTTCGAACGACTTTGGCATTTCGTTCGAACGACTTTACTAACGAGGTTCCAATGTTGAAAAGTGGAATTTCGTTAGAAGTCTTGTTCGAACGACCTGGCAATCTCGTTCGAACGAGATGCCAGTTCGTTCGAACGAAATTGTAATATCATTTGAACGAGATTACAGTGTGCATCGAACAACGTGCCAGAAAGTCAAAAAATATTCATTTTAGGTCCAAAACTTTTTAACTTTATTTAAAGTTTTAATTAAATCTTTCTGAAATTGAAACGCAGTTTTTGTTAAACCTAACACCTAATAAATAAGTTCCAAGCTCCTATATATATATATATATATATATATATATATATATATATATATAATTGCATTCATACCTTGGGAGCATGGAACTATGGTTGATGAAGTATAAACGAGGCACGCAAACAGGCATATTGATGAAGCTTTATACTCTTTGCCGCTACGTCTTCAACAATCACTTCATAGGCTTGAGAATATTACAATTAAATACAATCCTATGAATAAATGTTTTTGTCTGGAATTGAGCCAAAACTATATATGGACTCAATTGGAAATTTGTGTCCTTAAAAATCTCCCCCTTTGGCTATTCCGGGACAAAAACCTAACAAAAATCCTAAAGGGCCGTCAAGCTCACTAGACTCAAAACATAACCCACCCAAACTTGACTTAACCCTAGGATCAAACGCTTTGCCATGAAAGATGTCGCTTTAGAAGAATTCCTGCACACTTAAGCAAACTCATGAAATGCATAGGGAATATCAAAGTATTTAAAGCAATTAAGTCCCCCAAAATTAATTCTCCCCTTTATCAAAACAAATGACATACTTCAAAAGACGTCTTCCCCTAAGATAAATCTCCCCCAAACTAAGATACGATAGAAATAGGATTAGATACCATTTCTCCCCCTATCATTCTCCCCCTTTTTGTTCAGGAATAGGCGAAGGATAAAGAAGAAATATAAAAGCATGTTGAAGCATAAAGTGATAGGACATGAAAGCATATGGGCAACAAAAGCATAACTAATCCAAGATAGATACTGATATACCCGTTTATACCCTCAGCCTGGATGAGGATTACCTCCAATACGGACGACCCTACGATGGGCTGACCCTTCAACAGGCCCCAGCTGGCCACCACCAGGTCCAGACGACCCTACGAAGGGACGACCCCCGATCCTACGAGGGGCCGACCCTCCACCGGGCTTTAGACGACCCTACGAGGGGCCGACCCTTTCTCAGGCTCCAGACGACCCTACGAGGGTATGACAGTACGAGGCCAGAATCAAGCCAGGCTCCCTACCGGAAGAAACTTTGCCCTCGGCCTCGGCTCATAGGCCGAGGGTGACATCATGACAGCGCGTGGTCCGGGAAACGCGTGGAACAGTGCGCGTCAAGCTCATATGACACGTGGCAGACCGTTATAACCGAATCACACCCTCACGTGAGGGAATATTATGTCATCATTTGGCATCTACAGGTGTCAACAGGGGATTGGTTAGATCACCATTCACATGCACCATGCTTACTTGGGGGGGGGGGGGGGAGGGTACACTACACCCCCCAAGACCTATATATACTTGTCACCCCCAACCCTACAGAGGGATCGATCCATGAACAGTAGCCCTAGCTAAAACTCTGCTTGTACACACACAGTAGAGAGAGAGAGAGGGTTATGTGCATTGTATCCAAGGCCATTAGTGCCCATACTTAGTGGATCACACACTCACAGTGGATGTAGGCCAATTTGGCTGAACCACTATACATCATTGTCTAATTTCTTCTTATACTCATCCCCTTCTACACACTTACTTACTTATACACTTATACATCTCTATGGCTGCCATAGCTGCTACTGTTTGAGCTCACTATCACTCACCCGGTGGTGCTAAATCTTAGCATCATCAGTTTGGCGTCGTCTGTGGGAAAGAGAAGACATCTCTTCCTTTGTACAGCTTGACCTCACTGGGCACTCTGGTGGTGAACCAACACTCCCCCTGAGAGGAGGTGTTTCACCATTGAAAGAGACCCACTAAGGTTCCCAAGCTAACCAGTATTTTCTTCAAGTTCAGCTTTTCATAGCTCAAGCACATGGCACCTGAGATGCCACCGCCACCACTTACCCCGCCGGATGAGGGGGGAAGACCCAATTCCAGTCAGCCGCCTCCTCAGTCTGAGATGGCTGATATGGCGGCAGCCCTAAAGTCTCTGGCAGTAAGCCAGCGGATGATGCAGGAGCAGTTCACAGCTCTAAGCCAGAACATACTAAGAGCACCAGGGGTTTCGCCTGAGATGATTACTCCGGCAGCAGCTCCAGGACAGCATGAGGCCAGGGGACCACCCCAGGCACCACGCAAAGACCTTCCACCCCCTCAGCGGCGTAGGGATGTTGCTGACCCCCGGCGTCTACGCCTGGGGAGGCAAGAAAACCCTTGCCCTGAGGATAGGTATGGAGATCTGGAGGGAGAGGAGGCTCCTATAGAGTGCTGGGAACCTTACGAGGTCTCCAACAACACTGTGCGACCCCTCCAGGACAGTAGGGGAAAGTGCGTGAGACCGAACCCTGATGATCGCCCAAGAGGCTCAACTTTTGATCGCTTGAGCAGGGGGTCGGCCTTTGAGAGGCTAGGCCCAGTAAATGACCTACGAGAGCAGTTGTCCAGGCCAAGGAGTGCTGCAAGATCTAGGAGGGAGGCAGCAGATGGTCGGCCCCGAGGACGAGATGATGGCCAAAGGGAAGTAAACAGCCGACACAGACCTGCTGCAGTAGAACCCTCCGTCCACCTCGGGGAGGCAGCAGGGGATAACATCGGCCAGGCCGACCCTGTGAGGCCCTGGAATGACTCAATCCAGCGGTTAGAGGATAAGATTGGTGATATATTGAAGAGCCGGGACCCTCTTCAGAAGGGATACACCATAGGCTCACCCTTTGTGGCAAAGATAGTCAACTTCCCCACGCCGTCAAAGTTCAAGCCACCTATGGTCACCCCAAGGTATGACGGGAGCACCAACCCCGTCCACCACGTGGAGATGTATCAGTCGGCGGCAGACATATACTCTATCTCAGATGAGATGAGGTGTCGTGCCTTCTCTGGTACCTTGACAGGGGCTGCGCATGTCTGGTACACGTCTCTTCCAAAAAATTCCATTGGAAACTTTAAACAGTTGGCAGACCTGTTCATCCATAATTTCTGCTTTGGGGTGAGGCCACAGAAGAAGACAACACACCTGCTCTATGTTAAGCATGGAAAGAATGAGACTCTGAGAGACTACATAGCCAGATTCAATAAAGAGAAGCTGGAGGTGGAAGACTATGAGGAGAGCATAGCTATGACATCCCTGATTGGAGGGCTCCAAAAGGGGAAGCTATTATGGAAGCTTGCCGAAGACCCTCCGAGGACGATGGCTGAGCTGTTGTCAACAGCAGGGAGGGTGATGAACGTCGAAGAGGCGATGGCCGCAAAACATGAAGACGAAAAAGGAGGTGCAAGCGAGGGCAAGTACCCTAAGAAGAACAAAGAGGGGAAGAAGAGAACCATGGATGATAAGTTCGCGGGGTACACCCCTCTGACGGTCAGCTGTGAACAGATCCTCAATGAGATAAAGAGTGACCGGACGCTGAAGTGGCCTGAGAAGCTGAGGGCAGCCCCCGACAAGAGAAATAAGAACCTGTGGTGCGAATTTCACCAGGACCACGGTCACGTGACGGATAAATGCTTTGCTCTGAAAGACGAGATTGAGAAGATGCTGAAAGAAGGGAAGCTCAGAAAGTACGTCGACAAAGCCGACTTCAAGAGGGGACGAGGGGACGACCCCAGAAAGAAGCGAGTCGATGCCTGCAGAGAAGGTCCTCAAAGAAGAGGGGACGACCCTTCTGATGATGAGGACGACCCTGACCTCCCACCGAGAGATGACCACGGTCCTGTCAAGAGGCTCAATATGATCTCGCTCGGTGTAGGAATGATCTCCGGGGGTTTAGCAGGAGGAGGATCTGAGGTCGCTGACAGGAAGGCCCATGTTGCTGAGGCTAAGGCAGTAACGAAGATGGTGCACTCAACCTTCCTAGATGTCAAGTCAGAAAAAAGGAAGAAGGTTGACATGGACACTTTGATAGTGGGATTTTCAAGGATGGACTTCAAAGGCCTCTTGGCCCCGCATGATGACCCTCTTGTCATCACTACCAGGGTGCACGGGTTCGAAGTGCCGAGGATCCTGGTAGATGGGGGCTCATCCGCAGATGTGATGTTTTGGCCATGCTTCAATGCCTTGGGCCTCAGTCGTGCCAGACTTGTCCCATACCATCATCCATTGATTGGGTTCAGTGGGGAGAAGGTTCACCCCCTGGGAATATATGAGGCTGATGTCAGGATGGGGGACGAATGGCCGAGATGGCTCACCAAGAGGGTCAGTTTCTTTGTGCTGGATGAGCATGTGTTTTCGGCATACAACATCATACTGGGACGTGTGGCCCTCAAGGGGTTTGAAGCTGTGCCGTCTACAGTCCACCAGATGGTTAAGTTCCCTACCCCTTACGGGGTGGGGGAAGTTCAGGGAGACCAGACGATAGCGAGAGAGTGCTACTATAACTCCGCTGAAGAAAGGGAGGCACACAAGAGGGCTACAGCCACTTACAACATTGATACCCTAGACCCCAGGGATGAGACGAAGCTTAAAAAAGGAGAGGCCGCTGAGGAGGTAGAACCCATCATCCTCGATGAGGATGACCCGGGAAAAACCGTCCATGTTGGCAAATCTCTGAAGCTCAGTATCAAGGAAGACCTCATCAAACTGTTGAGGAGAAGGCGAAGCGTCTTCGCGTGGAGTCATGTAGATATGCCAGGGATCGACCCTGAAATCATGTGCCACAAACTCAATGTGGTAGAGGGAGTGAAGCCGGTAAAGCAGAAGAGGAGGATTTACTCTAGAGAGAAGTATGAGGTCATAAGGGATGAGGTTAAAAAATTAGAAGACGCTGAATTTATCAGAGAGGTCATCTACCCTGAGTGGCTGTCCAATGCAGTCATCGCCCCAAAGGCCAACGGCAAGTGGAGAATGTGCGTGGACTTCACAGATCTCAACAAGCATTGTCCCAAAGACAGCTTCCCTCTCCCCCGCATCGACCACATGGTAGACGCCACCGCAGGCCATGAGCTGATGAGTTTCATGGATGCCTACTCAGGGTATAACCAGATTTTCATGAACCCTGAGGACTCGGAGAGGACCGCCTTCATCACTGACAAGGGGACATACTGTTATAGGGTCATGCCCTTTAGCCTAAAAAATGCGGGGGCAACGTACTAGCGCCTCGTAAACAAAATGTTCGAAGACCAAATTGGGAAGTCTATGGAGGTTTACGTAGATGACATGCTGACTAAGAGTCTAAAGGCAGAGGATCACGTGGCAGACCTGGAAAGGACCTTTAATACAATGGACAAGTACAAAATGAAGCTCAATCCGGCCAAGTGTGTCTTCGGGGTCGGAGCGGGGAAGTTCTTGGGGTTCATTGTCAATCAAAGAGGCATCGAGGCCAATCCTGAAAAGATAAAGGCCCTCATTGAGATGAAGACCCCTAAGTCCATTAAAGACGTTCAGAGGCTCACAGGGAGAGTGGCTGCCTTGAACAGATTTGTGTCAAGGGCTACAGACAGGTGTCTACCATTCTTCAAGATCCTCAGGAAGGCCTTCGAATGGAGTGAAGAGTGTGATGAGGCTTTCAAGGAGCTAAAATCATACTTAGGGTCTCCCTTGCTGCTGTCACGACCCGTGCAGGGTGAACGACTTTACGTGTACCTTGATGTCTCAGAGTCCGCTATCAGTGCAGCAATCGTAAGAGACGAAGACGGGATACAGAAGCCCGTATATTTCAACAGCAAGGCACTCCAGGGGGCAGAGCAGAGATACCCGAGGATGGAGAAGTTGGCCTATGCCTTGATCCATGCCTCAAGGAAGATGAAACCGTACTTCCAGTCCCATACTATGGTCATCCTTACTGACTCTCCTCTTAGGCAGGTCCTACACAAGCCTGAAAAATCAGGAAGGCTAATGACCTGGGCTATAGAGCTGGGGGAGTTCGACATTGTGTATCAGCCTAAGACAGCCATTAAGGGGCAGGCATTGGCAGACTTCGTGGCTGAGTTCACCTGGGAAGATGATGAGGCCGAGGGTGAGACCCTCGGGAAGGCAGATACAGAAGACAGACCCGAAGACACACCCGCAGATGTGGTTGAGACGAGCACCGCTAGAAGGAAAGTGACTGAAAACGAAGAGGGAAGATACATCTTTAGACAGGGGTCCCTCTCTGAGGGAAATTTTTCTGAAGGAAAGACTCCATGGAGCCTCTTCGTTGATGGGTCCTCCTGTGATAGCGGAAGTGGTGCTGGGCTGATACTGTCAGTACCCGATGGCACGGACGTCGAATACGCCCTAAGGTTCAACTTCAAAGCCTCCAACAACGAGGCTGAATATGAGGCCTGAGTAGCAGGCCTCTCCTTGGCCAAGTCTCTTAGTGTCGGCCAGATTTTGGTCCATAGTGATTCAAGGCTAGTCGTGAATCAGATACTAGGAGCCTACGAGGCTAAGGACGAAAGGATGGCTAGGTACCTCGAGAAGGTGAGGTCGTTACTGAAGGGCTTCAGAGAAGTGAAATTAAGGAGGGTACCTAGGCTTGATAATGGCCGCGCTGATGCCCTTGCTAGGCTGGCCTCGGCAACAAGAACAGACATCAGGAGGACGGTCCCAGTAGAGATTTTGCTCCGACCGACTATTGAGGACGCTGAGGGAACACCTGGCAATTGCCTAAGTGTTTCCCAAGAAACTTCGTGGATGGACCCCCTTATCAGATACATTAAAGAGGGTGAGATGCCAGAAGCAAAGCAAGAAAGGAAGAAGCTGAGGTACAGGGCGGCAAAATTCACTGTCATCGGAGACACCTTGTACAAAAAGGGGTTTCTGCTCCCCTTACTTAGGTGTGTGCATCCCTCATAAGTCCCTTCCATTTTACAAGATGTGCATGAAGGGTCGTGCTCAAGCCACATTGGGGGTAGATCCCTAGCGAAGAGGGTAATCACCCAGGGGTACTGGTGGCCGACCTTGGGGAAAGATGCCGCATCATATGTAAAGAAGTGTGACAAATGCCAGAGATTTGCCACCATCCCTCACCAGCCCCATCAGCCTCTCACCTCCATTACATCCCCATGGCCGTTCGCAGTGTGGGGGATTGACCTGGTAGGACCCTTACCGAGGGCAGTCAATAACTATCGGTTCCTCATCGTAGCAATTGACTACTTTTCAAAGTGGGTAGAGGCCGAATCGATGGTCACGATTATAGAGCAGAAGACCTTCCAGTTCATCTGGAAGAATGTGATATGCAGATATGGTCTACCCAACACCCTCATCTCGGATAACGGGACCCAGTTCAAGAATGCCTCTCTGCAGAAGTACTGTGAGAGGGTAAGTATCAAACAATTTTTCTCCACCCCAGGCCGACCTCAGGACAATGGGCAAACCAAAGTTACGAATAGGACAATCCTAGATGGGATTAAGAAGAGGCTTGAGGAGGAAAAAGGAAGATGGGTCGAGGAGTTATATGCAGTGTTGTGGGCGTACAGGACGACAGTAAGGACCTCTACTGGGGAGACCCCATTCATGTTAGCTTATGGATCAGAAGCAGTCATCCCCACCGAAGTCGAGTTCCCCACTCATAGGGTCCAAGTGTATGACCCCCGGGGAAATACAGAAGAGAGGAGACTTGACCTGGACTTGATTGAGGAAAGAAGGGAGGATGCTGAGATGAGGCAGGCTTCCTACCAACAGAGGACCGCAAGGTTCTACAATCAGAGGGTGAAACATAGGCCCATCGCAGTGGGGGACTTTGTCCTCAAGAAGACTTGGCAAAAGCCCAACAAGCTTCACCCTAATTGGCATGGCCCATATAGGGTCATCGATGAAGTCATCCCTGGGACCTACAGGCTAGAAAACCTGGAGGGGGAACCTTTCTCAAACCCCTGGAATGCAGATCATTTGAAAAAATACTACCAGTAGTGTTGTAAGGTCTTGATAAGCCATAGTTGTAATAAGCATTGTTTCGACAGAACACATTGAAGATTAATGAGAAGTATCAGTGTTTCCCTCATCCAGTGGTTATCAGTTCTAGTATACATGCAAAGAAGTTGAACCCTCGGCTATAATGAGGACCAGTGGAGGGGACGACCCCACCACAGTCCCCAAGAAAGATGAGGGTAGACTTTGTTAAAAACCATTAATTTGGTAAGTTGAACCCTCGGCTATAATGAGTACCAGTGGAGGGGACGACCCCACCACTGTTCTCAAAAAAGACGAGGGTAGACTTCATATATACCATTAAATTGGTTAGTTGAACCCTCGGCTATAATGAGGGCCAGTGGAGGGGACGACCCCACCACTGTCCTCAAGAAAGACGAGGGTAGACTTTGTTAAAAACCATTAATTTGGTAAGTTGAACCCTCGGCTATAATGAGGGCCAGTAGAGGGGACGACCCCACCACTGTCCTCAAGAAAGACGAGGGTAGACATTATTAAAAACCATTAATTTGGTAAGTTGAACCCTCGGCTATAATGAGGACCAGTGGAGGGGACGACCCCACCACTGTTCTCAAAAAAGACGAGGGTAGACCGTTAAAATCCATTAATTTGGTAAGTTGAACCCTCGGCTATAATGGGGACCAGTGGAGGAGACGACCCCTCCACTGCCCTCAAGAAAGACGAGGGTAGACTTCATAAAAACCATTAATTTGGTAAGTTGAACCCTCGGCTATAATGGGGACCAGTGGAGGGGACGACCCCACCACTGTTCTCAAGAAAGACGAGGGTAGACTTCATATATACCATTAAATTGGTTAGTTGAACCCTCGCCTATAATGAGGGCCAGTAGAGGGGACGACCCCACCACTGTCCTCAAGAAAAACGAGGGTAGACATTATTAAAAACCATTAATTTGGTAAGTTGAACCCTCGGCTATAATGAGGACCAGTGGAGGGGACGACCCCTCCACTGCCCTCAAGAAAGACGAGGGTAGACAGTTAAAATCCATTAATTTGGTAAGTTGAACCCTCGGCTATAATGGGGACCAGTGGAGGGGACGAAGCCACCACTGTTCTCAAGAAAGACGAGGGTAGACTTCATATATACCATTAAATTGGTTAGTTGAACCCTCGGCTATAATGAGGGCCAGTAGAGGGGACGACCCCACCACTGTCCTCAAGAAAGACGAGGGTAGACATTATTAAAAACCATTAATTTGGTAAGTTGAACCCTCGGCTATAATGAGGACCAGTGGAGGGGACGACCCCACCACTGTTCTCAAAAAAGACGAGGGTAGACTGTTAAAAACCATTAATTTGGTAAGTTGAACCCTCGGCTATAATAAAGACCAGTGGAGGGGACGACCCCACCACTGTTCTAAAAAAAAAAAGATGAGGGTAGACTTCGTTAAAAATCATTAATTCGATTATTTGAACCCTCGACTATAATGAGGCCTGATGAGGGGACGACCCCACATTGGTCCTCAAAAAGACGAGGGAAGGGTTAGTATCATCATCATCAACGAAGAAGCAAATTAGCAAGGAACGAACCATAACAGAATTAAATATGGAAGACAGCAGTTATGGGAGACAGTTGTGAAAGGAAGAGACGATGGTATTAATATAAGGCATCAAGTGTTTTACAATACATAGAACAAAAATACAAAAACAAGGGTATGGGCTACAGGCAGCCACCCTATGGGACGACATCAGAGGGCAGAGCCTCAACATCAATGGGAATGGTCTCCTCTATTACCAGCACTGGATGATCTTCAGATGTACCGACCCCTTCGAGCTGGACTTGGGACTCCACCTGGTTGAGGGCCTCGGCAATTAGGGGATCGTCCAATTGAACACCCTCCAGTGATGGGCGAACAGAGGAAACCACATCGCCAAATTTGAGGACGACCCATCGGCAGGCCGTCCTAATCCCCCTTTCAAGATATTCAAGGCCGAAGCCTTGAAATTCATCTGAAGTCTTGTATGCCTCCACAGCATCAGCCTCAGCTTTCTTGATGGCTGCTTCCAGATCAGTCTTATGCTAGGCCTCTAGGTTGATCAGAGCCTCGTCCTTGTCCTTGATCAACAAGTCCTTGTCCTTGATCAACAAGTCCTTAGCCTGCAGATCGGCGTCATGTTGCCTCGTCAGCTCATCAAGGACTTTAGCGTGCTCAGTCCTTGTGCTCTCCAGCTCGGCCCTAGCAGTGTCCAACTCTGTCCGTAGGTCGGCCTCTTGTTGAATGGCCCTCTCAGCTTCATGGAATTTCTGTTGGTTCTCAGCCATCCACTTGGTGGCTGAGGTGAGGGCACAGACGGACTGCAAGAAAAAATGAACAAATGTCAAGAGGGGCCGAGGGAACAGTTAATGAAAGAATGAAATTAAAGGTCAAGACCAATACCTGAGCAAGGGAGTGCAGACCGAAGTCGTACACTTTAGCTGGAGGCATCTTTGCCAATAACTCGAAGTCAGAGGCCGATGGTGCGGAGAACATCAAGGCCTTGGCCGCCCTCAAGTTGGTAATAAGGGATGAGGGGTCGGCCCTCAGATGGGACAGATTCTGAGACCAGAAGGCCCCCATGCTCGACGAGGAGGTCGTACCCTCAGAGGCTTCGACCCTTGCCCTCGTCCTTGGATCAGGCCGATGCTCAACAGGAGTCTCAGGCTCCTTCCTCTTGTGGCTATCAGAGGTCGGCTCAACAACCGTCGGCCCTGAGGCCCTCGTCTTCTTTGGAGCTTGCTGAGGATCCTTCCCCTTTTTCTTCGACAAACCAGCAAGTAGGCTTGGAGCAGTCATTTCCCAGAGGTAGTCTGGTGTACCTGCAGGACGATCTGATAAGACGACGACATGTCAGAAAAGTTCAGAGATAAAGAGAGAGCACTTCAAAAATAAGTAAAGAAGGGAAAATGTTCAGTATAACTCACATAGTTCTGTCAGAGGGCCGACCCTCAGACCAGCTTCTTTAAGGAAGCGAGGGGTCATTAGATCTTCGAACTTTGGCATCTCACCCTCTCTCCCTTGTCCCCTCAGATACTCAACAATATCCCTTTCCTCCAGGCTAAGTCCGGGGTCTGACCTAGCTTTCATTGAGGGATTAGACCATTTGCTAGGGACCCTCGGACCATCGGCAGAAGGGGACGCCTCGGCGGAGCGCTCCCACGTCCCAGATATGAAAAAGAATCTCTTCTTCCAATCATGATTGGAAGTTTGAGACACGTGAAGAAGTTTCTTCTCAGACCTTCTCGCCCCAACATGATAATATTCGGGCTGTTTAGATGAAGAGGTGATATTATAGCAAGCCAAGAATACGTCGGACGAGGGCTCATCAGTAAAAGAGTTTTTCCACAAAGAAATGTAACCCAGAATCGTCCTTCAAGAGTTGGGTGGAAGTTGAGAGGGGGAGACGCCCAGAGCCGACAGGATATCTACAATGGCAGGGTGGAAGGGAAGTCTGACACCTACTTTGAACATTTGCTCGTAGACTGCAACCTCTCCCTCTTCACCCTCAAAAACCCTCTCAGTCTCAGAGGGAACCCTCATAGTCACCCCAGATGGCACTCCTTAAATATGCCTCCGTATCAGAAGGTCCCTATCCCTAACAGAGGAGATAAAAGACGAGGCATGGGAGGTATCAACCTCATCATCTGTATCGTCGTCCTCGTCCTCCTCATCACCTGCAAGAGGACCCTGAGGAAAAGCCACTTGGAAGGCGTTGGGGGATAGGGTTGTCACAGGGACAGCCTCAGAGGGGATCGTACCCTCGGCCTCTCGGGGAGGGCTAAGGTCAGACGTGTCCCTTCTACCAGACGTTCCAGCACCAGTTGGAGAGGAGGATCTCTCATCCATTTCACTTGATTTGGGAGTGTCGGCAGGACGAGACGACGACCCCCAAGACTCAGAGGGTTCAGATGGTCTTATGGTGGCAAGAGGAATGGGAAAGATGGGTCGTACCCAATTAGGGTCGGCCCCTCGTCTCCTCTCTTCCACTTTCTCTATTCGTCTGATCTCGGTAAAGAGTTTCTCTCTCAGAGATGGGAATTCAGACACTAGGTTGTAAAGCCTCCTAAGCATTAAAGGGAAGACTCTACACTTGGAGAAATTACACTACACTTGACTAATTTAGCTACAAATAAGTGGAGAGTTGACCAGGTTTGACTTTTGGATTGAACAAAGAACTTAAAGGTTTTCGTCAAGAACGATCCAAGAACCAGTTGCCGGAGAAGACGCCGGAAAAAGCTAAGAAGAACTCGAAGCTGATGTAACCCTATGACCCTAAAAAATAAACAGAATTGAAGACAAAGGAAAGCTCTTAATGAAGGAGAATACCTGATAAAGAGGGAGAGTAACGCTGTTGAGACCTGACGAAATGAAGGCTGCAAGTGGCGAAGCTTATTGGTTCTAGAGAGAGAGTAGACTTGGGCGCGAAGAAGAAGAAGATGAAGAGAGAGATTTTGAAAATCTCTTAAATACTTTGGTAATGAGTGGACCCATTTACCAAAGAAAGATATAATTAGGGCACAAGACCCCAAGCGTACTGCGCAGCCGCCCTGCCTTGGAAACTGGAACAGCAATGAGTATCTGCACATGTGTCACTCACCTAACTGATCACACGTGTCTCGAATTCAGCAAATATCCCTCAGCCATCTCAATGAGACCTATGGCTAAGGGCTGGGGGGTGATTGATATACCCGTTTATACCCTCAGCCTGGATGAGGATTACCTCCAATACGGACGACCCTACGATGGGCCGACCCTTCAACAGGCCCCAACTGGCCACCACCAGGTCCAGACGACCCAACGAGGGGCCGACCCTTCCCCAGGCTCTAGCCGACCCTACGAGGGGCCGACCCTCCACCGGGCTTTAGAAGACACTACGAGGGGCCGACCCTTGCTCAGGCTCCAGACGACCCTACGAGGGTACGACAGTACGAGGCCAGAATCAAGCCAGGCTCCCTACCGGAAGAAACTTTGCCCTCGGCCTCGGCTCATAGGCCGAGGGTGACATCATGACAGCGCGTGGTCCGGGACACGCGTGGAACAGTGCGCGTCAGGCTCATATGACACGTGGCAGACCGTTATAACCGAATCACACCCTCACGTGAGGGAATATTATGTCATCATTTGGCATCTACAGGGGTCAACAGGGGATTGGTTAGATCACCATTCACATGCACCATGCTTACTTGGGGGGGGTACACTACACCCCCCAAGACCTATATATACATGTCACCCCCAACCCTACAGGGGGATCGATCCATGAACAGTAGCCCTAGCTAAAACTCTGCTTGTACACACACAGTAGAGAGAGAGAGAGGGTTATGTGCATTGTATCCAAGGCCATTAGTGCCCATACTTAGTGGATCACACACTCACAGTGGATGTAGGCCAATTTGGCTGAACCACTATACATCATTGTCTAATTTCTTCTTATACTCATCCCCTTCTACACACTTACTTACTTATACACTTATACATCTCTATGGCTGCCATAGCTGCTACTGTTTGAGCTCACTATCACTCACCCGGTGGTGCTAAATCTTAGCATCATCAGATACCAAAACTAAAGTATACGCAGAGAAGGACTAGAAAGCAATGCAAAGGCAAAACAAAATATCATATATATATATCTACTAGAAATATATCAATAATGCAACACATGACACAAAATACAACAAGTTTGCACACTCGTATGGCAAAAATGTGTCATATGGAAATGGAAGTGTTGGGGTGTGAACTAGTAACAATTAAATTTAGACCCAATCACTTAAAAACATGTTCACGGAGTTCTCATTTGATTTCAAACTTCATCACATTTAAATATAACCTCATGTGACAATATAGATTGAACTCAATGAACAAACATACACAATGCATACAAGCCTAGCATATTGATGATTCTACAAAACAATAGAGCCATGACATGAAATACGCAAATAGGATAAATGGACATTGTGCAAACCTTTGATATACCATCCAATCTCCCTTAATAAGCATATATTAATTTTGAATGAATATATCAATCAAACATAGGGCTTGGCAATTTGTTTTTCATTTTAATGCCATATTTTCTATTTTTAGGCCTTTGGACCACGTATTTCTTTTAGGTCCATTCAAAACGGTGGCTTACAATCGCAAAGGATCACTTAGTCCTTTCGGAGCCCTTCCCCGTGCACATTTATATTTTTCATGATTTCATTTTTTTTTTTCACAAGTCTCATGTACAACGGATTTTGACATGCACTAGTCCTCCTAAGTCACAAATATGTAGATGACAAGATTGGAAGGAAAACACCTCACATATCTCAAATATACATATGAAGTTAAAAATTCAAAGGAGCTCGTGCATGTGTGAATAGAGGCATATGAAAATAGAATCCATTTAACCAATACAAAATCCAACTACTCCATAAAAATATGGTAAAGAACATTTTAAGGATTGACAATCTAAACCAAAAGTTCTAGCCACATGGGAGCGTTAAAGGAGGGATTCAAACACAAGGATATGACTTAAAGTGTGTCTAACAAAAATTACACACAAAATAAAATCTTTTTGAGTTTTTGACATTTATAACCAAAAATAAAAATATATACTAAAAAAAACCCTAAATCATTTGAATTTTTCTTTAAGCTTAGATTATCAAGAGATAAAAACTTCAAATGATAAACAAAAATCTTTTTGTATTTTTCATTTGATGCAAACACAATGAAGGAAATATAATACAAAAGATAAACAAAAATCATAATTCTAGCTTGTGATAAGCATGGAGCATAGACTAGAAAATGATCAAACAAGCATACATTTAGCATGTGGATATAGCATGAAGTACAAAAGCGAAAGTATGCAAACACTAACACATTCATCCTTTAGATTTAGCAAGGGAGGAAGGATGTGATAGTAAATGAGAATCAAAAACCTTATTTTGCAAGGCAACTAAGTCAGATTTCCTAACCCAAATTAATGAAGAGTGACTATCTTGGGGTGTAGGAATTTTAAATACATTGGTTGCATTATGTTGGGATTTTCTAGGAATTCGTTTAAGATTAAAACAAAATTTCTTAAGATGACCTTTTCGACCACAATGTGTACAAGTAAAAACATGTCGAAAAGATTTACCTAAGGAGTGATCTCTAAATGAATTCCTAGTAGATTCTCCTAAAACGTTGTTCTTGGCTTTATGAGTAGATTCATTACAAGTATTGAAGCCTAAACCGCAAGTGTCATTTTTAATTTGGACCGTTCCTAATATTTTATCCAATTTTTCCTAACGACACTCCAAATCAAATTTGACATTACTAGAGTCTTTTAATTTATTTTGCAATTCTAAAATGTTAGACACTAATAAAACATTTTGCTCTTCAAAAGCAAGAAGCTCCTTTTTCAAGGATTCCATTAAACCCCTAAGGCTATCTCTCTCTCCTTCTACATATTCAAGCTTCTCTTGAAGAGTCCTCTCACGTGTCTTAAGGTCTTCTACCAACATGCTATCATCAATTACCTTGACAAGCTCTTTTAAACTAGCTTCTAACTTCAAATTAGCACTTTTCAATTTAATAGATTCTTTATAAAGTCCTTGAAAAGCATTTTGAAGTTCACTCACATTAACATCTTCTTAATTTTCACTCTCTCTTTCTTCTCGACTCTCACTATCATCAAAAACAAGAGAGTCATAAATAATGACCTTGGAAGTGTAATGTGTTAAAGTTTCATCAATCGATGAGTTCTCACTATCACTCACATGACTAGCCATAAAAGCCACAAAATTAGGCTTAGTGGGAGAATCGGGTCCCTCTTCCTTATCCCTATCACTAAGGGTCGCATTATATGCAATGGGTCGTTTACCCTCTTTCCTTAGTTTAGTGGGGCACTCATAAGCCCTATGGCCATAACCTTCACAACCAAAACACTTATTAGACTCGTCCCTATTAAAATTTTCATTACTAGGTTTAGGGATCTTCTCGGCTTTAGGGATCTTCTTGCCTTTGTCATGCTTAGAAGTTTCAAATTTCTTAAAATCATTTTTAAATTTATCTTTGTTAAATTTAAGCAATTTTCTAAATTTACGAGCAAACAAAGCCATGTCTTCCGAGTCACTATCACTCTCGCTCTCTACTACTTGTTTGACCTCTTTTCGGGCTTTTAAAGCAATGCCCTTTTCGATTTTCTTTTCAGTTTTAGAGGGAAACATATCTAGTTCATAGGTTTGTAAATCACCTACAAGCTCTTCTAATTTCGTAGAGGCTAAAGATGGTAAAGAATTTAAAACGGTCACTTTAGGAATAAATCTATCGGGTAGGGACCTTAAAATTTTCTTTATAACTCGGTTGTCAGGTATTTTCTCCCAAATTAAACGACGAATTGACAATATCGGAAAGTCTAGCATAAAATTCATCAAAAGTTTCATTATCGTTCATTTTGATAGTTTCAAATTGAGTGGTGAGGTTTTGGATTTTCGAAGCTTTAACGACACTAGTTCCTTCATGAGTTAGTTGTAAAATATCCCAAGCTTCTTTAGCGGTTTCACACGTCATAATACGTCGGAATTCATCCGGTGTGACAGCGCCAAACAAGGCATTCAAATCACGAGAATTAAAATTTGAAAGTTTAAACTCATTCTCAGTCCATCTATCGGCGGGTTTGGGAACACGTTCATTTTCAACTAAATAAGTTGGTGGGGACCACCCGTTAACAACAGACATCCAAACTCTCTCGTCGATAGATTTTAGTGCCGATTTCATTCGCGCTTTCCAATACACGTAGTTAGAACGATCGAAAATAGGAAATTTAGAAAATGGAGAAAATTCCATTTTAGCCAAAAATATTTAAAAGATCTTAACGAAGTAATTTATCGTTTTTGGCTCTGATACCAATTTGTAGGAGATAAGGATGTGGATCCCCGGATTTTTAGTTTTCTCAATTTAAAATATTATTTCCTTTTAGATATATTCAAGATGCGGAAGCGTAAGATGGTTCACAAGCAAACAAATTACCAAATTTCAATTTTTTAAACAAATTAAAATTAAACACAAGTGACAATTAAATAAACACACACAAGTATTAATTTCACTTAAACCAATTTATTAATCCGAGTCCTAGAATTTTCCTAAGTCAAAATTATCAATATACCAAAGTTAGGCCAAAAACAGTTTTAGTCAATAGACTTGAATTAAATAAACAATTATCCAAATATTTATTTTAGCACCAAAATAAATAAATAGTGATTAAACCAATTTTATCTTTTTAACCTAAGCATGCGTTCTAGGTGAGTGCGAAAGATAAAATAGAAACAATAAATCACTACGCCGCGATGTACGAGGAAAAATCCAATACGGGAAATAACCTCGAACGTCCCTAGCCACAAATCCAGTAGATACGGATTTACAAATACAAGACAGAAAGGCTTACAACACACGACTCGATCCCTCTAAAGCCTCGACGCTTCTTCTTGTAGATACCTCTTCCTAGCGGATAACCTTGGAGCTCCACCATGGTCTCGGAATCCACCGATCGGACTTTATATGGTCACCGTCACCCGAACTAGGAGCTTTTCTCCGAGTGGGTAAATCAACATAACTCTTCTCCTTTCTTTATGGGATGTAGAAGAAAACCCAAAACTTCTCTTTGAACGGAAGAGAAACCGGTGCCAAACTCCAAGCAAGATATATGAATATGGGAACTTGGAAGAAACTAATTTGGGTGTAAACTAGAGTGGTGTATATTTTTCTCTTTGATAAAAACACACTCAAAACATGATCTTTTTCCCTCTTTGATTTTTCTCTCCAAACACTCTCTAGGAGTTAGTAGGATATGAAATAGATTGATAATCAAAAGTGATTCCCGCACATAGTTATTCTGTGAAAAGATAGTGGGGAAAGAAGTGGAGATCATGGGAGAAAACTACCAAAAACTGTCAAAAAACTGTTCCCGCATGTAAAGTCGTTCGAACGACATTGGGTCTCGTTCGAACGACTTTGGCATTTTGTTCGAACGACTTTACTAACGAGGTTCCAATGTTGAAAAGTGGAATTTCATTAGAAGTCTTGTTCGAACGACCTGGCAATCTCGTTCGAACGAGATGCCAGTTCGTTCGAACGACATTGTAATCTCGTTTGAACGAGATTACAGTGTGCTTCGAACAACGTGCCAGAAAGTCATAAAATATTCATTTTAGCTCCAAAACTTTTTAACTTTATTTAAAGTTTTAATTAAATCTTTCTGAAATGAAAACGCAGTTTTAGTTAAACCTAACACCCAATAAACAAGTTCCAAGCTCCTATATATATAATTGCATTCATACCTTAGGAGCATGGAACTATGGTTGATGACGTATAAACGAGGCACGCAAACAGGCATATTGATGAAGCTTTATACTCTTTGCCACTACGTCTTCAACAATCACTTCATAGGCTTGAGAATATTAAAATTAAATACAATCCTATGAATAAATGTCTTTGTCCGGAATTGAGCCAAAACTATATATGGACTCAATTGGAAATTTGTGTCCTTACACAGTGCTTTCCATATCAAAAGATCTCGAGTCAAATGCCTTGATGGCTAAGGGATTTACCTCATTCTTAGATCCCTCAGTCCAAGTGAACTTGTCTTTGAAGAATATTTCAAATGTAGGATTTAGTTTCTTTTCAATTTCAGGTTCACTATTTGAATCATTTAAAGGATCGAAAACATCTCCCCATATTGTTGTAATAATTTGGATGTTTTGAGAGAAGTCAATACATTATACAACATTGATGGCTTCATCATAGAAAGCCTCCTTTGAGGCGCACAAATGTTTGTGGAAAGAGACTAAACACCCTTTCAGTCTTAAGAAGGTGAGTAACTCATGAGATTCACATAATTTTCTCTTATGGTACATTCATATGTTAGGGTCTGAACTATATCATCCAGGTTGAATTCTTTTGGTGATACAAACCAATCACGATACTATCGAGATAATTTTTGAGATTACATGTACATACCGTTGATTCTTGCACAATCCTTTTCTTCGAGGGTCAAATTTGATAGGAGTTTTCTCCTGAAGCATCTTAGTTGTTCTAAGATAGTAGGAAGATCCATACTTTTTTTAACCGAGTTTGCACGGTAACTCAAGCCTTAGTCATTAAATAGAGATCCTAATCATTAGGATTTTTGGTATGCAGTAGGAAGAATGGACAAACTTCTGGGCAACTTGTGATTTTTCTAGGCTCATGGATGAGGTGGGATTGTTGATGGGTTTAATTTTGGTTGAATGGCCAAAATCAGGATCTTTATCGATAAGGATGACATTCACGTCAGCTTGGTGCATAGGTAGAGGTTTTCGAGAAGTATTTGGTTTAAGATCTATTATAGGGGAAATAATGCCTTTGTCTATCAGGCTTTGAATGACGTTCTTCAGGTGGTGACCCTAGTCAATGGTGTTCCCAACATTTTAGCGGAAGTCATAATGGGCGTTATATTTGAAGTATTTGGTAAGAAGGTTAGGAAATGGTCAAGGTTCCAAAGAATTGATGAGGTTTCGGGATAAGAGAGATTGATATATTTTTTAGAGAGTAGCATGGAGTTCAGGTTCCATCCCAGTTGTAGTGGAATGGGTTTTTGGGGTGCACAAAGTGGACAGTTGAGAGGAGATATTATTGATAGCGGTAGTAACAACGAGATCTTCATACTTTTGAGGGGTAATTTATCCCACCAGCTTCTTTGTTTCAGATTCTACTTTCTCACTCGAATCTCTCTCTTAAATTTTAACCCCTGCCTCCCAAAGGGCTCTGAAGTGGGGGTAATACTAACTACCCAACGGATTACGGATATAGGGGAGGTTTCTCTTCTTTCAATGGGTGGTTGTTCATTGAAGAGGCATTTTCTCTCCACATTGTTATGAAATTGTTAATAGACTCCACAAGGACTTTCATGAGTCTCTCGAGGTCTCGGTTCATTGCCTCCAACTCTTTATTGTATTTATATTGATCCATTAACTATCTTCTAACATCTTCCTACTTATGTATCCAAGATTATTCCGATGATAGGAGCCAGTGGAGGGCACTCTCCTTGAGGATTTGCTGAAACATCAAGTATATAATTTCCTCTGTAGCCCTAGTAAACTCATGGAATGGTGGTAATTATTGAGATAAATGATAGGAGGCCCGCTCTATCCAAACTTCTCAACGTTCGGCATCTTAAACTTCTCATGATGTTTGGCTTTCCAATAAGGGGCACATGAGTGTAGTCCACATAGTTTCTCAATAGCTTCACTTGATCGAATTTCTTTGAAATATTTTTGAGATCCTCCTTCACTCGATTGAGTTCTTCCTCCATAGGATTGACAAGAGCAAACAAGGGTAACTTAGCCCCTTGATAAGCAAGATTTAGCATTAGTTGATATGTAGGAGGGGTCCCATTAACAGGCAAAACACGTGGATGCATTGTAGCATTATTTGTGGTTCCACAGAATGGGGAAAGGAAACATTATATATAACTTCGGGATCGGGTACTATTAGATCTGGCCCTTATTGTTTTGCAGCTCATAAATATATGATTAAAACTATCAATATTCATAGTGAGTTATGCACATATAGCCATTTGATATGGCTAATCATTAACATTATCATCAGGATTATCTATGGGGAATATGTTGTAGTACCATTTAGGTTTTACGGAAGTGATTGATGATGGAGTATATCTTCGAGGTGGTTTCATAGTGGATCTCCGTAAATACGGAGCCAGATAACTCAAAATATCATCAGAGTTTCACATTAGAACCAAAAATCAAGGCATGAGTGTCCTAGGGGAGACATCTACATGAATTTTATGCTTGGGAGGTTAGGGTAAGGGTTCCCTACTTTGGCATGACTTCCATGATATAACTCTTGCGTATAAGGGAAATCATTTATTGATACATGTGGAAAAGCCATTTTATATACCCGAGTGTATTAAATTACTGCATGATATACCTTGTGGTGATGGTATATGTGAGATAAATTTGATATACTCGACATATGTGAACGAGTTCCTATTATATACTTCGCGTCATGAGCTTGGTGAAGCACTAAGATGCAGGGGAATCGTTTAATATACGTCGAGGGTACTTGGCCAATGGAAGATAGGAGTCCTATCACTTATGTAAGGACATTGTCTGTCACAATTAATTATGTTGTATACTGCTACAAGTCGTCGAATAATTGAGGAAGCTAACATCTACAAAAGACGGATTTAAATTTCAAGTGGACTTCAATATTCATTCCCAACAAGGTGATTTTGGTAAAATTTTGTTTAAGTTCCATTTACAATTCATATTAAAAGTGTTGTGATATTTTGTGATTTTTTATAAATGGTTTTTATAAAAACATTTTCTTATAAAAGATTTTTTTATATAAAAGTTTTCTGATCATGTAACAGGTTTTGATTTTTGAGGTTTCCAACTTTTTCCAAAGTCTAAAGTTTTATTTTGGATCAGCACCTCTGTCGTTCAAATGACAACATATCTCGTTCGAACGACATACAGTCTCACTCAAATGACAACGTATGTCACTCGAACAATATGTATTTTAGGCTGACACATCACCGACTCAATTTCTTCTATATAATGAGTGTTAGACTATTGGTTTTAGGCGTGGAAAAGCACTACTTTTAACAGAATACTTTTTCCTAGTGTTTGAATTCTTCTCCAACCATTTAAGTTTTTCAATTCACAATCCCAATTACTTTTATGTGAGTTGTTTTTGTGGAACTCAAGACATATTTTGCTACGATTTTATGCTTCTGAACTAGATGTCATTGAAGGTATTGGGATGACAATAGGTACCTCTTGAGGTAGGTATTGGGTTAATCAACTACGTGTCGTAGGGAGTGCTGCGGTATTCCTGGGCTAATTCGAATTGTGGTTCTTGTGGTATAGCTACATGTGAACCGCTGCAAATTTCATTATAATCCGTGTAAGTGTCTTACAAATTATAGTGAAATAAAGGTTTTTTACCCAAAAGTGTTTTTCCCTAAAATCTGTGTTTTTCAGCTTAATCATAGCATGGTTTAATTTATTGATTTGATTTGACATGTAGATGCATGTTTAGGGGCTGAATAAAATTGGTGTTTAGTTTGAGAAAATTTAGACGTCCAATTAAATAAGTTTGATTTGAAAATTTTTGAATCCATTTGAATCATTATCGCACACGGTATTTTACAACTTAAGTTAACCATTCTCCATACAACTAAAAACCCATCAGAAAGTGACTCCTCAGTACGGGACAATTATAGGGTCAATTTATAATGATCGCGTAATGTAGTGTGTGAAATGCATGAATCTTATTAGTATTTTTATGGAAAGTCTTATGTATTATAAGAAGAATACGTACAACTAATAAGCATGGATCAAAACACAAAGAGGTGGGGTAAATTGATAAAATATGTGCAAGTAACATAGGGTACGTACAAGTAGACAAAAGCATGGTAAGATGTAAAATATCCGAAACATATGGATATAAACAAGTGAGATGTATATATGTACAAAGTGAGAGTAACAAGGGGATATGTGTAAGTATGTGCAAGAGATGTGAAGTATGAAGCATGTGATAATTGAAATATACGAATATATACAATTGGGAATAAGCATAGGTATATACAAGTGAAAATGAGTACGAAAATATAGATAAGTGAAGTGAAATATGGAAAATATGTACAAGTGAGTGTGAAACATGAGATATGTGCAAGTGAATAAAGCATGGATATATACAAGTGACATGAAATATGTGATATAAAATATGGTATACACATGTAATGATAAGACAAGTATGATGGATAAATGAATGTGAAAATATAACATGTGAGCATGAGAGAAAAAGAAGAGTATACAAGTGGAAACATATATACACATATAAGGAAAACGGACAAAGGATAAAAAGGAAAACAAGGCCCATAGAATAAGAGTCTTATCCTCTAAAAATCACCCCCAACGGTGTTGCCACTGTGGTCATCCCAATGCTCAATGTGAGGAGGAGGGGAAATCTCCTACGTCGCTCACATGACATTCGCAGGCTACAAAGTGCATGGACTGGCCATCGTCAAGGAGGTGAAAGTGTGTGAATCTATAGATATTGGAGTAGGCAGCCTATTTTACTCAAAATAGGCAAAAGAGGTAGCCATGTCCAAAGAGATGGAAAAAATACTACTAGTACGTGCCAAACCAAGTAATTCATGGGCTCATAGACTATGTTGCAAAATGCGAAGGTATTAGGCACCTATTCCTCCCTTTCGATCTCTCATGGGAAATACGCATGTTATTATTCTCCTAAAATCGTGTAAATATGTTTAAAAATTTGCACCGTGTGTAGAATAAAATTGTGTATATATTTGAAAAGTGTGAGGAGCGAGATCATTATATCCGCATCATGGGAAAGACGAAAAAAATAATTCTAACATTAAGACTAAAAAAATAAAAATTATGAAATAACTAGAATGTGAGCGATACACCTTATCATAACATCACTATGGAAAGAAAGTATAAATATCTGATAGAACCGAAAAAAATAACTAAACTACGGGTGGTGTGTCGAATCGTGACACACTATGAAGAAGTGAATACGCATCTCGATGGGACCACTAAAAACTTATAAAATATATAAAATTTGATAGGTGTGTTGGATCGTGACTCACTATAAGAAAATGAATACACAAGTTAACAGAACCACTAAAAAGTGAGTAACGTAAGTAAGAATTAATAAACTATTAGTGATGCACTAGATCATGACTTGCTATGAAGAGTGAGTAAACATGTCTCATGGGATCTTTAAAAGGTGGAAAAATAAGTAAGCTAACTACAGGAGTAATATAAATAGAATACTAGTAAGAATAAAGTTAAATAAGTAAATGGCGATTCAAATTCTAAGATAAACGAGGGACGCCAATGTAGCCAAAATAGGCATCAAAGTCCACCTATTTCAAAAAGGGAACAAAGTGGGGTCTATCCCATAATCTAAAATTATATTTTCTCCTTTTGGTATGTGAACAAGCGTGAAAATGTGATGAAAGTGTGAGGAAAACTCTAATTTGGGATTTATACGAGAAATCCTCTTTTGAGGTTTTTGAATTTATAAAATTAAGTTTAATGATATATAAATATTATAAATGTGCACTACACCAAATCTGTCGAATTGTCATGGTCATTGACCTTGACAAGCGACGGTCATTGACCTTGACAACTTCAGCTTGTCAAGGTCAATGACCGTGATAACTCTAGGCGAGACAACTTTTTTGTCACGGTCATTAACCGTGACAAGTTAGTTAGAATTGTCACGGTCGTGTCACGATCCCTGACAGTGACAAGCCCGTGACATTATTTAAAAAATTGTCACGGTCAATGACCATGACAAGTCCGTGGCAAGACTCTTTATCAAGGACTTGTCACGGTCAATGACCATGAAAATTCTGGGCAGAATTGAAAAAAATTATGCTGGGCAGTATGGCCACTACCACTCCTCAGCAGTATATTTGTACTTGTTATAGCAACGTTGTACCTGTTCAAACATCATATATCCAAATAAAATAGAGATAATGAAAATATAGATTCAAAATAGAGAGAATATGCATCACCATATAATCCAAACACAATTCAAATGTAATAATTTAAAACAATTCAATTCAAACTTAAATCAATGTCACTAAATGTCTGGGGTATAGTTAACGTTGAGGAGATGAGTAGGCCACACGATATACTAATTAACACATCCACTAATATACAATGTCCCTCATTGTTCGCGCAACCACAATTGGGAGTTCACCTTCCCGGGCATCACATGCGTGACGAGCACCCTGGACTCGATGTCTTGAAGCTCGCGTCCATGAACTAGTGCACCCTGGATGATATTCTGGTCCCTCAATGCCAGCCCAATCCGATGTCCATCAAATATGTCCAATATAAACACGCTTCGCCAATCAAGTGTCGACATCGGTCTGTTTAAGGGAGACAAATAGGGAAGTGGATCATCAAAGTCCGCACATCGCGGCGATGAAGCAGCGAGGTCCACATCCTCGTCCTCATCCTCCCACACCTCCTTCTCCCGCACCTCCTCCCGCACTGCCTTCTCCTTCCCTTTACCCTTACGATTTCTCCCAACAAACACCTCACGAATGAGTACATATCCTGGACCGTCGCCTCCAAACGGGACAGCTTCTCGTCATGTGAATCCACCGTTCGAGCCAACCCGGTGTCGCTCGTCTCCAATCCGATGATCCTAGATTTGGCCACCCGTGAGCTCACCCCTTGTCCTCCCCTTGCGATCAGAGCCAAGCACTTGGCTGAGTGCGTCTGTGGGCAAAGAAGCCTTGCCGGCATCAGACTGTGACTCATGCACTTCCTTAAGCTTTGCTTGAGACAACAAAAGCACATGATTAGTAAAATAAGTAAATTAAAAAATTATAACGTAATTAGCAAAAAGTAAAATGTTAGATTACTTACAATCGTGGTCGCGATGCTTGGGGACACCTCCTTGTCCTTGTCCTTCCCCTTCTTCGTCCGAAGATCCACATAAGTATCGAGCCTATGTGGCCTACCCTCAGGGCCACTCCCTGTCCCCTACAATAAAATAAGGTAAAATTAGTATCGGTCCCGCAAAGTAAAATAGTGCAGAATAATATATTTTATGTAGTTATAGCAAAATTAAACCTTACCATCATCCTATTCTCCACCTCGGCGTAAGACGTCCGGCTGGAGTAGTGCACGTCCATTTTTTTTGCCTGGTTTTCCCTTCGTGATTGGCGAGATGCCAATTGTCGTTCCCCAATCTCATTGTCAATGAACCTTTGCCATTGTGCCAATGAGATCGGCTCCTTCAGTGGGACGGATTCACGCCATTGGATAATGGACTCTTGTGTCTTCCCAAAGTACCGGGTCCGCATATTTTTCTTCCACGTCTTGTATTGCTCCCTCAACTGCTCCAAGATGGAATCGCGTAGCTTTGGATCCAGGTTAAATTGTTCATGTCCAACAAATACAATGTTAGTTGCAAATAAATATAAATATAAATATAAAATGAAATCGAAATCGAAATCGAAATTGAAATTGAAATTGAAATATTCATATAAATATAAATATAAATATATTACCTGTAGTGACACCCAAATAGCTAACTTGAGCTCATATGGCACCTCCTTCCAACTAATGTACCCTGAGTCGATGATCTTCTTTACCAGCTCGGGGGATCTCGCTAATAGCCCCGACTTATTCTCGATGGGCATCCCCAATTTGCCATATTTGGGGACACTAGGGGCCGAGGAGCCCTTGTCGCCTCCGCTACTACCGAGCCCAGACGACATCATCATAACCAGCATCATCATCCTCGCCTTAATACCTGAGGAGATATTTGCTGTAAAAAAATGTTATTAGTACATATCAAAATGAATTAAAAGAAGACATGCAAATATGTACAATTACTATAAATAAAAATGAATTGTTACTGTTAATATGTAGAAGAGTGAAACACCCCCCCTCCCCACCCACCACAAACAGCCCCCCCACTCTGCCCAACCCCCTACCCCCACCCTGCCCCAACCCCCTTCCCACCCCCACCACACACCCCACCCACCACACATGCACACACACATTTTAAAAATTGAGTTTAAGGACATATAAATACCCCCACCCCTCCCCACCACCTACCCTGCCCCATGCCCCACCCCCACCCACCACACACACACACACACACACACACACACACACACACACATGTACACTATTTACAAGTATTGTCACTGTCATTTATAAGTAATGTCACGGTCAATGACTGTGCCAAGCCCGTGATAATTATATTTGTCACGAACTTGTCACGGTCAATGACCGTGCCACCCCCTACCCCCACCCCACCCCCACCCACCACCCACAAAATTTATGGCATTTTGAAAAAAAATATTCGGGTCGTGTCCCATTTATTGTAATAATATAGGAATTGCGTGGTATATTTCCTTATTATTAGCATTATTGGATTTAATGGAATTTGTAAATATTGTTAATTAATTAATTTTCTTAAAGTGAAAGTCTTTTCCATAAATGAAAATTTGTTAATTACCTTGTATTTCTTATAAAATGCTTCAAATTTGTTAATTACCTTATATTTCTTAATACCTAGACTCCGGTCTTACCCAACGGTAGCCCAAATCCAAGTCGGTGTGTATTATTATTGTATGTGTGTGTGTATTTTATATAGTTGTATATGATTCCTCACGAACTCTAGTATGCATCAATTTTATGACATGTAATCGATCAACTATCTCATCATGACTCAATGGTAAAACACACTCGAGAGTTGGATGTATAAACACCCCCCTCCCTCCCCACACACACACAAAATAATCTATATAATTGTATAAAAACTGTAGAGGTAATGTACCACACACAAAAGCCAACCTCTTCATTGCTGATGAGGTAATGTACCTCTTACATTTGATTCCAAGGCAAGATATCTCTTACATTTGATTCCATTTCAGGTTAATATATGCAGACATTTTATTCCAACAGTTTAACATGTACATAGATAATGCGTATATGATTTTTGGTTATTATGTTTTAGGGATTATTTTTTATATGCATGAATTTTATTTGTTACGATTAATTAATCTTCAAATTTTGCAATTTCATTCGTAGAATATATTATGTTAAATAGGTCAGAACAAAAAAATAATACAATTTAGTTAAATTCGGCCACGCATCGCGTGGACTTCATGCTAGTATATATATATATATAAACTCCCCACCCCTACCCTGCCCCATGCCCCACCACCACCCTGCCCCACCCACCCAGCCACACACACACACGCACAGCCCCCCACCCACCACACACGCACACGCACATATATACACACACACATATATATACACACATTCATATATATATAAATGGAAGAGAGAGAGAGAGAGAGAGAGAGAGAGAGAGAGAGAGAGAGAGAGAGAGAGGGAAGAGACGGCAGGGGAAAAAAGAAGGGAAAGGGTTTTTTTATTGCGACATTTGTCACGGTCATTGACCGTGACAATAATTTGTCACGACCTTGTCACGGTCATTGATCGTGACACAAAACGCGTGTTTTTTGTCATGGTCATTGATCGTGACAAGGCTAAGCGCCGGAAGGGTGTCAATTTACCCATTTTGGTGTAGTGGTGATTAGTGGTGGGAGAAAACAGGAATTAACTAGAGAATGTTATAAAAGTAATGAAATATATGAAATGACACAAAATTGGCAAAGTTTGATAAAAATGGTTTAAATCTTCTAAGTTATTTAAATCCTCATTTTTGAAGGTTTTGTAATCTAGGTTTTGGGTGTAGAGGATGGTGGTCGAGTGGTGAAAAATGGTTAGGTAAAAGGATGTAACAGAATATTTTTAGGAGTGATGTAATAGGGTTATTGCATAAATTATGAGACTAAAGTATCCCGGAATGGTGAGTTCAGAGTTTCCTTAAATGGGAAACCTTAAAAGGTCAAAATCACCAAGTTGCCCATATTGGGTGTACTATTTGGCACAGGTGTTCGCATGCCTAATGAGAAGGGTGCCAGACTTGGCGGCCAATAAAATGTCACCTTCCAACAGGCAGGGGGTGTGCCAATTGGCAGGCTGAAATGGATTTTTTGGTGAAATGGTCGTAAAATGCAAATCGTAAGACTGATTTTTGCATGGCGGAGACATTTGAAAAGAGAATTAAAATATCTACAAAAGTATGTTAAGATAATCTTAGGTCATAGAGTTTTCCATAGTCAAATGGAGCTCAGAATGCATCCAGTTATTCTCCGGTCAGGTTTTTTTAGTAAAGTGGATGTAAAATTTAAATCATAAGTCCAATTTGCACACGGAATGGACCATTGGAAAGAGGATTCATAGCCCTACAAAAAAAATTTAAGATACTTTAGGGTACAAGAGCTGACCAAAGTCAAATGGAGCTTAGAAAGTGTCTACACATTTTTTATAAGGGTTTGAAGGAGGACTGGAGGTTCGAGGTCTGAATGGACTTTGTTTGGACCCTTTGGAAGAGTGTAGGGGTACAAGAATGAGGTTTCTACACAAGTAGATAAATAAATTCCTAGAATAAACTGCAAAAGGTCATTTGTCTGTATTAAGCTTCATCATGTTATATCTGAGAACTTTGAATGTCTTCCTCAAATCTGTTTGGTGATCACCTTTGTGATTTCTCTTTATGGGCATGTCATCTATGTAGACTTCCATGGTGTCACCCATCTGATATTTGAAAATATTGGTGACCAACCGCTAGTAGGTTTCTCCTGTAATTTTAATTCCAAATTTCATAATTGTATAATAAAACAATCCAAGGGCAGTGATAAACGAAGTCTTATATTGGTTGGGACCAAACAAAGGGATTTCATGATGCTTAGAGTAAGAATTTAAGAAACACATTTAGTTATGGTTTTTTTGTGGCATCGACCAACTCATCAAGCTTTGGCAAGGAAATCTATATTTGGGACAAGATTGGTTCAGGCCGGTGAAGTCTATTGACTCTCCACTTCCCATTTATCTTCTTGACTATGATTGGGTTTGAGAGACATTTAGGGTATTAAACCTCTCTAATAGACCTTTGCTATAGAGGTTTCCCAACATCCTCTTTTACTACCTTCACATTTTTGGGGGGTTATTCTGCGTGCTTTCTATGTGATCAGTGGGAATGTCAAATCTACATGAAGTTAATGAAACAATAGTACAGGAACAATCCTAGTAATATTATATGGTTGTCAAATGAACACGTCTTGAGTCTTTTTTAGTAAATATATCAGTTATTATATTTCCATGTCAATGAGTGAGCTACCAATCAGAAATATCTTCTCCGACTGAGAGTCGTTGAATATAATTTATTAAAGTGGTTCCTGATAAGCACCCAAAAGTGTACATTTTATACCCCGAATAGACGCATTTTATTTGTTAATTCTCTGCAAAACTGGACTTATGATAGCATTTTTTTTTTTTTGGAGCTCAATAAGCGTTTACGGAGTTTAAAGTGTTAATTCAGGGCAAATGCGTGACAAAAGTGGCTTAATCCCGTAACCTGAACCTTGTCTCGTACCAAAACTGAACCTAATTCGTCCACACCGAACCATGTGTGTGTGTTGAGTTTGTACTTTTATTGTTTTAGATTTTTATTTTATGTCATTTTATTTTTAGGATTTATTTTGGATTTATTTAGAATTTTCTAGGATTTATTTTCTATTTTTTCTATTTCTTTTTTATTTAGTGCAGTTTTATTTTTTGTTTTGATTTTTATTAGTTTTCAGTTTTTATTAGGATTGGTTTTTTTTAGGAATTCATTTATTTTTTATTTTTATTAGATTGTGTTTTTTTAAGATTATAGTTTTTATTTTTATTAGATTTTTAGTTTTTATTTCTTTTATTTTATTATTTGAGTTTTATTTTATTTATTAGGATTTTATTTTTTTAGTTTGTTAGTTTTAGTTTAATTTTTAGGTGCAAAAGACACACACACACTCACATACACCAAATCAATCTCACCCACTCACACCATCCTACCCACACCTCACCAACTACACCCTAACACACCCAATAATTCCCCACTCCATCTTCAACCTCCCACTTTCTCTCTCATCTCCCTCCATTAACAAACTCACACCTACCAACATTATATCCACCACCATTAATCCCACCTCACTTCCACCAAACCACCACCTACCCATCCTTAATCACCCCCTAAGTGTGACACCCCGACTAATTAAATATCGGGTAGCTACTCCTTTATTAAATTAATTCAAAATGCCAAGTTGGTCCAGTTAATAGCATCACTATCGAAAACATTTTAATGATTACTAACCACCTAGTATTTAAAAAGTAAGTTGCCAAATTTTAATTTAAGTCTGATTAACATGCAACAAGTGTAATAAAGAATAATAACACCATTCACCATAACGAAGTAAATAGAGTAACCATCACATAATGTCAATAAAGTCTGGAGGAAAAACTCCTCACTATAATCCCACAACTGAAATAAGTAAACCGAATACTAAAACAATACATGCCAAAGTCTAAAAACTGTAATGGAAAGATGTCTCTAATAGAAATGGGCAACATGCCCTACAACTGATAGATAATGAATCTGGAATCCAAGTGATAGAAGCGTCTACAAGCAAATCCCTGTATCTTCCACAAACAGCTACAGCTCGTCACCAGAATGAGTATCCTATGCATGGTGTCCTTGTGGCTGGGCACCTAAAATGGTTTTACAAAGAAAAATAGATTTGAAAGAAAACGGGTCAGAGCCCGAATGTGGAGATATTTTACAAACCTGCAAGTGCTTTAAAATCATTTAAAATATTAAATGCAAAGTACATGTTAGGACGTGCACTCACATGATATTCTCACCTCTCGTCTAACTGTGCACTCCTAACGTAAGTACCCATCTACAACGACACAAACCACTAGCTAAGTGACATCATATCTAGCTAGACTGTCATAGGTCCTACCCTTATTACTCGGTTCTATTAACATTATAACGCTCGTAATTAAATAGGGGTTTAACGTAAACTCAGATGCTCAATATGCAATATATTTCACTATCAGCTAACCCGTTATGTTTCTCGAAACAATACCGTAATTATATTCACAACATTAACATGAAGGTTCCCATTAATTTAGTGTATATTATTCACATCATAAACATACAATACAAGCACCCCGAGAACTAAGCTGCGGTGCACACATACTCAGCTATCCATCCCGGTACATCACGTACATAAGGATTACATATTCCGAATCTCTCAGGAATAGTTCACAAATAACAACATCACAAATAATGGAGGCGAACACAGTCACATCACATGGGTCACGCACATACCTACGCTCCCACGATCAGCGGACTTATTAATATCCCAATAAGTCTTTCTATGACCTATGTTCATCAAGGTAACCAGTCTAAATTCGGGCAATACAAGGATTAGAGGGCCCTAAGCGAACGCAAACCTCCCGTGATAGCAAGTATGGTAGGTATGTCATACACACAATTCATATACCAATACTAAGTAAACACACGTCTTAGTAATCCCGTAGTTTAATCGTAGTACTATTCTCATTCTCGTACCAATCTAAAATTTACACACTTTATACGATTCCGGTTTATAATCATACGCGCCATAATCTATTCTCCCGTCGTAGTAGACACTCACGTCTCAACCCAAATGGTTCATTGATTTAAATCACTCGTATATAATTTTACCCCTCATAATAACCCAAAAGTCCCAAATCTATCAATACATCATCAAAGGGATGTTAACTCTACCCTCGAACAAGTTTACGGGACTCCCAAAATCAAAACAGGCCAAAAAAGGCCCAAACTGCCAGCTCGTTAGAAGTCTCGTTCGAACGAGGTTGTTCGAACGAGATCCAGTTCGTTCGAACGAACTGTACCTTCTAACGAGATCTAGTTCGAACGAAGTTATCGAACGAAGTTCCATTTCGTTAGAAGCGACTGGTCAATTCGTTAGAAGCTCGTTCGAACGAGTTCGTTCGAACGACCTGGGGAGGGGCTTCTAACGACCTACCAGTTTCGTCCCAGATTTGTCTTAATCTCGTTTTTCACCATTTTTACTCCTCTAATCTCCTCCAAACTTAGTCCCAACCATTGTTTTAAGGTCTCTAATCAATCTTAAACATATTATAGTCACCTCCAAACACGTTTTAAAGGATTAAATCACCCTAACATCAATCAATATACAAATCTCTACACTTTTTCCCCAATTATTCAAAAACATAAACCCTAGAATTTGTAATCATCAATTAGTCCATTCTAGATCCGTTTTTGTTACATCCTACGTATACTAACACCAGAACAATTATCTCTATATGGTTATACATGCAATTTGTCCTCAATATTCAATTTCTAAATCCAATTAACATGGGTTTTCATTCATCTTTCAAGAACAATTGGAATTCTTCAATTTTCTAACATGGGAAGAACATTCTCTGAATTTAAATGTAATTAAATCACTTGCCTCTATTGTCTCTGAATTTGGTGTTGGTTTGGTGAATATTTCTACAGAATTCCTTCTCTTTCTCTCCCTCTCCAAGCTTTCTTCTCCAAAGGTGGCTATGGTGGCTAGGGTTTTCTTTGGGAAAGTTGGAAACCTAAATGATAACCTCCGTAGCTTATTGGGTCATAAGGGTTGGTTAGTGGGTTTAGTGGGTCTATTCCCAATCAGATTTACTTCTCTAATTTTCGTCATTTTTAATTCCTAAAAATACGAAATTACCAAAATACCCTTTATATTGCCGGTATGGCCTAAAAATACCCCGGAACCCAAACTACACCCCCGGCTAGTGTTTTCTGACTATCTCGACCCTTCCGGATGCGTTGACGCACTCAAAACGACCATACAGTTTATAGAATTTAAATTCACTTTTATAATTAAAATAATACACCATGACGCGGCGGTCACACTCGTCTCAACAAAATTTCTAAAATGCCGTATATCAATCTCACGACATATTTTTCACAATTCAATATTCATATAAAAACATGTATGCACATAATCAAATACCAACTCGCATCTTGTTAGTATTTTTAACCCGGATTAATTTCCAATTAATACGCATTTAATTAATTAATCCCAAAAATAAATAGCCAAAAATACGGGGTATTACATACTCCCCCCCTAATAACTGAATTTCGTCCCGAAATTTGAAACTAGAAAGTACCTGCTAAAAACAACTCTGGATAACGTTCGCGCATCTCATCCTCGTGCTCCCATGTGGACTCCTCGAAATTGTGATGTCGCCACTGAACACGCACTAACGGAACTATCTTTGACCGCAATTTCCTCTCGCTTCGGTCCAAAATAGCAATCGGCCCCTCCTCGTAGGAGCTATCCGGCTGGAGATCGATGTCCTCCACAGCAATGTGAGAATGAGCCAAATTATCTCTAAGGTATTTCCTCAGCGAGGAAATATGGAACACATCGTGAATCCGATGCAAATGCTCCGGTAACCCAAGTCTATACGCAACCGGTCCGATCCTCTCAATAATAGGAAACGGCCCCACATACCTTGGTGCCAACTCCCCTTCTTCCCGAAATGCATAATCCCCTTCATAGGAGATACCCTGAGCAAAACCTGGTCCCCTACTTGGAACTCCCTGAAAAATCTCTTCGCATCAGCATAACTCTTCTGCCTGTCTTAAGCTACCCGAATGCGACTCCGAATCAACTCAATCCTTGCCGAAGTATCCTGAATCACTTCCGGCCCAAGTAGTTTGTTGTCCCCCACCTCTAACCAACATGCTGGGGAACGACAAGGCCTACTGTACAATGCCTCAAACGGAGCCATGCCAATAGTGAACTGATAGGAGTTGTTATAAGCAAACTCCACCAGTGGTAGGTACTGCTCCCACCCACCCCCAAAGTCAATAATGCACATGCGTAGCATGTCCTCCAACATCTGATTTGTGCGCTCGGTCTGCCCATCGGTCTGCGGATGATAAGCCGTACTCAACTGCAATTCTGTGCCCATGGCCTCCTGGAAACTCTCCCAAAACCTCGAAATAAATATCTTGTCTCTGTCAGACATGATATTTAGGGGCACACCGTGAAGTCTCACAACCTCTGAAATGAAGAGCTGGGCATACTGTCCCGTAGTGTAGTCAGTCCTTACGGGTAAAAAGTGAGCGACTTTGGACAACCTGTCCACAATTACCCAAACGGAGTCGTGACCCCTCTGCGACGTAGGCAACCCCATGATAAAGTCCATGGATATGCTCTCCCACATCCACACGGGGACCTCCAACGGCTATAGCAGTCCTGCCGGTCTCTGATGATCCACTTTTACAAGCTGACAAGTGGCGCATTTCGAAACGAACTCATCGATATCTCTCTTCATACCGCTCCACTAATACTGGCGTCTCATGTCTTAGTACATTTTGTCCCCTCCGGGATGCACCGCGAACCGTGAGCCGTGCGACTCTGCCATCACCTCGTGTAGCAACATCTCCCCTTCTGGAACTACCAATCTCCCATTGAAGCATAATCCCCCGTCTGAGCTAACGGTATAGGACTCGGCTCCCTCTGCTAGTAATCGAAATATCTTCTCCTGACAGAACGAGTCATTAGCCTGTGCCCGTACTACCTTCGTGACAATCTGCGGTGTAACAGTCATCACAGACATGAAAGATCGGGCCACTGCATCCTGGTATCCCAATTCCTTCCACTTTGCCTTCCACACCTCTGCCACCTCATCTGCTGGTCTACGGCTCAACGCGTCTGCTACCACGTTAGCCTGCTTGGGTGATACTGGATATCGAACTGGTAGTCTTTCACAAACTCAAGCCACCTACGCTGCCGCATATTTAACTCCTTCTGCGTGAACTGGTACTGTAGGGACTTGTGGTCCGTGAATAGTTGGAACTTCTCCCCCAAAAGATAGTGCCTCCAAATCCGTAGGGCAAATACCACTGCCGCCAACTCCAAATCATGCGTGGGGTAATTCTTCTCATGAGTCTTAAGCTTACGGGAAGCATAAGCTATGGCCTGTCTCTGCTGCCGCAATACACCTCCAAGTCCTTGCAAAGACGCGTCGGTGTAAACCAAATACTCAACTCCCGGTCTCGGCAATGCTAACACAGGTGCTGAGGTCAATTTATCCTTCAATTCATCGAATGCCAACTGACAGCCATCACTCCAGATGAATGGCACACCCTTACGAGTCAGATGTGTCAAAGGACCTTCTATCTTGGAGAAACCCCGAATAAACCTCCTGTAGTATCCTGCTAGACCCAAGAAACTACGAATCTCCGTTGGTGTCGTGGGTTGTCCCCACTCCCTCACTGCGGATACTTTCCCCGGATCAACAGATATTCCCCGGTCGGAAATAATGAGTCCCAAAAACTGGACCTCCTTCAGCCAAAAACTGCATTTCTCATATTTTTCATACAACTCGTTCTGACGAAGTGTCTGCAAAACCTGCCTCAAATGCTCGGCGTGATCCTCCTCTGTCTAGGAGTAAACCAGAATATCATCGATGAAGATAATGACAAACTGATCTAGGAAATCCCTGAACACTTTGGTCATCAAGTCCATAAACACAGCTGGAGCGTTGGTCAAACCAAAAGGCATAACCCAAAACTCGTAAGAACCATATCTCGAAGAGAACGCGGTCTTCGAGACATCCTCCTCTCGGATACGTAACTGATGGTATCCCGATCTCAAATCAATCTTCGAGAAGAAAGAAGCTCCTCTCAACTGGTCGAATAAGTCATCGATTCGAGGCAACGGATACTTATTCCATATCGTGACTTTATTCAACTCTCGGTAGTCCACACACAATATCAGTGAACCGTCCCTCTTATTCACAAACAAAACTGGAGCGCCCCAAGGTGAGGTACTCCTGCGAATAAAGCCCTGACCTAACAGCTGCTCTATCTGATCCCGTAACTCCCTCATCTCAGCTGGAGCCATACGGTACGGTGCGCGTGCTATAGGTCTCGTACCCGGTAGCAAATCTATAACAAAGTCTATCTCTCGACTGGGGGGTAAGCCTGGTATCTCCTGAAACACATCTGAATACTCCCTGACTACTGGGATAGAATCTAAAGGAATCACTATCTCCTTAGAGGTATCCTCCTCAAAGTAATACAGATGAGCGGTCGATCCTCCATCTGGGCGAGGCATCGCCACTACAAACATCTCTTGCCCCGGAATGGCAAAAACAATGCTCCCGCTGAAGCAATCAATCATGGCCCTATAAGCTACGAGCCAATCCATACCGATAATCACATCGTGAACATGCATATCTAATACCAACATGTCTACAGGTAATACCAAACCACCAATCTCTACCCCCACTCCCCGGCATATAAAGAAAATAAGTGACCCACTCCCCAATGGTGAGTCGACACAAGTCACTGTGCTCTCTGCCGTAGCTAACAATCCTAAAGCTTTCGCAAAGTGTGTAGCTATAAAATAATGTGTAGCCCCCGTATCAAACAATACCCGACCCATAGTGCCATGAATAGGAAACGTACCCTCAATCGCGGGCGGTGGCTGTGGAACTGCAGCCTGGTGGACGTTATAGACACGTCCATACTGTAGCTGCCCCTGCTGAGCTGGGACTGCTGGAATGGGTGGCAATGCTGCCATCTGTGGCGGTCCGGGGAGAGCAGCGGGAAACATAGGCCTCTGTGGCTCCTGGCGAGCACCCTGCTGCTGCCGCTGTGGGGCCCTGCCCCTATCAGGAAAATCCTGTCGCTTATGGCCAGTTTTGCCACAAACAAAACACTTCCCTGGGAAGTTCCCTCCTCTCGGCCCCTGCTGTCCCCGGCCCTGGTGGCCGTTACCGTTCCTCCCTTGGCCTTGCTGGCCCTGGTGAAACTGCTGCCCATTCTGCCCCTGTTGGCCCTGATGGCCGTTTGGACCCTGATGGCCCTGACGGAAACCTCCCTGTCCCTATTTGTAGTTCCCTGATCGGAACCTCTTCTGATCCCCCTGTTGCGAACCGTGCTCACCTTGTCTCTGCCCCTGGACAGATTGTGCCCCGCCGGCACCATGTCCTCCTGTCCTGCCCTGATGGCTAGACTTTCCTGACCTCTTTCCCTCGGCCATATGAAAGCGGTGGTCCTGGCAGTGTAACAGAGCAGTGTTAACCACATCAGAATACGTGGCCAACGAAAGGTTTCCTAACAGGTGCTGACGGATCCTCCATGTCAACCCGTCCGTGAACTTCTCAATCTTCTTCTTCTCTGTTGGTATCTCATCTGGAACGATATTCAACAGATTCGTGAACTCGGCCTCATACTCGGCCACGGTCTTACCCTCTTGCCTCAGATTCATCAGTTTCCTCCTCATTTCCGTGTGAACAGCCTACGGAAAGTACTAGCCGTCAAACCGCACCCAGACTTCCTGAATAGTGAGAGTATCCCTCTCCTCCATGGTGGTAATAGACTCCCACCACTACAGTGCAGATCCAACTAGATTGAAAGTAGCTAGCACTTACTTCTGGACGTCTGTGCCTTCATACATCCTTAAGTGCCTCTGCATATCCTTCCTCCACTGGCTCGAGACTACCACATCTGAGCTACCTTTAAACTCTGGCGGATGCGCTTTCTGAAAAGCATCACGTACACGCTCCCAAGCAGATGGGAATGCATTTGCCTGTACTGGCGCGGCAACCGGCGCCTGAGGTGGTGCCTACTGAACAACGGCAATTGCGGCATTTATCGCTTGGGCTACTATAGCTGCAACCTCAGCGGCGTTCATCATGCCCTGAACTGGAGCGGGCTCGGGTTCGGGCGTTGCATCCCTGGGAACTCGTCGTGCACGTCGTGGAGGCATCTGAAATAAGAACAAAGTTTATAAGTTTGCTGTTTATAAACTTAAAATAGCTGAAGAACGAAGCATACACAAAAAGAGTACAACAGTCCTAAAATATAGGGCTCTATATCAAAGAAACTTAGCGGAAACATAATAAGCCATCAGATCCTAAAGGACACTAGAACCTGATGCTCTGATACCACCTGTGACACCCCGACTAATTAAATACCGGGTAGCTACTCCTTTATTAAATTAATTCAAAATGCCAAGTTGGTCCAGTTAATAGCATCACTGTCGAAAACATTTTAATGATTACTAACCACCTAGTATTTAAAAAGTAAGTTGCCAAATTTTAATTTAAGTCTGATTAACATGTAACAAGTGTAATGAAGAATAATAACACCATTCACCATAACGAAGTAAATAGAGTAACCATCACATAATGTCAATAAAGTCTGGAGAAAAAACTCCTCACTACAATCCCACAACTGAAATAAGTAAACCGAATACTAAAACAATACATGCCAAAGTCTGATAACTGTAATGGAAAGATGTCTCTAATAGAAATGGGCAACATGCCCTAGAACTGATAGATAATGAATCTGGAATCCAAGTGATAGAAGCGTCTACAAGCAAATCCCTGTAGCTTCCACAAACAGCTACAGCTCGTCACCAGAATGAGTATCCTATGCATGGTGTCCTTGTGGCTGGGCACCTAAAATGGTTTTACAAAGAAAAATAGATTTGAAAGCAAACGTGTCAGAGCCCGAATGTGGAGATATTTTAAAAACCTGCAAGTGCTTTAAAATCATTTAAAATATTAAATGCAAAGTACATGTTAGGACGTGCACTCACATGATATTCTCACCTCTCGTCTAACTGTGCACTCCTAACGTAAGTACCCATCTACAACGACACAAACCACTAGCTAGGAGACATCATATCTAGCTAGACTGTCATAGGTCCTACCCTTATTACTCGGTTCTATTAACATTATAACGCTCGTAATTAAATAGGGGTTTAACGTAAACTCAGATGCTCAATATGCAATATATTTCACTATCAGCTAACCCGTTATGTTTCTCGAAACAATACCGTAATTATATTCATAACATTAACATGAAGGTTCCCATTAATTAAGTGTATATTATTCACATCATAAATATACAATACAAGCACCCCGAGAACTAAGCTGCGGTGCACACATACTCAGCTATCCATCCCGGTACATCACGTACATAAGGATTACATATTCCGAGTCTCTCAGGAATAGTTCACAAATAACAACATCACAAATAATGGAGGCGAACACAGTCACATCACATGGGTCACGCACATACCTACACTCCCACGATCAGCCGACTTATTAATATCCCAATAAGTCTTTCTATGACCTATGTTCATCAAGGTAACCAGTCTAAATCCGAGCAACACAAGGATTAGAGGGCCCTAAGCGAACGCAAACCTCCCGTGATAGCAAGTATGGTAGGTATGTCATACACACAATTCATATACCAATACTAAGTAAACACACGTCTTAGTAATCCCGTAGTTTAATCGTCGTACTATTCTCATTCTCGTACCAATCTATAATTTACACACTTTATACGATTCCGGTTTATAATCATACGCGCCATAATCTATTCTCCCATCGTAGTAGACACTCACGCCTCAACCCAAATGGTTCATTGATTTAAATCACTCGTATATAATTTTAACCCTCATAATAACCCAAAAGTCCCAAATCTATCAATACATCACCAAAGGGATGTTAACTCTACCCTCGAACAAGTTTACGGGACTCCCAAAATCAAAATAGGCCAAAAAGGCCCAAACTGCCAGCTCGTTAGAAGTCTCGTTCAAACGAAGATGTTCGAACGAGATCAAACTGTCAACTCGTTAGAAGTCTCGTTCGAACGAGGCTGTTCGAACGAGATCCATTTCGTTCGAACGAACTGTACCTTCTAACAAGATCTCGTTCGAATGAAGTTATCGAACAAATTTCCCTTTCGTTAGAAGCGACTGGTCAATTCGTTAGAAGCTCGTTCGAACGAGTTCGTTCGAACGACCTGGGAGGGGCTTCTAACGACCTACCAGTTTCATCCCAGATTTGTCTTAATCTCGTTTTTCACCATTTTTACTCCTCAAATCTCCTCCAAACTTAGTCCCAACCATTGTTTTAAGGTCTCTAATCAATCTTAAACATATTATAGTCACCTCATAACACGTTTTAAAGGATTAAATCACTCTAACATCAATCAATATACAAATCTCTACACTTTTTCCCCAATTATTCAAGAACATAAACCCTAGAATTTGTAATCATCAATTAGTCCATTCTAGATCCGTTTTTGTTAGATCCTACGTATACTAACACCAGAACAATCATCTCTATATGGTTCTACATGCAATTTGTCCTCAATATTCAATTTCTAAATCCAATTAACATGGGTTTTCATTCATCTTTCAAGAACAATTGGAATTCTTAAATTTTCTAACATGGGAAGAACATTCTCTGAATTTAAATGTAATTAAATCACTTGCCTCGATTGTCTCTGAATTTGGTGTTGGTTTGGTGAAGATTTCTGCAGAATTCCTTCTCTTTCTCTCCCTCTCCAAGCTTTCTTCTCCAAAGGTGGCTATGGTGGCTAGGGTTTTCTTTGGGAAAGTTGGAAACCTAAATGATAACCTTCGTAGCTTATTGGGTCATTAAGGGTTTGTTAGTGGGTTTAGTGGGTCTATTCCCAATCAGATTTACTTCTCTAATTTTCGTCATTTTTAATTCCTAAAAATACGAAATTACCAAAATACCCTTTATATTGCCGGTATGGCCTAAAAATACCCCGGAACCAAAACTACACCCCCGGCTATTGTTTTCTGACTATCTCGACCATTCCGGACGCGTTGGCGCACTCAAAACGACCATACGGTTTATAGAATTTAAATTCACTTTTATAATTAAAATAATACACCATGACGCGGCGGTCACACGCGCCTCAACAAAATTTATAAAATGCCGTATATCAATCTCACGACAAATTTTTCATAATTCAATATTCATATAAAAACATGTATGCACATAATCAAATACCAACTCGCATCTCGTTAGTATTTTTAACCCGGATTAATTTCCAATTAATATGCATTTAATTAATTAATCCCAAAAATAAATAGCCAAAAATACGGGGTATTACACTAAGACCACGTGACCTCATACCTCTGTTGTCCAACCCGCGTCCCTGCTCTGGGCAAGCCATATCCGGCCAGCAAAATCAGACCCGTCGGTGACGAACCCATCCTCGGCCAATCGCTTATCCGGTGATACTCGAACCCAACACTCGCGAACCCAAACCCGATCCCAACTCAGAGCTTTCTTACCCGACCCCTTCCAACCCACCGCCACCAACACCCAACCCGATTTCTACCATTGGACATGTCAAAGGAAAACAATCCCATTTCTAATTTAACCCATTTTAACCCCTCACCCAAATCGTTTTTATCACCTGCTTAAAACCGAGCCAAAACCAACTTCACTCATTAAGTCAACACGATTTTGTAACCTGCCAATAAACCAAAAGACAATTCAAAATTCCACATATACCTTTTACCCCTTTTAAACCTTTATTCCTAAAATTCCCTCACATGCCCCCACTTCTCACATGTTCATTCTCTCACCCAAATCATATTGTTATTTCACTCAACACACATGCACACATATGTGCATTGTCCAAAAATACCCCTATCCTGTTCCACCTATAAATGCAAGACTTGGTGCCATTGAAGAAACATCTCCAACTCAATTTTTAACTCTTGTGTGATAAATTTTTCTACACTCCTCAATAAAGAGTATTTGCATTTTTAGTAAATATCTCAATATAGAGGTGTGTAGTGAAATTTATCTCTAGGATGAATTCAACCCCACACCTCTATAATGATTTTTTTGCATTTTTAGCAATTATTTCAAAATAGATTAATGTAGTTGAATTCATCCCTTATGGGAGGTAAATTCTAATCCATTCCTTTATTTTGAGATTTTGCATTTTTAGGAATTATCTCAATATAAAGTAATGATCTAGAATTTATTTCTTTGGATGATTTCTAATGTATAATTTTATAATGTTAGGATTTGTATTTTTAGCAAATCTCTTTTATTATTTAATTGTCCATTATGAATTCATCCATTATCCTTTTTTTTTTGTAGTTTTTATTTTAGATTCAATAAATACATTAGTGAAGGATTGTTCTTGAGGGAATTTGGATGTATAATTGAAGAGTTACTCCAATTCAAATACAAATGGGTTTGATCTATTCCTCTTTAATTTCTCTTCATTTAATCCTCACATGCTCTTATTGTTTATTTTTTTTATTTTTGGATGATGATTATTGAGGGCTAATCTCCCATTCATGGGATGTATTTTGGAGACCTCATGAGTCCAATTTAGTTAGTTTACTTTTTAGCATAATTTTGTTTATATCCTATTCTCTAATTAGATTTTACATCTTAGTTAGTACTTTAAAAATTAGTATATAGTTAGTTAATTAATAATCCCTTGAAAAATCCCTAAAAAATATAAAAAGCAAAAATTGAAAAATAATAATAAAATGCAAATGAATCTATATATGTCCTCTCTAATTTTGTGTTTAATCCTTAGATATGCATTGATACCTCACTTATCGTTGTATTCTAGTTTTGTTCTACTTTTATAGGTTTGCAAAGATTTTTGATGGAAAGAGGAATTGCACAACGACAAATACAATAGAGAAGCATTTTTTTCTATTTATTAGTTCCATAATTACGTCTATGGGGGCCACCCTTATTTACTCCACCCTAGGTCTCCCATACATTAACTGCTATTTGGAGAGACAATACCTTATGTGATTGACTCTTTTATGACCACCTTTTCTTTCTTGGATATGATGATAGTGATAAAATAATGTCAAGCAACATCCTCATTTCCCTTATCTCTAATATCCTCCGGTCGGTGATGCATTTAAACTTCTGGTTGTAGGCGTAGGGGTTAACCTTCATCACATGGAGAAAACCCCATCCCAATATAGTTTTGTAGGGGGATTAACTGTCTATAACTAAGAATTCTATCGACCTTGATACATTCCAAATTTTCACTAGCAGCACCACCTTCCCCTGGGGCATAGTCATCTTCCCAATAAAGCAAACCAAAGGAATGGTATCTTCCTTGAGATCCTTTATTTTGAGATTGAGCTTGTTAATGAGTTTTAGATACATAACCTTCAAGGAAATTCCACTAGTATCTTATCCACATCCTAGCTGGTTAACCTAAGAGCGATTACTAGTGCATCATGATGTGTGGTTCTGACTCTGATTATGTTCTCATTGATAAAAACAATGTGCTTCTTATAATGAATGTCTTCTGATCATTGAATTTTACCATTTTAAGTTTTAGATAGATCAATCTAAATATATTACATGACTATAGTAATTTTCTTTAGTTCTATTTGCACAACAGTGCCTTGAATCTAATTTGGACTTGAGGCTTTATGAATGGATGTAAACTCATGTTCAACCTCTTCGTTGTCTAAGATGTTATCATGCTTCTGATCTTAATCCACGGTGACCTTCACGTTCTTCTCTTGTACATAGTCATCCAGGTGTCCTACCTTTGAAATCTCTTCCAGTTGTGATTTGAGAGCCTTATTTTCTCTGTTTTATTCCCATGCACCTTGCGATAAGAACATATCAGGGTAGTGTTTCTCTTCAATTGATCTTCTGTCGTCTTCTTTGGCCGTTTGAAATATTTATGGTGCTTTACTTTGTTCAATATCTTATATATTGACTCTTTTAACACATTATTCATGCCTCGATCGGCTTTGTGGGGTGATATTTGTTATCTCCCTTTTAATATTCTTTCAATCTTTTGTACCCTTGTTGGGGGCATTCTCTTTATCTCCATTCTCACTTGACTTTGGCCGACCATTATTGTGTTGGGTTCCATCCATTATATCTTTAACTTTTATGAACTTCTCAATCCTCAACATAAGATTGTCAATAGTGTTGGCGTCCTTCTTCTTGTGGTACTAGTGAAACAAAAATCTTCTCAACAAGATGATCTTGAACTAATCTATAACCACATTTTTAACACAATCCTCCAATTTGTTATAGATTTCCCAATATATCTGGGCGTATTCACGACAGGTCTCCTAGGGATTTTTGTATAGTGAGGAGTGAATCCATCCTCTTTCGATATGACATGCTAGTAAGAAATCAAGCGATGAAGTCCATCGCAAGTTGATTGAAATTGGCGATCAACCTGTGTGGTAACTTTGCAAACCACTTATGTGTTAGGTCTTCCAAGACGGATAGAAAAATACAGTACATGAGGGATTTATTATAATGCTCTAGGAGGTCATAGCATGTCAGTACTGGCATACATGGTCCATGGGGTCAGACTTCCCATTATAGGTCTTTAACCTTAGGATAATAAACTTTTGGGGAGGTCTGAAGTCTTTGATCGTCCTTGAGAAATCATTTGACTTATAAGACCCTCCTAGATTGTTCCTTAGTGGATCTCTCAACTCTATGAGAATAGTGTTCATCCATCTCTTATCGAAATATATTCCAGCGACCATGCTTATTATGATGATACCCTTCACGTTCCATTTTATTCAGTGGTCTCCTCTTCTTAGAGTGGTCCTAATTACGTCATGAAGTCCTTGATCGAATGAGATGCTTGCTCTCATGAGGGCAAGTGGTATGGGCGCCACATTTTCATTTATCCTAGTGCAGCTCTTGCTTCATTATTTATAGGAAATGTTTTAGGCAAGCATTCTCATCTTATTGGTGTTTCAAGGCGTACTCTGATTGATGGAGTCGTCACTTATAGGCATCTACAATTTGTGATATTTGTTTGGATAATGAATGTTTATTGATCTCCACAGTCTTCTCTTCATGTGGACGATAATGCGAGCTAAGAGTATTATGACTCGTGTTAGGATGAACTTTATACCTAACCCTAGGTGCTTCAGGTCCATTCTGATCCTTTTGAGGGTTTTTGTGGGGTGTAAGGCAGTGATTGTGTGAATAAGGCATAGTTACTCGTTGGCTTTTATTGATTGAGAAAAGGAAATAATTTCCTATATATAGATCCAATTATAGGTGCTAAAATATTTTTGTTATAAATTCAGCACAATTCAAGTTGAGCAAGGTAAATAATCATGATAACACAAGAATATGGTCTGTACGTGGTTCGACAATGTGTCTACATCCACAGGTTCATTTTCTCTCTTCGTGGATTGATTATTGATGATAAATATTACCTGACCCTTTTCTTAGGGGTGTGGGTTACATTTATAGAGAACATGGATATATTGAGTCGTGTGTGACTCCATGACCTTCGAAATCTATCCTAACTTGATCGGTTGAATCTAATTCCAATTTTTCCCCTGATCATCCTTCATCCATTCTTATTTATTTGAATTTTGATCGCTATCAAGTGAGATGGACACGCATCACTTGTCATGGTTGGTTGGATAATTCCCCCATAACTTTAAAAACAAAATAGGCACCAATGTTATAGATGTATGGATTTTAAATCAACAATAATGTATAAATAATGGAAGCACCAAATTGACACACTATTTGGACAATGTGTTCAACTTGTGTAGCATGTGTTAAATATATGGAAATTAAAGGTGTGTGCAATCAAAATATATGTGTCACATATATAGATATTGATAATTGAAGCATATGTGATATTGTTTTAAATATGCATATATGTCATATAAAGACATTTGAAATTTAATTATTTTTGGAATAATGCAAGGATTGATCAAGGGAGCATGAAAATTGTGTATTAATTGTGACTTACAAGTGTGAATGTGTCGTGTTATGATGTGGTTGTTCAAAGACTCATTTTTTTCTAAATGTTAATGGATTTGAGTGTGAAAGGGGTTGAATTGATGTGTTCTAGTGTATCTTTTTAAGTCATTGTTATATCATTTTATTATGGATATTCAAGTGTTTCTTATCACTATTTATGTCTTAATATGATTGTATGTATGATTTCATTATACGATGTTTTCATCATTTTTTTAATTTTTCCTAATTACATCATTAACTTTTCAAAAATATTTTTATTTCTCCAAATTTCTCATGTGTTGTGAAAATGTGTGTATACCAAGATTTTTGTTATATTTTGAAACTCTTTTTCCCTAATGGGATTTTTCTGGTTGTGAACAATTTTTCTTTTTCACATTTTATTTGAAATGTTGTAATGTTGTGAAAATGCATGAGAATGAAAATTCATGAAATAAAAGATTTTTTTTCCAATGAGATGTTGAATTTACATACATTATAAGATCATTGGGAGTGAAATGTTATGTTCAAAATTTGACTACTCAGTGTGACTTTTCTAATTTTAGTAGACTATTTCAATTTGAGTTAACTTAAATGGGGTTTCGCAAAACAAAAATATTTGTGTTATGAGGTAATATTGTGTTTGTTTATTTGGGAAAATCCATTTGTGAATCATTCTTCAAATTTTTAATTGTTGTAAATCATAAGGTTACTATCATGCAAGTCAAAAGTGTATCACGAAATTATGTTTTGCAAAAGCCACGTGGGTTTAATATGATATTCTAAAAATTTTAAGTTAATGTAAATTTTTTGAGTGATAATAAGTTGTGTAAAAACATTTTCTCATAATTGTTCTCTTTTGTTAAAATCTATTGTGCATGTTTTCGTGTGATTTTTCTGAATATATCAATAGCATTGTGTGTACAGTCATGTGGCACGGTATCATGTATGTTTTGGTGTAAAGTTTTTTAACCATTATTAAATGTCAATTATTTATGAGTATCAAACGTGTATGTGTATACAAACAAAAGTCATAAAAAATCATATGTGGCATATTTAAAATATTATGACTTATCATATAAATAACTTCAAGTAAAATATATTTTCAAGTGAGACATATTAACACACTACAATAAATATATGTGGCAGTTTAGACAACACTTTTTCAAAATGTTATTTTTCTCGAATAATTTCAAAGAACCTATTTTCGCTCACATGAACATTATCTATTTCAACAACATGTCATTTTCTTTACAAGTTATTTTCTGTTTTTTCACAAGAAGCTTCTATCATCCACCAATTACCATTTTGTATCAAAGATCATTTTCCAAATATCAATTTTTTTAGATTCATTTTTATCTTTCCAACACTATTTTTGAAAAATTTAAAAACTTATTTTTCAGACCGGATATCAATTTTCAAAACTACTCCTTAGGAATATGATCAGTACACAAAAATATACTTTAAAAAATAAGTCTAATTAAGCTAGGCTTTGATACCAATTGTTGGAAATTATCCCAAGAGAGGGGTGAATTGGACATTTGTAATTTATTTAACCTTTATCAAATTAAAAGTTATTTACATTTTAACAAATTATTTTATACTTTTTGATATAATGATTTCTTGTTTAGATTTTGTCTAGCATTTGTTTTTCTCTGAGACCATAATCACGAAGCATTTGTCTAATCCATAATAATTGAGCACAACAACTACCATCTGCTATATATTCAGATTCTGCGCTAGATGATGAAATGCAATTAGGTTTCTTACACGGCCAACCTACGATATTATTGCCTACGAAGTAGCATGTACCAGAAGTGCTCTTACTATTGTCAGAACACCGAGCCCAACCAGAATCGGTGTATCCTATAATGGAACTAGTTGTATCATTTGTGTACCACATACCAAATTTAAAAGTACCCTTAATATATTTAATAATTCTTTTTACACTTAATAAGTGAGATTATTTAGGGTTACTTTGATATCTAGAACAGATACACACGATGAAGGATATGTCGGGTCGAGATGTGGTAAGATACAGCAAACTCCCTATCATACTTCTATATAGAGTGGGAGCAACACTTTTCCCATTATCATCCTTAGAAAGTTTTATTGAAGTACTCATGGGGTTTCTAGAAGTTTTCGCATTTTCTAAGACGAATTTTTTTAAATAAATCTAGAGCATACTTGGATCGAGAAATAAAAAGACCATCACGGCATTGTTTTACTTGTAAACCCAAAAAATATTGTAGTTCACCCATTAGAGACATCTAAAATTCTGTATGCATGATATCAGAAAAATTCTCTACTTGTTTAGGACAGGTGGAACCGAAAATAATATCGTCCACATATACTTGCACGATTAAGACATGTTGATTTTCCTTTCTAACAAACAATGTTTGATCGTTTCCTCTATGAATAAAATTGTGAGACACTAAAAAGGTAGACAGTCTCTCATACTAAGCTCTAGAAGCTTATTTCAAGCCGTATAAGGCTTTCTTAAGCTTAAAGACGTGGTCCGGGTGTAAAGGATCGACAAATCCTTTGGGTTGTTCTACATAGATTTCTTCAGAGAAAATTTCATCTAAGAAAGCGGATTTAACATCCATTTGGAATAATTTAAATTGCATATGACAAGAAATTGCAAGGAGGAGACGAACTGATTCCAGACGAGTAACAGGTGCAAAATTTTTGTCGAAATCAGTTCCCTCAATCTGGGAGTATCCTTATGCAACCAACCTAGATTTATTTCTAATGACCTCCTCATTTTCATCAGTTTTGTTTTTAAAAATCTATCTTGTGCCAATAACCTTCGAATCTTTTGGACTAGGAACCATATTCCCAACATCGTGACTCTTAAATTGAATTAGCTCTTCTTGTATACAATTTATCCAAAATGAGTCAGTAAGGGCATCATTCACATTTTTAGGTTCCTCAAGCGAAACAAAATAAGAAAGTGTGCCACTTGTGGAAGTTGGGATCTAGTTGTAACTGATTCCATAGGATTGCCGACAACGGTTTCAGTGGGATGATCTTTAGAAACCCAAGTGGGTACAGATGGATTCTCAGGTGGCAGTGAATCAGTTTCATCTTGAGGATCAGGGGATAAAACAGGTTCATCGTCATCAAATGTTACCGGTTGATTGTCACTACTCCTAACACTTGTGTCATCTATAATTACATTAATTGATTCCATAATAGTTTTGGTTCTATAGTTGAACACACGCAAAGCCCTACTATTTGGGTAATAGCCAAGAAAAACTCCCTTTTCTCCTCGGGTATCAAATTTTGAAAGATGCTCGTTATCTTTGTAGATATAGCGGATACTACCGAAGGTTTTAAAATATTTCAAGTTTGTCTTTTTATGGAACCATAACTCGTAAGATGTTTCTTTGGAACATTTTCTGAGGTAGATACGATTAATAATGTGACACGCGGTTTGGACAACTTTAAGCCAAAAATATTTAGGCAGATTCTTAGCATGTAACATACCCCTAGACATTACTTGTAAAGTCCTATTCTTACGTTCAGCTATACCATTCTTCTGCGGAGTTTTGGGATCGCTAAACTCATGTTTATAGCCATTAGCTACACAATACTCAGAAATTCCAGATTCCTTGAACTCTCCACCTCTATCGCTCCTAATTCGACATATCTGGGTATCCTTCTCATTTTCAATTTTCAGGATGATTCTTAAGAATTCATTGAAGGTATATGATTTATGTTTCATAAAGGCTACCCATGTATATCTCGTATAGTCGTCCATTATAACTAGGATTTAAGAGTTTTCGCAGAAACTAACAGTTCTTAAAGGACCCATGAGGTCCGTGTGGATAAGTTCTTGAGGCTTAGTTGTAATAGCACCTTTAACTTTCTTTTGTAGGGATTTACTTATTTTGCCTTCCTGACAAGGTCCACATACAGGAGTAAAAGAATTTTTAATTTTTGGCAAACCTCTAACTATCTCTTGGGAACTCAATCTTCAAAGGTTATCATAATTTTTGTGTCCCAATTTATTATGCTATAGATCAGAATCCTCTAATCTGGAAACATTGCAAGATTCAGAATTGGGGATTACATTGTAACAATTTTTTGGGGTTCTGTTTCCTATTAAGATACAATTACCTTTTTCATCAATAAGTTTGCCATCATTTTTTAAAAAGGTAACTGAGTGATTAGAGCCAAAAAATTGTGATATGCTTAAGAGATTGGATTTAAGACCTCTAACTAAGAGAGCATCATTCAGTTCAAGGTGCCCTTGCTCACTCAATGTTCCTTTACCTATAATTTGAGAAGAAATACCATATCCAAACATGAAACTGCCTCCAAGGAAGTCTGTCTTGTTCTTCAATTTGGTTTTATCCCCGTTCATATGTCTAGAATATCCGAAGTCTAAATACCATCCATTTGAAGTGCTTTATGCCTTTAAAGCAGAAATGACAATGTTGCACTTGAGCTGGGGTAGTAAATCATCTTTTCTAATCAAAATAGGCCTAGTTTTAAAAAATTTGTGGCCTTTTGATTCAGAAAATATTTAAGGGGTATTTCTAAATGATTTTTTCTTAGTCTTGGACCCTCCCTTTTTCTTTTTATAGTTAGAGTTGTTTGTGACCTATCTAGGAAGTATATAAGTAATTCTGGATTTCCTAGAATAGTTAAAGTTTTGGTAGGTAGGAGTGTATGTCCTTTTCTGGAAACACTCATCAAGAGTATGGCAAAAAATATCACAATAGGAACAGTACTGATGAGTATAGGGCTTGACTTTCTTACTAAAGCCTTTGAAAAATAGCTTAATCTATTGGTTACAGTAGTCCAGTCATCATTAGATTTAGGTTTCTATCTTTGGTCTCTAGCAAAAGGACAAACATATTTGGTTTGACTGTTTGGTTTCAACTATTATACTCATTAAGTGTTGATTGAGAGACATTGAGACTAGGTTCACCTTTTTGAACATTTTGAGAAGTTTGACCTTGTTTTATAAAAGCAACATTTTCAAGAGAAACTTTAGTCTTACTTATGTGCACTATTTCTCCAAAACCTAGGCCAGACTTATCTTCAGAGTTGAATTTGCTTCCAGTAAAAAAAAATTCATAAGTCTTGGTTTGTGTTTCAAAGTGTTGGCATTTTTAAACACATTTTAAACCTTTTGATTTGACTCTTCTTGTTCAATAAGGGTTGCCTTGTATTTTTGTTCAAATTCATAGTTCTTTTGAATCAAAGAATTTATTCTCAAGATGTAATTCTCAATCTCAGTCTCATGAGAAACACATTGGGCAGTATAACCTTTAGTGTTCTTCTTAATGGTTTGATTAAGTAAATCGATATGCCCACTTAAGGTTTTTATCATCTTTTCTAGGGGAGCACTCTTCTTAACCATTTATTTGTATAATTCATGTAAATCAGGAAAATCATCATCAGACTCACTATGTGCATCGTGTGAATTGTCCTATATATTTTTGATAGGTTCTTTACTCACACACAGGTTCAATTCGTCATCAACACTCTCACTTTGACTCACGCACAATCTTTCAGCAGTAATAGGAACAGAATTATCAGCAAGATTATTCGCAACATTAACAGGTATATCAAGTTCATGAGCAAGAAAACATGCATCATCATCATATATAATCTTGGCAAAAAAATACGTGCAATATGCATTTATCTGGGTTGACTCATTTTCTTCCTCATCAGAATCACTAGAGTTGTCCCATGTCTTACACATATTGGCCTTGTTATTGTTGTTAAAACTAGTTGGACATTTACTGGCATAGTGACCAAGTTTACCATAATGATGACACTTAACATCTGTAATGCCAGGTTTAGGTTTATTGGGATCATAATCCCTCCTATTGTCATAAGTGTGTTTGGTATTTTCTTTGTCATGAGGTCTGTGAGATTGATTACCTTGATAATTTGATTTGTCTTGTTTAGAGTCTACAGCATTCCTAAATTTCAAAATCTTTTTGAAATGCTTACTCATAAGAGCTATTTCATTGTCAAGGTTTTCTAAATCATAGTTTTCAAGATAGCCAGTGTCAAATGTATAGAGTTCAATTTAGGGATAGGTAATTTAGATGAAAGCACAACATTAGAACTAGAGGCTTTATTATCCTGTCTGGTCAATTTCTTTTTGAAGTCTTGTTCCAATTCTACAGTCCCCAGTTTAGTACTGCGTAGTTCAGGAGTCATATTAGGGTCATTCATTTCCTCAATAGCATATCTCTTGTCAAATTTAGATGGTAGTGACCTAAGAATCGTCAAAAGACTCATTATCACTCATAATCAGGGTCTTATATTGCTGAATGAGCATTTGGGTTTTTCCATCATTGACACGTTCATAACCCTCATAAGCAATGACTTGTCCCATGCCTCTTTAGAAGTAGAACATATGGATATTATTTTGAATTCATGTTCATTAATGGACATAAATATGACATTCTTTCCTTTGTTATTATCAAGAGACAGTTTTTTCTCTTCTTTAGTAAATTCACTCAGAAGTTTCATAATCCTTGTTGGATCAGTGGTTGAAGTAGGTTTAGTAGGATGTTCAAACCCTGTTTCAATAATTTCCCAGACTTCATCACCAAGGGTTCCTTAAATGAAAGCAGTCATTCGCACTTTTCAGTACGAAAAATTATTTCCATTAAAGAGTGGTGGTCTAGAAAGGTTACCTAACTTCTCAATTTTTTTCTTCCATATTCAGAAAATTTTCAGAAATAAGTTTTGAAAATAATTTCTCAAGTTTTGGGATCACAAAAGGTGTTGCTGCTCTGATACAGTTTAAGAAAGGCTTTAATACTAAAAGATTTGTTTATAAGGTTAATAACAGAATGTTATAAATAGTGTAAACTCCGAATAAACGTTTTGGGCAAAACTCTTTTCCAAAAACACAAGATGTGTTATAAAATACTTTATGAATATATGGATTAAATTTAATAGTTGATTAACTTACTTTTTAAGTTTGAATAAACATCTACTAAAGTTACAATGCAATCCCAATCACAACAACAATTAAGTACATTCAAAGAAATAGACACGGGAATTTTAACGTGGTAAAACCCTTAAACAAGGGAAACATCTACGGTGCCCTCTACGGCACAAAACAAAAATCGACTAGAATAAAAATAAAGTTACAAAACTTAAGCAAACCATAAAGATCCTATCCTAAGTTCAGAATGTACCGACACGATATTCTCCACTCCAAAGGTATTCTGAATTGGAATTTGATCTTTTCTTGTCGCTTATTTGTCTTTTCCTTGATCTCCTTCTCTGTGAATTCTGATTCCATCAACTCTTCCAAATTCAAGATTCTCAGACAGAACCACAGTGTCTACGTGTTCGTGTGAGATAGTGTTTGTGATGTGCTACTACATGCAAATATGCTACTTACCCTCTCAATATTTATACAAACTTTCGTAACAAATTACAAGAGTTCTAAAATGAAAGTTATTTATGAATCTTGATTTTTCAAGCCAAGACTTCTTGATCTTTTATTTATCCACCGATCTCAAGGATATCTTGCTCAGAAGACGGTTCAAGGTCTTAAATAATTTTTGGGTTTTGAAAATATTTTTGAAATTGTAAACCTCCAATTGAGATCCAAACTAGACTAGAAGTCTACTTTTATTAAAATAGATTCAGACTTAACATGCAGAAACTAGTTCAACAATTTTTGTGATAAAACATATTTTTCAGATCTGTACGCCTTAAAAATTTAGCAAGAATTCTTTATGTTCCTTTTATATTTGTACACTAGTATTTCATAAAATATGAAATAAAAACTAGAAACACACAACTCACTAGATCTGAAAAATATTTTAAAACTTAAAAGTTTTTATTTCAAAATTTATCGAAACAGAATAGATCTAAAATGCTAGATCTAAAAAGAGAAACAGAAAAATCATGTGATGTTCTCTTTTAGAAAAACTCAATTTCAATAATGAAACTTAAGTATCTCTTATATCTGAGTTCTGAGAGAATCAAAGATTTGAAGAGGTCTTCAAAATGAAAACACAACACCAAGAACACAGAAACGCTAAATGGATCTAACTCTCAAAAATGGATTTTCTAGTGTTTGGAGTTGTTTAGGTTTAGGTATTTGGTTTGCGAGAAACACTCAGGGTGTTGAACTATGAAGAAAACTTGGGCTTTTTTCTTCTAATCTCTCTCTTATTCTTTCCATCTCTTTCTCTCTTCTCTCTACTCTCTCTTTTCTCTCAGAAATAACGAAATGGCAAAAATCTCAAAATGTTGAGGCTTGGGTCCTTTTTATACTAAACGTTGAAGGATCCAGAACATCGACCTCAATCCAATGGCTAGGATTGAGTCTTGAGAGATTGACTTTAATCCAACGGTTCAACACAAGCGGTGGGTTAAATGCACCCTGGTTGGTTTAGGTTGGGTTCATAAGGATTAAGTCAAAACGCATGCAGTGTGTTGATTAAGATGATCCAAGGGCTGAGGATGTGTACGCATTTTATGTCTAACGAAAAACACAAATCCACTCGATAGGTTACCAACACGTGTATGCACAGGATGAAGGCAAGAACGCGTGTATGAAAGTAATAACACAACACACCTCCAATTCTCTAGCGCTTTTGGATTCTACCGAGGCAAACAATCAGCATAGAAAATAATTTTCTGAAATTCAACTTATACCCACAATACTTTGAAAACCATTTTTTAATTAAATAAAAAATCATTTAAAATTATTTAAAAATTATATAAAATGGTTTGTATTTAATTAAATTGATTTCAAAAAGATTTGAAATGTTGAAAAACCATTAAATAAAATAGGTGATATGTATGATGCAGTGCAAGTGTCCTATTTGTGGTTTTAAGGTTTAGAATTAACTTCCCTTTATGTTGATCTTGAAGGTTCTCTTGGATTAGATTTCTTCAATGATTTTGAACCTTTCAGGAGATGGAGTTCTCAAAATAATCTAACCTATTTTGTCTAGATATCCAAACTAGTTGGAACTTCTATATATACAGACTCAAGTAAGCCAATATATAGTGTGTTCTCATCTACGTAGTTATCTTAGACAAAATTTAGGGGCTTAAACTGTTTTACCTGATTCAAGTGAAAGGTAGATGGCTCAAGTGGGATTTTCTATGTATGGTTGGGAATGTGTATGGGCTTACATAGTCTTCACTTCCCACGACAATCGATTATTCGGCTCTTTTCGTTTTCATGCTAAGCAGGTTTAACGAAAGAATTTCTTCAATCGATCAATATGAAAGGGTCGTGAAAATGAGTCTCCAATGAGAATAGCTAAGGTAGATGCCCCACAAGAGATTCTTTTGGTGACTAGATAGAGTCCTCTCCAATTAGGTACAAATTTACCTATAAGTGTTAGGGCAGGATTGAGATTCTCTTTCTGGACTAGGTTAACCTCTTGGATGTATTGATTCTTGACTTGTTCATTGAATGCTTGGGTGATACGTTTATGGTAGACCTAGTTGTGGTAAGCGGCTTTTAGCCTCCTCTCATCAAGGAGATCTAGTTCGTCGTGGCAATCTTGGACCCATTCAATTTTGGCTACATGGCTTTTGAGCATGACCCGTGAGGATGGTACTTATAATTCGATGAGTAGGACTTCCCCGTGCCATAAACTAGAGAGTAGAGGGTTCCCCTATTGAGTTAAGTCATATAAGGCGATAGCCGCAGAGGGTGTATGAGGCTTTGTTAGACCAGTCACGATAAGTCTCAATCATCTTGTTCATTATATTTTTATGTTTTTATTGGTGGCTTCAACAACTTCATTATTTTGAGCCATATATGGGGATGATTTATGAAGAGTTATCCCATACTCGTAAAACAGTTTTGAAACATCTATTTTGATGTCATATCCGTTGTTTGATACTAACTCGTGCGGTATGCCGAAGAGGCAGACGATGTTTTTTCATATGAATTTGACAACTTTCTTAGCATTCAACATTCTCTAAGATTCGTCCTCCGCCCATTTGGTGAAGTAGTCGATGGATACTAGCATAAATTTATGCCTAAAAAAGGCCTTAAGAATTACCTTTCCGATGATATCTATCGCTTATGTGAGAACGGCCAGGGTGAGGTCATGTAGTAGAGTTCTCGAGAAGGCAAAAGTTGTCGTGGGGCTTTGGCATTTAAGTTATCTCTTCATCTACTATGTGAAGTCCTTTTACATGATAGTCTAGTAGTATGACTGTCTGAGGATTTTATGGGAGAGGATGTGCCCACTCATGTGTGGCCCATATTCGCTGCTATGGATTTTTTTTATGATCTCGAATGTCTCATCTTTGGTGATGCACTTTAAATGTATTCTATCGGATCCTATTTTGTAGGGATGTCCCCCAGAGATGACGAATTGGTATTACAATCATTACAAGGTAAGTCAGTCATTGGAAGATTCATTTATTGGGAAATGGATTCTATTGAGCAAATTACATATGTCATAGTACCAAACTATGTGTCCTCGGATCGTTTCTTCAACCTCAAAATAATACGAAGGGGTGTTCTACTTGGTCACGCTAAATGTGATCTCTATATTGCCCTTCGACATGCTTGTCAAAAAGACTAAAGTGGCGAGTGCATCTACAAAGTTGGTTTTTTAGCCCTTGGGAAGAAGTCGAATTCGAGATGTTCAAATCGCGAAGCTACTTCTTTTAGGTAGGCATGGTAGGATTGTAGTTTGTCATCACGAATTTTCCATTTTCCTAATATATAAAGATGACATAGTGTAATACCCCGTATTTTTATGATATTTATTTTTGGGATTAATTAAATTAAATGCGTATTAATTGGAAATTAATCCGGATTAAAATACTAGCGAGATGCGAGTTGGTATTTGAATATAATTTGCATATATGATTATACATGAATATTGAAGTATGAAATTTATCGTCAGATTGAAATACGGCAATTTGGAAATTTTGTTGAGACGCGTGTGACAGTCGCGTCAGGTTTATATTATGATAATTAAAAAGTGAATTTTAGTTCTATTAACCGTATGGTCGTTTTGAGTGCACCAACACGTCCGGAAGGGTCAAAATAGTCAGAAAACACTAGGGGGGTTAAGTTTCGGTCCTGGGGCATTATTGGGCCATACCGGTAACTTATAAGGGCAGTTTGGTAATTTTAGAATTTTGGGATTTTTGATTAACAAATTTTAGGAGTTTTAATTGAAAAATTAAAACACCCACTAACCCATTACCAGCCATTATCTGATTAGAGGGCTACGGGGGTTATTAGAATTAGCCCCAAAAGTTCCTAAGACAAAAACCCTAGCCTCCATTGCTACCATTAGAGAAGAAAGCTTGTAGAGGAAGAGATAGAAGGATTCTGCAGAGAGAGAGAGAACCATTCATCAAATTCGTCATCAAATCATAGATTCCAAAAAGGCAAGTGGTTTAATTCTAATTAATTTCAGAGAATGCTTCTTCCATGTGTAGGAATTGATAAAAATCTTATTGTTCTTGGGAGTTTGATAAAAACCCATTAATTTGGAATTAGAAACTTGTATTGTCATGAGTATTTGCATGTAGAACTATATGTAGGGGAATAATCTGATGTTAATACGTTTTGGATGAAACAAAAAACGGATTTATTTAGACTCTTTTATGATTTATGAATTTTAGGGTTCATGTTCTTGAAATTTGGGGATAAATGTATGGATTTGATATTTGGATGATGTTCATAATGAATTAATCCCCACAAAAACGTTAGTAGGTGACCTATGTATGTTTAGGGACGATTAGGAACCTTGAACAATTTTTGAACTAATGTTTAGAAGATATTAGAAGTGAAGAAAAGAAGGAAAAAACGAAATAAGGATTTCTGGGCTCGAATCTGGCCACTCGTTAGAAGACCTGCCCAGGTCGTTCGAACGAGCTCGTTCGAACGAGCTTCTAACGAGTTGACAGTTTGGGTTCTAACGAGAGGGATGTTCGTTCGAAGACTTTCGTTCGAACGAGATCTCATTAGAAGGCCCAGTTCGTTCGAACGAACTCTCGTTCGAACAGCCTCATTCGAACGAGACTTCGAACGAGTTGACAGTTTAGGCTTTTTAGCCTGTTTTGATCCTGAGTGTCCCATAACCTTGTGTATATGTAGAGATAACCTTCCCTTGATGATTAATTGTTACATTTGGGATGTTTGGGATATAATGAGTAGTCAAACCTAGAAGTGTAGTTTGAACCTAAGGGAAAATATGAAGTAGGACGTGAGTGTCTGTTACGTTGTGAGAACTATTGACGGCCTAATTTAATATAGTAACCGAGAACATATAAATTGTGTAGTATTATATTTCGGTATGAAAATGAGAAGTGTACCACCAATATATTATGGTGATTACTAAGATGTGTGAATACTTAGTATATGTATTGATTTTAAGTGTATGACATACCTACCATACTTGCTATCACGGGAGGTTTACGTTCGCTTAGGGCCTTCTAATCCTTGTGTTGCCCGGATTTAGATTGTTTACCTGGATGAACATAGGTCAGAGAAGGACTTATTGGGATGTTAATAAGTCTCCTGATCGTGGGAGCGCAGGTATGTGCGTGACGCATGTGATGTGACTGTGTTCGCCTCCATTATTTGTGATGTTGTTATCTGAGAACGATTCCTGAGAGATTCGGAATACGTGATCCTTATGTACATGATGTACCGGGATGGATAGCAGAGTATGTGTGCACCGCAGCTAGTCTCGGGGTGCTTGTTTTGTATATTTACGACATGAATAATATACACTTAATTAATGGGAACTTTCATGTTAATATTGTGAATATAATTATGGTAATGTTTTGAGAAAACATAACGGGTTAATTGATAGTGAATTATATTACTAATTGAGAATCCGAGTGTATGTAAAGCCCTCTATTTAATTGATAACGTTAGAATATAATATGGGAATCGAGTAGTAAGGGGTAGAACTTATTACGGTTTGGTTAGATATGGATGTCTTATAGGTGGGTACGGTACGTTAGGAGTGCACATGTAGTCGAGAGGTGAGAAATTCATGTGAGTGCACGTCCTAACATGTATTTTGCATTTAATGTTTTAATGTTATTAAAACACTTGCTGTTTTTAAAATGATTTCCACTTTCGAGCTCTGACCCATTTTCTTTCAAATCTATTTTTGTAAAAACCATTTTAGGTGCCCAGCCACAAGGACACCATGCCTTGGATTCTCATTCAGGTTACGAGCTGTAGCTGTTTGTGGAAGTTACAGGACATTGCTTGTAGACGCTTCATCTATCTTGACTCGATATTCTTCAGTTATCATTTGTAGGGCATGTCGCCCATTTCTTTTAGAGACAATTCATTTATTTCAGTTATTCAGACTTCTGGCATGTAATTATTCAGGATTCAGACTTGTAGTATTATTTTTCAGTTGTGGGATTGTTGTGAGGAGTTTTCCTCCGGATTTATATTTATGTTGTTGGTTATTCATTACTTCATTATAGTGAATGGTTGTTATTCTTTCATTATTCTTTTACTGCATGTTAATCAGACTTAACTTAAAATTTGGCACTTACTTTTTAAATACTAGGTGGTTAGTAATTATTAAAATGTTTTCGACAGTGATACTATTAACTGAACCAACTTGGCATTTTGAATTAATATAATAAAGGAGTAGGTACCTGGTATTTAATTAGTCGGGGTGTCACAGGTGGTATCAGAGCATCAAGTTCTAGTGTCCTTTAGGATCTGTACGGCTTATTATGTTTCCGCTGAGCTTTCTTTGATGTAGAGCCCTATATTTTAGGACTGTTGTATTCTTTTGTATATGCTACGTTCTTCAGTTCTTTTAAGTTTATAATTGCGAACTTATAAACTTCATTCTTATTTCAGATGCCTCCACGACGTGCAAAAAGGATTCCCAGGGATGCAACGCCAGAACCACAGCCCGTACCAGTTCAGGGCACGATGAATGCCGCCGAGGTTGCAGCCATTGTGGACCAGGAAGTAAATGCCGCACTAGCTGTAGTTCAGCAGGCACCACCTCAGGCGCCGATAGCCGCGCTAGTTCAGGCTCAAGCATTCCCGTCTTCTTGGGAACGTGTACGTGATTCTTTTCAGAAAGCACACCCTCCGGAGTTCGCAGGTAGCTCCGATGTAGTAGTTTCGAGTCAGTGGAGGAAGGACATACAGCGACACCTGAGGATGTATGAGTGCACAGATTTCCAGAAGCAGATACTAGCTACCTTTAAGCTAGTGGGATCTGCACTGTAGTGGTGGGAGTCTATTACCACCGTAGAGGAGAGGGATACTCTCACTATTCAGGAGTTTTGGGTGCGGTTTGACCGCAAGTACATTCCGTCGGCTGTTCACACAGAGATGAGGAGGAAGTTGATGAGCCTCAAGCAGGAGGGTAAGACTGTGGCCGAGTATGAGGCCGAATTCACTGATCTTCTGAACATTGTTCCGGATGAGATACCGACGGAGGAGAAGAAGATACAAAAATTTACTGACGGGTTGACATGGAGGATTCGTCAGTACTTGTTAGGGAACCTCTCGTTAGCCACTTATTCTGATGTGGTTAACGCTGCATTGCTCCATTGCCAGGATCACCGCTTTCACATGGGTGAGGGCAAGCAATCGGGAGAGTCTAGCCATCAGGGCAGGACTTGAGGAAATGGTGCCAGTTGGGCACAATCTGTTCAGGGGAAGAGACAGGGTGATCAGGGTACCCAGCAGGGGGATCAAAAGAGGTTCAGGTTAGGAAATTTCAGGCACGGACACGGAGGTTTCCGGCAGGGCCATCAGGGTCTGAATGGCCATCAGCACCAGCAGGGTCAGAATGGTCAACAGCAGTTTCAGCAGGGCCAGCAGGGCTAGTGGAGGAACAGTAACGGCCACCAGGGTCGGGGGCAGCAGGGACAGAGAGGGGGGAACTTCCCGGGGAAGTGTTTCATTTGTGGCAAGACTGGCCATAAACGCCAGGACTGTCCTGATAGGGGCAGGGCCCCGTAGCAGTAGTAGGGTGCTCGACATGAGCCACAGAGGCCACTTTTTCCACTAGCCCTCCTAGCTCCAGCCCAGGTCCCAGCTCTTCCAGCCATTCCCGCAGTTCCTGTGCAGCAGGGACAGTTACAGTATGGACGTGTCTATAATGTCCACCAGGCAGCAGCTCCGCAGGCCACCACCCGCGATTGAGGTTATGTTTCCTATCCATGGTACTATGGGTCGGGTTTTGTTTGATACGGGGGCAACACATTGCTTTATAGCTACACATTTTGCGAAAGCATTAGGGTTGTTAGCCACAGCAGAAAGCACAGTGACGTGTGTAGACTTACCATTGGGGAGTGGGTCACTTATTTTCTTTATATGTCGGGGAGTACGGGTAGAGATTGGTAGTTTGGTATTACTAGCAGATATGTTAGTATTAGAGATGACCGAGTATGATGCCATTATTGGTATGGATTGGCTTATTGCGTACCGAGCCATGATTGACTGTTTCAGTAGGAGTATTATCTTTGCCATTCCCGGGCAGGAGATGTTTTTGGTGGCGATGCCTCATTCCGAGGGAGGATCGTCCACTCATTTGTACTATATAGAGGAGGAGACCTCTAAGGAGGTGGTGATACCACTTGATTCGATTCCGGTTGTTAGAGAGTTTGCCGATGTATTTCAGGATATACCTGGACTACCCCCTAGTCGAGAGATAGACTTTGTCATAAACTTATTGCCAGATACGAGACCTATAGCACGCACACCGTACCATATGGCTCCGGCAGAGATGCGAGAGCTACGAGATCAGATTGAGCAGTTGTTGGGTCAGGGGTTTATACAGAGGAGTACTTCTCCGTGGGGTGCCCCTATGTTGTTCGTGAAGAAGAGAGATGGTTCACTGAGATTGTGTGTGGAATACCGAGAGTTGAATAAGGTCACGATACAGAATAAGTATCTGTTGCCTCGAATCGATGACTTATTCGACCAGTTGAGAGGAGCTTCTTTCTTCTCCAAGATTGATTTGAGATCGGGATACCATCAGTTGCGTATCAGGGAAGAGGATGTCTCGAAGACTGCGTTCTTATCGAGATATGGATCTTACGAGTTTCGGGTTATGCCTTTTGGTTTGACCAACGCTCCAGCAGTGTTTATGGACTTGATGAATAGAGTGTTCAGGGATTTCCTAGATCAGTTTCTCATTGTCTTCATCGATGATACTCTGGTTTACTCCCAGACAGAGGAGGAGCACGCCGAGCATTTGAGGCAAGTTTTGCAGACACTACGTCAGAACGAGTTGTATGCAAAATATGAGAAATGTAGGTTTTGGCTGAAGGAGGTCCAGTTTTTGGGACATATTATTTCCGACCGGGGAATATCTGTTGATCCGGGGAAGGTATCCGCGGTGAGGGAGTGGGGACATCCCACGACACCGACAGAGATTCGTAGTTTCTTGGGCCTAGCAAGATACTACAGGAGGTTCATTCGGGGATTCTCGAAGATAGCAGGTCCTTTGACACATCTGACTCGTAAGGGTGTGCCATTCATCTGGAGTGATGCCTGTCAGTTGGCATTCGATGAATTGAAGGATAAGTTGACCTCAGCACCTGTGTTAGCATTGCCGAGACCGGGAGTTGAGTATCTAGTCTACACCGATGTGTCCTTGCAAGGACTTGGAGGTGTATTACAGCAGGAGAGTCAGGCCATTGCTTATGTATCCCATAAGCTAAAGCCTTACGAGAAGAATTACCCCACTCATGACTTGGAGTTGGCGGCAGTTGTATTTGCCCTTCGTATTTGGAGACATTACCTTTTAGGGGAAAAATTTTGATTGTTCATATACCACAAGTCCCTACAGTACGTATTCACGCAGAAGGAGTTGAATATGTGGCAATGGAGGTGGCTTGAGTTCGTGAAGGATTATCAGTTCGATATCTAATACCACCCGGGAAAGGCTAATGTGGTAGCAGATGCGTTGAGCCGTAGGCCAGTAGATGAATTGGCAGGGGTGTGGAAGGTAAAATGGAAGGAGTTGGGACACCAGGATGCAGTGGCCCGATCTTTCATGTCAGTAATGACTGTTACACCGCAGATTGTCACGAGAGTGGTAAAAGCACAAGCAGATGACTCGTTCTGTCAGGAGCTGATAGTTTGATTACTAGCAGAGGGAGCTGACTCCTATACCGTTAGCTCAGACGGGGGATTACGCTTCAATAGGATATTGGTAGTTCCGTAAGGGGAGGAATTGCGGCACGAGGTGATGGCCGAGTCGCACGGCTCACGGTTCGCGGTACATCCCGGTGGGGACAAAATGTACCAAGACATGAGACGTCAGTATTGGTGGAGCGGGATGAAGAGAGATATTGCTGAGTTTGTTTCTAAATGCACCACTTGTCAGTTAGTAAAAGTGGATCATCAGAGACCGGCAGGACTGCTACAGCCGTTGGAGGTCCCGATGTGGATGTGGGAGAGCATATCCATGGACTTTATCACGGGATTGCCTACGTCACAGAGAGGTCACGACTCCATTTGGGTAATTGTGGACAGGCTGACCAAAGTCACTCATTTCCTACCCGTAAGGACAGACTACACTATGGGACAGTATGCCCAGCTCTTTATTTCAGAGATAGGGAGACTTCACGATGTGCCCTTAAATATCGTGTCTGACCGAGACAAGATATTTTTTTCACGGTTTTCGGAGAGTTTTCAGGAGGCCATGGGCACGGAATTGTGGTTGAGTACGGCGTATCACCCGCAGACCGATGGGCAAACGGAGCGTACAAACCAAATGTTGGAGGACATGCTACGTATGAGTATCATTGATTTTGGGGGTGGATGGGAGGAGTATCTTCCACTGGTAGAGTTTGCTTACAACAACTCCTACCATTTCACCATTGGCATGGCTCCATTTGAGGCGTTGTACGGTAGACCTTGTCGTTCCCCAGCATGTTGGTTGGAGGTGGAGGACAACAAACTACTAGGGCCGAAAGTGATTCAGGATACTTCGGCAAGGATAGAATTGATTCGGAGTCGCATTCGGGTAGCTCAGGACAGGCAGAAGAGCTATGCTGATGCGAAGAGGTTCTTTAGAGAGGTCCAAGTGGGGGACCAGGTTTTTCTCAGAGTATCTCCTATGAAGGGGATTATGCATTTCGGGAAGAAAGGGAAGTTGGCACCGAGATATGTGGGACCATTTCCTATTATTGAGCGGATTGGACCGGTTGCGTATAGGCTTGGATTACCGGAGCATTTGCATCGGATTCACGATGTGTTTCATATTTCCTCACTAAGGAAATATCTTAGAGATGATTTGGCTCATTCTCACATTGCTTTGGAGGACATCGATCTCCAGCCTGATAGCTCCTACGAGGAGGGGCCGATTGCTATTTTGGACCGAAGTGAGCGGAAACTGCGGTCAAAGATAGTCCCGTTATTGCGTGTCCAGTGGCGACATCATAATGTTGAGGAGTCCACATGGGAGCGTGAGGATGAGATGCACGAACGTTATCCAGGGTTGTTCTTACCAGGTACTTTCTAGTTCCGAATTTCGGGACGAAATTCAGTTATTAGGGGGGAAGTATGTAATACCCCGCATTTTTGTGATATTTATTTATGGGACTAATTAAATTAAATGCGTATTAATTGGAAATTAATTTGGATTAAAATACTAGCGAGATGCGAGTTGGTATTTGAATATAATGTGCATATATGATTATACATGAATATTGAAGTATGAAATTTGTCGTGAGATTGAAATACGGCTATTTGGAAATTTTGTTGAGATGCATCTGACAGTCGCATCAGGTTTATATTATGATAATTAAAAAATGAATTTTAGTTCTATTAACTGTATGGTCATTTTGAGTGAGCCAACGCGTCCGGAAGGGTCGAAATAGTCAGAAAACACTAGCCGGGGGTTAAGTTTGGGTCCCGGGGCATTATTGGGCCATACCGGTAACTTATAAGGGCAGTTTGGTAATTTTAGAATTTTGGGATTTTTGATTAACGAATTTTAGGAGTTTTAATTGGAAAATTAAAACACCCGCTAACCCATTACCATCCATTATCTGATTAGAGGGCTACGGGGGTTATTAGAATTAGCCCCAAAAGTTCCTAAGGCAAAAACCCTAGCCTCCATTGCTACCATTAGAGAAGAAAGCTTGTAGAGGAAGAGATAGAAGGATTCTGCAGAGACAGAGAGAACCATTCATCAAATTCGTCATCAAATCAGAGATTCCAATAAGGCAAGTGGTTTAATTCTAATTAATTTCAGAGAATGCTTCTTCCATGTGTAGGAATTGATAAAAATCTTATTGTTCTTGGGAGTTTGATAAAAACCCATTAATTTGGAATTAGAAACTTGTATTGTGATGAGGATTTGCATGTAGAACTATATGTAGAGGAATAATCTGATGTTAATACGTTTTGGATGAAACAAAAAACGGATTTATTTAGACTCTTTGATGATTTATGAATTTTAGGGTTCATGTTCTTGAAATTTGGGGATAAATGTATGGATTTGATATTTGGATGATGTTCATAATGAATTAATCCCCACAAAAATGTTAGTAGGTGACCTATGTATGTTTAGTTACAATTAGGAACCTTGAACAATTGTTTAACTAATGTTTAGAAGAGATTAGAAGTGAAGAAAAGAAGGAAAAAACGAAATAAGGATTTCTGGGCTCGAATCTGGCCACTCGTTAGAAGACCTGCCCAGGTCGTTCGAACGAGCTCGTTCGAACGAGCTTCTAACGAGTTGACAGTTTGGGTTCTAACGAGAGGGATGTTCGTTCGAAGACTTTCGTTCGAACGAGATCTCGTTAGAAGGCCCAGTTCGTTCGAACGAACTCTCGTTCGAACAGCCTCGTTCGAACGAGACTTCAAACGAGTTGACAGTTTAGGCTTTTTAGCCTATTTTGATCCCGAGTGTCCCATAACCTTGTGTATATGTAGAGATAACCTTCCCTTGATGATTAATTGTTACATTTGGGATGTTTGGGATATAATGAGGAGTCAAACCTAGAAGTGTAGTTTGAACCTAAGGGAAAATATGAAGTAGGACATGAGTGTCTGTTACGTTGTGTGAACTATTGACGGCCTAATTTATTATAGTAATCGAGAACATATAAATTGTGTAGTATTATATGTCAGTACGAAAATGAGAAGTGTACCACCAATATATTATGGTGATTACTAAGATGTGTGAATACATAGTATATGTATTGATTTTATGTGTATGACATACCTACCATACTTGCTATCACGGGAGGCTTACGTTTGCTTAGGGCCTTCTAATCCTTGTGTTTCCCGAATTTAGATTGGTTACCTCGATGAACATAGGTCAGAGAAGGACTTATTGGGATGTTAATAAGTCTGCTGATCGTGGGAGCGCAGGTATGTGCGTGACCCATGTGATGTGATTGTGTTCGCCTCCATTATTTATGATGTTGTTATCTGAGAACGATTCCTGAGAGATTCGGAATACGTGATCCTTATGTACGTGATGTACCGGGATGGATAACAGAGTATGTGTGCACCGCAGCTACTCTCGGGGTGCTTGTATTGTATATTTACGACGTGAATAATATACACTTAATTAATGGGAACTTTCATGTTAATATTGTGAATATAATTATGGTAATGTTTTGAGAAAACATAACAGGTTAATTGATAGTGAATTATATTACTAATTGAGAATCCGAGTGTATGTAAATCCCTCTATTTAATTGATAACGTTAGAATATAATATGGGAATCGAGTAGTATGGGGTAGAACTTATTACGGTTTGGTTAGATATTGATGTCTTATAGGTGGGTACGGTACATTAGGAGTGCACATGTAGTCGAGAGGTGAGAAATTCATGTGAGTGCACGTCCTAACATGTATTTTGCATTTAATGTTTTAATGTTATTAAAACACTTGCTGTTTTTAAAATGATTTCCACTTTCGGGCTCTGACCCATTTGCTTTTAAATCTATTTTTGTAAAAACCATTTTAGGTGCCCAGCCACAAGGACACCATGCCTAGGATTCTGATTTAGGTGAAGAGCTGTAGCTGTTTGTGGAAGTTATAGGACTTTGCTTGTAGACGCTTCATCCATCTTGACTCGATATTCTTCAGTTATCAGTTGTAGGGCATGTCGCCCATTTCTTTTAGAGACAATTCATTTATTTCAGTTATTCAGACTTCTGGCATGTAATTATTCAGGATTCAGACTTGTAGTATTATTTTTCAGTTGTGGGATTGTTGTGAGGAGTTTTCCTCCGGATTTATATTTATGTTGTTGGTTATTCATTACTTCATTATAGTGAATGGTTGTTATTCTTTCATTATTCTTTTACTGCATGTTAATCAGACTTAACTTAAAATTTGGCACTTACTTTTTAAATACTAGGTGGTTAGTAATTATTAAAATGTTTTCGACAGTGATGTTATTAACTAAACCGACTTGGCATTTTGAATTAATTTAATAAAGGAGTAGCTACCCGGTATTTAATTAGTCGGGGTGTCACACATGGTTGAAATCACCATATGCCTTTAGGTTAGTTCTTCCCATTTCTAAGGAGATTTTGAAACCCGTGATGCAAACCTCATACTCGTCCATGTTATCGGTGCATTCATATATGATCCTGATAGTGATGGGGAGTCATTATTAGTCAGGGGATATGAGGATCATTCCTAGACAAATCCTCTTTTCTTGGAGCCCCATCGAAGTAAATATCCCAAGTTTCTCTATCGTTTAGGGCGAAGAGGTTCTTTATGGGCAATTCGACCTCAATTTATTCTTCCCCATCTAATAGGGGTTTCCATGTGAGAGGGTTAGAGATGGATAATCCCTTAGTAACTTTCAATGTGACACACGTGATCCCGAATTCGGACATCATTAGTAGAGATTTATCCATCCAAATAGAGAGAGAGTTTCTCAAAGATGTATGACGAAAGACATCATGTAATGTCGTAGTTTACGAGTGATCCATATGAGGGATACGCAGTCCATTTCTAAGGTTGTGTATTTAAGCTCATAGGAGACTAGACTTTTTCTAACATATTAGATGGAGCATTCTTTTTTATAACTTTTTACGTATTGGGACAACATGGCTTCGGAAGCCGTGTCGATTATGGTCATGTAGAGAAAGAGGGGTTGCCCTAATTGGGAAGCTATTAGCACTAGTTCGTGAGGGAGGTACTCTTGTATTTTATTAACTACATCTTGGGATTAATCATTTCCTTATTTAGGTGAGTCCTTGTTGAGTATCTGGAAGATGGGTTCATAAATATTTGTGATCTAGTTGATGAACCAATTTATGAACTATATATGGCCCATGATCCCTCTGACTTCCTTTCCTATTCAAGGAGGTGACATTTTTCGTATGTCTTTAACCTTCACTTGATTTCATCTTTGCTGACGTTGAAGTTGTGAACCTTCTCTTTAGTGACTCTGAAGATAAATTTATATAGATTTAGCCTTAGTTTTAAGAGACACAACCTTTGGAAGAATTTTTTATTTATTGGGATGTGTCCTTCTTGGTATTTGGACTTAATGATCATATCGTCCATGTAGACCTTCACTTGCCTATATATGAGATTGTGTAGGATGGATATCGCCGCTCTTTGGTAAGTTGGCATTTATTTTTGAGACCCAATGGAATAATTTTGTAACAGTATATAACCCAATGTGTAATGACCCCTATTTTTTCATGGTGGTAAGGGTGCATTTTTATTTGATTATAGCCTACAAATCAATCAACAAAGGACTTGAGCGCATTACTGGTTGTGTTGTCTACAAATAAGTTGATGTGGGTTTGAGGTAAATTGTGTTTGGAGCAAGTCTGATTGAGATCTTTATAATCCACGCATATTCGGACCTTGTCGTTGGTTTTAGGTAATGGTATGATGTTGGCTAGCCAAGTGGGATACTTGATCGAATCGAAAAAACCGAGCGTCTGTGTAATACACTAATCGTTGTTATTGGCTTCCAACCTCAATACAAAAAAAAAACTAAACTTGTAACTACACTTCTTAAGGAGTATAGTGGCGAGTCTGGGTATCGAATCCAAAGGGAATTAGGACGTGTGAACGTGACGACAAAGGTAAGGTTGTTTAATCCTAAAGTTGATGTTAAAATAAAAGAAAAGAAAAAGATGATTGATTTTTATGGATTTTATCTATGAATTAACTAGATTCAATTAAATTAACCTATGCATGCAAAATTAACTAACTAAGAAGGAATTAATATGAATGAAGAAATGGGTTAAGAATACACTCCCCCAAACCCTAGTGTGTATGCCAGTACAAAATTAGTCATAAATTAGATAATTGATCAGACCCAGTTTTAGTACTCCAAAGCATTACATATATGAGGTTCAAGTCCACATCATACAAAATCAAAGAATGAGAAAAGCAGGGTTGCAATAGTTCACGCACGTTGCATCCTTAAGCACTCCGGTTACCTAGGGCAAACGAGGTCAAAACTTCTACAATGGTTGTGTAACAATACAACACGATCTAATCACTTATTTTATTTAGAGGACTAATTTTATATCTATGGATACCATATCGGGTTGGGTTCATGCATCCCCACCCTTGAAAACTCAGCTTAACATGATTAAAATAAAAGAAAACTTAAAACTAAAAGTGCAGGAATTCATAACTAAATCTAGAAAATTGAGAACATGACTTGAATTGGGATTGGAATACTAGAAAGCAACAATTAATCAAACTAACTATGAAAGCGGTAAAAGCAATAAATTAAAATTACTTGCAATGGATGAGTGATGAATCTTGAATAGATCTTCAAATCTTAAATAGTATCCAAACTTCAAAACTAGGGTTCTTGGATACAAGAATCCTTTAAAAACTAACTACTAGCCTCCTACAACTTGATAAAAAAAACTCCTCCGACTTCCTACAAGGGTTTGCCCTTTTATTATACCTAAATTTGACTCTGCTCTTGCCTTCCCACGTTTTAAAACTAATAAAAATGAATTAAACAAGAAATTTCAAGAGTTTTGACTCTTCAATTCTGAAAATGACTCTTCATTTCTGAAAATGACTCTTCATTATCTCGGAACTTCAAAACCTCGTAACTTCTTCACCGTAGCTCGGATTTAGGTGTCGTTTTTTCCAGTGTTCTTGTAATTGGAATATATTCAACTTTATGATTGGACCCACCTCCGGACTAAGGCTGAAAAATTACGAAAATGCCCTTGAACTTCACATTTTTTGCTTCCTTTCACTGTTTTGAGTTATCCTTCGCACTAACTTGCATGAAATACCTATAAAGCACATGAGAAATACACAAAACATGAAATACTTACCAAAAGGGGTTACTAGCATAATTATGAGATAAATCCAAGCTATTTACATTGCACGGGATCATAAAAATATCGAAATTAAGGGGATAAATTTGAAGAATATGTGCCTAATCACACCCCCTAACTTAGAACTTTGCGCGTCCCGAGCAATGTAAATGAATCTAACCAAAATTACACTCTTGAAAATTCCTTTATTAAAATAAAATTCCACTTTCGCAGGAAAGCGATTGCATTGAGCATATGCAACAAGCCTTTAAACCCCTAGGTTACCCTAATAGGACGAGTTTTGTCTCGCGAGGGTTTGAAGTGAATACACCCACAAAATTCTTTATTGACTCAAGTAAATATCATAATGCTTAAAAATTGTAGAATTTAAACTTTTCAAAAAATAATCACCTTATATTCATATTCAAATGTCTCAAACCATAGTGTGTATGTGCAAAGCCAAAAATTCAACCTCAAATTTCCACCGATTGAGCATTACGTTACTTTCCGAAAATTCATTTTGATTCAAATTCTTACGGATGCACTCACAAATGAATCACTTGGATTATGGTTATTTTCTCTCGGTATGCATGATATAAGGAGTAAATATAATGGACACAAACTCACGCATACAAAATTGAAAAGATGGAAATATATGGTGAAAAGATCTCATCATCGGAATACAGTTATTAGGAAACTGGAACATCGCCTCTAGTTCACACCATTTAATCTCTCATATTATATTTTTGCATCTTAGCTCTCCATGCGGTAATTAATTTCACCATTCGGACTCGGTTAGGACTTTTCGGGTTAAAAAGTATAAAGGGTAAAAATGAAAATGGACGAAATGTTCGGAATTGGAAAATGTCCTTATGACGTCCATTTGTGCTTTTTCGGGCATTTGCTCATTTTTCTCTTTCTTTTTCTATTTTTATTTTATTTTTCTTTTTTTTTCTTGCTATTTCTCTTTCTTGCCCCTTTTTTTAAGAACTTTGGACTTACTTGATGAATTTTCTTATTTTTCACAATTTCGGGTTATTTGGGTTTTTCGGGTTATCAAACGAAAAGATAAATTTTATTTGGCTCAATTTCGGTTACAAAGGGATAATTTCTCACAACGTTTTTATGGCTAATATTTTTGGGTTAAACAAAAGAGGGCCTACTTCATTGTCCAAATTGCTAATCACATTATCATATGCATCTCGAGATTAATTAAGTTTAGAGATATATTTAGCATGAATTTCGAGACAACTTTTCACACATTTCCCATAACCAATAAAAACAAAGGATTGAGATCATCAATGACTTATTAAAACGTTGAAAAGAACTTTGAGTTAATCATAAATTCGGATTGATTTAAAAACTCATAAAAAATTGAAAGGCTCCAAATCTCACCGGGTTTGATCAATCTCCACACTTATTCGTTAAGTCGTCAATTTTCTTTCAATTTCCATCTTCGGTCAATTTTGGCTTAGTGCATTATGATTGGTAAAAATTTGAGACTTTAAATAGAATAAAGGTGATTTTTTTGAAAAATTTAAATTCCAATTTTTATTTATTTTGAAGAAAAATATTTTTGGTTTTTTTCAACTTTTTTGAAATTTGTGAAATTTTCTAAAAAAACACACTTGGAAAGAACATGTGATCGAATCAATGAATCTAAACAATAAACGGGAAGAATATCCCACACCCCCTAAATTAAATGTTGCATTGTCCTCAATGCGAATCAAGAACACAACATAAAGAGAGGAAAAGAAAGATATTACCCAAATGGAGCGATCCCCGACGAGTGCGAGTCCATTGAATCTATAAAACATGTTAGAACCAAGCATAACAAAAAAGAATAACAAAAACTTTAACTAACTACTCTAAACTATAAAAAAAAAGGGAAAATAAAAAGCTAATTATGTACAACCTACGATTTGAACTTCTAATAAGTTATACACTAGAAGTCAAAAAATTTGAGGGTCCACCCAAAATGCAATTTGTCTTTGAGGGATTAATGGTGTACCCTCACTAGAAATCATGCCACCCGAAAAATAAGAATTCCGTTTGAACAACGAAAGGCGTGTGCAAAGCGGAAGAAATGAACCATCACCTATTAAAAAATTTAAGGGGATAATGAGGGATTTAAGTGTACAGTGGGACAAGTACCATTGGGATCCAAGAAAAATATAATCACGCCCCAAAGATTTTTCAAGTGGTATGGGAAGCTGAGCACACAAACAGAAAGAGTTCATCTTCGAAAATAATTCAAGCATAGAGTCCTTGTCCTCAAAATCTTTTCCCCCAAAATTTTCACCTGGATCTGGTGGAGTGACACGTCTAAGTGTATGGCCCGAAAGATGAAGCATCTCAAAAAAAATTCCCACACAAGAATCGGATCAACATCCTCAAGACATTCATCCAGTTCTTATGATGGATTTAATGGTTCGATAATAGTGGGTACACAAGGAGAAAAATGATCTTCGGCCTCAGTAGATTTTGCAATATTTATAAGAGGTTGATATTCAAAAGAACTTGGATCACTCTAAATGATTTCATCCTCAAAAGTGTTAGGTGATGTGAAAGTCTTGAACTTCTCTAAGTTGTACACATAATCATTCAACTCCTTGCATGTTGCTCTAATTTTCAACTCTGTAGTAGCAAGGTCATCAGATTGCTTTTTGATAATAATCAAGAGTTCTTCCAAAGTAGGCTTCCTTGGTTCTAGCACCTCGAATTCCTCATTTATTTGAAAACTTACTTCATCTTCAAAAATATCGAAAGAAAAATCCTCATTGGGTTCAAATAATGCATCTAACTCTTGCTCCCAATAATGATTTTTTTCCCAATATTCTTTTTCAAGTCTTTTTTCTTCAAGCAATTCATTTTGATAAATTTGAATGGCCTTAGCACTGGGCTTGTATTTATGAGACTCATCTTTAGTGATATTGATCCAATGTTCATAAGTCTTGAGAACCTCCTCCTCACTATTATCATAACAATTAAAGCCACCAAAAGAGTTAAAATAAGACATTTCAAAGTGGGCAATTCAAAAACGTGACACACATTTTTCGGATTTTTTTTTTTGAATTTTTTTTATGGTCAAATTCGGGATTAACCAACCCAACCAAAAGTCTACCTAATTCCCCGGCAACGGCGCCATTTTGATCGAATCGAAAAAACCGAGTGTTCGTGTAATACGCTAGTCGTTGTTATCGTCTTCCAACCTCAATACAAAAAAAACCTAAACTTGTAACTACACTTATTAAGGAGTATAGTGGCAGGTCTGGGTATCGAATCCACAGGGAATTAGGACGTGTGAACGTGACGACAAAGGTAGGTAGTTTAATCCTAAAGTTGATGTTAAAATAAAAGAAAAGAAAAAGATGATTGATTTTTATGGATTTTATCTATGAATTAACTAGATTCAATTAAATTAACCTATGCATGCGAAATTAACTAACTAAGAAGGAATTAATATGAATGAAGAAATGGGTTAAGAATACACTCCCCCAAACCCTAGTGTGTATGCCAGTACAAAACTAGTCATAAATTAGATAATTGATGAGACGCAGTCTTTAGTACTCCAAAGCATTACATATATGATGTTCAATCCCTCATCATACAAAATAAAAGAATGAGTAAAGCAGTGTTGCAATAGGTCACGCACGTTGCATCCTTAAGCACTCCGGTTACATAGGGCAAACGATGTCAAAAGTTCTACAATGGTTGTGTAACAATACAACACGATCTAATCACTTATTTAATTTAGAGGACAAATTTTATATCTATGGATACCATATCGGGTTGGGTTCATGCATCCCCACCCTTGAAAACTTTGCTTAACATGATTAAAATAAAAGAAAACCTAAAACTAAAAGTGCAGGAATTCATAACTAAATCTAGAAAATTGAGAACATGACTTGAATTGGGATTGGAATACTAGAAAGGAACAATTAATCAAACTAACTATGAAAGCGGTAAAAGCAATAAATTAAAATTACTTGCAATGGATGAGTGATGAATCTTGAATAGATCTTTAAATCTTAAATAGTATCCAAACTTCAAAACTAGGGTTCTTGGATACAAGAATCCTTTAAAAACTAACTACTAGCCTCCTACAACTTGATAAAAAAAACTCCTCCGACTTCCTACAAGGATTTGCCCTTTTATTATACCTAAATTTGACTCTGCTCTTGCCTTCCCACGTTTTAAAACTAATAAAAATGAATTAAATAAGAAATTTCAAGAGTTTTGACTCTTCAGTTCTGAAAATGACTCTTCATTTCTGAAAATGACTCTTCATTATCTCGGAACTTCAAAACCTCGTAACTTCTTCACCGTAGCTCGGATTTAGGTGCCGTTTTTTCCAGTGTTCTTGTAATTGGAATATCTTCGACTTTATGATTGGACCCACCTCCAGACTAAGGCTGAAAAATTACGAAAATGCCCTTGAACTTCACATTTTTTGCTTCCTTTCACTGTTTTGAGTTCTCCTTCGCACTAACTTGCATGAAATACCTATAAAGCACATGAGAAATATACAAAACACAAAATATTTGCCAAAAGGGGTTAGTAGCATAAATACGAGACAAATCCAAGCTATTTACACTGCACGGGATCATAAAAATACCGAAATTAAGGGAATAAATATGAAGAATATATGCCTAATCAATACTAGATTACGGATATGAATCTGACGCAGAGTTATTTCTGTACTTCCTCTATAAGAGAAAAAATTATAATTTCTCATATTATTTTTATATGGATTATCCCGTTATACACCATTGTACCTTCATGACTGTTCTCAAGTCTTCGAAGAGAAGACTCGTTGGTGACAATTGCAATTTTAAAGATAGTTTTTCACAACTTTACCCAAGAAGAGTTATGAGGTGATTTGGTAAATCTTAAAATATTTACGTCTCTTTTTTAAATAGAGTTTTCTTTATAAAAAAAATTTCAATGATTTTTAAAGTTTTTTTTTGCAAAATTCCTAAGTCATTATATCGAAATGGCATGTCGTTCGGATGAGTTGCGATCGCTCGTTAGAATGAGTTTCCCATGTTGGAATGATATCTGAAGCATCGTCCTTTTGGTCAGTTCTAGAATGTCATTTGAAGTATTGTTGGAAGTTGTTCGAATGAGATCAAGTACATCGTTTGAACGAGATGGAGGTTCATTGGAACGAGTACCCTTGTTTTTATTTTTTAAAATAACTCTTTTGCAATCTTCTATTCCTATCTCCTTGTAACAACATTTCCTTTAAAAAGTGATGCGGGGGTGTATATTTTTCTAAGCCTTTTTAGAGATCTTTTCATGATTAAACTCTTGCAATTTTTTCATCCAAACCCCTTAATTCTTTTAGGATCATTTTTCCAAATTAAGAAAAACATAATCAAAAGTTCTAAATCCTTGCAGAGGGTTTCTCTACTGCTAATTTAGGGAGTCGAGGCTCTACGACTGAAGAAGACTGGAATTGCATATTCTAAAGGCCGATCGATTGATATCGAGGCAATATTTTCTTGTTGTGGGTAGTGCTAGACTGCATCATTTTCTGTTTAAGATTTAAAGACTCTTGTGTGGTATACTTAGTGGATCTCTAAGTATTTTGTAAGTCATTCGTGTTTGTGTTATCTTTAAGAGTACTGAATTAAAGTTTTTCCTGAAAGGAATTTTTCCTCTATTTCTTCTTCTTCCTATTTTGTTTGGAGATTTTATTTAAAACTGACTTTACAAATTCTTGCATGTTCACTTTAAATCAAATTTAAGATAAAATTTGATAAAAAGTGAATCTTTGTGTGACCTAATATATGGACTATCCATATAGCCCTCTGCTTTATCAAATTAGCACCAAAGAGGGTTACACTAATTCATTATGTGATCTTTATTTTGGTATTATAAGGATAATTTGTATGACAGGCTACCTATTTTTTATGGGTCTAATTATGCATACTGAAAAGCTCGAATAAGGTCGACACTAAAGTCGATTGACGAGCAAGCCTGGCTTATTTGTGAAAGATTGTGGACACAACCCACTGTGACTAATTACGACGTTGTAAATCTTAAACTTGTCATTTCTTGGACAGAGAATGATTTTATATGGTGTAATTTTAACTCTGGTGGCTTAAGAGCAATTTTTGGTGCAGTCACTCCGATGAGATTCTTCGTATAATGATGTGTGCCACGTCTAAGAAAGCATGGTATACCCTCCAACTCACTCACGAGGGTACCAACACCGTGAAATATTCTAAGCTTCAAAATCTCAGCACACAATTTGAGACCATTACTAAGCTAGAGACTGAGATTTTTGATGAGTTTTATACACGTCTATCTGATATAGTTAATTATAACTTTAATTTTAGTGAGACAATTCTTGATAAGAGAGTTGTGAAAAAAAATTTGGGATCCCTTCCATCCCCTTTTTCCCTGAATTCATATTCATTAATTCGTTAGGAATTTTAGATACACTTAGGTTATAAGAACTCGTAGGAGACCATCAAACTTATGAAATCGATATGTTCCCCAAAACTCAAAAGAAAAAGGAAATAAGAATTGATTTGAATGTCCAATCTAAAAAGAAATAATAGGTTTCTTCTGACTCCAAATTTGATTTTGATCTTAGTGGCCTTTTTATGAAAAAGTTCAAACAATTTCTCAAACTAAGAAGAGAAAAGTCTTCCAAAGAAAGTAAATTTTTTTGAGAAAGATGAAAATTTTAAGTTGGGCAAGAAAGGTTTGAATATATGAGAGGATAGTACTCAAAGAAAGACAAGGAGAGATGATGTGAGTGAAAGGGTAAGGGTCACAAAGACCATGAGTGTGATACAAGGCTAAAGTAATAGGGCAAAATCAAATTCGCCTACAATGCCACTCTTAGTGATAACGATGACGAGTCGATGGATTTTGGAGACGAATCACTGCATGGATGTAACTCCATCTCATTCATGGACAGTCATGTAGTACATTTAGTACGTCTCATGATGATAAGGATGTTTCTATACATGATGACCTCAACAGTGAGTCTAGTCATTTTGTAGAGAGTGAGGGAAATGATGTTTTAAGTAAGGGAGAAAGTGGCCTCTGACATGCCTATGTTGAGCTTTGAACCGACTTCTTTAAAATGAAAAATAAAATAAAAATTTGGCGCTTTGGGTGTTATCGCTATAGAAAGAGTTGAGAGAGTCGAGAGAAATCGAGACCTCGATAGGAGTTTCTTTCGTAGAGAGAGTTATTTTAGTGGAGAGGAAAAATAGTGATTTGACGAAAAAAATGGCAAGTCTTACTAAAGATCCTCAATTGTCATTAGAGAATCGTGAGAAACTTGAAACCCTTATATCCCAGCTAGAGAAAGATATTGAATGTGTCTAAGACGTTAAGGTCGCTACAGAGGATACATTAAGAAGGTAGTGAAAATGTTCCTCGATCCCGCTTAAGGTTTTAGGGATAGGCAAGGAATAGGTTACGACGGTACATATACTTCTCATGCCTCACCTGAATCGATTCCTAAATTTGTGATCGGCCCATATTAGACTCATCATAACCTACCAAAGAGAGTTCAACCTAGAGGAGCTAACCAAGGTATACCAAAACAAGTCTATATTTGTACCCATTACAAAAGGAGAGGTTACCTTAAGGAATTTTTCTACAAGTTAGAAAGAACTCCACATACACATACTCCCGTGCATTGCTATAGTGACTTTTCTAGTCTTAGAGAGCAAGTTGAGTTCCTAGTCACCATTTCTCAAAGCTTAATGGAAGAATTTTAAAATTGTCTATGCCTCTTGAGAAAGCATTCAATGCTATTACTAGAGACAATGATGTTAAGGGCAAACAAAAGTTTACCTCCACTTGGGTAACTAAGCATGACGACAAAGCCCTTATTATTCACACTGCTCTCAAGGTTCAAGATATTTCCCAATGGTATTTTGAAAGTGGGCACTATATGTGATGATCGTGCCCGAGATTATATTTCCTTTCCCTGTAAATTGCATGCCTATTGGCCATGGACTTAATTTAATGGGTGGATGTCTATTTTGAATTGTTCTTGTGGCCTTTATGTAATTAAAATGGAATTGATTGGCTTGAAATTTATATAAGGAAATCTTGTGATCACTCGAACGAGATAGCCAGGGTCATTTGAAGGAATCTTCAAACGACCTTCGAATCAGAAATTACTATTAACATTTTAACCCTTATTAGATTCTCAATAGAACCCCCATTCGAATAAGATTCGATGTTGTTAGAATAATACCTGACTTCGTATAAAAGAGTTTGCAAAAATTTAAAAATCTGCAGAATTTTATGTGTCGTCACCCTGTGGACCTTATATCTTTGAGTTGTCAAGCTCCCAATGGAGAAGATAAAACATGGGTCAAAGTGGGGTGGACCAAAGGGTAAAAGGTTAAGGGCTTTGGGGTTTAAATGAGAGTGAAGGGGGGGAGAAAACTCATTTTATCTTCATCCAATCAGATTTTTACTCTCTTTCTCTACACTGTCAAGTTTTTTCCCTCCATTTCTAGCCCACTTCCACCATCCCCAAGCTTTACACCTCCATTATTAGCAACATTAATCCCATTTCAAAGCTTGTAACACCCATTTCAAGCCTTGTCTAAGGTAGAAGTTGGGTTGGATATTTGTTGTTGGAGCTTTCAAAAAGAGTTGGATCATTCTTGGAGCACTCTTGGAGCTTTGAAGTTGTTAGGAACTTCTTAGTGAATTTTTTGGAATTTAGGAGCCTTAGAGTCATCACTCTTAGTTCTCCTCTTAGAAATCAAGGTAGGGTTTTTATCTCCGATGTTTTCATGTTTAAACCTAAGGTATATGTTAGGATGCATGCTAGAATGTAGATAGTCTTGCAAAAATTATTTTCTAGTATATTTATGAAAAATGCAAGTTTTAAAGAAAACTAAATTTGAAAGGATTTTGGAGACTAAGTATCATTTTAAGTGTTGAAATGTGATGAATATGCATATAAAATATGATTTTATGTTAATATCATGTTTAGACTCATTTTTATGGGATTTCTAGGCTGAAATCCATCCTCACATATGTAGAATCTTGTAGTATATTAGTAGAGGATATTTAAACATGATAAATGAAGATTAAAATTAGTTTCAATGTGAAATAAGAAAATTGATCATTTCAGCCCCTAAATATGTTATAAAGTGTTGTTGAAACGAGGAAAAGGATGTTAAGACAACATGTGATTAGAAGGCTTAAATAGACATTTTGGTAATAATGGTCTTCAAAATATTAAGTGTATTTCTTATTAAGAAATATGAAGAAAAGGGAACTATCTTAAAGTAAAACGATGAAGCATGTTGTTTTGAACATAAAATGACAATTTATGATGTCAAAATGATATAAATATGTTATTCACGGAGTATTGACAAAATGAGTGGTAAAATGGTAATTTTGATAAAATAGAGGGTCCTAGTGGTTGGAATTCCTCATTTGATCTTATTATTCATTTTTGTGAAAATGGATGAAGTAAATAAAGTATAATGAATACGGTGTGAAATGTAAATGTGAACCGTAACAATGACGGGAATGGTGGAATAATGTGGACATTTGATAAAATGTTAAAACACATTAATATCGACTCGAATCTAACCGAGAAAGAATTAATAACGGACAAGACCCCTAGGGTGAAAGACCTAAAATCACTGGCCAAAGCATATGGTGGCGTGGAGGACGGTGTCAGCCCCGTTAAAGTACGCCGTTATTTGCCAAAAGATAATGTTAATAATGGAATAATGGCAACGTAAATGAATAAGGTTGTGCTTAGAAAATGTAAGAGTAACAACGTAATGGGAATAATAAAAATGAGACTATCGGATAAAAATTATTAAAGGGTCTTTAATTATATGAAAAGTTGGCGTAAATTAATTAAGTTTGAGTGTGAGAACATGGCTCGGGTTGTATTGCATAGTTGTTGTATTTATGCTCATAAAATGATAACGTCTTCGAAATTGCTAAAATAAAAGTTATATGTATAGCATTTTTGTATAAAAATCATTGCATAGTATTTTCCACCCTTCTGAGCATTTTTCTCACCCCTAATTTTTATGTTAAACATCCCACCCCCAGGTACCTCCGATAGGGACATTGGAAAGGACATTGGTAAAGTTCCAGGGGGTACGAATCGTCTTTAGAGCTATACCATGATATTTCGAAAATCGTGTTTGGGAACATTTAAATTTATGGCACTTTGAATAACTTTTTATTTGGGCCTTGGGCCAATTATTGTAATATACATTAGTTGTATGGCTTATTTTCTATTTATTAGCATTGTTTGATCTACTGGAACTTTCCTAAATAAATCTTGTTTATTGGTTAAATTACTTAATGTGACAGACTTTTTCTTAAATTAAAACATGTTAGTTAACTTTTATTCCATATAAAATGGTGCAAATTAAATGTTTTTCCTAAATATAAAAATTGGACTTTCCCCCTCCCCCTTTAGCACCTTTACTCAGGTGCGGGTTGACTCAACGGTAGACCAAATTAGGGTTAGGGAATTACAAATGGTATAAGAGCATTAGAATCCTCGTGTGTGATGGAGCTCTTTACTCTTTCTTAGTATGTTTCCTTTTGTGTTCCACTATAGTTTTCGCCTTCAATTTTGTTATCGTTGTTGTATTGAACTCTTCTCTCTTGTGTAGATGACTACATGTCACGGTGGTGCTAGAAGATTTGGAAATAATGAGCTCAGGCGTATGGAATAGGATGTGTGTGAGCTTGCCGACTCCCTCTCTCAGCAATAGAGAGCCAACCGCAGTGGGATGGTTGAAAGCACAACTTCTGCCTCTATCTTAAAGGATTTTAGGACGTTGAACACTCCGACCTTCAACGAGTCATCCGGCCCAGATATTGCAAGGGAATGGTAAAAATGAGTTCACTAGGGTCATGGAAATTCTTAATGTGTCTGGGGGGCACAAAGTCAAGATTGTGACCTTTCATCTCATCGAGCAAGCTCAGTGCTGATGGAGCCTTAGACCAGGAAGGTTTCAGGGTTGCATTTTTGGAGCGATACTTTCCTAGGGCATTCAAAGATGCTAAGAATGATGAGTTTCTTCATTTGATTTAAGGGAACATGCCTATCAATGAATACCAGTTCAAGTTCAGAGTCTATCTAAGTATGTGGACGTAGTGCAGAAAGATGATGCTGAGAAGACAAGGTTATTTGTTAATAGCCTTAACCTTAGTATCCATCGGATTATGGCTGGTTTGGATTTGCCAAACTTGAGGGTTGTAGTTAACAAAGCCATCAGACTTTAGCTTGAGGCAGAAAATTGTAGGGTTGCTCGCTAGAAGAAATGTGAGATGAGTGGGTCTCAAGGCAGTAACATAAATAAGTTCAGGAGTGGTGCCAGGGGTTTATTTTTGAAGCTCAAAGTCTCTATGGTTGTTGGTTCATCATTTTCTCAGTGTACTAGAGACGAGCATCCTATAGCCCCTATCGAGTAGACGTGTCATATGTGTGGGCTTTCAGGCCATATCAAGAGAGAGTTCCCCCAACAGTCTTCTGGGAATCAGCAGGGAAGCTAGTAAAATAGTTAACTTTATACCTAGCCATAGCTCTAATTACTCAGGCCCCTTCCAGTCGCAGTAGTTCCCATTTATATACCATTATCCGACGAAGCATAGTGTGGATGGTTCACATCCTAGTGAGGGTCAAAGTAGCCATGGGAAAGGTTAAGTGACCAGTGGTCAGAGTAGTCAGGTCAACCCCGGACGCACTTATGTCATGCCCCAGTTTGCATCTCTTTTCCATGATCCATCACTAATGGAAGGTCTGATTATATTATTAAGCACTTTTGGTAAATGCATTGTTCGATTCAGGCGCATTGCATTCTTTTATCTTGAGTTATTTAGCATTCAGCTTGGGTTTAGAGGAAAAGGAGTTTTATGCTCCTATCTTCGTTGGACTTCCGTTTGATGGCGGTATAGTTCTTAATAGGGTTTGCCTTAGTTGCATGGTTATGTTTGGAGATTATGTTCTGAAGTATGACTTGATTCTCATGGACATGGATGGGTTTGAGGTGATCCTCGAGATGGATTGGCTATCGTGTTCTAATACTACCATTAAATTTCATCGATAGAGTGTCTCTATGTCTCTCCCAAACGGATCTCACCATCATTTTAGTAATGAGCAGGATGTGATTATCCTTGCAAGTTTTCTACCGTGCGAAGGTAGAAGTAGTTTTTTGGTTGGTTGATTAGTACGATGGTTTAGGAGGATCCCAATCACATTTTGTTGTATTATCCATTAGTATAGGAGTTTCCCGATATGTTCCCCAAAAATTTCCTAATTTACCCCCATACCGTGAGGTGTAATTTGCTATAAAGGTGCATCTGGGTGTCTTTCCTATCTCTATACCACCTCATAGGATGGCTCCGGTGGAATCGAAGGACTTGAGAGTTCAATTGGAAGAGTTAACCAACAAGGGTTTCATTTATCCCAATGTATACCCTTGGGGAGCCCCAATCCTTTTTGCCAAAAAGAACGACAACTCCCTACGACTTTGTATTGATTATAAGCATCTGAAGAGGATGAATATGAAAATAAGTACCATATGCCCTGTATCGATGATTTGTTCAACTAGTTTCATGGGTCGGAAAGGTTTTCAAATATTGAAGTCCGATTCAGGAACCATCAGTTGTGTATGAGAAAGGAAGACATTCATATGACAGCGTTTCAAATGTGATATGGGCATTATGAGTTCTTGGTGTTGCCTTACGATTTGAAAAATACCGCAGCAGCATTCATGGATTTGATGAATCATATATATTATATGTATATAAATCGGTTTGTGATGGTCTTCATAGATGATATTTTTGTCTACCCAGCTTTGGATGCGGGCTATGAGGATAACCTTCACATGACACTGCAAGTTCTTATGGAGCATCAATTATTCGCCAAATTTAGCAAGTGCGAGTTTTGGATGAATGAGGTCAGGTTCCTTGCCCATATAGTTTATGGTAAGGGAATTTTAGTTGATCAAACAAAAGTCGAGGTCGTTCTGAGTTGGGATAGTCCGAAGACATTTACGAAACTGCATAATTTTTTAGGTTTGGCCAGTTACTACAGGAGGTTTATGCAAGATTTTCAAGGGTTGCGTTGCCTCTCACTCTATTGACACAAAAGGATGTTCGTTTCGAGTGCTCAGAGTATTACGAGTAAGCTCTTCAATAATTTAAGGTTAGGTTGACTTCAATACTCATTCTTATCCTTATAAAATGAGGCAAGGGTTATACATTGTATTTTGAGGCTTTCGAATCAGGGCTTAGCTCAGTACTTAATGCAGAATGGTTAGGTGGTCGCTTATGCCTCCTGTTAGCTAAAGGAAGATGAGAGGAACTACCCAACCCATATCTTAAAGTTTTGTAAGATGTCTTTTGTGGTAAATATCTAGAGATACTACTTGTACGGTGAACGATTTGAGGTGTATATGGATCATAAGAGCTTGGGGTACATTTTGACCCAGTGCGATCAAAATCTTTGTCAGAGGAGATGGATTTAGTTGATGGAAGACTATGACTTCTCATTGGAGTACCATCCCGACAAGGTCAATGTGGTAGCAGATGATCTTAGTTGAAATTCTAGGCTTATGCTACCAACGAAGAAATGTTACCAAATAAACATGATTAGTGAGTTGCAGAAGTTTGATTTTCATATTCAGTAGAGTTATGACAGGGCATATCTTTGAGGAGTGATGGTTACTATGCTCATTCAGCAGAAGGTATTGGAAGTTGATTCTTGCGATCTTGAGTTTGCACATTATCCAAAATAAATCCAAAGTGGTGAAGTATTCGACACTCTCATTATGGACAAGGATGGGGGTATGAGGTATAAAGGAAGGTCAATTGATTCGGTCATCAATGAACTTTAGGATGAGGTGATGGCGAAGGCCCGTCACTCTCGCTTCAATATATATTCCGGTACCACTAAGATGTATAAGGACCTATGTAGAGATTTTTAGTGGTCCAGTATGAAGATAGACGCGGCATTATATGTGTCAAAGTGTTATACGTGCTGGTAGGTGAAGGCAGAGCACAGGAAGCCGACAAGGTTATTGCAACCACTACCGGTTGCGAAATAGAAGTGAGATCACATTACGATGGAATTTTTCACATCCTTGCCATGGTCTGAATGCGGCCATAATGCAATATGGGTTATAGTATATTGAGTTACAAAATCTGTTCACTTTTTACCAATTAAGGTCATGGATAGCGTGGCTAAGCTTGAAAGGTTGTATATCCAAGAGATAGTCCATCTTCATAGCGTCTAGCTCTCGATAGTCTCGGACAGGGATCCCTAGTTTATATCTAGGTTCTGGAGAAAGATTCAACAGGAACTGGGTACCGAGTTGAACATCAGTACATCTTACCATCCCAAGACAGATGGGCAAACAAAACTAACTATCCAGATTTTAGAAGATAAGTTGAGTGCTTGTACAGTTGATTTTTAGGGTACTTGGGCAGAGAATCTGCATCTGGCAAAGTTTTCCTACAACAACAGTTATCAGACCAGCATTGTCATAGCTCCCTATAAAGCCCTTTTATGGGAGGTCATTTCGCTCTCTATACTGTTGGGAAGAAATGGGTGAGAATCATCTCACGAACTCGATCATGTGAACTTTAGAGATCTTGAGAGACTTGTGAAAATAGACCTATTTCGTGGCTTACCATCACTTGGGAACCCAACTTCCTCATTTTATGGTCCTTGCTAATAAGGAAACAAATTTGAAGTCCCCATTGAAAGTCGAATACCAATATCACCTCTTATGTGTTGGAGTTGATATACATGGATCTTATAGGTCGTACACATACAGAGAGTATTGGTGGTGAGAGATACATTCTCGTGATGGTCGATAACTATTTAAGATACTCTATTGTGGGGTTTTTTAAAGAAAATTCCTAAAAACAAAGTGATGTGTCCTAAAAACCCAACACGGTGTCATTATTAATCAGATGAATAATGACAACATCACTCAATTTAAAGAAGCCATAATGGATAGATATTGTGATGGAGTGCGCATCAACCATGAGTTTTCATCCATCCGTACTCCTCAAAAAAATAAGATAGTTGATGGGAAGAACTGAATGATTCAAGATATGGATGGATCCATGCTTCTTGGGAGAAATGTGGTAGATGATTTAGGGCAGAGGCAGTTAATACCGCATGCCATATGGTGAATAGGGTATATCTTCATCCACACACATTACACATGCCATATGAGTTATGGATGGGGAAGAAACCCAACATGTCATATTTTTTAGTCTTCAGGAGTCCTTGCTATATTTTGAGAGATAGAGAGAACTTAGGAAAGTTCGACTCCCAAAGCGATGAGGGGATATTTTTAAGTTATTCATCATCGAGTAGGTCTTATATAGTGTTTAACCATGAAAGTTATTAGGTTATGGAATCAATAAACGTCGTGATTAGAGACGACGAGCCTCTTATATCTATTGATCCTAACCTCCAGTTTGAGAAAGATGCACCCCCTAGAGACGATCTCATTATTCGTAATTCTACCTCGGTGTACTCCACCCTTGATTTATAAGACGCAACCTCTTGGGTTCAAAATATCCGTGACCCTTCCTCTATACTTGGTGATCCCACTATAGATTTCAAGACTCGTGATCAACTTGAGAATGTGGTTAGCTATTTTTCCAACACCTCCTTAGTAGAGCCCAATAATGTGAAGGAATCACTCAAGGATGAGCATTGGATATGTGTTATGAAATATGAGTTGCTTAAATTTTGAAAGAATAATTTCTAGGATTTAATCTCCTGGCCTAGCAAGATTAATGTGATTGGTACCAGGTGAATTTACAAGAATAAGATGGATGAGAATCGTACCATAGTTCGCAATAAGTCTACATTGGTCATTCAAGGCTACACACAGATTGAGGGTGTACAGTGTGACGAGACATTAATTCTTGTTGCTAGGCTTGAGTTCCTCCACTTACGACTCGCCATAGCATGTCATATACGGTTCAAGTTATACTGAATGGATATTAACAATGCCTTCCTTAATGGCATTACATAGGAGGAAGTGTATGTGGAACAATAAATGGGGTTCGAATACCCAAATCACATAGGACACGCCTTTTATTTTAATAAGGCCTATGAGATTTAAAGCAAGCACCTCGAGCTTGCTACGAGAGGCTGACTTATTTTCTCTTAGCTCATAGCTTTAAGAGAGGGGGAGTGGGCAAGATTTTATTTGTGAGGAGGCAGAGTTGTGCAATATTGGTTTCCCAAGTCTATGTGGAAGAAATAGTATTTGGATCTCACATGTTTTAGGAGGAAATGAAGACTGGGTTTGAGATGAGCATGGTTAGTGAGCTTACGTTCTTCTTAGGTTTCCAAGTGCTTCAACTTCAGGATATGATATTCATATCTCAATACAAATATCTAGGGACCAAGTGAAGAATTTTGATTTAGACTTCTCTAAGCACTCATGCAACCCTATGAGTACATTGACGGATCTTAGCAAAGACACTTTAGGCTAGGATGAAGTGCAAACCCTTTATAGGAGATTGATAGGTTGTATCCTCTACTTGATCGTTAGTCGTCTCGACAATGACTTTAGTGTTAGAGTTTGTTCACATTATCAAGCGTCCCCAAAAGATCTGACTTGCTCGCACTTAATCGTATCATCATGCATAAATGGCACTCTTTCCTATGGTATTTGATACTCCTTTGATATCTATGGCCATTTGTCCACCTATTAGAATATCTATTGGGTTGGGGATATTGATGGTTGTAGGAGAACCTCAGGTGGATGCTTTTACTTTGGGAGTGTTATTGTCTCTTGGTTGAGCAAGAAGAAAAACTAAATTTATTTATCCACGGTAAAGGCTGAGTACATCACCTTCGAGAGTTGTTTCATACAACCCTTGTGGAAAAATCAAATCTTGGAAGACTATGGGTTCACCCAAGGCATAATGATTATTTAATATGATAATACAAGTGCAATTCATAGATCTCGTAATCCGGTCCATCATTCCTGCACGAAACATATTAAGATGTGTGAGCATTTCATTCGTGATCTCACTGAGGAAAGGGTCATGTCATTTATCTTTGTGAGCAGTGGACATCAATTAGACGATATTTTCACGAAACCTTTAGATGCACTTAGATTCTCGAAATTATTGCGGTATTTGTTTCATTGATTGAGTTGGGGTACCTTACCTAGTGTAGGGTGATTATCTTGTTCATATCATTTATCCCTATTTCTAGATTGTTTTTCTATTGTATTTTTATGTTTATTTATGCTTTTATTTGAAAATTATTGTAAAATATAAAAAGATTTTTGGTTTTTAAGAAAAAGTTTTAGCAAAATCCCAAAAGATTTTATTTTTATATTAAATTTTTTTTTAAAAAAACAGAAATATATGTATATTTTTTTCACCATATATGGATGTGCATTTAAAATAATCGAATCACCACAACATTCCATCCATTCGTGTGAATTTTTCATGGTGTTTTGATACATGACTTCATTTTTGGGTCGTGCTAAATAATGTGTGGCTAGCATTTCATTATTTATTAATGATTACTTTCTTCATGCAAGACTTTTTATCACCTTTACTGCATACTTGCTCGAACTTTATGAACATTGTAACATATTTTCGTATGTTTAATACAGTGCCTCTCATATCAATAGTGTTTAATAATGAACCAAATGTACTAGAGATAAGTTGTGCTTATAAGAATCATTGCCCAGATTTCGTTTCTCAAAACATTTATTTTATGTTAAGCAATGGAAATGGGCTACGAAAGAGAAAATTCTTTTTGCATTAAAAGACACCATTTGCAAAAGAGCCTAAAATATGTAATGGCACACAAAAGTAAGGGTGCCAAGGCCATTTCTTTTCATTTATGCTTCGCCTACATGAGCATTATGATACCTTTAAAAAGTTAAGAGTGACTTCTTAAATATGTGAGATTCGGAGGGTGTTATAAAGTTGAATATCAATGGATTTTTATAACATACTCTCTTAAAAAACATTAAATTATTTGACATTACTGTTTTGAGAAGCATTTAAATTCATGGCATATTGCATAAGTCGAGTCAACTCAACTCAACAAATCCTTTTCCCAATTATTTGGGTTCGGCTACATGAATCCTATTTTTCCATTCTATTCTGTCCAGTGCAATATCTTCAGTTAAACCACATAACATCATGTCCTTTTTTATAATATCCCACCAAGTAAATTTAGGCCTACCTCTACCCCTTGTGTTACCATCAATACTAACTAAATCACTCTTTCTTACAGGAGCATCCATTGGTCTACGCTTGACGTGTCCAAACCATCTAAGACAATTTTCTCTCAATTTATTTTCTATAGGAGCTACTTTTACCATTTCACGAATTTGTTCATTTTTAATTTTATCCTTTCGATTTTTACCACAAATCCATCTTAGCATTTGCATCTCTGCCACACTCATTTTCTGCAAATTTTGTTTCTTGGTCGCTCAACACTCTGTCCCATATAACATGGCCGATCTAATGGTCATCCTATAAAATTTTCCTTTTAACTTCAAAGGTATACTCCTATCCCACAAAACGCTGGTAGCACTTATCCACTTAACCTAACCTGCTCTAATCCTATGAGTAACATCATCATTAATATCTCCGTCTTTTTAGATAATCGATCCTAAATAACGAAAATGATCATTTCTATGTATCTCTTGACCCTCCAATTTCACCACATCTCCATTTACCCTCCTATTACTACTTAAATTGCACTCCATATATTCTGTTTTAGTTCTGCTTATTTTAAATCCTCTTGTTTCTAAAGTTTCTCTCCACAATTCCAACCTAACATTAATCCCCGTCTTAGTCTCATCCACTAAAACAATATCATCTACAAATAGCATACACCATGGCACCTCATCTTGTATTTGTCCAGTCAACTCATCTATAGCAAGAGCAAAGAGATAAGAAATTAATGTTGATCCTTGGTGTAGACCTACCGTAATTGAAAATTTACTACTTTCTCCGGCTAATGTTCTTACTGTAGTCATCGCACCATCATACATATCCTTGATCACATCAATATATCTTCGAGTCACTCCTCTTTTATGTAGATCCCACCATATTATATCTCTGGGTATCCTATCATACGCCTTCTCCAAATCTATAAAAATCATATGAAGATCCTTCTTTTTCTCCCTATACCTCTCCATTAATCTCCTCAATAAATAAATTGCTTCCATTGTTGACCTCCCAGGATTAAACCCAAATTGATTCTCAGATACTGTTGTCTTCAATCTCAATCTATATTCAATCACTCTCTCCTAACGTTTCATTGTATGACTCATTAACTTAATACCACGATAACTTGAATAACTTTGTATGTTCCCTTTATTTTTATAAATAGGAACTAAAACACTTTTTCTCCATTCATCGGGCATCCTATTAGTCATTAAAACTTTATTAAATAATTTTGTAAGCCATGATACTCCATCCTCCCCTAAACACTTCCAAACCTCAATAGGGATACCATTTGGTCCTAAAGCCTTCCCTGTTTTTATCTTTTTTAAAGAAATCCTAACCTCTGTTGTCTTAATTGTGCAAAAAAATATATTTTCTCGAGTCTCCCCAAGTTCCTCTATATCTAATCTACTCCCATTATTGCCATTTAATAACCTCTCAAAATAGTTTTTCCATCTTTCCATAATTTCATCATCTCTGACAAGGACTCTCAAATCATCACTTTTGATACACCTTCTGGTCCCTAAGTTTAGCAAGCTTATAAATACTTTTTTCCCCTTCTTGTGTGCCTAATTTTATATAAAGATCATCATACGCTTTTAACTTATCATCTCTTACCACTTTCTTAACTTCCTTTTTAGCCCATTTATATTTCTCAAAATTTTCTTCATTTCTATATGTTTGCCATGTTTTAAAGCACTCCCTTTCAATTTTTACTATGTTTTGTACTTCTTCATTCCACCACCAAGTTTCTTTAGACTGTGGCCCCTTACCTTTTGATACTCCAAGAATTTTTTTTTATATTCTCCTAATGCACGTGGCCATCTTATTCCACATTATGTTAGTCTCTTCTTCAGTATTCCATGTTGCTTCATTTAATACTTTATCTTTAAATAGTTCTAATTTCTCTCCTTTTAAGTTCCATTACCTAGTTCGTGGGTTAATCTTCACTTTTCACACTCGTGATTGATTTTTAATATTTATGTCCAACACCAATATCCTATGTTGTGAGGTTAATCTCTCTCCCGGGATAACCTTATAATCTTTGCACATTAATCGATCACTTTTCCTAGCAATGAAAAAATCTATTTGGCTCTTATGTGTTCCATTTTTATAAATTATTAAGTGTCCAAGCCTCTTTTTGAAACATGTATTTACTAGTACAAAATCATAAGACATCGCAAAATCTAAAATAGACTCTCCCCCATCCTTCCTATCTCCAAAACCATATCCTCCATACACTATCTCATATCCTACACGATCTTCTCCTACATGGCCATTAAAATAGCCCCCTATATAGATTTTCTCACCTACGAGTATTTCTTGAATTAGTTCATCCATTTGTTCCCAAAATTGTACTTTAGTGTGCTCATGTAATCCTACTTGGGGTGCACAAGAACAAACAATATTAATTATGTTTTCACCTAATACCAATTTTACAAGTATAAGTCTATCACCTTTCCTAATAACGGTTACGATATCGTCCTTAAAGTTCTTATCTAATATTATTCCAACTCCGTTCTTATTTCTATGTTTGCATGTATAATATAATTTAAATCCTGTATTTTCTATTTTTCTAGATTTCTCACCGACCCATTTAGTTTCTTGTAAACAAGCTATGTTAACTTTTCTTCGTATCATGGTATCTACTAACTCCATCCCTTTTCCTGTCATAGTACCTATGTTCCAAGCCGCTAACCTAAGTCTAGCATCCTGGACTAGCTTATTTACCCGCACATGCCCAGCTTGTTGTAGGAACCCTTGCGTATTTATCGTCGCATTCGGGCGCCGATGCGACGCACCTTGCCTATTTTTCGAGACACCCGATGGTAGGAGCAACGCCCCTTGCCTATTTTTCGAGACACCCGGTGGCAAACGCATCACTTGAGGAGAATGACCTAGCATTAGCACGTATATTCATAGGATTCATGTTCCTAAGGAACTTATTGTCAATTTGCCTATGCAACTTATTAACATAATTACATTCCACTTTCATGATTCATGTACATCGATGAGATTCTATGGTATGATGTATTTGTACCTATATGTACCTTTTTTAATATACTTTTTATACTTGAGAAAATTGAAAATTTTCAAAAATAGTTTGTTGCCTTTTGAAAATTCATTGCATGTGCTTTATTGTTTATCTTTGTGATGTTATTTCTTTTGGATCCATGTGATGTTAGTATTTCATGATTAGTGTATAACTCTTTATTTATCATGGACAATAAAGGGGAGAACAAATTGAGGGGGAGTTTATTTTTATTTAAACTCGTACACGTCATGGTATTTATTTTGTCTCATGTGTTAGGTTATTCCGTCTTGATGATGATTTCATGGACCACACAAGATGAAGACTTTCAGTTCAAGACTTATACATTTATTTGTTTCCATTTCATGGTTTGGGAGGGCATGAGTTGTATTAGTATTGGTGGTCAATTTGGCTTCGATTTGTGTTTTGTACCGAAATAGTCAAAGAGGAAGATTTGTAAGAGAAAAAATTATAATTGTTCATTTTATTTTTATGTGCCTTATCCCATTACACCCCACTACACCTTTGTGACCACTCTCAAGACTTCGAAGAGAAGAATCGTTGATGACATTTGCAAGATTAAAGATAGTTCATCACAACTTTACCCGACAAGAGTTATGAGGTGGTTTCATAAAGCTTAAAATATTCAGGGGTATTTTTTTAAAAGAGTTGGTTTTACAAAAATGTTTTAAAATTTTTTTTTAAAGATTTTTTTACAAAACTCGCTAACTTGTTAGATCAAAATGGCGTGTTGTTCGAATGAGTTGTGAATGGTCATTAGAATGAGGTTCCCACATTCCAATGAGATCTAAAGTGTCAACTTTTGGTCAGCTCTGGAATGTCATTCTAAGAATCATTGAAAGTTGTTTGAATGAGATTAAAAACCTTTTTCGAATGAGATGGCAGTTCGTTCGAACGAGTGTGCATTTTTTTTAGAACAAATCTGATGCAATCTTTTATCCTATCTACTCATAATACCTATCCAATAAAAATAAATGTGGGGATGCATTCTTTTCTAAGCCTTTTTAGTGTTCTTTTTATGATCAAACTCTATAATTTTTCATCCAAACCCCTTAAATATTGTAGGATCACGTTGACAAATTAAGAAGAACACAATCAAAAGTTCTCAACCCGTGTAGATAATTTCTCTACTGGTGATTTGTAGAGTCAAGGCTCTATGACTGAAGAAGCTCGAAATTACGTATTCCAAAGGCTGATCAGTGGATACCGAGGCAAGATCTGTTTGTGTTGGGAGGTTCTTGAATGCATCATTTTTTATGAAAGATTAGAAGACTCTTGTGCATTAAACTTAGTGGATCTCTAACTATCTTGTAAGTCATTTGTGTTTGTCTTATCTTTAACAGTGTTGAATTAGAGGTTTTGTCCAAAAGGTACTTTTCCTCTATTTCTTCTTCTTCCTATTTGGTTTGGAGATTTGATTTGAATTTGTATTTACACAATCTTTCATGTTCACTCTAAATTAAATTCAAGATAAAATTTGGTGAAATCTGAATCTTTTTGTGTGACCTAATATACGGACTATCCATATAGCACCCTACTTTCTCATCCTCCTTTGTTTTTAAGGACCATTCGGTTATTATCTTATAGATCATTTTTTTTATGGGTTTTGCATCGAGGAGAGTAGGTATCTCATGCATAATGATAGTCGGGTCGATGTCGGGCATATCAGCGTAAGACTAAGCGAAAACATTCACGAAGATAGAGAGGACATCTGTGACACCTTTTGTTCATTCTCGTTTAACAAAGATCCTATTTGTAACTGCTTTGGGTTTTAGGGAGTGCTCAATTTTATGGTTATTGTGTCATCCTCATTAGTAAACGTACATTTATTTTGACTTTGATCAAGTTTTTGAAAGTTCTTTAAGTATTTTAAGTATGCAGAGTTATCATTATTAGGTGGGAGTTCTAGTCCATCGTTGGATTCATAATCATCACATGTAACACACACATGAAAATATTGGAAATCACTATTTATTATGTCATTAAAGGGAAGAAGGACAACATTGATAATAGATTAAAAGTTTACTTTGTAGAGGGATACATTAAGAGAGGGGATAGGGGTAATCTTTAGATAACATGACAAACTTAAAAGGCCTCTGAATGGTGGAAGTTGGGGTGCATCCGATAGAGGTCCAGTCCTTTAGTAATATAGTTCCCTTAATATTAGTGATGTGGTGAGCATGGTTTTATCGAGTTATTTTTTAGGAGACCTTTGGGTGCTACAAGACAGTGGTACTAGATGGAGGATGGGGCGGGCGGTGGTTCTTGAGATAAGACTTTTGTTCCTTTCGAGGTGGCCTTTGGTTTTCCAATAGGGTATGCAATAGGGTCGGTGCAAGGGCATGCCTGGGAGAGTGCTTTTAGCAAGAGCAGGTGACTTTGTTCATTCTAATAGTAATCCCATAAGGGTTTGATTCTCATGTATTGAGGCTCGATCGAAGGAGGTGTTTTAGGTGGGAGGGTAATGGAGTCTGGAATACGGAGGTAAAGATTAATCTCAAAGATGCAGATCAACCGTACTTTCTATGTAGTGCTACCTCAAATGGTAGAGGTGGTGTACCAATCATGTAAGCATTATGCCGGGGTTGTGTTAGTGTTTCCTAACATGTCTATTAGAGCAGTCTCATCAGAAATAATGCGGGCAATATATATTCAAGTTCTAGTTGGGATGTTTTTCTATCTTCATCATTAACCCATGACACGTTAAGTTTGCCCTGATTAACCTTGTGAATTTTCTCGTAATCCATGTATAACCCCTCTTCGTAGCGAATTTCCATTTCGGTTCATAAGAATTTTTTTTTCGTCCCAACAAGGCCCGGGGAGCCAGTGATAGGGGAAGTCCTCTACCTGGAGATAAAAGTGACCATTCCACCTTTGATAGGGGTCCTTGATGCTACTAGCTATGGACGTTTCATTGGGGGTGTACCCAAGATCGGCTTTTACCTTATGTTCTGTAATGGTTACAGCTTCGAGGGTTCCTTATTGATTTTTTTGGAGCCCTAACCTGGGCATATATCCCATCTTTTCAATGATTTAGGTTGCTACGTTATGAATGACAAGATTCTCTTCTATTATGTGATCAAGTGAAATGACTCGAAATCGGCTAAAGTTGATATTGTGATTATCGTGATGGGTTTTTAAGATATGGGTAGTGCTAGTATTTGCTACCGTGGCCCAGTTTTCGCCCACTAAATGGTTATGACCTCAGTGTCGAATGGGTACTTAACTTCCATGCAAAGTAAAGGGGGTAATGGACCCATAGGGTTTATCCAGTCCCTCCCGAGTAGGAGGTTGAAGATGGAAGGTACGTCGAGGACTTGAAACTTAACCTCACATTTAATGTGACCTATCATGAGAGTGATAAGGGTAGACCCAAGGTCCTCTCGATAAATTTTATCATAGGCCCTGATGACAGTGGAAGATGGTGTAAATTTTGAGGCAGTGTATCCCCACCCATTGTCTACTAGTACCAAGGCACTAATTGTCCATGGGTCTCAATAGCAATGTGGAATGAAAAACTGGTGGTTGCGGCCTTACACGGGAAGGTTTTCATCCGAGAAGTTGATGTGTTGTTGCATAGTGACAAAGCCGATAGTGGATGATATTTTTTCCAGAGTTATATCTGTGGGGATGAGGTGTAAAACCCAGAACCGAATTTGGGGGTTACCTGTAGTTAACCCGGTCCGGCCCGAGCATTAGGTGTTAAGTGCGATGAAACAACCTATATAATGTTGCTAGTCAAATTTTAATTTAGTTAACGTTTTCACTTGTTTTAGCATGCAATTCTATTTTCGAGATAAACTACGTGAGGCACTCATGGGGAGAACCCAAAGTCCGTATAAACAGAAATACTAATGCAAACGTAAATAAAATATACTCACTTGTATAGCTCCCTCAAATTAGAATACCTCTCCCAACCTGCTGTAACAAAGTGGGGATTTGAGCTTATGCCCAGTGGGATTTATGCAAGCAGTATAGAAACGAACGACAGAAAGGAGTACTCAAACTCTACAACCATACGCATGCAAAGATATGTATAGATATACATACGTATACCATTTGAAAAATACATATTCCAATGCGTTGAACATTTCGCTTTTGAAAACCTTACTTATGTAGATTAATTGACCTTAATCTTATTAAAAGCTTTTTTTATTCATACTTAGCATTCTTACTTTATTTAACACACCCGATTCAACACTGGTGACCATTACCCTTAATTTATCCCACCCCGTTCCTTTACCATAATTTAACCCTTTCTTTCATTTCCATACACTTTAGTACTTCGGTGGAAAATTTCCATTTCAACACACGCATTAATCGTGTTAGAAAATACTTGTTTGTCCCTATAAACCTTTTCAATACATGCTCATGCAAATTATGGGTTTAACAACTTGATTGATTAATTAGTCATTTACCCACTTACCATCTCCTTTCTACCTTATCTTATGGACATTAATAGATTTACGCATTTACTTTTCCATTTCATCTTTATTTGAACATTAATTACATTCATTCATGTTAGGTTGTATTAACAAATTTTATCACACAACCCATTTCTTGATATGTTCCATATCTCCTTTATTTTTTTCTCGAAATCTTCCTATACCGCATACTTACACGGGCTCTACATCGACGACTATGCGCACCATATGACCTATCTAATGATTTAGGTCTTTTCACCCAAGGGATCCTGGACCTTCTTGCTTATTTCCCGGTTGGATCCGAGTCCTTATTAATGTGTTTAATCTTTTACACATGTCCACATTATTCCACTTCTTTACTTTTACCCGGCCGAAGCCAAAAACCCAGACTTAACCATCCATTTTCCATTAACACTTGGAAAATTAGTTTTATTCTCTTTTAAGTCTTTTATTCACACATACACATCGATTTTATACCAAAATCATTCACGTCTTAGGACTTAATTCATTTCACCCACACTAGTGTAAAAACATTCATTAACATTTTTATTACATAAAAATGTTCCACTTTAAGTAAATTACCCTTTTTATTGCTAAATTTGCAATTTAATCATTTAACAAGTGTTGTTTTCCCAAAATGGTTATTAAGTTTCCAACTTAACATTTTAAACACCTTTCATCATTTTAACACTTGCTTAATGTCACAATTACCCCCCACACTTTCTTGCTACATTAACACCTTTAATATATGAAATAACACTTATTTACATATTAAAGTCCCACATATTAGGCATTTGAAATACACACTTTATTTATTTGATTTTTCATCTTAACACCCACTTTGCTACTATTTATACATTTGTACCCCTTTACTTCCTTTATTAGATTTTCCATCAAAACTCATGTCAAACCTTACTTTTCACACAAGTAAATATTTAAACCCATTTTACTTTCTGCATGAGTTTTACACACTTAAAATGTCCATTAAAGTGAAAGCTTACCTTTTTCATATATTTTCAATTATTCATATAGGAAGTCACCTTCTAATCTCATAAAAATGGCTCAAACAAGCCAACTACATTTTATTTCATAAAATCACATTATTTTCCGTTAAAACATTATTATAACACATTTTAGTACATAAAACGTTCAACACATATATTCTGGAAATTTCTTCACTGCAAAACCAATTTTTTAAATCATAATTTTGATACCCATTTTCATACAAATAATAACATGATTACTAATCAACACTTAGATGCAACGTAACATTAATCCTACATATATTTAGTCTAACATATGTAACTAAGCATGTTGAAATTATACTACACTTTAAACACAGATCAAAGTTAGTTTTTCCCGCCTTAAAGATCTTTAACAATGGTGGAAAGGGTGAAGAAGATGGACGACCCCCCATCTCCAAAGGTGGTCTCAAGGGGGTAACATCTCGTAATTTTAATTCAATAATAATTTAAATTAATTTAGAAAAATAAAATTTTTGAAATCTATTTAATTTTGTAGTGTAAAAATATTTACTTTTATATATAAAAATAAGGTTTTAAGTGGAATTTCAATCAGGATTAAAATTTGGAAATTATAACTTTTTGTATAAAAATCGGGGGAGGATCCAACCTCAGGAAGAAAAAAATAAAAATAAAAAAAAGTCCGATCGAACTGAACTTTTTACAGCGACTCCGTCTCGCCGTCATCTACAACATACTAAAATTTCAACTAATTTCAACGGTCCAATCATCCGTAATAAATTTTTGAGTGTTTTTGTTTGATTATGACTCAAATTATTTTTGGTATATAAACATAAAGTTACGGGTTTAGGACCTTTAAAACACATTTTAGCCTTCTCAAAAATCAGTAGCCTCCTCTATTTTCATCTTCTTCCATTTACAAAACCCTATTCCCATTTAAAAGAAAGATTAAACCCAAGTTTTGAAGGTTCACACCGATTTTCTCAAGATCATCCAAGAATACATTTACGTCATCTTTCCAAGAGAAACGTGACCAACAATTCAAAATTATCAAACTATTTTTCTAAGGCATAAATTTTTCTATTCTCTCTCATTAGTATTATGCGTTTTAAGTGTCGCCTAAACTTTAATTCGTGTGTTTTTCTTAAAATAAATTAGCAACCTAATTAGAAAAAGTGAAAAATATTTCGGGACTGCTTTTCTTAAAAATCATGATTTGATTTAATACTTATAACCCTTATGTGCTTATGGTAGAGTTCGTACTTTAGGTAATATGGGTGTAGGTTTGCATGTAAAACCCCTTAAAATTGTATTTTACATAAACAAAACTTGGGGAATCACATAGAATTGTGTAGGTTGGATAAAAGTAAATATTATTGGGTGAGCCATAAACTTGCATGTTGTTTGAAATCATAATTGTCAAATAAAATAAATTAGATTAATTATTTAGACGACTCGGACGAATTAAATTAAAATTAATTGTGACAGCATGAGAAAATTGTGTGATTATTGATACATTATAATGTGTGAATTATTGTGTTGATCATTTTTATCATCATGGGGACGACGGGATTTAGGGTAATATGATCTCACCTTAATTTAGGAATGCTTGCTAGGTATGTAACTATTGGGGATGCCTTAGTTGTGGTTAACATTTTCTAGGTATGTAACTAGTTAGTATAACTTTTTATGGATGGTATATTTCGAGGTGGGACTGATTTGTGGTGTCATTCCGTGATTTAGATAGCCTAGGTTCCGGACTAGGAAGATATAAATTAGTAAAAACTCATCCTATAAAATAGGGTAGGACATACTTGTGTTTTGGAGACCTCTACGTATGGAACAAGGGGTATATTCAAGGATTATGCTCTATAATTGGGTGGGACTAATTTAAAATAATGAGAGCTTGATAAATTGGAGAATTAATTTTCAAGATAATAAATGGGTTTTAAAATGAATTGGCATCGTTAATAAGTGCAGGACTAACAGTTAAACGGATTGGGTGGCTATCGTGACGTGTGTGTGTGTGGCGGCGTAATAAGTGCAGGGCTGACAGTTAAATAGGTTGGTTAACTATTATGACTTGTGATGAGTGGAACCTCGAAAATAAGTGCAGGGTGACAGAATATGGGCTGGATAGGAATTACAAAGGGAATGTGTGTGGTGTAAAACTAAAGACAGGACCGAATATATTCACGACATACAGTAGGGTTGGTTGGCTATGACGGCACCGCAATAATGAAAATAATAATATGATAATTCAATTTAAATAAAGATGGTGAATTTAGAGTAATTTTCGGATTGTGATGGCATAAGTTAAAATTAAACTTTGGGGTCACATAACTTTGGGGATATGTGTTCACACTTATTTCTACTCGCACATTTATAATTATCGCGTTTAAGTTAAAATATTCTATTGTGGTGTGGGTTCACATGGAGAGAGTAGTTTGGATTCATGCAGTGGGCTCAGATCCATTGCATTGGTTTAGCACTAGAGTAGCTACATAGAAGTATTGGAGATATTTTGGAGGTAAAGTTGTAGACTCATTTATTTTATATGCTTTAGTTGTTTAGGATTTATTTTCTATTTCGTCACATTTATTATGAGACCTTATTAGGGATTTGGTGGGCCAATCAGTTCCACAATTGTTTGCGATTTTATTCAGATGTTTACAGTTGGATTATTTATTCGAGTTATATTAATTTGGAGTTGGATTATTTTTGGAGATTAGCATGGTGATGGATTTCAATACTGCATGGATGATTATATTTAGTGGATTAATCTGATTTTTATCTTGTGGACCTGAATTTTTATACATCTCATATATGTCACATGCTAAGAATGATATTTAATTTAGCAACAATTAGCGTAGTCTTGGTGGCGGTCGACACCAGGAATGTGCGGGGTGTTACATATGGTATCAGAGAATGGTCTTAGGTCTCATAGGTTGTGAGTCCATTTAACTTTCGCACTACCAATATTTGATCCCCTTTATTGATTTGTACTCCTTAAGGTATTGGGTCTAGCATACATGTTAGTTGTATTTCTTGGAGATAGAGAGTTTTATGTTAAGGACCTTGTAGGCATTGAGGTTAGAAATAGTAATATTGATGTGACGATCCTTAGAGTTGATTTTGAAAATGATATTTATTTGGCAGATCATAAGTATAAATTTTGAGTATATTTAGTATCGATGCAGTGATATGATTTGATTTGAGAATTTAAACTTGCGATATTTTTTGGAGATAGAATCGAGTGGTGATTCGTGAGAGAGCGTGGTACGCCATTATTTTCATAGTTATGCGCATATATATAGTTAGGATACATATTGTATCTTTGTTTGTTTGGTATGTGCGGGTAGGATTGGGTGTATGGGTGCCTAATAATGGTATCCTATGGGTAGGCATATGTGAACCTTATTTTATTTTGCGAATTTACGCTTCGTCGAATTTCGAGGACGAATTTCATGTGTTAGTGGAGAAGTATGTTACACCCCGTAATTTTAATTCGGTAATAATTTAAATTAATTTGGAATTCGAAAAAATAAAATTTTTGAAATCTATTTAATTTTGGTGTGTAAAAATGTTGATTTTTATATATAAAAATAAGGTTTTAAGTGAAATTTAAATCGGGATTAAAATTTGAAAATTATAACTTTTTATATAAAAATTGGGGGAGGATCCGACCTAAGGAGGAAAAGAATAACAAAAAAATAAAAATCAAACCGTCTGATTGAGCTAAATTATTTACAACAGCACCATGTCACCGTCATTTACAACATAATAAAATTTCAACCAATTTCGATGGTTTGATCATCCGTAATAAATTTTCGAGTGTTTATGTTTGATTACGACTCAAATTATTTTTGGTACAAAAACATAAAGTGGCAGGTTTAGGACTTTTAAAATACATTTTAGCCTTCTCAAAAATCAGTAGCCTCCTCTATTTTCATCTTCTTCCATATACAAAACCCTAGCCCCATTTAAAAGCAAGATTTAACCTAAGTTTTAAAGGTTCAATATGTGTTTTTTTAAGATCATCCAAGAACACATTTTCGTCAACTTCTCAAGAGCAACGTGACCATCAATTCAAAATTCTCAAACGATTTTTCTAGGTCATAAATTTATCTATTCTCTCTCTTTAGTATTATGCGTTTTAAGTGTCGTCTAAACTTTAATTCGTGTGTTTTTCTTAAAATAAATTAGCAACCTAATTAGGAAAAGTGAAAACTAATTCGGGACTACTTTTCTTAAAATCTTCATTTGATTTAATACTTGTAACCCATGTGTGCTTATAGTAGAGTTCGTAGTTGGGTAATATGGGTGTAGGTTTGTATGTAGAACCCCTAGAAATTGTATTTTACATAAACAAAACTTTGAAAATCACATAGAATTGTGTAGGTTTGATAAAAGTAAATATTGTTGGGTGAGCCATAAACTCGCAAATTTCTTGAAATCGTAATTGTCAAATAAAAGAAATTAAATTAATTATGTCGATCACTTGGATGAATTAAATTAAAATAAATTGTGATCGCATGTGAAAATTGTGTGATTATTGATACATTTGAATGTGTGAATTATTGTGTTGATAATTTTTATCATCACGGGGATGAGGGGATTTTGGGAAATACGCTCTCACGTTAATTTTAGGAATGCTTGCTAGGTATGGTACTGGTTGGTAAGCTTTCATTGTGGTTAACATTTTCTATGTATGGGACTAGTTAGTGTAGATTTTTACGGATGGGATATTTCAGGGTGGGAATTATTTTTGATCTCGTTCCGTTTATTTTGATAACCTAGGTTCGTCACTAAGATGTGATAAATAGCTGAATTTCATCCTATAAAATAGGGTAGGACGTGCTTGTGTTTGGGAGACCTCTGGGTATGGAACTAGGGTATATTCAAGAATTATTCTCTATAATAGGGTGGGGCTAATTTAAAATAATGAGAGTTCGATAAATTGGAGAATTAATGCCTAAGATAATAAATGGGTATTAAAATGAATTGGCGTCGTTAGTTAGTCCAGGATTGACAGTTAAATGCGTTGGCTAGCTATTGCAACGTGTGGGTATGTGGTGACATAATAAGTGCTCGACAGACAGTTAAACGGGTCGACTGGCTATTATGACGTGTCGTGCGTGGAACCTCAAAAATAAGTGCAGGGCTGATAGAATACAGATTGGTTGGCTATTACGAGGGAATGTGTGTGGTGTAAAACCTGAGGCGGGCCTAAATAAGTGTAGGACATACAATAGGGTCGGTTGGTTATGACGGCATCGCAATAGTGAAAATAAAATGTGATAAATCAATTTAAATAATGATGTGAATTTAGAGTAATTTATGGATTGTGATAGCATAAGTTAAAATTAAAATTTTGGGTGACATAACGTAGGGGATAGGTGTTCGCAGTTATCTTTTCTCGCATGTTTATAATTATCGCGTTTAAATTAAAATATTTTGTTGTGGTGTTTATTATGTATAATGATATTGTATGGGTTCATGGACCCTAATTGGGGAGAGTAGCTTGGATTTATGTGTTGGGCTTTGACCCATTGCATTGACTAACATTTGAGGTTTAGCAGTAGAGTAGCTGCATAGATGTATTGGACATATTTTGGAGGTGCTGCTGGAGACTCATTTATTTTAGATGCTTTAGTTATTTAGGATTTATTTTCTATTTAGTCGCATTTATCATGAGACTTTAATAAGGATTTGGTGGGACAATCGGTTCCATAATTGTTTACAGTTTTATTCAGATATTTACAGTTGGATTATTTATTCGAGTTATATTTATTTGGAGTTGGATTATTTTTGGAGATCAGCATGGTGATGGATTTTAATACTGCGTGGATGATTATATTTATTGGATTAATCTGATTTTTATCTTATGGACATGTAGTTTTCTACATCTCATATCTGTCAAATGCTAATAATGATATTTAATTTAGCAACACCTAGCGTAGTCTTGGTGGTGACCGATGCGAGGAATGCGCGGTGCATTACAGATGGTATCAGAGTATAGTCTTTGGTCTTGTAGGTTGTGAGTCCATTTAGCTTCCGTATTACCGATCTCTGATCCCTCTTTATTGATTCGTACTTAAGGTATTGGGTCTAGCACACGTGTTAGCTATGTTTCTTACAGATATGGAGTTTTGTGTTAAGGACCTTGTAGGCATTGAGGTTAAAAATAGTAATCTTGATGTGAGGATCCTTAGAGTTGATTTTGAAAATGATATTTATCTGGCAGATCGTTTGTATAAATTTTGGGTATATCTAGTATCGATGCAGTGATATGATTTAATTTGAGGATTTAAGCTTGCGATGTCTTTTGGAGATAGAATCGAGTGGTGATTCGCGAGAAAGTGTGGTACGCCATTATTTTCATAGTTATATGTATATGTATAGTTACTATACATATTGTATCTTTGTTCGTGGGGTATGTACAGTTGGGATTGGGTGTATGGGCGCCTAATCATGGTATCTTATGGGTAGGCATATGTGAGCCTTACTTTATTTTGCACATTTAAGCTTCGTCAAATTTTGAGGACGTAATTCATGTGCTAGTGGATAAGTATGTTACACCCCATAATATTAATTCGATAATAATTTAAATTAATTTGACATTCGAAAAAATAAAATTTTTGGAATCTATTTAATTTTGGTGTGTAAAATTGTTGATTTATATATATAAAAATAAGGTTTTAAGTGGAATTTAAATTGGGACTAAAATTTGGAAATTATAACAGTTTGTATAAAAATTGGGGTAGGATCCGACCTAATGAGAAAAATAATAAATAAATACAAATTAAACTGTTCGATTAAGCTAAATTATTTACAACGACTCCATCTCGCCATCAGTACAACATACTAAAAATTCAGTCAATTCCGATGGTTTGATCATCCGTAATAAATTTTCGAGTGTTTGTGTTTTATTAGGACTCAAATTCTTTCTGGTATATAAACATAAAGTGACGAGTTTAGGACTTTTAAAATACATTTTAGCCTTCTCAAAAATCAATAGCCTCCTCTATTTTCATCTTCTTCCATCTACAGAACCCTAGCCCCATTTAAAAGCAAGATTCAACCCAAGTTTTGAAGGTTAAAATCGAGTTTTCTCAAGATCATCCAAGAACACATTTTCATCATCTTCTCAAGAGAAACGTGACCATCAATTCAAACTTCTCAAATAATTTTTCTAAGTCATGAATTTTCTATTCTCTCTCTTTAGTATTATGCATTTTAAGTGTCGTCTAAACTTTAATTCATGTGTTTATCTTAAAAATAAATTAGCAACCTAATTAGGAAAAGTGAATATTAATTTGGGACTATTTTTCTTAAAATTCTTAATTTGATTTAATACTTTTAACCCTTGTGTGCTCATGGTAGAGTTTGAACTTTGGATAATATGGGTGTAGGTTTGCATGTAGAAACCATAGAAATTGTATTTTACATAAACGAAACTTGGAAAATCACATAGAATTGTGTAGGTTTGATAAAAGTAAATATTTTTGGGTACGCTATAAAATTGCATGTTTCTTGAAATCGTAATTGTCAAATAAAATAAATTAGATTTATTATGTCGATGACTTGGATGAATTAAATTAAAATTAATTGTGATCGCATGTGAAAATTGTGTGATTATTGATACTTTTAAATATGTGAATTATTGTGTTGATATTTTTCATCATCACCGGGATGACGAGATTTTGGGTAATACGCTCTCACCTTAATTTTACGAATGCTTATTAGGTACTGGACTAATGGGTATGCTTTAGTTGTGGTTAACATTTTCTAGGTATGGGACTAGTTAGTGTAGATTTTTACGGATGGGATTGTCCGGGGTGGGAATTACTTTTGGTGTGGTTTTGTTGATTTGGATAGCCTAGGTTTGATACTAAGAAGAGATAAATAGTTAAAATTCATCATATAAAATAGGGTAGGACGTGCTTATGTTTGGGAGACCTATTGGTATGAGACTAGGGGTAGATTCGAGGATTATGATCTATAATACGGTGGGGAAATTAAAAATAATGAGAGCTTGATAAATTGGAGAATTAATGCCTAGGATAATAAATGGGTATTAAAATGAATTGGCGTTGTTAGTTAGTGCAGGACTGATAGTTAAATGGATTGACTGGCTATTGCAACGTGTGGGCATGTGGTGGCATAATAGTGAAGGGCTGACAGTTAAACGGGATGGATGGCTATTATGATGGGTCATGCACGGAACCTTGAAAATAGGTTCAGGGCTAACAGAATACAGGTTGGTTGGCTATTACGAGGGGAATATGTGTGGTGTAAAACTTGAGATGGGCCCGAATAAGTGCAGGACATACAATAGGGTCGGTTGGCTATGACGGCACTACAATAATGAAAATAATAATGTGATAAATCAATTTAAATAAAGATGGTGAATTTAAAGTAATTACCACATTGTGATAGCATAAGTTAAAATTAAACTTTGGGGTGACATAACTTTGGGGATAGGTGTTCGGAGTTATTTTTACTCGCACGTTTATAACTATCACGTTTAAATTTATATATTCTATTGTGGTGTTTATTATGTATAATGTTATTTTCTAGGTTCACGGACCCTAATTGGGGAGAGTATCTTGAATTTAGGTTGTGGTCTCTGACCCATTGCGTTGATTAATATTTCAGGTTTAGCACTGGAGTAGTTGCATAGAAGTATTGGAGATATTTTGGAGGTGAAGATGGAGACTATTTATTTTAGATGTTCTAGTTGTTTAGGATTTATTTTCTATTCTGTCGCATTTATTATGAGACTTTATTAGGGATTTGGTTGGCCAATCGATTCCACAGTTGCTCACGATTTTATTCAGATATTTACAGTTGGATTATTTATTCGAGTTATACTTATTTGGAGTTGGATTCTTTTTAGAGATTTGCATGGTGATGGATTTTAATACTGTATGGACGATTATATTTATTGGATTAATCTGATTTTTATCTTGTGGACATGAATTTTTATATGTCTCACATATATCACTTGCTAGGAATGATATTTAATTTAGCAACACCCAGCGTAGTCTTGGTGGCGGTCGATGCCAAGAATTCACCGGGCATTACAAAAGCCCTCTCAAACTGGTCTTATTGTCACTACAATAATGCTCCACACAAAGACCTAAGAAATTTCTTCTTCATCCTCGCAATACCCTCTTCAAATACCCATTAAAACATCAAGAACACCATCATTCATACTAGTCTAAGGTCACTTAGGGTTTCTATGTTGATGTATAGGGTGGATCACCTCTAGAAAACATAGTGGTGGGCATTGGAAGTGTAGGGGTTATGTGGTAAAGTTATGGGGCATAAAGGTTTTCTTCCATGGAAGATCTAATCTAGAGTGAAAATATATCAGAAATATGATGGGTTTGATGGCTATGGTCCTTTTTACGATTCTCTCTCTATCATATAACAAAAGCATTGGCTTCTTAGGTTTAAATGGAAGTATTCTTAACCCAAAACACTTCTATATCAGGTATGAGGCTTCCCACAAGTCGACGGTACACGCAATACATTGAACACAATCTTGATAGCACTTTAAAAGAATCCCGCTTAGGGCATAACTATGACCCGCGATCGATCGCGACTAGGGGGACGGTCGACCGGGTCCATGGAAAAAAAGTCTCTTCTTTCCTTATTTTGAAACCCTGGTATTAATTTGTATATTTTTAGGTTCCAATAAAAATGGTCAAATTTTCTTTATCGCTAACGAGGAAGCCTATAAAAATCCCACAAAGTTCTACTTTACTATGTCGCGTACCGGCACTATTATCGTATAATATTAACCATGCCTGGGTCACATTCATTCCTCGACTAATTTGTGTCGTACTACCTCAATGTGTTAATTATAACCAATTGAATATAAAAATGCATCCATGCGGATCATGCAACGCAGAACTTTCTTTTTAATCCCTAAGTGCGACGCGTCACTTTTCGTATAATTTTGGCTCAATACTCATGAACCTATTTTCTCTAAATATTTTTTCGAATAAAATACCTAATTTATGTAAAAAAAATATTTATTTCTAGGGAGGGATAATACACAAGGGCATCTCGATGTTCTCGGGATGTAGCTAGTAACTCCCAGATGGTGATGTTGGTTAACGTTCATCGGAGTTTTTCTTCAATTTTATTATTCACCCGAATAGGGGTATGATGGTTAATGAGGGGGGTCCTCCCTCTTTCTTAATAGAGTTTGGAGGAGTGGATTATTGGATCGACTTAGTGAGGAAGTCGACCTCCTTATGCAGGGTGAATACGAGTTTTCCTGAGTTTATTATTTAGCCTTCTCTAGACGTAACAGGAGATCAGTTAAGGATGTGGGGCCGGAGGCAGGCAGTGTTGTCTTTGGGGCCATTGCTTCGATCCAGTCTAGAATGGGGGTCTATACCAGGCTCTTAGGATCTTCATTCAGGGTTTTAGGGGGCTCAGTACATGGGGTTGTTTATCTACCACACGGCCATACCTGAGTTTGGAGTATGGGCGGGGACTTCTTCTACTATGTCCAAAATTTGGTCGTCTGTCTGATTAGGTGTCCCAGGTTAATACTAAGAAAACATTGAGGGCCTCGACCAGATATTATCACATGCTCAAATTTCTTAGTGGTCCTCACTATTATTAGAGGGTTGTCATTCCCCTAGGTCTATTTATTTAATTATGTTTGCCGCCGCACAGAAGATGTCTCCATACTAGTATTGATACTCTACGTATTCTAGTCCCCAAGATAAGATTTTGTAGAAAAACTTGGAAAAGATTAATGCAGATACAATGTATGGCAGGCTATCGAATTTTCCATGATCATGGTCATGGGGAGCGGGATGGACAAGTTCCATTTTGGTTGTATTTGAGTACCTCCGTGAGGGGGGACCTTCTGGTGGAGGATGACCTTAGTGGGTCATCTCATTTTTTAGTTTAATATACAGACTAAATGGGTTACGTCCATGTAACCATTCCCATAATTGCATCCCGTGTTAGTGTAATGGTGGGACCAGGGAGATATCTCAAGGACGAAGAGGTCATAAGTAAGAATGAAATGAGCTTATTTAGTTCACTGTCAAGATCTATATGGTCTTTTTAGGGAAGAGGGATATCAAGGGGTTTGTTCTCTATTATCATAGAGTTGATGTGTTCCCTTTGGTGATGAGGAGGTGGCCAAAGAAATCAGTGATCCCTTATTATGGTAGGTCAGCATAGTAAATAGGGTCGGGACTGGAAGATGTATATCCTGAAGTATATTTTGGTTGGTGAATGTGATGCTTCATGCAGGTGGAGAAAGAATAGCTAATTAGGCATAAATTCTTTATATTTACTCACTGTAATTTAGAGGCTTTTATCACCCCATTCGGTGCAAATAAAGTGCATTTATCTCATATCATTGTTATTTATATCTTCTAGCAAGTACACTGAGTTTCGTGTATTTCTCTTATATTTTTCAATTAATTCATGCACACAAAGGAAGGGGAAAAACCGAAATGAAGATCGATAAGAAGAGAAGCAATGTCAAGGCCTAATCCATAATTATGTAGCCAAAATTCAAATATGGAACCGAATAGATATTGAAGATTTCAAGCTCATGAGAATATAGGAAGAAACGGCAGCCCAATCCGAGAAACGGTTGAAAAGATATGACAGTTAGAAGATGAGATGAAAGAAAAAGAAATCAAAATTGGTTAGGTTCCGCAGTAGAACCAGTTAGGTTTTCCATGGATTTTTAAGAAGTCAGAACCTATTCGGTTCCCAAGTAGAACCGGTTTGTTTTTCAGTTTGGCAAATTTCTCAACTTAATTTTCACTTATGTTGGAGAGTTTGTTTTGTTTCAAACACTTATAAAAACATGGTATTATTATTATTATTTTAGTAGGCTCGGTATCTAAAAGATACTTTTTACCTTAGAATTAGAGAGGAAGAGAGACAAGAACCCTATATTTCAATTCATTTCCCATTCATACATTATTGAAGATCAAGATTTTAATTTTAAATACCAAGTTTGTCTTCTCTATATTGTTCTTGCATGTTTTTCTTCTTTGCATGTTTCTTTCTTTTTCTGGAAATCTAAATATCTCTTGCATGATTAGTATTAATTTAATCATGTTTTCCATCCATGCAACGTTAAAACTTAGTGTATTTCTTACGTAGTTATGATAGGCTATGTTTTTAGGGGGCTAGGGTACATGAACCCAACTTAGGGTTTACATATGGATTTAAAAGTGAATAAAAAGTAATTCCTCATTCAAATGTTTGAACTTTATCAAGATAAACATTGTAGGTCTTTTAATTCCGTTTGAACTTGGTAACCGGAATGTTTAAGGGTGAAATTGACTTTTTGATAATTTCTCATCCTCGTTAAATACAATTTTTTATTTGATATTGTGCGGAGTAAAGTCCTCATATGTCGAATTCTTAGAATGTATTTGATGTCTCATGGAATGAAGAATTATATTTTTTTTTTTGTAGATTTTATGGTCTATGCAATTATCAATGGTTCGGGATAGTGTACCCTAACTCCATTTTCTCATATTAATTTAAAACTCATTTAGTTCTTCTCGCATACGTAGTTTAGTTATTAATTTAATTCAAATTGCATTAGTTTATAGGTAAAGTCACAAAATCATCATCTTTTCCTTTCTTTATCTAAGTCAATAGTAGGGTTAATCGTTCTTCCTATTCGTCGTCATGAGCATTCGTCCTATTCCCTGAGTTTGACACCCGATTTACCGGATTATTACTTAAGTGAACGGCTTACACTTGAGTCGATATAAGCACGCACTAGATACACTTTTAAAGTCACGTCAAGTTTTTGGCATCGTTGCTGGGGAGTAGGTATACGTGTAGGTTAGGTCGATTTAATTCAAAATTTTGACTCTAAATGTTAAAAGGCCAAAAAAATCATAAAACCAAAAAAAAATTAAAAATTAGAAAAAAAAGCAAAAAAATATAGCATCTTTCAATTACTTTCATGCAAAATCCTCAAAAAATTCCTCAATCCACTCCTACCCGCATTCACAAAAATCTTGTAGTAGAGTATGGCCCCGACAGTCCACACACTCACAACACTCTGCAATTTTTGGTTCCACCTCCTACACCGCCCAATTCCATTACGAGTCACACTTCTAGGGTGTCGAGTGAGAATACCAAGTCAATTGGAGAGAGAGAGATTTTTGACTATGCTAGTTATGGTACGGGTGAGGGTGAAGTGCCAGATCGTCCCATGAGAGACCTTTTATATCCCGAGAAAACCGTCACCCCAGGATGCATTCTAGTTCCGTATAATGCGGGGCACTTTCACTTTTGTAATGGGATTATTCAGATTCTTCCCACCTTTCACGGTATGGATTCAGAAAAACCTTACCTCCACATCTGTGAGCTCAAAAAGTCGTGCGATACATTTAGCAATCAAGCTTGCACTTAATACGTCGTTCGCCTCAAACTTTTCCTTTTTTTAAGGATAAATCCAAACATGGCTATGGTCTTTATCACCAAACTCAATTGGATCATGGAGAGATATAGAAGCCAAATTTCTTTTGAAATTCTTCACCCAAAATCGAACAAATTCCATCAAATCTCAAATTCAAACTTTTAGATAATAAGAAGATCAGCCATTTGATCGATGTTGGGAGCATTTCAACGAGTTAGTCAACACATGCCCTCATTACGGTTTTGAGAAGTATCATCTTATCTCTCTCTTCCACCATGCATTAAGTATAGCTTCTAAATAACTCGTTGAGACTATATGTGATGGAGAATTTTTTGGATTAGACGCTAATGATGAAGTGGCCCATCTTAGGTATGTGACCGATACTACTCACGCATGGGACACATTCGATCCTAACACCCAAACCCAGTTTCGACAAACATCTACAGCTCCTTCTACGTCCGGTCTCTATCAATTGGACAAGGAAGCATAGTGGAAACTTCGAGTCAACCAACTTGAGAAAAGATTGGAAGACATAGTTGAATCACGGGCACGAGAAATAATCTAATGCACTCGAGCAATGAAAGAGAAGGTGTGTGCAATTTGTGAGGCGGGACATTTAACAAAGGAATGCCCGACTATACCCACATACAAATTCATGCCTCGTGAGAAAGTGGAAACGGTAAGAAGATTTAAGGGTAATTTCAGTGCCCCTCACAGGAATTCTTATAGCGCTTCATGGAGAAACCATCCTGGTTTTAGCTATGGGAAATAAAATCCCGTGTTGAATCCTAATTCACACGTTACCCCTCATCCACCACAACCTCCGCATTTTCATCAAGCTCCACTTATGCAAGCTTTACCTCCTGATATATATATCACCCCACCACGAACATAACCTAGAGGATACTTTGAACTGATTTGTACAATCTCAAAATGCAACCAATGTTCAAAATGTTTGAATGTTTGCCGACATAAACGTGAATATTTTAAAGTTGCAATATTCCCTAAGTATCCAAGAGAAGGGTAAATTTTTGGCCCAAGGCCAAAGACCTCCCCAAGGTCAATCTAGTGTGAGCTTTACTTCCAACACTAATCAAAAGTAGTGTAGCACGGTAACCACTCTACATAGTGGAAGAGTTGTTAAGTTTTCACCTCCTCCACACAACGAACAAAGTGATAAGGAGATTTCACCCAGCACGAAAGAGGACGAATATGTCCCCTTGACAAAGAGTGGTAATGAAGACACATTCAGGCCCAAGGTGGTTGTGAAACCTCCCATTGCTTCTCCATACCCTCAACGGTTAGTATCCCACTCCAAGGAGACCTCTCGTGACGATGTTTTAGATGTTCTAAAGAAAGTAAAGATTAATTTACCTTTTCTCGAGACCATAAAGAAAATTTCCACGTACGCTAATGTGACACCCCGCCTAATAAAATACCGGGTGATCAGTCCTATACCAAATTAAAATAGGAATCCCAGTTGGATCATCCTTAGCATCACTGTCGAAAACTTTTTAAAACTTACTAACCACCTAGTATTCCAAAAACTGGTGCCAAGTTTTAACTTTTTAAATAAACAAAACAGTACATGCGGAATTAAAATATAAACCATTCACACAACTGAATGAAAGTAAACAGAATAGTAATTACACAACTTGCCGAATAAATCACCGCCCACCAAATAAATAATCCAATGCAAATATTCAACACCTGAATGAATTACACCTGAAAACTGTACCGAGAAGTCTGGGCTACAAGCCCTAAATAAAACTGAGACTGATACAAGATTCCTACTCTAGGAATGAATGACTGATGCGTCTAATCCAAACTCCTGCTAGCATCCACGTATGCCGCAGCTCCGTGTCCCTTGAATGGAATATCAATCCTGGCGTCCCTGTGGTTGGACACCTAAAAGGTTTTGAAAATAGTTTTATAGCAAGGGTTAGAACCCAAAACATTTTGAAAATATTTAGCAAGTGAATTAACTGCAGTAATTTAAAATGCATGAATGCGCTTCATATTTAAGTTCGTGTCGCACTCCCTTGTGGACATTCTCACCCCTCCACTATTGTGCACACCTACCGGTTACCTTAACCCCCCCCCCTAGTTGTACTACCCCGTCCAACTAGTCCTGGTATAACCTTCCCTTGCCATACTACTCTAACCCGAGTATAATGATTATTGAATTATAAGTTACTTCACAATTAACTTAATTAATTCCTCTTAAATATCACCATGTAACCGTCTCACAACTTATATAAAGTACATACATCACACACTGTATTATTCCCACTAATGATTAACTTAATTAATTTCTCATTAATTAACTGCATATAACTGTAACCCGAGTTATATAAAGTAAATACATCACACCCTGTATTATCACCTACATATAATATTTACTACCATATTATACGTACCTTTACAAACATCCACACATATATCATACGTGTATCCATCCTTCCGAGTTTACCCTCACCGGATGATTTCCTCTAAAATGCTATCTCACTAGGTGTGCTCACAAAACCTAGTTTCTCCGAGTTGGAATCGCTCACCAACTTGGACCAAAAATATAAACGAAGTGGAGGCGGTCATATTCCTTCCCTGAAAGTGAGATAAATCCCTCACCCATATATACCGGACGCTATGACCTGGGGATATACTCGCCCTACTCCTCAAGCTAGGGGATTCACCCACATCGCGCAACCTCCCTTGATAGCATTAGAGTATATAAATTTAATAAATATCTAGTCACTGATATTTACTATAACACACAATATATACACATATATATATACTATCACTACCCGTAGATATATATTATGAACCCCGACTTTTACCGTGTACTCAAACTCCTGCACACTGCCTGTAATTTAATGTCACACACAATACATACACGTATATATATATATATTATCACTACACCGTATATATATATATATATATTAATAACCCCGGCTTTACCATGTACTCGAAATCCCATACACTGCCTGTAATTTCCTGAGTCTGTGGCCCGACTCAATGTAATTAATTTTCTCACTTAATAACTTATCCTCTTCCCGAGTCTATGGTCCGACTCTAATATAATTAATTCACACCTCAATTAATATAATACTTTCCCCGAGTTTATGGTCCGACTCTCCTTAAATTAATTAACACACATTTTAATTTAATACTTCCCCGAGTCTATCACCCAACTCTAATTAAATTAATTAACAAATTAATTAATCAACCCGAATTCCGAGTCTGTGGTCCGACTCTAATATAATTAATTATCACATTAATTAATAAGTACCCTTCACGAGTCTACAATCCGATCCTGATTAAACTAATTATCCCACCCATTAATTTAATCATACCCGAGTCTACAAACCGACTTTAATTAAATTAATTAATCACCTTTATTAATTTAATCCTACCCGAGTCTACAATCCGACTCTAATTAAATTAATTATCGCATTTATTAATTTAATAACTTGGTGTCACTCAACCATTGTCCCCGGACTCACTTACTTGGCCCGTAACTTAATATTTCCCGAGTCTATATCCCGACTCAAAATTATTTAGTTTATCTCAAAACTTAATTCACTACCTTGGGGTCGCATGTCCAATATACCCGGATTCACTCACTTGATCCGTACCTCACTATTTTGGAATAAAATTTCTCAATTTCATCCATTTAATGTCCCACATAAATTCATTCTAATCCCAATTACATTCTCCCATAATTGCTAGGAATATTTGTTTCACAATTATTTATCACTAATAAATGTATGGAAATTTAATTTATAATTAATTCCCCCTTATATCTCACCCAGGCCGAACTGGACAGAATTTCCCACCATCGATCGATCGATGCCCCCGATCGATCGATCGACCCCTTCGTTACAGCTCTGCCTTCCCCCTGTTTTCCACCATTAACGAACCTCAAGGTTTCTAAACCAGAATTTAAACCTCTAATTACATCATCCCATCATCTACACATGGTTAATCCACATCCCATTCATCATAGAGACCTTAAGATAATCAACCTCTCTACTTATCTCATAATTTTCGAAATGGGTCTTTTTCCATAAAATTCAATTATCTGTTTTAAATCCCAAATTCCAGATTCGATTTCCACTCTTTTATGTTCTGAAATTTTCGTTCAAATCATATATACATATTCAGATATCAATCACCCATCTAAATCTTACTTTGAATCTCATTCAAGTGTTTCAAAAAGAAAAAACCCCATTTTGTACCCATTTACACCCAAAAACGAATTTTGGTTTACACATCACTATGATATGGATTGATTATCATGCTTTAAGAATCAAAACAGTTAACCACTTGCCTGAAAGTGTTCATAGTGTCTGATTCCGTTGGTGTAGTCCCTCGATTTGGCTCCAAAATCCCTAAATTGGCTTTTGCTAAGCTTTCCCCCAATTTCCCTCTCAAGCCCTAGGCTTAGATTTGATGGCTGCTGATTTCCTAATCTCCCCATTAGGTTAAAAACTCTTAATCCCGTTTTTCACCTAATGGGCTTAATTAAAGTGGCCCAACTCACCCCGTGTGGGCCCGGCTATGCCAAAAAATACCCCGAGACCCAATTACTACCCCCCGGGTACTCTTTTCTGACTATCTCGACCCATACGGACTCAACCACGCAGTCAGAATTGACATCCGAATTAATTTATAAAAATCCTTATCTCACACCCCATTAAGTCTATACAAACTCCCGGCTGGAATAAGTGCATACCCCGTCATTAATACCCGAAATGACGTAATTAAATTATTACTATTCACTTAGTAAATAAATTTCCCTAAACATTAACCATTTACTCCTCGATTAATATTTAAATATATATATTGTCATAATTAATTCAATTAAAATTACAACACACAAGTAATTTAAAATTCCCGAATTAATTAAATATTAAATGCATAAAAATACGGGGTGTTACATACTTCCCCCCTTACAAAGGAATTTCGTCCTCAAAATTAAGATAAACCTACTGTTCCAGTATTCACATATTACTCACTAGCCAAGTGCGTCCAAGCCCGCTATATCTATCCCATCCGATTCTAACCATTCGTTACACAAGTATGCATTTAACTTTACCAGGGCGCCCATAAACCTTATATCCGTGCTTAACCGCACAAAATTTTGCCTTAATTAACCCGGGTGCCCATACACCCTATCCCCACGCTCTACCGCACAAAAGTTACCCGACTGTGCTAGTCGTAACCCGTAATATAACTTCGAACCCGTAATCATATTACCTATATATATATATATATATATATATATATATATATATATATATATATATATATATATATATATATATAGTTACTGCCCGGGTACTCAACCCATGCTACATCCAACCATCTCCCCATAACGACTTATCTCTCAACACAAAAGAATATACGCTTACCCTTATGCTACCAAAGACAACATAATACCGCGCCCTTACTACCACTAGTCCTTGCGTAAAATAAGCCCCGAGCTATCTCTCTTTGCTCGAAAATCAATTTAACCACCCTGATTCACTTCAGTAAACATCCCCACTTACCGGGATAAAATGTGAGAACACAAAACTTCACTATGTGCCATCGCACCACGCAATACAACATATATATCCATATATATATAAGCTATACACCCTCTTCGGTGATACCTAGCACCAACCATACCCTGGTGTCACGGACACCAAAATTTAACTCCACTATCCACAATAGTTAAATTCCATCGCTATCCAGCCGATGTTTAAAAAGTATTATCAACCATACTCCCATTATTCACGAAAGTAGTCATTCCTCGCATAAATCAACCAATCACTCAGTGTACACCTCCACTCTCCCGTGAAGAACACTAAGGAACTCCGCTAGTTTACCCACGTGTTATGGCTGCTACCGCCAACGCACCCACTAAGTTCGACTCGCCTGCGAACTCTAGTGAAAAATAAGTCTTATTATGACATTCTATTTGTCACTCAAAAATATACCCCATGCCTCTCGGGTAAAAGTACTTACCTCTATACCCTAGCTGCAACGGCTGGTTCTCGGGTTCCGGAGGAGTTTCTCCCTGCCCGAATGCACCCGCGTCTTGCTTTAGTGGCTGTACATCCAGGACCTCGCCCTGTAGTTGACCCTTGCCTCGCTTAAGGTAATATCTCTTCATGTGTCTCGCTTTTCCCACAAACAAACACTTTCTAACATGTTCACCCTGCCACTGATCCCTTCCATGCCAACCTTGTTGGAATTCCTGGCCATCCCGATGATAGCCTCCAGTTCTAGATCGTTTGGCATGATTTCCCAGCTGGAAATCCTGCCCCTGATCTCTCCCAGTCTGCTGCGGGGATACCCCACTGGTATTGTCCCCTTCTGCCTCATCCGACTGGCTAATCCCCACTCCCTTCCCGTTTCCTTTCGCGTGGAAGCGATATTCCCAACAGTGCCGGAGTGTTGCGTTAATGACATCAGTATAACCTACTAATGCGGAATTATCAATTAAACGTTGTCTGATTCTCCAGATTAACTCATCCATAAACTTTGCTTCCTTTCTCTTTTCCTCGCTTACCTCATCCGGTATAAAATTTACCAACGAGTGAAATCTTCCTCATAATCGACCACTTAACGGTCTCCTTTTGAGTCTCCTCACAAAATTTTCTCCAAATTTCGATCTCGACCGTTGAAGGAAAAATACTTGTGGTCGAACCGCACCCAAAACTCTGCAGTAGCTAGTGTGTCCCTTTCCTCAACTGTGGTGATCGACTCCCACCACTGTAGCACCGCTCCCACTAACTAAAAGTGGTTAGCATTTACTTTCGTACCCCATCGCAATCTCCCATGCGTAGGTGATGTTGGATACCTCCCTTCCTTGACACGCTAGTACTACACCTGAACCCCCTCGCAACTCTGGTGGGTTCCTGCTAAAATAACCTCTCTTTCTTGCTTCCACCCTGACGACTCCGCGTGAGTCTGAACATCCGGCGCCACTAACACTTGTGGTTGATCCCGTGGAAAGTACCCTTCCGTTGTGACCACCGTTGCTCCAACTTCCTGTGCCACTACTTCAGTTACCTAAGCTGCCAAAATCATCCCTGACCGTTGCTGCGGTAACTCTTTCTCCTGACAAGCCTCCCTCGCCTCATCTCCCCCTGTTGCCCTAGCAGCTCTCTCCTGGGTGTCATCTGAAATGAGAACCGAATTGGTATGAGTTTACTCTCAAATATAAATTTCGCAGAAGAACGTATATGTGCATACGTATGAGAATACAACAATCCTATGATAGGGCTCTATATCAAAGATTGCTAAGCCGAAACGTGAAAAGCCGCACAGATCCTAAGGACACTAGAACCTGATGCTCTGATACCATCAGTGACACCCCCCCTAATAAAATACCGGGTGATCAGTCCTATACCAAATTAAAACAGGAATCCCAGTTGGATCATCCTTAGCATCACTGTCGAAAACTTTTTAAAACTTACTAACCACCTAGTATTCCAAAAACTGGTGCCAATTTTTAACTTTTAAAATAAACAAAACAGTACATGCGGAATTAAAATATAAACCATTCACACAACTGAAGAAAGTAAACAGAATAGTAATTACACAACTTGCCGAATAAATCACCGGCCACCAAATAAATAATCCAATGCAAATATCCAACACCTGAATGAATTACACCTGAAAACTGTACCGAGAAGTCTGGGCTACAAGCCCTAAATAAAACTGAGACTGACACAAGATTCCTACTCTAGGAATGAATGACTGATGCGTCTAATCCAAACTCCTGCTAGCATCCACGTATGCCGCAGCTCCGTATCCCTTGAATGGAATATCAATCCTGGCGTCCCTGTGGCTGGACACCTAAAAGGTTTTGAAAATAGTTTTATATCAAGGGTTAGAACCCAAAACATTTTGAAAATATTTAGCAAGTGAATTAACTGCAGTAATTTAAAATGCATGAATGCGCTTCATATTTAAGTTCGTGTCGCACTCCCTTGTGGACATTCTCACCCCTCCACTATTGTGCACACCTACCGGTTACCTTAACCCCCCCTAGTTGTACTACCCCGTCCAACTAGTCCTGGTATAACCTTCCCTTGCCATACTACTCTAACCCGCGTATAATGATTATTGAATTATAAGTTACTTTACAATTAACTTAATTAATTCCTCTTAAATATCACCATGTAACCGTCTCACAAGTTATATAAAGTACATACATCACACACTGTATTATTCCGACTAATGATTAACTTAATTAATTTCTCATTAATTAACTACATATAACTGTAACCCGAGTTATATAAAGTAAATACATCACACCCTTTATTATCACCTACATATAATATTTACTACCATATTATACGTACCTTTACAAACATCCACACATATATCATATGTGTATCCATCCTTTCGAGTTTACCCTCACCGGATGATTTCCTCTAAAATGCTATCTCACTAGGTGTGCTCACAAAACCTAGTTTCCCCGAGTTGGAATCGCTCACTAACTTGGACCAAAAATATAAACGAAGTGGAGGCGGTCATATTCCTTCCCTGAAAGTGAGATAAATCCCTCACCCATATATACCGGACGCTATGACCTGGGGCTATACTCGCCCTACTCCTCAAGCTAGGGGATTCACCCACATCGCGCAACCTCCCTTGATAGCATTAGAGTATATAAATTTAATAAATATCTAGTCACTGATATTTACTATCACACACAATATATACACATATATATATACTATCACTACCCGTATATATATATATATATATATTATGAACCCCGACTTTTACCGTGTACTCAAACTCCTGCACACTGCCTGTAATTTAATGTCACACACAATACATACACGTATATATATATATATTATCACTACACCGTATATATATATATATATATATATATATATTAATAACCCCGGCTTTACCATGTACTCGAAATCCCATACACTGCCTGTAATTTCCTGAGTCTGTGGCCCGACTCAATGTAATTAATTTTCTCACTTAATAACTTATCCTCTTCCCGAGTCTATGGTCCGACTCTAATATAATTAATTCACACCTCAATTAATATAATACTTTCCCCGAGTTTATGGTCCGACTCTCCTTAAATTAATTAACACACATTTTAATTTAATACCTCCCCGAGTCTATCGCCCGACTCTAGTTAAATTAATTAACAAATTAATTAATCAACCCGAATTCCGAGTCTGTGGTCCGACTCTAATATAATTAATTATCACATTAATTAATAAGTACCCTTCACGAGTCTACAATCCGATCCTGATTAAACTAATTATCCCACCCATTAATTTAATCATACCCGAGTCTACAAACCGACTTTAATTAAATTAATTAATCACCTTTATTAATTTAATCTTACCCGAGTCTACAATCCGACTCTAATTAAATTAATTATCGCATTTATTAATTTAGTAACTTGGTGTCACTCAACCATTGTCCCCGGACTCACTTACTTGGCCCGTAACTTAATATTTCCCGAGTCTATATCCCGACTCAAAATTATTTAGTTTATCTCAAAACTTAATTCACTACCTTGGGGTCGCATGTCCAATATACCCGGATTCACTCACTTGATCCGTACCTCACTATTTTGGAATAAAATTTCTCAATTTCATCCATTTAATGTCCCACATAAATTCATCTTAATCCCAATTACATTCTCCCATAATTGCTAGGAATATTTGTTTCACAATTATTTATCACTAATAAATGTATGGAAATTTAATTTATAATTAATTCCCTCTTATATCTCACCCAGGCCGAACTGGCCAGAATTTCCCACCATCGATCGATCGATGCCCCCGATCGATCGATCGACCCCTTCGTTACAGCTCTGCCTCCCCCCTGTTTTCCACCATTAACGAACCTCATGGTTTCTAAACCAGAATTTAAACCTCTAATTACATCATCCCATCATTTAAACATGGTTAATCCACATCCCATTCATCATAGAGACCTTAAGATAATCAACCTCTCTACTTATCTCATAATTTTCGAAATGGGTCTTTCTCCATAAAATTCAATTATCTGTTTTAAATCCCAAATTCCAGATTCGATTTCCACTCTTTTATGTTCTGAAATTTTCGTTCAAATCATATATACATATTCAGATATCAATCACCCATCTAAATCTTACTTTGAATCTCATTCAAGTGTTTCAAAAACAAAAACCCCATTTTGTACCCATTTACACCCAAAAACGAATTTTGGTTTACACATCACTATGATATGGATTGATTATCATGCTTTAAGAATCAAAACAGTTAACCACTTGCCTGAAAGTGTTCGTAGTGTCTGATTCCGTTGGCGTAGTCCCTCGATTTGGCTCCAAAATCCCTAAATTGGCTTTTGCTAAGCTTTCCCCCAATTTCCCTCTCAAGCCCTAGGCTTAGATTTGATGGCTGCTGATTTCCTAATCTCCCCATTAGGTTAAAAACCCTTAATCCCGTTTTTCACCTAATGGGCTTAATTAAAGTGGCCCAACTCACCCCGTGTGGGCCCGGCTATGCCCAAAAATACCCCGAGACCCAATTACTACCCCCGGGTACTCTTTTCTGACTATCTCGACCCATCCGGACTTAACCGCGCAGTCAGAATTGACATCCGAATTAATTTATAAAAATCCTTATCTCACACCCCATTAAGTCTATACCGACTCCCGGCTGGAATAAGTGCATACCCCGTCATTAATACCCGAAATGACGTAATTAAATTATTACTATTCACTTAGTAAATAAATTTCCCTAAACATTAACCATTTTCTCCTCGATTAATATTTAAATATATATATATATTGTCATAATTAATTCAATTAAAATTACAACACACAAGTAATTTAAAATTCCTGAATTAATTAAATATTAAATGCATAAAAATACGGGGTGTTACAGCTAAGTTTCTTAAGGACTTACTCACAGTTAAATGTAGGCTAAAGGTAAAGAAAAATGTATTCTTAGCACAGAATGTCAACTAAATACTATTAAGTGACCTTCCACCAAAATTTAAAGATCCTAGTGTACCAACCATTTTGTGCATCATGGGGAAGAATCGAATTGGGAGAATTCTTCCCCATCCCATCTATAAGCAATTAGGTTTAGGGGACCTTAAACCCCCAAATATAACTCTCCAACTCACAGATCATTTCATGAAGATACCTCAGGGGGTCATTGAGGACGTGATCATCCAAGTTGACACTTTCTACTTCTAGGTGGATTTTGTCATTTGGGACGAGGAGCCCTCCACTTTACCGAGTAATCATGTTCCCGTCATCCTTGGTCGCCCATTCTTAGCTATGGATAATGCACTTATTAATACACATAATGGGAAAGTGAAACTCACATTTTGAAACTTAACTCTCAAAAAAATATCTTGAACTTCACCAAGCCCAAGGGTTATGAGGGCGGATCACGAGAGACGGGTCTTATGGAAGAGACAGTACATGAGTACGAGAGCAATCACACATGAGAACCTTTAAGGGTAAGCCTTGTTACATCAAGTGAGAGCGATAATTATGACGTTGAGCTAGAGTAATCATAGGGAGATCCATTAGGGATGCTCGAATCAGTTCGCCTTGTTTCTTATATAGGTCCAAATCGGTTCACATATATGGGAGTCTGATTTCCCCTCCTCTTTTTCCTTCCTTCCCACATTCATCCCCCTTTCCCCACTTTGAAAATTTCGCTCCAATTCATTCTTCCACCCTTTTACCTTCCCTCCACCTTTTCCCACCATTCCTTTCCCTTTTCCCCACCAAAACCGATCCCATCCTCACCTATAAATACCACCTTACATTTCCCCCTCTCACACATCTAGTCACCGACTATCTTCTTCCATACACCCTCATCCCTACATTACCATGTCTGAAGAAAATGTCATCAAGAAATACGATCGCAAGGAAGTCCTTGAAGGGATTTATCACTTATACCGCTCCGACAAAAGGGAATAATGGTGCGAAGCCTTCTTCTCTGCATAGTGCACCTTATACATTGAGCGGGCAATTAAATGGGTTGAACTTCCGCAAGAGGTCTCCCACCTAAATGGGAAATTAAATGGGTTGAATATTAGGAGGACCATCAATTTCATCATCGTGACACTAGCATGATGGTTCGCCTACAAGCCAAGATGTATAGGTTGCAAGTCGAGTCCAATGTCACTCTCCCGGCTTATTTTTACGACCCTTATGATCCAAGCGCTCCCGACACTTCTCACCCACCTCCACAGTAGCCCCACTTTTGAGGATTAACGGCTATTTTTGTCTCCATCTACGTAGTTCTTTTTTGTTCTGGGTCATTATTGTATATTTCTGTTAAAAAGAATTATCCTCTATCCTTTCAATTTGTTTGTACTCAGTTGGTTATTAATATAAAAACCTTGCATTTTGCCATTTGTCTATTTTTTTACGCACTCTTCTTTTGTTTAGATTTTAGTACTTTTTATATAAGGACATTGCAATAGTAACTTAAGGGGGGTACACGTGCATTTCAAAAAAAATTCACAGATTTCAAAATGCCGAAGAAAATAGAATTTTTTTAAAATTCCCAAAAAAATTGAAAATTTCGAAAACGCCAAAAATATTTTTCTTCAAAATAAATAAAAATTGGAATTTAAATTTTTCAAAAATATCACTAAAATTTTGTTTAAAGTCTCAAATTGTAAAAATTCAAAAGCACTAAGACGGAATTGACTAAATATGGCAATTGAGCGAAAATTGATGACTTAATGAATGTGAAGATTAATTAACCCGATGAGATTTCGAGCCTTCGATTTTTGTGAGTAAATAAATCAATCCGAGTTATAATTAACTCAAAGTTCAATTCAGCGTCTAAAATAAGTCATTGAGGATCTCAATTCCTTCTTTTATCAGTTACGGGAAACAAGCGAGATGTTGTCTTGAAAAATGTATATCTAAACTAAATTAATCTCGAGAGACATATGGTAAATTAATGGGTGATTAGGATTATGAAGTTTAGCCCTCGTTTGTTTATCCAAAAAAATTGGCCATAAAAAGTTATGAAAAATTATCCATTTGCAACCCAATTTGAGCCTAAAAAAAATTCCCATTTTCGTTTGTAACTCAAAAGAAAAAATTGCCCGGAATTGTGAAAATTAAACATTCATCAATTACGTCCGAAAAGTGCATAAAAAGGGGCAAGAAAAAAATAAAAGAACAATGCCCAACAAAAATAGCAAGAAAATAAAAATGTGAAAAATAGAAAAAAGAAAATAAAATAAGCAAAAAGCCCGAAAAAGCACTCACGGACATCATAAGAACATTTTTCAATTTCGAATTTCCCAACTATTCCCAATTTTACTCAATACACCTTCTAACCTAAGATAGTCCTACCCGAGTCCGAATTTTGAAATTAATTACCGCGTGGAGAGCTAAAACACGAAAAGATAAGATGAGATATTAATTGGTGTGGATAAGAGATGATGTTTCTCGCTTTTCAATGACAGTATTCCATTGAAGAGATCTTTTCACCATTAATAATTTCATCTTTCAAATTTGTGTGCGTGAACTCGTGTCCATTATACTTACTCTTATAAATCACGCATACCGAGAGAATTAGCCACATTTCGAGTGTTCGTTTGTGAGAGCATCCCATGAGAAATTGTATCAAAACAAATTTTTAAACAGTAACGTAATGATCAATCGGTGGAAATTTTGGTTCGATTTTGGCTCCGCGCATACACCCAACAAATTGAGACTTTCGAATATAAATTTACTGTGAATATTTTTGGGGAGTTTAAATTATATAATTTTTAAGTAATTTGATTGCTTTCTTGAGTCACCTGAAAATGAATTTTGTGGGGGGTATTCACAGCAAAACCTCACGAGACACAACTCTTCATACTAACCTAACCTAGGGATTTAACGGTTTGTTGCATGTGTTAAATGCTCCCAATAAAATGCTTTCCAAGTCTTTAGTATTGCTTGATTATTTTACACTGCTCGGGACGATCAAAGTTCTAACTTAGGGGGTTGATTGGGCATAAATTATTCAAATTTATTCCTCGTATTTAGAAGCTTTTATCACCCCGTGCAATGCCAATTAAGTGGATTTATCTCATATCATTATTATTGACATATTCTAACAAGTACACCAAGTTTCATGTATTTCTCTTATATTTTTCAGGTAATTTATGCACACAAAGAATAGGGAAAAATAAAAATGAATCTCGATAAGAAAAGAAGAAAATTCAAGGGCTAGTCTGTAATTATGCGGCCAAAATTTGGATGTGTAACCCAAAGATAAATTGAATATTGTAAGATCACAATAATATAGGAAGAAACGAAAGCCCAATCCGAGCACCAGTTCAAAAGATATGAAGAAGATGAGATGAAAGAAAAATAAATCATAGCCAGTTCGGTTCCAAAGTAGAACCGGTTCTGTTTTTCAGGGATTTTTAAGAAGCTAGAAGCAGTTCGGTTCTCAAGTAGAACCGGTTCATTTTCTTTATGGCGAATATCTCAACTTAATTTCCACTTATTTTGGAGAGTTTGTTTTGTTTCGAACACTTGTAAAAACGTGGTATTATTATTCTTTTTGTAAGATAGGTACTTTTAAGCTACGTTTTACCTTAGAATGACAGAGGAAGAGAGACAAGAACCCTAGATTTCAATTCATTGCCTATTCATACAATATTGAAGATCAAGGTTTTAGTTTTTCGATACCAAGTTTGTCTTCTCTATATTGTTCTTTCATGTTATTCTTCTTTGCATGTTTCTTTCCTTTTCTGGAAATCTAAAGATCCCTTGCATGATTAGTATCAATTTAAGCATAATTTTCCATCCATACAACGTTAAAACTTTGTGATTTTATTACGTAGTTATGCTAGGCTGAGTTTTTAGCGGGTTGGGGTACATGAACCCAACCTAGAATTTATATATGGATTTAAAAGTGAATAAAAAGAAATTCCTAATTCAAAGGTTTGAACTTTATCAAGATAAAATTTATAGGTCTTTTAATTTCATTTTCCCTAGGTAACCGAAATGTTTAAGGGTGCAACTAGATTTTTGATAATTTTTCATCCTCGTCAAATACAATTTTTGATTTGATATTGTGCGGAGTAAAGTTCTCATATGTCGAATTATTAGAATGTATTTGATGTCTCTTGGAATGAAGAATTAGATTTTTAAAAGCTTTTATGTTCTATGAAAATACCGATGGTTTGGGGGAGTGTACCCAAACTCTATTTTCTCATATTTATTTAAAACTCATTTAGTTCCTCTTGCATACGTAGTTTAGTTATTAATTTAATTTAAATTGCATTAGTTGATAGGTCGAGTCACACAATTATCATCTTTTCCTTTCTTTCCTTGATTCAATAGTAGGGTTAATCATTACTCCTATTCATGGTCATGAGTATCTAATATGTTCCCTGAGTTTGACACCCGATTTATCGAATTATTACTTCAGCGATCGGCTTACACTTAAGTCAATATAAGCACGCATAAGGGACACTTTTAAAGTCGCGTCAATAGGCTTCGGTCCTATCATTAATAAAGGTTCAATGTCACTCTCGGGGTATGTCTTCATCATGTGGATGGTGCCCAAGGGTAGATATGCATCTTGGGTCCTTAGGGAAGGGCTCGGGTGAGTACTCCATGTTGTAGGTTGTACTCCGAATGAAATAGAATTTAGGTGACTACTACCCTTTAGTTTTCGTGGAGTTGGTTCCATATCTCTATCAGGAGACTCTAATGGGTTGTATATGTGGGATCTAAATCTTTCTTATTCTTTGCAAAGAAACTTCTGGCCGATCTTGGTATCTCCAGGTAACATGGTCATTGGCCTGGAGTTATAAATCCCGCACACTTATCTGTACTAAGGGACTTGGACATTGGGCCGTCCGAATCATGGATTCACTCATTTGAAGGTTGGTAGCCGTAGGGATTTTGTTATTTTCCATAGAGTGGACTGCGAGCGAGTCGAGAATGAATGGTAGGTAGGTAATATTATTGGATTTTGTATCAAAGATGGCAAATAGGTTCACCTCTAGGGTAGGTCCTTCCCACCTGGTGGATTGGATAGGTACTGCAAAAATGTGCTCTATTGCCAGGAGGGATTCATCTTACATCTCTTCCCACTTGGATAAATGATCGATTTCTCCGAGAAAGGGGGTAATGTGTCTTGTCTCTTTGGAGAGCATCAATTTTGTGACTAGGAGGAGATTCTTACTATAATGGTTTATCTATAGTAAATGGATGGTCATAATAAATAAGTTCGTGTGATCTATGGTGGGCTTAGTATATGTGGTAATTTTTATAACAAGCAATGGCGTGATTAGAGGAATGGATATTAAGACTTAGGAGTTCGTCCTTATCCTCAGTTGGTGATGGAAGGGTACTATCAGGGTGAAGGGATCCGTGTTTCGAATGGAAGCATCTGACAGAGCGTTGGTACGGGGATGATATGGTAGGATTTTATTAGTGACATTGGGTTTTAGATTGATGAGGCTCCCGGCATCTATGAGGTCATAAATGGAAAAACTCGAGGCCCGTCAATGGTCAGTAATGTGGTCGGTGAGGTTTTTCAGTAGATTTGGTATCCCTAGTAGCCAAACTTTCCTAGATCTTGAACCTAATGCGGTTAAGTTCCTTGAATTCAGGGATCCAGATGAGCTCGAGTTCATTATGTACTTCTTTCTGGATATTTTGAATCATGATATTTATATGATCATTTTCCAAGGGCGATTGACCATTTGACCGGCTTTCTCCCTCCAGCGAGTGACAAAAGTGCTAAATGTCTCTCTTTTATCCTGTTTTATCATATTTAAGTCTTTACGAGTGAATACCAATTCCTTGTTGTACGTGTACTGTTTCAGGAAATCACGACATATAATGTCCCATATTTTAGCGGTCCCCTTATGTTTTAGTCCCATATACCACGTAAGGGATCCTCCGAACAGAGTAGAATAGATCATGCTCTCTAGAACCCATAGGCCTATATTTCATATATGCACCTAAAGGTGGTAGTTGGGTAAGTGAGCTATTGAGAAACCTAGTCCTTTATAGGTTTTGAAGACTGAAATCTTGAATTTCTCTGAAAATCGGGCTTTAGGATACAGGTCCACGTTTTTAATATTAGTGATCTCATTAGTTTTTAGCATCTTGCCATTGGCTTCCTAAAGTAGACTTAGTTCATATTTGAAATGTGTTATTTCCTCATTTGTAGGTGGGGGAATAACCTCATCCGTTAGCAAAGGAGCTATAGATTCGTCTTGCAGGGGGCCTTAAAAGGAGGTGTGTGGGTACTCGGGGTATTGTTGGTAAGTTTTGAAGTATTCATGGGGGGAGTGATAATTGAAAATTAGGGGCACTGGAATTAGCAGGGGAGGTGCTAGAACTGGTGCAAGCGGATCCTGGGGATTAGCTGGCACTACTTCGGTAGCTACTGTTCGAGGTAGTTTATGGTTGGGGATGGGAAGAGGAAGTATGTTCTCTGTTATTTCGAGTGTATCAGTGCCCTCTTATAGTCATACTTGTGCTAGGCTTAGTGCCATGATCTCATACTGATTTGTATTCTGCGAGGCGGTGATACTATCAAGTTGCTTAAGATTTGATCAATTGCAGATGAATCATGGCCTTCTTCTGTAGACATATGGCTGAGAACGGAGCAAACCTGACGGTCGTGGGTAGGGATTTTTCTGATGAAAACTAAATTACCACATGGTGTGCGAACATGGGCTTTCAATGAAAAAATTTAGTAGGATTTTTCTCTTAATAATAGAAACTGCAGAAAAAGTTGGAGCACTTTTGTTCAGGATTTATAGAAGGACAATACACATGGGATAAGGACCCACATATGCATATTTTTTTCAATGAAATTATTTACATGTATTTAACCATGTGTGGATGGTAATTTATTATTATTATTATTTATATTTTTGTTTTGGTAGTATCTTCTAAGGGGAAGAAGTGAAGAGAGTTATGTTGGAATCAGGTAAACAACGGTAAGATCTAATTTTTTGTACGAGGAGAAAAGAAACACCAGAATTCGGCCTAGTATTTTCTCAAAATAAAATGTGGTTAGGGGAATCCAATGTAAGGGACATCTTCTTTGGAGATGACTTGAAGATTCATATTGTTTATCTTATGCGTAAAGGGAAAGACATTCAATCTAGAATGTTAGGGGTTTTGGACCAGCCTCTGATCGCCTGAAATTTTTTTTAAAAAATTTACTAGAGCTATTGACCCATATGTATCTATTCTTTTATGAAATGTGGTGTGTTCCTAGATCCTTTTCTATATGCAAAATGGTGATGTGACTTGGTGATCAGTGGATCACTTTTTTATGCCATGAATAACGATATACTGGGTTGCTTTAACTGAGCAAACTTTAAGGTACGTGTGACACCACTTTACCCTAGTAATGAATAGATGTGAAGGTATATCCATCATACCCCAGTACTAAATAAAGTTCAAACGTTCCCTGTCACCGAGACTTTAGGATCAAGAGAAATGTTGTCTGATATACCAGATGGGTGGACAAAAAGAGTGAGGACCCTCATTAGCGACTAGACTTTCGGGGAAGCAACTTTTCAAAAGTACAAACTTTATCCAGGGAAGTAACTTCTCAAAAGTACAAACCTCTCTTTAGGGAGATTTAACTTTTCTAAAGTACGAACTTCCTTTGGGTAAAGTGACTTTCCTAAAGTACGAACTTCTTTCAACTAGACTATTTTAGGGCCTCGAGGGTATAGGGTCTAAATAATATGAAAATTAAGACAATGTAGTGAGTGATGCAAATAGGTAATCTATAATTTTTACATACTTTGATGTTTCTTTTATCGTGAGGTCCTTCTTACGTACCTATATATTTGGAAAGTGTACAATCCTGTACAAGGGAACCTAAGCACGTAGCTACATTGTGAGGGACCCTAAAACTAAGGCCGCTAAAAAGTTCTAAAATTTACATAAAGTAGTCATGAGGGAGAGAAATATTAAGAATAATATAAAGGAAGCATATAAATAGTTTGGTTCACTTGATTGCATCCCTAGTGGAGTCTCCACTATGGAATTATGGGCCTCGGGAGTGATCGTGGAATGTCATTGCGCTCAAGAGTGAACTTGTGGGTTTAACAATCAATTCCTAAGGGTACTTGTCTCCCATTATGCCATGCCCCCACGAGTTCTAGTTATCTGTTCAAGGTTTATACTCAATGACTTTCCCTTATAAGTCTTTTATGCCATGTCCAGTTTGAGTTGCATAACCCTGGTTCTGAGGCCTAGGAACGATTGTGTGCTTTCGTGCGATAAGGGGTTTGGTTGGTTTGTTCGGAGTCACCAATTTATTTTATACAAAAGTAAACAAATGATTTGGGTTATCCCTTTTGTGTTGGTCGTAAGGCATGTTTAAGTCTGCGATTAGTCCAAAGATTCTTCTTGTGTGGGTTCAAGAACCATGTTTTGAGTGGGAAAAGTATTAGGCCCCCCACTTGTTCTGTATGCTTCGTTAATTCTATGTTGATTATTGATCTTTAAATTAATTGATTAATTTTTTGTAATTTTAAAATGTGTTTATAGACCTTAGCGTGCGGGTCTACTAAAAACGTAAATAGTTGCTTAGGTTAGAAAATGGTATTAATGAGAGGTATAAATGTCACTTCAACCATTGGATGTACACATGATTGCTTGTGTATGACTCCATGATTATATTTTTATAACGGATGGTCATTATTGTAAAAGTATATGTGCGAGAAATCTTCGCTTAGAGATTGAAAAATCGAATAAATGCGGTGTGTGATAATTGATTAAATATTAAATTCGCAAGTTTCCAATTAAACCTTATTTAATTAGAGTCCATTTTTAGACAAACTTAAATCAATCCCAAACCATTCAACTACGTGTGTGCGTGTGTCAATACATAAATAAATAAATAAAGCAAGCGACACAAGTTTAAGAAAAAACATGCCTTACGACCATTGACTTACATATAATCTTTCTTTCACCCACAAGATTAACGCACAGTATCTTCAACAAACCTCCAAAACAGCGGCTAGAAACAAAATAGCAATGGTTCACACGCAGCTATACCACAAGGACCGCAATCCTAGACATAGAGTCTTCTCGGTGTAGGTTATCCTCCCCAAAAGAGTAAACAACAGCAAAGTGTGTTCTTAAAATACCAAAACATTTCACAAAAGCGTCTGCGAGTTTTGTGAATTGTAAACAAAAAGGGATTAAACCTTGAAAGGAATAAGCCAAAAGAATTCTTCTTTCACAGTTTTTCTATTATGTAAAACGCTGGGACTTCTTAAACAAAAAGAAACCAGAGAATAAATTTTTATTAAAAACTACGTCGCCTCGAAATATGTGCTCGTTCGAACGAGATCATCATGTCGCTCGAACGAAGCACAGATGTAGCTCGAACGAGATCGCGCGACATGCCTATCTCGCGCGAACGACATTGCTATGTCGTTTGAACGACTACTGCGACAAAAATTATTATTTTAATGTCCGCTTCAATACTTAGAACAAATATTCATTCTCAAATTTTGACAAAAAAGTCCGCTCCAACACTTAGAAAATATTTTGTAAAAATATCCCAAAAGCTCTAAGTGAAAAGTTAAGGTATTTAAAACATAACCTTACCAAAGTAAATGTTGCGGAGTCTTGAATGGTGAAGAACTTGATTAATTCGAATTCATCTTTGATGTAGATTTCTCTGGAATTCTCTTCGACGGTGTAGCGGTATATGATATAATAAATTGTTAACGGACTTATAAAAATATGTCATTAAAAATCTCCCCCTATATCTATCCCGGGACATACATACAAATATCCGAATTATCAAAAACCAAAATTCTTATACAAATCTACCCTTCCATTGAATAAATTTGCAAGGTCTCAAACTGTTCTTCAAACATCTTCGTCAGTTCTCAAAGCTTTTATCATCAGGGTGTGCAACATCATGATCTTCAATCTTTGTACCTACACACATGAGATAAAGAAAAATACCTTCGTGACGCATCGAGTTTGAAATGATATAAGAATAAAGCATTAATAAATCAAATCTCCCCCATAATGCAAAAACTTCCCCAAAACATGAAAATTATTTCTCCCCCTTTTTATGATGTCCCCAAATAGACAGATAAGAAGAAAAAATCAAAATATGGAGTGTCGCCATAAAATGCATAGCAAATATGGATCGAACTACGCGCATGAAAAGGTATATCTCAAAAATTTCACAAACTATTTTTGACTTTTCATTTTTTTATACAAAAATAAGATACTAAAAATCACACCATGGATTTAAACTCAAACAACCAAGTCATGGAAATAAAATGTATGGGTGTGAACACATTCGATAGGTAAATAAACTCAATCAATCATATGTGCATGATGCATATGTGTACTCCTAACGAATGAACATCAAAAGTATCCTTAGGTGTAAAAATTCGTTGAATTTAGATGACATCGTCTTATACAAATCAACAAATCAAAATCAAAGTGATTTTCACATCAATAACGTCTAAAACTATTTAGCGCATTTTTAAGATTTTCAAGGACGTGCAAACCCGTTATAAAATCTCCAATCAAACTCCCTCAAAAATATTTTCTTTTAGAGGTATATAAACTAAATTATCAAACTTTGGAGAATTGGTGCAAAAACCTAAATGGCCCATAATTGGCATTAATTTCTTTTTATTGCCTTTAAATTTTTTCAGGCTCTTTTAAACCTCTTTGGACCCCGGATAATAAAATTCCTCAATTTTTTAGGTCCAATTTGAACGGCGGCTTAATCGCAAAGGATAAATGAAAATTTTTCATAGCCCTTTATCGTTTTCAAACAAAGCACACAAACTCACAAACGGCTCTTACATGCACAACTTTCTTATCAAGTTTTATCGCGCTTGGTTCATTTTAAGGACATGATTGAATTGAAAACACCCAACCAACATGTGATAAGACAAGCACAATAATCAAACAAATCCGTGCATGTGTGCTATAAAGGAAAACATGAGTAAAAGATGTAGGAAGTAACACTTAATTACATCTTAATGACTCCAAACATTATAAGGCACATGGATGAATTGACCTATTGTCTCAAAACTCTATCAAATAGTCACATGAAAATATGGAATGATGTTGTGACTTGGTCATCCTAAGTGTCCATCCATAAACGGTGCAAACCAAATACAAAAATCTTTTTGGATTTTTCAAAAAATTTATCAAAATAAAATCTTTTTATATTTTTCAAAATTTTTGAAAAGACAAAATTTATACAAAAATGATACATACTAGCAATAGTCAAATAATGTCAACATGAAAAACATCCAATGCTAGAAAATAAGTCAAACCTCAATCGTTAGGTGCGGGGGGATTTTCCAAAGGTGGTGTCAACTTATGAAAAACCTCCATTCAATTTTGTAAGGTTTTGACCAAAAACTTAACTTGCTCACCTAAATGTGGAAACTCTCTCATGTAATCTCTAGGAGGATGTAAAGTACCATGTGTGGGTGCATGTGTGTCAGAAACACGTGTAGAAGCAAAACGTGACACATAACCCAACTTAAAATAAAATTTCTTAAGGTGACCTCTCCTCTTGCAATGTGAACAAACATAAATAGGCCTAGGAACACCTCTCTCAAAAACTCTATGACGCACTCTCCTAATAGAAATGGGATGCCTAGGTGGGTTAGGGTGAGACACACGTGAATCTAACACTAAAGTGGGAACTGGCTCGGGCGCTAATTGGGAAGTGGAAGAACCGTCATGAGTTATTCCTAACTTCTCACCTTTACCCAAAATGGGATTGAGAATGATCTTTCCAACCTTCTTAGATGCGTTCTCTAAAGGGACTTTGACCTCCTGGGCACGTTCGAGATCACTCTCGAGTTGGGATACATGTGTCATCAGACTAGATACCGTGTTGGTCAAATCACACTTTTCTCTTTTTAAAACTCCGTTATCTCTCTCCAAATCTAAAACCCGACGACCTAAATCTCTATTATATATCTTTGTTTTCAAGGTCTCGGTATACAAATCTCTAAAGGCTTTTTGGAGTCACTTTCATCTCCACCTCAAATTCACTCTCATCCCCACTAGAACTCCTCAAATCATCCTCCTCGGGGGTCTCACTAGAACTAGTCCCCTCACTTCCATCCAAACTAGGTGTGCTAAGCCGACTAGCTAAAAACCCAACACACATACCGTGGTCTCTTTCATCACCAGAATCAAAAACCTCTATGTCGCTATCACTAAGTGTGGCAGGCATAGCCACTTTCTTTCCCTCTCTCCTAAGTCTAGTGGCACACTCATACGCCTTATGCCCTTTACCCCCACACTCAAAACACGTCAAATTTTCTAAATTTTCTGCACTCTCCTTTTGTTTTTCTCTCTCCTTCTCTTCCTCACCGCTTTCTTTGACCTTTATATTTTTCTCAAAAAATTTCTTATTGGAAGAATTATTTTTGTTCATGTTAATAAATTTTTAAAAAAATTTCACAGACAAGGCCAAATCTTAAAAATCAAAATCTTCCTCAGAATCGGACTCACAAACTTTTTCTTTCTTTTTCTTAAAATGAGTCTTTAAAGCAATGCCATTATCCTTAGCCTTAATGGTTTTGGGAAACATGTCAATCTCATAGGTTTGAAGATATCCTACAAGTTCTCCCAAATTAAGTGATTTTAAATTTTCCAAAGAGTTCAAAACAGTGACTTTAGGAATAAAGCATTTTGGAAGAGATCTCAAAATCTTTTTAACGACACGCATGTTATCAATCACCTAACCCAAAATAAAACATGTGTTAAGAATGACCGACAAATGTGCATAAAAATCATCAAAGCATTCAGACTCAGACATGGTGATAGTCTCAAATTTGGTGGCCAAATTTTGCAATTTTGATTCTTTAACCGCGTTCGTACCCTCATGTGTCAATTTCAAAACATCCCATGCCTCTTTACACGTGGTGCACGTCATAATTCGACGGAACTCATCGGGAGTGACGGCTCCAGAAATAGCACTCAAACCACGGGAATTAAAACTATATATATTTTATAATCATCTTCAGTCCAGGCCGACACGGGTTTTAAAGAGCTGATATTATCAACGGTGACCGTGGGAGGATTCCACCCATTTTCACAAAGAAACCAAACACGCTCATCAATGGATTTTAATCTGGATTTCATGCGAGCTTTACAATAGGCATAATTATTCGCATAAAAAATAGGCACCTTATTAAATGAACGTTCCATTGAAAAATTGCGATTTTTCACAAAACTAGTTTTTCAAAAAAAATCAATAAAACACAAATTTTGTGGAAAATAGGAATACATGATAAATTAGCGCAACCCGCTCTGATACCAATTTAAAAACCTGAATAAATGTGGTGTGCGATAATTGATTAATTATTAAATTCGCAAGTTTCCAATTAAACCTTATTTAATTATAGTCCATTTTTAAACAAACTTAAATCATCCCCAAACCATTCAACTACGTGTGTGCGTATGTAAATCCATAAATAAATAAATAAAGAATGCGACGCAAGTTTAACGAAAAATCCCCGAAGGGCAAAACTTTTTTTTATTTCTAGAACTCTTACAAGTTTACAGGACCATTGACTTACATACAATCTTGCTTTCGCCCACAAGAGTAACGCACGGTGTCTTCGACAAACCTCCAAAGCAACGGCTAGAAACAAAACAACAATGGTTCACACGCATTAATACCACAAGGATCGCAATCCGAGACACGCAGTCTTCTCGCTGTAGGTTATCCTCCCCACAAGAGTAAACAACAACAAAGTGTGTTCTTCAAACACAAAAACAATTCACTAAAGCATCATCGAGTTTTGTGAATTGTAAACAAAAAGGGATTAAACCTTAAAAGGAAGAAGCCAAAAGAATTCTTCTTTCGCAGTTTTTCTGTTCTGTAAAATGCTGGGACTTCTTAAACAAAACGAAACCAAAGAATGAATTTTTATTGAAAACTATGTCGCCTCGAAATATGTGCTCGTTCGAACGAGATCATCATGTCGCTCGAACGAAGCACAGATGTAGCTCGAACGAGATCGCGCGACATGCCTATCTCGCGCGAACGACACTGATATGTCGTTTCAACGACTACTGCGACAAAAATTATTATTTTAATGTCCGCTTCAATACTTAGAACAAATATTCATTCTCAAATTTTGACGAAAAAGTCCGCTCCAACACTTAGAAAATATTTTGTAAAAATATCCCAAAAGCTCTAAGTGAAAAGTTAAGGTATTTAAAACATAACCTTACCAAAGTAAACGTTACGGAGTCTTTAATGGTGAAGAACTTGATTAATTTGAATTCATCTTTGATGTAGATTGCTCTTGAATTCTCTTCGACGGTGTAGCGGTATATGATATAATAAATTGTTAACGGACTTATAAAAATATGTCATTAAAAATATCCACCTATGTCTATGCCGGGACATACATACAAATATCCGAATTATCAAAAACCAAAATGCTTATACAAATCTACCCTCCCATTGAATAAATTTGCAAGGTCTCAAACTGTTCTTCAAACATCTTCGTCAGTTCTCAAAGCTTTTCTCATCAGGGTGTGCAACATCATGATCTTCAATCTTTGTACCTACACACATGAGATAAAGCAAAATACCTTCGTGACGCATCGAGTTTGAAATGATATAAGAATAAAGCATTAATAAATTAAATCTCCCCCATAATGCAAAAACTTCCCCAAAACATGATAATTATTTCTACCCCTTTTTATGATGTCCCCAAATAGACAGATAAGAAGAAAAAATCAAAACATGGAGTGTCACCATAAAATTCATAGCAAATATGGATCGAACTATGCGCATGAAAAGGTATATCTCAAAAGTTTCAAAAACTATTTTTGACTTTTCATTTTTTTATACAAAAATAAGATACTAAAAATCACACCATGGATTTAAAATCAAACAACCAAGTCATGGAAATCAAATGTATGGGTGTGAACACATTCGATAGGTAAATAAACTCAATCAATCATATGTGCACGATGCATATGTGTACTCCTAACGAATGAACATCAAAAGTATCCTTAGGTGTAAAAATTCGTTGAATTTAGATGACATCGTCTTATACAAATCAACAAATCAAAATCAAAGTGATTTTCACATCAATAACGTCTAAAACTATTTAGCACTTTTTCAAGATTTTCAAGGACGTGCAAACCCGTTATAAAATCTCCAATCAAACTCCCTCAAAAATATTTTCTTTTAGAGGTGTATAAAATAAATTCTCAAACTTTGGAGAATTGGTGCAAAAACCTAAATGGCCCATAATTGGCATTAATTTCTTTTTATTGCCTTTAAATTTTTTCAGGCTCTTTTAAACCTCTTTGGACCCCGGATAATAAAATTCCTCAATTTTTTAGGTCCAATTTAAACGGAGGCTTAATCGCAAAGGATAAACTAAAATCTTTCGTATCCCTTTATCATTTTCAAACAAAGCACACAAACTCATAAACGGCTCTTACATGCACAACTTTCTTATTAAGTTTTATCGCGCTTGGTTCATTTTAAGGACATGATTGAAGTGAAAACACCCAACCAACATGTGATAAGACAATCACAATAATCAAACAAATCCGTGCATGTGTGCTATAAAGTAAAACATGAGTAAAAGATGTAGGAAGTAACACTTAATTACATCTTAATGACTCCAAACATTATAAAGCATATGGATGAATTGACCTATTGTCTCAAAACACTATCAAATCGTCACATGAAAAGATGGAATGATGTTGTGACTTGGTCATCCTAAGTGTCCATCCATAAACGGTGCAAACCATATACAAAAATCTTTTTGGATTTTTCAAAAATTTTATCAAAATAAAATCTTTTTATATTTTTCAAAATTTTTGAAAAGAAAAAATTTATACAAAAATGATACATACTAGCAATAGGAAAATAATGTCAACATGAAAAACATCCTCTGCTAGAAAACAAGTCAAACCTCAATCGTTAGGTGCGGGGGGATTTTCCAAAGGTGGTGTCAACTTATGAAAAAACTCCATTTAATTTTGTGAAGTTTTGACCAAAAACTTAACTTGCTCAGCTAAATGTGCAAACTCTCTCATGTAATCTCCAGGAGCATGTAAAGTATCATGTGTGGGTGCATGTGTGTCAGAAACACGTGTAGAAGCAAAACGTGACACATAACCCAACTTAAAATAAAATTTCTTAAGGTGACCTCTCCTCTTGCAATGTGAACAAACATAAATAGGTCTAGGAACACCTCTCTCAAAAACTCTATGACGCACTCTCCTAATAGAAATGGGATGCCTAGGTGGGTTAGAGTGAGACACACATGAATCTAACACTAAAGTGGGAACTGGCTCGGGTGCTAATTGGAAAGTGGAAGAACCGTCCTGAGTTATTCCTAACTTCTCACCTTTACCCAAAATGGGATTGAGAACGATCTTTACAACCTTCTTAGATGCGTTCTCTAAGGGGACTTTGACCTCCTGGGCACGTTCGAGATCACTCTCGAGTTGGGATACATGTGCCATCAGACTAGATACCGTGTTGGTCAAATCCCACTTTTCTCTTTTTAAAACTTCGTTATCTCTCTCCAAATCTAAAACCCGACGACCTAAATCTCTATTATATATCTTTGTTTTCAAGGTCTCGGTGTACAAATCTCTAAAGGCGTTTTGGAGCTCACTTTCATCTCCACTCTCAAATTCACTCTCATCCCTACTAGAACCCCTCAAATAATCCTCCTCGGGGGTCTCACTAAAACTAGTCCCCTCACCTCCATCCAAACTAGGTGTTCTAACCCGACTAGCTAAAAACTCGACACACATACCGTGTTCTTTTTCATCACCAGAATCCAAAACCTCTATGTCGTTATCACTAAGTGTGGCAGGCATAGCCACTTTATTTCCCTCTCTCCTAAGTCTAGTGGCACACTCATACGCCTTATGCCCTTTACCCCCACACTCAAAACACGACAAATTTTCTAAATTTTCTTCACTCTCCTTTTGTTTTTCTCTCTCCTTATCTTCCTCACCGCTTTCTTTGGCCTTTATATTTTTCTCAAAAAATTTCTTATTGGAATAATTATTTTTGTTCATGTTGATAAATTTTTTAAAAATTTTCGCAGACAAGGCCAAATCTTTAAAATCAAAATCTTCCCCAGAATCGGACTGACAAACTTTTTCTTTCTTTTTGTTAAAATGAGTCTTTAAAGCAATTCCATTATCCTTAGCTTTAATGGTTTTGGGAAATATGTCAATATCATAGGTTTGAAGATATCCTACAAGTTCTCCCAAATTAAGTGATTTCAAATTTTCCAAAGAGTTCAAAACAGTGACTTTAGGAATAAAGCGTTTTTGAAGAGATCTCAAAATCTTTTTAACGACACGCGTGTTATCAATCACCTCACCTAAAATAAAACATGTGTTAACAATGAACGACAAACGTGCATAAAAATCATCAAAGCATTCAGACTCAGACATGGTGATAGTCTCAAATTTGGTGGCCAAATTTTGTAATTTTGATTCTTTAACCGCGTTCGTACCCTCACATGTCAATTTCAAAACATCCTATGCATCTTTACACGTGGTGCACGTCATAATTCGGCGAAACTCGTCGGGAGTGACGGCTCCGGAAATAGCACTCAAACCACGAGAATTAAAACTAGATATTTTATAATCATCTTCAGTCCAGGCCGACACAGGTTTTAAAGAGGTGATATTATCAACGGTGACCGTGGGAGAATTCCACCTATTTTCGCAAAGAAACCAAACATGCTCATCAATGGCTTTTATACTAGATTTCATGCGAGCTTTACAATAGGCATAATTATTCCCATAAAAAATAGGCACCTTATTAAATGAACGTTCCATTGAAAAATTGCGATTTTTCACAAAACTGATTTTTCAAAAAAATCAATATCACACAAATTTTGCGGAAAATAGGAATACACGATAAATTTGCGCAACCCGCACTGATACAAATTTGAAAACCTGAATAAATGTGGTGTGTGATAATTGATTAAATATTAAATTCGTAAGGTTCCAATTAAACCTTATTTAATTAGAGTCCATTTTTAAACAAATTTAAATCAGCCCCAAACCATTCAACTGCGTATGTGCGTATGTCAATCTATAAATAAATAAATAAGGTACGCGACACAAGTTTAAGGAAAAATCCCCGAAGGGCAAAACCTTTTTTTATTTCTAGAACTCTGACAAGTTTACAAGACCATTGACTAACATACAATGTTGCTTTCACCCACAAGAGTAACGCACGGTTTCTTTGACAAACCTCCAAAGCAACGGCTAGAAACAAAACAGCAATGGTTCACACGCAGCTATACCACAAGGATCGCAATCCTAGACACGCAGTCTTCTCGGTGTAGGTTATCCTCCCCACAAGAGTAAACAACAGCAAAGTGTGTTCTTCAAACACAAAAATAATTCTCTAAAGCATATGGGAGTTTTGTGAATTATAAACAAAAAGGGATTAAACCCTAAAAGGAAGAAGCCAAAAGAATTATGCTTTTACAGTTTTTCTGTTCTGTAAAATGCTGAAACTTCTTAAACAAAATGAAACCATAGAATGAGTTTTTATATAAAAACGTATCACCTCGAAATAGGTGCCCGTTCGAACGAGATCAGCATGTCGCTCGAACGAAGGACAGATGTTGCTCGAACGAGATCGCACGAACGACACTGCTATGTAATTTGAACGACTGCTACAATAAAAATTATTATTTTAATGTCCGCTTCAATACTAAGAAAAAATACTCATACTCAAATTTTGACGAAAAAGTCCGGTCTAAAACTTTGAAAATATTTTGTAAAAATATCCCAAAAGCTCTGAGTGAAAAGTTAATGTATTTAAAACATAACCTTACTAAAGTAAACTTTGCAGAGTCTTGAATGATGAAGAACTTGATTAATTCGGATCCGTCTTTGATGTAGATTGCTCTTGCATGCTCTTCGACAGTGTAGCGGTATATGACTTAATAGATTGATAACGGACTTATAAAAATATGTCCTTACAGAGATAATTTGATATCTTATTTGAAGTTTAAGGAAACATAAAAACATGAGAGATATGTGTATCTCTGCTATGATTAAGTGTATGCGTTTTTGTACGTTTATATATTAGGATGTATTCGTGAGATTATTCCCTGAGAGAGTTTGATATCTCAATTCAATTAGAAAAGGATAAGGAATAAGATATGATGGCATCTCGTTTAAGGAAAAAATATTATTAGATATATTGTTGAGGCTCAATCTCACGAGAAGGAATCAATATTGAGCCTACATACCAAAGGAGACTTGGGATCAAAGCCTACATAGTTCATTTGTGATGAATGTATATACGTGTTTGCACGCTTGTATGTATGGATATATTTAGGAGATAACGACTTGAGATAATTTCATATGTCATTTTATTTATGGAAAAAAGATGATATGGGGGATGGGAGATGGGTGAATCTCGATGAAAATGATATATAAAGAGACATATTGAGGCTCGAGCTCACGAGAAAGACTCAACATTGCATCTACGTACCTAAGAGGACTTGGGATCAAAGCTCACGTCATTTTATTCGTTCACGTGTTTAAACATGGTATGCATGAAAATGTAAGACCTGGTTAGGGAGGGAGAGGACTGGTGTATGAAACATCATAATTGGAGTTTAACTAAGGACATTTGATATTGGCATATGACCTTATAGCAATTGTGTGATTACTAGCCAGAATGTATTGACCTTTAAACCAGTTTGGAGGTGTGGAATTGGGAGGAGTTAGGATAAGAAGTGAGGAGGTTATGTCAAGGATGTCATGTTTTATTATTGAGAAGAAGAGTAAAACATCACATCTTGGTATTGAGGTGAACAAAGAGGAGAAATGGGTTTGGACTGGGGATGGATGCATCCCTAGTGGATAATACGTCAATAGGCATATTATAAGGCTTGGGCTTCACGAGTTAAGCTCGGTATAGCGCCTATATACCCAATTAGACTTAGCATTAAATCCAACGTCCAACAAATGGGGCATATTTACGGATCTAGGTGATGGGATACCGTCTATACAATATACAATATTATGGCATTTATGGAGCCTAGTCTTTAATATATAGCGCTTTCATTATGTTGCATAGATATATTTATATATTAAAATAATGTCTAATGAAAGGCCGACGTTTGATGAGTATTTGATATGAAAACACATATTCAAGGTGCCTCCGCGGGGACTGGCTTTGTTCATTTGGAGAAGTGATGGGAGTAGTCGCATTTTAGACTTTAGCATGATGTAAAGTTTTGGACTGACACCGCTCACGGACACTTTCCTCATAACGATTTTGAAAACTATGTTTTCATATTTTGTAATGGTCGTTGTGGCATTTGATTAGCATTGTTTTAACATAAGATCATGTCAAGTCATTACACAAGTAGAGGTGTTGGATTAAAAATTAGGCATTTGATATAAAAACGTTGTAAATTGAATACCCGGTCCGCTAAATGGGAGCCATACTAAAAAAGATAAATAAGTACGTACAGTTTATCATAATATATACATATATTCTCCAAAATTTTGGCAGAGATTCTTTACTTTTGCGGTGAAAATCGACTTTTATCGGGGTAGTGTCCCTTTTTTGGTGTTTTTTAGTCGAACATATATTCATCTAGAAGTGTGAACTTTTGTGGAATTTCTGCAGGGGTTAGACTCTATTTATTTCTCGAATGTAACTTTGTAGAAGTATGAACCTCTTTTGGGACTTGGAAGTCACTTCGCAGAAGTTCGAGCTTTCCTTTTGAGGGGAAAATAACTTTTCTGAAGTACGAGCTTCCTTAAAAATTTCATAATGAGTTCTAATATCTCGAACGCGCGAGAGAGAAGAAAATTAGAAAATCGAATCAGAGTTGGGTCTTTGAATGCTTGAAATGGATGGTCGAGACCTCTGTTTACAGGAATATGAGCCAGTCCTTCTACCAATCAGTAGAAGGAGGGGAGCAACATAAATAGTCAGAGGGGAGATGCACTGTGAGTTCTTCTATCGATCAGTAAAGGGACCTTGGGGCATTTTTTTCAATTGAGAAAATGTCATGGGCGTAGTTTTTGGCATTTTTGCAATTATGTTGGTGTTGATACCAAAATTAATATGCTGATGTGGACGAATAAGACGAAGACATGTATCAATCTACGTGGCACAATAGCAGCGAGGAAGATTATTTCCCGACCAACCATGCTTCTTTCCGAGCAACGAGAATACACCGAGGAACTCTATCACACCGAGGAACTCTGTCACACCGAGGAACTCTAACGCACCGAGGAACTCTATAGCACCGAGGTACTCTAATGTTCCGAGGAACTCCTGATCAGCGAACAGCTATGGCGGTCCGAGCTGCATCTCGGTCGTATCATTAATTACCAGATAATCAACAGTTCAGATATTCATTGAATGCTTATATTCTTGGCACGCACTCTGTATTAAATGTATTACCCTTTCATATGTATGTCATTTAATGTATCGAACCTTTCATGTACAGCCTCAAGGCTATAAATACCTTGTATCATCCTCATTCAAGGGGACCGGAATTTCTTAAGAGAATTTGTAATCAAGAATTCCACAAACACTCAGCAATAACATAACAGTGGACGTAGGCTTTATTCCTAGCCGAACCACTTTAAAAATCTCTTTCTTATTTGTTTATCTGTGATTGAATAATTAGAGCGATCTAGTTTTTTACATCAACAGATTGGCGCCGTCTGTGGGAAACGACTGTTATTATCGTTTTTCATAAAAATCATTTATCACCAATGGCAGATAATCCAGAATCCAGTAATCGAAATGTTGGAAATACTGGAAATCTTCCAAATCCATCTGCATCCCCAGATCTGGCTGGAATTATGATGAATCTGGATCAAGGACAAACCGCCATGCAAGAATCTATGAGGCAACTCATTCAAACTCTTCAGGGCGGTGCACCTACCTATTCAGGGCAAAGGAGTGATCATAGGCAATCGCAATCTAGACGTACCGGGTCATATCGCAATGAGGAGTCTAATGATTCTTCTTATCAACCTGGGCGAACTTCATCGATACGGGCTACAGATACAAATCAACGTATCACTCTTTCTCCGGAGAGAACTAGCGCTTTGGAAAGATTAAGCAGGGTGTCTCCTTTCAGTCGGTTAGGACCAAGGAGGAACATGAGTCCACCTAGGGCTCCATCAAGAAGTTTTCGACCACCACCAGGTTTGAGAGAAGGATCTGCACAATCGCGACCAACTACTCGTCGAGATAAATCTCAGGAAGCTACGTCAGAGCAATCAGTTGCTCGGACTAAGCGGCCTGAGGAAGGGAATGAAGCATGGAAAGGTTCCATTCAACGGTTGGAAGATAGATTGGGAGAAATGGCTAAGGCAAGGAACCCCTTACAGAGAACTTTTGTTCAAGGAACACCTTTTGTGCAAGCCATTGTGGATTTCCCTACACCGTCAAAATTCAAAGCACCCGTAGTGACCCCCAAGTACGATGGAAAGACAGATCCCGTACTTCATATAGAACAATACCAAGCTGCTGCAGATATCTACGCTGTCCCTGACGAGATGAGGTGTAGAGCATTCTCAGGAACTCTTACCGGATCTACACAGATATGGTACAATAATCTTCCTCGGGCTAAGATTTCAACCTTTGTTCAATTAGCCGAATTGTTTATTGGCAATTTTTGTTTTGGAGCAAAGCCGGTAAAGCGAGTAGCACACTTGCTAAGTGTTAGACAAAAATCAGGTGAAAGTACTAGAGATTACATAACTCGTTTCAATAACGAGAAGTTGTAAGTCATAGATTATGAAGAAAAGACAACAATCACTGCTCTGATGAGTGGTTTGCTGCCTAACAAGCTGTACTACACTTTGGCCAAAGATCCACCTAAAAATATGTCGGAGTTGATGGCAAAGGCGGCCAAAATCATGAATGCCGAGGAGGCTATGGCTGCGAAGAAGAATATGGATAAAGAAGTTAAAGTTGAGGTCGACAATTCTAAGAAGAAAGATCAGAAAGGTAATGGTGGTGACAAACATTCCAGGAATAACAGGATGAAGTTGGAAGTCCTAAAGAAGTATGATAATTATACTCCATTGAAAATGGGTATTAATCATGTTTTGGAAGAAATCAGGAATAACGAGGAAATCAAGTGGCCAGAGAAACTGAAGACAAATCCCGACCTGAGGAATAAAGACAAATATTGCGAGTTTCACAAAGATCATGGCCATATGACCAAAAATTGTATAGCCCTTCAGAACGAGATTGAAACACTCATCCGAAGAGGAAAATTATCAAAGTATGTAGATCGCAGAGGTGAAAGGAAGAATGATGATAGAACTAGAGAGAGATCTAGATCTCCTCGTCGTGCAGAGGATAAAAAGAAGAGGGACCATGAAGAGGATCCAGATGATGACCTCGATCTTCCCAAGAAACCAAGGAAACCTGAACGAGAGGTATTTTCCATACGTTTTGGGTCACTTGATTGTAATGTTATTACAGGAGGAGATGCAGGAGGAGGAGACCTTACTGCAGAAAGAAAAGCTTACCTCGGAGAGGCTCAAGCTTGTTCATACATTCAGCGAATAAACCTGGCCGAGGATGATCGTCCGAGGAAGGTAAACAAAGAGAAGCTAGTGATTGGTTTTTCAAAAAATGACCTTGCAGGTGTTCTTTACCCTCATGATGATCCTTTGGTGATCAAAATGAGGATGAAGGATGTGATCATTTCAAGGGTGTTAGTAGACAATGGTAGTTCGGCAGACATCATGTACTATTCATGCTTTGATAGCTTGAATTTAAAATTATCTCAATTGGAACCTTATCACAGACCCCTTCTGGGTTTTGCTGGCGAGAAAGTTTTTCCACTTGGGACGATCAAGTTGGATATACTCATTGGAACTTGGCCTGCTTGTCGAACAGAAAGAATACGCTTCTTTGTGATGGATAAGAATGTGCAGTCCGCCTACAACATCATCATGGGAAGAGTTGGATTGAAGAAGTTCGAAGCAGTTCCATTTACAGTACATCAATGTTTAAAATTCCCAACAAATTTTGGAGTAGGAATTATGAAAGGTGATCAAAAAGTAGCTCGGGAATGCTATTATTCGTCTGCCGAGCAAGAAGAACTTGAAGAATCAAGGAAAAAGACTACTACTTATCAAGTGGAGGAGAGCACAGAAATTGAAACTCTTGACCCTAGGGATGAATCTCAACTCGTAAAAGGGCAGGTTGTGGAATCTACAGAAATTATTATCCTGGACGACGAGCATCCTGAACGAGTAACTCAGATAGGATCGTCGTTGGATGTTTCAATAAAACAAGATTTGATAACTTTCTTGAGAAATAGGAAGAATACTTTTGCTTGGAGTCATGAAGACATGCCAGGTATAGATCCAAACTTTTTATGTCATGAGCTCAACGTGAATAAGGAGATCAAGCCTGTGAAGCAAAGAAGAAGAGTGTTTAGTCCCGAGAAGAACCAGGCCATACAAGAGGAGGTCGAGAAACTCCAGAAAGCCCAATTCATTGAAGATGTGAAATATCCAGATTGGTTGGCAAATGTGGTGATGGTAAAGAAGAAGAACAACAAATGGAGAATGTGTGTTGATTTTACTGATCTCAACAAGGCATGTCCAAAAGATCATTTTCCATTGCCCAGAATTGATCAACTAGTGGATGCTACCTCGGGACACGAGCTACTCAGCTTCATGGATGCTTATTCTGGCTACAACCAGATCAAAATGAAACCTGAAGACAGGGAAAGTACTTCTTTTATTACCCCAAGGGGAACTTATTGTTATAATGTTATGCCTTTTGGTTTAAAAAATGCAGGTGCAACATATCAGCGGTTGATGAACAAGGTTTTTACCGAACAAATCAGCCGCAATATGGAGGTCTATGTCGACGACATGCTCACCAAAAGCAAGAGAGCTGCAGATCATTTGGTTGACTTGAGTCAAACTTTTGATCAACTGGATAAATACCAGATGAAGCTCAACCCGACGAAGTGTACCTTTGGAGTACGAGAAGGAATGTTCCTCGGATACATCGTCAACCAGCGAGGTATTGAGGCAAATCCAGAAAAGATCAAGGCTCTTTTAGGGCTGCGATCTCCGACGACGAAGAAAGAAGTGCAGAGTCTTACCGGACGGGTTGCAGCACTCAACAGATTTGTATCCCGAGCAACTGATAAATGCCTCCCATTCTTCAAAACACTGCGAAAAAGTTTTGAGTGGACTGATGAATGTGAGAAAGCCTTTCAAGATTTGAAGAAGTATTTGGGAGCCCCACCATTGTTGTCTAGGCCTATAACTGGAGAGACGCTGTACTTGTATTTGGCAGTATCAGAAAATGCAGTTAGCTCGGCATTGATCAGATTGGAGAATGGAGTCCAGAAGCCAATTTATTACACAAGCAAGGCCTTCCGAGGTGCGGAAATCAGATACCCAAAGCTGGAAAAATTGGCACTGGCATTAATTGAAGCAAGTAGAAGAATGAGGCCATACTTCCAGGCCCATACCATCATTGTGTATACCGACATGCCGTTAAGACAAGCCCTTCACAAGCCAGAAAAATCAGGAAGATTGATGTACTGGTCAATAGAGCTCGGTGAATATGATATTGTGTATGAACCCAGATCATCGTTGAAGGGGCAAGCCGTGGCAGATTTTATAGCAGAGTTCACATACCCTGATACCCCCGAGGAGCAAAAGGTTCTTGCTGACCTACCTGTGGACGATACAGGATCAACAGACACAGATCCAGACCAACCAAGGTTGGTAAAAGGACTTGTGGATGTAGAAAAATCATCATATTCAAACCCCGACCAACTCCGGTTGGAAGAAGGGCGCGAACAAATGACCAACGAGGAACGAAGGATACCCGGGGATGATGAAAGAAAACAGATGATATTTCACCGAGGAACTCTAACAGATAAGAAATTTGAAGACAAGTTACATACATGGAGATTATATGTAGATGGATCATCTTGCACGGCTGGTTGTGGAGCAGGGATTGTTTTAAATTCTCCAGACGATATTGACATGGAGTATGCCTTGAGATTCCAATTCAAAGCTTCCAATAATGAGGCTGAATATGAGGCTATGATAACAGGTTTTCATTTGGCGAAAGTTATGGAGGCACGACAAGTAATTGCTTTCAGTGATTCTCAATTAATTGTGAATCAAATGATGGGAATATATGCAGTGAAGGGAGAGTTAATGGTGAAGTACCATGCAAAAGTTATGGAGTTATTAACAGAATTTGATGCTATTCAATTGGTAAGGATACCGAGAATGGAGAATGCTAGAGCAGACGCATTGGCCCGACTAGCGTCAGCTACGCGCACCGAGCTGCGAAGAACAATACCAATTGAAGTATTAGAAAGTCGGAGCATAGAAGAAGATCTGACGGTGAAGATTATTACCCTTGATTTAGGACCATCTTGGATGGATCCTATCAGAACATACATTGAAGAAGGAGAATTGCCGGAGGACAAACTAGCTGCCAAGAAATTGAAGTATAAAGTTGCTCGGTATGTGTTAACTAATGGTGTTTTGTACAGACGAGGAATTATGGCAGGTTTGCAGAGATGTGTGCATCCATCAGAAGTCAAAGAATTGATTGAAGAAATTCATGAAGGATCTTGTGGAGCTCATGTAGCAGGTCGGACACTTTTGCAAAGGGTAATGACACAGGGATACTATTGGCCGACGATGAGGGCTGATTGTATAGCCTATGCTAAGAAGTGTGACAAATGCCAACGTTTTTCCTCCATCCGAAGAACTCCACAGGCATTGTTGACACCCATAACATCACCTTGGCCATTTGCCATGTGGGGAATTGATCTGGTTGGACCACTGCCAACGACCCGAGGAAGGTTCAAGTATCTCGTCGTGGCAGTAGACTATTTTACTAAGTGGGTGGAAGCTGAACCACTAATTGATATGACGTACGAGAAGGTGTATCAGTTCATATGGAAGAATATCATTTGTCGATATGGTCTCCCCCACGCTTTCATCATAGACCATGGAACGCAATTTGATAATGAAGAATTTTCTGCCTATTGTCATCAGTCAAACGTCTTGAAGTTTCATTCAGCACCATGCCATCCCCAAAGCAATGGACAGACTGAAGTGACGAACAGAACATTACAAAATGGGTTGAAGAAGAGGTTAAGTGAGGCTAAAGCAAATTGGATTAATGAGCTACAGTCAGTTTTGTGGGCTTACCGAACAACTCCCCGAGCAGCAACAGGAGAATCACCATATATGCTAGCATTTGGAAGTGAGGCTGTGATACCTGCCGAGTTGGGCCTACCAACACACAGGGTGTTAAATCTCAATTCTCCGATCAGTGATCTGATGAGAAGGATGGATTTGGATATGCTCGAGGAAGTCAGAGAAGAGGCAGCCATTAGGAATGATGCTTATCAACAACGAACAGCTCTGTTTTACAACAAAAGGGTAAAGAAATGTGATATAAAAGAGGGGGATTATGTGCTAAAGAAGGTCATTCAGAAGCAGAATAAACTGGAAGCAAACTGGCATGGACCTTACCGAGTTACAGAGGTTGTTCGACCAGGAACTTACAGAATAGCAACTCTAGAAGGAGAGGAATTTAAGAACGCATGGAATGCTGAACACCTGCGCAAGTATTATCAGTGATGTCAAATGTAAAGCATTTCTTTCATTATGAATAAAACGAGGATGTTTCGCCATTTTCTTTCTGGTTGAAAGTTTTTCGGGGAATACTAGTGTAACACACTACACAACAAAAGTGCTCTAAGGAGCCAACCTCCTTTGGTTAGGAGGACAGCTCTACGGAGCAAAAGTGCTATAAGTAGCCAACCTCCTTTGGTTAGGAGGACAGCTCTACGGAGCAAAAGTGCTATAAGTAGCCAACCTCCTTTGGTTAGGAGGACAGCTCTACGGAGCAAAAGTGCTATAAGTAGCCAACCTCCTTTGGTTAGGAGGACAGCTCTACGGAGCAAAAGTGCTATAAGTAGCCAACCTCCTTTGGTTAGGAGGACAGCTCTACGGAGCGAAAGTGCTATAAGTAGCCAACCTCCTTTGGTTAGGAGGACATGCTCTAAGGAGCCAAAAAATGCTCTAAGGAGCCAAAAGCTTTAAGGAGCCAAAAAGTGTATACCAGCATGATCAACTACAATGAATTCTTTGAAGAACAAAATGTTCAAAAAATACACCAAGTATAGTTAGTCGGGGATAAAAACCCAATAACTGTAGTTGGTCGGCGAGGACAAATTATCGATCTTAGTTGGTCGGACGCATTTTTATAATTGAACCAAGTATAGCTGGTCGGGGATAAAAACCCATCAACTGTAATTGGTCGACAAACATTATTCACCCACCTTGGTTGGTTGGAAACAGTTCGAACATTTTTACTCATTACTTTATTATTAAGTGATCGAGAAACATTACTAATACTTGTAACTTTTTATTAAGTTGCTTATTGAACAATAATATTGTTATCTTTTTAACAGATACATAGATACATATGTACAAATATAAAGGTGTTTGATAAACACAAGACTAACAAAATTGGCAAACAGAAAATGAAAAATCTTTTCATTAATCTAGAATAAATTACAAGTTACAAGGATGTACTAAATTGTTACATGGATATTACTATTCTATTGGTTTTTTGCCCTGTGCTTTAGAAACAGGTTCCTTGCCGGCAGGAGGGTCTTCTAGGCAAAGGGGAGAATTGATGAAATTAACATCTCTGAGCATTCTGACGTTCATAACAGAAGGTGTATCCAAAAGATGCTCAGGACGAGATAATTCAACTTGGGAGTGAAGGCTATAATCACCAAGGTATTTTGAAATTAGACTGCGAGGAATGGAACGAGCTGGGATCCATGCCATATCCAATTTGAAAGGTGGTACAGGCAAGTCTAATAATGATGGAGCATGATAGTCCCATAAAAAATGCCCTTGCTCCAACTTTAACACACCCAATGCATTTAACCATCCTTGCTTGTAACCTTCATTGTTAGCATGTTCAATGCGAGCATCCAGATGAACGAGAGCTTCATTGTATCCTGCCATCCAGAATTCCCTTGGCTGTTTATGGAATTGGAAGGTTAATCTATCCAATTGTTCATGAAGGTTTTTGGCAAAGAGATCCTTATTATGCAAGGCAGATTTCGTCGATGCCAGCTGATCTTCCAGAGACAGATTTTTATTGGACATTTCAGTCAGAGCACGGTCTTTTACTTTCAACTGGAATGCTTGAGTTTCCAGAGTAGACTGAGTGCGAGCCTCTTCAACATTTTGGCTGAGGACTCTTCCTCGCCCCCGAGAACCTCTTCCTCATCCCCGAGCAGTTCCAGAAATGGCAGATCTTCTTAAGTCCTCCAGCTCTTGCCTTAGTTTGGCATTTTCGACCTCTAAGAACGAGAAGCCTTCATCAGTAACTGGTATTAATGCAGTAGAAGATGAAGCAGCAGATTCATATTGAGCCAATTTTTTCTGCAAATTATTATTTTCTTGTTCCAGGATCTCGGCAATTTGTCTGCAGGCTTCAACTTCACCTTTTAGGGTCCTTTCCCTAATATCATATGCAGCAATGATCTTCTTATGGCCTGTTTCAGAAGAAATTTGTTGGTATCTATTTTCATAATCTTTGTGTAACAAAGCCATTGATTCATTGTGCTGACCTTGGAGATCCTCTAAGGAACAATGCAGCTCTTCAATCAGGTCATAATAAGCGACATTGTTGGCCACAGCTCGGTCGAGTAAATCTTTCAAGTACCGATAAGCCTCAATAGCCTGCTCTGAAGCACCATGACCAAGGATATCAGCAATTTTCGGTGTACTAAGGTCTGTATGACCAGCCTTATAGTATTGATGACATTGCTGCATCAGCTCGGTATCATGTGAAGAGATCAATTCCATTCTAGCAACAAACTAAGGACGAGAAAAAGACAACAATCAGCAAAAATAAGTTATCAACAACAGAGATGAGCAAAGATATATTTTATTAGATCATCAAAAAGTTACATTGTTCGATTACAAGGAAATACAGAAATGCTACCGAACAACTTCACACCTTTTCCTTGTCTCCCAAGACTTTCTCGGGAGGCTGGGACGAGGAGCTCGGTTGCTCGGTGGGAACAACAGCTTGATCGGTAGGAATCTTCTCGGGAGGAGGAGGCATGGAAGAAACGTCCTCGGTGGCAGAGGGTTGAGAGGCAGAAACTTGATCGCCCATAGCTATAGAAGACTCATTTGAGGCAGGTTCATCTTCTTCTTCTTCCACAATTGGTGGAGGAGGACCAGGGAGATGCTGTTGGAATAGCTCAGAATCGTCTTGGACCTTTAGCTCTTGCAGAGCAGCTACCCAGCCATCATGGAAGTATTTCAACTACCCATATTGAACTTGGGATGTCATTGCAGCTATCCCTCTCTCCCATCCTTTCTCCCAACCAACACTGAAATGTTTCTTGATTGCAACTTTTCTCCTCGACTTCTCCGAAGAAAGCTTCACCTCCAATTCCTCTTTCTTAACCTTGATATCTCGCAGAGTAGATAATTCCTCCTCTGCCTTTTTCAACTTATCATCAGAATCCTGATGTTTAACCTCCAAAACTTTAACTTTCTCCTCCAAGTTCTTGGAGGTTTCGGCCATTTTCGCCTTCTCAGCCTCAGCCACAGCCAGCTTTTTCTCCCAAACAGTTTTCTCCTCGATGTACTGTTGGCGAGAATCCTTCACAGATTGGGTTAAACCCAACAAAGCATCGTCAACATCGGACGAGGAACTGGAAGCTTTAATAACTTGATCTTTCTTCACGATGGTATTGAAGCAGTTCATCAGCTGAAAGATAAGAAAAATAATAAAGTCAACACAAATACAAGAATTCAAAAAAAGGAAAGAAAGACCAAAGGTATGAGAAATTTACTGAAGAAAGATGACGAGCAGCTAGGGATGTCAGTGTATCCCTAGGAATTTTTTCATCAACCCCGAGAACCTCGGGTATAACGGAGCTCATTGAAGAACTCGGAAGAATGATGTTTGAAACACTACTACCACCAGCGGGTAGAGAAAATGTAGTTCCAGCAAGATTAACTGAGGATGATTTCCTCAATCTCTTCAAAGGACGGTCAGCAGCATCAACCAAGGAAGAAGTCTTGGTCGGAGAGATTGTAATTACATCAGCAGGAGCATTTTTCTTGCTCGGGGCCACTGGGGGCTTCTCGGCAACTTTGGAGGAACCAGCATCTACTTTTTTAGTCCCCTCTGGGACATCAATTTTGCCTTTCTGGGCTCCAACAGCAGAAGAAATTTCACCAAATAGAGCAGGAGGAGCTCTTTTCTTGCCCATTCTCTGAGATAGGGGGATATGAGAATCTGAAGATGAACTTTCTGGTGTTGAAGCTGGTTCAACAGGGCGAGCAGTATAAGAGGTTGTGTAACTCTTATACTGTAGTAAATATGAAGCAGATCTAATATGCTCTTCAGCAATGGTCTTATGCAAATTCCAGATAAGTTTCAAATGATTGATATTCACTTCTGACTCTTTTGGAGTTTTTCTTTTGCTATCAACTGCAAATAAATACATAATGGAATATCAGTCATTCATTTTGTCAAACATGATGAAAGCGTAATTTCATAAGTAAAATAAAATGAAAAATAAACCTATCCCATTGCCGTATGGGGGGCATCTGGGACCGTTATATACTTCATTCCCAGATAAAGGCGCATGTTGCCAATTTTTTATGACCAACCCATGCTCAAAATAATCCCTATTTGAGTCAGGGAGATTAACTACAAGAGCCCTATTCAAATACCTAGTTTTTAAATAATAAATATTATCTAGAACAGCCCATTTATAACAAAACATAATTTCAGGGATCCCAATACGAGTCCCATGAGTTAGATTTAATTTGTGCACCCCGTTAATTATTCTCCATGAATTGGGGGCTATTTTTGCAGGAACAAGATAAAAATATTGACAAAACTCAAGACATAATGGGTTTGGTGGAAAGGAAAAACCGCATTCAGCAACAAAAAGACTGGGGAACCAATGTCCCTCAGCCAATCGAAAGTAATCTAAAGGCTCAGAAAGAACCTCTAGAGTTACCCACGAAGGAATGGAAAAATCAGAACAGAATTTCTCAATAGACTCCACAATATAAACCATATTGAATAAAAGAGATACAGAAGAAAGAAAGAAGATCTTACAGAAAGAAAGGAGATGTGTTGACAACGAACGGAAACAAGGATGAACGCACAAGAGAAGAAGAGAATAGAAAGCTTGAATGCAGAGAATGAAAAACGTAGACGACGGTATGGTTACCAAAGAAGTTTAAATACTTTGCATTGGGAAGCGGCGAAAGAAATGATTACCAAAAAGAAACTACTAAACTTCCGGCGGCTAAGAGGACAAAATTTGCACGAATATCAAAGCGCTTATAAAAAAGGCGGAAACTGCGAAATAAGAAGGAAATTTGAATACAATGTTCCTGAAACCCGGGAAGGACATTTAATATTGCCATATACCGAGAAAGAATGTTCCATACTCTTCAAAGTTCAAAATATAAAACATTGGGGGCTTCTGTTGATACCAAAATTAATATGCTGATGTGGACGAATAAGACGAAGACATGTATCAATCTACGTGGCACAATAGCAGCGAGGAAGATCATTTCCCGACCAACCATGCTTCTTTCCGAGCAACGAGAATACACCGAGGAACTCTATCACACCGAGGAACTCTGTCACACCGAGGAACTCTAACGCACCGAGGAACTCTATAGCACCGAGGTACTCTAATGTTCCGAGGAACTCCTGATCAGCGAACAGCTATGGCGGTCCGAGCTGCATCTCGGTCGTATCATTAATTGCCAGATAATCAACAGTTCAGATATTCATTGAATGCTTATATTCTTGGCACGCACTCTGCATTAAATGTATTACCCTTTCATATGTATGTCATTTAATGTATCGAACCTTTCATGTACAGCCTCAAGGCTATAAATACCTTGTATCATCCTCATTCAAGGGGACCGGAATTTCTTGAGAGAATTTGTAATCAAGAATTCCACAAACACTCAGCAATAACATAACAGTGGACGTAGGCTTTATTCCTAGCCGAACCACTTTAAAAATCTCTTTCTTATTTGTTTATCTGTGATTGAATAATTAGAGCGATCTAGTTTTTTACATCAACAGTTGGATTTTTTATTTTGACCTCCAACAAGTTTTATTTTATGGGGTTATGATTTTTTTCGTATTGATTCGGGGTAGTTTTACCTCAGAGATTTGGGCGAGGGCATTGTTTAGGGTATTTCATTGGGTAAGATAGGACAAGCTACACCCTGACTACAAATTGGGGTGTCCACAAGATCCCCCAAGACAATAAGGAGGACCAAAAGTTTAAGATCCAGTCAATTAGGTTTTTGCCTCAAATTAGAGGGAAAGCTCTATTGAAGATCATTTAAAGATTCCCTACTCAAGTGTGTTCACCCAGTAAGTGGAAAAAATCATCAAAAAGATGCACAAGGGAAGTTATAGGTCCCATGCAGCTGGAAGATCCTTGTTCTGCAGGGAGATAGCCAAAAAATATTGGTAGCCCTTCATGAAAAAGGATGTAGTTGAGTTAGCTTAAAAATGTTCCAAATGATAGCAGTTCGCGCTCATCATCAAGCAACTGAAGGGGGGTCTTAACCCTCTCAAAATTCCTTATCCCTTCGCATAGTAGGGCATGGACATTATCCGACCTCTTCCGAGAGCTCCAGGAGATCAGAGATTTTTTTATCACTGTAGCTAGTTAATTTACCAAGTTAGTTGATGATGAACTACTAACACCCATTAGGGAAGCAGATATCTGATCGTAATATGGAGAAATACAGTCACCATGTTCGGAATCCTTAGGCTAGTAGTATGAACAAAGAGACCTATTTTAAAATTGAAGCATTTAAATATTTCTGCGCGGAATATGAAATTTGTAATCAGTATTCCTTAGTGGTCTTCCCCTAAAGCAACGAATAAGAAAAGATCACCAATAAGACTCTACTCATTGGGATCAAGCTAAGATTAGAGAACATAAAAGTAAGGGTAGTCAAAAAACTCCATTTCATCCTTTAGGGTTACAAAATGACACTAAGAATGCTAACGAGAAAAAACCCTTATGACATCGGTTTTCCCACACTTAACTCTGCAATCTATAAGGATGGAAATAATAATGATGGTTATTATCCATGAGTTGGATTTGGTTGTAGGACACAGAGAACAGGGTCTTATCCACCTGACAGCCAATCATCAAGAGATCTCTAAGCATAATAAAAAAAAGTCAAAGTCAGGGAATTCTAGGTCGATAATTTAGTATTAATAAATTACTCTGAGCCGCCAAGAATCCTTTTGACGAGAAACTGGCACCGAAGTAACAAGGCTAGATAGAGTTATCTCAAAAGGGGGGACATTGTTCTTATCATTTAGAGGAACTTAATTTAATAGGAGTACATACGTCTTGGAATTCCATGAACATTAACAAATTATATCAATGAGTAGTTTTTTTTATTTTTGCATAGCTTAGTTGAATAAAAATGATTCGTGTTAATAAAAGTATTAGTTCAAGAAACTTGTATCACTATGTTTGTCTCTAACCTTTGTAAAAACCCACTTGAAAATGGTGGTACAACCCAAGAACGGGTTGGTCGACCTAGAATAGACACAAACCCACCTAAGAACGGGTGGCATGATAAGTCAATTTTTTATAGAAGAGGTAAAAACCCACCTAAAAATTATAGTATAACCCAAGAACAGTTTCATTGGCCTAGAATATACACCACCCTACCTACCAAAGGGTGATACAACTTAGATTCGGTTAGTTTAAGAAAAACCCCAGCAAAACAGTGGTACAACCCAAAAATGGGTTGGTCCGCTAATAATAGGCACATACCTACCAAAAAATTGGGTTCTACGATTTAGTCGGTGATAAACCTACCCTCCACCGATTAGATTACGGGTTAAATATAACGGTCAACATATTATTTTACGTCTCATTGGAGTTAGTCACATTCCCACCCTCCACCAATTAGATAAATGGTCAAATGTGAAAGTTATCTTATTATTTTACAAGTAACTAGATTCGATCACAGACCTACCCTCCACTGATTAGATAATGAGTTAAATATGAAAGTTAACTTATTATTTTACAAGTCACTAAAGTCGGTCAAAGAATTACCATCAACTGATTAGATTATAAGTTAAAAAGGAAAATTAATTTATTGTTTTACAATTAAGTGCATTCGGTCACATAACTACCATTCACCGTTCACATGCAAAAAGACCTTAAACTTCCATGAACTAAATAAATACTAAAAGGCATTAAACATAAAAGAACTTTTAATTAATTCTTAAAATGTCACAAGGCCTACAAAAGATTGTTGGGTGACCTACATCAAGAAAACATAAATAAAAACCCATGGGAACTAGTGTCCAAGGGATGCCATCCCCCTAGCTTGGAGTGACCTCATTGTCTTGTTCAAACTAACCTTCGAGAGGATCTCGCTCAGTTTTTGGTTGATTTACCGCTTAGCCAAATGCCAAGGAAGATTCCCATTGATGGTGACAGTCTTTTCAAGAGAAGTTTCTCCAGATAAGAAGGATCACCCTCAGGGAAATTCTTGTGAGACAAATGATCAAGCCTTTATTAATTGCAACTGAATCATAAAGTCAAGTTGCGCGAGGACCTCCTAAAAATCGGATTTAAGCCTTCATTAAAGGATTTTTCTTTATCTTTCTCCAACTAAATAGAAAAATAGATCTTTTGACTTTGGTGAATCAAATTGCCCAAGGTCTTTAAGGCGATTGCCTTCTTAATCTCGATTAGTTGGGAATCCACTGTGTTATACTCCAGTTGCGTAGTTTCACTTTCCTTGGTCAGATTTGCTTTGCTAGTGCTCTTTGTTATGTCTACTATTTATAAATAACAATTGTACAAAATTATGAATTAATAATATAATTACAGAATTAAAACAGAATTACAGAAATGAAACAGTTACTTGAATTTGCAGAAATAATATAAGAATAAAAGAATAATTCGAGCCATGTCAAGAACAGTCTCCTTAAGACAATTTATTCCCTCCAATGTGCTCCGAGGTTGATGAATAATGTCTCCCAAGATAGAACAGATTTTCCAATTAATTATGTAGCACAACAATAATTAATTACAACGAACTCAAATTCTGTGTCTCATAATCAACAACAATGCAACAGATGCTATGCAGAAAAAGAAATTTTTTCTGAAACAGAAATGAGAAATGACAGCACTTTTGGTATGAAAATGGAAGGAAAAAGGAGGAAGGAAATTTTTCATTGTTTTAAAAACGGAGGGAGGCATCTGTATTTATAGCAAAGTAGTTGACGGTTGGCACAACTGTCAAAAACAGTTAAACGAATTAACTGTTGACTGTTGGCAATAACTGCCCACAGTTAATTAATTAATTAATAATTAAAGCCCAGAAAGTTAAATAAATTCAGCCAAAAAATGTAGGAGATTTTTATAAGCCCGAGCCCGAGCCGAACCGAGCCGAGCCGAGCCGGCCGGACGGACGGACGCGCGCGCGCGCGTGTGGACTTTTGACCGAAAGTCAACCCGTGCATAGCTTAGGTCATCTACCCTTAAAAGAGTTGGGATACCCCCAAGGCATCCAAGCCTTAGTCCATACTTGGGGTGTTATTAACTCATCAAAATTCCACTACTCTTCCAATGTGGGACAAGAGTTAAAACATACCCAATTCATTAACTTTCATTGCTTTGTGAGTCACTTTGGGGACATATTTATCATTCATAACTTATTGAAATTGGACATATGAATATACTACGTTAATCTCCTTGCGGAGGTGAATGCATTTGTATATGGTCCCATAATTTTCGTAGTGTGGGTCCCACCTAAATTTTTGCTCAAATTTGCTCAAAAATCTGTTTAGAAAAATCTGGACAGCTTTATAATACCTAACTCAAGTCTAATTTTCCAACAATCCCCCACATGAATGATATATCGCTATAAATAAAACCAAACAGATGCTAATGCAGATGCAGATACAAGTTGAGTAAAACTGAAGACTTATTGCATCGGGAGAAGTAGCCTAGTGGCCTTGAACTTTCCTTAGTGATATACTATCGGATTTACTTGGTTAATCAGTAGACTTCACGTCCTTGAACCGTCAACCATTTTTGTAAACGTAGACAACAGTATTCACACAATAATTCTTCAACACAGTTGGTTCTCACGTTTGTGTTCATTTTGGGCGTGAACACCACTTGGTTCCGCAAGTATTTTAGAGAATATGCCTTTCATTATTCTCATAGAAGTGGCCCCCTTCTTACTCACGTAGGTGACTTCCATAAAGAGTATTCTGCAATACCCCACTTAGACGTACTAAGATATAGATGTCATTAAAAGCATAACTTATCCTAATTTCGCAGCAGATATGCATTGTCTCATCTTTGGAATGGATAGGATTAAATATCCTCCAGTGCTTACTGAATACAATGTAGTTCGATTTGTCCATTGAACCTAGATCTTGGGATCTCCAGTCAGCTAGGTTGGGTTGCCACTATATTGATTCTTATTTATTTATAGGCTTTAGACCCATTTCTCTCGATGATCTTTCAACTTGCTCTCGGTTTGAGAGAAGTTGTCTAACGGTATTGTGTCGACGACGAATATGTCGTGACTTTCCGTTATACATGTGATTTTGTGCCCTTCCAATCGCTGATTGGCTATCGCAATGTATACATATTGCGGGCACATGTTTAGACCAATTTGGAACATCCTCTAAGAAATTTCGAAACCATTCAGCTTCTTCTCCAGCTTTGTTTAGTGCAATGAATTCAGATTCCATTGTCGATATAGCAATGCACGTTTGTTTTGGGGATTTTCAAGATACGGCTACACCTCCGAGGGTAAACACATACCCACTCATAGACTTAGAGTCTTTTGTATCAGATATCCAATTTGCATCACAATGTCCTTCAAGAACAGCTGGATATTTTGAGTAATGCAATCCATAGTTTTGAGTATATTTTAAATAACCCAAAACTCTCAATATTGCTTTCCAGGGATCTCTTCCTGGATTACTCGTAAATCGACTTAGCTTACTTATTGAGTATGATATGTCCGGTCGCGTACAGTTCATGATATACATTAAATTGCTAATACGAGAATATTCTAGTTGAGATATGGTTTCACCATTATTTCTTGCTAGATGTAAATTTACATCTACAGGTGTCTTGGTAGGACTAATATCATACTTCTTGAATTTTTCAAGTACTTTCTCTATGTAATGAGATTGAGATAATATAAGTCCATCCGATGTTCTAGAAATTTTAATTCCTAATATAACATCGGCGATTCCCATATCTTTCATGTCAAATCTACTACTCAACATTTGTTTTGTAGTTTTGACAATTTCCAAGTTACTACCCATGATAAGCATATCATCAACATAGAGGCATACAATGACATATCCATTATGAATGTATTTAAAGTAAACACATTTATCGCATTCATTAATTTTGAAACCATTTGATAACAATGCATTATCAAATTTTTCATTCCATTGTTTAGGTGCTTGTTTTAATCCATATAGTGATTTAACAAGCTTACATACTGTTCCTTCTTGTCCGGGAGCTTTGAACCCTTCAGGTTGCACCATATAAATTTCCTCGTCTAGTTCACCGTTTAAGAATGCAGTTTTTACATCCATTTGATGTATTTCAAGTCCATTAATAGCAGCTATTGCTATTAACATCCGAATGGACGTTATTCTTGTTACCGGTGAATATGTGTCGAAGTAATCCAACCCTTCCTTTTGCCTATAGCCTTTAGCTACAAGTCTAGCTTTATATTTATCAATTGATCCATCGGCCTTGAATTTCTTTTTCAAGATCCATTTATAACCTAACGGTTTTGAACCTGGTGAAAGATCCACTAGTTCCCATGTATGATTTTGTAATATGGATTCAATTTCACTATTAATTGCTTCTTTCCAATTGGAAGCATCGGGTAAGGATATAGCTTCTTTATACGATTGAGGTTCATTTTCTAACAAATATGTTAGAAAATCCGGACCGAAAGAAGTCGAGGTTTTTTCTCTTTTACTACGTCTTGGTTCATCCTCTATTGATTCAATAGGTTGATGAGTACCACTTGTAGTAACTTGATTTGTCCTTTTAGAAGGACCAGATTCTCGGGTCATGTTATACGGGAATTCATTTTCAAAAAATGAAGCATCCCTCGATTTAATAACCGTATTTACATGAATGTCCGAAATCTCATATTTACAAACTAGAAATCGATATGCACTGCTATTAGTAGCATAACCGATGAATACACAATCCACAATTTTTGGTCCTATTCTTACCTTTTTAGGTTTAGGAACCATCACTTTGGCTAAGCACCCCCACACTCGTAAATATTTATAGGAAGGTCTTCGACCTTTCCATAATTCATAAGGTGTCTTGTGAGTCTTTTTGTGAGGTACTTTATTGAGAATGTAATTAGCAAAAAGTAAGACTCTCCCCCCCCCCTCCCCCCCCCCCCCCCCCCCACACACACACACACACAAATTTTGTGGAGCTCCTGAACTTAATAACATTGAGTTCATCATTTCTTTCAAAGTACGGTTTTTGCGTTCAGCAACACCATTCGATTGAGGAGAATAAGGAGCGGTTGTTTGATGAATAATCCCATTTTCAGAACAAACGTCCTCAAATGGATATTCATATTCACCTCCTCTATCACTTCTAATAGCCTTTATCGTTTTGCTTAATTGATTCTCAACTTCATTCTTATATTGTTTAAATGCATTAATAGCCTCATTTTTACTATGTAACAAATATACATAGCAATATTTTGTGCAATCATCAATAAAAGTAATAAAATACTTTTTCCCACCTCTAGTTTGAACAAATTTTAAATCACAAATATCGGTGTGAATTAAATCTAAAGGTTCAGTTATCCTTTCAATAGAATGGAAAGGTAATCTAGCTAATTTAGATTCCACACAAATTTCACATTTATGATTTTTATCAATATTAAATTTTGGCAAAAATTCCAAGTTAATTAATCTACGCAATGTATCAAAATTAACATGTCCCAATCTAGCATGCCAAATATTAGATGACTCAATCAAGTAAGAAGAACTAGCAATTTCATTCATTGAAATAGATGTTTTAGGGGTTACAGTAAGAACATTGAGTTTAAAGAGCCCCTCATTTAGGTAGCCCTTTCCTACATACATGTCATTTTTAGACAACACAAAGCGATCAGACACAAACACAAGCTTGAAACCATTTTTAGTAAGGAGAGATCCAGAAATCAGATTCTTTCGGATATCAGGCACGTGAAGAACTTTGTTGAGAGTAAGTTCCTTTCCAGAAGTCATTTTCAAAGCAATCTTTCCTTGTCCCACCACCTTAGAAGTGGAAGAATTTCCCATAAAAAGGTTCTCCTCATTTTCCAAAGGCTTATAGGTGGAGAACATCCATTTGTTTGCACAAATGTGTCGTGTGGCTCCAGTGTCCACCCACCATTCCTTGGTATTTCCAACCAAGTTACATTCAGAGACAACGGCAGAAAGATTCATATCCGCCAAATCATTGACGATATTCACACCCTCAGTTACATTTGATTGAGGATTGTTTTGATTTTGCTTCTTCGGCTTACGACAGTCGCTTGAGCGGTGTCCAGGTTTACCACAATTGTAGCATTTGCCTTTGAACTTTTTCTTGTTATGTTTGGAAGTGCCTTCCCCATCATACTTTCGTTTGTTCTTCTTAGGACCTTCAACGACATGGACCTTTGTTTCCATCGGATTCTTCCCACTTTTTTTTTTAAACTCACGGTTGTCTTCTTCGATTCTTAGCCTGACCACCAACTCCTCCACATTCGTCTCCTTACGATTGTGCTTGAGATAGTGTTTGAACAAAGTCCAAGATGGTGGCAACTTTTCAACAATTGCAGCAACTTGGAAAGTTTCACTAATTGACATTCCTTCAGCATGAATGTCGTGGAGGATCACTTGAAATTCTTGCACTTGCGAGATTACAGATTTAGAATCAACCATTTTGAAGTCCAGAAAATGCCCGACGATAAATTTCTTCATCCTAGCATCTTCAGTTTTATACTTCTTTTCCAAAGAATTCCATAATTCTTTGGATGTCTTGATAGTGCAGTAGACATGATACAGAGTCTTGTTCAAGTAGGCCAAAATATAATTTCGGCATATGTAGTCCGAATGCTTTCAAGCATCAACAGCAGCAACCTTTTCAGCGTCATCTCCCTCTTGAATAGAGGGGAAATCTTCATATATAAACCTGCCCAGTTGGCAGGTAGTGAGATAGAAGTACATTTGTCCTTGCCAACGTTTGAAGTCAGCCCCAATGAACTTTTTCGGTTTCTCCCCGTGTGGCATAGATACGGGTGCAGTCACATTTTTGTTGGTGACAATCAGTTTCGTAGGAGTAGTGTTCGTACTTTGTGATTCCATTGCTGTTACAAAAACAGATTTTTTATCAATGATAAAATTCATATATAATGAATTAATCAAAACAGAATACAAAATTCTGTGCACCAATTTTCTTCAAATATAATTCACAATAAATGAATTCAAAAAGAATTCCAAATAAAATTCAGAATTAAACTATAATATAAACAAAATTCCGTACAAAACAGAATTAAATATAAAATCTGTGTCACACTAATTTTTAATAATAAAAAGAATTCTGTACAAAACAGAATTATAATTTAAAGATTAAAAATATTACATAAACAGATTTTAACAAGAATACACAAATAAAATTTTATTTTGTAAAACAGAATATAAAAACAGTATAGAAATTGATTTCTATATCAAAACTGTTTTACTAATTTCTACAAGAAAGCAGTAAATTAATTCATTTTATTCTGTCAAAACAAATTTATTTTCAACAAATAAATTTCTGGAAAAAAAATTCTGTACACTAAAAAACAGTAGAACAATAAATTGTCTTAAGATTGTTATGTCTACTATTTATAAATAACAATTGTACAGAATTATGAATTAATAATATAATTACGGAATTAAAACAGAATTACAGAAACGAAACACTTACTTGAATTTGCAGAAATAATATAAGAATAAAAGAATAATCCGAGCCCTGTTAAGAACAGTCTCCTTAAGACAATTTATTCCCTCCAATGTGCTCCGAGGTTGATGAATAATGTCTCCCAAGATAGAACGGATTTTTCAATTAATTATGTAGCACAACAATAATTAATTACAACGAACTCAAATTCTGTGTCTCATACTCAACAACAATGCAACAGATGCTATGCAAAAAAAGAATTTTTTTTTAAACAGAAATGAGAAATGACAGCACTTTTGGTATGAAAATGGAAGAAAAAAGGAGGAGGGAAATTTTTCATTGTTTTAAAAACGGAGGGAGGCATCTGTATTTATAGCAAAGTAGTTGACGGTTGGCACAACTGTCAAAAACAGTTAAACAGTTTATTAATTAATTAATAATTAAAGCCCAGAAAGTTAAATAAATTCGGCCAAGGAGATTTTTACAAGCCCGAGCCCGAGCCTGCCAGACGGACGCGCGCACGCACGTGGACTTTTGACCGAAAGTCAACCCGTGCATAGCTTAGGTCATCTACCCTTCAAAGAGTTGGGATACCCCCAAGGCATCCACGCCTTAATCCATACTTGGGGTGTTATTAACTCATCAAAATTTCACTATTCTTCGAATGTGGAACAAGAGTTGAAACATACCCAATTCATTAACTTTCATTGCTATGTGAGTCACTTTGGGGACATATTTATCATTCATAACTTATTAAAATTGGACATATGAATATACTACGTTAATCTCCTTGCGGAGGTGAACGCATTCGTATATGGTCCCACAATTTTCGTAGTGTGGATCCCACCTAAATTTGAGCTTAAAGTTGCTCAAAAATCTGTCTAGAAAAATCTAGACAGCTTTTTAATACCCAACTCAAGTCCAATTTTCCAACACTCTTCTCCTTTTATCTTATTTGATAACTCGGTATTCTTGATCTCCTTCTCAGCAATATTATTCCCCATGGCATTGGCTTAGTCATGAATAATTCCATTTATGGTCTTTAAGCATCTAGCTCACTTAGCCACCTTATGCATAGCTTGCATGCCCTTACAAAAATAAGAATAACAATGATTGGTTAATATATGGTTGATCTAACAAACTTGGAAAGAAATAGATAAAAGTAGGCTTACCAAACCCATGTGGCAGAGAACTTCCTTGTGAAAGCTCTCCACATCAAAGACTATTAAGGCCGACATATATTTAGTCAATATGGTTTCCTGAGAAATAAAGTAACCAACCTCGATATTTTGGTATCACAAGTCGAATGGGGGTAAGGGTTCCTTGCCCTTTGAAAATTAAATCATCCATGCATGGCCCTGGATGATGATGGGAGAGTTGGGGGAGATGCCTATCTTGGAATGATCATAGAAAACATGTTATTTCCTCTTGACAGTGTGCTGTGGGGGGACTTATTGGTTCTTTTCTTCTTGGACTTTAGGCTTCTCCCTCTCTCTTTATATTTAGTATCCTTATCCCGAAAGGAAATTATCCTTTTTTTTAGGTGCTAGTTGCACCTTGGTCGGCATAATTAGGTTGAGTGACCTTGTTAATCAAGCTCTCCCTAGCAATATAAAGATCAACGACCCTCCGAGGATAACTATATGTCTTTAACCTCCCTTCAAAGATGGTTGGAAGTAATTGATACCTCGTATGAAAAAAGAGGGTCAAGGTCATCGTTGTCGTTGAGGCCTTCTTGATGATACATTCATTCGGTCTCCTCCGAATCAGTAGAGATTACATAGGTTGGAGAAGACGCCTCCCCTATATACATCCCCTCGCCTTTATATTAACGATACGCATGGTTGTTAGAATGAATGGATCACTAACCGTAGCATAGTCGACAGTAGTCATATATAGGGGTGGCAATTTTTGACACGACACGATAACCCGACACGAACTCGACACGAAGTTAGCGGGTTAGGGTTGACGATTTCTTGACACGAACCCGAATATGACACGACCCGCCAACACGAATAATAAACGGGTTGGGTTAGTGTCAAACACGTATAACTCGAAAATGACACGAATAGACCCGCTTAACTCGTATTTTATGGAGAATATATTAGATAATTTATATATCTTGAAAGGAATTCTATAAAATTATTGGGGAATCGGATGATAAATTACTTATGTGTTGAAAGAAGTTGAAATTAATTAAATTGAAGTTATTGTAGCCCTATAATTGGTATGATTGGTTAAGAGAGAAGAAAAAAATTATGTTATATTTTACTTAATGGGTTATGCGGGTCAACCCGAACACGACACGATAATAAATAGGTCGGGTTAGTGTTTTCTCATCTGACACGATTAGTTAAATGGGCCGGGTTAGGGTTGACTAATACTTGACACGAACCCGACATGACACGACCCGAACACGACACGATGCACACGAATTGCCACCCCTAGTCATATAGGGGACATTTGTGAAGTTCTTGGTTGACACAACTGTCCATTTGTATCCAAAAAAATGTGAGTTTCCCTCCAATAAAATATTACTCAGTAAAGACTTCAGCGACTCCAAATTGTCTTCAAATAAACTAAGTTTACCTCAAAGTCTTTGGGCTTCCTCTTGTAATGAGTATCTTCATTAAAATGATAAAGGTCGATTGGTAATAAATGAAGTTATACTTAACAAAAAATACAGGAGTGGTAAAGAGTTCATGAGGAGATCCAACCTCTATAGGTACAGGAAGACATGCATAGTTCTCTATAAATTTTCCTATTAAATATAAGCGTGTCTCTATCAATGTTCGTTAGGAACTATGCAACCTAGTAACCAAATTGCGAGACTTCTCCCTGGCCTAGAAATTGTAAGTTTTAGACCAATGAAAAGTCACAAGGTAATAGAATTACCTAATTTTATTTGTACTTAAGTTGTTCCAACAAATTTGATTGATGGAAACTCTCGTTTGACTGTATAGGTAAGATTTCATAAAATGAAGTACCTCTGCTAGTAATGGGTGTAGGGGGAAATGAATCCCCCCCTCGAATATAACTATTGTCATGATATCGATCTCGTCACCAGGTAAGTTGTAGATGTCCTCCTCATCAAGAGATGTACTCATCTTGACAGAGCTATGTATATTATACTTAGTACAAAATGCCTTAAATTAGTTCCTTAAGGTCATTTCATACTTTCTCAAATGTCTAGACATGTCTTATGAATGAAATGAAGATGAAGTTAAATAAAAAAAGTTTTGCGCAAAAGAAAGCTTCTCTAAAAATCAAATGGAATAAAAAAAGAAAAATGGAAAATTTTTTGTACCTTTGGTTTCAAGTAGGGGTGGCCATAGGCCCGAGGCCCGCCAAGCCCGCCCAATAAAAAAATAGGGCTTGGGTAAGGTGAATAGGCCCGCAAAGCGGGCTTGGCAAAATTTTATAGGCCCGATTTTTTTTCGGGCGGGCTTGGGCATGAGTTCTTAAGCCCGATGAGGCCCGGCCCGGCCCGAGGCCCGAAATATATATATATATATATATATATATATATATATGTGTGGGGGGGGGGGGGGGAGAACTTTTATAAATATAAAAACGTATACCAAGTCTTTTCATGTAGAGTGGGAAACTTTATATATGAACTTTGTAATATATGGAGTTTAAAACTGATTTTTAATTAAAAAAAATTGTCTTTAAATAAAAAAAATAGATATTTTAATTTAAAAAAATCTTTTAATTAACATAATAAGGCCCGATCGGGCGGGCCTGGGTAAAGAGCTTTCAAATCTGGGCGGACTTGGGATAACATAACAAGGCCCGATCTAGGCCCGAGCGGGCTTGGGATAGCAGTTAATTTTTTAAGCCCGGCCCGAGCCCGATCGGGCCTGCCCAGGCCCGGCTCACGGCCACCCCTAGTTTCAAGTATGGGGCCAAAGGTTTTTTTAAATCTCGTAAATCCCTTACCGCCAAAAGGCATGTGAAGTGAAGGCTCTCTTAGAAAGAAATCCATATGATCATGCCTCCATGCTACAAGCCTCACTCACAATGATTACATAGGGGAACCAAAATAGTGATGCACGTAACCTTGCGCATATGGATTACGTATAAGTAAGCCCATAATTATGTTCCCACTAAAAGTAAGTGGGATGCGATGCAGCTTATGAGACCCTAATGGGAAAAATCACGTCACACGTGGTCAACATACCGAGATAGAATTAGGCTAACCATGCCTAAAGATCTATCACCCCACTTATGGGGGAAATTAAATGGACTATGGGTCGCATATTCCAAGTGGCAAGACACGTTTCATTTGATAATTTTACATCACTGTAAATTCTAGTTACCCGGAGATCACAAACAAGATGAAGACGAACTTCTTAAGGATGATGACAATAGGACCAAATGCAATCATATTATAACTCAATAACCTAGGAGATAAGGCTTAAGAAATAGTCCAATCACATTAGGAAGGCTCAAGGGAACAATTAACATAGTTAGGATTCTTGTATGTATAAACATACTAACTCTAACAAGGTAAAGGATATAGTACAGCTCTGTATCACTGACTTGGACTCTTAGCTAATAATCTCTAACATTACAAGTCGCCATCTTTTTTTTTGTATATACCTGTAAGTCGGCCTACTGAACAACGTACGATTTTGTGTCTGGTTCAATATTGCACTCATATTCGTGGGTCCATTTGGTATTTACAATTATTGTATGATTTATTCCTTTTAAACTTCCCTTCCTTAAAAATTTACATCATTTGAGGTTGAGAAGCGTATCAAAATCAAAAAAATAATTCAGGAGACAAATTAAAATGGGTTCATTTTTCAAGGAATTTGAGACTTCTTACAATGTCCTTGAGAGAATGCAAGAATTATCTCAAAAAGTGCAAATATTTTTGGGGAAAAAAATTATTATATTTTCATGGAAAATCTAATATTTTCCTAAAAAAATTCTTGCATCTTCTCAATATTATTGCAATAATTTTACAAAAAAAAAAATCCATAATAGAATAAAGGCATACACACACACGCGCGCGGAGAGAGAGAGAGAGAGAGAGAGAGAGAGAGAGAGAGATTTCCAAAAAATAAGCCAACATAAGTTTGAAACCAATTTAGATTATTTAGGGATAATATTCATATTTATTTTGCATAGAAAATTGAATGGAAAAGGAATTTACGTTAGAATAAAATTAAAGGACAAACCAATTTGACAAATGATATTGGGGTTGAAACACAAGTTCTGTTGAAATTGAATTTGGGGTCGAGATTTGTGTTTTTAATAATAATCGAGTTGAAATATTGAAGGGAAATCAATTGAAAACTCAATTCAGCTTTCAAAGTAAATTTTGACTTTAGTGATTGAGATTTAGGTTTTTAAAAGTGAAAGGAAAATTGATTATGGAGAGAGAGAGAAAGAGTTTATAAGGGAATATATATTTATGCCTTGAAGTATTACGTGTTAAGATTTCTTGACAATGAATATTTTTCTTTGTAAAAATGGTCCATATATTGATTATTACACTAAAAATGTATAATATTTCTTAAAATTCACTCAGGCCCTTTTTCTAGAACGTGATATTAACATTTTGTATGTCAATGTAGTGGGCCACGAATTGTCAACTGTGGACGCCGATCGCAATCGCCATCCACTCGTGAAAATCACTGATCAACATAGGCATCCATGTTTTCAAATGATTGGGTGCAAATTTAAATTGTATAATGGAATTTATAAACTTAATTTTACAATGTTCAAACTCAAAGTTGAATTTCCACTATAAAATCTTTAAACAAATATCAATTTAGTAAGCATTTTATGTATTAGAAATATGTTCTCCAAATAAAAAGTAATTCAACAACATATGTTGTTACAAATTTAGTCCAAAATCAAATTTGCAGGTATAAAGTAGAGTTCAAAGAAGTTCATTTCATAATATTTTAATGGTGTTAGTAATACAACACAAGAACATCCAAATGAAAGAATAAAAAATAAGAACAATGAAAGCTCTTCATGTTCTTAGCAAAGCATACACAATAAACTTTCAAACCAATATACAATCGCATTAACATCAATAGATAAAAATTGTCAATATAACTTGATCTCCAATTCAAATAATCCGCTAAACGTATAGAAAATTGAACCAAGCATATTTTTTTTATACCAAGCATACACTAGTGTTTGCAGTTTAAAATATTGTGAAATCGTCCCAAATAAAAAAATTATTAAGTAACATATTTTTATCAATTAGTCACTTTTAGTAAATATGTAGTTTAATAGGTCCGATCATATTTTTTTGGATCCAACAGATTTTATGGAAAAAAAATTATGCTTCAACGGGTTCTATATATATATATATATATATATATATATAGTGAATATTCACTCTACGTATAAATAGGACCTATCGAAAAAAAATATTATGCTAAAACTTACTAAAAAATATCTTATGTAAACACAACTTAATTGTCATGTTCTCTTTAATTTATTATAATTTATTTTTATAAAAAACTAATTTAATATATTCAGTGTTTCACAAAACAGTACAGACTGAAACTTGTGGCATATGAACAAATCACTTGTCAAATAAAAATTCAAAATTAAAAGTTTTCAGTATTAGAAATATTTAGGGCAATTTACAATTAGGTCCCTTGATAATAATTTTTAAACATTTAAGGACAATTTATAATTAGGTCCATTTGTTATGCCACTAGCGTGGACTTATACAAGAAGGGAATTAGTGGACCTAAGTGTTTAAAATTTATCAAAATTCCTTTAGTGTTTAAAATTTGTTCGTGAGGGCCCTAAGAGTACTTTCCCCAAATATTTATCTTTTGTTAAAATATTGTCACTCATAAACACATAATGATGAAATGTGCGACCATAAGGTTGATGCAGCTGCTCTAACAACTATTTTGTATATGAACCCTCCATTGAACCAAAGCCCGAACTAATGGGGGTGCTGTACCGTTTAATTTTATTTTTATAATTCTAGGGTACTTTTGGTACAACAAAAAGTATAGTTATGCGTTCTTTTTGTATATCAATAATATTTAAAATTCCTTTTTGTCAAAAGTCTCTAAACTTTTTGGAGTTAATTTTACATACTAAAAAGGAACCTTTTATTAATTCTCATTAACTTCAATGCAATATATGGATGGTTATGGTACGATTTCATTTTAGTTCGAAAATTATAGTTTTAATTTATTACTTTTTGTTACCACATATCAAAACTATTGAATATTTGGGTGATTTTGGTTTACACACATTTAAAAAACAGGTTTTCATAAAGAAAAAATCTACACAAATATACAAATTGGACACAATGACATGACACCACTAACATACAAAAAAATGTGTTAACTCACCGTACCTCTCACTTGAAACATGTATGTCTAATTTCTTTTTTTAATTTTATGTTAATACCCCCATCACATTTTCATGTTAATTTTTTAACAAGGTGTCTTATTTTTAACAAACAAATTCCATGTTTATATTAATGGGTCAATTATTGTATAGTCTCCAACATTAAATTATATTTGTAAAAATTACTCTTATTTTTAATTTAACTCATTTAGTCCCTCAAAAACTCATTTATCGAACATTATTTTATTTTTAAAAGTCTACGTTAGTGGCACTCCTCCCCACATTCCCTCCCCCCACCCCACCCTACCCTGTCAGCCCTCGTCGAAGCTCCGACGACCCTGACTAGTTTATATTTGTAAGAAAGGTTAAAATTTGATTTATATTTGTAAGAGAGTTTTTAAAAAGATTTTATGTATATAAAACAGTTTTCTTTTAAAGAAAGATGAAAACTATAGTTTTTATAAAAAAAATGATTTATATTTATGCAACACTTTTTTGAGAACATTGTATATATAGAAAACAGTATTTTTAATAAATGCTGAAAACTATAGCTTTTATAAAAAATAATTTTTATTTATATTTTATAAAAATAGTCTTCTTTAAAAAAATGATTTGCATTTAAAAATATTTTTATATATGTGCTAAGGAAGTTAGTATTAAAAATATTTTTATATATTGGATCGGTTGGATTAATTAGCGTGGAGCTCTTCTTTGTATTTTAGTGGATGCCAAATCATTGTGTCCAATATCTGTGTTGAAATTGTTTGTCCGTGTAGAAGCTCTCTTACATAAATTACCGAACCAAAATTAAATACCATAACACCATAAAAAATACCGATTTAATATGGCAAAAATACAAATGTTATATTATAATTTTAAATTCACATAATCAGTTAGACTCGTTTATTATATAAGTTAATATCAAAAGAGGGTGATATTTTCATTTTTAGAAATTATAGAAGTGTTTCAAATTAAGAACACATGCTTATTCATTTGTTTTGTTTTCGAGACGATCACTTTTCAGTTCTTATGTGAAAAATTCAGGTATGCACCTAAGCAATTGGATATTTTATGTGTATGACGTATAACATATATTTAATTTATGTGTTAGTTTATATATATTGCATTTGAAAATTGAAAATATCTTTAAAAAATAAGCAAAAAATTAAGAAAATCGAAACTAAATATACAAAAAAATGAAATTATCAAAAGAAAAATTTACTGAAAATAATGAGAAAAGCAAAATACCGAATGGTTTGGTAATGGTAAGGGTTTGTGAAAAGCCGAAATCAAAATTATTGAAACCAAATATATCAAAAAAAAATGTTGGTATGATATTGGTATACTCCAAATACCGATCAAACCGATCAATAACTTCCCCTAAAGCAAAATGATCAGGGAATCCAAATTTTATAATGGATTAATAGAGGAAATATCATGCAAAAATTCCTCCAATTTACTAATTTGTCGAGGATATACTTAAAATGTTGATATAATTTTTTAATATACAGGAAATTCAATAATAGTTATAAACTAGGGGTGGCAATTCGTGTGCGTCGTGTCGTGTTCGGGTCGTGTCATGTCGGGTTCGTGTTAAGTATTAGTCAATCCTAACCCGACCCAATTAACTAATCGTGTTAGATGAGCAAACACTAACCCGATCTATTTATTATCGTGTCGTGTTCGGGTTGACCCGCATAACCCATTAAGTAAAATATAAAATAATTTTTTCCTTCTCTCTTAACCAGTCATACCACTTATAGGCCTACAATAATTTAAATTTAATTAATTTCAACTTCTTTCAACACATAAATAATTTATTATCCGGTTCTCCATGAATTTTATAGAATGCCTATCAAGATATATAAATTATCTAATATATTCTCCATAAAATACGAGTTAAACGGGTCTATTCGTGTCATTTTCGAGTTATACGTGTTTGACACTAACCCAACCCGTTTATTATTCGTGTTGGCGGGTCGTGTCATGTTCGGGTTCATGTCAAGAAATCGTCAATCCTAACCCGCTAACTTCGTGTCGAGTTCGTATCGAATTATCGCGTCATGTCAAAAATTATCACCCCTATTATAAACTTGTGCTAAAGTACGATGTTCGCCACCTTAAATTCTTGATTCTATTTTAGCCACTTAAGTGATTATGAAGTGGGTTACCAACCCACATTTCCAAGCAGCTTTTCTCTGTTGCAAATCCTGGTTGTGATAATAATAGTTAAACATTTTAGTCTTCTAATGTTAAAAGAAGGAGCGCTACTACACAGACCCCTAAATCGTACCCTTTTCCATACCCTTAAAATAAGACAAAAATTATGATATCATCTTTTTTTTTTTTTTGTAAATCAACTCTACCAAATAAAAAATCACTCCTAAATTCAAAACAAAATAAGCCCTTTCATTTTAAAAACAGTTTTTTTAATAAAAATATTACAGTGTTTGTAATATTTTTTTAATAAAATATTTTTTATGTATAAAATCTATTTTATTTTATAAAATATTTTTAAAAACAATTTTATTACAAAACCAAGTGATCTAAAAACTGTTTTTTTAATAAAATAAAAATAACAAAAAAATTGATGTTTCTAATCGCAATTGGTTAGTGCCGCTGGCGCGGACCCACATCATTTAATAGATATGAATCCGCGTCAGTAGCACTAACCCATCAATTTTTTTCCCAAAAAAAGTGTCTTTTTTAATAAAATTTTATAAAAAAAATCAGGTGGTCTAATAACTGTCTTTTTTATAAAATGCCGCTGGCAAAAAAATTGGTATTTCTAATCGCAATTTGTGCCGCTGGCGCGAGCCCACGTCATTTAATAGATGTCGATCCGCGTTAGCAGCACGACCCATCAATTTTTTTTCAACAAAAACTGTAGTTTTTAAAAATCATTTTATAAAAAAAAAACATTGTTTTCTATCTAAATTTAGCTCCTGTACTAAAAACACCAAGAAAAATGGTGAGCTGGCCCGAACAAAAAAAATAAATATTATTGTAACACAAGGACTAGATTTATAAATACTATTGTACCACATAGACTAAATTTTTAAATTTGAAAAGCATTGTTCTAAAAATTCAAATATAGGAAGAAACATGACATTTTCCTTAATTCTTTATTAAAAAAAATATTGAAAATATAAATTTTTAGTTTTTATTAAAAGAAAAAAGTGTTCAAAGTATTTAAATTTATTTTTTTTCCTTATTTTGTCCCTTTAAACTTATTTTCAATTTTGGACTGATTTTAAAAAAAAGAGTTCCACAAACTTTGTCCTGTTATGAAGGTATGAAATGAGGGTATGAAAGAGGGTTCACATAACATTACTCTAAAAGAAGATAAGAGAATCATTACCTCAACATCAACACTCTTTTTAACGGAGTACGCTTGTTTTTAACTTATTATATATAGAAGATATGGGGAATCAAGCACTTTGCAGATTATGGTTTTTTGGAAGCGGTAGGAATTTGGCAAGTGATACTTTACTTTATTTTAGTGAACGACTATATCTAATAGTAATCTAATTAGAAGAAGCACGGGTCACCTAGTACAATTGATTGATAATGTCGAAGTTTGTTCACACTAGAAAAGAGGATGAATAAATAAAGGGAGATATGTTAGTAGATCCCACACGCGTACTAAGAGATGCATTAAGTTCCACGCGCGTTAAAACGTGTCGTGTAGTCCTGTCCGTCCAAGAAACTAAACGGTTTCTTTTATTTGCCCAAAATTACCCTCAGGAATACATAAACCACAAATACACGAAATCTGCACGTCGATTCATTTCTCTGCAATTTGATTCCCAAATCCGTTCACAATTATCAAATTCCATCACTTTAATCACTGTATCCACATTGAAAGCTCAAACAGTGCGTACATTTGGGAAAATTTCCACCAACCGTTCATCCACTTTTCAAATTACATAGGTGCGTTGATCATTTTCATGTGATTTGATACCTGCATTACAGTTCGTAACAAAAAATATGTTGAAATGATGGTTTCATCGTGAACGGGTTTCTTATGGTTTCATATTGTTAGGGTTTAAATTAGTGTTTAAACCCTAATTTGAGAAATCGTTCATCTTTTGGATTTACGTTTGGGACTTCATCATTTCTCAAGTGATTCAATATCTATTACACTTCCTATTACACACACAACACACAATAGTATGTTAGGTTTTAAATTAAACTAAGTTATTACTTACATTATGCTTTGTAGATGTTTAATTTTTGTTAGTGTTTACAGCTTTAGTTTTTGTTAGTGTTTAGAACTTTCGTATTCCCTTACAAAAAATAGTTTGTTGGCATTTAAAAATGCACTGATCAAGCAAATTTATCTAAGTTCACAACTGTATATTTATCTATGTTCATAATTGAAAATTTTGAAGAGCTTTGAAAGTTGGTAAAATTTTTAGAAAATTTATCTATGTTGAGTGTTATATAAATTTCTGCAATAGAAAGTAAATTTATGAACAAAAAACATGGATAGTCCATCTACCAAAAAATTCATACCCAGTGATAATTTCAATGACGCGGAAAAACAAATATTTCAGAGAACATGGACTGAGAAAGATAACATTGCGCTTTTAAAGGATATGATTTGAGTATACCGCAATATACGAGTTTGACCCGTTTGCCAATATGCTACATTTTAATAATTTTATCAAGAAGTCGATGCATGTTGATGTGAACAATAACAAGGTGTTGTCGAAGCCAATGAGGCTTAAAAAGAAGATGTGAACAAAGCAACATTTTGGGAAACAATTTTTCTATCTTCAGGTTATGCATTTAAGTTATTACCATTATAAAGGCTTTGCAAATAAAAGTTGGTAAAGTTTTTAGTAAATTTATCTATGCTCTTCATTAACTCTGCAAAACCTTTATAATTTTCGTATAATCAATTGAATGGATATGATAGTTTGGTTAACGAACCAATATGTAGCTATGCATGATATGTAGAAATATCAGGAGTAAATAGACTTATACATTACCTAATCTATCTATCTTCATCACTGAATGTGCATACAAATTTTATTTTGAACATCATAAAAAGTTGTGAAATTTTTAATAAATTTATCTGTGTTTTGTCAATCATTGTTGCACATACTAATGTCTCTCTTATTAGCAAAATTATATATATCTTCACTATATGCATTTAACTTATTAGGAAATGTATATATAAACTTAGATATATTTACACCTAATAAAAAGGTTTCTTATTGTTTTGCAAGGATTAAAAAAATGGTGAGTACACGAAGTTCTATGAATCATGAGGATCAGGGTAAAACAGGGAACAAGTTGGAAGTTCCAATAATTTCATCAACTTCAAGGTACAATTCTTCTCTTTATTAGTTAACATTAGAACTATTCCTATATTATTGAAATGGTTGGCTTATATCTAAAAAGAGTGCACTCTTATTTATTTTTTATTTGAGAAAAATTCTTGGAACTCACTTAGTACTAATGTGATTTTTTTTTTAAGGAGGCTAAAGAAGAAGTATGAGAACAATGAAATATTTTGGGTAAAAATTTATTTACTTTGACCTTATGCATTTGAGTTATTACCATTTTCAAAGGATTTACACATAACACTTCATAAAGATTTTAGTAAATTTATCTATGTTCTTCCTTGAATGCTTAAAGGTTTTATTTTGAACATAAATAAAAGTTTTGAAAGTTTTTATCAAATTTAAAGTTTTGTTGCATATACTAATGTTCCCCATTATTTGTTGCAATTCATGCCAACGAGATACCACACAATAAAAAAAAGTAGTCTCCATTATATAATAGTCTTGATCATTCATGATATGCACGATATGCATTTAAGTTATTAGCATTATATAGTAGTCTCCATTATATAGTAGTCTTGATAAATAAAAGTTGTGAAAGGCTTTGTACGCAACAATTGATAAAGATGTTAGAAAATTATCTATTTTGTTCCTTGAATGTGGAAAAACTTTTAAAATGCTTGAATGTATAAATATACATACCCTAATAAGTTGAATGCCAACTAAAACAATATGTAACTATCCATGATATGTACAAAAATTTTGACGAAATAGAATAATATTGAACTTTATTGCTTATACATTAGGTAATCTTCATCATTTAATGTGCATAAAAAGAACATCATTAAAAGTTGTGAAATTTTTTATTAAATTTAATTTTCTTTGTTATTGGTTGCAATTCATTCCATCGAGATACCGTTGACATGGACCACAACAAATAAAAGAGTTGAATAGATTTTCGAAATTAATTTATCTATTTTCAGCATATGCATTTAAGTTATTAGCACACAACACTTGATAAAGATTTTAGTAAATTTATCTATGTTCTTCCTTCAATATGCACAACGTTTTATAATGTTCGAATGTTTAAATATACTTAGCCTAACAAGTTCAATGCCTATGATGTTTTGCTTTGTGATGCCGCTGGCGCGGACCACAATAAATAAAAGACTTGCAATGGTTATGTGAAACAGTTTGTTTATCTTCATTGTATGCATTTAACTTATTACCGAAATTATATATATACATACAACCATTTTAAAGGTTTTCACAGTTCTTAAAGTTTTTACTAAATTTATCTATGTTTTTCCTAGAATGTGTATAATACTTGTAAGGCATCACATACAAGATAAACTTTGCTTGCATATTCGTAATGTTATTAATTTTTCTTACACACTTGTGTACATATTTCTTCACATACTAAAAATTATTTCAAACTTAGATATAATTCTTACTTATATCTTTTTAATTATTGTTCAAGATCTACAAGATCAACGAGTAGAAGAAGTAAAGATCATCAAATCCAAAAGATAAAAAAAAAGGGAAAGAAAAAGTTCAAAATTCAGCTGATCAACCAACTTTTAGACTTTTGAGTGACACAGACTTCGACAATACTCAGTCTGCAAAAAAACCAGCTAAGAAGCCAATTGAGAAGGAGAATAAGAGAAATGAACTTGCAACAACCTCAAAGGCCTGTGCGAAAAAATATCTTCAATTTCGATCGAATTTGTTAGGAATTGCTCGCTTGTTGCAAGACCTTAAGCTTAAGCCTTGCCATAAGAAGGAACTGAAAAAATTTTCTTTTTGGGGAATTTTTAATTTTTTTTTGACCAAAGTTGTTACAAAAGAAGACTGTAGAAAATATGACCATAGTGTCATATCCTTGATAAAGTCTTATGATATCCAAAATAAGGGATTTAGAATTGGAAAACAGTTGGTTCGAATGACAATCAATGATGTATCTCTCATATTTGGAATACCGATCGGAACAGAAGAAGTAAATATGGGATATGGGTTCAAGCCTGACACACCATTTGTAAGAAAAAGGTTTAGAGATGTTACTATAATCAATACTGATGATGCTAAGATTTAGCACCACCGGATAAGTGATAATGAGCTCAAACAGTAGTAGCCATGGCAGCCATAGAGATGCAGGTATGTAAGTATGTAAGTGTATATGTGTGTAGAAGGGGATGAGTATAAGAGGAGTAAGATGATGATATAGAGTGGTTCAGCCAAGTTGGCCTACATCCACTGTGAGTGTGTGATCCACTATGTATGGGCACTAATGGCCTTGGATACAATGCACATAAGCTCTCTCTCTCTACTGTGTGTACAAGCAGGGTTCTTAGCTAGGGTTGCGATAATCTGATCCCCTGTAGGGTTGTAGGTGACAAGTATATATAAGTCTTGGGGGGTGTAGTGTACCCCCCAAGTAAGCATGGTGCATGTGAATGATGATCTAACCAATTCCCTATTGACACCTGTAGATGCCAAATGATGGCATAATATTCCCTCACGTGAGGGTGTGATTCGGTTATAACGGTCTGCCACGTGTCATATGAGCCTCACGCGCACTGTTCCACGCGTCTCCCAAACCACGCGCTGAGATGATGTCACCCTCGGCCTATGATATGAGGCCGAGGGCAAAGTTCCCCCTGGTAGTGAGTATGGTCCAATTTAAGCCTCGTACTGTCGGCCCCTCGAAGGGTCGTCCGGGGCCTGCTGAAGGGTCTGCCCCTCGGAGGGTCGTCCGGGGCCTGTTGAAGGGTCGGACCCTCGGAGGGTCGTCCGGAGCCTGCTGAAGGGTCGGCTCCTCGGAGGGTCGTCCGGGTCCTGCTGAAGGGTCGGCTCCTCGGAGGGTCGTCCGGGTCCTGTTGAAGGGTCGGCCCCTCGGAGGGTCGTCCGGGTCCTGCTGAAGGCCGAGTCCAGGAGGGGTCATATGGAGCCAAATGAGGGGTCGGCCCCTCGGAGGGTCGTCTGAAGGGGTCGGCCCCTTCAGACGACCCTCCGAGGGGCCGACCCCTCATTTGGCTCCATATGACCCCTCCTGGACTCGGCCTTCAGCAGGACCCGGACGACCCTCCGAGGGGCCGACCCTTCAACAGGACCCGGACGACCCTCCGAGGAGCCGACCCTTCAGCAGGACCCGGACGACCCTCCGAGGAGCCGACCCTTCAGCAGGCTCCGGACGACCCTCCGAGGGTCCGACCCTTCAACAGGCCCCGGACGACCCTCCGAGGGGCCGACCCTTCAGCAGGCCCCGGACGACCCTTCGAGGGGCCGACAGTACGAGGCTTAAATTGGACCATACTCACTACCAGGGGGAACTTTGCCCTCGGCCTCATATCATAGGCCGAGGGTGACATCATCTCAGCGCGTGGTTTGGGAGACGCGTGGAACAGTGCGCGTGAGGCTCATATGACACGTGGCAGACCGTTATAACCGAATCACACCCTCACGTGAGGGAATATTATGCCATCATTTGGCATCTACAGGTGTCAACAGGGAATTGGTTAGATCATCATTCACATGCACCATGCTTACTTGGGGGGTACACTACACCCCCCAAGACTTATATATACTTGTCACCTACAACCCTACAGGGGATCAGATTATCGCAACCCTAGCTAAGAACCCTGCTTGTACACACAGTAGAGAGAGAGAGCTTATGTGCATTGTATCCAAGGCCATTAGTGCCCATACATAGTGGATCACACACTCACAGTGGATGTAGGCCAACTTGGCTGAACCACTCTATATCATCATCTTACTCCTCTTATACTCATCCCCTTCTACACACATATACACTTACATACTTACATACCTGCATCTCTATGGCTTTCATGGCTACTACTGTTTGAGCTCATTATCACTTATCCGGTGGTGCTAAATCTTAGCATCATCAAATGCCACAGCTATCCAAAAAGAGTTGAACACTGCAGTTAAAGGAAACAAAGTAGAAGATTGTAGAGATATAGCAATGTTGTTATGTCTATATTTGTTTGCAACTCTTTTCTTCACATTAACTGGGAATACTGTGAAGTGGTCAGCAGTGAAGTACACGGAAAATCTCGAGGAGATGAGAAACTTAAATTGGTCAAGTTTGATACTAGATACATTGATGCCTTCTATCTACAGGAATTTTGACAAAGAGACAGAGAAGGTTTCTGGTTGTGTGCCCTTACTACTTGTAAGTGACAAAATACACTAATATATATTTTCTATTTCATATCCTTGTTCATTATAAAATTTGTATATCATAAATGATTTAAATTGTTATATTTTCAACTTTTGTAGTACTGGTATTGCGAGCATACAACACTGTTGAAATCTCAAAAATCAATTCAATATCCTCGTTTTGTCAAGTGGAACCTCCCAGAATTAAACAAGGCGATGAAAAAAAGACCTGCTGAAACACTTCTTCAATCAGAGGTACTAATATATTCTTTGAAGAAACTGTTATATCATATACATATGTGATAATTTAACTTATAAACAAAAGTATTTTTTTTATCTAGGTCATAAAAGCACAGTTGATTGGAACAGAAGAAGAGGTGAAATTGATAGGGAAAGCACCAACATCAGCGATGGACGAATCTGCAGAAAAAGATGATGCATCACCAGTTGAAGCAAATGTTGAAAACGACGACGAACAGCTTGTTGATACTGATACGAGAGATGCTAGACATTTAGATGATTTAACCGAAGAGTTTGCTGCAGATTACCTGTCTGATCATCATCTAACAGATGCTGAAATTCAATCTCTCATCAAATTCCGTGATGATGCTCAACAAAATATGGAGGAATTGAAGAATGTGAAAGAAAAAAAAAAAAATGAGGGTAGAGAAGAGAGATATGAAGGAAAAATTAAAAGTGATGAAGAAAGATTTCAAAATTCGAGTGAAGAAAGAAAAACGAACAGAAAAAAAGCTTCAGAAAAAGAAAACTGAAATTTAAATTTTAAAGAAACAGCTTCAACAGCAGAAGGAGGAGAATGCAACATTGGAGAAAGAGATAAATTTGATGTATGAGAAAAGAGAAGAAGAACAAAGAATCAAACAGCTGTCGGTACACGAAACCCTAGCTGACAAAGCGAGTCCAGTAGCACTTAATTTTGAAAGTGCTGACCAAAGTCAAAGATCGGAGAATACAAAGAGAAAGCATGAAGAGATTGATGATCTCGATTTGATGAAAGTTGATTCAGCAAAGAAAGCAAACTCAATGGTGGTGAAAATAAAAAACAAGAAAGGCAGAAAAAAGAAGGAGGTGCAAGATTACGAATATCAACAAATTGGAAGAGTTACAGGGGCATCCAAAGGCCAACATATTCAAACAAGTCAAACATCCCCAATCAATATTGACTTGTTGAACTCACCATCACCTGTGAAATCAACATTCAAGAACCTCAGCTTTTCGTCTAATAATCCAGTTGTTGAATGGTTACCACCAATAGTTATTTTCACTCTTCAATTGTTGTATAAGAAGAGTGGTCCAGGGTAAATTCATGTTAATGAAATGTTATTTTTATTATTTTTTATGGAGTATTAAATGACCATGTACATTACTAATCCTAATAATATTTTAATTCAATATTCAGGGCAATCATTTATGAGGAGTCAAGGTTGGGTGGGGTTACTTTTTCTGACATACAACAACTCATAGATTTGGGGCCTTTACGGGACAATGTAAGGAAAAGATAAATTTATCAATGTCTATTTACTACACTTGATATCTACTGTATTTGTAAATAATTGATCAATTAATTTGAAATGTAATTTCAGGTTATAGATGCATACATGATGGTTTTGGAACATGATCAAAGAATCATGGAAGCTACAGCTCAATTGTCACCTTCACAAAAGCCATTCGGGGAACGAGGCCATTTTTTCAGTTCAATGACTTGGGTATATATTTATTTTCATTGCTTAATAATTTATGTTGATCTATTAGACAAACTTCTTATAATTTTACCAAACTCATATTAACAGCCTTTGATACGAGATAAAATGCCTTCGACAAAATATGTGGTTGACGATGTATTGAATGAAGTGACAAATTGCAAGTATGTACCTTAATTTTCTAGTTATATGTATATATTTCTAAATACTTTTATTTACTTGTTGCTAATGATATATGACATAATATCATTTCAGGTACATATTCTTTCCCATAAACTCGGGAAAGAATTAAAATGACAAAACTCCATTCCATTGGACGTTGCTTGTATTGGACACAGAGGAAGGTCAATGGATGCACTTCAATTCAATGCTTCCAATAAATTCAAAGCAAGACCATTACATGGACGATGCATTTGCAGTGGTAAGTACATATAATTAAATGATTTGTTTATAATTATCATTAGAAATTTTGGTTTATCTTTAACATTACATGTTGACACTGTTTTCATAATTTTTTGCTTCCTTCAGGAGTACGTCATCGACTGTTACAATAATTCTTCAGTCTCTTTAACTGTTAACACAAATTATAGTCTTTTTTGAAAGAATTGATTCTTCTATTCTTCACAATGAACTCAATAATGTGGCATGAAGACACATTTTCTATTGCAATATTTAGATAGTTGTATCAGAATATTAAATGCCAATTTCAGGTCGCAGATAAAATCATCCACTCCAACACTTAGAGATGAAATTTGGAAGTAAGATGGGTGTATAAAATTGCAGTTCCATATGCAGTTGGTTCTAAGAAATCATGACTTTTATATTTTTAGTGATATGAACTTTGGGCCGAATTTGTTTTATCATAGTTCATTAGCCTGCCTTTGAGTCCCCAAAACATCATAAATAATTGATTAATTTTTGTCTTTGACCTACATTTCTTTTGTTGTTCTTCATTTCAACTACCAAAAATTTCATTGTTTACTCTTTGCTGTTTATTTCACTTTTTGGCTCACTTGTTAACATATTATCCAACTATTTTAGTACTTTCTATTTATGTTACAATAATTGCAAATTTTAATAATTTGTTTTTGTTGTTTTAGAGAGACTATGTTGAGCAACATTGGAGAAAGACCCTGCTTAGCGATGAAGCCAAATTTATCAAGCTGAAGGAAAATGGTTTGACCAGAAAAAGATTCAAATGCGACATGAACACAATTGCAAATTTCCCACAACAAGATCCCAATACGTAAACATCTATCCAATATATTTTATTTACGTATCATTAAATTGACACTATATTAGTAATTAATGAACTGTTTTCTTTTTATAGGCTTGATTGTGGAGTAATTGTATCCTACATCATGAAGAAGTTGTCCGAGAGAAAATCAATTTTAACGGACATAAAAAGGAATCACATGTGCTTTGTACGATCATTGATGATAAAGCAATTTCTGGCGCAGGGTCAAAAAATTGATGACTTGTAAATGAATGAAGTCATTTTGAAAGTTTGATGAAAATAGATTTTTGGCTTTGGCACTTGTACTTAATGAATGTATTAGCTTTAGTATAAACACTACTACAACTGTTTTGGATTGAAGATGGAATGTTGCATTGTAAGTTTGTTAGCAGCAGCAAATTTTGTCATATTTCCACAAGTTATGTTAAATGAAGATTATCATTTTGAATGTGTTTGAAGATTAATATTGAATAGATATTCTGAATGTTAGTGCAACTTATTTGAGTAAAATAAATTTTGTACTCCAAAGGTACTACACAAACAAATGAAAATGAAATATTCCCATTATTTGATATTTATATTTTGCCAATTTTACAATATTGCAACACGTTCATAATTGGGGTTCACTATAAAAATGAACATTGTTACAATTCAACGATTGTTTCATTTCCATGTGATTATCACTTATTCCTAATCTAGTTGACATAAATTCACTCTATTAAACTCAAACTGATAAATTTACTGTATTAATGTCACACTGATAAATTTTACTTATTCCTGTTGTTTTGCCTCCCATATTTCTTAAAAGTGCTCTACAAAAGTGCTTTAAACATCTTTAGAATTCTATGATATAGCAATTCATAGAATTTATATATGAATTGCTACAGCAGCCTGATTGGCCTTGACAGCAGACTGAAATGCATTGTAATTTTGATCTCCTTGTTTAAGCAATTTAATGTTGGACTTCTGCTGCCATTAAATTTACTCTTGAGCCAAGTTGGTGATGTATAGCAAAAATAGTAATAGTACTTGATGATGTCTACCAAAAATCTGCAGAAATAAACCTCAAATCAAATTTCAAAACCCAAAAAAAAAACCTTCAAAAAATTCAAATTTTAACACCAAATCAACCTAAATTAATCACCATTATCATTTCCACATGTCGCAATGACTAAAGGACCTCTGCTCCATGTCAAGCATCTTCACTGCCATGAACATCCACAACCTCCTACTGTCAATGGCCACAACCTAAACCACCACCTGAACAAACCCACCATAAACCTTCAAAAGTAAAGAACTATATTGTAATCCTTTAGCCTTGAATCTGAACATGCCAAAGTTGCAAAGCAAGGACAGATACGTTGGGACGCTGGAATGTGAGGTACAAGAAAAAATGAAGTTGTTCATATCTAGGAAGCCTAATAATTTACAGATTTTCTTTTGCAAACTATATTGTTTTTCGCATTTGAACACAACACACTAATTAAAAGACAGAAAGCAATTTACTTACATTTTGTATAACAGCAAAATGTGTTTCTGTAATCTACATACTCAGCTAATAAATCTACATATTAAATTATTGAAATTTAATATGCAGTTAAACAAACCAAGCAAGAATATAAAACCAATATAAGAAAACAGTAACATACTATTATTCACATTTCAAAATATGAAAACATATATAATCCAATTAACTACACAAAATTTTGTAAAGGTAATATAGAACTCTCCCTATCTACAAATTTCCGGGACAACTTTTTCTGTTATGTCCTAGTTTTCGACAAGTCCCGCACTTAAATTCTCTCTTTTCTTCACCACGAGAAGCAATCCTCTTTTTTCTTGGCCTCCCAGCCATCCGCTTCGCACTAGGTGGACTAATGATTATTTTTGTATCAGATTCGTCATCCCTTTCAAATGTAGGAACAGGATAAATCACTTCTCTATAAGATTGAACAAAATATTCCTTGCTGAAAAACTTATCAATGAACCTATTCAAATCCATCCCTGACTTTTGAATAGCAACAGCAGCATGAGCACACAAAAATCCATTCACTTGGTATTCACAACAGGAACAAGTTATTTTCAATAGATCAACCATAACATTGTCCTTCGAATGAACCTCAAAGACAAATTCAGATGCTTTAGTAACTCTCCAACTCCTACCTTCTTTTAACAAATTAGCAATTCGATTGTCAATTTCAGGACATAAACATCCATTCCATCTATTAGAAATCTCCCTACGGCCAGCCATCATCTTCATAATCTGCCCTCTAATATAATCAACCAACTCCATTATCGGCAAATGACGACCTTCACGGATCCATGAATTAAACGACTCTGCAACGTTCGAATACATTTCACCATATTTCTGACCTTCAAAATACGAATTCGTCCAATTTTCCCTATTCAAAGTCTGCAAGAACTTCCGAATTGGATCGGATCCTTCTTTAAGGAACAAATATAGTTTTTGGTGAAATTTGAATTGATTTGATTCATATGCACAATTCCGAAACATGTTCACAAGATTGTCCCTCACAGGCTTTGAAAACGAACCGGATAAATGGTCTCTAAGGTTGTTCTTCAAGTGTTGCAAACAATAGAAGTGGAAACAATTCGGAAAAACTTTCGGAACCGATTTCAGAAGTCCTTTATTCCTATCTGATATAAAACTAATAACACGTGAAGATGTAACATGTGATAACTTCTCCAAAAACCATTCCCAATTTTCTTCTGTTTCAGAATCAACAATAGCAATTGCCAATGGAAACATTCCTGATCAAAAAAATTACGAAATTTATATTAAACAAGAATATAAACTGAAATAGATAAATTTACTATGAACAAAACAAAATAGTGTATACCTTGATTTCCGTTTTTTCCTGTAGCGGCAAGAAGAATTCCTTTATATCGGGATTTCAGAAATGTGCCATCAAGAAACAATAGAGGACGACAAAAATTAAATCCTTCAATGCATGCATGGAATGACACAAATAACTTTTTAAACCGTCCCGAATCATCATCATAATCAATCTCAAATATGCTACCTGGATTAGAACTCAATAATGCTTCCCTATACCATCGAAGCCTATCAAATGATGCTGATTGATCACCATATATTTGTTGCTTAGCTCTCTCAACAGCCCACCATGCAAGATGATAATTGATAATCAATCCATAATTGTTTTGCACGTAATAAATGATATCCACGAGCCGCGTAAGGGGACGTCCTTTAATCTCCTCAACAATAAGATATGCTACAAGTTCTGAACTAATCCTTGGATGTTTCATTGTCTTGTATGCAGAGCCACGCGTATGTTCATTTAGAAGATCCCTTACATAGAAAAACGAATTGCCCTTCTCTACACGACCGTGAACATACCATCCACACCCAGTACTAGCCTTGTAAAAACATTCAGCCGTTATCCTAACATTGTCATTCTTTACATAACGAAACTTAAACCCAATATCAATTGAAAATATACACAAAACTCTCCGAAATTCAATAACACCTCCTTCAAACCTTTGACCAACATGGCTTAAACCTTTCGACCAACCAGCAGACATCAAAACCTTCTCTCCATGTTTGGAAAAAGAATGGACCCAATTGACTTCATAATTTGTGTCACTCTCAACATAGGATTGAACACAACTACCACTACCACTCGTCAATTCATCATGCCTTTCAACCATTATCTTACTTGACACAGAAACATCAATACTTCGAACTGAATGAGACTCACAATAAAACATCAAATTTTCAAAATCCAACTCGCCATCCAATGCACAAAACGAATGCCCGGGCAGATTATAACTCAAACCAACAATTTCAGCAGATAACTCCTTCCATTTTGTGCATATATGACCAATCAAATCATCAAATCGTGTAGTCCTCCCACACTTCAACAAACAACTTTTCTCTCCAAATTTCAACATCAACAACATGAGAAAATCCATAACACCTACAAAACAATAAAAACACTATATCATCACATATGAACTATAAAATGAATCTGATTTAATTCATATTTAAAAATTTCAGCATCTAAACTACAAAACTGTTAATAAAAACCTCCTCATATGTGGACTTTCAAACAGATAAATTCACATTGTTATCTGATAATGGTTTCATATGGCAAATACATCAAATCAGATAAATTCATTGCATTACACAAATCTTATTAACAAATAAATATGAACAGAGGAGCTCAAATTTATATGTCTCCTACAAATTCAATCACAAAATGATATTGCAATTAACTAAAAGGTTTCAATACACAATTCACAAAAATAATAGAACAAAAAATCAAGACAATTGCATCATATCAACAACGCAATTGCAAATAAAAAAAATTAAAAACAGAATCCTTTCAAAAAAAAACATCAATTACATCTTATTAACCTAAATATACAATGAAAATGAATAAAACCATAAAATTGACATAAACTTGCATAACATTGACACAATTATCACAAACCGACACACGATCTGCCTCCAATTTCTAAAAAACGACTTTGAATTGCAGTAATCTTCGATACCTTGAATCGATTTCTAAGGAAAAACGTCGATCACACAAAAACTAACAAAACCGCTCTGAATCGAAGTTTGAAAAGGGCAAAACAGTAAACATATTTCAAATTCTGGGTTCCGTAACGATAAAAAGGACTTTCCGTAACAATAAAACCAAAAAACGTGACTTAGGGTTAAATCCAAGCACGTGATGGAGTTTAAGTCACTCACGTGACAAAATTAGGACGCGCGTTTAATTAAACGCATAAATAAAATATAAACTATTTATGGGTTAATTAAACGCATAAATAAAATATAAGAAGAGTGTGGGCGATAAGATGTCAAAATTAGGGAATTTTTCCGTCATTCATGGGGTAGAAGATTACATTTGACTTCTTGTGGTGTGTTTACGAAGCACGACAATTTATTTTGAGTATAACTACATAAATTTATAACAAAAAATCATTTTTTGTTTTCACCTAATAAAACAAACAAAAAATTGATAAGAGATTGTACTTTATGCTTTGACGGGATCTACAACGACAAGGTATAAATTTTTAATGTATTGAGTACACAAAATAGTTTTTTTGTTGGTACACATAGTTTTATTCATTTATTTTTGTTGCCATTGTGAATGCATAATGGGGTATGAATGTGAGATAGGGATAATGTTGAATCGATATTAAAAGATTATACGCAATGAGTTTTTTCTTTATTTCATAATTAAAATAACACGTGACTAATTTAATTAAGAAATTGTATGTTTTTGTCTTAAAAGTCTTAATTTAAATCATCCAGACTTATGTGATATCAAATAATGTTTATTAGCTAACGGTTATATATGCATAATTTAGAGGCAAAATTACCTGTAAATCTGAACTCTTAATCTTTAGTTGACTAATTAATTTATGCTCTTGAACACTTCATATTTAAATTTAAGAATTGGTATTAGACTTCATATTCAAATGAAAAAAGAAACACACCCTTAGATTTGCTCTTGAGCTTTTAGTTTTTATTTATCTATCATTTTAATTATTAGACTTTTATTAATATTATTAAGCTTTATCTTCCGATACAAAATTAAATATATAAAAGCCTCATGTCTAATTCATTATTTATTCGTAACTAGGTATGTTACTATTAACTAACCAAGTTTTTTCTGGCAATACTTGTGCCTACAATTAATTACTCAAGCATATCGTCAACCACCATTACTTATGGTATTACTGTTCCATAACTTGAGCTATTAGAAAAGTTTAAGGATTCATTTTGGGGATTGTGATTATCGAGAATTTCATTGTCAGTAAATGGTGTCAATTTATAAAATATCACAAGTGAACGAGTTATTATAGAATAGCGAGTGTAAGTACGAATCGAACCCACGAGAATTTATCAATTTTTTCGTTACAAATTATTGTGACTGTCCAATTAGACGAAATGGGTTTCAAGATGAGATGTAATATTAAATGAAGCAACACAAACAAAAAAAATAGGAGTACAAGAGATATAATCAAGTGTGCGTGAAAACTAGGACGTTGGATCCATTTATCACATTAATCTAACAGTGTACAGTAATTTAAATTCGTCATTCCCCGTTTTATAACTCAAATTAAACCGACTCTCGTCGTATTTAATTCGAAAAAATAACACATTAGAAATCCAAAATAAAATTTAACCTCTCTAAATTTAGATGCCTAAAAGGCATATTCCCTTAAAAAGTTCACTTTTCAATTTCAAAATATAGCCTTTAAGTATGGCTATCAATCAATTTAATAAAAGTATAACCCATCAAAAAGTACTCATACTTAAAAATAAAAATAAAATGATTTTTTTTCAAACAATGCCGAGGTTTAAAACGCACTCTCGTGTCGTTTTAAATGAATACCGAATTTTTTTAAAGTATTTAGCACTTATCGGGAACAAAGACGAATTTAAATCACACACAATATTAATCACACATGATAAATTTCACCTAGTCCTAGTAAGGAAATTAAGCGAGCATAATTGTAGACATAATAAATTTGCAAGAATGAATGTTAATTTTCATTAAAAAAAATAAACTTACAATTGGTGTGTCACAAATATTCTTGACAGAAATCCTCCTACAAAATAATTATTGGCCATTTCTAAAGCTCTCTCTACAACTCCTCCTAATTTTTTTTTTCTAAAATAATGAACCAAAAGGTCTATTTATAGGGTTATGGGTGAGGTGTTTGAGTTCATGTAAAACATCTTTTTAATTCATAAAAATCAATTGATATTTCTTGAAACTCACTGCATTTGGCTGGTGCATTTTAGCCTTATACAAAGGCTTGTTTTTTTACCAAAAATTTAAGGGTCAGGGGAGGAATCGAACCACCGACCTGTTGCCTCTTTCGCGCGTATGCAAGCTACTAGGCTAGCAAGCCTTTTTAATTGTATATTTGATTTAATAATATATTACAGAATCTGATTTCCAGAAATTTCATTCTTCTACTTTGGCCCCTTAACTTTGTATTTCTTTAATTTTTTTTTCCACAATCTTCATATCTTCACCAAATCAGCTCGGATCTTCACCAAACTTCAGAGGTACCTGCAAAAATATAAAATAACTTATATTAATTTAAATTCAGCCCCAGAAAGTTTAGAAAATTACCAATTTATCCTTATTTATATTTTAGACCCCGAAATTCATAACTTTTTTATTTTAACTCCAAATTCAACCAAATTTCATAGAGAACTTTATTTTGCCTAGATAAACATTTAAAAATTATTTTTAGGTCTATAAAGTTTCTTAAATTATAGTTTTACCCCTGGATTTATTAAAATTGCATTTTTAACTCGAATTTTATTCAAACTTGCATTTTTCTTTTATTTTCCGAAAACGACTCTAAAACCTCATTATTTAAGATACGATAGTCTTAATAAGGCCTAGATTTGGGAATAATTCATAAAAAATAATGCACTCATCAAATACCCCCAAACCTAAACTTTGTTAGCCCTCAAGCAATACTAAAATTTTAAAATCTAACTCACTTTAGTAGGAATCACGATTGCACTTAGCATGTGCAACAAACCTTTAAACCCCTATGTGACCCTAGTGGATGAGCTTTGTCTCGTAAGGGTTTGCAGTGAATATACCCACAAAATTCAAAAACTTGACTCAATTCAAAAGATTTAAAAGTAATACAACCAAGTTTAAATGCAAAATTCATAAATATAGTAGAACTTCACTTCTCAATCTCAACTTATCATGTATGTGTGCATAACCAATATAACCGTCCATTTCAAAAGATTTGATCGTTACATTTCTTATCTGAAAGTTCGTTTTGATTTTAAAATCTCACGGGATGGACTCTCAATCGAACACTTAGAAATTGGTTATTTTTCTCTCGGTATATGTGAATAAAAGAGTAAGTTTAAATGAAAAAATTTCACATGTACATGATGAAAAACGAATTTTTTTTTTAATGGATGAGTATGATCTCATGAACGGAAAATCGATTACTTTTTGAAAATATTTAATCACACCATAGATCTTATTCATCTTCTCTCCACACTATAACTAACTTCACTTGAGATCGATTAGGACTTTATATTGATTGTATTGTACGCTCGGATTTTGGCTTAAAAGAATGGCTTTTGGAGTTCAAAATTTTCTGAGAGTATAGAGGTTTTTTCGGTATTTTGACTTTTAGGCACTTTTCTTCCAACCTCCATTTTTCTTTTTCTTTCGCTTTTTCTTTTCAAACTCACATTTTTTTCTTTTCTTTTTATACATTATTTTTGCAACCTCATTTTCTTTTGGCCTTTTTCTAACCGTAATTTTACCCTAGTATTCTAAGAAAATGGGTGTGGCTTCTTTTTATGAGCTTCTAACTCCGAGTTGGAGTTGGGTAGGATAATGGATTTTCAACAAAAGGCTTATTTTACTTTTGGCTCAAATGGGCTTGCAAGGGAATAATGTAAAAAGGTTAGATTTTAGGCTTAATTTTGGGATTTCAAACGATGGCCTAATCTCATTTCTCAAGTTTCGTTAAGTTCATTTGTGTCTCAAGACGATTTACTAAGACTTCTATGACAAATTAGAAGGAATCATGTATGAGATTACAGACGGACATTCCCATGGCAATCTAATGGAATTGAAAAAATTCAGCCGTAAGTTCATCTAAACCTGGGCTTTTATTTTTTTCCCATTAGTTGCAATGTGCGCCATATCTTCGCATCCGTAACCAGTTCCATTAATCGGAAAGAGGTTTTGGAGTAACAAAAGGATACTCAGGAGGCGGATGTGTGCAGAAATCAATATTAGCAAAAAATTATTGAAATTGAGTATGAATGCCATTCTGGGAACTGTTCCCGCCCCTGTATGGGTTGAAAATAATGTTAGTGTTTGTCCCCAATGATGGGTGACGAACGCTTGAAAGTATTGAGTATTATAATCACCCTCAAGAGTCTACTTAATTTTGTGTTTATTTTTTCCCTACTAACATTCTAAGAGGTGACAGTGCATAAGTAAAGTATGTAAGGGAAGGCTCAAGAGTCCACTTAGTTTGGATAGTATGACTAGGTGTGATGTTACGTACGCACTATAGATGAGAGGTGAGGAACTCAAAAGAGTGTTCGCAGCCCAACGTGTGTATCTAATAACTGGCTATTTAAACTGCGATTTAAATACTTGTTATGTTTTTAAAATGTTTTTACTCAGGCTCTGACCCGTTCGTGCAAAATATTTTCCAAAACCTTTTAGGTGTCCAGCTATAGGGATGCCATGATGATCTGTTCCAGGGAGGCGTAGCTACAGTACTTGTGGATGCTTGCAGGATTTGGGCTTAATCACTTCAGTCGCTTCACTCCTAGTGTAGGGTGCAGTTCATTATTTTATTTAATTTTATTGCCCTCAGTTACTTAATTTATGTCGATTAAACTTTGTACTCAGACTTTTATTCAGGTTGGACTTTTGTATTGGATTTGTGAACCGAGGTTTTATTCGGTAGTGTATTATTTCAGTGATTTATCTGAGATTTATTCAAATTCTTATTTATTGCATGGATGGTATAGTTATTGTACTTATGTTGGCATGATGGTGTTTTTTTAATTAAAAGGATAAAATCTGGCATTAGCTTTGGTGGCTAGTAAAGTTTAAAAAGTTTTCGACAGTGATGCTAAGAATGAACCAAATGGGAACCTTGTTTTAATTTAATAAAGTCCTGATCACCCGGTATTTAATTAGGTGGGGTGTCACTGATGGTATCAGAGCATCAGGTTCTAGTGTCCATAGGATTTGTAGGGCTTTTCATGTTTCAGCGCATTCTTTTATATAGAGCCTTATCATAGGATTATTATATTCCTCTGCGCATTCGATTTACATTCTCCTGCTATTAAGTATAGTTGATACGATTCATATACAAGTTCGGTTAGGCTTCGTACACCGAACATGGTAGGATGACCAGTGAGGGTCATTAGGAGGACTGCAGGAGGAGAGGCTCAGCAGAAGACATGGATTATTCTGGAAATGGTGATCGTGATAGAAGTCACCATGATTATAGTTCAGGAAAGTGACAATAGGATAGTCACTTGGGAACAGTAATTTCCCTAAGCACGGTTGTAAGAGAATGGTAGTAAAATTTCAGATTCACCCAGCGCAGTCGGCAAGGGGGAAGTGAGAGGGACTCTTTTGAAGAGCCATCTATAAGAATTTGGAGGAAAGAATAAGTGTGATAAGCTAGTTGAAGGAGATAATCCAATGATAATTGTGTAGGGTGGAGTGCAGGGACACCCATGATTAGATTCCAGGTAAATATTTTTCTCATAGGAGCAACGTTAAGTGATGAGAGCCAATCACCACATATATAGAGGCACATATGGGATTAAACGAGAAATTTGGGTGCAATTTGACCACAAGATCGTCCAACTGTTGTTCAGACAAAGATCCGAACAAAATTTTGAACTTAACACAAGTAGGCCAAGTAGAGGCCGATCGTGAGAGAGAAGTTGACTTATATAGAGAACATCGTAATCGCTAAAGGGGATATGGTTGTTAATAATGAGGGGGATCGTAAGCGTATAATGGACTCGTGATTAGAGTACAAAAGTATGAATACGAAATTTGTCTAGGACGACTAGTGTAAACGTCGTCAAAGTCATACGTTTACAAGATTACAAACGCTTCCATGACAGGGGAAACAAGAGAGGGAATTTATTCAAAGTGCAAGACTAGATTTATCGGTGACAGGGAAACACTACAGGAGGGTATACCTAGTAGGGGACCCATTTATATGAGTTGGACCAGTTGAATCTCTACCGAGTGACGGCAGGTTTAACGCCACTTAAAAAGTGCCTAAGTGCGTTCTTATATAGGCTCAAGTGCAAGCATGTTTCCTAAGTAATAAACCCGATAATACGGGGTCGAATCCACAGGAAAATAGGATGAATACTCGTGAAGACTAACGGTAAGACGGTCAACCCTAACCTAACTCTAAAAAGAAACGAAAAAAAATTATCGAAGTGGGAAAATTTCTATCAACTAAATACAAGTTAATTAAACTAATTATGAAACTAAACATGCAAGAGTAAGCTAATTATGATTTACTAAATATGAATGGGAAAGCTAGGTTAGAATGCAATCCCCCGACCCTAGTACGTTTACCGGCTATAAAACTAGTTATGAATTAAATAATTAACTAAATCCAGTCTTTATTAATCTCAAGCATTATATATATGAGGTTCAAGTCCGCATCATATATAATCAAAAGTAATAATAAAGCGGTTTCGTTATAGCTACACTCACGTCGCACTCTTAAGCATCCCGGTTACCTAGGAAAAACGAGATTAAAAGTCCTACGACTAAACCTGTCAAAATACACGATAACCCGTTAACACGACACGACCCGACACGAAATTATAAGTTAATGGGTTTACCCTTATTGGGTTTGGGTCATTAACGGGTTGACACGGTAGACCCGTTAACACTAACGGTTCGGGTTTGGAAATTTATCTGTACCCGTTTTAACCCGTTTCTACCCGTTAACACTAACGGGTACTATAGGGTCACCCAACCCGTACCCAATAACAATAACCATTAAAACCCATTATTTCTAAATCTTTAAAGACTAATGGGTGCTATAGGGTCACCCAATCTATACCCAATAAAAATTACAATTAAAATCCATTATTTTTAAAATATTGAAGACTAACGGGTATTATAGGGTCACCCAACCCGTTATCCATTTCGACCCAAAATGATTCGTTAATATTAATGGGTGTTAACGGTTTGGGTCGTGTACCCGTTAATATTAACGGGTCGTGTTTGGGTATTGTTATTAGACCCGTTAGGCTTAACGGGTCGTGTACGGGTTAAGGGTGTTTTCACCCGTTAACCCGTTAACCCGACCCGTACACGACCCAAACCGACCCGTTGACAGGTCTACCTACGACGGTTGTGATCACCGCACAATATAATTCAATCATTAACTTAATTCAAGGAACTAATTTTACACACATGAAAACCACATCGGGATGGGTTCATGCATCCCAACCCCTAAAAGTCTAGCCTAGCATGGTGCAATTAATAAAAACTAGGGTTTCTATGATGCATCCAACTAAACTCTTGATGAAATTATTTCTAAACAAGAATAACGACGTAATACCTACTCGGAATAAACTAATTATGCAAGAATTATTGAAACCAAACAATATAGAAGAGAAAGAAATCAACTTTACTGAATAACTTGCAATTGAGAATTAAAAACTGAAATTTCTGAGCTTCTAGGGTTCCTCTCTACTTTCTCTCTCTAAAACTATGTAAAAATAAGATCTCAAATGTCTTTAGAGACGTTAGAATAAATAACTATGAATTTACAAGAGTTTTAACCATGCAAGACTCTAATTTGACAAGTGGATAAAGTCAAATTTTGACACCCGAAGCGATCCTGTTCAGGAGATTTGGTTTGGTTTGCCTCGAACAGAAAGTTTTACCAAATTAGTTCGGTTCATTTTCTTCAACTTCGGTTTGGTTCCATCTTTACTATGTTTCGCAGAAAGTTTTCCAAGGGTAGGATCGATTTGTTTTTCATCCTCTTCGGTTAGGTTCCATCTTTATAGGAAACTTTTTCTTCTTCGTGATTTTCTCTTAACTTTGAAGTCTTGTAACTTCTTCTCGGAACTCGGATTTGGATGCCGTTTCTTGCTACGTACTTATGGACTCGAGATCTTCAACTTTTGTTTTGGTTTCTTGTCCAGATACATGATCGAAATTACGCTTTTACCCTTTTGACTTTTCTCCTTTGATTTCTTTCAATGTTTTTCCAATTTCTTTCTTTCTTGATACTTTAAATGCCTGCGGAATTCATGAGAAAAACATGAAACTAGATGTACTTGTTAAAAGGAGTCATTAGCAAGTAAATGAGATAAATCATCATATTTTGCATTATTTGAGATGATAAAAATTCCTAATTTAAGGGGATAAATTTGGAAGAATTTATGCCTAATCAGGGTTCAATCGGGGTCATCAAGTCTAGCAACGAGTTTCATATGGAAGTGAAGCCGATGAGATAACATGGGTAGAAATCGAGGTCAGGACTACCGTGTTCGAGAGAAGGACACCCCGATAGGGCTGATGGGGCCCGAGATAAAGGAATGGCATAGAAAGGTGTCATATGTGTGGAGTGTAGGGCCACCTGCATTGAACTTGTCCACGATAAGAAAGTGAGACCAGTCAAATTAGAAAGTATATGGGAACGGTGTTAGTGGGGCACGACAATAGGAGGATCTAGATTTTTAGCAGGGGAATCGGGCTAAGAGAGCTAAGCCCAGAGGTGTTCAACTTGAGAATAGTAGGGTTCAAGCAGGAACAGAAAAGTCCTCAGCAGCTATAACATTCAGTTCCTCGGGGTCGTTAGGACTAAGGGAACAATGGGGAAGACCAGGAGGGCCGAAAATAGTGGCAGAGAGATTTTCAAGACAAGGTTTCACTTGTGGGAGTGTAGACCATGAAGGATAAATTATTACCCCAATGCGAGGTAGAGGCAACTACAGGATGAGATCCTGAATGTACAACCACTGCAACATACCGTGGGTCAGTTTCAGTGCGAGGGTTACGTTTAGGGACCCGACGATTAGGTAAGGCAGAATGGAAATGGAGTTTATATTTTATTTCATCCTTATGAGTATATAATTTGTATGGGTGACATAAGTGCATCACTAGATATGATTATTAACACGATAATTCGAGTGTGAGTCGAGTTTAGTGGGTATGTTGGCCGTAATAGCCTTTTCATGTATGTATAATTAATTAGCGTGGGAAGCGGGGCTTTTGGTGTCACCTACGAGAGAAATAGTGTGTACACAAAGTATGGTTGTATTACGTGTTAGTTTATTGCTTTCGAGAGTTATGAGAATAGAGCAGACTACTAGCGGAGTCTTGTCTTGTTAGTGATGGATTGAGCGATCCTAGATTGTGATAGTGAGATCTTGTGTTCTCTATTCCACGGTATATACATGTATATATGTTATAATGTTTTGCATGATAGACTTATAGAAATATAATTGTATGGTCATATTTAATCCCGGTGACTAGGGATGTTTACTGATGTGATTCAGGGTATTATGGGTTATTATCGAGCGGAAAGATAGAGCTCGGTATTCATTTAGTGTTGTGTACCTGGTGATAGGTAAAGCGTTGTGTTATATGTTGTATCTTGTAACACGAGATTGGATGAGTATACTTTTATGTCGAGAGACTGATATTTGGGGGTACGTGTTATGGATTGAGGAGCTAACGGATCTGGACGAACGAATATCGATGACCAGCAATGTTAGGTATTAATGTATTGAGAGGTTCCTTATTTAGATTTCGTTTTCCGAAACGTCCCACACATGAAACTTAGCGCAACGTTAGAAGTGTGGAGATGTTTGGTCGTTAGTACATGGGGTTAGTACCTTAGTTATGTTTTGTTTATACAGTTATATTTGAGGGATAATAACTAGGTTAAATTAGAGACTAGTGAAGTCGTATAACATTAGTGCAGATATGCACGGATACAGGGTGTTTGGGCGCCTTAGGTTATGGTATTATTTTATAATCCGCAATCAAAAGGATTAAAAATAAATGTTGCGATCTTACGTGTGTGTGAATAGGATTATATTCTAGAGTTTAGAGTACGAGCCTTATCCGAATTTCGAGGATAAAATTCTTATGTAAGGGGGGAACTATGTAACACCCAGTATTTTTGGAGAATATGGAAATTGATTAAATGGGTGATTTAGAAATTCATTTAGTTGGAAGAAATTATCTAAGTCGAGGATTTAGATTTAATTGATTCAATTTAAGTTTAAATTCACGAGTGTCGCATTTTGAGGTGGAAATAAGATGATTTTATAAAGTGACTTAGATGGTGATTTTGAGGTCACGATTGGTTCCATAAGGGGCGAAATAGTCTAAAACGTGTACTTGGGTGTATAGTTCCGAGACGATTTTAGACTATCCTAGCACCGTTTAAGGGCATTTCGGTCATTCGGGAGTTTGTGGTTTGTGAAACTCCAAAAATATTAAGTTTATATATGCCATTAGAGTAAGGGAACTAGGTTTAACACAAAGCCAAAGGAAGAGAGGGTACAGGAGAGGAAGAGGATGGGAGAACCAAGCTTCCTACATCATTTTTCTCCTCGAACGCGATGGAATCAAGATCGAAGCGAGGGGAGAACAACCACACCATCAAACCATATTGAGAGGCAAGTATATATCCTACGTTTATTGTAAGCATATTATAATACCCACGCTTAATAGGGTTTGATTTCATTTCTTTTTGGAATAATTAATATGGTTTTGGGTGGGTTTAATTAATGAATTGAGATAGGAATGCATGTAGAGATATTACTTTATGTTTATGACATGAAATCAGGGAATTTTGGGTGATTAGAACGAATTAAATCTGGGGTCTTGACGATTAAACTTGGAGAACACATAAACTAGGGTTTTATCGGGATTTTAAAGATAATATGATCTTGAATTAAATGCGTGATTTTTGATGAGTTAATCACGTTAGAAATCACCCTAATAGATATATAAATGGTTAAGAACATTTGATTGTATTTTGGTGAAGTATCATGTAAGTTTGATAAATAAAAATGGTGGAAAAATGCATGAACTAGACGAAGGAGATGAACAGTCCCATTTCGAATCGATTCGTCCTAGAGGCGAATTGATTCGGAAAGGGAATTGATTCGACCTCCAAGCGAATCGATTCGATTTCCCATAAAATAAAAGATTTTCCCTTTTAAGCCTAGAATTCCTAAATTTTGTTCAGGGAAACTTTTGGGACTTTATTAAAATAATAATACGGGACTTATTATTTTATAGTAGGCATATGATAGGGTGGTGATTTAGTCTTATTGAGAGGATTAAGATGAGGATGAATTGGGTTAAATTATGTCGTTATTTATCGGAGAGAAAGATAACTAATTACGAAATTTTCGAATGAGTTAAATAGAAAACCAGTAGGTTAAGAGAGAGTTAAAACTGAAATTAATGAATGGGTAACCAGGAACCTTAGAGTTGGGTGAATAATCAATTAAATACGATGGCGAGAATAAATCGTAAAGTAATAGGCGCGGTGAGTATTCTAGAGGAATATATTACGTATGAGCATGGATAATTAGGTTGTGTGTATACCTACTAATTTAATTATAGGTGGAGTGAGTACCTATTATGTACTTGATTTACGAGTTCGATGAGACATTCCGAACCAAGTTTGATGAGACATTCTGAACCAAGTTCGAGGAGACATTCCGAACTAACTTGATTGATGAGTTCGATGAGACATTCCGAACCAGTTCGATGAGACATTATGAACCAAGTTCGAGGGGACATTCCAAACTAATAGTCATTAATGTATGATACGGGAACATGAATCCAAAGTATGCCCTTATAGTATATATTGTGTGTGAAATATATATACCGTATAAATAATCTACTTATGTGTGATAGTAGTGAGATTAGATGGTGTATACCTGAATTATATTTAATCTACTTATGCGTGATAGTAGTGAGAATAGATAGTGCATATCTAAAACGGTATTTTATTCTACTTATGGGTGATAGTATGAGACTAGATGGAGCATATCTAAAATAATGATAAGATACTTAGGGTGATAGTCGTGGGACTATACGGCGTATATCTAAAGTAATGATCAGCTACTTATATGCAATAGTAGTGAGACTAGATGGTGTATATCTAAACAATGCTGAATTTACTAACGTGTAATAAGTAGGAGGAATAGATAAGGTATGTTTAAAATAAAATTTAAGTGGAGAAACATAATGATGTGGTGTGAGCGATGATATGTGTGAAATATTAACTTGAATCAATAATAACATAAGGGTGATGTTAATTATTAGTTGTTCGGTAACATACTATATGTGTGGTATGGTTAGGTTAGAGAGAAACTTAACCAAAGACTTAATGATAATTTAGGGGAGACAGTAGCATACTGTATGGGCGGTACGGGTGAGCCAGATTGGTTGGTGGTTCGTTAGATACTTGAGACCTAGTTAGTTTGGGTAGTATGACTAGGTGGGACATTAGGTGCGCAATAAATGAGAGGTGAGGAACTCAAGAGAGTGTTCGCAGTCTAACATGTGTATCTAATAACTGATTATTTAAATTGCGATTTAAATACTTGCTATGTTTTTACTCGGGTTCATACCCGTTCGTGCAAAATATTTTCCAAAACCTTTTAGGTGTCCAACCACAGGGACGCCAAGCAGGATGATCTATTCCAGGGAGGCGTAGCTGTAGCACTTGTGGATGCTTGCAGGATTTGGGCGTAGTCACTTCAGTTACTTCACTCCTAGTGTAAGGTGCAGTTTAGTATTTCATCTGGGCTTGTTTCCCTCAGTTACTTAATTTATGTCAGTCAGACTTTGTACTCAGACTTTTATTCAGGTTGGACTTTTGTATTGGATTTATGAACTGGGATTTTATTCGGTAGTGTATTATTTCAGTGATTTATCTGGGATTTATTCAGATTCTTATTTATTGCATGGATGGCATAGTTATTGTACTTATATTGGCATGGTGTTATTTGTTTAATTGAAAAATATAAATTTGGCATCGACTTTTTGAATACTAGGTGGTTAGTAAAGTTTAAAAAGTTTTCGAAAGTGATGCTAAGAATGAACCAAATGGGAACCTTGTTTTAATTTAATAAAGGTTGGATCACCTGATATTTAATTAGGCGGGGTGTCACACAGAGGTGGTTGACCATACATAAGGGAAGAACAAAAACCCAGTCGACGATATAAATCCCCTTGTAAAAAGGAAAATGAGAAGAAACATGGACGAGATGATGATCCAAATGATGAATGAGATCCAGATCTGCCCAAAAAAACTAAAGAGACAATAAATGATGTCGCTACAATTTCTTTCAGTTGTCATTTTATAGCTGTAGGTGACGCTGGTGGTGGAGATGGGCCTTTCGAGAGGAAAGTCTACCTCAACGAGGTGAAGGTATGCACTCATATTATAGAGATAAATTTAGTCGCCAATGGGGAGACATGTCCTCGGAAGGTAAATAAACATCGGCGCATTGTTAGGTTTTCTATAAATGATATGTCAGGAATTCTCTATCCCTATAGTGGTCAATATGATGGTGCACAAGAGCAGAGTAGCAAGAATTCTAGTCGATAATGACATCTTTGCAGTTTTACTATTCCAAAGTTGTTTCAAGAAGTTGAGGTTGAAAAACCAAACACTAGAGGCTTACTATAGACCTCTAATCGATTTTTTAGGGGAAAAGGTTTACCTCTTAGAAACGATCGAACTAGAGGTCATCATCGACACATGGCCTACCTTTTGAATAAAAATAATACATTTTTCGTCCTATTAGAACACCCACACAGCCTACATCATCATCTTTGGCGGGGGTCGGGTTGAAAAAATTCGAGGTCGTACCTTCCATTGTTCATTAATGCCTAAAGTTCCCAACAAATTATAGGGTTGGTCTGATGAAAAGGAACCAAGTGGAAGCTCGTGAATGCTATTACATGTTGTCTAAATAATAGGAACAGAATAACCTATTGGCACTTATCAGATTGAGATGGATCTTCGAGATGAAGATAAGCTAGTCACAAATGAGGTTGTTGAGGTAATTAAACCCATGATTCTATATGACAAATATCCTGAGAGGACAGCACGGATCGATTCGTTACTAAACACACCCTTCATGAAAGTGTTGGCTTACTTTTTAAGACAAAGAAATAATGTATTCACCTGGATCTACGAGTACATACGGGTATAGATCCAGCATTTCTTTGCCACGAGTTCAATATCGTAATAGACACAGAGCCTGTGAGAGCAAAGTGACAGTTGTTTCGCACAGAGAAGAATTTGGCCATTCAGGAAGACGTTGATAAATTAGTAAAGGAAGACTTTATTGAGAATGTCAGGAATTCAAAGTGGCTCTCAAACATGGTCATAGTAAAGAAGAAGAATGACAAATGGCGCATGTGCATCGACTTTATTTACCTCAATAAGGCTTGCCCCAAGGATCATTATCCTCTATCCAGAATTTATCAGTAGGTTAACACTATTATTAGGAATGAGCTTCTTAATGTCAAGGATGATTATTAAGGGTATAATTAGATCAGGATGAAGCCGAAAGAGAGGGTTAGGACCTCATTCATCCCTAGTCGAGGTACATATTGCTATAACGTGATGGCTTTTGAACTAAAAAATGCTGGAGGTACTTATTAGAAGTTGGTGAACAAAATCTTTGAGGAACATATTGGCAAAACTATGCAAGTATACATAGATTACATGATAACAAAGAGTAAAAAGGAAATCGACCACATCAATGACCTTGGTAGGACATTTGAACAACTGTATAAGTATCAAATGAAACTGAATCCAGTAAAGTGTGTCTTTGGAATTAATGAAAGAAAGTTCCTCGGCTTCATAGTTAATGAGAATGGCATATAGGAAAACCCCGATAAGATTCAAGTGTTGATTAACATGCAGCCTCCTATGAGTATAAGAGAAATCTAAAGACTGATAAGGAGAGTAACTGCACTGAATCGATGTGTGTCAAGAGCCACAGAAAAATGTCTTCCATTCCTCAAAGTATTGAGAAAAAACTTCGAGTGGATCAAGGATGTGATAAGGATTTTTAGAAGTAAAGAAGTACTTGAGGTTAGAACCTCTATTGTCGAGGTCAATCCTAGGCAAAAAACTTTACTTATATTTGGTCGTACCAGAATCTAGAGTCAACATGGCATGGGTCCGATAAGAAGATCGAATAAAACATCCCTTATACTATACTAATAAGGTGTACGGTGGAGCTAAAATTTGATACCCTATGTTGGAAAAGTTAGCGTTGGCTTTGATTGAAGCTTCTCAAAGAATGAAACCCTACTTCCAAGCTCATAGAATCATGGTATATATAGACCCTCCATTATGACAAGCCATTCACAAGCCTGAGAAATATGGCATACTGATGGCTTGGGCTTTAGAACTAGGAGATTATGACATCACATACGAGCCCAAAAGAGAAATTAACGGTCAGGTCATACCAGACTTTATAATAGAATTTACTTACCAAGAAAAAAAGTCGAGCATACTTTTTAAAAGATAAATCAGTGATAAAAACATCCCAGCTGACTTCTAGGGAAGATAGCTGAGCAATAAAAGTAGCTAAGCATAATTCTACAGATGATAGCTCAGTCGTAAGATTATATATGCAGAAGTCTACAAAAAAATCAATTAATCAAATTGGAGACGGGCCAGAGTCATCATCTTAGTAAGATGTAAGAACTCGCGAGGTAGAGTAGATGAAAAAGATGTTTAGGAACAGATGTTTAGTCGAAGATAATTTTGAAGAAGAGCCTCCTGTGCAGTAACTATTTATATATTCTTCATCATGTGCCAACGACAGTAGAGCTAAGTTGATCATCAATATGCCTGATGGTGTAGGCATAGAGTATGACCTCATAATTAACTTTAAGGCCTCCAAAAATGAGGAATAATATACAGGACTCATAGCAAGCTTGGTATTAGCATTATCAGTGGGTGACGAGTAGTTATTAACACACAGTAACTATCAACTGGTCGTAAATTAAATCCTTGGAGTTTACGAGGCGAGAGAATAATCTATGGTGAAATACCAGGCCAAATTTAAAACATTAATGTCAAGGTTCTCATTTGTACAAATGGTTAGAATACTAATGTAACACCCCGCCTAATAAGATACTGGGCGATCACTCCAATATTAAATTAAAACAGGAGTTTCATATGGATCATTCTTAGCATCACTGTCGAAAATCCATTTAATTACTAATATCCTATTAGGTGAGCGTTAAAAACTTTTATCTAACTACTCTTTTTAGCGACTAATTAAAAACATCCACAATTAAATGCGTAATTGAACTGAAATGAAAATAAAATAAATTAAAATAACCGAACACTCGGTCCAAATATACAACCATATCGAATGATGTACTGAAAGAATAAATAAATGCAATTGATCCATTGGCTCGAAAGTTTATACAGTACCTCCTATCTAAAGTACAACGATGGAAGCGGCTATCAAAAACCTGCACGCATCCACAGCTGATGCAGCTAACGTCTGACTCGAAAGAATTTCAATCCAGGCGTCCCTGTGTCTGGACACCTATATATATAGTATAGAGAAAGAAGGGAGAGTAGACAAACGGGTCAGAGCCCGAATGTTTGAAAATATTTTTCAAGTGCATAAATGCTTTATTTTTAGAAAAATAGTTTTATCTCATATTTAAATTGGTATCGCACTCCCATGAGATACCCCTCACCTCTCCTCTAACAGTGCACTCCTAGCTCATCCCTCTAAATATCCTAGTCAAGCTACCCTGCTAAACTAGTCTAATTTACCCATCTACTATCTACCCTAGATAGTCCAACGGATGTACTAAGGGCTAAACTTCACTCAAATCTCGACGCTATGCCATGTTCGTGCGTGGGGTGTCTCGCAAAGCGAAATCTAAATAAGGAACCCCCCGATACACTACTAAGCGGCAAGGTCGATCATCGAGATCCGCCAGTCCCTCAGTACAGAAAGATATATATTAATATATACACCATAAGAATTTATAATATAAGAGCACTAAGGATTAAACTTGTCCCCAGTCTCAACACACTTCCATATTCGTGCGTGGGGTGTATCGCAAAACGAAATCAAAACAAGGAACCCCCCGATACACTACTATGCGGCAAGGTCGATCCTCAGGATCTATTAAACCCTCGATACTCGATTCATCCATTTATATATACATTTACATGTTTTACCATAACCATCCAGATCTATCTCCCGGAATGAGAATCCATATACAAAGTATTTATCAATACTTATCATTTTTATCTCAAAACCTTCCATTTCCCTTCTCATATCCAGGAAATGTATTTAAAATCCAATTCATTATCATGAATTGCTTTAACAAATCATATACCTTTTTAAAAGCAAGTTTTATTATCATAAAAATGCTTTTCCTTTTCAAAATATCCCATTTCCCTTTTTATATTCAGGAAATGTATTCAAAGCCATTTTCATTATCATAAAAATGCTTTGCTCATATCATATGCTTCCACATCCCTTCTTCCATCCGGGAAGTGTTACCGAAGCCAATTTATATAACCCATTTCCCTTCCTATATCCAGGAAATGTAATTAAAGCCAATCCATTATCATGAATTGCTTTAATATATAACGCGTTCTAAGACCGCCCGTCCGGATTTCTCCACTGTGCGCGCCCATAAATGGCTATCATCTTCCAGGGCCTATCATAAGACAACCTGGGATCCTACATCGCAAGACGTAGGGAAGCGGCCATGTGCCTGCGGGATAGTCAAGACCACACCCGGAATCTCCTAACCAGCGCAAAAAATATATATCAGCAAACGCTCACATGGCCTATAGGACTATATCCACCCTGCATTCATTAGCCAGGGGGCTTCACCATACGTACGCAAACTTCCCATATGATAGCGATTTAGAGAGGTGTGTATCCTCAATTTTAACAATTATGAAAATCATTTATTTACCGTTTTGAAAATATTCATTTTCATATTTTCAAAAATCATTTCCATCATAACATATATATATATACCTAAATCACACAGTATATACATATCCTATATATTCTTCCTAGAATATATATATAAACGGCCATAGTGGCCTATAGCATCTAGCGATGACCATAATCCCAAAGATTCCCTCCAGGAATCATAATCATGCATTCATATTAGCATGATTCTAAATCCAAAGTATTGCATACTTTGTTCAATACTAATTACCTCAATCATCTCTTAAAGGTTTATTTATCCTCAAAACCCTTATTTAGGAATCCCCATAAAAATCCCAAATGGTAATTCAACTCCCCATACTCTTAAAGGGAGAAAACTAGAAATTCTGACCTAAGCGAATCGATTCGCCCCTTTAGCGAATCGATTCGGGTGGGCGAATCGATTCGGTTCCCAATCCGAATCGATTCGGAAAGTATTCTGCAAACAGGTCTGTAAATGGCGAATCGATTCGGTCTGTACCCGAATCGATTCGGCCCATTGCAGAAACCCAATTTCCTTTAGGCGAATCGATTCGGCCTGTACCCGAATCGATTCGGCCAGTTCGAAGGGCAACAGTTTGGGCGATTTTTCAATCTCTAAAATACCCAAAATTCAATCCAATATCCATTTAAATCCTAACTTGGTTTTATTACTACAAACCCAAAGTTTTTATATCTCCTCAAATTCTTTAGAGGTCCTAACAATTATTTTGAGAACCCCTAATATCTATCTCCAATAAGTTCTAACTAATGATTTCAATCTCGGACAGCTTTCCGTAGAAAAATCACTATAAATCCAAAAAAAATCAAAAAAATACACGGTTGGCGCCCACGTGACCATGTCGAAAAGATCTACAATTTTTATTTTTTGACCAAGAGCCGAATCGATTCGTCTCTAGGCCGAATCGATTCGGTAAGCACGCTGCCTACACTATTCATCGTCTTCTCCGAGACGGTTTCGGCCATTAAAGCTTCTCCCAAGCTTTTGTCACCTCACCCAACGTCCTACAACCTCAACCAACTTCAAATACCCATATATTAAGGGTTCTAAACATCCTAGAACCCTAAATCACCAATTAATTTTACATAAAACCTAAGTTTCTCCAATTAACCAATTTTAAGGGTTTATTCGTTTTATCTCCCGAAAACCCATTTTATCCACGAATACCCAACCCAAAATCATTAGGGTTTGTTATACCAACTATGATATGAGATATTTATGCTCAAAAATAAATAAAGCAAGTAAACACTTGCCTCGTGGATGACGTCCTCGAGCCGAATCCCGCGAAGGCTGGCCGGAATCTCCCCCTTTTTCCTCTTTTCTTCCCTCTCTCTCTCTCTTTCCTCTCTTCTTTCTCTTTTCTCTTCTCTTTTCTCCCCCTCTCCCTCCTTTTATAAGTAGAAAAGGGTTTAACCCCTTTAAAACCCAAAAACGACTCGTTTACCCAATTACGAGCCTATTTAACTCCAAAATTACCCGAAACTCAATTTCGACAATCGGACACTCTTTTTCGACTATCTCGGACATTTCGAGACTCGTGGCGCAGTCGAAATTTCCATCCGAGGTACTTGGCCGCAAATCACTATTCTAACCCAAAATAATTAAATGCGGTAGTCTTACTCAAAATCTTACCTCTTTTGTCGCTATACTCCACGGCGACATATAATTAAATTACTTCAACCTATATAGTCCCAAAATAATTTATAACACCCTTCAAAAATATTTAAATCCTCGAAAATCCAAAATATCACTATTTCTAGAAATTCTCCAAATTCTAAATTATACTTAATTATGGAATTTAATCCTCTCCAAAAGGGCGGGTTATTACATACTCCCCCCTTAAAACGGAATTTCGTCCTCGAAATTCAAGTATAACCTACACCCTATAACTAGGATCACTCCAAATCCTAATTTCTCAAGGGAACCGATACTAACCCAATGGTTCTCAACCATATGCTACAGGACTACCACGATCGTAAAGTGACTCTAATACGTCACATAATACCCATCATCTATAATGCCTATCGGCATGAATTTCAACCTTATATACTATGCCCATTCTTTTCCAGGCGGTATATAAAACCATCCTACCAAGGTGCCCATACACCTTTCCAACTTGTGCACATCTGCACATCCGTAGTGAACATCTGACACGTAACACTCTCTCCCAATAAGGGTCTCCTTTCCTCAGTGTAATACTCACCTATGGGTTGTTCCAACCCGCAAATTTTCAATCCTCCTAACCTCGGCCCACTAACACTAAAGAACTTACGTCCTAAATAATACTAAAGTCTATGCGATATCCTACATACGTGAAACTACTATAATCCTAAGTATGTCCCTAGTGCCCAAGGCCTCTCTCAACTCCCGATAATTGCTTGGTTTCATGCGTGGGACGTCTCGCCAAGGCGAAATCCAAACAAGGAACCCTCCCGTTACACTACTCCCTCGCGTAGTCGGTCATCGAGATATAGCGACCCAAGGCACATAAGCGGGACTTCCTAAATCCTACAAGGCTAGCCTATGAACGCATTCCTACTATCTTATCCTTCCGCCCATACAGAAGGAAACCTAATCAATCGAAGTGCCCACTTTCTGTAAAAAGTGTCACGAACATAATACCCAAAATTTATCTTCTCAAAATCTGCCTTTTCATTAAGGCTGGTTATTATCCTCAAACCAATTTCTCTAAGTCCAACCTCAACCACCCACTTGTGGCGAGGGGACCACTTTAGTTTTTTTCCATAGAATAATATCTCCATAAGTATATCAACATCATGTGGCTCATAGCCTATAGTGGTTCATCCACACTATAAGACCTTTCCACAAAATCAACATCCTTGCATCCCATAACAGCTCCCCACTCCCGACGCCGTTAGGAGTCATGTGTGGAGTGTCTCTCAAAGCGAAATCCAAACAAGGAACTCCTCCACACATTAACCCTTGACTTCGTTGGTTATGGAGTTATGTCATTTAAACATGCAACCGGGATATCCCTATCCCCTAATCCAACAAAAAAGGTGGTTTGAACTCCTATCTCAAACTAAGAGTCATACCACCCTGCGCTCGCACTCATTTTAAGTCCTTGCACAAACAATAATGAGCTTTATCTTATAGCTCAACACAAATCCTGCGGCCTTAAATCATATATATAAGGTCGCCATATATCCAAATCACGATAAGGAAACCTCTTATCATCGAAGTTCCATTAACCCATAACAAATAAGGTGAACTCAACCTATATCTAGGTGAGACATCGCAACAATAACCTGTTCCCTCGAGGAACCATGGACACGATAGACTTGCCATTCTTAGCCTGCTATCGCTCCGAAAATACACCATAATGTATTATACTCCTCATACCACCATGCTCGTATAGACATATAAAACGAGCATCACTAACCAGATATGTATATATATACCATATATCAGCACCCGCCTCTATAGCGAATGAAGAAAAATAAAACTCCGCTACTGCGGACAACACATTGGCATACATATTATATTGTTATTGATACCTCCATAACTCAAATTACCCACACGATTCTAGGGCTAACTAATACCGCGACTTTATCTATCCACGGAAAATATACCTCCTCAGTTGAGGTAAAACTCATAACAACAACTTCATTTTAACAAATTCCCCAAGTGGATGTCCAACCACGGGGTCCTCGAATATACCCATTCTTTAGTGAGCCCATCCTTCTTGGAAAGGACTCAATATTCATTGCACCTAACTCACTTAGGTACAAGGTTCACTTAACCATAATACTCTTTATTCACCGTCGGCCTCTGGATGAACCTTAGGCGAATAATTCCCAAAACATCATTCTTCTCATCCTGCTGATTCATGGGGACTCACGGTTAAAACTATCCGTAAGATCCCTTTTGAACCCTCAATTTCCATGAGGAATTCGACTTTAGTATCACTCTCCACTTCAGCGGTACTGTGGTACTCATAACTACTTATTATTTAGTAGTCGCCACCGAAATCCTTAACAATTACCATAGGGAGAGTGACCTCTACTAAGGTCCTCATCCCAACCTTCTACTAGCTTCCCCAGCTAAGCCCTACCTCCTGCTGCCATCCAAGCTCCGCACACGATTCTCAAACGAGCACATAAAAGATTTCTATAATCTTCTAACATGGCAGGAGAACGAAATCTCACAATAGAAATCAACAATCCTAGTCCTGAGGCTCTATAACAAGTGAGAGCAAGGCTGAAAGCGTAGTACGTCCGCACAGATTACTAAGGACACTAGAACCTGATGCTCTGATACCATCTGTAACACCCCGCCTAATAAGATACCGGGCGATCACTCCAATATTAAATTAAAACAGGAGTTCCATATGGATCATTCTTAGCATCACTGTCAAAAATCCATTTAATTACTAATATCCTATTAGGTGAGCGTTAAAAACTTTTACCTAACTACTCTTTTTAGCGACCAATTAAAACATCCAAAATTAAATGCGTAATTGAACTGAAATGAAAATAAAATAAATTAAAATAACCGAACACTGGGTCCAAATATACAACCATATCGAATGCTGTACTGAAAGAATAAATAAATGCAATTGAGCCATTGGCTCGAATGTTTATACAGTACCTCCTATCTAGAGTACAACGATGGAAGCGGCTATCAAAAACCTGCATGCATCCACAGCCGATGCAGCTGACGTCTGACTCGAAAGAATTTCCATCCAGGCGTCCCTGTGTCTGTACACCTATATATATAGTATAGAGAAAGAAAGGAAAGGAGACAAACGAGTCAGAGCCCGAATGTTTGAAAATATTTTTCAAGTGCATAAATGCTTTATTTTTAGAAAAATAGTTTTATCTCATATTTAAATTAGTATCGCACTTCCATGAGATACCCCTCACCTCTCCTCTAACAGTGCACTCCTAGCGCATCCCTCTAAATATCCTAGTCAAGCTACCCTGCTAAACTAGTCTAATTTACCCATCTACTATCTACCCTAGATAGTCCAACGGATGTACTCAGGGCTAAACTTCACTCAAATCTCGACGCTATGCCATGTTCGTGCGTGGGGTGTCTCGCAAAGCGAAATCCAAACAAGGAATCCCGTGATAAACTACTAAGCGGCAAGATCGATCATCGAGATCCGCTAGTCCCTCAGTACAGAAAGATATATATAAATATATACACCATAAGAATTTATAATATAAGAGCACTAAGGATTAAACTTCTCCCCAGTCTCAACACACTGCCATATTCGTGCGTGGGGTGTCTCGCAAAGCGAAATCCAGACAAGGAACCCCCCGATACACTACTATGCGGAAAGGTCGATCATCGGGATCCATTAAACCCTCGGTACTCGATTCATCCATTTATATATACATATACATGTTTTACCATAACCATCCGGATCTATCTCCCGGAATGAGAATCCATATACAAAGTATTTATCAATACTTATCATTTTTATCTCAAAACCTTCCATTTCCCTTATCATATCTAGGAAATGTATTTAAAATCCAATTCATTATCATGAATTGCTTTAACAAATCATATACCTTTTTAAAAGCCAGTTTTATTATCATAAAAATGCTTTTCCTTTTCAAAATATCCCATTTCCCTTTTTATATTCAGGAAATGTATTCAAAGCCATTTTCATTATCATAAAAATGCTTTGCTCATATCATATGCTTCCACATCCCTTCTTCCATCCGGGAAGTGTTACCGAAGCCAATTTATATAACCCATTTCCCTTCCTATATCCAGGAAATGTAATTAAAGCCAATCCATTATAATCAATTGCTTTAATATATAACGCGTTCTAAGACCGCCCGTCCAGATTTCTCCACTGTGCGCGCCCCTAAATGGCTATCATCTTCCAGGGCCTATCATAAGACAACCTGGGATCCTACATCGCAAGACGTCGGGAAGCGGCCATGTGCCTGCGGGATAGTCAAGACCACACCCGGAATCTCCTAACCAGCGCAGAAAATATATATCAGCAAACGCTCACATGAACTATAGGACTATATCCACCCTGCATTCATTAGCCAGAAGGATTCACCATACGTACGCAAACTTCCCATATGATAGCGATTTAGAGAGGTGTGTATCCTCAATTTTAACAATTATGAAAATCATTTATTTACCGTTTTGAAAATATTCATTTTCATATTTTCAAAAATCATTTCCATCATAACATATATATATATACCTAAATCACACAGTATATACATATCCTATATATTCTTCCTAAAATATATATATAAACGGCCATAGTGGCCTATAGCATCTAGCGATGACCATAATCGCAAAGATTCCCTCCAGGAATCATAATCATGCATTCATATTAGCATGATTCTAAATCCAAAGTATTTCATACTTTGTTCAATACTAATTACCTCAATCATATCTTAAAGGTTTATTTATCCTCAAAACCCTTATTTAGGAATCCCCATAAAAATCCCAAATGGTAATTCAACTCCCCATAATCTTAAAGGGAGAAAACTAGAAATTCTGGCCAAAGCGAATCGATTCGCCCCTTTAGCGAATCGATTCGGGTGGGCGAATCGATTCGGTTCCCAATCCGAATCGATTCGGAAAGTATTCTGCAAATAGGTATGTAAATGGCGAATCGATTCGGTCTGTACCCGAATCGATTCGGCCCATTGCAGAAACCCAATTTCCTTAGGCGAATCGATTCGGCCTGTACCCGAATCGATTCGGCCAGTTCGAGGGCTACAGTTTGGGCGATTTTTCAATCTCCAAAATACCCAAAATTCAATCCAATATCCATTTAAATCCTAACTTGGTTTATTACTACAAAACCAAAGTTTGTATATCTCCTCAAATTCTTTAGAGGTCCTAACAATTCTTTTGAGAACCCCTAATATCTATCTCCAATAAGTTCTAACTAATGATTTCAATCTCGGACAGCTTTCCGTAGAAAAATCACTATAAATCCAAAAAAAATCAGAAAAATACGCGGTCAGCGCCCACGCGACCGCGTCGAAAAGATCTACAATTTTTATTTTTTTACCAAGAGCCGAATCTATTCGTCTCTAGGATGAATCGATTCGGTAAGCACGCTGCCTACACTATTAATCGTCTTCTTCGAGACGGTTTCGGCCATTAAAGCTTCGCCCAAGCTTTTGTCACCTCACCCAACGTCCTACAACCTCAACCAACTTCAAATACCCATATATTAAGGGTTCTAAACATCCTAGAACCCTAAATCACCAATTAATTTTACATAAAACCTAAGTTTCTCCTATTAACCAATTTTAGTGGTTTATTCGTTTTATCTCCCGAAAACCCGTTTTATCCACGAATACCCAACCCAAAATCATTAGGGTTTGTTATACCAACTATGATATGAGATATTTACGCTCAAAAATAAATAAAGCAAGTAAACACTTGCCTCGTGGATAAAATCTGACGTCCTCGAGCCGAATCCCGCGGAGGCTGGCCGGAATCTCCCCCTTTTTCCTCTTTTCTTCCCTCTCTCTCTCTTTCCTCTCTTCTTTCTCTTTTCTCTTCTCTTTTCTCCCCCTCTCCCTCCTTTTATAAGGAGAAAAAGGTTTAACCCCTTTAAAACCCAAAAACGACTCGTTTACCCAATTACGAGCCTATTTAACTCCAAAATTACCCGAAACTCAATTTCGACAATCGGACACTTTTTTCCGACTATCTCGGACATTCTGAGACTCGTGGCGCAGTCGAAATTTCCATCCGAGGTACTTGACCGCAAATCACTATTCTAACCCAAAATAATTAAATGCGGTAGTCTTACTCAAAATCTTACCTCTTTTGTCGCTATACTCCACGGCAACATATAATTAAATTACTTCGACCTATATAGTCCCAAAATAATTTATAACACCCTTCGAAAATATTTAAATCCTCGAAAATCCCAAAAATCACTATTTTGAGAAATTCTCCAAATTCCAAATTATACTTAATTATGGAATTTAATCCTCTCCAAAAGGGCGGGTTATTACAACTAAGAGCTAAAAAAGACAGAGTACGGAACTTGCTCATCTGGCGTCGACAACAAGAGATGAACTCAGGAAAATAGTCCCAGTGGAAATCTTGTCACAACACAAAAGAATAACGCGTCCTTATTATGGAGTTAAATATAGGAACATATCGGATGGATCCCGTCCGTTCATACCTGGAGACCGTTACCATACAAGCAAATCCAAAGGAAGCCAGGAGGCTCCACTATAAAGTAGCGAGGTATGTGCTTGAAGGAGGAATTATATTGAGGAGAGGATTCGTTATATCACTACTCAGATGTGTTCATCCCACTAAGGAGAATAATCTAATAAAATAAATACATGGAGAGCATGTGGATCCCATTTAATAGGTCGTTAGTTTTTAAAGAGGGTCTCCACCCAAGGATATTACTAGCCCACTATGAAGGACTATGATAGTTATGTACAAAAAATGAGATAAATGCCAAAAGTATGTCATGATATGTAAAAGGCATAGAGTTTCACTAGCACTAATCACTTTTCCTTGGCCTTTCACAGTGTGGGGGATTGAGATGGTCGGATCACTGCTAAATACAGAGGAGGATTTAAATATTTGGGTATAGCAGTCCATTATTTCACCATGTGGGTAGAAGACAAGCTATTAGTTGAAATGTCGTCCGATAAAGTCCTCCACTTTATTTGAAAGAACATAACCTATAGATATGTCATGTCCTACGCTTTCTTCGTCGATTATGGCACGTAATTCGATAATGATAAATTTACAGACTATTATATTCGATCGGGGATCAAGAAGTTACACTCTACACCAGATCAACCTCAATGCAATGGGCATACAACAATCATAAATCCAACCCTTTTGGAAGAAATTAAAATAATATTAGAGGATGCCAAGGGAAATTGGATCAATAAGTTGCACATCATACTTTAGGATTACAAAATAACACCGAGAGCTATAACGGGTGAAACTACCTTCATATTAACATTCATCATGGAGGAGGTAGTACCTATTAAGGTCGGCTTACCCAGCCACAAGGTACTAAACTTCAACTCTCCTAAGAGAAACCTAATGAGAAGACTCAATTTGGACTTGATAGAGGAAGTCCGGTAACACACAGCACTTCGGGTCGCAGCCTATCAATAAAAGACTAATCGATTGTACAATAAAAGGTTAAAGTCGAGCACTTTAAAGGAAGGAGATTACGTGTTGAAAAAGGTCATCCAAAAGGGGAAGAAGATGGAGCCGAACTGGCATGGACCATATAGAATATTTGTAATCGTGCAACTTGAAACTTAAATAATTGAGAACATAGAAGGTGAACATTTTAATGAAATACTATCATTAGTGATTATAAGCCCGGAAGAGTATAAAATCAATCATGTAAATAGTTTTTCATCCATTTTGTAATCACTTTTCAATGACCAATGAGAATATGGGACTCTTCTTTTACATACGATGTCATTTTAAGTTTTATTCATTATACACTGCCTACCTCGTTAGCCAAAAATAGGTGCAAGAAGGTTAGGCTGAAAACATCTCAAAGCCAAACAAATCAAAATAACTAATCAACAAACACTTCATGAATGGAATCATCTTAGACAGTTCACGTTCAAGAAGTTTATCTAAAATCGAGAAATCTAGTGCAGTCACATAGATGACAAATGAAAGGATGGATCTTAGTATATTTAGCCAAACCTGGAAATCCAGTGCAGTCATAAGGTCGACAAGATCCGACCATAACTAAATAATGCAAGTATAGATAATAGTACATTTTTTCGACTTTAAAAACCAATGATGACACATGGTGAGGATGACAAGATCCATCAATACGATTAGTAAGCTGGCATAAGCAATGTAGAGCCTATGTGAGGACAACTCAGGTTTATCCAAAACTGGTAGCTAGTAAGGAAGATTAGGACAAAAAGATCCGACCACATGATCGTAAGACTAAATTAATGGAAGGCCTATATCAACATTAAACAACTAGTAAGTCAACATGCCACATGGACAAGATACCATCATAATACCATAAGAATGGAACTAACTAGTAGGTCAACGAGATCCGACCATATTTACTTGTTAAAAATATTTTTGCCCAAACACTTAACTACAAGTGGTGGATAAAAACTGAGTCGAACAAAATAAAATCGACAACACATATGCAGACAATAAGTTTAAACAATTCAATTTCTAGTCGAAAGTGTTCAGAAGCAAAAGAACTAGATAATGATTACAAATAAGTGTTTAGAGTAAACAAGTATTACTCAAAAAGCTTAAAAAAAGGAAGATCAAGCAACAGGAGCATCTCCGACCTCAGGGGTGACCTGAGGAATGTTTAAAGTTACAGTGTTAATTATATTAGTGTTGAAAACAGCATCATGAGTTGGATCAATTTCCTCACCCACGGCAACGAGCTTGTCCAACTCCATCAGCACTTCAGCGACCATGGTTGTAGCCTCCTCATCGTCGTCCTCCCACTTTTCGACCACCTCCACTATGTTGAGATAATGCTTCATGATCCTCTATTTTATCTCATCATAACCTTCAAAAAAGAAGGTCACAGTTTCGAGGTTATACTCAGTAAAAGATTTAAATCCCTCAACTACAGTCTCCTCTACTTGGGCAATAGCCTCATTGGCTTTGAAAATATCGTTATTGGCCTTTTAGAGCATCATCTAGACTTCAATGCATCACAGTATCAGTGGAACTTAAAATTCTCAATTGCGTGATAAGATCCTTAGCCAAGATCAGTGCCTTTGTCTTCTCAACGAGTTAACTATCCCTCTCCTCCAACTCATTACACTTCTTTTTTTTATCATCTAATTCTCCTTGAAGCACTTTATTACCATCTCTCTACTCTTTATAGGAAACTTAGTTGGCTATGTAGCCTTATCGCGAAAAATGGCTCCACATATAGTACTCTAGAAAAAGAGATAGGGAGGTCGGTAGACAAAATGGCAGAATCCTAAGTTAAATAAAAATACAATATATAAAGAAGTTTCCACGTAGGCCTTATATTGAAGAATCCCCCACCGGGTGTCAGCATTCAAACCCCTAAGGAATTCAAAGTCGGGGCTATGCCCATAATATCCGAGCACATCTATAACATTACCCATGTGATGGAAGATAGAGTCCTTATCGTGCCTGATTTGGTCAGTAGTCACAAGGTTCTCCGAATTAAACTTATACTTATCCCTTATGAGATGATAGCTAAAAGTCTCCGCCCTTTTAAATAGACTTCGAAAAGGTTGCACCTTAATATCCACATATTCTAAATGCCTTTTAACACCAGCAGAAGGATGACCATTTATGGCAACAGCCTTTCCCTTGCCTTTAGCCTTGGAGGCGGCATCAGCATTCTTTTGAGCTTCAGCCTTAGCTCTCTTTTAGGCTTCACCATCGAGTTTACATTTAGTTCTAATCTCATCCTTGGCCTGCCTCTTAGCCTCATTATTAGCTTTTCTCTTATCATCTGCCTTTATATTCTTCCTATGGGCATTGGAAAAATAAGCACGATTGATTGGCAATGGAGCCATACCCCAGGAAGGCTCAACACAAAAGTTTGAAGAATTAGGAGTGGAAGTTGCACCATAGCACATCATTTAGAAAATTCAAAGCAGTAAGCTAAAGACGAACTAATAAAAGTAAAAATATGCATACTTCTTTTACCAACTTCCTAACTCAACCTTATTGTCCCAACCCTTCATTAAAATATTTCTAAAATTACTATTTATCATCCCAAAGTTAAAGAACTTAAAAGGTTTGTTTACTTTCTCTCTAGTAAAATTGACATTCAATACTAAAGGAGTGTGGCCCGAAATCTTAGGAAGATCAATCTGCGAATTTAATGCCATAAAGTTTTGTAGCCATAAATCATTTAGAACATCCTATCAATTCTTCTTTGTATATTATCCATATCATCTCTTCCATTATTCTAAATACACTAACTACCATGAGACATCATCTCCTCCATGTGAATGTTATTGATGCAGTTATTAAAATCCTCATTTTCATTCCATGCAATGCCTGCTCCACCTTATCTTTTATCTTCCTTTCTGATAGCATTAAAATCCCCCCAAATAATCCAAGCTTCATTATTGAAATTAGTAGCCATTATTTCCAAATATCTCTACAGACACATTCTTTGACCCCTCTCATTTGCACCATAAGAGCAGTTAGGATAAAAGATTTATCTTCAACATTGTATAAGTTTGGATTCCATGCAATCCAAACCCTTTCAATCCCACAAATAAGAGTGTTATGAATGAGATTCCACTAAGAAAAACAACCATTCCTCACTTTATCAATATTTCCCCTCTAACTTTAACTTTAATAAGAAAAATCAAATTAATATAATTACCCCTAATGTACTTGCTATCTTTTCATTTCTTATGAGGCCCATCACACCCTTTAATATTCTATAACACTAATGTAACACCCCGCTAAATTTTGGCGTCGTTCGCCACCAAAATTAAGTCGGGCGTTAATAAATTAAATATCATCCTTAGCATGTGACAGATGTGAGACATATAAAGTTTAATCCACAAGATAAATATTTTATATAAATCCCAAATATTAAGGACATCCAACTGATTTATCATCAAAGTGCGATATAAAGTCCATCACATGCAATCTCCGAATATCTTAATTATTACAATAAATCAAGCCCGACTGAAATCTCTTAAAAACAACTTTGGAACCAAAAGGCCCAACAAAAATCCAAATATAGTCTCACAATAAAATACGACTGAATAGGAGAAGAACTAAATGACTAAAACGATAATATAAATCCAGATGCACTTCCAAAGGATCTCCAAAATATCTATGCAGCTACTCCAATTTAATTCCTGAAAATATTAGTCAACGCATGTGTCAGAGCCCAAGGCCTTGAGCATGAGTATCGGCTACTCCTTTCAAATTGGGTCCTTGAACCCAGACGATAGTGCTACACATATCGACCGTAACAATAGAATATTTTAATTAAAAGAAAGTCTATAATCCTTAACAATTAAATTTCCTAAGTGCCCCCAAGGTGTGAATGTGCCACACCAATATTATTTTAAATTTAACCCAAGCCCAATGATGTTAATGTTTTTGAATTAATCAAGATGATTTGTTCTCACTTTATTATTAGGTATGGAGGTCCTCCCATCATGGGTGATTTACACCAAGTAGATTAATATTACCACCCATCCCTTTGTCATACTCGCGTCTGACCCATTTTTATTCTGCGGTCCTCGACATACGACAAGGTTCCACACACAACACACATCCCCTTGTCATACCCGCTCTCTGACCCATTTTTATCCTGTGATCCTCGACATATGACAAGGTTCCACACACGACGCGACATAAACGCCCTCTGACCCGATTAAACTGTCGGCCCTGGACACATGATGCCGCCATAAATTTTAATACCAGTTTTAGTCTTGCGGGTTTATTTTCCCAAAATTTCTCATACTAGTTATTCATAATAATTTTCCATGTCCTTAATAGCGATGTGAAAATCCTCAAAATATTCCTTAGTCCCAATTAAAAGTTCCCAAAACACAATTTCATCCCATCATTTATAAATGATGATTATAACAACTTACCTCACCTAAAATAGCAATCCTAGTTTATCACAACAACGATAAAAATAGAGAATTTTTCCCCACCCCAATTTATATAACCCGCATAGATTTATATTAACTATTCTCATACCTAATTAGCATAAATCGCAACTAAGGCCCACTTTATTAGTCCCATACCTAACAAGTTTATTATAACGAGGGGTGAAAACCAATTATCTAAAATACCAACGTTCTCGAAATATTCAATATTATAATATTTCATAATTGACATAATCAACAATTTGATAATATCCTCAACAATACTAAATTCCCAATAATTGATTTTTAATTCAAATATGGGGAAATTAATAACACGTAATTAATATGATTTTTCTGAATAATTATTAATCGCAAGTTCCATAATTATTATTTATTTCTTAACACAAGTAATTTAATTTTTTTAGGAATTTACATAAACATCCAATTAAATTACTAAGGGGTCATCTGCATGTATATCTCCACAATATCACCAATTAAGTAAATACAATCCAAATAACAGCAAAATTATAATTATTTGGTATAATTAATTATTTTTACAAAACAGTCCCATAATTAATTTCTTCAATATATTATGTTCTTAGTCTATTTTAGAACACGTGAGTTTTAATGGAGGCTATAATCAAGACATATATCACTAAAGTAAAAGAATAGGATAAACATGCTTGATTTTTGGATGTTTAAATTGACGAGAGATTCGGGTTCTCCTCGAAAAATTGATCGAAAAACTCTATTGCACCACTTTGAAATAATTCTGTTTTGACCCCCAAAAATAAGCTTGAAAACTGTTTTAATGGTGTTTTGGGTTTTGGAGGTGGAAGATGAAGAGAGAAAGGTTTGTTGCAAATAAAACTTTTTATTTCGTCAAAATGACGAACTACTGGTGGCAGAAATCACTATGATCGATCGACCCCCAGGCATCGATCGATCGATCAAGCAGATATTTTGACTCTGCCAGCTTGTTTAATTAAGGGGTTAAAACTTTAAACTTTAATTAAAAATTCATTTTAACTCCAAATTAAATTCCGCTTGAAGTTTTATTTCTCTAAAATCATAACCAACATATTTAACCAATAAAATTTATAAAATTCAAAAATTTATTTTTCTTGAATATTCCACTTTTCATTTAAAATATTCCTCTAAAAATACGAGTTGTTACATACTTCCCCACTAACAAGAAATTTTATCCTCGAAATTTAACAAGATTAAGTGTATACACAAAAATAATTAGGCGCCCCTACATCTAATACTACCCAAGTGGAAATTATTAATACTATGCATATAATAAAATATTTTACGTACCGATCCTCAATTTAGCCATGTCCTGGCTTCTACGGTGCCTGCTCCTCTCGAGGCTGAAATTGGTAGCACCTCCCATAACCAAGGTTGGTTGGTGCTGCAGCCACACCCTGTGAACCAAGTTCAACTGGTGCTGCTGGCTCTCCCTGAATGCTTATTGCCGCCAGTAAGGCTGGGGCTCCCCGCACCCCGAGCCCTGCTGGTGCTGGAGGTCCTTGGCCTTGCTGGCCCTGATTAACTTGACCTTATATAATGGGACCCTGATGGTTCTCTCTCCTGAGACACTTATTTGCTTTGTGTCCTACTTTCTCACACTTGAAACAAGTATCGTGATAAGGCTCCAAGTTCCATTTTTCTCACCCTGACTACCTTGTCTCTGGTTGTCATGGTGAATGTTATTGTTCTGCTATTCTTGGTTCGGCCTCGGCCTCTTCCATGTTTAGTCATTGCGGCCCCTATAGTCACCGCCCTAACTCTCAGGTTCTTGCCTATTTCGCAATTTCTTGTTATGGTTTATTCTTTCCTGCCAATGTAACATTGCAAGATCCACTACTTGGGAGTACGCAGTGTACGATGGATTTCCCAAAACCATTTGTCTGATGGGCCATGACAGACCTTTGATGAAGCATTCCATCTTTTTATTTTCGGTATCTACTTCCTCGGGTACGAACATAGATAAGTTGTGAACTCTTGTTCGTACACTACAATTGATTTTGAACCTTGGTCCAACTCTAGAGATTCTCTCTTCTTCTCATTTCTAATAGCATAAGGGAAGTACTTGATGTTTAACTTTATTTGAAAATAAGTATAAGTCAATCTATCTCATTCCTCCGATGTGGTGGTTCTCTCCCACCATTGTAAGGCATTTCCCGATAACTAAAATGTGGCTAATAACTGCGTTTGTATTTTCGTGCATTCTACTAATCTGAAGTGTCGTTCCATGTCCCTCCTCCATTGGTGAGCGACCGTGAGATCGGATCCTCTGGTAAAGGTAGAAGGATTTCCCCTAAAAAAGCTGGTCCTCAACCTATCCCAATTTGAGACGGGTGGTTCCTGCTTTTGTGGTATTAACGTCATCCCTCTTTGTCTCCCGATTTCAATACCGGTCGTTGTGGCCTCTCGTACGATTGCCGCTAGTGCTTCGACATCCAGGGTAAACTGCCTTTGTCCCTCTTGAACTGCGGGACCGAAAACAGACCCCTCCCTCCTATTACCATTTTTTCGTGTTCTTCATCTGAAAAGATAAGAACAATAATCATGAGACTCAGAAAAATTAAGAGTACAAATCATCGAAAGGAAATCAAAGGTAAGCAACGCGGAAGCTAAACTGACACAAAACCTACGAGAACTAAGACCATGCTCTGATACCATCTGTAACACCCCGCTAAATTCTGGCGTCGACCGCCACCAAAATTAAGTCGGACGTTAATAAATTAAATATCATCGTTAGCATGTGACAGATTGAGACATATAAAGTTTAATCCACAAGATAAATATTTTATACAAATCCCAAATATTAAGGACATCCAACTGATTTATCATCAAAGTGCGATATAAAGTCTGTCACATGCAATCTCCGAATATCTTAATTATTACAATAAATCAAGTCCGACTGAAATCTTTTAAAAACAACTTTGGAATTGAAAGGCCCAATAAAAATCCAAATATAGTCTCACAATAAAATACGACTGAATAGAAGAAGAACTAAATGACTAAAACGATAATATAAATCCAGCTGTACATCCGAAGGATCTCCAAAAATATCTATGCAGCTACTCCAATTTAATTCCTGAAAATATTGAGTTTGTTAATATTGATTTTAGTGGAGTTATTATTCGCACCTACTGATTTTTTTAACTCATCACACCAATGTGCAATCAAGAACCTATTTCATATATTTTGATTACTCTTTTAAAAATATTATTTTCACCCATGTAAACCAAAAAGCCCTCTCTCTAACTATTTTGTCTATGTAATACATAAAAAAATTGTCATTTTTAATAAATGAAAATGGGAGGGAAAAATAACGAAAAGCAGTTTTATTTTAATAAATAAAAAATAGGATGAAAGCGAGAACAAAATAAGTAGTTTTCATTTTCTTTAATATCTAAAAATATGGGAGGAAAAAAAAAGGAAAAAAGTCTTTTTGTATTTAATTAAATAAAAATTGGGACAAAAGAGATAAGAAAAAAAATGGTAAATACAAATTTGGATGAAATCAAGAACAAAAATATTTTTTTTAATTTTTAAATAAAAAAAGTAAGGAAAAAGAGACAAAAAAATGTTTAGTTTGTTTTTTCAAAATAATATCTGGGATTTTTCTCAATAAATAAAAAATTGGGATGACAAAAAGATAAGAAAAAGTTTCTCTTACTAAATATAAAAATGGACAAAAAAGAGGAGAATTTTTTTTTTTGGATTTTTTAATAAATAAAAATTAGGATGGAAAGAGAACGAATAAAGATTTTTTGTTATTTTTAATAGATAAAAAATGGGACAAAAAAGGAAAAAATATTATTGAAAACAATCAGCTAATTTTTAATTATTAAAAAATTATTTATAATTATTACAAAAATAAAAATGAAATAATAATTTTTTATTTAATTAATATATTAATCTAACAAAGTATCTTAAGTAAATAAATAAAACTTTACCTCGATAGTTTACATGTGATTTTGTAAATTTTATCTCGGTTGTTTTTTTAATCGGATATTTCAATCTATTCTAATTGTATATGTGTGTTGGATTATGTATACACATGATCATATAAAAAATTTACATGAATGTGATTTGAGAATAACATATAATTTAAAATCCAAATAGTTAGATGTTTTAAATTTTTGTTGGAATGTATGAAAAATGGCCAAATTTGAAACATTGACCCAAAATTGGTTAGAAAGGCAATTAAGAAACTCACCCAATGTACTGGGTGATTCCATGAAAATGGCATACAATTACCCCATATGAACCCGTTTTAGGTGGACCCTACCACTTCCATCATATAAGGGGTCATGAGATTCCCACAAAAGTGACATACCGTCCACGTGATCTATCATAACTGCACTCGCACGTTCGTTCAGATAACTATGTGCTTGTGAGGTCACTATATAAGGAGATTGATATATCAAACTCTAAAATTATTGAAATATGCATATATCATTGTAATCCCTCCAACATTAAGCTAACATACACCATCATTACCTTCCCCCATCAACATAAATGCCAAGCCACCTATCTTTATAATATCTTTGATAATGTAAATTATTTATTTTTGTATTTATGTTCATTAGACTCGATTTTTTAGGCTATGGGCATAGTTATACAATAACAATTTAGGTTATATTCAGTTTAAGTGGCACATCATCATTTAGCAAGGGTATTCAAAATTATGCTATTTTAGCTAGTCTTTTAGGAGGTTATGAGTTTATTGAGTTAGTTGTAGATCTGGTCGTCAGATTGTAACGATCTCTTTCATTTCCAGTCGTTCATTTCTTATGATGTAATAGCTAGTATATAAACTAATGTCATGTAATATGTAACTCATTTTTATCATTTTGCTTAATACAATCAAGTTTTAGTAATAAACCTTAGTTCTCTCTTCCAAAATTTTCTCATTTCTTATCATGAGTGTTACAATTTTGGTATCAGAGAGAATCGAACCTGGAGGTCACCTAAGAGATGACGGAGGATACTCGTTTAAAGGATCTTCAAGAGGTTGTCAAGAAATATGATGATTGCACTGAAGGTTTTCATAATATCTCTACTCAACTTCAATATATCACTAAATAAATAAAGCCAACTTTGAAATAATTAAGGAACAAGTGGGAATTATGATCACGGAACATTTCAAAAACCATGAAAAACAACATGACAATGGTGAAAAATCATCTAAAGCCAAGGATAAATCACATGAGGATCTTGAGAGGATTTCTTTTAGAGGAAGAAATCATGCAGAAATAAACACCAATTCATTTAAGAACCCAAAGCCAGACTTTACTAAATTTGATGGGAAAAATCCAAAGAATTGGATTCGTAAATGAAGGAAATTATTTTCCTATAATTCCATATTAGATTTGCAAAAGGTTAGTTATGCACCCATGTATTTAGAAGGAAAATTAGGTGTGTAGTTTCAAGATTTTTAATATGGTAAGAATAAAATTGATTCAGGTACGTTTGTGAGGGCCTTACTCACAAGATTCAAACCTACTGCACATGAGAATTTATGGTAACTTTTAACAATTTAAAGCAAATCACAATAGTCACGTAATACTAGGAGAGATTTGAAGATCTGAAAGTACAGATTGTAGACCATAGACTAACTAAGCAATATCTTATTTTTGATTTTTTTGGGTGGACTTAAAGAAAAAATTAGAAGTGGAGTTCATATGTTTTACCCCTCTACACTGTTGCATCTTATAAGCCTAGAAAAATTGCAAGAGACTGGTGTTGAAGCTGTGAGGAAAAGGTGTAAAAATTCACAACATGTGTTAATAGATGCTGGTAATGCACCAAAATTATGTACATCCAATAAGGAAGTGAGTACCACCACAAATGAAACCAAGAATACTAAAACAAATATTGTAACTATTGAGGGAATTTCTTATGCTCAAATGAAGGAAATGAGAGACAATGGACTATGTTATTATTGCAATGAACTGTTCAATCCTAGACATATGTTCAAAGAAAGAAAATTATTCATAATGAAAGCATAGGAAGAAGATGAGATTACTGAGATCAAGAATTTGAGAATTATTCTTAAGAGGAAGCAATGGGAGTAGAATACATTGAAATATCTCTTAATGCCCATTCTGGATGAGACTCTCATAACTCTATAAGGAAAAATGGTTTCGGCAAGAAGTTCCCTATAACCACATTAATTGATACTAGGACAACTCATAGCTTCCTCAGTCCTGAATCTACCATACAGATTGGATGTGCAGTGGAACAAACCCCTTTTCTAAGTGTAACTGGGGGATTTGTACAATGACTCAAGATGCCCTAATTTTTAGTGGACCATGCAGGCCATTCATACAAGATTGATCTAGGGCGTATACAAATTATAAGTTATGATAATATTTTGGTAATTGACTAGATGAAATGGTTCAATTCCATTATATTTGACTTCAAGACACCAAAGTTAACTTTTAAGATAAATGAAAAGAAAATAGTTCTAAAGGGACCCACTCAGGAACCCACACTACAATAGGTTAATTCAGGGTTTTTTTAAGAAGTTTTTAGAGAAAAACCACCGGGGGTTTAGTTTGTCATTTTTTCAGTAAAAATTGAGGAAGGTCCTTTAAAACCTAAGGTAACTCTTCCACCTTCAATTCAGTCTTTATTATTAATATATCATGATATCTTTCCTGAACCAAAAGGTATCCCCCCACCTAGAAGTCATGATCATCAAATTAACTTGAAAGAGGGAACTAATACCACTAATCAAAGGCCTTGTAGGGTTCCTAACGTCTGGAAAACTAATTGTTGATACCAAATTTAGTCTGCTGACGTGGACCAATTATGAGGAGACATGTGTCAATCTACATGGCACTCGCAAATATTTTTTGAACAACACCTTGACTCCGAGGAACTCAACCTCCCCGACTAACTCAGGCTCTCCGAGCAACAAGTGTTCTCCGAGGAACTCTATTGTACCGAGCAACTCATGAATACCAAGCTACTTAGGCGGTCCGAGCAGCTTAGGCGGTCCGAGTTGCATCTCGTACAGAGCATTCATATCCGGATAATCAAGAGGATGACTGCGTATTAAATTCTCATTATTATCACATAGACGCACACGCCTATTGGACAGCTATGTATTATTCTTTCATTTGTACCGCCTCAAGGCTATAAATACATTGTAACCTCCTCATTAGCAGGGGACTCGGAATTTCTTAGAAAACTCATTATCGAGAATACTGCAAACAGTCAGCAATAACACAAACAGTGGACGTAGGCCATTCTTTCAAGGCTAAACCACTTTAAAAATCTTTTTCCTTGTTTATTTTTATCTGTGATTAAAGAATTAGGTCAAATCTAGTTTCTTACATCAACAGATTGGCACCGTCTGTGGGACGACTATAATTATCATTTTTCAGCAAAACAATTCATCACCAATGGCTGATAATCCTAAATCCAGTAATCGAAACGCCGGAAACCCCCAAATCCATCCACTCCTCCAAATATCCAAGATTTGTCCGGAATAATGGCTAATCTAGCCCAAGGCCAAACCGCCATGCAAGAAACTATGCGATAACTCATACAAACTGTCCAAGGTGGAGTATCTATCCATTCAAGACAACGAAGCGTTCAAATAAATACCCGATTACCTTCTAGGCGAACGTTACTCCCAGAGGAATCTCGATCTAGACATGCCGATTCATATCGCACTGATAGATCTAATGATTTTTCTTATCAACCTGGCCAATATTTATCAGTACGAGCTACAGATACAGAACAAAACATCATTCTCTCTCCAGAAAGGACTAGTGCATTGGAGAGATTAAGTAGAGTCTCTCCCTTTGATCGTTTGGGTCCTAGGAGGAAAAAAGTCCCCCTTGGATGGTGTCGAGGAACTCTCAACGATCCTCTGCTTTAAAGGAAGGTTCTGCCCAATCCCGACCAGCTGCTCGTCGTGAAAGATACCAAGAGGCAAATTCAATATGATCAGTTTCTCAGACCAATAGGCCCGAGGAGGGAAATGATGTATGGAAGGGATCTATTCAGAGGTTGGAAAATAGACTAGGGGAAATGGCTAAGGCCAAAAATCCTCTACAAAGAACTTTTGTCCAAGGGACACCTTTTATCCAAGCAATTGTGGATTTTCCCACACCATCAAAGTTCAAAGCACTTGTTATGACTCCTAAATATGATGGAAAAACTGACCCTGTCCTTCATATAGAACAATACCAAGCTGTTGCCGATATCTATGCCGTACCAGACGAGATGAGATGCAGGGCATTCTCAGGAACTCTTACCGGATCTGCTCAAATATGGTACAATAATCTTCCTCGAGGGAAGATTTCAACTTTCTTTCAACTGGCCGAGCTCTTTATTGGAAATTTCTATTTTGGAGCAAAACCAGTTAAACGAGTAGCGCATTTATTAAGTGTTAGACAAAAAGCAGGTGAGAGCACCAGGGATTACATAACTCGTTTCAATAACGAGAAGCTCAAAGTTATTGATTACGAGGAAAAGACATCAATTATTGCTTTGATGAGTGGACTATTACCAAATAAATTGTACTGCACTTTGGCCAAAGATCCACCTAGGACCATGTCAGAATTAATGGCAAAAGCAGCCAAAATCATGAATGCCGAGGAAGCTATGGTTGCAAAGAATAGCATGGACACTAAGGAGACCAAAGTTGAGGCCGATAAGATTGAGAAGAAGGATCAGAAGAATAATGGTGGTAACAAGCAGTCAAAAGCAAAGCAAGCATTAGAACAGTTGAAGAAATTTGGAAACTATACTCCTTTGAAGGTAGATATAAACCACGTTCTGGAAGAGATCAAGAATAGCGAGGAGTTAAACTGGCCTGAAAAAATGAAGACAGATCCTGACAAGAGGGATAAATCCAAATATTGCGAGTTCCATAAGGATCATGGTCATACGACCAAAAACTGTATAGCTCTCCAGAATGAAATTGAAGAGCTCATCGGGCGAGGAAAATTAAACAAGTATGTGGATCGCCGAAATGGTGGAAAGAGCAACGACCGAGCAAGGCAGAGGTCTATATCTCCTCGACGAGCAAAAGAAGATAAGAAGAGAATTAATGAAGAAGACCTGGATGAAGATCAAGACGACCCCGACCTCCCCAAAAGACCAAAACAGCCAGAACGTGAGGTATTTTCAATTCATTTTGGATCATTTGATTGCAATGTTATTACTGGTGGAGATGCAGGAGGTGGAGACCTTACTGAAGAGAGGAAATCTTACCTCAACGAGGCTCAATCTTATTCATATATTAAAGGGATAAATCTAGCTGAAGATGATTGCCCGAGTAAGGTGAACAAAGATAAACTGGTCATCGGTTTCTCTAAGAATGACCTCGCAGGTGTGCTATATCCTCATGATGACCCATTGATGATCAAAATGAGGATGAAAGAAGTAGTGATTTTGCGAGTATTGGTGGATAATGGAAGCTCAGCAGATATTATGTTCTACACATGTTTTGATAGTTTGAACCTAAAGCTATCCCAGTTGGAGCCATATCATCGGCCCCTCCTCGATTTTACTGGCGAGAAATTTTTTCCACTTGGGACGATCAAGTTGGATATGTTCATCGGTACATGGCCTGCTTGTCGAACAGAAAGAGTGAGATTTTTCGTGATGGATAAAAATGTCCAATAAGCTTACAATATCATAATGGGAAGGGTAGGTTTGAAAATGTTCAAGGCAGTACCATCTACAGTACATCAATCTTTTAAATTCCCAACTAACTTTGGAGTAGGAGTGGTGAAGGGCGACCAAAAAGTAGCTCGGGAATGCTACTATTCATCTACCGAGCAAGAAGAGCGTGAAGAATCCAGAAAGAAGACTACTACTTATCAGGTTGATGAGATAGAAAACGTAGACATTGAGACTTTAGACCCAAAAGATGAGTCTCAGCTCGTTAAAGGCCAGGTCATAGAGGCTACTGAAAATATTGTTCTAGACGACGAGCATCCAGAACGAACAACTCAAATTGGTGCCTCACTAGATGTGTCAATAAAACAAGAGCTGATAGCATTTCTAAAAAGTAGAAAACAAACTTTTTCATGGAGCCACGAAGACATGTCATGAATAGACCCAAATTTCCTATGTCACGAGTTTAATGTGAATAAGGAAATCAAGCCAGTAAAGTAGAGAAGAAGAGTGTTCATTCCCGAAAATAATCAAGCTATACAAGAGGAAGTCAAGAAGCTCCAGAAAGCTTGCTTTATTGAAGATGTCAAATATCCAGACTGGTTAGCTAATGTGGTGATGGTGAAGAAGAAGAACAACAAGTGGAGGATGTGTGTAGACTTCACCGACCTCAATAAGGCATGCCCAAAGGATCATTTTCCTTTTCCCCGAATTGATCAATTGTTGGATGCTACCTCGGGGCACGAATTGCTGAGTTTTATGGATACTTACTATGGTTACAATCATATTAAGATGAAGCCTGAGGATAGGGAGAGTACCTCTTTTATTACCCCTAGGGGAACTTATTGTTAAAATGTTATGCCTTTTGGATTGAAAAATGCAGGTGCAACATATCAGCGGCTGATGAACAAGGTGTTTGCAGAACAAATCAGTTACAACATGGAAGTTTATGTTGATGATATGCTGACAAAGAGCAAGAAAGATGCTGATCATCTAATTGACTTAGGCCAGACCTTTGATCAACTAGATAAATATCAAATGAATTTGAACCCTACCAAATGCATATTCGGAGTACGAGAAGGCATTTTCCTCGGGTATATTGTCAAGCAACGAGGAATTGAGGCGAATCCTGACAAGATCAAAGCTCTATTGGGGCTGCAATCTTCGACGAAGAAGAAGGAAGTGCAGAGTCTCACAGGACGAGTTGCAGCATTTAATAGATTTGTATCACGAGCAACTGACAGATATCTACCATTCTTCAAAACACTCCGAAAGACTTTCGAGGGGAATGATGAATGCGAGAAGGCCTTTCATGAATTAAAGAAATACCTGGGAGCACCTCCATTGTTGTCCAGGCCAATGATGGGAGAAAGACTATACTTGTATCTGGCAGTCTCAGAAAATGCAGTAAGCTCGGCGTTGATAAGAGTGGAGGATGGAGTGCAAAAACCAATCTATTACACAAGCAAGGCTTTCCGAGGAGCAGATATCAGATGTCTAAGGCTGGAAAAGTTAGCACTGGCATTGATCGAAGCAAATAGAAGAATGAGGCCGTACTTCCAAGATCATACTATAATTGTGTATACAGACATGCCATTAAGGAAAGCTTTGCACAAACCAGAGAAATCAGAAAGATTGATGTATTGGGTTGTAGAGTTGGGTGAATACGACATAATTTATGAGCCTAGGTCGTCACTTAAGGGGCAAGCAGTGGCAGATTTTATTGCAGAATTCACCTATCTAGATACCTCCGAAGAGCAGAAGTTGGATAGCGACCAGCCTGTGGATGTTACAGGATCATTAAACTTAAACCCCGACCAACTTAAGTCGATAGACGAGCAAGATAATATGGTCGACAAGCAGCAAGAAGTGCTAAAGGAGGATATAAGGAAGCATCAAATATTTCACCGAGGAACTCTGTCTGTCCAAGAGTTTGATAATGAGATACCTGTGTGGAATTTATATGTAGATGGTTCTTCGTGCACTACAGGCAGTGGAGCAGGGATTGTTTTAAACAGCTCGGATTAAATCGATGTGGAGTATGCTCTGCGCTTTCAATTCAAGGCTTCTAATAATGAGGTTGAATACGAAGCTATGATTGTAGGTCTTAATTTAGCAAAAACCATGGGGGCAGATCATGTCATTGTATTCAGTGACTCACAGTTGATCTTAAATCAAATGCTGGGAATGTACGCAACAAATGGAGAATTGATGATCAAGTATTATGCGAAAGCAATGGAGATTGTATCGAGCTTTAACGCTGTGCAATTAATTAGAACACCAAGATTGGAGAATCTAAGAGCAGATGCTTTAGCTCGGTTAGCCTCATCCACACGCATCGAGCTACGAAGAATAATCCCAATAGAAATTTTGGCTAGCAGGAGCATCGACGAAGATCTGATGATGAACTTTATTACCCTTGTAAGGATATTTTTGTCCATTAACAATTTATATGTCGTATGCCGTTACACCGTTGAAGAAATTCAAGTTTCATACATTCATCAACGGATCCGAATATCAGAAGAAGAAGAGGAATCAAAGTCTGACAACCGGATCGGTCCGCCTGAAATAAAAGAACGGATCCGGTCAACCGAACCGATCCGCCTCAGACCGGACCGATCCGATTGCTGCAGATCCAGTATACCCCGGACCGCAAGCAAACCGATGAAGCAGGAATAAAAGAACCGATCCGGTCACAACCGAACCAATCCGCCTCCAAATAAAAGAACCGATCCGGTCAATCGGACCGATCCGCCTCAGATTCGGACCGGTCCGCCTGGGATAATCTTAAACAGATCGTGTTCAGATTGTGGTCAGATTTTTATGGTTCAAGTCCTCTTATTTAATCCCACTACGGGAAGTGGTTTTCTAAGACTTATTCACACGATTTCCAGAGTAAAGAAAGCCCTAAGTCTTCACCTATTTAGCATCTAGACTCTAGGTTTTTTATTCACACAATTGCCAATCACTTGTGAATCTTTTTGGTAAACCAAGAACGCAGTTTTGCTGTTCAAACCCTTGTGGAGAATCCGTTTCTCTTCTTCATTGCAGCCCTCCTGGAAAGGGATATTTTCAACCGCCGACTACAGAATCCGATACATGAGGGTAATTCTTAGTCACTTGTATTTTCATTGTAATCCGAAATTGTATAGCTACAATATTATAATGAAAATAAATGGTTTTACCCCTTTGGGGATTTTTTCCTCAATTGCATGTGTTTAAATGTTCTTGCTTAGATTATCATCTTATTCAATCACATACTGTTGCATGTTTAGGGTTTGTTTGGGTTAAAAGGGTTTAATATATAATTTGCTCATTTGAACGCAAGCACACACGTTCTCAAATTGGTATCAGAGCAGGTTACGCTAATCTATCGCGTATTCCTATTTTTCGCAAAATTTTTCTAAGATATCAATTTTCTGAAAAAAATGATTTTTGAAAAAGTGCGTGTTCAAATGGAGAAGTAATATAATAAAATGCCTGTTTTTGACGGGACAAATTATGCTTATTGGAAAGCCCGAATGAGGTCGGCTTTAAAATCCATTGATGAACGTGTCTGGATTTTGGTTGAACGGGGGTGGACTCCTCCCTCCGTGACTGTTGATAATGTGACTAACTTGAAACCTGACACTTCTTGGACTGATGAAGAATTTAAATGGTCATCTTTTAATTCTAAGGGTCTAAGTACTATTTCTGGGTCTGTCACACCTGATGAGTTCAAACGCATAATGACGTGCACCACGTCAAAAGAGGCATGGGATGTTTTACAACTCACCCATGAAGGAACTAATGCTGTGAAAAAATCTAAGTTGAAAAATTTGACAACTCAATTTGAAACCATCACCATGCATGAATCTGAATGCTTTGATGAATTTTATGCTAGACTTTCTGACATTGTGAATACTAGCTTTAATCTTGGTGAACATATTCCTAATGCTAGAGTTGTTAAAAATATTATTCGTTCTTTACCTAAGCATTTTATCCCTAAAGTCACTGTGCTAAATTCTATGGGTAATTTAAATACGCTAAAATTTGAAGAACTTGTAGGAGATTTGCAAACTTATGAAATTGATATGTTCCCTAAAACTGCTAAATCTAAAGATAAGGGAATTCTCTTAAAGCCCAAGAGAGAAGGAGTGAGGGGTCGTCTAGAAAAAGGGTAGAGTCGTCTAGAAAGAGAGAGACTGACACGTCAGATTCTGAGTGTGATTTTGACCTAGATGATTTGGATCTTTTTGCAAAAAATTTCAAAAGGATTCTCAAATTTAAGAAAAATGGCAATTTTAAAGATAAAAAGAAATTTGAGAAAAATAAGTTTGAAAAGAAAAATGAAAAAGACTCCAAAAATCTTCCTAAGAAAGAAAGTGAGAGATGTTTTGAGTGCGATGGTAGGGGTCATAGAGCCTTTGAGTGTGCCAATCGTCTGAATAGAGAGAAAGGGAAAGCTGTCCTTAATGCTACCCTTAGTGACGACAGTGAGGACGAGACGGTGGATTCAGGAGATGAGTCACCGCATAAGTGTAACTTCACCGAATTCATGGCCAGTCAAGTGAGCACTCATAGTTCTCTTCACGACGATGAAGATGATGCTTCATAGGGACACCTCGACAGTGAGATCGATGTGAGTGAGGGGGAGGATGACTCAAGTGAGAGCGAGAGTGATATTCAACGCGCCTACGCTGAGTTATATTCTGAGTCACTTAAAACTAAAAAACGTAACAAAGCGCTAGTTCTTAAGATCACCGGCTTAGAGGAAGATTTAAGAAAGGCGAGAGAAAGAGAGTCCTCCACCTTCACCACCCTGAGAGAGAGAGAATCTGCATGTGTAGAGAAAGAGATTCTGTTTAGAGAGAGAGAGAGTGTGTTTTAGAGAAAGAGAGAGGGGACTTGACTAAACAAGTGGCTAGTCTTACGAGTCAGCTCCATTCCTCCATGAAGACTCGGAAAAAACTTGAAGCCCTTGTTGCCCAGCTGACTCATGATCTTGAGAAAGCACGGGAAGTCAAGATACAAATCGAGGACAGATCTGGGAAGATGGGAAAGATGCTCCTCGGCCCCGATTTAGGTTTTAGTGATCGGTAAGGAATTGGATATGATGGTGCCTCCACGTCCCAAATTGCACCTGGACCAGTTCCTGAGTTTACTACGAATCCTTATGGCCGTCGTTAAAAACCTCGAAGGAGAGTTCGACCAAGAAAAGCAAACCAAGGTTCGCCTTTGACTGTGCTCTTTTGTACTTATTGCAAAAGAAAAGGCCACCTTAGGGAGTCTTGCTATAGCATAGGTCGGACATGACGTACTACTGCTCCACCACGTCATACTGATGAGTTTTCTAGTCTGAGAGAGCGAGTTGATTTCTTAGCTACCACGACCCAGAGTTTAATGGAAGAATTCCGACGGATGTCTTTGCCGTTTGTGAATGCTTCTCACATTCCAGCTAAAACCAACAACAACAAAGGCAAACAAAAGGTCATCTCTGCTTGGATACCTAAGAAAGATAAAAAGGCCTTTATTGTTCATGTTGCTCTCAAAGCACATAATACCTCTCAGTGGTATTTTGATAGTGGATTCTCCAGACACATGACAGGTGATGCCTCATTTTTTACGACTCTTGAGGACTATCAGGATGGCAGAGTCACCTTTGGAGATGGGAGCAAGTCTAGAATTATAGGACGTGGTACTGTCGAGTTACCTGGATTTCCTAAGCTAGAAAATGTTTTGTACGTCAAAGGTTAGAAAGCAAACCTTCTCAGCATTAGCCAGCTGTGCGACACTGACTTTGCAGTAAAGTTTGACCGGGACGCGTGTAAAGTCTACAATCAAGCTGGTAAACTTTTGATGCAAGGGGTGAGGACCGAGGATAATTGTTATGGGACTGAGCCCATGTCCTCACTTGTCTGCAACAGCGCCACGATCACTCCTATGGATCTGTGGCACCAACGTCTAGGTCACGTGAACGTTAGAGATCTCAATCGCTTAGCTAAAAAGGACCTAGTACGTGGCTTACCATCTCTTGTAAAGTCAACTTCGACCGTTTGTGGACCCTGTCAGTTGGGAAAACAAATTCGTAGTCCTCATAGGAAGTTGTACTCCATTACCACCTCTCGTGTTCTTGAGTTGATTCACATGGATCTTATGGGTTCCACTCGTACTGAGAGTCTCGGTGGTAAGAGGTACATCCTCGTGATGGTAGATGATTTCTCCAGGTACTCCATTGTAGGTTTTCTAAGAGAGAAATCTGATGCTGTAGATTTTTTAACGACCAAGTGCCGTGTCCTGCAAAATCAACACGGTGTCACTATTAATAGGATGCATAGTGACAATGGCACTGAATTCATAGAAGCAAAGGTAGACCTTTACTGTGATAGCCTCGGGATCAAACATGAGTTTTCTGCTGTGAGAACTCCTCGGCAAAATGGTATTGTTGAGAGAAATAATAGAACGATCCCAGATATGGCTAGATCTATGCTTCTAGGTCGTAAAGTTTCTAGGAGATTTTGGGTAGAGGTAGTGTCTACTGCATGCCACATGGTGAATAGGGTTTATTTGCGTCCACACACACTTCAGACTCCTTATGAGTTGTGGACTGGCAAGAAGCCCAACCTGGCATATTTCCGTATTTTTGGGAGTAAATGCTACATCCTACGGGATAGAGAGCAATTAGGAAAGTATGACTCCCGGAGCGACGAGGGAATATTTTTAAGATATTCATCGAATAGCAGAGCGTACCGGATGTTTAACCTGCAGAGCTCTAAGGTTATGGAATCAATAAACGTCACCGTGCAAGATGACGAACCTTCGACGGTTATTGATCCTAACCTTCCGTGTGAGGATGAGGATTGTTCTGACAGTGATTTGCCTTTTCCTCTCTCACACTCTGTGGACCCTACTTCTGCGCTAGAGGACACACCTGCTTGGGTTCGCAAGAGTCATGACCCTTCTGCCATTGTTGGAGATCCCACTCTAGGGGTCAAGACTCGTGCTCAGCTAGAGAACTTTGTTAGCCATCTTTGCTACACGTCCAAAGTCGATCCCAAGAATCATAAAGAAGCACTCAAGGATGAACACTGGATATCTGCTATGCAGGATGAGTTGCTTCAGTTTAAAAAGAATAATTTTTGGGAACTTGTCCCCCGACCTAGTGAGACTAATGTGATAGGTACCCGATGGATTTTTAAGAACAAAATGGATGAAAATGGTACCATAATCAGAAATAAGGCTAGGTTGGTCGCTCAAGGCTACACACAGATAGAGGGTGTAGACTTTGGGGAGACATTTACTCCTGTTGCGAGGCTTGAGTCCGTCCGTCTTCTGCTCGCCATCGCATGTCATCTGCGCTTCAAGGTATATCAGATGGATGTCAAGAGTGCCTTTCTGAATGGTATTCTACAGGAGGAGGTTTATGTGGAACAATCAAAAGGGTTTGAAGACCCTCAGCACCCAGAACACGTCTACTATCTGAGGAAAGACTTATATGGTTTGAAGTAAGCACCCCGTTCTTGGTACGAGAGGCTTACTTCCTATCTCTTAGCTCGTGGCGTCAAGAGAGGGGGAGTAGATATGACGTTGTTCTTCAGGAGAGATAACGGTGCTATTTTGGTTTCCCAGGTCTATGTGGACGACATAGTCTTTGGATCCACATGCTCCCAGCATGCTCACCACTTTGAGGAGGAGATGAAAAGTGAGTTTGAGATAAGAATGGTTGGTGAGCTTACATTCTTCCTTGGTCTCCAGGTTCGTCAGCTAGAGGATGGGATGTTCATCTCCCAATCCAAGTATACGAGAGACCTAGTGAAGAAATTTGGTTTAGACTCCGCTAAGCATGCACGTACACCTATGAGTACCACTACCAAGCTTAGTAAGGACACTTCAGGCAAGGACGTAGAGCAAACCTTATATCGGAGTATGATAGGTAGTCTTCTCTACTTGACTGCCAGTCGTCCCGACATCGCCTTTAGTGTTGGAGTCTGTGCGCGATATCAGGCGTCCCCGAAAGAGTCACATTTACTTGCTCTAAAGCATATTATTAAATACGTGAGTGGGACTCTCTCATACGGTATTTGGTATTCCTTTGATACCGATGACCGTTTGTCCGCCTATTCGGATGCCGATTGGGCCGGGGATGTAGATGGTTGTAGAAGCACTTCTGGTGGGTGTTTCTATTTTGGTTCTATTCTTGTCTCCTGGCTGATCAAGAAACAAAATTTCATCTCTTTGTCCACTGTAGAGGCTGAGTACATAGCCGCCGGGAGTTATTGCACACAACTCTTGTGGATGAAGCAAATATTGGAGGATTATGGGATTTCACAAGACACCATGATCATTTCTTGTGATAACACGAGCGCGATACACATATCCCGTAATCCCGTCCAGCATTCGCGCACAAAACACATCAGGATACGTGAGCACTTTATTCGTCAGTTAGTAGAAGAGAACACTGTATCCCTGAGTTTTGTTCCTACCGACCGTCAGTTAGCAGACATTTTCACGAAACCTTTAGATGCCCTTAGATTTGAGAGTCTTAGGAAGTCTTTGGGAATTTGCACAGTTGACTGAGGGGTTGGTCTTTGTCCAGAATAGGATGCTTCTTCATGTTCATATCATATGCCTCCTATTGCTAGTCTGTTTTATATGTACCATTGCTTAGTTGTACAGCTTTTATTTATTCTTTTTGCTGTTTATATTTCTTTTGAAAAAATACAAAAAGATTTTCCTTTAAGAAAAATTTTAAGAAAGGCACAAACAGATTTTATTTTGATAAAATTTTTGAAAAATCCAAAAAGATTTCTGTTTTTTGCTTCTTTTATGGATGAGCATTTAAGATAGCCAAGTCACAACTTCATTCCATTTATTCCTGTGACTGTTTGATAGAGATTTGAGAGGCTACATCATTTCATCCATGTGCTTTACTTAGTATGGAGTCTTTGAGATGTAATTAGTGATATCTTCCTACATGTTTGACTCCTATATCCTTTATTGCACACATGCACGGCTATATTTAATTATTGCACTTGTCTATCTCATTTGGCTTGAGTGTTTCCATCTCAATTCTGTCTATACAACTTATAATATGCGATAAAACTTGACAAGATTGGAATGCATGTAAAAACCGTTTTGGTGAGACTGTGTGTTTTTGTATAATGGGGAGGGGCTGCGAAAGGTAATCATCTATCCTTTGCGCAAAATCCACCGTAAAAAAAAAGGACCTAAAAATGGAGGAATTTTAATATCCGAGGTCCAAAGAGGTTAAAAGAGCCCGGAAAAATTTAAAGGCAATAAAAAGCAATTCATGCCAAATATGGGCCGCTTAGGTTTCACCATCAATTCTCCAAAGTTTGAGAATTTAGAATGCCTATATTCAAAATTATATCTGAGGGAGTTTGGTTGGAGAATCTTTAAACGGGTTTGCACTTCCTTGAAAGTCCTGAAAAAGTATAAAATCGATTTGGACGTTATTGGTGTGAAAATCACTTTGAGATTTGATTGAGTCAATATCTTATATTGTCATTATTTTACACCATAGGAAGCATTTGAGTTCATTCGCTAGGAATATCCAATATTCATCGTGCACATATGTCATGTTTGTATGCATTGATTTTCCTATCGAATTTGATCACACCACTTCATTTACGCTATCATCGTCTTGGTTGCTTTGTGTTCATTCATGGTGTGATTTTATCCTAGTGACACCCCGCACTTGCTTATTTGATTTATTTCTCTCATTTGTCTATTTGGGGACATCATAAAAAGGGGGAGAATGAATTATCTTATTATGGGGGAGATTTGAAAGTTTGAGTTTGCTCATAAATTGGTACATATGTTTATTTATCTCATTTCAAACTCGATATGTCACTTGGTATTTTGCTTTGTCTCATGTGTGTAGGTACTACATGGATTATCATTGGATTGCACACCCTGATGAGAAAAGCGTTGAGATTCCTGCAGAATTGAAGAGCAAACGCTGTAGTCTTATTCAATTGTATCTTTCCAGTTTTGGGTTCATGGAAGGGTAGATTTGTATAGGCATTTTTAGTTGTTTGATAATTCGGATGTTTGTTTTTATGTATGTACCGGCATAGACATAGGGGGAGATTTGTAAGGACATTTTTGTCCATTAACAATTTATATGTCGTACGCCGTTACACCGTTGAAGAAATTCAAGTTTCATACATTCATCAACGGATCCGAATATCAGAAGAAGAAAAGGAATCAAAGTCTGACAACCGGATCGGTCCGCCTGAAATAAAAGAACCGATCCGGTCAACCGGACCGGTCCGCTTCAGACCGGACCGATCCGATTGCTGCAGATCCAGTATACCCCGGACCGCAAGCAAACCGATGAAGCAGGAATAAAAGAACCGATCCGGTCATAACCGGACCGATCCGCCTCCGAATAAAAGAACCGATCCATTCAATCTGACCGATCCGCCTCAGATCCGGACCGGTCCGCCTGGGATAATCTTAAACAGATCGTGGTCAGATTTTTATGGTTCAAGTCCTCTTATTTAATCCCACTACGGGAAGTGGTTTTCTAAGACCTATTCACACGATTTCCAGAGTAAAGAAAGCCCTAAGTCTTCACCTATTGAGCATCTAGACTCTAGGTTTTTTATTCACACAATTGCCAATCACTTGTGAATCTTTTTGGTAACCCAAGAACGCAGTTTTGCTGTTCAAACCCTTATGAAGAAGCCTTTTCTCTTCTTCATTGCAGCCCTCTTGGAAAGGGATATTTCCAACCGCCGACTACAGAATCCGATACCTGAGGGTAATTCTTAGTCACTTGTATTTCCATTGTAATCCGAAATTGTATAGCTACAATATTATAATGAAAATAAATGGTTTTGCCCCTTTGGGGGATTTTTTCCTCAATTGCATGTGTTTGAATGTTCTTGCTTAGATTATCATCTTATTTAATCACATACTGTTGCATGTTTAGGGTTTGTTTGGGTTAAAAGGGTTTAATATATAATTTGCTCATTTGAACGCAAGCACACACGTTCTCAACCCTTGATTTAGGACCATCTTGGATGGATCCCATCAGGGCATATATTTAAGAAGGGGTTTTGCCAACTGATAAACTCACAGCCAAGAAACTGAAGTTTAAAGCTACTCGTTATGTATTGAATAATGGTATTCTATATAGACGAGGAATTATAGAAGGTTTGCAAAGATGTGTGCATCCCTCCGAGGTGAAAGACTTGATTGAAGAGGTCCATGAAGGGTCCTGTGGAGCCCATGTAGCAGGTCGGACGCTTTTGCAAAGAATAATGACGCAGGGATATTATTGGACGACGATGAGGGCTGATTGTATAGCCTATGCCAAAAAATGTGACAAATGTCAACGCTTCTCCTCTATCCAAAGAACTCCCCAAGCATTGTTAACACCCATAACATCCCCTTGGCCATTTGACATGTGGGGGATAGACTTGGTCGGGCCACTCCCAATGACAAGAAGAAGGTTCAAATACCTCGTCGTCGCTGTGGATTATTTTACTAAATGGGTAGAAGTTGAACCTCTTAGTGACATGACTTATGATAGGCTATATCAATTTATTGGGAAGAATATAATTTGTAGATATGGTCTTCCCCATGCATTCATTACTGATCATGGAACCCAATTTGACAACGAGGAGTTTGTTGTATATTGGCATCAGTCAAATATATTGAAAACCCACTCTGCACCAGGCCATCCCCAGACCAATGGACAAACTGAGGTGAAAAACAGAACGCTGCTGAATGGTTTGAAAAAAAGACTGGATGATGCGAAGGCAAATTGGATCAACGAGCTGCATTCTATGCTATGGGCTTATCGTACTACACCACGAGCAGCAACAGGAGAATCTCCATACATGCTGGCATTTGGAAGTGAAGCTGTTATACCTGCCGAGTTGGGCCTCCCCACACATATAGTGCTGAATTTCAATTCTCCTATCAGTGACTTGATGAGAAGATTAGACTTGGATATGCGCGAGGAAGTTAGAGAAGAAGAAGCAATCAGGAATGCTGCATATCAACAACAAACAGCTTTGTTTTACAACAAGAGGGTAAAAAAGTGTGATTTGAAGGAAGGAGACTACGTGCTAAAGAAAGTAATTCAAAAGAAAAATAAATTAGAAGCTAACTGGCATGGACCCTACAGAGTAACAGAAGTTGTTCGTCCAGGAACTTACAGGATTGAAACCTTGGAGGGGGAAGAATTTAAGAATGCATGGAATGCAGAACATCTACGCAAGTATTATCAGTAGTTGGGATTCATATGTAAATGAATTTTTCTTCAGTATGAATAAAGTGTTGAAGTTTTTATCCAATTATCTCCTTTTGATGAAATTTTTTCGGAGTATTAGTTCTACACACTACGCATCAAGTTCAGAATAAAAATCCACCAACTACGGTTGGTCGGTAAAATAACCCCCCCCCCCCAACTATGGTTGGTCGGTAAAATAAACCCCCCAACTACGATTGATCGGTCCACCAACTACGGTTGGTCGGTAAAATAAAAACCCCCAACTACGATTGGTCTTTCCACCAACTACGGTTGGTCGGTAAAATAAAACCTCCCAACTACGGTTGGTCGGTCCACCAACTACGGTTGGTAGGTAAAATAAACCACCCCAACTACAGTTGGTCGGTCCACCAACTACGGTTGGTCGGTAAAATAACCCCCCCAACTACGGTTGGTCGGTCCACCAACTACGATTAGTCGGTAAAATAAACCCCTCCAACTACGGTTGGTCGGTAAAATAAAACCCCCCAACTATGGTTGGTCGGTCCACCAACTACGGTTGGTCGGTAAAATAAAACCTCCCAACTACGGTTGGTCGGTCCACCAACTACGGTTGGTCGGTAAAATAAGCCCCCCCAACTACGATTGGTCGGTCCACCAACTACGGTTGGTCGGTAAAATAAGCCCCCCCAACTACGATTGGTCGGTCCACCAACTACGGTTGGTTGGTAAAATAAACCCCCCCAACTACGGTTGGTCGGTCCACCAACTACAGTTGGTCGGTAAAATAAAATCCACCAACTACGGTTGGTCGGGAATAAAAATCCACCAACTCCGATTGGTCGGAAATAATTTTTTAAGCAATATCATGGGATGAAAGTCATTTCGTGGCTTATAATTAAAAAGTGATTACTCACTATAATCAAAAAATAAAAAAGAATTTCTTTACTTATGGCATATCAAATTACGACCAACTCTAAGTTGGTTGGGAAACAAAATATCACCAACTCCGGTTGATCGTCAAATAATTATCACAAACTCAAAATGGTCAACAATAAATTTTCACCAACTCCCGTTGGTCGGCAATTTAAAATAACACAGTAAATTTTTGTTTTCTTACAAGATAAACATACACATTCATCAGAGAATAAAAAAGATATTTTATAAAGTAATGACAAAAGACAAATGATGTGAGAAATATATTTCATTACCAAAACTTTTCATTCAAATCGAGAAGGATTACATATGCTGTGGAAAGTAGAAATCATTACATAAAAATCCTATTCTATTGGCTTTTTCCCTTCTGCCTTTGAAATAGGCTCTACTCCAGTAGGAGGATCATCTAAGGCGTAAGGGGAATTTATGAAGTTCAGGTCTCTAAGCATCTTGACATTCATTACTGATGGTCGATCAAGTAAGTGCTCCGGGTGAGATATCTCAAAATTAGAATGAAGACTGTAGTCGCCGAGATACTTGGAGATTAAGCACTGAGGAATTTCCCGAGCAGGAATATAACTCATATCAAGTTTGAAGGGTGGCACGGGCAACTCGAGCAATCTAGGGTCATAGTAATCCCAGAGATAATGGCCCTGCTCCAACTTTAACACCCCCAGCGCATTCAGCCATCCTTGCTTGTAACCCTCGTTATTTGAATTCTGGATCCGATCATCGAGGTGATAAAGGGCTTCATTATATCCAGCCATCCAAAACTCTCTGTGCTGTTTGTAAAACTGATAGGTCAATGATAAGCACCCAAAACTGTACAATTTATACCCCGAATAGATGTATTTTAGTTGCTAATTCTCGACAATATGGGTCTTATGCGCGTAAATGTTTATCATGCAGGCTTAACTGTAGTTGCGGTGCCAAAAGCTACATTTCGAGGTCAATTACAGTTACATTGGAGCTAAATACCCTTGCCCCGTAACCTCATCCTACCCAAACCTAGCCTAAACTTGTCCCTAAACCGTCACCCAAGACCCGTGTGTGTTGGTTTGTTCCCTTTTTATTTTATTTTAATTTTTTAGATTTTTAGTTTGAGTCATTTTAATTTTAGGATTATTTTAGCATTTTTTAGGTTTTATTTCCTATTTTTATATTTTATTTCTATTTTTATTAATATAATTTTATTTTATTTTATTAAGTTTTTAGTTTTAGTTTTTATCTTATTTTATTTTACTAGGATTAGTTTTTAGGAATTCAGTTTTATTAGATTTTATTTTTTTTATTTATTAGGACTTTAGTTTTAAGTTTAATAGATTTACATTGTTATTTCTTTTTAGTTTTATTTTTATTGAGTCTTGATTTTAATTTTTAGTATAGAAATTTAATTTTTAGATTTTTAGTTTTTATAGTTTTATTTTATTAGTTAGATTTTATTTTTATTTTTAGTCTTATTATTTTTTGGTACAAATTTAACAACACACACACACACCTAAACTAACACCCTCACCCCCACTAACCTATCCTACACCCAACTCCCCATACCCTCATCCCCACCATACACCATACACACTCACACACCCTAACACCTACACCATCATCTTCTCCAACTCAACCTCTCTCCTCTAACATCCTAAAACCTCCATTAACACACCTTTCTCTCTACCACATATACCCACAACTACCTTCTCTCTCCTCCATAACTCTCACTACCACCTAAACCACCAACATCAAACCCATATATCATCATCTCCATTAACACCCACACAAACCACACTTCCACCTACCAATATCCTTCCGCCGAATCACCACCAGCCGGCGCCGGACCCGACCACCTGTTACCCCTTCAACCTCGCCAGAACCCGACTCCTCCTAGCCCCCTTCGATTCCGACCGGCGGCGCACCTAACCTTTCCCCTATCCCCCTTCGATTCCGACCGGTGGCGCACCTAACCTTTCCCCTACCCGATCACATCCTATACCTTTCCCGGCCAGCAGCCCTCCGGCGACCCTACTGCCGAGAACCACACCTCCCGGCGACGATGCCTCCGACCAACTCACCCCCCACTCCGGTGACTTTCAATCGCGACTGCAGTTACCCCTTAGTCCGACCCATTTTCAGTCAAACCCTTCTTCAACCAAGATTCATTACCCATTTCCCTTAAGTCACGATGTTACCACCTGCCATTACAAAAACCACTTATTCCCTTGAAACCAATTTCCCCAAATACCCTTAAAAAAAAACCCAACTACCTTTTTAACCCCAATACCCATTATACCCTCAAATCATATCAGATTTTATCCTCACCACCCTCACCCACATGACCTCACATCCCTCATGTGGACATCCTTATTTTACCAATTTAACCCCTTAGCAACAAATTCGTATAAAATAAGACCTCAAGGCCATTTGAAGAATCATCAAATAGATAGGATCAACAAGTAGAGAGAAAATTCTAGAGAGAGATAGTTTAGTTTAGAAAATAATTTTTTGTAAATAGTTTTTCATTTTTTATTTTTATATATTTGTGAGATTAAATATTGTTAGAGAATTAATTGAGCGGATAGTTGATTTCATATCATTTGGAAAATCAATTAAGAGGTGTATGCTTCAATTTCAAGGATTGGAGTTCAACTTAATCAAAGAGATTTGGTTTGATTGTTCTCTTCCCTTCTTTTATTATTTTATGCCTTTGAATATTAATTTGTCATGTTTCATATCATGTTAGGCTAAAACCCCTTTCAAGGGGTGGGGTGAAACCCTTATTTGATATTATTTTAGTTTAATTAGTTTGCTTACTTGAAATATCCCTTTGAATGTTAATTTTGATCCCTCACCCTTAGATTTACGCCTCGAGAGAGGGTAAATGATTTTCGAGAGAAAATCGAAATTCTAGTGATAATACCCATTTTAGATTCGAACTAGAGATAGGGGTTTCTTAAGTGGGGTATTATCATTTGAATTTCAACTCTAAATTTAATTTCTAAGATTGACATAAATTCTAATTGATCGATCCTAGCGAGTGATTAATTAAAAGGAGTGTTGATCTAATTTTCTAGAGTTGTGAGGTGTTAATTTTAATTTTCTAAAAGATTACTATTCTAATTACACTTGCAACGAGAGTTGGTTTGTAATTTTAATATTAATTTGGGAGAATTCAAATAATTGAATTAATTAATTAAAATAATTAAAATTTGTGGTGTAATTCCACTCCTTGATTGTTCTCACCATTATTTTCCTCACTTTATCTTTTATTTTAGTGTTAGACTTTATTTTTCATTTTAGTAAATTTCTAGTTAGTTATTTTCATTTAGTTTAGTTTAGTTTAGATCTCACCTCACCCTTTTGTTTTAATATTGAAAAAGCTAAAAAAATTAGAAAAAGTGAAAAAACACAAAAAGAAAATAAAAGGTGAATTACAATTGAATTTGTTCCATGTGCTTTACTCCCTAGAAAGTGGATTGATACCCTTACTTACCTCTACACTTTAGATTGTTATATTTGTGGGTATTTGAGGATTTTGACTAACTTGGCTTCAAACAACGATCAATACACACAAAAGTCAAGTTATCAAATGGCGCCATTTCTTTTTATCAAGTGGCGCCGTTGCCATTCTTGGGATTGTGAAGCTCGGAGCGGATTCAATTTTGTATTTCATTTATTTTTTGCACTTTGTTATTTTTAGTACCATTTTTTTAGAAGGATTGTATTAGGACATTATTATTTGTCTTGTATTGCGGTGCATAGAGACACCATTTATTTTTCATTTAAATTTGTAATAATTCAAGCCAAGCGTGATAGGGAAACCGGACAAGGTAGAGAGAGGGCGTCCAAGGCGAGGATTTAGAAGCCTCTCTACCTTGGGTCGGTAGGACTCCCGGGGACGACTGAGATAGGCGTGATCTCCCCCCGGTCGACTCAAATTTTTCGGCACCCCACGGCCTAAAAACCGTGGGAGGTATATTTCTTAAACCCTCGCGCCTCTCCTGTTAGCGAGTCAATTCTTTTGTGTGTACTTGTGTGCTCTTGTGTGATTTTATTCTCACATTTATTTTTTGAATGGTGTGATGAATTAAATTACTAAGACCTACACCCTCCCTTTCCGTTCGCTCTTTTCCCTGAACTTTTTGACTAGAGCCGCTGGGTCTTCTTGTTCGCTCACCAGGACAGTGATGAGGTTAGGTCGTAAGTCTGGATGGTTGCATCTTGCTTTCTTTCTTTGTATTTAAAGCAGTGCTCCTCGCCCATTGGAATGAAAGCTCCCTGCTCTATACTTTTTCATGTCCCACCACACTCTCGAGAAGGGATTTCATCACTCGAATCACTCGCTTACCATTGTGTGCTACCCTAGCCATCACTAAATTTAAAATCAATCAACTAGGTAGTCCACTGGGAGAAAATTTTACAAAGTCGATCACAAAGAATTCCGTGATTTTTTTATCGCCCGCGGACTTAATTAAAATTTGACTACCCTTTCACTAAATTTTGAAGATAAAAATTGGCTATGTTCTAGTTAGGAATTTTTCTTGACTTGTGTATGTGTCCTATTTCATTTGTCGGTAGTCGATTTTATTGAGTTCGTTCAAAATTCAAAGAGTCCACACTTTTCCCCACCTTTTCTTCCAAAAAAAAAAATTCAAAAAAATCCAAAAAAATCCAAAAATATTTTCTTCCATTATTTTTAGAAAAATCCAAAAATATTTTTCTTTCTTTAATTTTTAGAAAATCCCAAAAATATTTTCTTTCCTTTTGAAAAAATTTCAAAAAATCAAAAAAAAATTTCTCATCTCATGGCCGAAGAACGTCCTTTACGGGACTACTTTGGTCATTTTTCTTTGACACGTGACACGTGTGAGAGTGGTCCCGAGCGATCTCTTTATGATATTCTTCACGATTTCACCTCTCTCACGAGTGCCGTTGGTACTCTTGACCCATCTATGCACGCACCACCTATTCCATAACCCTTGGTGTCAAGTGTCACTGTGCCTCCTCCTTTGTTGTGCACCCACTGTTCTACTGCCGGTCACATGTCCCATGTGTGTCCATACTTGTCATATCCATACAAACCCACCATGGAACATGTGTATCCATATGACACTGTTTCGGAACCCACCTCGACCTACTACCCTGCTATACTTAATCCCGAGTTGTGTGAGTCCCCGAGCTATTCGTGGAGGCCTAATCACCCTTTCACGCAATACGTATCCCAACCCGATGTTGTGGATCCACACACGTTCCAACAGTTGTCATGGAAACCTTGTGCACCCACTCACGATCAGTTCCCTCACTACGCACCCCATACGCATCAACCATTTGTCCATTACGAAAGCGGTCCTTTCGTGTATGATGAACTTGGCCCCACCCCACCCACTTCCTTTGAGTATTCTCCGTATACTCATGATAGTAGAGCATTGTGTCCACCTCACCCACCTCCACCACCCATCATTCCACCAACACCTTCATCCACATCCACTCTCGAAACCCTCTTGCAAAAGTTCATACTTGAGCAAGAGCAAGCAATTCAAACTCAAGCTCTCCAAAGGCTTGAACAAAGGTTAAATGAATTGGTGTGTGCGCGAGAGTCGGATATTCCCATGACCCCACCCATCGTTGCCACCGAGTGTGACGATGATGTGTCCCCTTGTGACACAGAATTTGAGTGTGACCAACCCTACCACCCCGAGAATCTCGAAGTTGAGACCATTCCATGGTCCGGGTCCCAAGTCGACAATTGTGTTGACATACCTTTCATTAGTGAGCCTGATCCAATCCCACCCTGTCCATATGAACCCCACTTTGAGGTTCCCATTCACCTTTCCACTCCCGAAATATCCAAAAATATGCCTGAGCTTTTACCTTATGACCCAATCGCCTATGTCTCTGACATGACCATATCTTTTAGGTTAGCTCCGGCTACGAGTGCTCACCATTTTCCCGAGATAGAATCCGTGATAGTTCCTAACTATTCGGATCTGGATGATGTCCCACCATGCATGGCTCCCATTGAGCCCGATATTTCTATCGATTCCTCTATCTCCGATCTTGGTGCCTCTTTTTACCCACCCACCCCATTTACCGATGCTATTATTATGGAGAAGTTGATCACTCCATCTTTAGAAACCACACTCCCTTGTGAGTAATCCTTTACTCCTCCCAATGAGTGTGTGTCTCCCACGCTTGAGTTGGATCATCTTCCTCCACCGTTTATCCCACCCGATACACCATTTATCCCACCCGACCCACCCATTATACCTACCACCCCACCACCTGGTTTGGATCTTGATTTTGCACATTTCAAGTTTCCATTGACATTTTTAGATCCTCACCTAAAACCATCCACCTTCCACGAGAGTATAAGTGGTGACACTCTCCACTTCCGTGACACCGAGATTGTTCCTCCATGCACACCACTCTCTTGTGGTGTTGATTTTTCTTCTCAACAGCTCCCCGGTGTGTCACGGCGCGACCATTATCATCTCCCATTCATAGAACGGTAGTGTAATTTTTATGAGGCCCACCCCATCACTATTGCCAAACCATTTTGCCTCCCTCGCCAATTGGAGCACTATGCTTATAGGGCCCTTGTTGCCCTCACCTTTTGGCTCAATAAAGCTCGAGACCGATGCCTCTTCACCCTTACCTTAATACCCACCAACCCATGGTCCACCGATGCTTTGCATCGCGTAATGCACTTCGCCATACAAGTGCATTGACCACTTTAGCCTGTTTCCAGCAAGACTGACGCTTCAGTCTTGTTTGGGGGTGATTCTCATCACCCGATTCTTCTGCCGCCCTGCGCTTTCATAGATCCTATCTTTAGAGTGAGAATGGTTCGGTCTGGCTAAAGACATTAAACTTAGCGCTACCGGGAGGCAGCCCGCGTTTCTTGTACTAGTCTCATCCTGTTTGGGGGTGGTGTTTCACATCACCCTATGCTTTATCATGCTTATAGACTTGTACACATTTTTTCTCTTATCTTTTACTCAGGTTTATTCTTGGATTCACATTTCCACTTCATGAGCGGTTCATTCTGGTAATCTCTTTCCTACCTTATGCTCTCAATTTAGATAAGGATCACGCATTTCGAATCTCTCAGGAATCGTTCTCAGATAACAACAATCACATTCAATGGAGGCGAACACAGTCACATCACATGGGTTACGCACATACCTACGCTCTCATGATCAGCAGTCTTATTAACTTCCCAATAAGTCATTCTCTGACCTATGTCCTCGAGGTACCAACCTAAATCCGGGCACATAAAGATTAGATGGCCCTAAGCGAACGTAAACCTCCCGTGATAGCAAGTATGGTAGGTATGTCATACACATAAAATCATATACATATACTAAGCATGCACACATCTTAGTAATTACCATAATTTATTTGTGGTATACTTCTCATTCTTATACCAACTTATAATGTTACGCAATTCACATATCCCCGGTTAATACTAACATTTAAATCGTCAATTACTCTCACATCGTAATTAGTCACGTCCTAATCCACAATTTTCATTTGGTTCAAATCACACTTCTATGTTTTACTCCTCAATATATCCCAAATATCCCAACTATATCAATTAGTCATCAAGGGAATGTTATCTCTACAATTAAACCAGGTTACGGGACATTAGAAATCAAATCAGGCCAAAAAGGCCAATCTGTCAACTCGTTAGAAGTCTCGTTCGAACGAGGTCGTTCGAACGAGAGTTCGTTCGAACGAAGTGGGCATCTAACGAGATCTCGTTCGAACGAAAGGCATCGAGCTAACATCCAACGCGTTAGAAGCTCGTTCGAATGAGCTCGTTCGAACGACCTGGGCAGGCCTTCTAACGAGGTGACAGTTTCGAGCCCAGAATTCTCCTATCTCGTTTTTCCCAATTTTATTCATCTCTAATCTCATCTAAACATCATTCCAACAGTATTTCAAGGTTTCTAATCATTTATAAACATACTTAGGTCGTCTTTTAACATATATATGGGATCAAATCATCCTAAACCACATTTAATCATCAAATCTACCCAATTTTCCCCAAATCTCATGAACATGAACCCTAGAAATTTAGAGTTATCAATAACCATAATTAAATCCGTTTTTGTGTTATAAAAGATGTATTTCTATCAGAATAATCACCCAAACATGATTCTACATGCAATCTCCTTATCAAAATGTGAATTTCTAATTCCAATTCAATGGGTTTTTATCAATCTCCCAAAACAAAGCAATTTTATAAATTTCTAAGCATGGAAGAAACATTCACTTGAAATTAACGTAATTAAACCACTTGCCTTGGATTATTCTCTGAATTTGGTATTGAATTGATGAAGGTTGTTCTCTCTCCTTTTTCTCCCAAGGTTGAAGGTTGAAGATGAAGGTTAAGGTTTTCTCTTTTGGGAACCTCTCCTAACTTCTCATGAAACTCCCGTAGCCCATTAAGTCATTTAGTGTTGTTAGTGGGTTTAGTGGGTAAAGACTAAATCAGATTTTAACCTCTAATTTTCGTGGGTTTTAATTCCTAAAATTCTGAAATTACCAAACTACCCTTTTGGGTTGCCGGTATGGCCTAAAAATGCCCTGGGACCCAAACTAAACCCCCGGCTAGTGTTTTCTTACTATTTCGACCCTTTCGGACTCGTTGGCGCACTCAAAATGACCATACGGTTGATAAAAATAAAATTCACTTTTTAATTCAAATAATTACATTCCTGATGCGACTGTCACGTGCGTCCCAACTAAATTTTTCAAATTGCCGTATTTCAGCCTCACGACAATTTCAATATTTTCAATATTCATATATTGCCATATATACACATTATAATCAAATACCAACTCACATCTCGTTAGTAGTTTATCCGGATTAATTCTTAATTAATTCACATTTAATTTAATTAATCCCATAAATAAATATCCATAAAAGTACGGGGTATTACATATGCTTGATTCTTCACTATCGACTGGAATTATTGATTCTCCAAAGCTGCCTGTATTCTAGCTTCTTCAATAGTAACCTGAGCAGCTCTTTCTCATCCTCGAGAAGCTCTTGCTCGTCCGTGAGCAGATGTAGAGGGTCCAATCCTCTTTAAAGTTTCCAATTCGTCTCTCAAATTTGCATTTTTGACCTCCAAGAAAGAGAAACCTTCGTCATTGACAGGGACCAAGGCTCCCGAGGTAGATGCTGCAGATTTCAATTGGGATATCTCTCCTCGCAAGTTATTATTTTCCTGCTCTAGCAGTTTCGCGATCTGCCTATGCTCTTCAACCTCGGTCTTCAAGGTCCTCTCCTTAATATCATATGCAGCGATGAACTTATCATATCCTTTGTCAGAATTTAGTTGCTGATACTTTTTCTCATACCCCTGATGCAAAAAGGCAGAAGATTCCTTATATTATTGCTAAAGTTTCTCGATGATACCTCGGAGATCTTCAATCATCTCATAGTATGCCACATTATTGGCAACTGCACGGACGAGGAAGCACTTCAAATATTGATAGGCTTCGACTGCTCGTTCCGAAGTGTCTGGACCAAGGATGTCGATGATTTGAGCTTCATTCAAGTCAGCATGGCCAGCCTTGAGTAGTCATTGCGTTTTTTTATCAGTTCAGTATCGTGAGCTGACAAGAGCTCCATTCTAGCCATAAACTAGTAAAGAAAAGAGACAGAAAGAATCAATAAAGATGAAAACAGAGCAAGTAGAAGAAAAAGTCAATATGAACAGCCAAAATTTCGAATTTTATTATATCACAAAGAGAACTACAAAGCCCAAAATTACTTTTAACAAAAAAATAAAAAGAAAAGAGAAAGGTCCGAACAACTCTAAACCTTCTCCTTGCTTCCTAAGACTTCCTCGGGAGGCTTGGATGAAGAAGTAGGTTGCTCGGAGGGCAGAGAAAGCTGATCGGTAGACATGTTGGTTGGCTGGGGCTGCTCGTAGTGAAGTTCAACAGTTGAGACCTGATCCCTAATCATCATTGAAGACTCTTCAGAGGCAGCTTCGTCCTTTTCTTCTTATCCAGGAGAGGGAGGAGGACTATGAACATGGCGCTGAAAAAGTTCAAAACTCTCAGAGACCTTTAACTCCTGCAGAGCAGTAATCCATCTATCCCTGAAGTATTTGAGGCTAGCAAATTCCATCTGAAAGGACATGGCAGCTAGGCCTTTGTTCCAACCTTTGTCCCAGCCAGCGCTAAAGGACTTCTTAACATCAAGTTTTCTCTTTGCCTTCTCTGAGGAAATCCTCTAAGTATGAAGTTCCTCGGCAGACTTCATCTTCCCTTCTATCTCTTGCCTTTGAGGATCAACGTCACGAAGTCTAACAACTTCCTCTTCATTTTTCTTAAGCTTATTCTTAATCTCTTTAGTGTTCTTGAGATTCTCCTCAAGCTCATTATTTTTCTTCTCAAATTCTTTCAGTTTCCTCTCCAACTCCTGGGAGGCCTCTACAGCTCGGTCTTTTTCTTTCTCGATGGACTTGAGTCGTGTCTCCCAGGCCTCCTTATCTTCGTCATATTTCTGACGAGAATCCTTTAAGGACTGATTCAGTCCTACAAAATCTTCCTCCACACCTCCCGAGGAGCTCGAAGCTTTAATAGCTTCATCCTTTTTCAGAATAGTGTTGAAACGGGTTACCAGCTGGAAAAAGAAAATAATTGTAAGTCAGTGCAAGGACATAACATTGAAAAATGAAAGTTTAGATTAGTAATACTTACTGAGGCAATGTGTTGAGCTGCCAAGGTGGTAACCCTATCCCGAGAAAGAATGTCCTCAACACCTTGGATCTCGGGAATAATCCAAGACTTCACCGAGCTCATAGCAGAGCTTGGAGGAACAAAGGTGGGAATACCACCTTCAACATTTAAAGACTGAGAGACTGCTTCAACTGGTATCTCAAGAGAACTTTTATTTAACCTTCTCTTAGGAGCATGAACATTCTCAACTAAGGATGTTATCTTGGTCGGTGATATAACAATAACCTCGCTTGGAGGAGAAACAGCTACAACCTTGCTTAGAGCCACAGGGGCCTTCTTGACAATCTGCTTAGCAGCAGCAGGAGCGGATGCATCAATATTTCTCGTCCCTTCTTCTGGGATATTTGGCTTATTTTTCTTTGCCTCACCAGCAGTAGAGGAAGACTTATCAAAGAAGGAAGGAGCTCTTCTTATCTTCATTCTGTCACTCAGAGGAATATTTGATTCAGGGGAGGAACCTTCAGAAGCTGGTATTGGGTCGATATCACCTACCACTGGATGAGCAGTAAACGATGAAGTGTAGCTCTTGTACTGCAATAAGTACGAGGCTGATCTGATATGTTCGGCAGCAACAGTTTGGTGCAAACTCAGATAAGTTTCAAGTGTCTCAAATTGACATCAGTTTCTTTGAGGGATTTTCTTTTGCTGTTAACTGTAAATAAACAAAAAATTAAAATGTCAATGACTCATTTTATCAAACACAAAGAAAACATAATTTCAAAAATAAAATAAAAACAACCTATCCCATTGCCATAAGGGGGACACTTAGGACCCTGATATACATCATCTCCATTTAATGGAGCATGTTGCCAATTTTTCATAACAACTCCATGCTCGAAGTAATCCCTGTTGGCATCTGGGAGATTGACAACTAAAGCCCTATTTAAAAACCTAGTTTTTAAATAAAAAGTACTATCGCTAACAACCCATCTATAACAAAACATAATTTCTGGAATTCCTAAACGGGTTCCATGAATTTGATTTAACCTATAAACTCCATTAACTATTCTTCAAGTATTTGGCGCTATTTTTGCAGGAACAACATCAAAAAACTGACAGAACTCCAAACATAAAGGATTTGGAGGAAAAGAAAAGCCGCATTCGGCCACAAAGAGACTGGGGAACCAGTGTCCCTCAGCCAGACAAAAATAGTCAGAAGGTTCAGAAAGTTCTTCCAAAGTAACCATGAAGAAATAGAAAAATCAGAGAGAAACTTATCAAGTGACTCAACAAGGTAAACCATGATGAACAAAGAAAACAAAAGATAAGGAAGAAGATCTTACAGGAAAAGGGTGAATCAGTTGACAACGAACAATGGAAGAAATGAACGCACAAGATAGAGAAGAAGTGAAAAGGTTCTAAGATGCAGATTTGAAAAAGTAAAAGATGGTCGAGTTTTCTGAAGTTTTTAAATACTTTACCTCGAGAATAGAGAAAAACAGTGATTACCAAGATGGATGATTGCGTGTCCGACGGCTAAAAAGAAAAAAAGGGCACGAAAAATGAAGCAGTTATGGAAATTCAAAATACTTTAAAAGCCCGATACTATGTATTCAAAAAGGAGTTATAAACAACGAAAGTTTGTCTAAAATCCATAAAGTCTAGGCAGCAGAATGTTCCATACTTTTCTTCAACATCAAACTATGAAACATTGGGGGATTCTGTTGATACCAAATTTAGTTTGTTGACGTGGACAAATTATGAGGAGACATGTGTCAATCTACATGGCACTCGCAAACATTTTTTGAACAACACCTTGACTCCGAGGAACTCAACCTTCCCGACCAACTCAGGCTCTTCGAGCAACAAGTGTTCTCCGAGGAACTCTATTGTCCTGAGCAACTCATGAATACCGAGATACTTAGGCGGTCCGAGCTGCATCTCGTACAGAGCATTCATATCCGGATAATCAAGAGCATTACTGCGCATTAAATGATCATTATTATCACACAGACGCAGACGCTTATTGGACAGCTATGTATTATTCTTTTATTTATACCTCCTCAAGGCTATAAATACATTGTAACCTCCTCATTAGCAGGGTACTCGAAATTTCTTGGAAAACTCATTATCGAGAATTCTGTAAACAGTCAGTAATAACACAAACAGTGGACGTAGGCCATTCTTTCAAGGCTGAACCACTTTAAAAATCTTTTGTCTTGTTTATTTTTATCTGTGATTAAAGAATTAGGTCAAATCTAGTTTTTTACATCAACACTAATATTGAGAGACTAATTAATGTATGACTTGGGGATTATACAACCCAGTCGAAACCCTTTTTCATCTCCAATCCTTTTAGTCAAAAAGAAGGATGAGAGTTGGATATTCAGTGTGGCTTTCAGGAAGTTGAATGATGCTATAATAAAAGCTAAATTTCCCATTCCCACAATTGAAGAATTATCGAACGAGCTCCTGGGGCAAAGATCTTCTCTAAACTTGTCTTAGGGTCAAGATATCATCGAATTAGAATGAGGAAAGAAGATATTTAAAAAATAGTATTTAGAACTCATTATGGTCATTATGAATTCATCGTAATAACTTTGGACTTACAAATGCCCCCAATAACTTTTCAAGAACTTTATGAATGTTGTGTTTAAATCTTATTTAAGACAATTTATACTTGTTTTATTTTATGCTGGTGTTTAACAAAAGTCTAGAGGATCATCAAATTTATTTGGAGAAGGTGATTTCTAAGTTAAGACACATCAGCTATTTGCTAAACTAAGAAAATGTTATTTTGCTAAAAAAATCTATAGAGTTTCTCGGTAACATTATCACTAAGCAGGGGCATTATGCCAAAACTCAGAAATGGTTACAGCGGGGTGATCACGATCTAGTATTGTGACCAAGGTGATCACAGTTCAAAAGTGTGACCATGACCCAATCTATGACCCCATTTAGGGATAATTTATGCCCTTTGTTGGTCAAGATACAAAACTGTGACATTATTTGGAGAAGAAAATGGTTTTAAGTTGGTCATGTAATGGATCACGATCAGAAACAGTATCAATTAACATACGACTATGGCCCATGAGTGTGAAATATGGTCATAGTTCAAAATCATAACCTACCACCATGACAACTCTTGAATTAAAATGGTCGCATAAATGGTGTCACGGTTGGGGACGGTGACCCGTTACCAATATTTTTTGGGTCATGGTTCAGGGTTGTGACCATATCTATAACTTTTGAATCAATTTAAATGTTCTGTAGAAATTCAGATGTGAGGAAATCATGAATAGAATTCTAGCTTCCTTTAATATACTCAATATTAAAATAAAAAATGCTTAATATATATTGCCATCGAGCAAAAATTTGTTTAGAAGCAATATTTTGGACATCTTTTTCGAAAACATATTTTGCACTTTTACGATCAACTCTGACTAAAAAAATTGATTTAAAATGTCACTTTCAAATTTTGAAACATATAAAATAGTAGGTAAAATTTCATTTTTAATAGTACTATAATTACTTTGCGCTTTGTTCCAGACTCCAGAAATGAAAATGAACAATATGTATAGTAGATTGAGGATTTGTTTTTTGTTTATGAATACCTCCATAACAAATGTCATAGGCATCAGTTTCAATGATCTTGAAGGAAGTTGGTGTAGAAATACCAATTCAAGGTAAAGTTTTAACATGTTTTTTAACACTTCAGTCGATAGAAGTGTATTTTATATTCCAGGGAGACAGGTCCATAACCATTTTGAAAATGGTCACGGTTTAGTCAACGTGGTCAAGGTCCGGAACTATGACCCTAATTCAGGTATAAATAAAACTCGTTAGGGTTTTATTTTATTTCATAACTCATAACTCATTTCCCTATCTCTGCTCTCCCTCTCCCTCCCCCCCCCCCCCCACACACACACACCACTCCGACTATCACCACCACCGGTTATTAAAATCATCGGCCTCTCTTTCTTTCCACCACCACAGGTTATTCACTCTCTATCTCTCTTTGTATATATATATATATGGTGGGGGTATATGTATGGCTGTGTATTTTGTTTATGTATCTGTATATGTATCTATACTAATGTTTTTTATATGAATTTAACCCTAAAAATCTATTTAATTAGGGATTTCATATATTTAACCGTAAACATTTGTTTATGTATATGTTTGTGTATATGGATATAAACCTAAGAATTTGCAAAAAGTGTGAAACAAAATGTATTTGAAGTTAAAGGATTTTGTATGATGATAACAAAATTAATATATGATCGCACATCCCTAACTTCTCTCTAATATACTTGAGATTAAAACAAGCACTTAATACATTATGAGGAATGTTACTAGGAACATACCATTTATGCAACCATGAAAACATGCCCAAGCATTACAATGAAGATCCCAAGTAATAAAATCATCATCTTCCTTACCTTAATCCCAAGTAATACAATGAAGATTCAAAACATTACAAAAACCCTATAAAGTCCATCTCATAAGCATCATAAGCTTAACCCACAAAGATTAAACAATAACATCAAAGAGTAAAGCTATCTTTGGGATAGGCTTTGTTAATATCGGTGAAGTTTATGCAAACTCTCCACTTTTCATTACTCTTTTTGACAACCACTGGGTTAGATAGACACTTGGGGAATTAAACCTCTTTAATGGACATTGCCTCCAAAAGTTTCCCCATTTCTTCTTCCACACGCTTAGCCTTCTCTAGGGCAGTTCGACGCACCTTTTGTGTGATTACAGGGAATGTTGTGTCCATGTGAAATCGATGGCACATGACTTAAGGGTCAATATGAGGCATATTATGAGGTTGGAAATACTTCTTGATTCTCTTTGAGTAGAGAGATCAAATCTTCTTTTTCTTAATCGATAAGTGAGCTGGTGATCAGAAATATCTTTTTTGGGTGTGAGTCATCAAACATTACTTCTTATAATGGTTTCATGACTCTGTCTATCGAGGACACCCTTATTTCTTTTACCCCCAATCCTCCATACTTTAATTTCTACTTGGATGGAGTAGCTCCATCCTTGGTTGCCTCATCAGTGCCTGCTTTTTCCTTCTTCTTCTCTTGTTTAGGCTTTATAGAAGTGATAAAGCATTATCGAGCAATCACTTGGTTTCTTCTTATCTCCATTATCCCCCGATCAGTGATGCATTTGATCTTCTGGTGATAAGTGGAGGGGATAGTATTCATCAAAACCATCCTTGCCCGAGGATAGCATTTTATGGGGAATCAATTTCTACAACTAGGAATTCGATCAACTTCAACATATTTCCAGAATAAATTGGCAAAACCACTTTCCTAGTGGCATAGTCATCTTTCGGAAAAGACGATTAGAGGAATGGTCTATTCTATTAGATCTTCCATTTTGAGGTTGAGTTTCTTGAAAAGCTTCGGGTACATAACCTTTGAGGAGCTTCCCCGGTTTATTAGTAGCTTATTCACATCCCAGTTAGCAATTTTGAGGGTGATTACTAGCACATCATGATCTAGAGTTTTGGCAGGGTCAATCTAGAAGGCCTACATTATCGAAATGAATTTCTTCAATTCCATTCGAATAACATTGCCTTGGATGTGGTTCGCACTCGAAATACTATGGATGACTGAAAACTCATATCTCGTCATCATTTAAGATGTTGTCAGGCTTCTGTTCATTATCCACAACGGGCTTTGCACTCTCTTTTTTCATGTAGTCATTTTGGTGGCTAGACTGGGACAACTCTTCCAAATAAGACTTGAAAGCCTTAAAGTTCTTTATCGTGTGACCATGCTCCTCGTGATAGGCACATAAGGCGGTGTTCCTCTTTAATAGATATCCCATCATCTTCCTCATCCACTTGAGGAATTGATGATATTTTATCTTATTCAAGATCTTGTAGATGGGCTCTTTGAAAACTATGTTGATCGATTGGTAGGCCTTAGTTGGGTCCGCTATGTCAATTTTTCATATTTACCATTCTGTTTCTTTTCCCTACTGGGGGACATTATATTTTCCATTATTTTTAGTTGTCTTTGACTGATCATTGTTGTACGTAGTGCTAGGCACCACATATTCAACCTTGGCCTATTTCTCTGTCCTAGATATAAGATCATCAATAGTGTTGGCCTCCTTTTTGGTGAAGGAATGGTGCATCTTAAAGTTTCTTAGCAGACCAATTTGGAATGAGGCCACAACAACCTACTCGGAGCAATCCTCTACTTCATCATAAGTTTCCCATTATCGCCTAGAATATTCCTGTAAGTTTTCCTGGGGATTATTCCTCATAGTGAGGCGTGAGGAGTGAGTCCACCCTCTTCGGATGAGCATTGCTAGTGATGAACATGTCATTAAAAGCTTATGTGACCTTCTTAAAGCTGTTGATCAACTTGTGTAGGAGCTTTTCGAAACATATTTTGAAATATCCCCTAGACTAGAGGGGAATATGTAGCACATGAGTGTTTCATTATTACTCTAGAGAGTCATCATGTGACTGTACTAGCAAACATGATCGATAGGATCGGTCTTCCTGTAAGAGCAAAACTTTATAATTCCTCATAGCTTAGATATTTTAGTGCATTCCATTACAAACCAAACACTACATCTGCATATGCTTCCACGATTGTTTGAAAACATGTTTTTGATCGAGCATCATTTTCGAATTTTAAGCTATTGTAATCGTCAACAAAAATTTATGGAATATGGACTTTGTGGTTTTGATTATTTCTCAATCATATATATTCTGGGATGGTTGTTTACTCGAGGAAGTTTTTATAAAAATAATTATTCAAAATAATTTTTTTTTGTTTTAGTTTGTTGGAACTAGATTGCCATCTCATTAGACTAAGACTTGGTTCTCGTTCGAACAAGGTTGAATTTAATTGGAACAAAGTGCTAACTTAATTAGAGCGAAATCCTAACGAGCATTTAACGAGTGATCTCTATTAGACAGAACAAATCTCGTTGGAAGTTCATTGGAAACAATCTCGTTCGATCGAACTAAACTTTTCATTCAAACGAGATTGGATCTTAGTAGAACGAAAATTGGTTTTCGTTTGAACGAAGTTCAATTTTCGTTCAATGAGTTCGCCGTTTCAAAAAACTTATTTTTTATAAAAACAAATGATTCTTTTGGCTTGTTTTACACAATTCATTTGGCGAAAATCAATTGTTATACTTACACCAAAAGTTTTCTTTCTTTTATTTCATAGAAACAATTTTCTTTTCCAAATCATACATCCCTTAATATGATTTGTTGAGTTTTGCCAAACCCAATTTCCATACACTAAATAAAACCCTTGTAGAGAGTTCGCTACTACTAATTTATGGATTTTCCACTCTATAGCTCAAGAATAAAGGATTTTGGAATCCTGAGGCTGGTCAATTGACACTGAGGAGAGAGCTACTTTCTGTGGGTGGTGCTAGACTACATCACTCTCTCTAAATGATTTTAAGACCCTGTGCATCATACTTAGTTAATATCTAAGTAATTTATAAGTCATCGAGTCTGTCAAACTCTTTTACAGTGCTGAACTATCCAAAAAGTATTTTTCCTCAAATCTTCTTCTGTTTGGGTTGGTTTGATTGTGTGGTTTAGAATATATAATCTGTAATCTATCCTTCATGCATATTTAAATATAATCAGGATAAAATTTGGTTAAAAATTGGATCTTTGTGTCTGTAACCTAAGATACAAGTGATTCCATATAGCCCTTACATTTTCAAATTGGTATCAAAGCAGGTTACATTAATTTACTGTGTGATCTTTAAAGTGGGTGTATACGGATAATTTTTATAATCGGGTTCCTATTTTTTATTGGTCAAATTATGCATATTGGAAAGTTCAAATGAGTTCGACTTTGAAAGCTATTGACGATCGTTTCTGGCTTGTGTGTGAAAAAGGTTGGATACCACGCACTATGACTAATGCCGATATCAAAAGTCCTAAAACCATCACCACTTATAGGGATAATGAATTAAAATGGAGCAGTTTTAACTCCCACATCTTTATTTCTATTTCTATAGCTGTCACCCCTGACGAGCTCCACTGCATCTTGACGTGCACTACGTGTAAGGAAGTGTGGGATATCCTCCAACTCACTCACGAGGGTACCAATATTGTGAAAGCTTCTAAGATACAAAATCTCATCACACAGTTTGAAACTATCACTATCCTAAATTATTCGATATTATCCTCCTTTAAAATTTTGAGAAATCCATTTGAAAGGTATGAGGAGTGTGATAAATCTTTTCAAGAACTTAAAGCTTATCTGGGGTTCCCAATGCTCCTATCTCGGTCGTTCCAAGGGGAGAGATTATTCCTTTATCTAGTAGTGTCTGAATCGGCCATAAGTGCAGCTATCGTTTGAGATGATGAAGGAGTTTAGAAGTCTGTATACTTCAATATCAAGGCTCTTCAAGAGGCTGAACTAAAGTACCCAAGGATGGAAAAACTAGCATATGCGTTGATCTATGCCTCCAGAAAGATGAAGCCCTATTTCCAGGCCCATACCATGGTGGTGCTTACCAATACTCCATTGAGACAAGTCGTCCACAAACCTAAGAAATCGGGTAGGCTGATGGCTTGGTCAATTGAGTTAGGATAATTCGACATCATATATCAACCAAGGACCACAATCAAGGGACAGACATTACCTAATTTTTTAGTTAAGTTCACTTAGGCCAAGGTCGATGTTAAAGAAAATGAGATTGCAATATTTCTTGAGAAGACAACCCAAGGTCCGATCATGGCCGATAGAACGATAGCCGACCCCACTGAAAAAGATGTTTTATTCAGAAATGGGGCTATATATCAAGTCCTTTCACAGTCCATAGTACGATTTGGAATTTATTTGTGGACGGCTCCTCTTGCGAAAGTGGTAGCAGAGTAGGACTCATACTGTCAGCTCCAGGCGGGACTGATATTGAATATTCCCTGAGATTCAGTTTTAAGGCCTTAAACAATGAATCTGAGTATGAAGTTTTGTTGGCAGGCATGTCCTTATCCAAAGTGTTAAATTTCTACCATATAATTGTACACAGTGACTCTCAGCTAGTAGTTAACCAAATCCTAGGGATCTATGAAGCTAAAGAGGAAAAAATGACCAAGTATTTGGCAAGGGTGAAGAAGATCTTGACCAACTTCAAAGAAGTGAAGGTGAAAAGAGTACCTCGGTTTGAGAATAATCGGGCCGATTCATTAACTAAACTAGCCTCTAATACTAGAATAGTGATTAGAAGAACTATATCGATGGAAATCTTGTACAAGCCAAGTATTAATGAAGACGATAGTAGTCTGGAATTTTGCCTAAATTTAAATCTCTCAACATCATGGATGGATCCTCTTATTAAATATATCAGGGATGGTGAACTCCTAGATACAATGGTCGAGAGGAAGAAGTTATGATATAGAGTGACAAACTTCACCATTATAGGGGATGTCCTATACAAAAAGGGATTCTTACTCCCCTTACTCTGATGTGTTCACCCCACTTAAGTAGAATACATCTTGCGAGATGTACATGAGGTGTCATGATAAAGTCACATTAGGAGATGATCTCTGGAAAAAAGGATTATGAGTCAAGGCTACTGGTGGCCGACCCTCACCAAGGATGCAACCGACCATGTAAAGAAATGTGACAAGTGCTAGAGATATGCTTGCGCCACCCATCAGCCTCATCATACGTTATCATCCATCACAAACCCTTGGCCATTCGCAGTATAGGGAATCAACCTGGTGGGACCTTTACCCAAGGCTGCATGTAATTATAGGTATTTGATTATGGCAATCGACTACTTTTAAAAATGGGTGGAGGCTGGGGCCATAATTTCCATAACTGAGATAAAGACCTTCAAGTTCATTTGGAGGAATATCATTTGCAGATATAATCTACCCCACACTATGATTTCTAACAATGGAAAGCAGTTAAAAAAAAAGTCCTTAAAAGGCTATTATGAAAAGGTCGGCATCAGGTAGTTTTACTCAGCATTGGGCCGACCCTAAGCTAACGGCCAGACCGAGGTCACCAATAGGATAATATTATAGGAAATAAAGAAAAAGTTGGAAGATGTTAAGAGTCTTTGGACGGACGAGTTGCATGGAGTCCTGTGGGCCTACAAGACGATAGAGAGGACTCCTACAGGAGAAACACCCTTTATGTTTCCTTATGGTTCATAGGTGATAATCCCCATTAAATTTAACCTACCCAGTCATAGAGTCCATACTTACAACCCTGAAATCAACAATGAAGAAAGGAGGGTGGACTTGGACTTGATAGAAGAAAGAAGAGAAGACGCCGAGTTCAAACAAGCGACATATCAGCAAAGGACGGTCAAATTCTATAATAAGAGGGTCAGAGAAAAGACAATCGTTGTGGGGGATTTAGTGTTGAAAAAGGTTTGGCATAAGCTAAATAAGATGTATCTCAACTTGCATGACCCATACAAAGTCACCGAGGAGGTTGTCCTTGGGACCAATAGGCTATAGAACCTAGAGGGAGGGCCTTTCTCTAATCCATGGAACGCAAATTACTTAAATAAATATATCAGTGGGCCTGAATATCATTTATATACCATCCTCATTGTATACAGACTGCTTGTATTTACAAGATTTATGAATGAAAAGGAGCGCAAGTGATTCCTCATATCTTTTTGTCAAATTATTCAATGCATGGTTTAAATTGCTCTACGCTAAATAACATAATTATAATGAGAATTGGTATTGTCTCACTCTCAGTGATACGAAAAATCATGGAATATTCATCTCGTCCATGATATCTCAATAATACCGAGAGGGGGGAATGGTGTGACAACATTACTAAGGTGGTGAAAAACACAAAAATTCTATTAAAAATCATTTTATTATGGTTGTTTCAAACATTATTGACTTGGTGGTCTAAAATTTAGTCTCTCTTACGGCAAAAACGAGAGTTCATGAAGATACGAAACTCATCCATACACTTCCAAAAATGATGAGAGGGTACTTGTGATTAACATCATTAATTTGGTGGTCACTAATTAAAAATCAGTCATTAGTTACATAAACCCCACTAAGTGGTGAACTTTCTTAGCTGAGACAAGAGTAGACTTATGATTAATATCATTAATTTGGTGAGTCAAAAATCTCAATTATGGTAAAATTAGGAAAACATCATTCATTTGGTGACCTTTGACAAAACTCTCTTGGCTAGAAGAGACTGTATAAGGAGACGAGACTCATCCGTACACTCTCAAAAAAGACGAGAGGGGACTTATATCCACAACATCATTAATTTGGTGAATCAAAATCTGGAAACCATTTATTGTTTATATAAACGCCACTAAGTGGTGACCTCTCTTAGCTAAGACGAGAGTGAACTTGGGAATAAGATCATTAACTTGGTGGCCCTAAATTGAAAATTATTTGTTAGTTATACAAACACCACCAATTGGTGACCTCTCTTAGCTAAGACAAGCGTAGAATTGGTGAAAATAACTTAAATTCCAATATGGTTATACCAATGTTGTACAAATTACAAATCATGTACAAAATGGAAATGATAAGAAGAGAATTTTGTATTCATCAAAGTTTGTTACATCATATGGAAAATTAAATAAACCATTGTTCAAAATATATATTACAAACCAAAATCGAAGACGACATTGAAGATGTTCAAAAATTATTACAAGTGGAATGGGGCATGTGTCAGACCATAGGCGGTGACCCAATAGCTAGTATAAAGAAACTATGTCATCTCGGCTCGGTCAGTGATGACTTTTTCGGCAGCAAGGAGAGTTTTGGATTTATCTTTGTTTGGGTCACCTTTGGTAGTCTCTTCCCCGATCGGTTCTATTATCTCGACCCCAACATGTTTATCTTTCTGTGTAAGAGAAGCCACAGTAGCCTACACCTCGACCGAAGCAACATCGATGAGAAGATTTAAGAGGTCAAGGGCTTCGAAGTCCCTGGGCGCCAATGTTCCAACCTTTGGAAGTTTAAGGATGGACCAACGGTAAGGTGTCTTTACTCCCCTTTCAAGGTATTGAAAGACATACCCCGCAAACTCCTCGGAATCCTTGAAATTGGCCATCGCCTGCTCCTTAGTCGAGGCCTTAAATTTAGAAATGGCCTTCTCCATATCCTCTTCCAAGGACTTCTTCACTGTAACATCAATATTATCACTTGCTTATCGGCCTAGGCTTTAGGGCATTGTCGTGATCCGTTGTGAGCTTGGACAAAGCATCTTAGTGTTTTTGCTGAAGCACGGCCACGACCTTTTGATGATTCGCATCCTTAAAATTCAGATCTCTCCTCAGATCCTTCTAAGTCTTTTAGACATCCTTGCCCTTTTAGATTAAGAGGAGTTTATCCTCAACCCACTCACCGAGACGTGTAAAGGTGAGAAGGGACTGTAAAAACAACAAAGGAAATGGGTTAGTACGAGACAACACTTACACAAAAATTTGTAAAAAAGTTTGAGATAATTACTTGAGTTCCTAGTCGCGACTTCACAAATCTTAATGGAAGAAATTAAAAGGATTTCAATGACTTTTGAGAAGGATTCTAATGCTATCGATAAGGTCAAATAAAAGGTTACCTCCACTTGGGTACCAGAGTAAGACAAAAAATCCCTTATTATTCACGTTGCTCTTGAGGTTCAAGATACTTCCCAATGGTGTTTTGATAGTGGGTGCTCTAGGCACATGACTGGTGACAAGTTATTTTTTATCGAACTTGTGGATCACATGGAAGGAAAATTCACATTTAGATATGGGAGTAAGTCTAGCATCTTAGGATGTGGTTGTGTTGAGGTAAATGGATTTCCTAAGCTAGATAATGTGTTGTATGTATAAGGGTTGAAAGCAAACTTGATTAGCATAAGCCAACTTTACGACGTAAATTTTGCGATAAAGTTCGAGTGTAACGTATATGATTAATCTAGTGAACTATTACTACAAAAAGTGATAATCAAAAATAATTATTATGGTAACTTTCCTATATCCTCCTTAAGTGTGCAATAATGCCATGGCCTCCTCTATGGATCTTTAGTATCAATGAATAGGTCATGCGAACATTAAAGATCTTGAAAGATTACCTAGTTCGTGACTTACCATCACTTAGGAAATATACTTCCTCAATTTATGGTCATTTCCAACAAGGAAAATAAATTTGAAGTCCCCATCGAAAGTTAAATACCATTACCACCTCTCGTATGTTGGAGTTGATACATGGATCTCATGGGTCCTATATATATGGAGAGCATTGGTTGTAAGAGATACATTCTCGTGATGGTCATTGACTTTTCAAGATACTTTATTATAGGATTTCTTAGAGAAAAGTTTGATGTTGTTGAGTTCCTAACAACCAAGTATTGTGTCCTACAAAACCAACACGGTGTCATTTTAATCAAATGCATTGTGACAACGGAACTGAATTTAAAAAGTCAAAGTGGATAGCTATTTAATGGATTCGGCATCAAACAAGAGATTTTGGCCATTCGTACTCCTTAATAAAAAATTGTTGAGAGGAAGAATCCAACGATTTAAGAGATGGCTAAATCCATGCTTCTTGGGACAAATGTGCCTAGATGTTTTTGGGCCGAGGCAATTAATACCTCATGCCATATGGTGAATTGGGTATATCTTTTTCCACACACGTTACACATAACATATGAGTTATGGATAGGTAAAAAACTTAACCTATCATATTTTTGTGTCTTTAGGAGTCCTTGTAATATTTTGAGATATAAAGAGCACTTAGAAAAGCTCGACTCCCGAAGAAATAAGGGGATATTTTTAGGTTATTTATCATCGAGTAGGGATTATAAGATGTTTAACCTTGCAAGCTCTGAGGTTATGATGTTAATAAATATCACCAGTAGAGACTACGATCCACCAGCATTTGTTGATCCTAACCTCGAGTGTGAGATAGATCCACCCTTGGTGACGATCCCATTGTTACTCATACTACCCCGGTGGAGGCCACTCCTGATTTGGAGGATCTACCCTCTTAGGTTCGAAAGAGTCATGACCTTTATGCTATCCTTGGTGATCCCACACTAGGTGTCAAGACTCGCGCTAAACTTGAGAATGTGGTTAGCTACACTTCCTTATTCGATCCCAAGAATGTGAAAGAAGCACTCAAGGACGAGCTTTGGTTATTGGCTATGCAAGATGAGTTTATTTAGTTTGCAAGAACGATATTTAGGAGTTAGTCCCCCGACCTAGCAAGAAAAATTTGATTGATACAAAGTGGATTTACAAGAATAAGATGGATGATAATGGTACCATAGTTCGCAATAAGTCTAGGTTGTTCTCTCAAGGCTACACATAGATTGAGGGTGTAGACTTTGATGAGACATTCTCTATGTTGTTAGGCTTAAGTTTATTCGTGCCATCTACACTTCAAATTATATCAAATGGATGTCAAGAGTGCCTTCTTTAACAACATTCTACAGGAGGAAGTGAACATGAAACAACCAAAGGGGTTCGAAGACCCAAAGCACTCGATAAATTCCTTTTATATTAAAAAGGCCTTATATGGTTTGAATCAAGCATCTTGTTCTTGGTATGAGAGGCTCATTTCTTATCTCTTAGCTCATGGATTTAAGATAAGGCGAGTGGATAAGACGTTATTTGTAAAGAGAGAGATTGGTGCTATATTGGTTGCCCAAGTCTATGTGGATGACATAGTATTTAGATCCACGTGTTCCTAACATGCTCACACTTTTGAGAAGGAGGTGAAAAGAGAGTTTTAGATAGGCATGGTTGGTGAGCTTATCCATATATGCTAGAGACCTAGTGAAGAAGTTTGGTTTAGAATCCGCTAAGCACTAATGTACCCATATGAGTACATAGACCAAACTTAGCAAAGACATTTTAGGCAAGGACGTAGAGCAAACACTTTATAAGAGCATGATACGTAGTCTTTTCTACTTGACCGCTAGTCATCTTGACATTGCCTTTAGCATTGGAGTTTTCGTGCGATACCAAGCATCCTCGAAAGAGTCTCACTTGACCACTTGAACATATCATCAAATATATGAGTGGCAATATTTCCTCTGATATTTGGTATTAATTTGATACCAATGACCATTTGTCCACCTATTCGGATAGCGATTGGACCGGGGATGTTGATGGTTATAAGATAACCTCATGTGGGTGTTTTTACTTTGGGAGTGATCTTATCTCTTGGTTGAGGAAGAAGCAAAACTCCATTTCTTTGTCCACGATTAAAGGCCAAGTATATAGTAGCCGAGAGTTGTTGCACAAAATTCTTATCGATGAAGAAAATATTTGAAAATTATGGGATTTTCCAAGGCATAATGACTCTTTCGTGTGACAATACGAGTGCAATTTATATACCGAGTAATCTAGTACAACATTCTTGCATAAAGCATATTAGGATATGTGAGAATTTTATTCGTGATCTCATTGAGGAGAAACTCGTGTCCTTGAGCTTTGTGAGCACCGAGTGTCAATTAGCCAATATTTTTACCAAACCTTTGGATGCACTTAGATTCGATAATCTTAGGAAGTCATTCGGTATTTGTTTTGTTGATTGAGTACAGGAAATTTATCTAGTAAAGGGTGATTATCACGTTCATATCATTTGTCCTTACTGATATATTTCATTTCTATGCATTCTTATTGTTATAAATCCTAATGCTATTTGATATTTGTTTTTTGAAAAATAAAAAAAAATGATTTTTAAGAAAATCTTGAAAAATTCCAAAAAAATTGTATTTTAGATAAAAAAAATTAAAAAGACAAAAGGATTTTTGTATTTTCATTTTTCACCATATGTGAATGTGAATTTAAGACGTTCAAATCACCCTTAAATTCCATTAATGCATATGACTTTTTCATGGTGTTTTTAAACACTGCTTCGTTTCTTTAGTGTGCTTAATAATGTTTGGATAGCATTTCATTTTTCATTGATTACTTTTTCATGTTGGACTCTTTATCGCCTTTATTGCACACGTGCACGGACTTTGTGAACATTGTGCTTACTTGCATATGTTGAATACGGTGTTCTCATCTTAATGTTGTTTAATAATGAACCAAATGTAATTGAGATAAGTTGTGCTTGTAAGAACCATTGCCCAGATTTTTTTTCTCGAAAAATTTGATTATATGTTATGCAATGGAAAGAGGTTGCGAAAGAGTAAATTATCTTTGCGTTAAAAGCCACCGTTTGCCAAAACGATCCTAAAGGATTAGCGCCACATAAAAATAGATTTGTCAAGGCCCTTTATATTTTCATTAATGCTTCTCTACATATGAGCATTATGATATCTTCAAAATTTTGAGAGTGATTCTTATATATGTGAGATTTTGAGGGTGTTATAAAGTGAAAGATCAATGGTTTTGTACAACGGACTCTCGTGAGAAGCATTAAATAATTTGGAGTTATTGATTTGAGACGCATTTAAATTCATGGCATGTTGCATAAGTTGAGTCAATGTCACTTAAGTTCAATATTCTTACACCTGAGATTGAAATTGAGTTATTTTTTTAGAATTATCTCATTGGCTTCGTGCACCTATGTTATGAATACCTGTGTTGATTTGCCTATTAAAAATGTTCACACAATTACATTTCGCTTTCATGATTAGATCATTGTAGTGATATTCCATGATATTATGTATTTTGTACTTATATGTACCATTCATGCGTATACTTTCTATACTTGAAAAGTTTGCAAAATCTCAAAAATAGTTGGTAAGCCTTTCGAAAATTCATTGCATGTGGTTTATTGTTTATCCTTGTGATTTTATTTTTTTTGGATTCGGGTGATGCTATGATTCATGATTAGGTAAGCTTTGTCAATTATGAATAAAAGGGGGAGAACAAATTGAGGGGGAGTTTTTTTCTTTAAACTCGTACGCATCACGGTATTCTTTTATTTCATGTGCGTAGGTTTCTTCCGCTTTGATGATGATCTCATGGACTATACAAGATGAATAATTACATTTGAAGACTAAGTCTCGAATGTCATTCTGTTTTGGGTTTGGGAGGAAATTAGTAGAACATTGTCTTAGGGGTTTTACTGTAATTTGGTTTCATATCATATCAGTTTACACGAATTTATAATGTGATATTTAAATCGGACGTATATGGATAATTTGTGTCATAAGGATACTATTTTCGATGGGCCAAATTATGCATATTAGAAAGCTTGAATGAGGTCGGCTTTTAAAGCAAATGACGAGCGTGTCTAGCTTGTGCATGAAAGAGGGTGGACACCACCCACTATGACTAATGTCAATGTCATAAGTACTAAACCTGTCACCACTTGGATGGATGATTTATTAAAATGGAGCATTTTAACTCCCTCGACTTAAGTGTTATTTCTAGAGTCGTCACCCTTGAGGAGTTCCACTGCATCATGATGTGACCCACATCTAAGAAACCATGGGATATCCTCCAACTCACTCACGAGGGTACCAACGTTATGAAAGCTTCTAAGCTACACATTCTCACCACGCAGTTTGAAAATATCATCATGCCAGAATGTTTGATTAATTTTCTACTTGATTATACGATATTGTTAATTCTAGTTATAATTTGGGTGAGAGAATTCTTGAGAAGTGCATTGTGAAAACTATTTTAAGATCCCTTCCATCCCGTTATATCCCTAAGGTTAATGTCTTTAATTCGTTAGGAATTTCAGATACGCTTAGGTTAGGCATTTAGGCGTAGCATTTATGCTTGTCCCCGTGGAACGATCCATTACATGTAGGGGATGCTAAAAAAAAGAGTGTTTGTTCCTATTGGAGGCATGTGGCGTCCTTCTAATTGCAACGTCATAATTCGTAGGCATACACGACCCATGATACCTAAGTGGATCTCGGTAGCTCCATGCTCTCCATAATTTGTTCTTCTTGAGGACAATATTGTGAGTTAGGAGTATTGCAACTCCTTGTTGGGGTTTTATTTTTAAAACCATGTACGATGGTTACTTTTAAGTAAAGGTATGACATTTCTTTTTGAAATAAGAATCATGGTTATGAGAATAAATTATATTTGATTTAAATATATTGTAGACATGTCGATCAATAAAGCTCAGTAGGAATTTCGGTTAGTCAGCGTCAGGTTGATCACTAAGAGATCGGGATTTTGGTTCTAGTACTATTTAAACTTTACAACCTAGATGGGGAGTTGACATCCTATTGGAACGGTTTTGAAGCAATCCCAGTAGTTTATCTCAAGCTGTAGGAAATCGGTGTGATGGTTCGAGATCTTTTGTAATAGTTCAACAGAGGATTGTGATCGGTTGATCCCAAGAATGTGTTGAATGGGACCACCAGTAAGATTTGAGTCTAAGGGTTGTGTAGATTAGACTCAGTAAATGTCACGCCATTTGCAAAGGGTGCATACATTCTTAAGCCCGAGAATTATGAGGATTGGAATGCCTATATAGTTGTCACTTTGATTGCTATGGGGGTGATTCAATATTAAATTGAATCAAATGATCTCCGCATATTGGGTGACAATTATATGAGTAGGTTTGAGATCTTAATTCGAATGAATTCGCATCCAAGGGATACCATGGATTGTTATACCCTATTGATAGACTTATATATTTTATTTCCACCAAATAAAACCCGACTGGTGGATTATTTTATAATCATGGTAGAGTAGCAAATAAGTTAAGTCTGATAATCAAGAAAATTTATTAGATATTGGTTAAAATAGATTAAAAAGAAAATTAATTTTACCAAGAGGGTATCGAACACTTAATGCGGGGAAATATATTATGTACCATAATCAACTTTGTATATAAGACCTCATTTTATCCAAGTGATTTTTGAGATAATTAAATTGAAGTGCAGTCATAACTATTTAATGGAATTAATTATGATTAAGTAAAGAAAGGAAATAGATTACAATAATGGTAATTGGGTTCTATGAGTATTTATTTGAAGCCGATTTAATTATTTTTCTTGGGTCCCTAGTGTAGTCCATACACCGAAGTAGTTAAACCCAGACTCTCAAGAAACCAAGTTTAGCCCAAACCTACCTTTTGTACTTGTATATAAAGGTGTGGTAAGGGGTTTTAATAAACCATTATTAGTCATTAGGGTTTTAAAGGGATGAGAGAAAATACTATTTACGTTTTTGTAAAGGGGTCTAGAGAGAGACAACCATATCTCACTCATAAGGAATGGTTTTCATCTCAAAAGTTGCCCACACACCTACCTAGCTTTGGGGATGATCATACAGTAGAAGATCCAAACTTTATAGGAGGTTAAGAAAGTTTTATGGAGACTATGGATGGGCATAAATATCATCTTCATCATCAAATAATTTTTCCTCGTACGAATCACAAAAAAATTCTCTATGGCATTAATTCTTAAAACCTTAGGTTTAATTTTCACGCCTAGTTCTTATTTTCTTTTCAATCCATGATTAATAAAAGATCGTTAGTGCTGAAATTTTTTCACATTTTAAACATCAATCCCAAGTTATTTTTGCCAAAACTCCTGTTGGGTTGGACGTCAGACCTGACTCTAGGCATTGAGTGTTTATTGTGTTCGTCATGTCATCTGTTATTAAATGATGGGGGTGCGCTGCGTGGGTGAGACATGACTGCTCATTGGATCTAAGTAACTAAGAAAAAGAAACTCGTTCCCACAGACAACGCCAATTGTAGGGATAAAATCCTACTTAAAATGATTCCATGCAAATAAAGTTGAGCAATAAAGAAAAATTACACAACATAACACAATATATGCATGGTTCAACAATGCGCCTACGCCCATGGAGTGTTTCTCTCTTCTTATTAATCAATTTGTAATAATAAGAACTATATGCCCCTTTTCCCAGGGATGGAGGTCACATTTATAGATAATAGAAAGAGAATGAGTCGTGTAGGACTCTATAGTCATAAAATGCAGCTGGAATCTGACCGAGCAAATCTAGACCCAATATTTGTACTGATTGAATACTCATTTATACTTATCTTTAAGTTGTGATTGTCTATCAAAATATATGAATATGTCAGATCTTATATTCTTATCGAATAGTTCCTCCACAACGATATATGAGGGTCGTGAGATAGGCCATCTAACTATAATTATGTAGGCTATGTGATTGGTATATATATATATATATATATATATATATATATATATATATGTGTGTGTGTGTGTGTGTGTGTGTGTGTGATCTATCATAGTATGTGGGGGGTATGAGATAGACCAGTTAGTTATAATGATGTGGTTGTTTATATTTTTATCCTGATACGTACACCATGATATGTGCAAGGTCATATGGGAGGTAGGCTAACTATAATGGTCTAATTAAGTGAAAAATATTATTTATGAGATACGAAAGTGGAAATTTGTTAACATTCTATGATTAAATGTTTAACGATAATTAAAAGATTCTATTGTGATATTTACTTCATTTAGTACTTCTGATTGGGTTCACTCACGTGACTGGTATTCTTACGATGGACATAGCCTATTATTAAGGTGGACTAACATTTTAGGTATGGAGTGCGCTTATCTAGATCTAGGTGTGCAGGAGTAGAATTTGCAGTTGTATTACATGTACGATTCCACAGTTGTTTTGGGACTTTAATTTGAGTCTTTTTATAGTAATTTTTATATTAGAGGCTTGCATTATTTGATCTTATGGTTAATGGATTTTATTATCGTTTATTATTCTCATCATATACCATTGTTCGAAAAGTTTTACAGTGTCTCATACTTCAATCACATGCCAAAGAATGGTTTTTAATTATATAGAAATTTGTACATCTGAATATTTGGGCTTGATCAACCTAAATATCATAATATATGGGTTGTTACAATTGGTATCATAGCATGGTCCTAGGTCTCAAGGGATATAGGTTCGTTCTAATTTTTCGTATGTCGATCTTTGATACGTTTTGATGATTTTTACTCTATTTAAGATTTGATTCTGATATGTATTGTGCTCCTAACATTTTAGATGGATAATACTAGGAGGAGAGGAACCAAGGGATCCTAGAGGACTGGTGCGACTATGGTCCCACAATCATGGCTAGACAAGGTAATTTCTTATTGGGATCTGAGGAGTTAGCAGCAATTATTCGAGAGACCATAGTGGCCAGTATTGATATGGGAAGGAAAATGGGAAAATCCTTAAGGATTTAAAAGTAGTTAGTTCCCACATCAACTTGGGATAAAGTAAGGGAAAACCTTAATAAGGTAATTCTCCCACATTTGTAGGGGGTCTAACCTAATGGTGTCTCACCAATGGAAGAGATACATGGTGAGACACCTTAGGATGGTTGACTACATAGAGGTTCAAAAGAATATATTATCTACTTCTAAACTAACTAGTTTTGCTTTGTAGTGGTGAGAGAGTGTGATCACACCTGAAGATAGAGATAGTATGACTTATGGGAATTTTTGGTGAAATTTAATGAGAAGTATTTCTCACATGCTATTAGGTATGATAAGAAGAAATATTATCTCACTTTGGAGTAGGGTTCATGTAGTGTTTTTGAGTATGAGTGAGAGTTTACTAATCTATTTATGTTTACACCGGATGAGGTGAACACTGAAGAAGAAGAAGAAGAAGAAGAAGAAGAAGAAGAAGAAGAAGAAGAAGAAGAAGAAGAAGAAGAAGAAGAAGAAGAAGAAGAAGAAGAAGAAGAAGAAGAAGAAGAAGAATTGTTTCATTAATGGATTGACTTGATTTATTAAGTAGGTTGTGATGAGGAATCCAACTTATATCACATATGCTCAGGAGGTGGATGTCACTTTGATGCTTTTAGGATGATGTGAACCACGAGAAGAAAATAAAAAAAAAAGATAAAGCCGAGTGGTCAAGATAGGACCAAGATGGTAACGGGTAGTTTTATGATGTAGCATAAGGGTCTAAATGACCAGCATGGACAATAACCTCAGAATAAGCCTCGAGTAGGTCATGATCAATAGCAGACCCTCAAAAAGGGTGATAGGCTCCCATAAATTCCTCAAGGATAGGCTCAGGAACAACAACAGGGAGAGCGATCATTGGTTAGGCAGTTAGGTCATTTTAGAGGTGTTTGTTACTCATATTGAGAGATAGGACATTGAGCTATAACGTGTGTTAAGGCTTGGGGTCATTAGGGCCAAAGAGTTCCAGCACATGGAGCTATTGCATTGATTGTAGCCCATGTGGATCAGCTTTAAAGAGAGTTTAGACGTGGTTAGTTGAGTTTGTGTGGTGTGTTCTTCTATCTATCATTATGCTTTATGTATATATTTTATAGTACTTCATATTGTGATGTATGTGCAAGGTGGGATTTGGTGTATTGTTACCCCAAACAACCCGTACTATGTTAATCATATGTAAGCCTTATTTCTATTTCATGAATAGGTATGAGTGTGTCGACTCGAGTTATGTTTTGTTTGGTAGGCGTGAGTGAGCCAATAGTGATGATTAAATTTATGTTACTACGATTATTTTTAGTGAATTCTGAGGACATAATTCCTATTTGGTAGGCGGGAGTGAGCCAATAGTCATGATTAAATTTATGTTACTATGATTATTTTTTAGTTTAATTAAAATAGTGGGAATTGATAATTTTTTATAATTTGGTGAGTGGGAAATTAAACTAAATGAGTAAATTTTAATTTATATGAATTTATGCTAAATAAAATAAGAAAATGAATGTTTATATAATTAGGGTGTATTTTGTGGTTTAGGTAGAAATCCTAGGGGCATATAAGTAAGAATGCGGTGTGATATCGATTGCATGTTGATTCGCAAATTTCCAATTTAACACTTATTTAATTATATGCCAATTTTTAATCCAAACTAATCAAACCCTAACACATGCATCTAGATGTATAATCATGCCATCACAAAATTGTTAATTCGCAGATTTCAATAAAAAAAAACCTTTCGGATAAAACCTTTTATTTCACTATGAAAAGTAAATCGCAACTTACATACACAATGAAATCTGTAATGACTATTTCACAGAACACTCACATAGGTCTCAACCTAAAATCAGCAATGGATTGACCGCAGCAATCCCATAATCTTTAGCAAGTAACACCCTCAAGCACTCCCAATGATCGCATTCGTCGTCAACCAGCACCACCCATAAGAGGTACCAAGTCATCCGTAAAGATATCACTCCACAAAGAGAAACTTCAACAAAGTTGTATCTTGGTTCCAAAATAATTCACTATAGCTATTGGGATGATTTGTGAATTGAAAAATAAAGTTAAACCCTGAATGAGAAGACAAAAATTCTGCAATTTAAAAGTATTCGTAGTTTGAAACTCTCAGGTCTTGTAAAGCAAAAAGGACTCAAAACACTGCTATTTGATTTGAGTCGGCATTGTCGCTCGAATGACATCAAATGTCATTCGATCTAGGGATCGTGCGACCTATCAAACGAGGTAAGAATACCAAAACAGTGGCGTATTGTTTGATGAAATGGATCAAGCAACCTTCAAACGAGCTCTCGCGCGAGATGTTCTTTCGCTTGAAGATGACGTTTGAACGACTTTGTCATGACGTTTCAACGACATTGACATATCGTTTAAACGACATCAGTAAAAAATAATTTTTATTAAAACTCCACCTCAGGACTTAGAAAAAATATTTTTTCGAAAAAATGACGCCTCAGATGTTTAAAAAAAAATTTAGAAAAATATTGCAACACTTTAAATGAAACATTAAGGGACTTAAACACAACCTTAACAAAATCTTCCTCGTAGAGGCTAGTTTTTTTAAGAATGTTAATATTTGAATCCGTCTTGATGCATGAATGAGCTTGAACTTTTCTTCCACGACTGTAGCGGTATATGACATACTCTAATGTAAACCGGACTATGTAAAATATATCCTTACAAATCTCCCCCTATGTCTATGTCGTTACAAACTAAAAACATCTGAATTATAAAATCAAAATGTCCTATACAAATCTAATACCCTCCCATGAACCCAAAAGTAAAAAGGTACTAAAATTGCAAGTCTTTTAAACTTTCTTCAAAAATCTTCAACATCTTCAAATCTATTTGCTTTTCTTTGTCATCATCAGGGTGTGTAACTTGATCCTAAAAATATGTACCTACACACATAAGACAAGAAACAAATACCTTCTTGACGTCTCAAGTTTGAAATGAGATAGACATAAATCAAAACAAAGATCAAATCTCAAATATCCCCCATAATTTAAACTCCCCTATTAAATCATAATGCGTTCTCCCCCTTTTTATTTGTTCGAAATAGACAAGGAAAAGAATAAACAAAATAAGCAAGGAGTGTCACGATAAACATAGCAAATAAACTATGATCATTCAAGAATAAACTTGAAAGCATCCACCAATTATTTTTGCTTTTTCAAAAAATGCAAAAATAATTTACAAAATAAATCACACGCCATAAATTTACACGAAGATAACCAAATCATGGATACAGAATGAATGTGTGTGAACTAATTCAATAGGAAAATCAATGCAATCAAGCATAACATATGTGCACGATGAATGCGGATACTCCTAACAAATGAACTCAAAATTGTCCCTAGGTGTCAAAAATGTGAATTTATATGACACGACACATTAAAGTCAAGAATGATTTCCGTACCAATAACGTTTAAATCTATGTAATGCTTTTTCAAGACTTTGTCAGGACGTCCAAACCCGTTGATTAAATCCATCTAAACTTTCAGGCTTTTTTCAACATCTTTGGACCTTGGCTACTTTTTATAATGCCATATTTTTTTACGTCTGATTTAAACGGTGGCTTAATCGTAAAGGATATATGAGTACCTTCTGTAGCCCTTCCCCATTCACTCAAAAATTTAAACAAAGTCCTCATAGGCAACAATTCTTACATGCATTACTTTCGTTGTCAAGTTTTATCGCATTTGGTTCATTTTAAAGACTGGATTGAGATGGAAACACTTCGACCAAATTGTGATAGACAAGTACAATAATCAAAAAAATTCATGCAAATTTGCATTAAAGGAGATTAAGAGTCAAACATATAGAAAATAATCTCAAATTACATCTTAATGACTCTAAACATTAAGCAAAAAAATGAAATGATGATGCATATCAAGAAACTATCAAATAATCATATGAATATTGAATGATGTTATGACTTGATCATTCTAAATGTCCATTCATAAACGGTGTAAACTGAACACAAAAATCTCTATCTTTTTCCCAAAAAATTATCAAAATAAAATCTTTTTGTCTTTTTCAAAAAAAATTCTCAGAAAAATAGAAAATCTTTTTGTATTTTTTCCAAAAAATCTCAAAAACAAAAATCATTTTGCTTTTTTTGAAAAATATAGAAAATATGGAAAATATAAATACAAAAATGGTACACACTAGCAATAGGAATAAAATATCATCATGAAAATCACCCTATGCTAGCGAGCAAATCTAAACCTCAACTGTTAGGTGCAGTGGAGTTTTTCAAAGATGGTGATATCCTATGACAAATATCCATCAAATCATGTGAAGTTTTGACCAAAAATTTAACTTGCTCCCTAATATGTGCAAACTCTCTCATGTAATCCTCCGTAGCATCATGTTTGGGTGCATGTGTCGTAGCATGACGTGGCAATAAATTTGTACGACACATTACCCAACTTAAAACAAAATTACCTAAGGTGTCCTCTCTTCTTGCAATGCATGCAAACATACACGGGCCTAGGTACACCTTTCCTAGAACGTCTAGGATGCACTATCCTCTAAGGTATGGTATGCCTAGGTGGATTGGGTTAAGAGCCATAAGGATCAATAACAAACTCGAAACCGGTTCGGGTGTAACATGAGAAGTGGACGCAACCTCATGAACTATTCCTAATCTCTCAACATTACCCAAAGCGGGACCGAGGAGCATCTTTACTACCTTCTTAAATGTGTCCTCTAAAGTAACCTTTACCTCCCGGGCATGTTCAAGATCTCTCTCTAATTGTGACACACATGTTGTAGTTCACTCTTTCCCGACCTACGATGATCAAATGCTCACTCAAAGTAACCTTCACCTTCTCAAGTTGACTCACTGACGCCTCAAATCCCCTCAAAATATCTATCTCCCTCTCCAAATTTAACATTATTAAAACCTAATTCCTTATTCAACCTCTTCGTCTTTAAGGTCTCAATGTACAAATCTCTAAACACAATTTGGAACTCACTTTCACCCTCACTCTCACACGAAACACTCAAATCATCCCCGGGGTTCTCACGTCCACAAGTACCCTCATCATCATGGGACAAACTAGGTGTACTCACATGACTAGCTAAAAAGGCGACACACATTCCATGTGAAGATTCATCACCGGAATCCTTCACCTCTTCCTCACTATCGCTAAGAGTGGATGGCATGGCAATCTTCTTTCCCTTTTCTCTTTAGCCTAGTGGGACACTCAAACGCCTTATGCCCCTTTCCTTCACATTAAAAACATATCACCTCTTCCTATTTCTCTTTCTCACCGCTCTCTTTGGCCTCATCTTCTTTTTCTCAAAAAATCTTTTCTTGGAAGATTTTGCTTTAGAAAATTTGAGAAACTTTTTGAAATTTTTAGAAAGCATTGCCACATCATCAAAATCAAATTCACCCTTAGACTCGAACTCATAAACTTTCACTTTCTTTTTATTCTCTCTCTTGAACACATCCTCTATTTTTCTATACTGGGCTCTAAGTGTTATCCATTTATCCTTAGGCTTGACAGTGTCAGGAAACATGTCAATTTCATATGTCTAGAGGTCTCCTACTAGTTCTTCTAACTTAAGATTTCTCAGATTTTCCAAGGAATTCAACACATTGACTTTCGGGATAAAATGTTTAGGCCACGATCTCAAAATCTTTTTAACCACTCGCATCAGGTATGTGCTCACCAATATTGAAACTAGTGTTGATAATATTAGACAAACGTGCATAAAACGCATCAAAGCACTCAGATTTTTTTTAACTATATAATTTTATTTATAAATGAGAGAATATCCCACTTAAGTGGTAGAACAAACAGAAAGAACTACATTAAATATTCCTTATAAAAGGAAGAGAAGAAGCATCTATCACTATAGTTGATTTAACACTGTTGGGGAGCTCTAAACTTCTTCTAAAGGATGATAGGTATTTTGATGATTCACCATACTTTGCGAGAAGAGCTGCCACCTTGTTAGCTTCTAGAGCGCAGTAAGAAATTTGACATTGAAAATTGTGAATTAACTCTTGAAGATTTTTGAATGACTTTTTAATTTTCCAATGAATTGAATCTGAATTTGAGTGTAAGCTTATTAAATGCATTTGTTAAGAATGAAACTCTAAAGCCACATTAGACACTTTCTTCTCCAAACAAATCTTTAGACCATCAGAAATAGCTTGAAATATAGCATATAGAGGAACATCATGGATTATGAAATTTGAGGAAGCCCAAATCAGTCTACCATGAGCATCACAAATAACTGAACTAATGCCATTTGTCTTCTGAGTATCTGAGGTTGCTGCAACATTGATTTTGACCTGACCTGTCAAAGGTTTCTTCCATTGAATTACATTCTTCCAACAAGCATAAGTATTAGAAAGAGAGAAAACAATTCTAACTTCCTGATTAATTCCTTGAGTGAATTTTTTTAGAGGAGTACGCATTGTAAGCTTTGATGTCGATGCAACTACTTTATGAATGATTAGACCTGATTTTATCGGAGAGTTTCTAAAAAGATCCTTGTTCCTACTAAGCCAAATTTCCCACAATATAGTGATTGGAATTACTATAAATGGCCATTTGGATAATTTTGAGTGACCTGAGTGCAGCCACCATTGAATAATGGAACTGTGTAATGAAGAGCCTGAATTATGAATCCCCATAAGCTGATTAAAAAACTTCCATACTTGCTTAGCAACTGGACCAGATATAAATAAGTGATTAATTGATTCAGTATATGACTTACAACATTGGCACCTGGAAACCATCCTAATTCCCACTAATTGAACAAGAGTATCCACTGTAACTGCATTATTAAGAGCTCTCCATACAAGCACTAACATCTTTGGGGGTATATAGGGGTGCCACGTTGATTTAAAAGCTAGAGAGGATAATGTTGAAGCCTGACTTGGTCATAAGCAGATTTAAATGTAAACCTTCCATGAACTGTTAGGTTCCATATCAGCTCTTCATTAATAAAATTAGAACATGAGTCAATAACCTCCATTCCTTCTTGAATCCTTTTACAAGCCAATGAGACATTTTTGCAGCCCATATTAGGCTACTTTGCAGACATAAAAGTAGCCCAGAAGGTGTGACCTTTCTTAAAATTCCAAGTTAATCTTAAGTTGGATGCTTCCCTGACAGAATACAAGTTTCTGATATCAAGACCTCCCTCTTGTTTTGGCATACATATGGAATCCCAACTTAGCCAGTGAAATTTTTTACCAAAGGATTGGTTAACTCCCCAGAAAAAAGAACTAATAAGATTATTAATGGAATGAAAGATAAGATTGGGAGTATTTAAAGAAAAAAGAATGAATAAAGGGATAGATGAAAGAATAGATTGGATTAGGATAATTTTCCCCCCATTGAAAGAAACTTTGATTTACAACTATGAATTTTCGAGGCTATGAATTGAACTAGAGGTTCAAAAATATTGATTTCCTTCTAGTTCTTAAATAAAGGGTTGCCTAGATGTTTAAGAGGACCACTGGTGTAAACAAAACCTGTGATCTCTGAAATATTGGATTTTGTGGAATCCAATTTGGGACTTAAATATAAGCAGCTTTTCTCCTTGCTGATCTGTTGATCAGATTTAGATTCATAACCTTCTAATAACTTCATAATATTTTTAAGACTAATCTTAAATAATCACATCATCAGTATAGCTAAGGTGGCTTATGAGAGGACAACTTTTGGAGTGGTAAAAAGGCTTAATGGCTCCTATAGACATAAGGTGATTGAGACCTCTACTAAAAACATCAGCCATAATAATGAAAAGACTTGGGGAGATAGGGTCCCCTTGTCTAAGGCCCCTAGAAGGTTTGAAGAACCCCATAGATTGACCATTGATTATGATTGAGAACAAAAGAGAAAACATACATCTCTAAATCATATCTATAAAAGTCTCTGAGAGACCAAAGGCTTTTAAAGTTTTGATTATGATGTGCCAAGAAGCTCTATCATAGGCTTTAGCCAAATCTAACTTGATGATGACATTTCCTCCAATAATTTTCTTATCAATGAAATGGATCGTCTCTTGAGCCAATAGGATATTTTCAATAATGTTTCTACCTTGAACAATCGTCATTAGTTGGGAGAAATAATTAAAGGAATGATAGGACTCAATCTATTGGAAAGGATTTTAGAGATCATCTTGTAACAGAAGTTGGATAGGCTTATAGGTCTGAAGTCCTTATAGTGAATAGGCCTTTGAGATTTGGGAATAAGACAGATTTGGGTAGAGCTCCATGATTTGGGGATATCACAACCCAAGAAGAAAGATTGAATAGCATTAATGAGATCCTCTTTAATAATTTCCCAACAACAGACATAGAAGAACCTGTTGAAACCATTTGATCCAGCAGTGCTATTTTGATTCATCTTCTTAATAGCATCAAGAATTTATAACTCCTCAGGAATGGCTGATAGATTTGAGTTTTGCTCTTCTGTAATTAGCTTAGGAATGTACTTCAAATAATCTTTCTCTTCTTGATGACCTGCGGTAAATAAATTTTGAAAATAAGAGAAAAAATAGTTAGCAATAGATTTTTGATCTTCATTATCTCTGCCTTCCTCATCTTTGATTTGGAAGATTGGGAGGCTTCTCCTCTTCTACTGAACTTGGGCATGATAGAATTTTGAATTCCTTTCTCCATCTTTGATCCACTAACTTATAGACTTTTGATGCCAATAAATTTTTTCTTTGACTAATGCAGAATTAAGAGCAGCTCTCACTTTTGAACACTTTTCAAGTTGGACCCCACTATTATTACTTTCTAAGGCTAATTCTTCTTCCAGAAGTTGATCTTCTAAAGCCTGAATTTCCTTGAAAATATCTTTAAAACCCTCTTTGATCCACTTTTTTAAAGTTATTTTTAACCTCCTTAGCTTAAAGGCAAACTGCTCCATATGATTACCAGAAGCAGCCTCTTGCCAAGAATCCTTAACTACCTGATAAAATTTCCCATGTTGCTTCCACATATTCTGAAATTTAAAGCCTTTAATTGGGGATTCATTAGAACTTAGAATAGTCACCAAAAGAGGATTGTGATCAGAGCAATTTCTATTCAAGTGCTTTATAGAATAATGGGTGAATGTATTTAACCAATGGGCATTCATCAGACCTCTATCCAATCTCTTAAAAGTTAAAGCCCCATTTGTTTCTCTAAGCCAAGTAAACCTAGAGCCTTCAAATCCCATATCCTGTAAAGAACTGCTTGCAATACAATTATTGAAATCTACAGCACCATTAATATCAATAATCCTACCTCCTGGTTTCTCATCACTGTTAGAAACAATATTTAAGTCCCCTATGACAATCAAAGGAATATCAAAGAAAATTGTGGAACTATTGATAATAGCATCCTATAAGTAATTTCTTTCATTTTTGGAACATTTAGCATAAATCAGATTTACTCCTATAACATTTTTCAGTTTCGGATGATCCATTTTTAGAAGAAGATTTTGATTCCCATCCTCCAAAACTTCATTTGAGATACCATGTCTCTAAAAGCAGCAGATTTTGTTACAAACATCAAAAGAGCAGCCTTCAAAATTCAACAATCTTCTCATATTTTCTATTTTTGAACTATCTATCATAGGTTCCAAAATTCCCAAAAAAGACAAATTATGAAACTTACTTAACTTTTTCAACCTTCTTTTTGTAGACTTGTTCCCAATCCCTCTTGCATTCCACAGTAGGGCATTGATCATTGAGAAGGTGTTGTGGTAACTTTTCTGGAAGCCTTAAATACTGATCTTGTGACCCTCCTTTTTGGGAAGAGTTTACTTTTCTAGCTATTCCTAATTTTCTTCAACACTTTAACCTTCTTAAATTAAGTCTTAGGAGTAATAAGAGGAATGTTCTGATTCTTTTTCTCAATAGCCCTTTGGTAATCATTTAATTTTACAGAAAGCATTTCTAAAAAATTAATCAGGTCTGCAATATCTTAGTCCTTTTTAGATACAGCTGGATCATTATCTAAATTTTACCCCTTGTCATCGATTTTCTTGTTATCTCCCAAATTGACATTTTTTGAATCAAAGTTATAAAATTTCTCCACCTGCTCTTGATTCCTATTCCTCAAGTTTACCATCTCCTCTATGTTAATCACTTTATCTTCTAACCTATTTTGTAACAACTTAATTGGTTCTTCTTTTGATTCTTCTTCTGAGTCTGAAATCCATTCTCCATCTTCTTTTTTATCCCCTTCATGGTTAGCTTTCATGTCTATCTGTTGAGTAGCTATATTTTTTGGTATCTTTTCTTCTGATAACTCATGCTTCCTTTGTAAACTTGAAGTATTCTTTATTTGCTGCTCTGTATTAATCAACTCCATCATATTACTTATTGAACCTTCTTGAAGTAACCTAACCTCCTTCCTTGAATCTAGGACAATCTTTTCTGGTTTTATGATTCTAAAGACCTGGTTTGATCCAATAACAGTAAGTTTCTTCAGAGTGTTATTTTATTGTTCCGTCACTTCTTTACCTTTTAATTTTTTCACATTTACCTTTACAAGACATTTTCTCTCATGATGACCAACTTTTTTGTAGTGATTACAGTAATGAGGAAGATTCTCCACTTCAATAGGCTGCCAAAAACCAAAATCACCTTGACCAATCCAAACTCTATTTGGAATTGACTTCATAAGGTCCAATTCAACACATACACGGGCAACACTTGGTCTATTCACAGAGGCTATAGAGTTATCTAACTTTAGAGGAATACCAACTGCTTGTGTTATTGAGAACAAGGGTTCTTTTACAAAAAGATGGACTGGGAGATGGGGAAAATTTATCCACATAGGGACAATTGGACTTTCTTGATCAGGTCTGAATTATGGGCTCCATTTGAAAGTTCTCATAGGACTCTTGCCTATATACCATTGTTCCTTAATCCACAATCTCATAAAGTCATCTTCACAACTAACTCTAATGAGAATATGCTTTTGATCAATGAAGCCTATATTGAACACTATTTTGAGACCAAATGATTCAAAAAAAATATCGAATGAAATCTATAGGAGGTTTCCCATGTGAGAACTTACCAATAATCGCATACTTGTAAGGAGAGGCTAACTGATTAACTTCATGATTCGAAAAGAGAACTGCAGGTTCCCCCTTATATTTGGTTAAAGGCTTAATTTTGATTGCATGAGAAAATGATGATCCTTTTAAAACATCTACGAATGATTTTTTCCAGGGATGAGTGGGATCAGGAGGTTTGGGATTTGAAGTGATTGGTGTAGGGGATGAAGAGATTGCAATGAAACCCTAATTAGGGTTTAGGACGGCTTGAGAGAGAGAGAGAGAGAGAGAGAGAGTATTAATGGAAATGTTCAAAGCACTCAGATTCAAGCATGGTAATCGCTTCAAATTGAGTAGTTAAATTTTGCAATTTAGATTCTTTTACTGCACTCGTGCCTTCATGGGTAAGTTGTAAAACATCCCAAGCTTCTGTTGACGTGGTGCATGTCATGATACATCAGAACTCATCAAGGGTGACGGCTCCAGAAATTTCACATAGCCCGCGAGAATTAAAAGTGCTCCATATAAACTCATCCTTAGTTTAGTCAGTCACGGGATTAAGATTAGTGGCATTATTAGCGGTGACAGTGGGAGGAGTCAACCCTCTTTCACAAGCAACCCAAACATGTTCATCGATTGCTTTTAAAAGAGATTTCATACGGGATTTCCAATAGGAATAATTAGACCCGTCAAAAATAGGCAACCGATTATATAAGTTTTCATTCGAAAACATTGCGAAAAAATTTCAAAATCAGGTATTTTTAAAAAGATCAATATCACAAAAATTTTGCGAAAAACTAAGATCACTCAATAAATTAGAGAAACCCTCTTTGATGCCAATTTGAGAATGCGGTGTGATATCGATTGTACGTTGATTCGCGAATTTCCAATTTAACACTTATTTAATTCGATGCCAATTTTTAATCCAAAGTAATTAATCCTAACTCATGCATTTAGGTGTATAATCATGCCATCACAAAATTGCTAATTCGCAGATTTTAGGAAAAAACTCCTTTCGGGTAAAACCTTTTATTTCACTATGAAAAGTAAATCGCAACTTACATATATAATGAAATATGCAATGATTATTTCACAAAACACTCACATAGGTATCAACCTAGAATCAGTAATGGATTGATCGCAGCAAAATCATAATCTTCAGCAAGTAACACCCTCAAGCACCCCCAATGACCGTAGTCGTCGATAGTCGGCTCCTCCCTTAAGAGCTACCAAGTCAGTCGTAGAGATATCACTTCATAAAGAAAAACTTCAACAAAGTTGTATTTTGGGTTCCAAAACAATTCACTTAAGCGATTCGGATGATTTGTGAATTGAAAAACAAAGTTAAAAACCCCTAAATAAGAAGATAAAAATTCTGCAGTTTGCAGTTTTTGTAGTTTGAAACTCTCAGGTCTTCTGAAGCAAAAAGGACTCAAAACACTGCCATTTAAGAAAAATTGAGTCGGCGTTGTCGCTTGAACGAGAAAGCCATGTCGCTCGAACGACATCTAGTGTCGTTCAATCCAGGGATCGCGCAACCTGCCAAACGAGGTAAGAATACCAAAATAATAGCATGTCATTTGATGAAATGAATCAAACGACCTTCAAACAAGTTATCGCGCGAGATGATATATCGCTTGAAGATGGAATTTGAACAACTTTGACCTGTCATTTGAACAACATTGACAAGTCGTTTGAACGATATCGGTGAAAAATAATTTTTATTAAAACTCCGCCTCGGGACTTAGAAAAAATATTTTGAAGAAAAATGACACCTCAAATGTTTAAAACACATTTTTGAAATATATCCCAACACTTTAAATGAAACAAAAGTGACTTAAACACAACCTTACCAAAATCTATCTCGCAAAGGCTTGTGTGTCGAAGAATGTTGATATTCGGATCCGTCTTGATGCATGACTGAGCTTGAACTTTTCTTCGACGGCTGTAGAAGTACACTACGTCTCTAATGTAAATCGGACTATGTAAAACATGTCCTTACAAGAGGTCTTTAGAGAAATTTTGGGCACCTAGTTATGGTTTTTATAATACCCCGTACTTTTCTGAATAATTAAATTACATGAGTGGGTGTAATTTAATAATTTGAGAATTTAAAGTACATAAGATGGACTGATTATATTTCATGTTGCAGGTGAAATAAAAATGACACGTGATATTATTTTATGCGGAAAACACGTGGAGATGCATTGGGTCAAAACCTAAATGTTTATAAGTGACTCGGATGGAGATTTCAAGTGCACGATTAGTCTTGAAAGAGCCAAGATAGTCAAAATAGGGTGCCGGGTCTAGTTTTTGGGTTTCGAGGACGTTTTCGATCAGTAGGGACTCGCATTTGTGTATACGAGTCAATTTTGAGTTTAATAAGGGATAAACCCTCATTTCTCTCATTTAAGTCGTGAGAAAGAGAGAAAGAAGGAAGAGGATAAAGGAAGAAGAAAAGAGGAGCTCGGGCTAACTCTGGCGGATTCCTAGCACGAGGTCGTCGAATTTATTTAACCAGGCAAGTGTTTAACTTGCTTTAACTATTAAGTGTGCTTATTTTTTATATCATAATTGGTGAGAAATTTATGAAATTTTGGCTTGGGATTCTTGAATTAAAATGGGTTTTTAGAAGATAATTTCATAAGAAATTGATAAGATAATAATCCTACATGGAATCTAAGCTAAAATCCATGTTAATGATATAATCTTTGGTGAAAAAATTAGAAGAAATAAAAATGGTGGGTTTAATGGAATTAGGGTTTAATTATTATATCAATTGATGAATCCCAAGAATAACTTGGTGTGTTGGATAAATGATAGTATGTAGATGTTATTAATGTGATTGGGTGATTTTAGAATCCATAGAATTTGGGTTGGATGAGTATAAGAGTGAATTTCGTCAAAAGCAGAAATCAGGACCGACTAGACCGATCCATTTTTATTCGTAATCGGGTTAGTCCGGTGACTGGACCGGTTCATTTTTCTTAGAAACCGGTTTGGTTCGATTTTGTCAGAAAATCTGAAAAATTTTCTTGGCCTAAAAAGGGTTGGAGACAAATTCCTTCTGGAGATAAATTTTAGGGGATCCTAAAGAGAGTGTGGGGACCTCTAAAAGAGTAATTGGGTGATGTATAACTCTCGGGTAAGTGGGAAATTTTCGGGGTTTAAATTTAGGAATGTTTAGGACAAACAACATTCGAGGAATTATTCGGCGGTTTCGTACATATATTTATGCGTGTAGAATATATATATATGCCGATTATATATATATATATATATATATATATATGCCGAATATGTATGAGTAAATCCTCAGGTGCGAGTAGGATGATACAAGAATACTAGCCATAGTGATAAGCTACTATTTGGGAAGAATGAGTGTGAGAATTACATCCTAAGTGAGTGTATACTTAAAAAGTATTGCAAATTGGTATATTCGAGATTATAAGTTAATGCCATGAGAAATAAGAATTTATAGCCGAATTTGAATATATATACATATATGTGGTATACGATTATGAATATATCTGTGTGTAAATGATACATTTATGTGAAGAATACCCCTCTGGTGATATCATGGGAAGTTGCGCGATGTGGGTGTATCCCCTGGCTTGAGGAGAAGGGAGAGTATTGTCCTCAGGTCATAGTCATCCAGATATTATACAGTGTGATTTTTTTTATCAGGGGTGAGACGTGGTGGGTATGTTTCGTTCTCATTTTCGGTGAGGAACTATGACTGCTTCCCATACGTTGTCATTTAGTTTTCACCAAGTCGGTATGATAGTTCAAGCGCTGGTACCCAAGATGATAATGTGAGTGATTCCCTGGAAGGTGATATCATTCTTGAGACTGCATCCATTGAGTTATAGCTTTGAGGGATGGTAATTTTACTTATATAGCGTGTGATATATAAGTATTGATATACTTGATGTGTATAGTATATTATATATATATATATATATATATATATGGACAAAGATAAATAAATGTGAGTTAATTTCTGATATCCGAGAGTATAAAATCTGGAATGTAAAATGTAAAATATGTATATAAAAGTAAGAATATTATATACGAAATAATAACCCTAAAATGAGAGTGGGGTAATAACTAGTGAACGTTATTTAAAATGAAAGGTTATATGAGAAGCGAGAAATTATATGGTATAAGCTTGGGCAGACGCTTAGAATATTTTAGATACGTGGGATACTTGATAATGTATGGACTTGGGAGTTTTCGAGGTGCTAGTTAGGCTGGGTGGCTAACTGGGGTGTTTTAAAATACTTGTGTTAGGTGTGCACTGTTAGATGAGAAGTGAGGGTCATCTCATGTGAGTGCGACATCAATTTAAATATGAAGAGTATCATATTTTACATATTTAAGTAAATTAAGCACTTGCTAAAATATTTTCAAAAACCTCAGGCTCTGACCCGTATCTATTTTCTTTTTCTTCTTCTTTGTATACTTTTTAGGAGTCCAGGCATAGGGACGCCTGGATGGCTATTCCTTCAAGTCAGACGTTGCTGCTGCAGCTGTGGATATTGGCAGGAAATTGTATAGACGCTTATCTCCTTGTCATCTAGATGGGAGGTACTATTGTAATAATCGGTCATGTTTCCCAAATGATGTCATTTATTTTATTTATAGCGATTTTATTTTACGCGCACTCGTCATGGTTGTATATATGTTTACCGAGAGTTATCGGTTATTTATTTATTCCATTTGTTGATTATATTTCTGTGTAAATGGTTTTAATTGTGCTTTTAGTTTAAAAAGATTAGAAATTTTCAAATTTGACGCCAGGCCTAATAGGTGATTAGTAATTAAATTGGTGTTTCGACACTGATGATGAGAACGAAACCACATAAGCTTCCTATTTAATTTGATATAGAAATGATCACCCAGTATTTTATTAGGCAGTGGTATTAGAGCATCAGGTTCTAGAGTTCTTAGGAATCTGTGCAGACGTGCAACTCTTTCAGCATTGCCTTTTATTTGATGTAGAGCCCTATGTTTAGGATTGTTGATTTCTATGGTGAGATTTCGTTCTCCTGCTATAGTGTATAATATTAGTGAATCATGCGTATGGGTGTGTTTGTGTGATGAACCACGAAAGGAAGTCAGATGAGAGGCGTTGGGAGATAGCAGCAGGAAGGGATCAGTTGAAGTTGTAAATTTTTTATGGATAATGACTATAGTCGAGGTCACCCCTATTATTTCTCAGGAAGATAGGGCTATAAGGACTGCAAAGGTGCAGTGTATATCTTCAAGTACCGCTATAGACAGAAGTGGTTCCAAACTAGACTCACTCGATGTGGTTAGAATGGGAAAGAGTCAGAGGGGTCTTTAAAGAGGACCCCCCGTTGGAATGTTTGTGAATGCGGAGATTGTGTGTGTAGACAATGGACGTGAGATATCCAGAGGCTTTGGCTTATAGCAGGGTGTGGCATACCCGAAAGTGAATATTGGGGTAAAAAAATTCTTGGCTCGTAAGAACAGTGTTGTAGTGGTGGAAGTAAATCACCACATTTGAGAAGTGAAATATAATACAATGGAAGGGTCCTAGGTACGGTTTGACCACAAGTTCCTTCATATTTTGTCCAGAAGGAGATGTGAACAGTATTCTGAACTCATCACAAGAAGGGCCAGATAAAGGTTCATTTGTGAAAAATGAATTTCATACCGAATGAAGTAGGTACAATGGAGAAGAAAATTATTAAATGGGTAATGGGCTCGTGAGAGGATTTGCCAGCACTTAAAGGAAATTCTACTTGGATAATTGATACAGATGGTGGAAATATCGCATTTTGTTAGTAGAGATGTTAACGCTTCTCTGTGAAGGGAGCTAAAAGAATTGAAAGATTTAATCAGAGAAAAAGACTGGATGTAACGATGATAATGAAACTCCATAGGGGGAGACCCATCAGGGGATCCAGGTGAATGATTCAGATAGCTAAATTCCTATCGAGTGACGATGGATTCAGTTGGGACTGGTAAGACCACATGCATTGATTTTTCCCAAAGTGAGTAATGGAATAAGAGTATGGTGCCTAGTGGAAACGAGCCTATTATATCCGGGAACCATTTAAGCAGCCAAGATGATTGGAAATATATATATATATATATATATATATATATATATATGAGTTTTATTCTCAGGTGAATGTGGTATGTTTTCTATGACCCGAGCAAGTCACAGTATTTGGATTAGCGCTAGATTCACGTGTGAGACGAGTTTAGTGACTATATCGATAACATTATTATATGTATGTATTTCCCGTTGTTTAGAGAGTGTAGACAATGAGTATATTTTTATTGAGATTACTCATTTTGGTGATGTGTTTTAGTGAGAGTATATATTGATTTAAACACACTATTAGACCTAGGTCCTAGACCGACATATCTCAATAACCGACAGAGCTGCATAGTAATGTATCGGGAGGGTTCCTTATTTGGATTTCTCTTTACGAGACCTCCCATGCACGAAAGCAGCAAATGTCGGGGGCTGAGAGATGTTAGACCCTAGAAAATTTTGGATTATTTTTCTTAATATAATTAAATGGATAAATTTATTGGGATTTAGTGTGTCCCTTTAGCGAAATGAAACTTATATTGTAAATGAGAAGAATTTGAATTTACATTATGGAATAGGGTTGAGCCTATCTATATATGTATATACGTTATGATATATGGTGTAGCAGTGTATGTTGTCTGATAATATTTGATCCCAATGAGTAGGGACGTTAATATATGTGATTCAGGGTATGTTGGATTTTATCGAGCAGAGAGACATAGCTCGTGATTTATTTGCGCTAAGAAAATAGTAATAGTAAAACTGTTGTGATATACGTGGTTTTGGGGAACAAATAGTAGACGGGTATACTATTGTGTCAAGATACATGAGTTTGAGGGTACGTTTTATGGTCTGAAGGCTTAACGGATTTCGATATTCCAACAATGCTAAGTAGTAGTGTATCGGGGGAGTTCCTTATTTGGATTTTGCTTTGCAAGACATCCCATGCATGAAACTTAGCGCATCGTTGGAAGTGGGGAGATGTTTGGTCTTTAGTCCACGAGTCTGGTACCTCGGTTATTATACGAATATCTAGTTATAACTGTGAGTTCAATGTTAAATTCTAATAGAAGGCCAGTGGAGCCGGTAGTGCCATGAGAGAGCGCTGAAATTTTTTCTTCTTTTTATCGAAAGTGGAAGGGTAGAACTATGTTAGTGAGAATTAAAATTTGGATTTATGGGGTGGTTTATAATACCCAAGTATGGTAGTCACGCTGTGAATACGAGGGTATTAGGATTTTATGTATTACGTGTGAAACGTATGCGATGTTTACATTTATATGTGCGGATTATAGGGTGTATGGATTCCCTGGTTAGCTGATTTTAAAATAGTCCGAGATTAGAGGACGTGGGAATAAATGTGTGAAATGTAGGCCTATGGGGAAGTTATAAATAAGCTAGAATTGTATGAGGGATTAAACGTCGTGTGATAATGACGATAATCCAAGTATATGTGTGCAATGAGCGTTAGCACACCTGAGATGAGTTGAAAGGATATGGGAAGCCATTTAAAAAGGATATCTCTTGAGAAGAGGAAAAGTCTAAATATTATGAAATTTGGGGCAGAGTCCCACTCAGTCGAATGTTGAGTGACTTGAACGTAAATAGAATGGTGATGTCAATAAGGTATGAAGAGCCCAGAAGTGCATGTTGTGGCCAAAAAGTGCACTAGTCAAAACTCTTGGTATACCCCAGGGAAGAAGGGCAGTAAACGTACCACTTATTTTGAGACGTTATAAGTGGAAGTCGGTGTTGAGCGGGACATAGTCAGTATTATTCACATTCACTAGTCATAGATAGAAATAGGTTGGTTCAGGATGGCCAACTAGAACTTAAGTATCAAACCGACGATTCTAGTATTGGAATGGGCAGACAGACTAGTAACGGAAGAGTGCACCAGTGTGACCCAATATGGTTATGAATCAGGATGAGATACTTGAACCCCCACCTCCAATGAGAATTTTCGGGAACCAGTGGAATGAAATTTTGTTTTGGCCTAATCGTGTCATCTATGGATCGATGAGAAGACGGGAGAAGACTGGTGACTAGTAAAGTGATATGAATGAGATTCTGGAGTCATTGCGGTTAGTTTATTTCCACAACTGACACAGCTTATAATTGAAGGAAAGCATAGTATGGTAATTGGGAGAAGAAATTTTTGATTGGTAGAGTTGTGTGTAGTCACTCATACCTTTTTAATGTGGACAGGGTGCTTATTAAGGTTTTGTGTGGAAAGCTTGATCATTCTCCCTCTGGTTGTTTAAAGGTGAGCGAATAAATAGACTTTTGGATCACACGTGATCTAGAGTCCGTTGTTGAGAAGGGCATTAACCACAAACTGTTGAGGTGGATTTTTAGTGTAGTAAGAGTTATGTCCCCATGAACCAGTATTTGGAGGACTGATAGGAATGGTCTAATGTCCTTGTGATTTCTCTCAGGATGGGAGATTTGTGTTGGGATTGGACACAAGAAGCTGGCACTTATTGATGTACGGATTTTCAATAATATTAAGGTAATAGAGCCAGTGATTTATAAGCTCATCTTATTTGGATCTCCTTGGTAGAAGCACAATGTGTAATGTGCCATTATTGAAGTAAGAGTTTATGACTGATGGAGTGTATCGGTTTGAAGATAATCGAACAAACTTGTTGTAAAGATGGGGCTATAGTGAGTAAGCCTTTAGACAAGTGGGTACCACTAGCAGGCATATAGTGGAGTTACCTTACCATTATCGAGGTGAGATTTGATTTTGGGTACTAGAGTGGATGCTGTGGTTTTAGATCCAAGTCTTTGGTACTGGTTTTCTCTGAATTTCGAGGACAAAATTCTCTTGTAAGGGGGGGAGAATGTAATACCCCGTACTTTTTTGAATAATTAAATTACATGAGTGGGTGGGTGTAATTTAATAATTTGAGAATTTAAAGTATATATGATGGACTGATTATATATCATGTCGCATGTGAATTAAAAACGACATGCGATATTATTTTATACGGAAAACGCATGTGGAGATGCATTGGGTCAAGACGTGATTTTTTTATAAGTGACTCAGATGGAGATTTCGAGTGCACGGTTGGTCTCGGAAGGATCGAGATAGTCAGAATAGGGTACCCAGGGGTAGGGTTTGGGTTCCGAGGACTTTTTGGATTAGTATGGACTCACATTTATGTATACGAGTCAATTTTGGGTTTAATAAGGGATAAACCCTCATTTTTCTCATTTAAGTCATGAGAAAGAGAGAGAATGAAGAAGAGAAAGGAATAAGAAAATGGAAGAAAAGAGGAGCTCGTTCCATTTCCGGCGAATTCCCGGCACGAGGTCGTCGAATTTATCCAACTAGACAAGTGTTCAACTTGCTTTAACTATTAAGTGTGCTTATTTTTCCTATCATAATTGGTGAGAAATTTATGAAATTTTGGCTTGGGATTCTTGAATTAAAATGGGTTTTTGGAAGATGTTTTCATAAGAAATTGATGAGATACTAATCCTATATGGAATCTATGATAAAATCCATGTTAATGGTATAATCTTTGGTGAGAAAATTGGAAAAAATGAAAATGGTGGGTTTAATGAAATTAGGGTTTAATTCTTATATCAATTGATGAATCCCAAGAATAACTTGGTGTGTTGGGTAAATCATAGTGTGAAGATGTTATTAATGTGATTGGGTGATGTTAGAATCCATAGAATTTGGGTTGGATGAGTATAGGAGTGAATTTTGTCAAAACCAAAAATCTGGACCAATCGGACCGATCTGTTTTTCTTGGTAATCGATTCGGTTCGGTGATTGGACCGGTTCATTTTTCTTGGAAACCGGTTCGGTCCGGTTTTGCCAGAAAATCTGAAAGTTTTTCTTAGCCTAAAAAGGGCTGGAGATAAATTTTAGGGGATCCTAAAGAGAGTGTGAGGACCTATAAAAGAGTAATTAGGGGATGTATAAGTCTCGGGTTAGTGGGAAAGATTCGGGATTTAAATTAGGAATGTTTGGGACAAACAAAATTCGAGGAATTATTCGGCGGGTTCGTACATATATTATGCGTGTAGAATATATATATATAATATATATATACCGAATATGTATGAGTAAATCCTAAGGTGCGAGTAGGATGCTATAAGAATACTAGCCAAAGTGATAAGCTAATATTCGGGAAGAATGAGTGTGAGAATTACATCGTAAGTGAGTGTATACTTATAAAGTATTGTGGATTGGTATATTCGGGATTATAAGCTAATGCCATGAGAAATAGGCATTTATAGCCGGATTTGATGATATATATATATATATATATATGGGTGTGAATGATATATTTATGTGAAGCATACCCCTCTAGTGCTATCATGGGAAGTTGTACGAACTGGGTATATCCCCTGGCTTGAGGAGCAGGGATAGTATAGTCCCCTGGTCATAGTCGTCCAGATATTATACAGTGTGATTTTTTTTTATCAGGGGTGAGACGTGGTGGGTATGTTTCGTTCTCATTTCCGATGAGGAACTACGACCGCTTTCCATACGTTGTCATTTGGTTTTCACCAAGTCGGTGTGAGAGTTCAAGCGCTGGTACCCAAGATGATAATGTGAGTGATTCCCTAGAAGGTGATTGCATTCTAGAGACTGCATCCATTAAGTTATAGCTCTGAGGGATGGTTATTTTACTTATATAGTGTGTGATATATAAGTATTGATATACTTGATGTGTATATTATATTATATTATATATATATATATATAAAGAAATTTGAGTTAATTTCTGATATCCGGGTGTATAAAATCCGGAATATAGAATGTAAAATACGTATATAAAAGTAAGAATATTATATACAAAATAATAACCCTAAAAGGAGAGTCAGGTAATAACTAGTGAAGGTTATTTAAAATGAATGGTTATATGAGAAGCGAGAAATTATATGGTATAAGCTTGGTCAAACGCTTAGAATATTTTGGATACATGGGGTACTTGATAGTGTATGGACTTGGGAGTTTTTTGAGGTGCTAGTTCAACTGGGTAGCTAAGTAGGGTGTTTTAAAATACTTGTGTTAGGTGTGCACTGTTAGATGAGAAGTGAGGGGTATCTCATGTGAGCGCGACACCAATTTAATAACCAACCAACTGTTATTGAAATCTGCTCCAAATTCATCCTAAGGGAAAAATGATATCCAACCAACCATTATTAACTATATTACCAAACAATAATTTCACTTATATCTACCCATTATCGTTTATGTGCCCCTTTGCTTCTCTCTTTATAAAAAAAAGACGTCCAACTTTCATCCCTTACCTCATTTTTTTCTCTCTCTTCAGATCCCCGCCGAATAATTGGTGTCTTTCATTATGGTATTTTATTATGGACTCCATATCTTGGCCTCCCTAGACACCAATAAAAATCAGCCCCTCTTTGTTTCTCTCTCGGTAGTAAGTTTGATCAACAATTTTCAAGTCTTACCTACGGTGTCGGCGATGTTATGTTTGTAATTGAAATCTATTATTTGCTTATTATTTTGCTCTCTTTTTAGTTACTAGTTTAAACCATAAGCTATACATATATGTGTCTATATATATTATCCGGAAGTCTATCTTACCTCCGGTGTTGGCGATTATATATATATATTCCATTTCATTTCATTTTTTACCTTGAAGCTATTGAAATCCTCCAAGTTTCTCATAATGTAGTGTCAAATATCAATGTCTTTATATTTTAATTAAAAAGTTCTTGGGATAGGTAAGATGGGCTTAGGGATAAATTTTGTTTCACAGTGGGTATGTTTGTAAATACTGGCAATCGATTTTTACTGCGGATTCGGGTGGGATGGACAATTCAAAATATGAAGGTACATATAAGGGTTACTGTAACACCCCACCTAATTAAATACCGGGTGGCCAGTCCCATACCAAATTAAAACAGAATTTACAGTTGGCTCATTCTTAGCATCACTATCGAAAACATTTACAACTCACCCAATACCCAATTAAGTTGGTGTTAAAAACTTTCCAAATTTTAATTCAACAAAATCCATTTTTAGTTTACGAATAACAGTACACATATTATTTTACAACATTAATAACCGAACAGATAACACAAAAGAATTTAAATGCAATTGGAATAAACATTCCAAAATAATAATCCAATACAGTAATCCCGACAATAATAAATGTATTAAAATGACACGAATACAAGAGTATTTGATTCCGATAGAAAAGAGATAACTGAATTCCTTTGGGCAACATGCCCTAACTATACGAATACTGTGAATCAAATGAAGATAGGCGTCTAAGCAATATTCCATAGCTCCATAGTTCATTAAAATCCTCTAAGGTTAGCATTCCTGCTGTTGGACACCTGATATAGAAGGTACAATAGAAAATATGCAAGGAAACGGGTCAGAGCCCGATGTGAAAATGATTTTAAAAACAGCAAGTATTTAACAAGTGCAATAAAGCATTTATTATGTACATGTTAGTATCCAACTCTCACTTGCTATTCTCACCTCTCATCTAGAGTGCACACTTAACGTTTTCTATTAACCTCCTAGTTAATGGTTCCTCTTCACAAATTTCCATAATATGATTCCATCCCATATCATAACCCCATATGTCCATACCATACGTCGTATAATCATTCTTATACGTTTCCCATTAACATGAATCATTTCTCATTAATATGAATTAAGCTTTTCAAATCTATAAGAATAAACATTCATTAACTTAGTTTAATTCTTTTTCTTAATTCACTGTTATCTACAATTATCACACAGTAGATTAATCAAACCACACATTTAATTCATTATATATATATACAATACGGCACCCCAAGTCACAGCTGCGGTGCAATGCATTACTCTGCTATCATGTCCCAATATCGTTGGTCGCCGAATAGGGGACTAAAGGTTCGATAAGGATTCCTCGAACCACAAACAACAACACAAAAATTGGAGGCGAACATAGTTCTCATACCCACGGGCCACGCACATACCTACGTTCCCATAGTCAGCGGACTCATCAACTCCCCGATAAGTCTTTCATAGACCTATGTTCTCGAGCGAAAAATCAAAAATCCTATGGATTCATCAGGATATGACTGCCCTCGCGCGCAAACCTCCCGTCGAAAGCAAGTAAGTTAGGTATGTCGTACACATAAATCATCAATCAATCAAATAGGCATTATCCTCTACCTATAATACAATATCAATAAGGTACTCACACTACCATAAGATAATTCTCATACGTAGCATTATATCTCTTTAAATTTAATCATCCCCGAGCTTCACTCATTACTCAAGGTTCAAATAGGTTTTTCCTCATTATATTTATTCAGTAAGGAATCACTAATATCCTACTGGTCCACATCATCTTATCTCCCGAATTACCATGAATTAAACTCCCCTTTAATTAGGGTTATAACCGATTGTTTCTAATCTCTAATAAACTCATCCCCTATCACTTAGGATTGAACCCTCTTGCAAACCTAAGGCTGTCCAGGTGATATAACATTTTCCCCTACTGGACCTATCCTTAATCCTCATGCATAGCAATTAGAATCCAACACATGAATCTAGCAACCGAAATTTCTTTCAAATTAATTATCATAATTCTAATCAATTAAATCCCAATCACATTAATTCGATTCTTATCTAGGGCTTACTGATCTTCCCTAAGTCCCATTATATCCAAGGTACATTCTCTCTATACCAAAATAATTAAAGTATGAATTATCATATACTTTTCACAAAATTCTTTCCTATTTGAATTTACAATTTGATAGTTTCTCTCACTCCAATAAACTGGCAAACTCAAAAATGGACTTTGAGAAAATCCCCCAAAATTTCCCCTGTCGCTCGAACCAGAAGGGTTGTCGTTTGAACGACTTCCATGTGTCATTCGAGCGACTTCGCGCGAGATGCCATCTCGCTCGAACGACTTCGCACAAGATTGCGCGAGATGTCACTGTTCATATTCTTCAACAAATTTCAGTGTTTTACACCATTTTTGAACCTAAAAACCTCTAAGATTCAACACCCAACATCTCATCAATATACATCAACTCCTAACAGGTTATAAATCATTCCTAACCTCCTAAGACCATCAAGAGTTTGAATTACCAACATATATTTATCCTCTATTTCCAGAAAGTTATATACATGATATCTTCAAGAACACACCATTGATTCTTAGAATTTCTTCAACAGATTTATGATTATTTCGTGGATTATTATCTACCTACAACATGAGTTTGATTCCTATAAACTTTCATTTTTCATAAATTCATTAACAACTCCATCATTATCTTCCAAACATGAAAAATCTCATCTTTTTATAACTATCCTAACATGGACAATATACAAACTTAGATTGCAATTATCAAACACTTGCCTCTAATGAAGATCTGATCCTTTGGAGTTGAATAACACAGGTGGTTCTCCCCTTCTCCAGTCACTTCCGGTGGTGGTGACCTTTGGTTCTTTGGTTCTCCTCCTTCCCAGACAAACTTCTCTCTTCCCAAGCAACCTTTCACTCTCTCACAAGGTGACCTCTCAAGTTTTGAGTAGAAGAGATGAATAACCCATGTACAACTAATCTCCAAATATTTATAATAGGATAAAATCCGAAATCACTATTCATCCCCTTGTAAAAATGACCAAAATGCCCTTTGGGGTTGTCTTTCTATTTCCAAATGACCCGAGACTCAAAATTAACATCCAAATAGACTTTTCTGACTATTTCAACCCTTCCGGATGCAACGACACAGTTGAAATGACTATAAGGTTGATGTAAAAATAAGTTTCTTATTTAATCTCACAATTTAGTCCCGACACGTCCCATACCGCGTCCGACTAAAAATTCGAATTACTGAATTAATAACTCACAGCAATATCAATATCATCACATTCATATATTACCTAAATATATTTAAGTAACATACAAAATCATACATTTTAATATCCACAATTTAGATAAAACCCATATGAATTAATTTATAATAAAATCTAATTAATCCATTAATTTAATATATAACCCATTTTAAAAGTTATTAAAATTACGAGGCATTACAGTTACATATTAACAACAATGTTCATTTGTATTTAGATTTTGATTTAAATTTAGAAATTTCAAACTCCCAAAGATGGATAAGGCATAAAATGAGAGTTATTTGCCAATATTTAACTTGTTAAAAATTTGGAGGTGCGAGCCAGGTAAAAAATTATATGTATTCAATGAGGTAAATATATTAATAATAGTTACTAAGTGAAATAATCTTTATTGATCTGTTGAGAAAATGTGTGATAATAAATTTTTGTTACTCACTATTTTCTATATCATTTTGACCGTTACGCCCATATGTAATTGATGCAAACATGGCTCTTTATTTTCTTGGAATAAGAATCTGGAAAATCTTTAAGAATTGGGCTTTTTTCAACATATTATTTAAGTATATTTTATGGAATCTTAAATTTAAGTATATTTTGGTAATAAAAAATATTAAGGAGGTTTATTCTAAGTTAAAAATAAGTTTTTATTATAACTAACTGAATGAATATCCAAAAAGAAAAAAAATGAATCTTATTGAAAACCTAGCCCAACTAATTCTAAAGACTAAGATTAAAAAAACATTGGATTTACAACGAAATTACATATAATTATATCTATTAAAGGGCGAAATTTAGTTGGGGCTTGTTCCTTGCATGGCAAAGCTCATGGTTCATTTATTTTCTTGATTTCTACCATTCTGAGTTTTAAGCCCCTAGGGTCAAAGGGTCGTCAATGCTCTATTTTAGGTCACCTTTGTCATCCAACAAAAAGCTATATCTTATTCATAAATACAACTAGCCTTTATGGTTTTGTGTTTACGTTTGAAATATAAAAAAAATATAAAGGAGAAGCACAATGGTTAAAACAAACCATTTTTATTGTGGAAAGTAAGTCAAATGTAAAAATTGATAATACATCAGCTAACTTTAAATATTTAGTTATATAAATTAAGTCTTATAAACATCGACTGAAGTTTATATATATATATATATATATATATATATATATATATATTAATCTCCAGTAAAAAAATTAATTCATTAGAATGTTTCCTAATAATATTTTTGTTAAAAAATAAAAAGTAAGATGTAGTATGAAGGTATTGATTAGCAATATGATTTATATCTTATAGGAAAGTTTAGCAATAAATACTTTATTATGCATGCTTTTTACTAATCATAATAAGAGTACAATGTAATGAACATGGAGGCCAAGACAACTATAAAATATAGATGTAGGAGACCAAAATAGAGTTTTAAAATTTGATCACTCTAAATAATACCTTTATTCAAATACATGTTATAGTTCAAATTTAAGCAATTACTTATTATAATATGTTTTCTAATTTCATGCACAAATTGGATAATGGAATCACCTCGTGATAAACATATACAAAAGGAAGAGAAACAAATGCAATTTTGAATAAATGAATTTCATGACATTAAAAATAATAATATGAAATTATATACTCTTGACATTGTAATAATTAGTGATAATGAAAGATCTTAAAACATTTAATTATTATAATTATTAAGTTTTCCAAAATTATATTAATACCAACAAATCTTAAATGTATCTTTTTTAATAAAACATAACAATGTTTTTAAGTATCTTTTCAAACTTTAGCATCATCAATACAAAATTATAGTACACTAAATACCAATTTCGTCTTACATGTTAAACAATAGTGGGGAAAAGTGATAAAACCCCTTGAATTACGTAACTTTTTATAAAGACATCCCATTTTTTCGACTATTTACCGATACATATAGGGGCCTTCGCGATAAAATGTATAGTTCAAAGTTTGTTTTGCATTATAATTAATTAAGGGAGATTTCTTAATAAACCTGCATAGTCGAAATGAATGTTTGGAGTTTATATATATATATATATATATATATATATATATAACAAAAATGATGGATTAAGATGAGAGATATACATTACACAAATAAATAATTTTCTATAGGAAGACAAAGAGAACTTTTGCCTTATATTGATATAGTGTTTTTTTAATTAAAAAAAAGGCTAGGAATGGTCTCAACATCAACCTTCTCTATACATTTAACATAAATAAAATCCAATTATTTTTAAAACGTAAAGTCACATGTGAAACCCACGTGTGATTTAACTAGTAACAATAAAAGTGGACAACAATATAAATAAATGAATTGATGATAAAATAAAACTCTCCAATAAAACTGTATCCATTAGTAATAAATTTTCAACAATACAAAAGTCTTGATCTAAAATGTATGTAAACTGGATCCACATCGGTTCAAACATAAACTCCTAGACACAAATACTACTGGAATGACAAATGAAAAGAAATAACTACTTCTACTCTATGGATGATTAATTGGATCTCCAACTACTGCAACTCTAACTACACAAAACTGTTACTCTTGTATAATAATAATAATAACTAAGGAAAGAGGTTTATATATTTGTTTAAAGGCCTGAAAGTTTCAAGAAATATTCTATTACTTAGCAATATTAAATGCGATCCATTTACGCCACATGTCGTCACCCGCCGACACTCATACAAAAATATACCTCGCCTCTCCTCTATTTTGATACAGTTATAACTAAACTCGCCCAGTCCATACATTACCATACTAAAGATATTTATCCACATAATTACAACATGAAGTATAAACTAATAGTCCAGTGCCCAATGTCTCTTAACTCCCAACCTTACTAAACTTTGTGCATGGAACTTATTATAAATGAAATCCAAATAAGGAATTCTTTTGATACATTTTTGCTTAGCTTATTCGGTATTTAGATCCGTTGGCACAATAATTAACATAACATTATTATAATTGCATCATAAACCAAATAATACACCATTACGTAAGTCTAAATATCTTATACCCAAATCTCCTAACTCCTAACATAACCGGACTCCATGAGTAGGACGTCTTGCAAACGAAATCCAAACAAGGACCCTTTGATACACTTTTATTTAGCAGAATTGTTCGTCTAAGACCATATTAAGATACTCCTTAGGAAAATATTCACAACCTCGATAAACATCAAACCGTTTATCATCCTGACAGATAGATTACACAAAAAGTATATACCCAACCCGTATCGTCTATCATCTTAATAGATTGACCCACACAAAGCGTAATTACCCAACATATATCGTCAATCATCCTTATAATTATACGACCCATAAAGAGCATTTAACTAACTCATATCATCTAGAATCCATATAGATATACCAAAACATATTCATTGAATGGCCGAGCGATAATCCAACTCAGGCCCCACATTTAAACTATACAAAGAATTTTATTACTCTAAATAAATATATCCTTAAGATTATACCATTATCAAGTGTTGTTACTCATTCTATACTCATTATAATTAACCCATCCACAATGCATATTAACATATTTCATCATGTTATGAACACCTCCTGAATTTATGATTTACATATACCAATGTATTTTCGAATTATAATCATAAAAACAACCGAGTCATATGAATACCTATATGTGTATACAAATAAATATATCAATATATTCATATTTTACCCAAGCACACAAATCCAAATGCTCAACTACCCCTAATCCTACATATAGCTAATTAACATTATCAATAAAATTTTCATATATATACCCGAATAAACTCATAGTCTAATAATATATATCCGGGTATTGAGGTATATAAATAATCACTAATGTATATGGTACACCACCCCAATGCCAATAGTCGTATGCGTATCGTCCTAATCTCAATCTTAAGATGTTACTGAATACCAAGGTCTGAAATGTACATTACATAACTATACATATAATAATAATCACATAGGATATCATATGCTACTATTATACCCAATGCTCGTCCAACTTCACAAATAGGATTATACGAATAATTATAAATCTAATGCCCTAAACCTTAATTATATCACCCTTAGGATTTATAATATCTCATTTATATATGTAGACGCCACATTCTAGGACCCCCTAAGTCTCTCCTTAGGTCCCTAGCACCTCCCCATTTGACTACAAACCCTAGGTCACACTCCGAGTACCGGTCTATAGGCCATCGGGCGCTACGGGGCCCCGTTTGACTCCGATCAACTCTATTGTTAGAGTAAAAGCTCATTGAATATTTTAATGGATCTGAATCCCCATTCCAACTGTCTGCCCCTTGCACGAATCGTCATAACAGTTCGGATGAACGGACCATTTTACCACCAAAAATCAGTCTGGAGACTACCGGATGCTCTCGGGCCTCGATTTTACCCCAGTCAATTTCATCGTGAAAGAAAAATCGCTTTTAATATTATAAGATCACTAAAACCCCTTTCCATCGGTCCACTCCGTGCGTGAAACGATAGGACCATTTGGACGAACGATCTAGTTTACCCCTAAAATTGATCCGGAGGCCACCGGACGCTCCCAGACTCTGTTTGACCATGGTCAACTATTCATCTCGAATGAGACTAAATGAATGTTTTAAGGTCACTAAATACCCTTTCCAACGGTCCACCCCGTGTGTGAATCAGCCTTACGGTACGGATGAATGACCCATTTTACTCTGAAAGGTCACCGAGCGATTCCAGGCCCCGATTGACCATCGTCAACTTTTCAAACCAAGCGAAGCTCTTTGGAATTTCAAAGAACCTCGCATAACATTTCCAACGGTCCACCCTGTGTGTGATTCTGACTTACGGTTTGGATGAACGATCCATTTCCGTCTGATGATCTCCCGTACAAAGGACCGACAAGCGCTTTTGAGCCCCGTTTGACCCAAAGTTAAATATCGGACCCACGAATGGCCCCAAGGACTCTTGAAGGTATCTAAATTACCTTTTAATCGTAATCTCTGTGCATGATTTAGATCAACGGATTGCATTCAATGATCTTTTTTCAAAAAAATCTGCACAAGAGTGTCGATTGGCAGGTCCATTTCACTGCCTATCAGTAGTGTGACTAGGGTTACCTACCAATTGACAGGTCTAGGGCTATGTTGATCAGCACCCCCTTACCCTATAAATAGAGGGCATTACCTCACTCCTAAGTCACACCTCAAATCCATCAATATTAGTGATCTCAGCAACATTCTCTTGTAATCAACGAAGTTTCCTTGTGTGAAATTCATTCCCATCCTTTTCATACCCAATTTAGTAAAAATATCATTCTCTCACGTCCAACATTTCTCTCAACATTCAAGGGAGCTCATCAAAGATCAAGATCGAGACTCAATTCTCCAAAGAAGATCCAAAAATCCTTCTCTCTCTTTAAATTCTTTATTTTCGTATTAGTTACATAAATTCTTATTCTAGCTTTTGCTTTAGTTCAAACACATTAATATCCCATCCTTTATTAGTTATATTGAACATACATTATTTTTTATAAAAAAAACAAAGAAAATGTGGGTTACACCTATAAATTCCAATGGGATTATTAGGGATGGCAACGGGGCGGATTTGGGGAGGGTTTTTTAAAACCCAAACCTACCCCATTTAATAAACGGGGCAGGGCGGAGCGGGGAAAATTTTATTTAAATTAACTCCTAACCCTACCCATTTAATAAAAAGGGCAGGCGAGGCTCCTACGGTTTGGATTAATTTTAAAAATAGTAAAATTAACATTATTACATTACAGTCATAGAGGTCTACAATGATTCGTATTTCAATACGTAAGACAGTCCCCCAATTGTCAATTCATATTTCCACATAGATATTTTACAAAATTAACATACATATAAAAGGGTTTTTTAAGTGTGTGTATATATATGGTTCAATTGTAATTAACATACATATAAAGGGTAATTATGTAGGCATAAGTTAAACCGGGCGGGGCGGTTTTATTTAGCTTGACTCCAAACCCGCCCCATTTAATGAATGGATTTTTTAAAACTCATACCCGCTCCTAATTAATTAATCGGGTTTTAAAACCTGCCCCATTAGGGGCGGGGCGGGGATCCTACGGGTCGGGTTAAATTGTCATCCTTAGGATTATCCGTCATAATTTCTCAAATCAAAAATATATCTTCTACACATACACACATAATAAACTCCCATTAGGATCTATGGGAAAAACCCACCCTTATGCCGCATGAGAACTACGTGGACTTTGATGCCTTTATAGGCTACGTAGGCGTTTCGGGTTAAAACCTGAGACTCGAGTCCAATTTTCTAATTTTCCAATTTTTCCCATTTTCGAATTCTTCTCCTTTTCATCAATACATTATTTTAATATATATTATATTTGTGATCCTTATTTCCGTATTATCGTTTCATCATAACAATCAATATCTCGATAAACGCGTACATCGTATTTTTCGGTAACATTCCTATGGATGACCTCACTCCATCTTATTCATGATGTTAGTTGGGCGAGTCCAATCTCCATTTATGTATACACTCACACACACTTTACGAAAAAATTAAGGAAAATAGTAACACAAGCCCATGAGAGACTGAAAGGGAGGGATGGGTGCCTAACACCTTCCCATTCCATAACTTAGCCCCCAAACCATCTAACTATTGGTTTCTAAGCATCAGTTTGTCTTTGATGTCTCTCTCTCGAGGCGGCGATATGTTCTTTTGCCTATTTTGTGCAAAATAGGTTGGCGACTCCATCTTTTTACATCACCCCACACCGACAACGGCCAAAGCACTCTTGTGTGACACCCCGACTAATTAAATATCGGTTAGCTACTCCTTTATTCAAATTAATACAAAATGTCAAGTTGGTTCAGTTCATAGCATCACTGTCGAAAACATTTATTTAAACAATTACTAGCCACCTAATATTTAAAAAGTGAGCTGTCAAATTTTATTAAATTAAATTAACATGCAACCAATTAAAATTATTAGCTAAATGATATCACCATCACATCACAGTCACATAAAAATAATAATGGAATAATAAATGAGTCTGGAGTAACACTCCTCTGAATAATCCCAAATACTGACTAAAACCAAATACAACGTCTGAATAATAAATGAATTAACTCCAAAACTGCAATGAAACTGAGTATGATAAAACTATCTCTAAAAGAAATGGGGCGACATGCACTAACAACTGAAGAAGTCTAAAATGGAATCAATATAGAATGTGTAGGCGTCTATCATCAAGATCCTATAACTTTCACAGCAGCTACAGCACGTCACTGAAATGGAACTCCTAAGCTTGGCGTCCCTGTGGCTGGGCACCTAAAAGGTTTTTCAAGAAAAATAGATTTGAAAACAAACGGGTCAGAGCCCGAGGCGAAAACAGTATAAAATATAGCAAGTGTTTCATTGCATTAAACAATGAATATTAAGTACATGTTAGTTCCGTGCTCTCACAGGAGTTTCTCACCTCTCAACTAATGTGCACGCTTAACGGATATCCATAATCCATCCTAGTTATGCCGCTAACTAACTGTATATCTTGTAACCCTTCCTCACATGATAATATAGGGGTTTGTTCAAGACATTCCAATCTAACTTATGTGAATCTACCTTTTCATTTCTCAGAATAATTTATATTATATCATATAGGAAATTCTCAATCCTAACTTTACTCAAAGTGTCGCAAATATTCACACACATTAATAAGGATATTCACCCACATTAACAAGGAGTCTGTTATCATCACCAATATGTAAATTTCAACATAATTATATAATTGGGACACCCCTAAGCTAAGTTGCGGTGCACACGTACTCTGCTATCGAATCCCGGTACATCACGTACATAAGGACTACGTATTCTGAATCTCTCAGGAACCTTTTTAATAAGCAAAATCACACATACTGGAGGCAAACATAGTTCACATACCCATGGGTCACGCACATACCTACACTCCCATAGTCAGCTGACTTATCAACTCACATATAAGTCATTCACATCCCTATGTCCTTAAGATACCAATCTAAATCCCCCTGTGGGCACACAAATATTAGATGGCCCTGTTTCGAAAGCCGACCTCCCGTGATAGCAAGTATGGTAGGTATGTCGTACACATATAAATCCATATACTAAGCATTCACACAACTTAGATAATTTATAATATTATTAAAGGTATGTTCTCAATCCCTATACCATTAATCCAATTAGTACATTTTTATATTTTCGGATAGCTATATAATATAGTCCACTGACACATCTCACGTCGTAGCTTCAAGTACTTAAAACCTAACTCATAAAGGTTACTACGTCTCTTATTATTCCCACACTTTAATCCAATACTCTTAAGGTCCAGATTTCTGCCACTAACCTTATATTATCAACTATATAGATTTAACTCATTTAATCGCAGTCTTTAATAGTACCTCACTCGTCGAACCTTATTAGGTCTAACATAACTCCCAAATATAATTCTAATAATAATTCGGGTCTCATATACATGCCTACTGGTCTTCCTTAATTTTAAAAATGTTCACAAGGTCCCCACCAATAATTCTCTGGGTCGAAATTACTAAAATTCAATAAGGGGAAAAATATCACAGTTTCTGGGAAGGTCGATCGATCGACCTATGAATATCGATCGATCGATGGTGGTCGATCGATCAACCTATGAATGTCCACCGATCGATCGCACCAGATAGGCTACGCATTGTTTCGTTTTTCAGTCTCAGATTTGTCCCAAAACTCCATTACAAGGTATAAAATTCTAAACTAAGGATATGGGACCATTGTACAACCTAAATACAATATTTTTAACGTTCCGAAACCATTAAATCATCAGCAATTAACCTCATATGGATCAAATCTTCATAAAAACTCTAGTTTTCTATTTTCTTCAAGAATCATGATATTTCTCTTCTTAAATCCGTTCTTAATTCATCAAGAGTTATATTTTGGTTACTGAATTTCATCCAGAACTAATCTACATGCAATTCCTATCCAAGAATTATAGTTCTATCTCAAATTTCATGGGTTTTTATCATCTTTCAAGACTAAAAATCAATTTCTACACTAACATGGAAGATATATTCGCTGAAAACTATTGGAATCAAATCACTTGCCTTAAGTTTGATGTTCAAAATCGTTGATGGTGTCTAAGGGCTGGTTCTTTCCTTCTTTTCGGTCACAATTCAGTTTAAAGTGGTGGTGGTAGGTGGTGGCTAGGGTTTGGAAACCTCCTGCAACTTCTCCTCTAACTCACGTATCCCACTTTTCCCTTTTTGGTTGATAATGGACCTAATGGCATTTCTAATAACAATTAAATAAACCCTCAAATTCGTGGGTCTTATTTCCTTAAATTTTAAAATGACCAAAATACCCTCTCGGGTTGCCGGTTTGGCCTAAAAGTGCCCCGGGACCCAAACTAAACCCCCGGCTAGTGTTCTCTGACCATCTCGACCCATCTGGACACGTTGGCGCACTTAAAATGATCATACGGTCCATATAATTATAATTTACTTTTTAACTCTAATTAAATTAATTCATGACGCGACTGACACGCGCCTCCCAACTTAATTTCCCAGATTGTCGTATTTATGACTCGGGATAATTTTAATAATTTTCATAATCATATATTACCATATATACTCAGTAATACTCAATATTATCATCATACTCAAAAACCAACTCACGTCTCGCTAGTATTTAAATCCGGATTAATTTTCAATTAATTCTCATTTAATTAATCCCATTAAATAAAATCAGTAAAATTACGGGGTATTACATCCTAGAGGAAGAGAGCGCGTGACCTTCAGCCCTTTCTCCCCCTAAATGGAGATAGGAATGGCCAGGGTGGCAACTCCGCTGAGGACAAGATATTCATAAGCGGGATAGATTCTATTTGCATGTGTGTTATTGTTTCTGCTTGTGTGCGTATGCACCTGCCTATATGTTCCCCTCTTTCTTCTCAATTATTTCTTATACATATTTACACCATTCTTATCTCACTCCTCTCTCACATACTTGTAATACTCTTCATGAACACTTCACACTACTTACACATAGGATCACTTATATCCACATGTTGCACTTAAAATATCCATGCTTAAGTGTCACTAACACACAAAAAGCATAGTTATCAAATGGCGTCGTTGCCATTCTTGGGATTGTGAAGCTCGGAGCGGATTCCATTTTGTGATTCATTTATCTTGTACTTTTTTTCATTTTTGTACCATTTTTTATTTTTTTTAGAAGGCTTGTATTAGGATTTTTATCATTGCTTGTATTGTGGTGCTCAGAGACACCATTTATTTTTCATTTAAAATTGTAATAATTCAAGACAAACGTGATAGGGAAACCGAACAAGGTAGAGAGAGGGCGTCCAAGGCGAGGATTTAGAAGCCTCTCTACCTTGGGTCGGTAGGACTCCCTGGGACGACTGAGATTGGCGTAATCTTCCCCCGGTCGACTCAACTTTTTCGGCACCCCACGGCCTAAAAACCGTGGGAGGTACATTTCTTACACTCTCGCGCCTCTCCTGTTAGCGAGTCAATTCTTTTGTGTGCTCTTGTGTGCTCTTATTTGATTTTATTCTCGCATTTATTTTTGAATGGTGTGATGAATTAATTAATTAATTAAGACCTACACCCGGTCACTCACGAGAAGGGATTTCATCACCCGACTCACTCGCTTACCATTGTGTGCTACCCTAGCCATCACTAAATTTAAAATCAATCAACTAGGTGGCCCACTAGGAGAACATTTTGCAAAGGCGATCACTCAGATAATTTCGTGATTTTTATCGCCCACGGACTTAATTAAAATTTGACTACCCATTCGCTAAATCTAAAGATAAAAATTGGCTATGTGCTAGTTAGGAATTTTTCTTGACTTGTGTGTGTGTCCAATTCCATTTTTCGGCAGTCGATTTTAGTTAGTCCGTCCAATTCAAAGAGTCCATATTTTTTTCCCCACCTTTTCTTTCAAAAAAAAAAAAAAATCCAAACATCGAAAAATATTTTCCTTCCTTTATTTTTCAAAAAAATCCAAAAATATTTTTCTTCCTTTATTTTTCAAAAAAAAATTCAAAAATATTTTCTTTCTTTCCTTTTTAGAAAAAAATCCAAAAATATTTTATTTCTTTCCTTTTTAGAAAAAATCAAAAAAATCAAAAAAATATATTTCTCTCCACATGGCCGAGGAACGTCCTTTACGGGACTACTTTGGTCATTTTTCATTGACACGTGACACGTGTGAGAGTAATCCCGAGCGGTCTCTTTATGATATTCTTCACGATTTCACCTCTCTCACGAGTACCGTTGGTACTCTTGACCCATCCATGCATGCACCACCTATTCCATCAACCTCGGTGTCAAGTGTCACCGTGCCTCCTCCTGTGTTGTGCACCCACTGTTCTAATGCCGATCACATGTCCCATGTGTGTCCATACTTGTCATATCCATACAAACCCACCATGGAACATGTGTATCCATATGACACTGTTTCGGAACCCACCTCGGCATACTACCCTGCTATACCTAATCCCGAGTTGTGTGAGTCCTCGAGCTATTCGTGGAGGCCTGATCACCCTCCCATGCAATACGTATCCCAACCCGATGTTGTGGATCCTCACACGTTCCAACAGTCGTCATGGCAAACTTGTGCACCTACTCATGATCAATTTCCTCACTACGCACCCACTGAATTTCAACCAATTGTCCATCACGAAAGCGATCCTTTCGTGTATGATGAACTTGGCCCCACCCCACACACTTCCTTTGAGTATTCTCCATACACTCCCGATTATAGCGTGTTGTGTCCACCTCAACCACCACCCATCATTCCACCAACACCATCATCCACTTCCACTCTCGAAACCCTCTTGCAAAAGTTCATACTTGAGCAAGAGCAAGCCATTCAAACTCAAGCTCTCCAAAGGCTTGAACAAAGGTTAAATGAATTGGTGTGTGCGCGAGAGTCGGATATTCCCATGACCCCACCCATCGTTGCCACCGAGTGTGACGATGATGTGTCCCCTTGTGACACAGAATTTGAGTGTGACCAACCCTACCACCCCGAGAATCTTGAAGTTGAGACCATTCCATGGTCCGGGTCCCAAGTCGACAATTGTGTTGATATACCTTTCATTAGTGAGCCTGATTCAATTCCACCATATCCCAATGAACCCCACCTTGAGGTTCCCATTCACCTTTCCACTCCCGAAATATCCAAAAATATGCCCGATCTTTTACCTTATGCCCCAATCGCCTATGTCTCTGACACGACCATATCTTTTAGGTTAGCTCCGGCTACGGTGCTTACCATTTTCCCGAGATAGAATCCGTGATAGTTCCTAACTATTCGGATCTGGATGATGTCCCACCATGCATGGCTCCCGTTGAGCCCGATATTTCTAGTGATTCCTCTATCTCTGAGATTGGTGCCTCATCTTACCCACCCACCCCATTTACCGATGCTACTATTATGGAGAAGTTGATCACTCCATCTTTAGAAACCACACTCCCTTGTGAGTATTCCTTTACTCCTCCCAATGAGTGTATGTCTCCCACGCTTGAGTTGGATCATCTTCCTCCACCATTTATCCCACTCTACCCACCCATTATCCTTTCTACCCCACCACCTGGTTTGGATCTTGATTTTGCACATTTCAAGTTTCTATCTACATTTTTAGATCCTCACCTAAAACCATCCACCACCCATGAGAGTATTTTTGCTGCTACTCTCTACCGTGACACCGAGTTTGTTCCTCCATGCACACCACTTCCTTGTGGTGTTGACTTTTCTTCTCAACAACTCCCTGGTGTGTCACGGCGCGACCATTATCATCGCCCATTCATCGAACGGTCGTGTGATTTTTATGAGGCCCATCCCATTCAACTTACCAAACCCTTTTGCCTTCCTCACCAACTTGAGCACTATGCTTATAGGGCCCTAGTCGCCCTCACCTTTACGCTCAACAAGCCCGTGACCGATGCCTCTTCACCCTTACCTTAATTCCCACCAGCCCTTGGTCCACCGATGCTTGGCATCGTGTGATCCACTTCGCCATACAAGTGCATTGACCCCTATAGCCCTGATCCAACAAGACTGACGCTTCAGTCTTGTTTGTGGGTGATTCTCATCACCCGATTTTTCTTCCGCCCTGAGCTTTCATAGATCTTATCTTTAGGGTGAGATTTCATCGGTCTGGCTGAAGACGTTAAACTTAGCGCTACCGGGAGGAAGTCCGCGTTTCTTGTACTAGTCTCATCCTGTTTGGGGGTGGTGTTTCACATCACCCTATGCTTTCTCATGCTTATAGACTTGTACATCTTTTACTCAGGTTTATTATTGGCTACATCTGTCCACTTCACTAGCGGTTCATTCTGGTAATCTCTTTCCTACCTTATGCTCTCAATTTTAAAAATCATTTTACCTAACATCAAGGACGATGTTCCTTTTTGTTTGGGGGTGGGGAATTTTATCAAAATCGTACCTCTTTTGAAAAATTTTGATTGTTGAAACTGATTTTTAAAATTTCATGCAGTTTCTTTCATCTCACTCATTGATGTGAATTTTCAATCATCCATCTTTCAAAAGTCTAGGAATCAAGCTAGAGAATATTTTTTCTAAATAGCTTATGTAATACACAACAAGGCATTTGGCACCATGAATTTCTAGACTCAACAAAATTTGCGCACTTATCATATCATTACGTTTAGAGTTGAAGAGTACTACAATTCTAAAGAGAACCTTAAGGATCACTAGTAGAGACTTTAGCTTGTGAGATTTGTGCCCTTCACCCTTTTTGAGTGTTTTACGCAATCTCCGAGTCACAAGTTGATTCAACTTCGTTTGGGTCCGCACTTTAAATTGTTGCATGATCTCATTATCTTTCATAAAATTTTGGTTGATCACTGAGAACGACATCATTTTCGAGTTGTATGAAACGCGTGTCTTGATATTTGTCCCGATCACTAGGATTTTCATCCATACACCTACCACTTTTCCCCCACATTATATTTCCATTATCTTTATATATTTTTCCCATCCATATACATTCCCCACACCATCCATTTATCATTTCACTCATATATCATCCATCATTTTTGAGAAAAAGAGTGTGATTTCAAATGTAAATGTCTTCATGTTAGTTTGAAAAGTGAAAAAAAAAAAAGAAAAAGAGAAAAATAGAAAAAATAGAAAAAAAAAGAGAGAGAAAAGAAAAAGAGAGTTGTACTTAATTTTTGTTGAAATAAAGACATTTGTGCCTAATGTGTATACACTCTTCTTTCGCATCCATTTTTCATCCATTTCACATCGTATATCCACCATCCATCCATCATACCATCATCCCATCCTATCTTACCTCATCGCATCCCACATATCCCATTTCATTTACCCCCTCACCCATATACATACATATTCCCCTTAGTGTTCGGGCGAATGAAAGTCAACGTGGTGAATAACTCGACATTCTCACTATAGTGATTAGCATTCCTTTCATGAGATCAATTTTCTTTCTAATTGTTCGTTCTTTCTTATACGTGTGTGAGACGTTTGAACTTGCTTACATTTACTCATCTCCTCACACACAAGAGCGATACACTTACCCATATCTCGAGAATTCGTTTGAGAGAGATATATCCGTGAGATTTAAAGTTGAAGCGTTGATTCCGATAAGGCAATCTGGGAATTACTCTTATGATACTCGACCCGTTTTGACTGATTCACACCACACACGTTGAGTTCTAGGAAGGATGTGCCTTGAGTATTTACTTATCTTAACCTTTTATGCATTCTAGCTTGTATTTCTCAAATTTTTCTCATGTGATGGATTGTGCGATTATTCTATGTCTAATAAGAGATTGACTGTCATTTTTGCAAAATAAGAATTTTGTGGGTATATTCCCTGCAAACCCTCACGAGACACAACTCGTCCTGTAGGGCAACCTATAGGTTTAAAGGCTTGTTGCACATGCTAAGTGCAATCGCAAGTGCCCGCGAAAGTGGTACACTTTTGGTTTCTTATCTTTCTCTTTCTCTCTATCTTATTGCTCGAGGACTAGCAACGCTCTGTTTGGGGGTGGTGTGATAAGCACCCAAAACTGTACATTTTATACCCCGAATAGTTGTACTTTTGTTGCTATTTCTCGACAATATTGGTCTTATGCGCTTAATTGTTCAATATGCAGGCTTAATGCACGTTGCGGTGTTCAAATGCCTATTTCAAGGCAATTGCGCGTTTTATGGAGCTAAATACCTCTCCCGTACCCTAACCCGAGCCTAAACCTAGCCCAAACTTACCCCGAGCTTGTGTGTGTTTTAGTTGTGCCCTTTTATTATTTTTTAGATTTTTAGTTTGAGTCTTTTCTATTTTTAGGATTTATTTTAGGTTTATTTTAGAATTTTTAGATTTTATTTTCTATTTTTCTATTTTATTTTATTTTGATTTTGATTTTATTAGTTTTTAGTTTTAGTTTTATTTTATTTTACTAGGATTAGTTTTTAGGAATTTAGTTTTATTAGATTTTATTTTTTTATTTATTAGGACTTTAGTTTTAAGTTTAATAGATTTACATTGTTATTTGTTTTTAGTTTTATTTTTATTGAGTCTTGATTTTAATTTTTAGTATAGGAATTTAATTTTTAGATTTTTAGTTTTTATAAGTTTTATTTTATTACTTAGATTTTATTTTTATTTTTAGTTTTATTTTATTAGGGTCCAAACTAATACACACACACACTTAATATCCTACAACCTAAGCCTCACCCTCACACTAATTTCCATACACCCACACACACCCTCACCTACCCCACTTCATCTTCTTCCTACCTCACCCACACTTTCTCTCTCTCCTCCACCATTACTAACATCCTACTCCCTCAAACACCCAATTACCCCCACTTCTTCTTCAACCTCCTAACACCTAATTTCTCTCTCCTCACCACAAATCCACCATACACAATCACTCACCAAAATCCCCCATAACCAAACTCCACAACTCTCAACTTTCCCAAATACCCATCACCCTCTCTCTCTCCTATGCCCGACCCGCCACCATACCACCTGCACGCCCCTCCGGCGTCCCTCAACCTCCTGAATTCGGCGACCTCCGGCGTCCTATTCTACCGATACCCCGCTGCCAGCCCCTCATCTCCATACCAAATCTGGCCAGAGCCAAAAGCGATCCACCCCGCCTCCTGCCGATCACCTCCAGCGACAGACCCGTGAACCCGGTGACAAAACCGGCAGCGATCACCCTCTCTCTCTCTACCCGCTACCTCCTTACTCCAACGCCGGCAGGTCCCCAGCTCTGCCCTGGCGACTGACCTCTACTCCGGCCACAACCCTCTCTCACTATCCCGGATCCTAACCTCCATTCATACCCAAGAACCAAGAAGTCAAACCAAAACCCATTACCCATTTTCAACCCAACAAGCCAAATCTATATTTTTCCCAAGCCACGATTTCTTCAATCTGTTAAAACCAAAACCAAATGCCAACTCAATTACCCCATGTGACTTAAACCACCTTTTAACCATTTTACCTATTATACCCCCTAACCAACCACTTTAAGCCATTTTCGTAAAATACCCCACAAAACAAATCAGATTTTATCCTCACCACCCTCACCCCCATGACCTCACTCAAAACACATGCACCTCTAGTCAATTCCCAATTTACCCCCATACTCCATGTGCCATACATCTACTATATAATGAAGACTCAAGGCCCAATTCTAGATTAGAGAGCTTTGTAGAGAGAAAATTCTAGAGAGAGATAGTTTAGTTTAGAAAATAAATCCTTGTAAATAGTTTTTCATTTTTTTATTTTTAGATATTTGTGAGATTAAATATTGTTAGAGAATTAATTTTGTGGATAGTTAATTTCATATCATTTGGAAGATCAATTAAGAGGTGTATGCTTCAATTTCAAGGATTGGAGTTCAACATAATCAAAGAGATTTGGTTTGATTATTCTCTTCCCTTCTTTTATTATTTTATGCCTTTGAATATTAATTTGTCATATTTTATACCATGTTAGGCTAAAACCCTTTTCAAGGGGTGGGGTGAAACCCTTATTTGATATTATTTTAGTTTAATTAGTTTGCTTAATTGAAATATCCCTTTGAATGTTAATTTTGATCCCTCACCCTTAGATTTACGCCTCGAGAGAGGGTAAATGATTTTCGAGAGAAAATCGAAATTCTAGTGATAATACCCATTTTAGATTCGAACTAGAGATAGGGGTTTCTTAAGTGGGGTATTATCACTTGAATTTCAACTCTAAATTTAATTTCTAAGATTGACATAAATTCTAATTGATCGATCCTAGCGGGTGATTAATTAAAAGGAGTGTAGATCTAATTTTCTAGAGTTGTGGGGTGTTAATTTTAACTTTCTAAAAGATTACTATTCTAATTACACTTGCAACGAGAGTTGGTTTGTAATTTTAATATTAATTTGGGAGAATTCAAATAATTAAATTAATTAATTAGAATAATTAAAATTTGTGGTGTAATCCCACTCCTTGATTGTTCTCACAATTATTTACCTCACTTTATCTTTTATTTTAGTGTTAGACTTTATTTTCATTTTAGTTACTTTCTAGTTAGTTATTATCATTTTACATTTAGTTTATTTTAGTTTAGATCTCACCTCACCCTTTTGTTTTAATATTGAAAAAGCTAAAAAAAATAGAAAAGTGAAAAAGCACAAAAAGAAAATAAAAAGTGAATTACATGTGAATTTGTTCCATTTTCTTTACTCCCTAGAAAGTGGATTGGTACCCTTACTTACCTCTACACTTGAGTTTATTATATTTGTAGGTATGTGAGGTTTTGACTAACTTGGCTTTCAACAACGACCATATACAAAAGTCTCGTTATCACCTCCACTTATTACACTTGTATTATCCGTGCTCACTCACACTTTTTTCACACCAATTGTAGTTGATCCATGCTTAGGTCCACTACCACACACTGACTCATATATAGTTACACATCACTCACTCTCACATATCCATGCTTAGTGTAATCTTCATGCTCCATGCTAGATTTACTTTTTATTCTCCCCTATTAGTATAGTTCTTATCATGCTAAAATACTCTTTTCATAATATACTAATCAAGAATTGTGAATTTTGCACCCTACATCACCAAAGAGCATGGTTATTGACCAAATTTTGTCCCGTAACTAGGGGGTCACTTCGTGATGGGAGATGGTTCGACAGGTCGCAGTTAGCCTAAACGATATGACTCTCACCTTCCATTGGCCAAGTATCTTCGACGTATATCAAACGGTTCCCCCCGCATCGTACTGCTTGACCGAAGTCATGATGGGAGGTATATGGCAGAGAACTCATTCACATACGTCGAGTGTCTCGAATTCACCCTTACACGTAATGTCCCCACGAGATATATAGTGAGGCAATTCATGTGCACTTAAGTATATCAAATGGCTCGTCCACAGATACTGATTTCCCTCTAAAGCAAGACGTATATCGTGGAACTCATGCCAAAGGGGGAAACCCTTCCAATTAACCCAATAACTACATACCCTTATATAGGTGTCAAACCTAGGGCACTCATATTTAGTTTGTCGGTTACTACCCGAAACTCTGTCAAAATGATGGGTCGGCATGTCGCCCAAATTTTTACGCGATTTCATCTTTTTTTAAAACGGGACCCTGTCCATGAGCCTGACAACAAGTCCAACTATGTTTTACATACTTTTCAAACCCAATTTTCCCACGCTCAGTTCCCGTCCGGCATTTCTTTTTGCATTTATGTAAACCTAATACAAGTAAGAACATAATAATAATAATAATAATAATAATAATAATAATAATAATAATAATAATAATAATAATAATAATAATAATAATAATAATAATAATAATAATAATAATAATAATAATAATAATAATAATAATCATGATGATGATGATGATGATGATGATGATGATGATGATGATGATGATGATGATCAAGTTGAGACCCTTTTTCTCATTTTTCCTCTTTCTTTACCAAAAGTGTCAAAAACTTTATTCCCTCTTTTATAAAAATACCAAAATAGTTTTCCTCATTTTTATCCAAAACCATTTTTTCCTCCTCTTGTCCAAAAATGTCAAAAATATTTTCCTTCCTTTTCAATAAAGTTTCCCCTCCTCTCTTTCAAAAATAAATTCGAATATTTCTCCTTCTCAAGTCGATCGCATACCCGACCCTTGGCCTGGCTCTCTTATTGTCTTCAGTCTTCCGTCGAACCACCCCGAGGCTCCGTCAGTTCCTTTGCTACTTCCTCCGTATCTGGAATTCACCTTCATTCGCTTTCCATGGAGAACACATACCAAGTATCGAATGTGCAGCCTGATTTGATGATGGTCCTAGCCCAACTCACTGCCAAGATTAATAACCTTCAAACTGAGGTTCATGAGATGCAACAAAATCGAGTCCCTGTTCCTGAAGAGCCTGAGGTACTTTTCCCTCGCGCTATGTGTCCACTCGCACCTGAGCCTATTTGGGTCCCCGATAAATATTAGAACGCTCTACATGCCCCTCCTGCTAATGGGCCACCGCTAGCTCAGCTCCTTATGTCGAATCTTGGCCAGCCAGGGGTAACTAATGTGTAATCGTTGATCCGAAGGAAGAAGAATTGAACAAAGTCGAGGAGGAACTTAAGATGTTGACCAATATGTTTAACCAAGTCTGAATCTCTGGTAACTACATGGATTACACCCATATGTCTCCCTATCCAAAAGCAAGGCTTCCAAAAAAGTTCAAGATGCCTAACATTGAGAAGTTCAGGTGTAGTGGTCCCCCAATTGTGCATCTCCGAAGTTACCATATGTAATACCCCGTAATTTTAATGACTTTTAAAATGTGTTATATTTTAAATTAATGGATTAATTAGATTTTATTATAAATTAATTCATTTGGGTTTTATCTGAATTGTGGATACTAAAATGAATGATTTTGTATATTACTTAAAGATATTTAGGTAATATATGAATGTGATGTTATTGATATGGCTGTGTGATATTAATTCAGTAATTTGAATTTTTAGTCGGACGCGATATGGGACGTGTGGGACAAATTTGTTAAATTAAAAAGGAAAATTATTTTTACATCAACCTTACAGTCATTTTGAGTGCGTCGTTGCATCCGGAAGGGTTGAAATAGTCAGAAAATACTATTTGGATATTGGTTTTTGATCTCGGGTCATTTAGAAATGAAAACACAACCAAAAAGGGCATTTTGGTCATTTTTTGCAAGGGGGTGAATAGTGATTTCTGATTTTATCTTATTATAAGTATTTGGAGATTAGTTGTACGTGGGTTCATTCATCTCTTCTACAAAAAAATTGAGAGGTCACCTTTTTAGAGAGAGTGAAAGGGTGCTTGGGAGAAGAGAAGTTTGCTTGGAAAGGAGGAGAACCAAAGACCAAAGGTCACAACCACTAACCACCACCGTAAGTGATCGGAGAAGGGGAGAACCACCTGTGTCGTACAACTCCAAAGGATCAGATCTTCATTAGAGGCAAGTATTTGATGATTGCAATCTAAGTTTGTATATTGTCCATGTTAGGATAGTTATAAAAAATGAGATTTTACATGTTTCGAAGACAAAGATAGAGTTGTTAATTGATTTCTGGAAAATGGAAATATATAGGGATCAAACTCATGTTATAGGTAGCTAGTAATCCGTGAAATAATCATTAAGTTGTTGAAGAAATTCTGAGAATCATTGGTGTGTTCTTGAAGATATCATGTATATAATTTTTTGGAAAAAGAGGATAAATATATGCTTTTAATTCAAACTCTTGATGATTCTAGGATGTTTAGAGCATTATAAATCATTCCCATATGTTGATATATCATGTATTAAGGATTATAAGGAATTTTGGTCATTAATATGAAGTTTTTATTGATCAAAAGTTATGAAACCCGTAGTAAAGGAATTGCATAAAACTGGGCTGATATCTGGGTGATCGCTCGATCGACCCCCTATCTTCGATCGATCGACCTCCCCAGAATTCATGATGTCGTTTCTTTTTAATTCTTGTTCTTATCCCAAACCTTTTGTAAATCTTTGGTGATTATTAATTGGATATAATGGGACTTAGGGAAGATCGGTAAGCCCTAGATAAGAATTGAATTAATGTGATTGGGATTTAATTGATCAGAATTATGATAATTAAATTGAAAGAAATTTCGGTTGCTAGATTCATATATTGGATTATAATTTGTATGCATGAGGATTAAGTATAGGTCCAGTAGGGGAAGTTTAATAAATCACCTGGGCATCCTTAGGTTTACAAGAGGGTTCAATCCTAAGTGAAAAAAAATGTGTTTATAAGAGATTAGAAATAATCGGTTATAACCCTAATTAAAGGGGAGTTTAATTCATAATAATTCGGAAGATAAGATGATACGGACCAGTAGGATATTATTGATTTCTTACTGAATATATATTGAGGGAAAACCTAATTAAACTTTGAGTAATGAGTGAGACTCTAGAATAATTAAATTAAAGAAGTAAAGTCATAATATTTTAATGCGTAGGATTTAAGAGATATAATGCTACGTATGGGAACTATCTTAGGGTAGTGTGATTACATTGTTGATACTATATTATAAGTAGATGATAATGCCTATTTGTTTGATTGATAATTTATGTGTATGACATACCTAGCTTACTTGATATTAATGGGGGGTTTGCGCGTGAGGGCAGTCATATCTTGATGAATCCATGGGATCTTTAATTTGTCGCTCGAGAAAATAGGTCTATGAAAGACTTATCGGGGAGTTGATAAGTCCGTTGACTATGGGAACGTAGGTACGTGCGTGACCTGTGGGTATGAGGACTATGTTCGCCTCCAATTGTTGTGTTATTTTTTTTGGTTCGAGGAATCCTTACCGAACCTTTAGTCCCCTATTCGACGACCAGCGATACTGGGACGTGCTAGCAGAGTAATGCATGCACCACAGCTGTGACTCGAGGTGCTGTATTATATACGTATATATATAATGAATTAAATGAATGTATCTATAGTGGTTAGATCAATCTACTGTGTGATAATTGTAGATGACGGTGAATAGAGAAAAAGAATTGACTTGAGTTAATGAATATTTATTCTTATAGGTTTGAAAAGGTTAATTCATATTAATGATAAACGTATCTGAATGATTATACTACGTATGGTATGGGACATACGGGGTTATGATATGGGATGGAATCATATTATGGAAACTAGTTAGGAGGAACCATTAACTAGAAAGTTAATAGGAAACGATAAGCGTGCACTCTAGATGAGAGGTGAGAATATCAAGTGAGAGTTTGGATACTAACATGTACATAATAAATGCTTTATTGCACTTGTTAAATACTTGTTGTTTTCGAAATCATTTTCACAACGGGCTCTGACCCGTTTCCTTGCATATTCTCTTTTAATTGTACATTTTATATCAGGTGTCCAGCAGCAGGGATGCCAACCTTAGAGGATTATGACAAGCTATGGAGCTATAAGTATTGCTTAGACGCCTATCTTCATTTTATCCATAGTGTTCTTTTATTTAGGGCATGTCACCCAAAGGAATTCAGTTATCTCTTTTCTATCTGAGTTATATAGTCTTGTACTCGTGTCATTTTAATACTTTTATTATTTTTGGGATTACTGTATTGGATTAATACTTGGGAATGTTTATTCCAATTGCATTTAAATTATTTTGTGTTATTTGTTCAGTTATTAGTGTTGTAGAATAATATATGTAGTGTTATTCGTAAACTAAAAATGAATTTTGTTGAAAGTAAAATTTGGAAAGTTTTTAACACCAGCTTAATTGGGTTTTGGGTGAGTTGTAAATGTTTTTGACAGTGATGCTAAGAATGAGCCAACTGTATATTTTGTTTTAATTTGGTATGGGACTGGCCACCCGGTATTTAATTAGGCAGGGTGTTACAGGTGGTATCAGAGCATCAGGTTCTAGAGTCCTTTAGGGTCTGTACGATTTACTGTGCTTTCAGCTCAGCGTTACTTTATTTTATATAGAGCCCTATGTTTAGAATTGTTGATTTCTTTGGTAAGATTTCGTTCTCCTGCTATAACGTATATATTAGTGAATCTTATTCATGTTCGTACGGGTTCGTACAAGTAGTATGGCAGATGAGGGCCGTTGGACTGATAGTGGAGGTCGTACTTAGGAGGTTAGGGAGTATGTTCGAGTATGATGACCGTAGTCGATGTCGCCCCTATTATGGAATGAGAGGCCAGGACTGTAAAGATGGAAAGGACGTAGCTTACAAATTTCAAGTGCTGCTATAGTCGAAGGTGATGTCAAATTAGACTCACCTAATGTAGTACGCTTGGGAGAGGGTCAAATGGAAAATTGAGGAGAGTCATCAGTAGAAGTTCTAGAAATGCGGTAATTGGGTGTGTTACCCAACGAAGGCAATATATTCAAAGGCTTGGACATATAGTGGAGTGTGGTTAACTAGAACTAAAAATTTGGGGTAAAACTTTCCTTAACTCATCGGGACAAAGTTATAATAGTGGGATTCAACAACCACCACCCGCAAATGAGGGTATGTTTTCTATCTAAAGAGTTATGAGGCGCATATCGATTTTTATAGAAATTAATATTGTATGGGCAAAAGGGTTACTAAACTTATCCTATAGCACTAATATTTACGTAGACTCACCGAGGGGTTGTGGAACACCTATATTTTTACATATCATCACGTGGGTCTGATTTTTATCACGGAATTACTTACTTTAGTCGTGTCCGATATGAGTTTATAACCTTTACGATAAAACAGAGTTTTATGCGGGTAACCATATCCATTTTATAATGAAAGATACACGATAGAGTGTATGGGCGCCCTGGATGGTTGGATTATAGTATTTTCATAATTGTGAAACAGTAAGTAGTTGTGACTTCAGAATTTATTTACATAATGATTAAGGATCATTTTTTTCCAAACTTTGTCACGAGGATGGTATAGGGAAGATTGCGTAAAGTTTAAATTGGATTCAGTTGAGACTATATGGTGAGACTTGTTGTAACATCAATGGGGATTTTCGTTAATGTACTGTATGGGCGGTACGACATAGATTACTTGCGATGTGATATTTATACTCTGAGTTGACCTTACCAGTATGATTTATCTTTCCGAATTTTGGGATGAAATTCTGTTATAAGGGGGGAAGTATGTAATACCCCGTAATTTTAATGACTTTTAAAATGTGTTATATTTTACATTAATGGCTAAATTGGATTTTATTATAAATTAATTCATTTGTGTCTTATCCGAATTGTGGATATTAAAATGAATGATTCTGTATATTACTTAAAGATATTTAGGTAATATATGAATGTGATGTTATTGATATGGCTGTGTGATATTAATTCAGTAATTTGAATTTTTAGTCGGACGCGGTATGGGACGTGTCGGGACAAATTTGTTAAATTAAAAAGGAAACTTATTTTTACATCAACCTTATAGTCATTTCGAGTGTGTCGTTGCATACGAAAGGGTTGAAATAGTCAGAAAAATCTATTTGGATGTTGGTTTTGGGTCTCGGGTCATTTGAAAATGAAAAGACAACCAAAAGGGCATTTTGGTCATCTTTACAAGGGGGATGAATAGTGATTTCGGATTTTTGTCTTATTATAAGTATTTGAAGATTAATTGTACGTGGGTTCATTCATCTATTCTACACAAAATTGAGAGGTCACCTTTTTAGAGAGAGTGAAAGGGTGCTTGGGAGAAGAGAAGTTTGCTTGGAAAGGAGGAGAACCAAAGACCAAAGGTCACCACCACTAACCACCACCGTAAGTGATCAGAGAAGGGGAGAACCACCTGTGTCGTACAACTCCAAAGGATCAGATCTTCATTAGAGGCAAGTATTTGATGATTGCAATCTAAGTTTGTATATTGTCCATGTTAGGATAGTTATAAAAAATGAGATTTTACATGTTTCGAAGACAAAGATAGAGTTGTTAATTGATTTCTGGAAAATGGAAATATATAGGGATCAAACTCATGTTATAGGTAGCTAGTAATCCGTGAAATAATCTTTAAGTTGTTGAAGAAATTCTGAGAATCATTGGTGTGTTCTTGAAGATATCATGTATATAATTTTTTGGAAAAAGAGGATAAATATATGATTTTAATTCAAACTCTTGATGATTCTAGGATGTTTAGAGCATTAGAAATCATTCCCATATGTTGCTATATCATGTAGTAAGGATTATAAGGAATTTGGGTTGTTAATATGAAGGTTTGATTGATCAAAAGTTATGAAACCCGTAGTAAAGGAATTGCATAAATCTGGGCTGATATCTGAGCGATCGATCGGTCGACCCCCTACCTTCGATCGATCGACCTCCACATAATTCATGATATTGTTTCTTTTTAATGTTTGTTATTATCCCAAACCTTTTGTAAATCTTTGGTGATTATTAATTGGATATAATGGGACTTAGGTAAGATCAGTAAGCCCTAGATAAGAATTGAATTAATGTGATTGGGATTTAATTGATTATAATTATGATAATTAAATTGAAAGAAATTTCGGTTGCTAGATTCATGTGTTGGATTCTAATTTGTACGCATGGGGATTAATGATAGGTCCAGTAGGGAAGTTTAATAAATCACCTGGGCATCCTTAGGTTTACAAGAGGGTTCAATCCTAAGTGAAAGAAGATGTGTTTATAAGAGATTAGAAACAATCGGTTATAACCCTAATTAAAGGGGAGTTTAATTCGTAGTAATTCGGGAGATAAGATGATACGGACCAGTAGGATATTAGTGATTTCTTACTGAATATATATTAAGGAAAAACCTATTTAAACTTTGAGTAATGAGTGAGACTCTGGAATAATTAAATTAAAGAAGTAAAGCCATAATATTTTAATGCGTATGATTTAAGAGATATAATGCTACGTATGGGAACTATCTTAGGGTAGTATGATTACCTTGTTGATATTATATTATAGGTAGATGATAATGCCTCTTTGTTTGATTGATAATGGGTGTGGCTATCCCCACACCCTAAACATCTTCCCCCACGCCCTTTTCAATACAAAGGCAAAAATACCCTTTCCCATTTCATTAAAACAGATCATTATTTTAAGTAAAATAAAATTTACATTTTAAGATAAAATATTATTTTATTATTACTATTATTTTAATTTTTTACTTTAACATATTACTAATTTTTTTTAATTAGATTATAGTACATTTCATGAATTTATTAGATTTTGCTACATATTTCATCGCTAAATTTGAAACTTACTCTAAAAAAATGATATTTGGGGATATTTAAAAAGTTTTAACCCAAAAAAAACTAATAATGTAAAAAAACAGCTTTTTAACAAACAAAAAAATAACTTTTAGCATAATAAAAGTTGTTTTAACGATTTTTTTTAATTAAAACTACTTATAAAAAAACTAAAAAAAATAATTTCCAATAAAACAGAAGAGTTTTTAGCAATTTCTAACAAAACAAAACAGTTTTTAACAAAAATAAAAACAGTTTATAACAAAGAAACAATATCTTAAAAATCGCTTTTCAAAGAATAAAATTATTTAAAAAATGTTTTAGAAAAATAAAAATACATTAGTGAAAAAAGAGTAGTTTTTAACAAAAATGTATTCTAAAAAAATGTGAAAAACATTTGTTTTCTTAGAAAAATATTTTTTTTAAAAAGTTAAAAATATTTTTAAACAATTTTTAAAAAGATGTTTTAAAAAAAAAATTAACAAAACAAAATAGTTTTTCAACATTTTTGTTAAAAATACAATTTTGTTAAAAACTGCTCTTTTTTCACTAAAGTATTTTTATTTTTCTAAAACAATTTTTCAATAATTTTATTCTTTGAAAAGTGATTTTTTAAGATACATTTTCTTTGTTATAAATTGTTTTTGTTTTTGTTAAAAACTATTTTGTTTTGTCAGAAATTGCTAAAAACTCTTCGGTTTTATAAGAAATTATTTTTTATGGTTGTTTTTTTTCTTTTAAGTAGTTTTAATTTTGTTAAAAAAAATTGTTAAAACTTCTTTTATTGTTAAAAACTGTTTTATGTATAAAAACTATTTTTTTTTGTTAAAAAGCTATTTTTTCATTATTAGTTTTTTTGGGTTAAAAACTTTTTAAATATCACCAAATATCATTTTTTGTAGAGTAAGTTTCAAATTTAGCGATAAAATATGTAGTAAAGTCAAACAAATTCATGAAATGTACTATAGTCTAATTAAAAAAAATTGTAATATATTAAAGGAAAAAATTAAAATAATAGTAATAATAAAATTATATTTTATCTTAAAATGTAAATTTTATTTTACATAAAATAATGTTAGGTTTTAATGAAATGGGAAAGGGTATATTTGTCTTTGTATTGAAAATGGTGTGGGGGAAGATTTTTAGGGTGTGGGGATAGACACACCCTTGATAATTTATGTGTATGACATACCTAGCTTACTTGTTATCAATGGGGGGTTTGCGCGTGAGGGCAGTCATATCCTGATGAATCCATGGGATCTTTGATTTGTCGCTCGAGAACATAGATCTATGAAAGACTTGTCGAGGAGTTGATAAGTCTGCTGACTATGGGAACGTAGGTATATGCGTGACCCGTGGGTATGAGGACTATGTTCGCCTCCAATTATTGTGTTGTTATTTTTGGTTCGAGGAATCCTTACCGAACCTTTAGTCCCCTATTCGGCGACCAGCGATACTGGGACGTGATAGCAGAGTAATGCATGCACCACAGCTGTGACTCGGGGTGCCGGGGTGCCGTATTATATACGTATATATATAATGAATTAAATGAATGTATCTATAGTGGTCAGATCAATCTATTGTGTGATAATTGTAGATAAAGGTGAATAGAGAAAAAGAATTGAATTAAGTTAATGAATATTTATTCTTATAGATTTGAAAAGTTTAATTCATATTAATGAGAAACGTATCTGAATGATTATACTACGTATGGTATGGGAGATACGGGGTTATGATATGGGATGGAGTCATATTATGGAAACCAGTTAGGAGGAACCATTAACTAGAAAGTTAATAGTAAACGATAAGCGTGCACTCTAGATGATAGGTGAGAATATCAAGTGAGAGTTTGGATACTAACATGTACATAATAAATGCTTTATTGCACTTGTTGTTTTCAAAATCATTTTCACAACGGGCTCTGACCCGTTTCCTTGCATATTATCTTTTCTATTGTACCTTCTATATCAGGTGTCCAGCAGTAGGGACGCCAACCTTAGAGGATTATGACGAGCTATGGAGCTATGGAGTATTGCTTAGACGCCTATCTTCATTTGATTCATAGTGTTCTTTTGTTTAGGGCATGTCGCCCAAAGGAATTCAGTTATCTCTTTTCTATCTGAGTTATATAGTCTTGTACTCGTGTCATTTTAATACTTTTATTATTTTTGGGATTACTGTATCGGATTAATACTTTGGAATTTTTATTCCAATTGCATTTAAATTCTTTTGTGTTATCTGTTCAGTTATTAGTGTTGTAGAATAATATGTGTAGTGTTATTCGTAAACTAAAAATGAATTTTGTTGAAAGTAAAATTTGGAAAGTTTTTAACACCAGCTTAATTGGGTATTGGGTGAGTTATAAATGTTTTCGACAGTGATGCTAAGAATGAGCCAACTGTATATTTTGTTTTAATTTGGTATGGGACTGGCCACACGGTATTTAATTAGGCGGGGTGTTACACCATCGAGCCCGGACTCTCCTAGAGCCTCTGAGGAAATAATGGCCTAAATGTTCCAACAAACTTTAAAGGACAACACTCTTCGCTGGTTTTTATCTCTCGAGGAGTCCAGAATTCGTAGTTGGGAGTATGTTGCCCATGAATTCATGTCAGTACAAGTATAACAAAGAGTTAGAGGTTACCCGTCGTGATTTAGAACTTCTCAACAGAATCTCAGAGAATTTGTAAATAACTTCATAACAAGGTGGAGAGGGAAAGAAGCCACCATGACTAAACGACCTTCCGAAATGGAACAAGTCAGTATTTTGAAGAAGAATTTCTTACTCGCAACGATGGGAGGACATTACTACCCCTATTTTCGAGCCCTTCAAGAAGCAGGAGTGGAGATTAAAGAAAGTATTGCCAAGACAAAAGTTAAGCCGAAGAAAGTATCCAGACAGTTCACTCCCAGAAGGTATGAAAAGCCTGCCAATACCACAGTTTCAGTAATCAATAAACATCTCTCAACCTGACACTTCATGGGCACTAAAAATCCGCCCTAACACAGTAAAAAATGAATACACCGAGCTTCACGCTCCCCTCTCTAAAGTTTACCAAGCCCTTTTAAGCCAAAATCTTATCAAGTCGGTGGACCCTCGTTCGTTACCAAACCCACTTCCCAAAAATTTAAACCGAATGCCCATTGATATTTTCACCAAAATGTTGGCCACACCATTAATCAGTGTTTCCACCTTCTAAATGTAATCCAAGGTCTAATTGACCGAGGTATCATTGCCCCACTAGCCAATCTTAAGCCAAACACTACCCACAATCCACTCCCAAATCATACAAATGTTATCCTCCTAGAAGAAGGAGCAGAATTTAATCCATCTACCCAAATTGTGCCCAACAAGTCACCCATCATACCCATATATTCCCCTAAACCCCTTCAAGTTTGCCCATATTTTCTCCTACAACCAATCTATTTTGCCGATCAGGCTCTGTCACTCCTTACAAGAGCATGCATTGTTGTTCGTACCCATTTCGAAGGGAAATATATGGAATTATTAGCATTATTAAACCAGATTCTAGAGTTTGGGATTAAATTGCCCTAAAAATTACCGTTGACTGCCAGAGATTCAGTGCACTATTCTTGGAAGCTCATAAATGGGCTCGAGAGTTAGATAATTGGGTGTTACCTACCAATGAAGTCATTTTAGATGATATCGTCCAGATCATGACAAACTTATTTTGACAGACCGGTGAAATTTCTAGTATGTCAGAGCTACTTGAAGATTTAAAACTACAAGGGACCTGGTCCCTTCACTTATACATCCCCTCATTAAGTGGGAGTATCTATATGAAGAGGTCGTTGAGGTTATGGAGTGCATTGAATTTTTGTGGAAAGATGATGTCGTTGTCACCGGATGGGGAGAAGAATTCGATAGTTCAGATGAAGAGCAAACCCCATACAAGACTAGCCCAATAGTCAGCATATGTGGAATGATATTGTTTAAGGAGCTGCTAGGAGAAATCAACAAGGTTGCTGAATAGTTTAAGATAGATTGGGAAATAGGGTTTCTATTTTTCCCCTCTTCTGTGAACCATATGACTATATTAGGGAGGCATTACTAGGTTCTGAAACCGCAGTCATCAGTGATTGATAAGGGAAAAGGTGTTGAGAAACTCTCTATGCGGAAAATGACCCGCAAGGAGAGAAAGATCCTCAATCAGTTGAAGAAAACCCAAGCTAACATCACTCTATGGGGACTCTTTATGTCTTCCCAACTGCACCGGAATGACTTAATCAAACTATTTATCAGGACCACCATCCCTCCTTCCACCACGACAGAAGAAGTAGTGAATCTGGTCGAATCTCTAACCTTTACTTGAATGATTTCCTTCTCCGAAGTAGAAATCCCTAAGTTTGGACCAAATCACAACTATGCTCTCAATATCTCTGTCAAAGTCATGGAAAAGACAGTCCCACTTTCACTTGTCGAAAATGGATCAGACCTTAATATTTGCCCGATGAGTAACCTCAATTGCTTAGGACTAAAAGTAAGCAACCTTGATCCGCCCTCTGTCGTAGTGCACACTTATGATAGTACTCCTCGAGAAATAATGGGATCTATAAAGCTTACAATAGGGGCTGACCCTATAAATCATGTTACTGAATTCCAAGTCATTGACATCCCGACTTGTTTTAACTTGTTGCTCAGACGACCATAGCTCCATAATATCAAGGGTGTGTCTTCTTCCCTCCATTGGAAACTGAAGTTCTTTGCCAATGGGGAGGTCATCACCACCTTGGGCGATGATGATAAAACTGAAAATTCAAGCACCGATAATTCGGTACTAGAGATACAACATTGGGTAAATGATATACTCTTGTTAGGTTTTCGAATTGAACCACTTCCACTCCCAGCACGAGACAATTTCAAATATAGAGTATGTATAGAACACGGACCTCATTGCAATGTCAATCTGATACAGATGTTAAATAACATGCACTTCATACCCGGACTAGGGCTGGGACGATGACAACAAGGGATATTTAAACCCATAATACCGAAGAAAGCCTTTCCTCCTTACAGCTTGGGTTATCAACCATCATCAGAGGAACTTAAAATTCTTTTCCAACCTCGGTTGAAGAGAAGGCTGGAAAGTGCCAAGTCTGTCTTAGGGGATTTCTTGAATGGAAGATTCATCAAAGAGGGTAAAGATTTCCAATTTCATGTCTTTCCCGAACCATGGTATGATTATTTGGATAAGAAGATGAAGCCAGGAATGGAGATCTTTTTCCAAGACAGCTACTCATGGGCGAAAAATTCCCAGCATCACGCGTAACCACTTATTGAGAAGACTATAGATACTACCAGAGATTTCGAGGGAAGTGACTCCGAGGATTCATTCAACTTTCAAATACTGGGGCTGACACTCTGCGTGATCAACTCAAGAGTTACATCATCGGATCCATCCTGAATGATCAAAACTGGTAATTTACCTCTCCTCAATTGGCATGCTATACCAGTTCCACCCACTAAAATATAACCCGACCCAGATGTTTGTCCCATTTCCTCTTCTTTTGTTATTCCTCCTATTCAGATATAATCAAGACCTCCTTTGATGAGGTTCTCAATGTTATTTTTCCCAACAATGAAATAAAGGAAGATTTTGATTATTTTGATGTGCCTTACATTAATTGTCTTAATTCTAATCAAACTCTTGATGACGATGATTTTTCAAATGAACAATTCTTAATTGATCTTAATACTGTTAATAGCAAACAACATAACCGCGCTCAAGTTAATAAAGATGAAATTATTGTTAATCTCGAATCTAGTAGCCAACTGCGCCAGATTAGGATAGGGTCTACCCTTGACGAGCAAGAGCACACTCAACTCGAGAAATTACTGAAGGAATTTATGGATGTCTTCGCATGGTCCTACAACAACATGCCTGGCATTGATCCCGAGATAGCTCAGCATGAGATTCCAATATTCCTATAATGCAAATCGGTCAAACAAAAACTGCGAAAGCTCCGCAATGAATGGTCGCTTAAGGTTAAGGAAATAGTGGTCAAACAGTTGAACGTGGGTTTCATTCATGTGATTGAATATCCCACATGGCTAGCCAACATAGTACCCATGCTGAAATTCAGAAGAAATGTTTGCATGTGTATTGATTACTGACATTTGAACAAGGCTTCTCCGAAGGATGATTACCCTCTACCCAATATCGACATGATTGTGGATAATACAGCCAGTTACACTCTTAAGTCATTTATTGATGGTTTTATTGGATATAATGAAATTAAAATGCACCCGGATCTTCAAGAGAAATAACTTTCATCGCCTCTTGGGAAACCTTTTGTTACACTGTTATGCCATTTGGTCTAAAAAACGCAGGGGCTAGCTACTAGAGGGGTGCCATAACCATCTTACATGATTTGATACACAAAGAAGTCAAGTTCTACGTGGATGACATGATTATGAATTCTAAGATTAGGGAAGGTCATGTCCCCACTCTTCGGAAGTTCTTCGAGCGACTATTGCAATACCAGATGTGACTTAACCCACATAAATGTGTTTTTAGAGTTACCAAAGGAACGTTATTGGGTTTTATGGTTAGTGAGAAAGGGATTGAAGTAGATCCTACCAAGATAAAAGCTATACTTAAAATTCCACCACCCCGAACGAAGAAGGAAGTCTGAGGATTCCTTGGAAAATTACAATATATCAGCTGGTTCATTAGCCAGTTTACTTCTATATATGAACCCATCTTTAAAATCCTCCGAAAGGATTCAACTAAAATTTGGAACAAAGCGTACCAGGAGGGAAATAAGCAATACGTAACCTAACCTCCCGTACTCACGCCACCTTAACCTGGTCTACCCCTAATCCTATACTTGACTGTAATGGACACCGAAGCTGGGACTTTATTGGCCTAATACCTTGAAGAAACTCATAAAGATAGAGACATCTATTACTCCAGTCACAAGTTATCTAGGTACGAGATTAACTACACTGCCTTAGAGAAAGAATTTATCTCCCTTATCTGGGTCACCAAAAAATTATGACACTACATGCTCGCTTTTCCTATAAAACTTGTATCTCGAATGGATCCAATCAAGTACCTGCTTAATAAACCTTCCATGTCTAGCTAAATGGTCTGATGGTTGATGTTGCTAGATGAATTTGATATTGTGTATGTCATGCAGAAAGCCATGAAAGGAAGAACCATCTCTGACTACCTCGCTGACCAACCTATGAAAGAAATCGATGTTTGGATTTTTGAGTTTTCGGATGAGAATATCCTTTGTACCTCCCAAGAAAACCTTCGGTGGCAAATGTTCTTTGACGGATCTGCCTACAAGAAAGGATATGTCATTAGGATACTCCTAATTGCCCCTGATGACTCTCACACTCCCATTGCCATCAAGTTGGATTTTCCATGCACTAATAACATGACCGAATATGATGCATACACGGTAAGCCTCGAAGTCACTCTTAAGAAAGGAATTCGATGCCTATATGTCTAGGGAGATTCAGACCTCATTATCATTTAAGTACTCAGAAGATGGAAAGTCAATGACGAGAAACTCTTACCCTTTAATGCCCACCTAGAAGAGTTGGCCTCCCAATTCCAAGATATCACCGTCCACTACCTGGCTCAAGCAAAGAACAACTTAGCCAATTCCCTCACTACCTTAGCCTCCATGATCTACATTCTCAAAGGAATAACGATGGCCTCCTTCCTACTCTAAAATCAAGCTAAACCTACATAATGCTACCACATTTATCTCATCACAGAAGAAGATCCTGATATAGCCGATTCATGGTATAATGATATTTGGCGCCTCCTCAAGCATGGTAGGTACCCTCAAGATTATAATAAGAAAGATCGAGTAAGCCGCCGTAAACTGGTTGCCTAGTACATTATCTGCAATAAAGTACTGTTCAAGAGAAATTTCGATGGAACATAATTACACTGCATCGCGGGGATGACATTGAAGAGATAATGTAGAAAATCCACAGCGGGGAGTGGGGACCCCACATGAATTGTCATATGCTTGCCAAGAAATTCATCTGACAGGGTTACTATTGGACTACCGTGGTTCAGGATTACACCACCTATGTTCGGATATGCTTTAAATGCCAACAATTTCCCAATCTCAAGCACTTGCATCCACGATAATTATAAGACATGACTTCTCCCTAGTCGTTCTCCACATGGGGCATCGATATCATAGGGAAAGTAACACCCAAAGCCTACAACGGCCATGAATTCATCTTGGTCACCATTGATTACTTCAACTAATGGGCCAAAGCCGACTCATACGCAGTTCTAAATGCCAAAAAGTTAGCCAAGTTTATTCGAAAAAATATTATCTGCCGATATGGGGTCCCGTACGAGCTAGTATCAGACAATGGGTTACATTTCCAGGTCGAAGTCACAGAAATGGTTGACGAGTATGGGATCCAAAGACACAAATCTTCTCCCTACCAAACTCAAACCAATAGTGCAGTCGAAGCCGCTAATAAGAACCTTAAAGTAATCATCAACAAAATGACCAGAGTTGTCGAGATTGGGCCGATCGAATTCCTTACTCCCTCTGTGGCTACCGCACTTCAGTTCGAGCATCTACTGGGGCTACCACTTACTCTCTGGTATACGGTATGGAAGCAGTCCTACCCATTGATCTAGAAATTCCTTCACTACGCGGCATGCTTGAAATCAAAGTCAGCGAGGAAGATTGGCATTGAAGCTGACATGACAAGTTGTCACTCTAGATGAAAGGAGACTGAAAGCTCTATATCATGTACAAGGGTACCATTTCTGAATAGCGTGATCATTAAATAAGAGAGTCAAGGACCATGATGTTCAAGAAGGGGATTTAACCCTTAAAGAAATTATAGATCCCATCTGGGACCCAAAAGGGAAATTCAAGCCCAATTGGAGTGGAACCTACATTGTGAAGAAGATCCTATCCGGCGGCACAGCTATGCTCACCGACCTCGATAGGGAAGATATGGCCCGACCAGTTGTGACACCCTGCTTAAAATAATAACGGGTGGACAGCCCTATACTAAAATAAATCAGGATTCTTAATTGGATCATTCCCGCATCTACTGTCAATACTAAATAAACATAGCTAACTACCCAATACTAACAATAATAACTACTGAACAAGATAAAATGTATACACATACCATGATAAAAGAAAGTACTCATATAAAACATAATAAATACAACAAAAGAATATATACCCGAATATGTTGTCACGTCACAGACAATACAACATACTGAGGAGAGAAATATAAAAGTGCTACATAAATAACTCTTAGGATAAACTAGATATACAAAATGAATCCTTAACTATATTTACAATAGATAGGAAACGGCTATAACAAAAATCCCGCAACAGTACGCATGTGTACAGCTCCAAGGACACATGATAGAAAAGCATCAATGGCGTCCTTGCGGTGGGACACCTATAATATATTACAATATTATGACACCCCGCCTAATTAAATACCGGGTGATTAGTCCTTTATTAAATTAAAATCAAGGTGAACGGTTGGTTCATTCTTAGCATCACTATCACAAAATAAAATTTCCAATTTAAACACCCTAAATAATTAAGCTAAGTCTCAAAACAATTTAAACCTTATTTCCATTTTATTAAATTCCCTTAAGAAAACCTTTTCAATAATTAACAGTTTAAGAATCGTATAAATGTTAAATATGGGAATTAACACACAAGAATTTAACCATTCAGATAAGCAAATACCAAGTTTAAAAACTACAAATAAAATCATCTTGACACGAATTACATCCCAAAGAGTACCAAATACTGAAAATAAATGAACATAAATCTCTGACAAATCCAACTGAATAGGGAAACGGGCAACACATGCCCTAACTAATCATAACTAAAATAAGAGTAGAGTCAACAACTGAATAGGGCAACTCCCACATAAGCTGCAGCGTGTCCGTCCCAAGGAATCTAAGCATGACGCCCCTGTGGCTGGGCACCTGTAATATATACATATATACATACAAGGGAAAAGAAATAACAGGAAATGGGTAAGATCTCGAGTGTAAAGTAGTTTAAACATAGTTTATCAACTATTTAAAATGCTTATCGGCTAATGAAACAACCATGTTAGTATGCGACACTCTCTTAAGAAATTCTCACCTCTCATCTAGTATGCACGCCTACCGTACTATTAATATCCAAAGTTTATTTTAACTTAAATTTCCCATAAGGTTTCATTCCGATAAATACTGTGGCTAAGATAATTAATTTCTAAAAATTAATCTCTCTCGTATATCTTATGTTATTTAAAATAACCCGGTGATGTCACAAAATTCCCAAACACTTATAATAAAGTTGGAGTATTTATTCATTACTTAACTACTTTTATGCACAGTAAAAAGTTCCCATACTTAAGTGTATATATATATATATATATATATATATATATATATATATATATATATATATTAGTCATTCATATAATATATATACTATCAGCACCCCACATAAAATCTATGGTGATGTCTGCTATCAAGTCCCCGCATCACTCGTACTAAGGGAAATACTAGTTCGGAATCACTCTCGAACTGTATTAACATAAAACACATACAATTAGAGGCGAAGTATAGTTTCAATTCATTAAGAGGTCAGCACATACCCTCACGTCTCTTAGGACCATCTGACTATCACTCAAATAGCCTGTATCAAGGATACTATCTTCTAGGGTACAAGTCGTTATCCCCCATAAAGGCCCAATCGAGATAAGACTATCCCAACGTGGAAACCCCCATGATAGCAAGTAGCTCGGGTATGATTTTTACACAGATATACAATATATTCCTAATCACACAATCATATACATATAAATCTTCACATTTCTAAATTAGGTGCGCCCATGGCCTATAATAATAATTATCCGTTCTTAGCACATTTTACTCGATTATCTCACATAACGGACTCGTTACTTTTATTCTCATATATAAGTTACTCCATACTTACTTCTCATTTCTCGAAGTATTATATCTCCCTAAGTATAATTTCAGTAGGCACTCTCACTTATCTCCTAGTCTAACTTACTCATGAGTCTAGATCTTCTATTAGACGTACGCATGATTTCGTATGTGTGAATAACTCCCCATTAACCCATAATTTCAAACTACATTAAATTTCACTCAATGGGGTCTACCTAGCCCCTACTGGTCCTCTTTATATCCCATTATACTCTAACAATAACAATCAAGGGTTCCTATGCGTTTTAATCGGATTAAACCAACTAACGAAAAATATGCAGTTTTCCAAGAGGGGTCGATCGATTGAGGAAAGGGGGTCAATCGATCGATGTTCTTGGGTCGATCGATCGATCAAGCAGTTCTTGCCCAGAAACTGCCATTAAAACCTATAGGTTTCATCTTCCAAATTTCTCCAAAACGTCATTAACGACTCTTAAATAACATTACTACAAGTTCTATATACATATATGCAAGATTTCCTATGTGAAACATGTACAAATTCAACAACGGAATTGAATTAAAGGGCCAATTTATTTTAATTATCAAGAACCCTAACTTTCCACTAAACTTCCATTATTCTATTTCTTTTTCCAGATTTCTCACTTCAACATTAATCAAATTTCGTGGGTAATCCTCTACATATGATTGGGATGTCCAGAGTTTATTTATTTTCTCTACAACATGTGATTGGGTTCTCTAAATCCTTGAGTTCTTCCATGAAACATATGTTCAATCATCCTAATCTAACATGGTGTGACATTTAACTAAAAAAAGAAGCAAGATAGATACTTGCCTGGAATTTGAGTTTCTGATTTGTGGACGAGAGAGGTATGGTTGCGTTCCTCGTCGCGCGATATACGCTTTGGTGGTGGTGGCGGTGTAAACGGGTGAGTCTTTGGCCTTGAGTTGCTTGGAAAGCTCTCCAAATCCTTCTCTAATGGATGTTCTTTGATCTTGTGTTTTTAACCCTAGAAGGCAACTCCTAAAGGCTAATTTATCCTTAGAAAATTCGTGGGTTTAATTACCCAAAAATGTCAAATGTCTATAATACCCTCCCGGGATGCCAATTAGGCCTAAAAACGCCCCGAGACCCAAACTAAACCCCCGGGTACATTATTTTGACTATCTCGACCATTCTGAACACATTGGCGCACTCGAAATAACCATACGGACGACTTATAATTTACTCACTTTTAACAATAATAATTTAGTCCTGACACGACATAGGCGCGTCCTGACCCTAACTTTTCACTTAAATTTTCATAATTGCCATTTTATTCACTTGTGAGAATTTTTATAAAATCAATCTTATATATTACTTTACTCATTTAGTAATATTCGACAAATTCCCAATAATTACTACCTCTCGTCACGCTAGTAAATATTTAAATAAATTTCCGAATTAATATTAAATTAATATCTCAATTTAAATTTAATAAATCCTCAAATTTTAAAAGCCATAAAAATACGGGGTATTACAAATATATGTATAGCAAGAGAGAAATATAAACGGGTCTGAGCCCGAGGTGTTAAAACATTTTAGCAAGTGCATTAAAATACATAATAACTATAAATTCACAATTTCATGATTAAAGTGGAGTCGCACTCTCGTGCAACTCAAACTCACCCCTCAACTAAAGCACGCACCTAAATGTATGCACATGAACCTTAATTAAGTTTCCTGGTACATTCTAGGGACAATTCAATCTTAATCTACGCATAATCTACACTCGCGTAACCCATTATCTCAAGTATAACCCAAACTATTCTCCTTCTATCATATCCTAAATTTACGCCCGAAGTTATGCATTAATATCGGTGTAAACTATACATACGTATCTTACCAGAGTTCATCAATTTCTACGTATTAACTTATATAAGTTACTAGCATCAGAATAGCCACACATCATCTTTATATACTTATAAAGCATTGTTTTACCATAACGTATAACCCTGGTACCAAGAACTAACCTTCTCCCCACTCCCAACATTGCGCGAAGTTTTGTGCGTAGGGAGTCTCGCAAAGCGAAATTCAAATAAGGAACCCCCCCGATACACTACTCCTTGACAATGTTGATCGTCGAGATCCATTATTCCCTCAGCACACAACACATGTAATCTCAGCTACTTATCATGTACCACTATCTCTAAGTATATAAGTATGATATCGCACACAACCTTTAGGGTCTATATAACATTGCTTCTATTTAAAAGTCACGATCATTGAACCCTAACAAGCACGTACACATAACACACTAAGTGTGCATTTAAATATCCATAAAACAATCACTTATAGAATATAAATATACTTCACAATGTTATCATCTTCCAGGAATTACTCACTTTATCCCGGGTTACCAGCCACCGGACTATCATCACACCGCCCTGGTAATCAAACAAAACACAACGTATGGGAAGAGGTTATAGTTCCGGACCTAAAAGTGAGAACGAATCATACCCAAGACTTCTCACCCAAAATAAAATCACATAATAAATAATGGACGACTATGACTTAGGGACTATACACTCCCTTCTCCTCAAGCCAGGAGCCTCCCCCACATCACGCAACTTCTCATGATAGCACTGGAGGGGTATGTGTAACAACCCGCGTAATTTTTGGGCTATTTTAATTAATTTTTGGAAAATGAAGGAAAATAAAGTTTTTGATAAAATTATTTTTATTACTCAAATATGTTGGTTATTATTTTTCAAGGCAAGAATTTGAAAAGGTTTCGAAAACGGATTTTAAAATGATTTTTAAATGTTTTTAACTCTTGGAGTTGTTTTGGATTCCAACTCTTCATTTATTTGCCTTATTTAAAGGAGTATTTTGGATTCCAACTCTTCATTTCTTTGCATTATAAAAGGAGGTCGTGGGCCAACCTTTTAACATCATCTTGGCTTAACTTTTTTGGCAGCAAATATATTTTATATTCCTCTTCTTTTTATATACACATTGGCTCTTGAGATTTGTGAGTTCCAACCTTAGATTAGAGGTGTTCTTGGGGCTATTTTTGTTGGAGGTTCTTGGAGGAGATTTTGTAGATCTTTTGAGTTGTTCTTGAGGATGTGATCATTGGTTTCTCATCATGGTTTGAGGTATGGGGTTTTACACAATATGCTCCTTAAATCTCGCGAGTGTCACTATCTTTGAATTCTTGTTAATTGAACTCATATTTGAATTGTTAAATTCATTGAAATATGGAAAATAATTGTTGAAATTATTTTGATTCATGTGGTATCACTATATTGTTGTTGAGCACGTTATCATGAGATTTTAATATGGCACGGATGTTGGGCACCCGCCAAAATTCCTGTTTCCCGGGCTATGGCTTGATAAAGCATATACGGATGTGGTGAGGCCTAGTGACCCGGTTAAAGTGTTGTTGAGAAATTATATTGATAAATGCTTTGAGATTTGCATTTTGATTTGATTATTCGTACTCGTGTTGTTACGTTTTATTCGTTGCTAATTCGTATGTTTTGAGCATAATTCCTGTCGTATTATGTACTTCCCCATATTTTCTTTTAGTGGCAGGTTAGCGCGGATTTTGGGGCGCTATGGAGATTGATTTTAGCGAGGATTGTTTAGAAAAGATTTGTATTATTTTGATGTATAGAGCTTTAGAGATTTGTATTTTATTTTCGAGTTAGTTATTGTATGTAATTCGAGAGATTTGTTGTATTTATTTTAAGAATTGAGATTAGTGGATTTATATTATTATGGGTTTATTTAGATGCTCTATACCATGTCAATTGTGGATTTGGATTTATTTTATCGCATTAGCGCTCCGTTCGCTCTCCCCGGGCGGGCGGGGTGTTACAGTATGCTCACACAATAAGTATATATATCATTCACACTAGATATATATGCGATCACATCATATATACAAACCACCACACAAGGTATATACATTCACGCCATATATATATGCACACATATATATATATATACATACTATCTCCCATCCGTATGTATAAAAGTAATGAATTCGACTATAGGTATATAACTCTCATTATACTAGCCGACGCTATAACGCATACCTTCCCAATTCATTTTATAATACGGACCCTCACTCGAAACTTACTCATCCGCCACACCTATGATATGAATAGTCTCCCAATTTGATCAACATTACGGGTACTATCTCATACCCGAATGTATATAACCATCATCATACACACCATTTATATCCGGATGCATACCGATATACAATCATTATCCCGACTATAAGTATAAACACAACTTATTCTAGTCGATAATTCACAAGTTCATTCCCAATTCATTTTATGATCCCATCACGCATTTGAATATTTATTATTAATCTCACATAGATATACGATAGTTATTCCGGCTATAAGTATAAACACAAACTATTAGTCGGTAATATATGAAATCCTTCTAGATGAAAATTACGATCCAGTTACTCATGTGAACCTTTAATATTATCGTATTTATGATTAAATCCATAAATTTATCATCATTAAGGATACACGACCTCTCCCTCATTGGTCCCCAATCATTTCTAAAGAAAAATCCCATCGCTAGGATAATTCAACGCAACAGTCAACATAACAACTCCAAGTCATACATTCACAACCCCCTCGACCTTACATCATATAATAACTCACGTCTAATCTCCAAATAGGATTCCCATCCCTAATGAGATTCCCCGCTAAATCGATACAACAACTCCAACACATATGTATATATTCCCAAAATAGCTCGATACGTCCCCAAGATCACATAATGTGAAAAACTCCCAATAAATCTCCAAAACGTGTTTCTCGCATCATATAAGAAGGTTCCTAATCAATAAACCCAATCGAAACAAAGTAAAACTCACTCTAGAAAAACTTCGCAAAACAACCCTGTTTTCGAATCAATTCGGCCCAGTCCGAATCGATTCGGTCCTAAAAGCGAATTGATTTGCCAGTCTAGGAATCGATTAGGTCCAAAGGACCTATAAGTCTGTCTTAGGCTGAATCGATTCGGTTTTGGGTCCGAATCGATTCGGTCACACAGACCTGTAAGTTTGCAACATTCTGAATCGATTCGCAAAGGGGGCGAATCGATTCGACTTGTTCAGCAAGCTATGAAATGGCTTATTTTCTCCAAAACCCAAATTTATCATCTTCTCTCCATCCTTCTTCAACCCAAACATGTTTCTAACATAAAAATCATTATATATATTAACCCAACTAATTATACAACCTCAAATCAATATACACACACCTCAAATGGAAGATTAACCCAAATCTAGGTTTTTAACATTTAAACCCCAAAATCCATATTTTTGTCCACAAATCATTAAATGAATTACACACATAGATTATTTTTAGCAAGTTAAATCACTTGCCTCAAAGCTGTAGAGGTTGAATCTTCCTCGAAATCACGAATTGCCCGAACTCTCCGAGCTTTTATCCTCTTTCTCTTCTTCTTTTCCTCTTCTCTCTCTCTCTCTCTCTAGGGCTTTCTTAATCTCAAGAATGATAGTGTTATCTCACATAGGATTTATAAGCCTTATCTCTAAGATACACAACTTTAAATGATAATGCACACTTTAAATGACTCGTTTACTCCAATTCGAGTCAAACTAACTTAAAATATTTTGAAACCAAAATAAAACCCAAGGAAAGTCATTTTGACTATCTCGACCCATCCTGGATCAACCGTACACTCAGAATCGTCATTCGAAATACTTTATAGCTTCCTCAAATTTTGACCTCAATTGCCAAATTTAAAATTCTCCAATTCAAATAAATTTTATTTCTCCCAAATTAATTATATTCTAAGTCCTAAAAATTACGGGGTATTACACCAGTCAACTTAGACTGTCTTAAGAAATTCTACCCTTAATCTCAGCGCACTACAACTCTTCTCATCTCCCTTCTATTCTAAAAAAAAATCTTAATTTCCCTCAACTCAGAACTACGTGGGGCCTGATCCTCTAAAAAACTTTTACTTTCAAAAATGAAACTCAAAAATTTTAAAAACCCTCAGAGGTACGTAGGCATCTCATACGCTTTATATGAGCAGGACCCACTTCTTTTTCACAAAATGCTATTATTTTCTTATCTCCGAGAATGACGATTCATTTTTATCATTTTACATGAGCAAAAGGATTATGTATGCCTCAGCGATTGGTATAGATAATTCAAATGAAAAAATTCATCAAGAGGCACAATATTATAATTAAAATTTTCTTTATTCCATAAATGAAAAATGTCAGTACAATTATATCAGCGTAGGGAGTCAAACAACTTCCTCCGCCAACCTAACCTTATTTTCCTAAAATAAAAAGTCAATCTCCTCCTAAAAAGACCCTTCCAAGCCTTCCAAATATACATAACTAGGCCTGTCAATGGGTAGGGTCTAGACCCGGACCCGATCCGAACCCGAGACTTATAATAGGGATTGGGCATATTATTTGACCCGCGACCCAAATACCCGAAAACCCGAAGACCCATTTATTATACAGGTAGGGTCTGAATCTTATACAAAATTCGAACCTGAAGACCCGACCCGAATATATATATATATATAATCCAATGGTCAAAACATAGTTCAGCCTTACATTTTTAATCCAACGTCAAAACATAGTTCCAACAATTATTAGTGCTCTAACCCTAAAAAATCACTTCATTCAACCATTTTCTTCATCTGCTCTTCTACACAGTTAGATTCAAGACTCTCCATCTCCATCTCTTATCTTAAGACAAAACTCCTATCAAATAAAAGGCCCAATTAATATATGCAACCCTTTGAGAAGGTAAGGAGTAAACCCATGGGGGAATCCCAGTGCCAACAGATCCAAGCCCCATCAACACAAGCCCTAGAAATTATGAGATAATTTGGCTCACCTCGTTCATCATTTTCATTATAACGATCATCGAGTTTTTGCCATCACCGACAACCAGAGTAGCCTAGTCGTCTAAGTTGGTGACGTTATAGCAGACAGTGTAACTCATCAAAGGGACCATGAATTTGGCACATATTAGTTCCAACTCTTCCAAATCGATTTGGGTTTTTTGTTTCAAATCTATTTGAGTTTTCAGATCGGATTGGGTATTCGGATCAGGTCTCGGGTATCCGCTCCTTAATGGGTCGAGGTCCAAAACTACATAAAAAGAACCCGTCGGGTATTCGGGTAGGACCTGATTCGTCAAAATGTTAAACGGATTGGAGATAATTTTGCTAATATCCGACCCGTCTTTGACCCGTTGACAGGCCTATACATAACCAAACATCATACAAAATCTTCATAAAAAAAACTCACCAGGGATCCTACCCGCAGCTACTAGAAGAACCAGTCCCATCATCATGGAATATTGAAGGCGCTCTATGGAACGGTAAGCTCGGACCAACCTAGGGAAAACCACAACACCTCCCTCTATGGTGTCAAACATGATGAACCACCTTAGCCCATTCTCTTCGGAAAATATTTTAGCCACTATCCTCCTCTACAATCACTTCATATAGTCCCCAAAAACATGTCAAACTCTGCCAATAAATTGGGAAGGACGGGTCGACAGTCGACGATTCTCCCACAAAGAGCCCAACCGTATCCACATGTGTTCAGTCAAATCCTCCAGAGGAAAGAAGTCTAATGTCCGAAGTGGAACAATCTGCTCCCAGCCAAATTAACACAGGATCCACCAAGAAAAGTAAAAAGAAGTCTGCCGGAGGCCAACTAATCGAATATACAGGTATTCCCCCAATTCTGGAATGGGCTACAACTCTCACCAACAAGGCATTGACCAGTGCAAATCTCACGACCCGTACTCCACAAAATAGTTCCCCTATATCACGATATTCAAGCCTATGCTAATAAATTAGCGAGTAAAGAATTTTGGCACAGCATCCAAAGGATATTCAAGAGGGAACGCCATACAAATTCTCTCTGACAACCATATGAATAGCCTAACTAGGTTGCCCCTCAGAAACATAGAACTTCCTTACCGCCAAGCATTTAGATCATTTAGGGTCTCTACCAGTATCACCGCCATATGATTACGATGGTGTGACATCCACGAAGTGATGGCTGCAAGTTATGGGTCCACCAACCGATCCTCAGTCACCAATAATAATTTTAAAGTTAAGCCAAGGACGACGGCTCTGGCATAGCCCATATCACCAACATCTTACAAATGCACAAAATATAGCATAGTCGGGAGAGAGATCATTCCTCCCTTAACTAATGATTGAGTCACCAAGGGAGAAATACGGAGCAGTCCTACTAACAACTCCTGAGGAAATCGAGAAAATTTAGGCATGGCCGCCGCAACACTGGGATTTATCCCCAGCATGGCAGAGAACTCTTCATAAGTCGAATAAACTTCGTCCGAGCCAAAGCGAAAGACATGGTCCTCGGGGTACCAGAATTGTACCGCTGCCATCAGCATGTTCCATTCAATAGGTCAGTTGCGCCACAATGAAACTCGATGCATGTTGAAAGCATCGTAGTCTACATTATATTAGCATATAGCCTCTAAGTTTTTGAGGTAAGAAGCGAATTCAACACTTTCGGGAAGATCCATATTGCAAAATGATGAGATAAGAAGCAAGAAGTGAGCAAAATAAAATAAATATGGATGGGTGAAGAAAATACTCCACTATTACCCTTTTTATATTTGAAAAACTTAGCTAAAGACAAAGGTCCTGCAAAATCCAAAGGAAACCCTACCCCATCAAAGACCAAGTAGTGAAGAAAATGAAATCAAAGACTTGGGATGATTAGGCTGAACTGACCTTATAATAGGCAGGACAATGGGTATACCGATCAGTAACCCCTTATTTTTGAAAATTTTCCTTTTTCCTTTTTCCTTTTTTGTGAAAATTGAAAACTCAATAAAAATAATTTTTATTCTAAGGAATTCAGAATTTCCTTCTCCTTATATTTTTACTCGTCCTGATTTAGAATAAATTTTCCCTCGAATTATTTTAAATCCTTTTTACGATCTTAGCAAACAAAGTAAAAAAGTGCATATGCATTAAGTCACTAAAGTAAAAATTAATAAAAACTTCATTCCGTTGCTTATATATTACTTTATTACATTTTGCCTTGCAAGAAAACATAAAAACAACGGGACTCAGCCTGATCCCTCACACTCTTTCTAAACATATTCTCTTTTTCTCTCTCTCTTTCACCTAATCTCTCTTCTCTTTCTCTCTTTCCCTCTCTCTCTCTAAGATCCCCCATCCCTGCGGCATACGTGCTTTCCCTGACGATAAGATGAAGAGCCTCCACTACCTAATCTAGATGCCTCCCCAGATGAGGCATATGGACCAAGTAAGAAGGAACCGGGATCAAGTCTCGTATATGATACGTCCTAGAAGCCACCCAATACCGAATGTCCTTTAGCCAGGTAGTCAATACCCGAACATACTACAAAAAAACAAAAATAGTAAATCAGTCAATCTGTGATAAAGAAGAAATCAGAAAGACAAAAGTTAAAAAAAGAAATGAAAGGTATACCTATGGCTGAAGAACATCCTCTGTCAGCCCTAGCACCTCTGGGTCCATCGCATTAGGGCGATGAAGCTAATCCTCCATCAAGCTATCGGATGTTAAAGGAAGGAAGAGCCAATCGCAGAAACGGAACCTCTGATGTCGTCATCGTCGTCGATGTCGACGCACCACCTGCACTGTGGGCAGATCACACTTGCCGACTCTTGCCCCTACCAGAAATTGCAGGGGGGAAGAGGCATAATGTCATATATGCTGGGCAGCATCAGCCAGCTCAACCCAAAATTCAGATAATCATAGGTCGCTTTCGTATCGGTATACGATGAATAAGGCTCGTCTACCATCGTTGCCACCCTCGCCTCCTCCGGCGTCTCTCGTTGTCACCTCATATACCTCGAGGGACTTGCAGGTGGCACCACCACCTCATCCTCCACCACCTATCGGACTACTCACTCCTCCAGGTACCAACAGTAGTTGAACTTATGCATTAATAGACGATGCACCCGTGCGTTCCCACAGTCACCCCCGTTTGATGAATGGCCATCCCCCAGGGATCTAAGGTTACCTACAAGATCCACAATGGAAAATTAATATTTAAAAATATCATTGAAGAAAAATGATCTCAAGAGGAAAGAATAATTTACCCGATCGCTCGTCGGGCAATTCAAGACCTGATGCACCGCCGCTAAAGAAAGAGACTGCCTCGACTGTCGGTTGGACTTCTGCCACCGGTACATACAAAAAAAGTCCCCCACCGACTCATCCTTCAAACCTATCAAGTGGGAGTTAAGCCCAATAACCTCATAAAACCATGTCTGTAAATGACAAAAGGTCGTCAATTATAAGAAAGAAATCGAGGAATTAAGAATAAAATGCATAAAGGAAAATGTATGAAGGAAAGAATGCCTCCAAAAGATACGTGGAGCCAGTAAAGGTCTTCCAACAGCACCGATTGAATGCATCCAAAGACGAATAAAGGATCGTCAAAGTAAGGCTCTCCCAGTCAAAAAGAGGGATATTCGAAAATACCCATAAATAAGGCAAAAACCACAAGAGGACGACGTCGCCACCAAAAATCCTCCCAGCAATAAAAGAATAAACAAATGGGTCATCTGCCGCACCTACAACCGTCAGTCTAGTTAATCCTTCGACTTAATAAAACCTTCTTCAGAAGAGAGAGACGGATAGAGTCCCCTGAGACTATCCGCCCAACATCACCGATCGCCGCCTCCACCGTCGCTGGCGTCACCTGCAAAGTCTGGACCATCTCTATATGGGCCTCCTCGCAATCTAGCCCCAATTTCTGCTGCACATGAATGAGAGTCATTATTATCTCCTCAAACCCAAAGTGCACAGTATGGATGGTATCCCACCACCTCTCCCCCAAAGCACAGAGGATGAACGTCGAATGAGGCATCTCATCCAGTGCAGATGCCAAACTACCAAAGATAGCTGATGAAACCACCCAAGGCACCACCAGAGGAAGGTGCTCCCAAGCGTCCTTGAACCCCATCGTCCCTTGTTAATGCAGGTTCAACGTAGATATATCAGTATGTCAAAGTTAAAAGAAAAACCGTTGTCAAAATTCAGAAAAAAATAAGGAAATAATACCAAGGAAAAAAGAAATACCAAAGGTCATTAACACTTACATAGCCACTAGGGTTCACCACCCTAGAGGATTGATGGTGTGTCGGCTCACATAAAACATTCGACTCATTCGCAACCAACTCGAATTATTCAAAGGCATTCTCAGTGACCAACACTAGAGACACCCTGGCCCGCCATTCCAAATGCCCTATGTCTTCAACACTCAATTGCGCCATTTGGACCACACTGCTTGAATAATCCTCCATTTCTTAGTTTTGGAGGAGCGGGAGGCTAAGGGGCATGCCGATCGGTAGTCCCCCGCCACATACCGATCAACACTATCCCTTAACCTGCCCGAGATAGTCTAAAAGATCGTGCCACTACCGTTTGTTACCCCTACACCCTACCGGTCGGCACCTCCATAAAATTTTGTACAATATTTCCAAGAAATGCCCGAAAATCCAAAAAATTTCCCAAAAATTCCTAAAATTACCCAATGAATTTTAGAATATTTTTTTACCCAAAAAAACATTTCTTTTAAAGCCAATAAAACCCTCAACTAAATTAATACCACATTTTCTCCCAAAATTATTTCCCCAGAGGAATTTCAAAATCTAATTGGATATCTCCCAGCAACGTCTCCAAAGGACACCACATAAATTGACGAAAATTCCCCATTCACTCGATCCTCGAATTAATATATTTTCCCTAGTAGAGTCTCCAAACTTTCCCCAAAAAATATACCCCATAGCTTCTACTTAAGCCCTCATAATTAAATTCGACCTTCAAATTGGTCACTCCTAGTTAAGGTCTTCAGAATTGTCCTCGACCCTCAGAATTGGTCACTCCACTTAAGCCCTCAGAATTGGATTTTGACCCTCAGAATTGGTTTCTCCTATTTAATCCCTCAAAATTGTCTTTGACCCTCACAATTGGTCACCTCTACTTAAATCCCTCATAATTGGCTTCGACACTCAGAATTGGTCGCTTCCTCTAAAGTCCTCAGAATTGGCTTCGACCCTCAGAATTGGTCACCTCTACTTAAATCCCTCAGAATTGGTTTTGAACCTCAGAATTGGTCGCTCCCACTTAAGTTCTTAGAATTAGATTTGGCCCTCACAATTGGTCACTTCCATTAAAGCCCTCAGAATTGGCTTCGACCCCCAGAATTGTTCACTCCTACCGTAGGTCCTCATAATTGACCTCGGCCTGCAGAGTCAGCCATCTCCAACATTTTTGTTAGGTCCATAAAATCGTCATTGACCCTCTTAATCAGTCATCCTCGTCCTTCTTGGTACACAGAATCGACCTCCTTCCCAAAATATCATGTGTTATCTTATCGACGAATTTCACTTATCCCAAGCTCACCCGTCATGGGGATCTATATACACCACATTCTAAGACCCCCTAAGTCTCTCCTTAGGTCCTTAGCACTGTAACACCCCTCCCGCCCGGGGAGAGCAAACGGAGCGCTAATACGATAAAATAAATCCAAATCCACAAGTGACACGGTATAGAGCATCTAAATAAACCCACAATAATATAAATCCACTAATATCAATCTCTTCAATTACAACGAGGCTCTCGAATTAAAATTTACAACTATCTATCTCGAATAAAAGTACAAATCTCTAAAGCTCTATACATCAAAATAATACAAATCTTTTCCAAACAATCCTCGCTAAAATCAATCTCCATAGCACCCCAAAATCCGCGCTAACCTGCCACTAAAAGAAAATATGGGGAAGTACACAATACGACAGGAATTATGCTCAACAAATACGAATTAGCAACGAATAAAACGTAACAACACGAGTACGAATATTCAAATCAAAATGCAAATCTCAAAGCATTTATCAATATAATTTCTCAACAACACTTTAACCGGGTCACTAGGCCTCACCACATCCGTATATGCTTTATCAAGCCATAGCTCGGGAAACAGGAATTTTGGCGGGTGCCCAACATCCGTGCCATATTAAAATCTCATGACAACGTGCTCAACAACAATATAGTGATACCACATGAATCAAAATAATTTCAACAATTATTTTCTAGATTTCAATGAATTTAACAATTCAAATATGAGTTCAATTAACAAGAATTCAAATATAATGACACTCGCGAGATTTAAGGAGCATATTGTGTAAAACCCCATACCTCAAACCATGATGAGAAACCAATGATCACATCCTCAAGAACAACTCAAAAGATCTACAAAATATCCTCCAAGAACCTCCAATAAAAATAGCCCCAAGAACACCTCTAATCTAAGGTTGGAACTCACAAATCTCAACAGCCAATGCGTATATAAAAAGAAGAGGAATATAAAATATATTTGCTGCCAAAAAATTTAAGCCAAGATGATGTTAAAAGGTTGGCCCATGACTTCCTTTTATAATGCAAAGAAATGAAGAGTTGGAATCCAAAAGACTCCTTTAAATAAGGCAAATAAATGAAGAGTTGGAAGTCAAAACAACTCCAAGAGTTAAAAACATTTAAAAATAATTTTAAAATCCGTTTAAACTCCGTTTTCGAAACCGTTTGAAATTATCGCCTTTAAAAATAATAACCAGCATATTTGAGCAATAAAAATAATTTTATCAAAAACTTTATTTTCCTCCATTTTCCAGAAATTAATTAAAATAGCCCAAAATTACAAACCCTAACTCATGCTCCGAGTACCAATTTAGAGGCCATCGGGCTCTCATGGGCCCCGTTTGACTCCGGTCATCTCTATTATCAGAGGTAAATCTCATTGAATATTCTAAGGGCTCTGAATCATCTTTCCATCGGTCTTCCCCTTGTCCGAATTGGCATAACGGTTCGGACTACTACTAAAAATTAATCTGGAGGCCACTGGGTGCCCTCGATCCCCGACTTGACCATAATTAACTTCACCAATAAAGAAAAATCTCTTTGAATATTATAAGTACACTAAATCCCCTTTCCAAGGGTCCGCCGCATGCACAAAATGGCATAACTGTACGAATGAACAGTCCGTTTTCCCCAAAAAACTGATCTGGAGGCCACCGAGAGCTCTCCGGCTCCATTTGACCAAGGTCAACCCTTCAGCTCGAATGATACTGAATGAATCTTTGAAGGGAACTAAATACCCTTTTTAACGGTCCACCCCATTCACAAATCAACCTTACAGTACGGATGAACAACCCGTTTTACTCCGAAAGGTCACCGAGCACTTCCAAGCCCTGATTGACCAAGGTCAACTTTCTGAACTGAGCGAAGCTCTTTGGATTCTCAAAGTACCTCGCATAACCATTCCAATGGTCCACCCCATGCGCGATTCTGACTTAAGGGCAGGACGAACAATCCATTTTCGTCCGACGATCTCCCGTCCAAAGGACCGACTAGTGCTTTCGATCCCCATTTGACCCAAAGTAAACTCCCGGACCAGAGAGTGGACCAAGTACTCTTGAAGGTCTATGAATTACCTTTCTAATGTTATAACTCGTGCACGATTTGGATCAACGGATTGCGTTCTACGACTATTTTTCCAAAAAAATTTGCACGAGACTATCGATTGACAGGTCCATTTCCCTGCCTATCGGCAATGTGCCTAGGGTTACCTATCGATTGGACGGGCTAGGGTTATGCTGATCGGCACCCCCTTACCTTATAAATATAGGGCATGACCTCACTCCCAAGGCACACCTCAAATCCATCAATATTAGTGATCTCAGCAACATTCTCTTACAATCAGCGAAGTTTCCTTGTGTGAAATTCCTTTTCATATTTCATTCCCATCCTTTTCATACCCAGTTTAGTAAAAATATCATTCTCTCACATCGAACATTCATCTCAACATTCAAGGGACCTCATCAAAGATCAAGATCAAGCCTCAATTCTCCAAAGAAGGTCCAAAAATCTTTCTCTCTCTTTAAATCTTTATTTTCGCAATAGTTACATAAATTCTTAATCTGGCTTTTACTTTAGTTCATACACATTAATATATAATACTTTATTAGTTATATTTCACATACTTTATTTTCTATTAAAAAAATAAAGAAAAAGTGGGTTACACCTATAAATTCCAACGGGATTATCCACCACAATTTCTCAAAACTAAAATACATTTTCTACACACACATATAATAAAATCCCGTTAGAATCTATGGGATAAGCCCCACCCTTATTCCGTATGCAAAATACATGGACATTGATGCCTTTATAAGCTACATAAGCGTTTCGGGTTAAAATCCGAGACTCGTGTCCAATTTGTCAATTTTTTAATTTTTCCAATTTTCCCATTTTTGCATTCGCCTCCTTTTCATCAATACATTATTTTAATATATATTATATTTGTGATCCTTATTGGCATTTTATCCAACATATATTATCGTTTCATCATAACGATCAATATCTCGATAAATGTCTACATCGTATTTTCTAAATATTATTTCGGGAACATTCCTATGGATGACCTCACTCCATCTTTTCCATGATGTGAGTTGGGCGATTACGATCTCCATTTATATATACACACTCATACACTTCACGGAGAAATTAAGGAAAATAGTAACACAAGCCCATGAGAGACCAAAAGAGTGGGATGGGTGCCTAACACCTTCCCATTCTGTAACTTAGCCCCCAAACCCTTGAACTATTGGTTTCGTAAGCATCAGCTTGTCTTTGATGCCTCTCTCTCGAGGAGGCGACATGTTCTTTTTCCCGTTTTTTGCAATTAGGCTCGCGACTCCTTCTTTTTACATCACCCCACACCGATGACGGCCGAAGCGCTCCTAAAGGAAGAAGGAACGAGACCTTTACCCCTTTCCCCCTGGAAAGGAGATAGGGATGGCCATAACAATTAAATAATAATATCATAACTGGTACATTAATTAAATCTAATTAAAAAATTATACCCGAAATCCTCCTGTATTAAATCCAAAGAATGATATGAAATAAAATAGTTAACCCCCCAAACCAACCCCCTAGACATCCCCCCTGACCGTTTCCCTTCCGCTGTAATGGTTAGGGGAGGTCATTGTAGTGGCCCTAGGAGGGCGCTATGGCGGGGGCTAACCCACTGTGGGGGGCTTCTTTCTCAAAAATATGATTTCTCACATTTATATAATTTCCAACATTAAAGCTCTAAAAACGTTCATTTTAAATCCAATTTGACGTCATTTTTATCATACTAGATCCTAATTAAAATCCTTGCAACAAAGTGTTCAAATTCAGCATCATTATTGATAAGTCACTTTTATTGTATTTCTAACCCCGTTAATTTATACATTCGAGCATTCCTGTGTGTGCTATTCCTGGTTCTTATGCTCATTTATTGACTAACCCCCATTTTGGTTATATATATATATATATATATATATTGTGTCTGTGCCTTATTTGAGTTTTTATAGGCCTCTGGAATGCAATTTGGGAAGTTTGGATAAGTTTCAGAGAAGTTTTGTTAACAGCTGCATCTTCGGGGGCATTTTTGTAAATTTAGCACTCTAGTTTTGGTCCCGATATCTTCACGGAAGTTGTAGACCTCCTTCTCATCTTCGAGTGGTCTCTGACGGTGCATGAATCCGATCTAGAACAAAGAAGTTAAGGATAATTTGGTGAAACCTTGGGAAAATAAAGCAAAAAGGAGCAACCTCATTTTGAAAGCAGGTCTGAATTGATTCGGCCCTTGCTAAATCGATTCGGCCCTTGCTGAATCGATTCGGTTGTTATCAGTGCATTAGCTTCCCTCATTCGAATCGATTCGGACTCCTCCGAATCGATTCGGTTATGAAAATATTTTTATTTTTGTTTCCTTATTACTAGTTGCCATTATGGATAGATTTTTGGTTTTTATCCTTATTTTTTCCTTCATTTGAAGATATAGTTTACTTGGTATATTTGTTGGATATATAAACACTCTCTTCTCTCTCCTAGGTCAAGACTATTTATTGCTTTCATCTACATGTAAAGCTTTGATTACTACAAGTTAGTTGTGTTTAATGCAATCTTTGTTCACCCATATCTTTCTTACTTGCTTTATTAGCTTTAATTTGTATTTATTACCATATCTTGTAATGTTGTGTGTTTAAACTAGATGACTTGTTTAAGTCTATTGTTCCTTTGCATGTGTAGCTTAGTTTCCATAATGTGTAGCTAAATTTATTATTGAGGATCATAATCTCACCTAGGATGCTTGAACTTCATATTTAGGGTTTGGTTTATAATTTCTCTAATTGAACTTCATGTGTTGGTATTGGAGTATCCTAGTCTCTTAACTCTCCTTGTCATGCAAGGGGTGGTCTTTGATGCTTTACTATAACCCCAACCCATTTTAACCATAATTAATTAACCATAATCCTCCATCGATGAGTTTAGTCTCTACATGGTTGATGTCCAGATCTAATTAGTTATGCTCAATTAGAATTAATTTGAATCAAGACCTATCATCATTATTAGCGAATCCAGGGTGGTAGAATGATCCTTAATCCCTTTTTATCTCTTGAACTCAAGCTTAACTTAGTTCATGTTGGTATATCTTTTCAGTTGCTTCGATATTTTTTAACTCTACACATGATAGTTGAGTGTTTAATCCCTACAACATTTTCAAACAGTTAAATCATCTTTTACACTTTCCTTTTGTAACGTTTAGAGAATCTCCTTTAGCCAAATCTTGTTCTCCTTGGAGTGTTCAATCCCTGAGATATATGATCTCGGTCTTGCTCGGTTGCTACTTATTGTGAAAGATTTTCATTTGAATCATATAGTCTTTAGATCACACCAAGTTTTTGGCCCCGTTGCTAGTGATTGGCAATAATTTTAGGTTTTAGAATTTCTCTTTACACTCATACGTTCCCTGTGGTCACTATGACAACACGGTTTCCAAAAATCAATCCAAATCCCATAAATGCAAGACGCGGGATGTAGCAATCTAAATCATATCCTATAATCCTCTTCGTCTAGAGAACGTTCATATTATTGGAGACCATATCCAACACCTTCCAATTCAATCTCTGCTTATACAAGATCCCACACCGAGCCCATAACTATGGCTGATAATGTAAGTGGGTGAGGTAGTCAAAGGGAAGTCGAGTCTCCCTATCGACCCATGAGAGACTACTAGAAATCGGAGAGGACCACCACTCCTTCATATATTATCTTCCCTTATAATGCTACTCAATTCCCTTTTCGTAATGGAATGATCCAACTTCTTCCAACTTTTCATGGAATGGAAAGTGAGCAACCTTATTTGCACGTCCGTGAGTTTAAGGAGGTTTGCGCTACATTTAGCGATCAAAACTGTCCTCTTGACATAACCTGTCTCAAACTTTTCCCTTTTTCCTTAAAGGACAAAGCCAAAACTTGGCTTTGGTCCTTGGATCCTAATTCAATAAGTAGTTGGCACGATATGCAAGCGTAATTTTTTAATAAAGTTTTCCCAACGCTCTAAAAGGTCAAATTCAAACCTTCACTCAAACCGAGGGGGAGACCTTTGAGAGATTTTGGGAGAGATTTAACGAGCTACTCCATAAAATCCCTCATCACGGCTTCGAGAAATGGAGATTAATCTAATTTCTCCATAATGGTCTTACCTTAAATGTTAATCAAATGGTGGAAACGATATGTTGCGGGGAGTTATTTAGACTTGACCCGGATGACGCATGGGCACACTTTAAATATTATGACGAAACGACCAAAGCTTGAGACACCTCGGACCCTAGCAAGGCAAATTTGCGTTCATTCGTTCTGCCCTCCTCAAGCTAAGGGATATATAACCTTGCCGAAGGGGATGATATGTCCTTGAGAGTAGCTCAACTCACTAAGCGCATCGAGGCCATGGATCAAAGGAATTGGGAACCTGCTAATCTTTCTATATCCCACATAGAATAGTCATGTGCCATATGTGACATCGAAGATCATTCAACGAACGATTGTGCTATAATCCTGGCTTACAAAGTGATGCTTCATGATCAAGCAAATGCTATGGCCACGTACAAGAAGTATTTTATGACTCTTCTTGGATAAGGGTACAATCCATTGTGGGGAAACCACCCTGATTTCTCTTATGGGTAATCCCAACAAGCTTAAAATTCACTTCCCCCTAATTATCAAAATCCTCCATCGCCTCAAAATTACCAATAACCTTATAATCAACTTCCTCTTCCCTAAGTAAAAATCCAGGGTCCCCCTCCGGGACCTATCCCTCCGACTATACCACCGTATGACCACCCATATAAAAGAAGTCTTGAAAAATCTCTTCAATCTTTCATCAATTCTCAATAAGCCACCAATGCTCGGCTTGAAGAGAAAATTTCCAAGTCAACCTCGTCATTGAGTATTCAAGAAAAGAGAAAATTCTCTTCGCAACCCCAAAGACCTATTGGGAAACATTGTGCGACTGACGCTTCAAATCCCCCTCCCTACCAAGCAAGGGCAATTACCGTTATACGGAGCGGGAAAGTTGTTGATAAATCTATCCCTCATCCCATCTCGATCGTTAGTAAGGAAGTCTCGCCCGACCCAATAGAGGTCTAAGATTCTTCCCTAAAAGAAAATTAGGAGGAACCTCAAGTAGAGCCGGGAGTGATTTCCAAGTGTCCCATTCATGTGAATTATCCCCAAAGGCTCATTCCTCCAAAGGGAAATGTTAACAATGCGGACATCCTAGAGATGTTAAAACAAGTGAAAATTAATATTCCCCTTGTTGATGATATTAAACAAGTTCCCGGTTATGCTAAGTTCTTAAAAGACTTTATCAGTATTAAGCGGAAGTTATTTGTGAGGAAGGAAGCGTTTTTGGCCGAAAATGTTAGCTCGATAATTCTGTCTGAACTACCTCCCAAGTAGAAAGATCCCGGTTGTCCGACTATATCTTATGTGATAGCTAACTTCAAGATCGAGCAAGCTTTGCTAGTCCTAGGCGCGAGTGTGAATTTATTACCATACCATGTGTATGAAAAACTCGGTATAGGAGACCTCAAACCCACTAAGATAACCCTCCAATTAGCGGATCGCTCCATTAAGGTTTCGAGGGGAGTCATAGAGGATGTCATAATCCAAGCTGATAAATTCTATTTTTCAGTGGACTTCGTAGTTTTGGACACTCACCCGATTTCTCCAAGTAGTAACACTACTCCCATCATCCTTGGTTGTCCTTTCCTAGAAACTTTGAATGCATTAATTAACGCTAAAAATGGACAAATGAATCTCACATTTGAAAATATTACTTTGGAGATGAACATTTTCAATTTTTCAAAGCAAATGGGTGATGATGATGATGATGGTCCAGGAAGTTGACCTCATCGAAGAGGTAGTTCATGAGCATTTCGATGCTACTTATTTCTGGGATCCTTTAGAAGGGTGTTTGGTGAACTCAATTGACTTGGAGACGATAAAGAAGTCAAGTTTATGAGTTTGTTGTTATAAAAGCTTGAGAGGATTGACGATGTTAATTGGTGTTCCACTTTTGAGGACTTACCTCCTCGAGACTCATACGAGGTGCCCTCGGATGTGCGATTTCCCAGGCTTGATGTGACAACCCGGATATAATTATGATAAATTATATTTAAATTACGCTTATATAATGTGATATGAATAATGTGTTATTAGTATATCTAATGTTAAGTGATTATTTTTATTCTAATCCTACTTTCAAAAATCGTGAAATGTCGAGTTATGTACAAACACAAAATTTTGTTATTTTCGATAGAAATTTTCCTGTTTAAGACGAGTTTTCACCCTTATAACAATACAAATGACTTGAGGTGAAAACTATATAGTTGTATATATGTGAGTTAGGGTGGTAACACAACAAACGGTGCATCAAACGGATGTCCGAGTAAGAAGTTAGGTCGAATTTATGAACAAGGGGCAAATCTATCCATTTCCTTTAAGTGGTAAATTGTCTTTTAGTAAACCAAATGTTTTAATTTGATTGGTTGGCATGGGAGGTAGCCTTGACCGACTTAAACCTCTCCTTTTAACTTATTTATTCAGCAAATATAACCCTAGGTTAAGTTTTGGATAGATTTAAGCGTAAGGAAAGAGAAAATAAAAGTTTAAGGAAGAAAGATTACAAGAAAAGCAAGGAAAATTCCAAGAAAATCCTTAAAGTGTTTCCAAGGTATAATTTTGTGATTAATATTGTTTTAATATTGTATTATACTTATTTCAAAGTATATAAATCTTGAATTAGGGATTAAAATTCCATCACCATTTGTGATAATATGTATTGATTCATATGTGAGGTAAGTGGTGTTTATAGGCCATATTGGTTTGTCTTGAAACCACTTGTATTCGAACTAGCGTATAATTTTGTGTGCTTACTGGAATTCAGAAATTTCAATTGGATATGAAATTAGACTCATATATTCATATCCTATACTATAATTAGAATTTAAATCATTATGGTTAGGCCTTAGTGATGGTTGAAAGTTGGTATATTGTTGATATTTGTATATTTCATTTCGGTATACCCTGAGTTTCGTCAATCTTTTGACATAGCAAATGTTGTCAAAAACTTATGAAACTTTAATTATATACTATTAAGTATTTTTATTAAAAATGGGATGAAAATCATAGAAATTTATGATGGAGAAAAATTATGAAAATTCTTGGAATTTGAAGGAACAACAGAGGAGTTTGTTGGGCAGATTTCTTGTGTTGTAAAGAAATGGCCATAACTTGTCTAGGAAGCTTTAAAAATTACACCGTCACTTATAACGGAAAGTATATTCAGATTTGTTTTCATGTTGATAATATTGGAAACCAGTATGTGTACTATTTATGAATATGGGATGGTTAAGTACAGAGGATAATAATTTGAGGCCATACTGGATACCACATAAAAGAATGTTTTTATCTTCTCTTTCCCAAGGGTATTTTGAGTACATGTTTCATGTGTATATATATTGAGAAGTATACTTTTATGTTTACATGATTTTATTTATAAATTCCTTACGAACTAGTTTCTAGGTTTGAATGTTCATGACCTTATCAATATATATACCATTGTTTCGTCTTTACACGTGTTTCATGGAATATGACTTGAATAGAATTATATTGTTGTTGTATAGTCATTGAAATTTACATAGATATATTAACATAATACTTATAATTCAGATTCAGTACTGATTTAGTTGGTTTAACAGGTGTAAGGTAAAATCATCCAAGTTCATCTCCACCTGAGGGAAACGTGAATACATAGTTGACAACCCAATGTGAGTGTACTTACTGAGTTAATTTTGGATATGATGTGTATGTAATATATATTGAGATGATATGGCTTATTAAAAATCATGAGATTTTGAGATGTTATGGCGTATTAAAAGTCAATAGATGTGGAGATGTTATGGCTTTATAAAAGTCAAGATATGTTGAGTTGCTATGCAATTCAGGAGATATTTGGTTATTAAAACCTATGGATATGATTATTGCCTATGGGTAGGAGATGTGGGGTTTATTAACTCCGGATATGTATATGGCCTAATTTGGCACAAATATGGATATATATTGATATGTTGAGATGTTAAAATATTACTTTTACTATAAAGAGATGTAGTATATTCACTGAGTTTTTAAAACTCATGGTTTTATATGTTTACATTTTCAGGTTCTAAAGCTACCACTATCAGGTCTAGGAGGTTGAGTAAACAGTAGTGGGGTCTTTTTAGTTTTGTTTTATACATAGTACTAGTTTTAATTAAGTTAAGTGGTATGTGAGTTATGTTTAACTCATGTCTCTTTAAAACGATCGGATATTTAGTATTCCGCATTTTAACCTTGAAGTTGTTTCAATATGTGTTACTAAATAAGTAAATAAATAATAAATTTGGTTTGTTAACTATTTAGTTAATTATATCCTAATGGGTTAAGGGGTGACAACTTGGTATCAGAGCTTTACGTTTTTATATTCTAGGGTTAGAGAGTCTAGATGTGGCAGTGGCAGAAATAGTGTGGTGTGGGTCATTTATATTAACTAGTGAGAAATACTAACCATTATGTTTGATATAAATGTTGTGCTCTTGTTTTTGGAATTGTGGTTTATGAAAGATAGTAAGATATGGAAGGAGAAAATGTTCCTCAGAGGGTGGATCAGGAGTCTTCAAATATAAATAAATCAATTAAATCCAAATAACGTAGATGGGGCACCTGAACAACTTACAGTTATGCAGAGAATGGCTTGTGCCATGACTTTAATGGCAGAACAACCAAACATGTTTCTGACGAAAATAGCAGAAAAACAAGCCAAATACTTGGAGGAGCAGACTTTGTCCATAAGATAAAGGGAAATACAACGAGAGGAGAGGAATACTCTGTATGAGATGTTTATCACATTGAACCTCCAGCATTCCATGGTTCTGTAGATACTTTAGAAGTTGAGGCTTGGTTCCGAGACTCAAAAACTATCTTCGGGGTGATGAATGTTCCTGGCACGAAGAAGGTAATATTGGCAACTTTCACGTTAAAGGGCGAAGCTAAATATTGGTGGGAGTCTTCTAAACATTTATTGCTTACTCCATGGGGAGGTGAGGTAATTACTTGGGATTCCTTTATTAAAGCCTTATATGAAAAGTATTTTTCTCATATGTATCGGAAGCAAAAGGAGAGAGAATTTTTTTCATTGACTCAAGGGAATATGTTGGTCAGGGAGTATGAAACAAAATTTATATCTTTGTCTCGATTTTCATTACGTTTCTTGGACAATGAGGAGGACAAATGCACCAGATTTTAGGATGGGTTGAATTTGGTTATCAAGTCTAGACTCAATGCACTTGAAATGGTAGATTATACTTCTTTAGTTAACAAAGCAATGATGGTTGAAGGAGATGTTAATGATGCAATAAATAATAGGGAACAAAGGGGAAAGAGGAGTATATTTGATCTATATCAGCAAAAGGAAGGCAATATAGAATACTCAAAATAAGGGAGTCAAAGATTTCAGCGTGGTAGAGGGACTGTAAATTATGTTCAGGATAGGACACCAAGCAGTTTTAGGAGTGCAGGATCGATGGGCCAACAGAATAGACAACAGGATAAGGACAATGGGCAGTCTAAGCCTGTTACATGATATTTTTACAAAGCTGAGGGCCATAATAGTCTAGATTGTCCCAAGTTAAAGGGGGTAGAGTGTTATCACTGTCATTAAATTGGTCATACCAAAAAGAACTATCCTATGATACTGGGAGGGATTCAATCAGCTACTACGAGTCGAGTCTCATCACCTGGAGGCATAGGGAGAGGTGGAGGTAGAGGACAGGCTAGTGGATCCAGGGCTCTGGGAAGGATATTTTCTATGACTTTACAGGATGCTCAGGCTACTCCAGAGGTGGTGGCAAGTAGATTTTATGTCATGAACAAACATGCTTACGTGCTTATTGATCCAGGTTCTACTCATTCATTTGTATCACTGTCATTTACCATGCATTTGGGTAGACCATGATCTTATCTAGATTGTGGTTTATATATTTCTACACCTATGGGGGATGTGATATTAGTGGAGCTTGTGTATAAAAATTGTGTTTTTATGTGGGGGAGAGGAAGTTGACCATTGATTTAATTCCACTAGATATTTGAGATTTTTTATATTATCTTGGGTATGGAATGGTTATCTTCCTACCGTAAGGAGGTTACATTTAATATGCCGAGGGAGGAAGAATTCAAATTTACTGGGGAAAGAAATGTGGTTTCGAACTGTCTTATTTCTGCCCTTAGGGTGAGGAAATTGTTAAATAAGGGTTATCAAGGCTTTTTAACATATATTGTGGATAAAAACAGGGAATTGAAAAAATTAGAAGATATCCCAGTAGTTAAGGATTTCGCAGATGTGTTCCCAGATGAGTTACCAGGATTGCCACCTAATAGAGAGGTAAAGTTTACTATCTATTTAGTGTCTGGCACTACACCAAAATGGCCAAAATGTCACCTTTCAGTCGGCCACCCTTGTCACGGTCATTGACCGTGACAAGAAACAAGCATTTTGTGTCATGGTCAATGACCGTGACAAGTCCGTGATAAATATTATTGTCACGAACTTATCACGGTCATTGACCGTGACAATACTAAAATAATTGTCACGGTCAAGGACCTTGACACGACCGTGACAATCTCTTCAGTAAAAAAAGCCCTAGGCTCTTTTTTTCCCACCGTTTTTTGGTTTCCCTCTTACTCTCTCTCTATAAGAAATTTCAGCACTCTCTCTCTCTCTCTAAGGTATATTTTTTTTCTCTCTTTCTCTTTCATTTCTATATGTGTGTGTATGTGTGTGTATATATGTGTGTATATGTATGTGTGTATATATATGTGTATATGTATGTGTATATATGTGTGTGGTGGTGTGAGGTGGGGGAGGGGGCAGGGGGTGGGGGTGTGTGCAGTTGTGGTGGGGGTGGGGGGAGGGGGGCAGGGGGTGTGGTGGGGGGAGGGTGGTGGGGTGGGTGTACGTGTACTTGTGCATGTGCATGTGTGTGGTGGGAGTGGGGTGAGGGGGGGATGGGGTGGGGGCAGGGATGGGGGGTGGGTGGTGGGGTAGGGGTGGGGGGATGCGTGTGTGTCTATGTGTGTGTGCGCGTAGTGTCCCTTGTAAAGAATTGATTGATTATTAATTTTTTTAGTAAATTAATATATGATTTCCCCTTATTGTAAATTAGTAAATTAATATATGATTGCCCCTTATTGTAAATTAGTAAATTAATATATGATTAATTATGAAAGGAGGATTGCCCCTCATTGTAAATTAGTAAATTAATAATTGAGTAGATGAATTAATTGAGTAGATGAATTAGAAGGAGTACGGGATACACATTTGTTGTAGACATTGCTGTTGGATTATTTTGTTTAGTAAATGTTGGGTTGGTTAGTTTTGAAAGTGGCATGACCACTGGATTATTGTCCATATGGGGGTGGAATTTTTCAACTTTTGAATAATTGAATTTGAATATAAATAAGACATAATTAAATGAAACATACTATATATAATTATTAATAATTGAATTTGAATATAAATAAGATATAATTATATGAAACATAGTATATATAATTATTAATCATTATTGGATTATTGTGTGTGTGGTGGGGGGCAGGGGGTGGTGTGTGTACGTGTACGTGTGCGTGTGTGTGGTGGGGGAGGGGTGGGGTGGGGGTGGGGGCAGGGTGGGGGAAAGGGGTGGGGCAAGGTGGGGGAGAGGGGGCAGGGATGGGGGAAGGGGGTGGGGCAAGGTAGTTTAATTGAGTAGATGAATTAATTGAGTAGATGAATTAGAAGGAGTACGGGATACACATTTGTTGTAGACATTGCTGTTGGATTATTTTGTTTAGTAAATGTTGGGTTGGTTAGTTTAAAAGTGGCATGACCACTGGATTATTATCTATATGGGGGTGGAATTTTTCAACTTTTGAATAATTGAATTTGAATATAAATAAGACATAATTAAACGAAACATACAATATATAATTATTAATAATTGAATTTGAATTTGAATATAAATAAGACATAATTAAATGAAACATAGTATATATAATTATTAATCATTATTGGATTATTGTGTGTGTGGTGGGGGGCAAGGGGTGGTGTGTGTACATGTACGTGTGCGTGTGTGTGGTGGGGGTGGGAGGAGGGGGTGGGGGTGGGGGAAGGGGCTGGGGCAAGTTAGTTTAATTGAGTAGATGAATTAGAAGGAGTACGGGATACACATTTGTTGTAGACATTGATGTTGGATTATTTTGTTTAGTAAATGTTGGGTTGGTTAGTTTTAAAAGTGACATGAACACTGGATTATTGTCCATGTGGGGGTGGGATTTTTCAGCTTTTGAATAATTGAATTTGAATATAAATAAGACATAATTAAATGAAACATACTATATATAATTATTTGCTCGTGTACGTGTACGTGTTCGTGTACGTGTACGTCTGCGTGTGTGTGGTGGGGGAGGGGGAGGGGGTGGTTTGTAGTAATTGTACATATTTGCATGTCTTCTTCTAATTTTTTGTTATCTGTACTAATAACATTTTTTTTCAGCAAATGTCTCCTTCAGGTATTAAGGCAAGGATGATGATGATGCTGGTTATGATTAGGATTGTGCATTAAAACCGTAAACCCGAAGAACCGAACCAAACCGACCTCTATGGTTCGGGTTTTTTTAATTTTGGGTTGGTTCTGGTTCCAAAAAAAAAACCGATATACTCGGTTCGGTTCGGTTCTCGGGTTCATATATAAATTAAACCGAACCGAACCAAAAACCGAACCATATACCCGAACCAGAAAACCGAACCGAAAACCCGTGTTTCGAACCGAAAAAAGACCCGGACATTTTAGTCCTTCAGCTTTATATTTTAGGCCTAGGGTTTAAGTCATTTAACACTCCTCCAAGACCTAGCCGCCTCTCTCACTCTCTATTGCTGTCTCTCTCTCACTCTCTATTGCTGTCAACAGCTCGTCTCTCTCTCCCTCGGTTTCGCTTGTCTTCAACGAGCTCAACAGCTCGTCTTCAACGAGTTCAACAGGTCGTCTTCAACGAAATCAGTAAGTTTTCTTCATACTTGTTCTCGATTCCATGGTTTCATTTGCTCTTTAAATGCTCTACATAATTGTTCTCGATTCCATGAAATCAACGAAATCAGTAGAAACTTGTTCTCAATTCCACTATATCACTTGATTTCGTCTTCAAACTCAATGAAAGTCCAATGAAATCACTTGATTTCGTCTTCAAACTTAATGAAACCTGAATGAAACCTGAAATTTTCTTGATTAGATTGTAAATATGAAACCTGTAATTCTTGGCACTCAGACATTAGTAGGTTCTTTACAATGTTTATACTAAACTGATTTTATAATGTTTATACTAAACTGATTTTATAATGTTTATACTAAACTGATTTTTTTGGGTATAATGATAAAATGATGTTGCATTTTTTTGGGTATACTAAACTGATTTTATAATGTTTATACTAAACTGATTTTTTTGGGTATAATGATAAAATGATGTTGCAATGTTTAATAGTTTAATAGATAAAATGATGTTATAATGTTATAATGTTAAAATGATTTTATTTATCTTTCATTATAATGTTATAATGTTATAATGGTATAATGTTATAATGGGTATACTAAACTGATTTTTTTGGGTATAATGATAAAATGATGTTGCAATGTTTAATAGTTTAATAGATAAAATGATGTTATAATGTTATAATGTTATAACTTGAACATGCATATACAGATGTTATAATGTTATAATGTTATAATGTTATAATGGGTATACTAAACTGATTTTTTTTGGGTATAATGATAAAATGATGTTGCAATGTTTAATAGTTTAATAGATAAAATGATGTTATAATGTTAAAATGATTTTATTTATCTTTCATTATCACTTGTGCTCCTGGCTATTAGGTTTAGTTATAATGATGTTATAATGTTATAATGTTAACTTATTTATTGTTTTATTTGTAGATGTCAAGTACTGCGGACACTACTTTTCGTCACCCAGCTTCTGTTTCTCAGCCAACGACAAATACCACCACACAAGCATCACAAGTAGCAGCCGGGGATTCGACCGAGGTAGCTAAAAAGAAGTTCAAATCTGATGTGTGGGATCATTTCACTAAAATAGAAAAGGAAGATGGGAGTAAAGCCGATCAATGTAAGTGTAACTATTGTTCATCTGTATATGCATGTTCAAGTTCTTATGGAACTAGTACCTTAAGGAAGCACCTTGGGAGATGTAGAGCTTATCCACTTAATAAAGATACAAAGCAAACAAATTTAGTTTTTCAAAAGGATGACGAAGAGGAGAGTAAACTAGTACCTTGGAAATTTGACCAGGGGGATTGTAGAGAGGAACTTGCCAAAATGATTATGATTGATGAACTATCATTTAGGTTTGTTGAACGTGAAGGCTTTAGGTTGTTTATGAGTGTTTGTCAACCTAGATTTCAGCATGTGTCCTGCACTACAATTGCTAGAGACGTTGTCAAGTTGTATGCTAGGTTGAAAACAGATTTAAAAATTGGTTTGCGAAATCAGACTCAGAGAATTTGTCTAACCACTGACGCATGGACCTCAATTCAAAATATGAGTTACATGTGTCTTACCGCTCATTTTATTGATAGTACTTGGAAATTACAAAAAAGAATACTCAATTTTTCTGTCCTTGCTAGTCATAAGGGTGTTGCTATAGGCCAAGCCGTTGAAGCATGTTTGGTTGAATGGGGTGTAGAAAAAGTATTTACAATGACAGTTGATAATGCCTCCTCTAACGACACTGCTATTGCCCACTTGAAGAAAAAACTTTCCAAAAAAAATGCATTTGTCTTAGATGGTGAATTTTTTCATATGCGATGTTGCGCCCATATATTGAACTTGATTGTGAGGGATGGGGTGAAAGAGATAGAGACGTCCATTATTAGAATTCGTGGTGTTGTGAGATACATTAGGAGTTCTCCACAAAGAGCACAACAATTCGGAATTTGTTGTGACCAAGAACAAATTGTGTCCAAATCCTCTTTGTGTCTTGATGTCCCCACAAGATGGAATTACACATTTCTCATGTTGAAAACCGCACTCAAGTTTCAAAAGGCATTTGAAAGGTTGGATGAACTTGAATCAAACTTTGCCTCCGATCTTAAGGAAGGGGTACCTAGTGAGGAGGATTGGGATAATGCTCGAGTATTAACAAAATTTTTGAAAGTTTTTTATGACGTGACCAAACGTTTATCCGGGTCTTTGTATGTCACGTCAAATGATTATTTTCATCAAGTGTGTGCAATTGAACAATTATTGAGTGATTGGGCTAAACATAGTGATATTCGGTTGAGTATCATGGCTAAAAAAATGAAGGAAAAAATTGATAAATATTGGGGAAACATTGAGAAAGTTAATATGATGTTGTTGGTTGCGGTTGTGTTGGATCCACGATACAAGTTGAAGTATGTGGAGTTTTGTTATGGTAGAATTTATCATTTGGAAAAAGTGAATGAGTTATCAATGAGAATACAAGAAGTTATGCATCGTATGTACATTCATTATCAAATGTTTGTCGGTACGAGTTCTCGTTCAAAGAACACTCAATCTTCAAATGATATTGAAGTTGATTCCTTGGAAGGTGAAAATGGTGAGCAAGTTAAGTCTCTTCAATCGCAGTTTTTGAAACATTTGGAAGAACGAGAAAGTGTAGATTCAAAGTCCGAAGTTGATATGTATTTTGATGAAGGGGTAGCAAAGGATGGACCAAATTTCGATATCTTAGCATGGTGGAAATTGAATGGTTGTAGGTATCCAACACTTGCTCTAGTGGCATGTGATGTTTTAGCTATACCGGTTTCTACCGTTGCTTCAGAGTTGGCCTTTAGCACGGGGGGGCGCGTCCTTGACCAATTTCGTAGTTCCCTATCCCCTAAGGTAGCAGAGTGCTTGATTTGTGGACAAGATTGGCTTGGCGCATCACCATTACCACTAGAAGTTGAGATGCGATTAGATGAAATGTCGGATCTAGAATCAGGTAACTTTTATTATGCAATTTTTTTTTGTTTTATTAATATGTAACTGAATTATTAATATGTAAAAATATGTTATTTGCAGTCATCACGGAAGATCCCGAACTTGCAGCGGTTTTCTCTACTACACCCGTGTTGACTTGAGGTAAAATTTCAATTGGTATATGTTATTTCAATTTGGTTATATATGTTGACATATATAACAGCAACTGTTATATATGTCAACATATATAACAGATGTTATATATGTCACATATATAACAGCTTGTTATATATGTTAACATATATAACAAAAGACTGTTATATATGTCAACATATATAACAGCTTGTTATATATGTTAAACATATATAACGGATGTTATATATGTTTAACATATATAACAAAAAGCTGTTATATATGTTAACATATATAACAGCTTGTTATATATGTTAACATATATAACAGATGTTATATATGCCAACATATATAACACATGTTATATATGTTAAACATATATAACAGCTTGTTATATATGTTAACATATATAACAGATGTTATATATGTTAACATATATAACATATATGTTAACATATTCAGTAAAAGCCCTGTCCGAAAGCAGACCCAAAATCGATACTAGCAGAAATTTTTGAAACTGAAATTTGAGGAGTCTCCAAAATCGATGTCTAGAGTTATTATAACAAATAATTATATATATAACATATATAAAAGACTGTTATAACTTATAACTTAACATATAATCAGTTAGTTAACATATAATTATATACAAAATACATATATAACATATAATTTTTTTTGCAGAAACGCTTCACCGAGTTGAACAAAGGAAGATGACTTCAATTGGAAATTTGGAAGGAAAAATCTCTATTTGCGGGGATGAAATTTATTATGAATTTTGAATTTATTATGTATTTCAGATCAGCTCTTTTTGAGGTGATGATAATATGTATTTCGGATGATGCTTTAATATGTATTTGAATTTAATATGTATTTCGGATGATGCTTTAATCATTACCTTGTTGAAATATTCTAGTTAATTTCATGTATTTTATTCTTGAATGTTGGGATATTCAAGTTAATTTCATTAACTTTATTTATTTTATTTAATTCCACACTTGAATGGTAATTTCATGGTTAAAACTTTAATTTAATCACAAATTAACAGCAACCGTGAACCGACCCAAACCAAACCGAGAACCATTGGTTCGGTTCGGTTCGGTTCGGTTCTACACAAATATTCGGTTCGGTTCTGGTTCCAAAACCAGAGAACCGAACCATTTCGGTTCTGGTTCTGGTTCCATAATGGAACCGAACCAACCCGAACCATGCACACCCCTAGTTATGAAGATGTCGTCTGGGCTCGGTGGTAGCGGAGGCGACGAGGGTTCCTCAGCCCCTAGGCTCCCCAAATATGGAAAATTTAGGATTACCATCGAGAACAAGTCGGAGCTATTAGTGAGATCCCTCGAGCTGCTAAAAACGGTCATCGGCCCGGGGTTTATGAGTTAGAAGGATGTGCCATATGAGCTCAAGTTAGCTGTTTGGGCGGCACTATAGAGAATATATTTATATTTATATGAATATTTCAATTTCAATTTCATTTTATATTTATATTTATATTTATTCGCAACTAACATTGTGTTTGTTGGACAGGAACAATTCAACTTGGATTCAAAGCTACGCGATTCCGTCTTGGAGCAGTTGAGGGAGCAACACAAGACGTGGAAGAAAAATATGCAGATACGGTACTTTGGGAAAACATGAGAGGCCATTATCCAATGGCATGAATCTGTCCCGCCCAAGGAGCCGATCTCATTGGTACAATGGTAAAAGTTCATTGGCAATGAGATCGAGGAGCAACAATTGGCATCTCGCCAATCGGGGAGGGAAAATCGGGCAAAAAAGACGGACGTGCGCTACTCCGGTCGGACGTCTTATGCCGAGGTGGAGCATAGGATGAAGGTAAGATTTAATTTTTCTATAACTACACAAATATATTATTCTTCATTATTTTATTTGCAGGGCCGATACTAATTTTACTTTATTTTATTTCAGGGGGTAGGGAGTGGCCCTGGGGGTAAGCCACATAGGCTCGATACTTATGTGGCTCTTCGGACGAAGAAGGGGAAGGATAAGGACATGTCCCCGAGTGTCGCGGCCACAATTGTAAGTAATCCGACAGTTTAATTTTTGTTAATTACTTTATAATTTTTTAGTTTACTTATTTTACTAATCATGTGCTTTTTTTCGTTTCAGGCAAAGCTTAAGGAAGTGCATGAGTCACAGTCTGATGCCGACAAGGCGTCTTTGTCCACAGACGCACTCAGCCAAGTGCTTGGCTCTGATCGCAAGGGGAGGACAAGGGGGTGAGCTCGCGGGTGGCCAAATCTAGGATCATCGAATTGGAGACGCGCAACACCGGGTTGGCTCGAACGGTGGATTCAAATGACGCGAAGATGTCCCGTTTGGAGGTGACGGTCCAAGATATGTACTCATTCATGAAGCGTACATTGGGCGGAGATCGTAAGGGTAAAGGGAAGGAGAAGGCGGTGAAGGAGGAGGAGGTGTGAGAGAAAATGGCACAGCATGACGAGGATGTGGACCTCGCTGCTTCATCACCGACACGTGCATACTTCGATGATCCACTTCCTTATTTGGCTCCCTTCCCCAGATCGATGTCAACAATTGGTTGGTCGAGCGTGTTCATATTAGACGTATTTGATGGCCAGCGGATAGGGAGGGGGTTGAGGGACCCGAATATCGTCCAGGGTGGAATAGTTCATGGACGTGCGCTTCAAGAGATCGAGTCTAAAGTGCTCGTCACGCATGTGATACCCGGGAAGGAGAACTCCCTATTGTGGTTGCGCGAATAATGCGGCACGATGTATATTAGTGGGTGTGTCAATTCGTATATCGTGTGGCCTACTCACCTCCTCACATTTACCCCAGACATGTAGTAACATTATTTTTAAGTTGGTACATTTGAATTATATTTTGATTATATCTTCATGTATATTGTTTCTATTTTGAATATATATTTGCATTATCTTTAGTTTGTTTGGATATATGATGTTTGAACAGGTACAACGTTGCTATAACAGGTACAAATATACTGCTGGGCAGTGGCAGTGGCCATACTACCCAGCAGATTTTTTTTAAATTCTGCCCAGAATTATCACGGTGATTGACCGTGACAAGTCCTTGACAAATAAGGTTGTCACAGACTTGTCACGGTCAATAACCGTGATAATTTTTTTAAAAAGGGTCAAGGCTTTGTCAAGGTTATTAACCGTGACTAAACTTATCACGGTCATGGCCCGTGACACGTCCGTGACAAAAAAAGTTATCTCGCCCCGAATTGTCACGGTCATTGACCTTGACAAGTTGAACTTGTCAAGGTCAATGATCGTGACAATTAGGCAGATTTGGTGTAGTGTGGTACAGCTCCAGTTTCTATTTCTCCATATATAATGGCACCTGTGGAACTAAAGGAAGTTAAAGGTTCAACTGCAAGATTTGTTATACAGAGGTTTTACTCGACCCAGTGTATCACCATGGGCTTCCCCGGTATTATTTGTGAAAAAGAAAAATAGCACCATGCGACATTGCATTGATTATCGACAGTTGAACAAGGTAACTATTCAAAATTGTCTCGTATTGATGATTTGTTTGATCAATTACCGAGTGCTAAAGTGTTTTCAAAAATTGATTTGAGATCGGGTTATCATCAATTAAAGGTGAGATATTGTGACACTTCTAAGACAGCTTTTCGTTCTCTCTATGGTCATTATGATTTTTTTGTAATGCCATTTAGGTTAACAAATGCTCCTGCAGTGTTTATGGATTTAATGAATCAGGTATTTCATCCTTTCATAGATTCTCTTGTGATTGTCTTTATCGATGATGTTTTGATATACTCACCTAGCCAAGAGGAACATGAGAAGCATCTAAGAGTTGTATTACAAGTTTTTCGAGATAGTCAATTGTTTCCTAAGTTTAGTAAATGTGAGTTTTGGTTAAATCAGGTAGTATATCTGGGGCATGTTGTTTCGGGAGATGGAATTTATGTTGACCCTAAGAAGGTAGAGGCAATTGTGCAATGGGAAAGACCAAGAAATGTAACGGAGATAAGGAGTTTCCAAGAATTGGCTGAATATTATAGAAGATTCATAAAGAGTTTTCATATATAGCCTTACCGTTGACTAAATTAACCTGAAAGGAATTGAAATTTTTGTGGAGTGATGAATGTCAACACAGCTTTGAAAAGTCGAAAAATAGGCTAGTATCAGCTCCAGTTCTCAGTATTCCATCCAGTGGAGAAGGTTTTGTGATTTATACTGACGCTTCACATCAGGGTCTGGGTGTGTTTTCATGCAACATGGAAAGTTAATTTCTTATGCATCTAGACAGTTGAAGAGGCATGAACGTAATTATCCTACACTCGATTTAGAATTTGCAACTATTATTTTTGCCTTAAAATTATGGAGACATCATTTATATAGAGAGACGTGTGAAATTTTCATAGATCATCAAAGTTTGAAGTATTTATTTACACAGAGAGACTTAAATTTGAGGCAATGGCGTTGGATAGAGCTGATTAAAGACTATGACTGTACCATTCATCATCATCCTGGTGAGGCCAATGTAGTAAGAGATGCTTTGAGTTGAAAATCATTGGGGATTCTAGGTTGCATAAATTGTACATGTGTGGGAAATATCCTTGACTTGGCATCGATGGGCATTGAATTAAGTTTTTCAAAAAGGGGAGGCTTATTAGCACATGTTATAATGAGACCTTTATTGGAAGAACGCATAAGAAATTTGCAGGTCAGTGATCCATTCCTTGAGAAGAAGAAACAAGATGTCCTGGATGGTAAAGAGAGTGACTTTGAAATTAAGAATGATGAATCGTTGTGTTATAAAAATAGGATTTGTATACCGAATGATCCACCCATAAAGAAGGATATATTAGAAGAGGCACATAGTTCTATTTAATCTATGCATCCGGGAGGTACCACAATGTACAGAGATTTGAAAGAGTATTATTGGTGGAACAATATGAAATATGAGACCGCAGAATTTGAAGCTAAATGTTTAATATATCAGCAAATGAAAGTGGAGCATCAGAATCTGACAGGATTATTGCAGTCATTGCCTATTCCGGAATGGAAATTGGAGCATATAACGATGGACTTTGTTACAGGATTACCCCGGTCACCAAAGGGGCATGATTCTCTTTGGGTGATTGTATACCGATTGACGAAGTCAGCTCATTTTCTTCCAGTTAAGACCACCTACACTATTGACAAGTATGCACGTATGTACGTTGATGAGATTATCCGTTTGCATGGGGCACTAGTGCCAATAGTATCATATAGAGATCCAACGTTCACTTCTAAGTTTTGGCCTCGGTTACAAAATGCCATGGGCACAAGTTTGAAGTTTAGTATCGCATTTCATCCACAAACCGATGGGAAATCCAAAAGAACGATTCAAATAATAGAAGACATGTTACAAACCTGCGTATTTGACTTCAAAGGTAGTATTGATGATCATTTGCCATTGAAGGAATTCGCATATAATAATAGTTTTCAGTCCACCATTGGCATGTCTCCATATGAATCTTTATATGGGAGGAGATGTCGAATGCCATTATGTTGGGATGAAGTAGGTGAAAGGAAAATCTTGGGTCCTGAATTAATAGATATGACGTCTGAAAAGATCAAAATGATTCAGGAACAGATAAAGATAGCTCAAAGTAGGCAGAAATTTTATGCAGATAAAAGGAAGTACCCATTAGAATTTCAAAATTGAGATTTTGTATTCCTACGTATTTCACCGTGGAAGGGAATCATGAGATTTGGAAAAAAGGGGAAACTAAGTCCAAGATATATTGGACCATATGAGGTGTTGGAAAGAATTGGGAACCTGGCATATAGATTAGCATTACCTCGTGATTTATCTCATTTACATGATGTGTTTAACGTATCGATGCTTCGTAAGTATTTGGTGGATCCATCTCATCAGCTAAAAACCCAACCTATTGAACTGAAAGAAGACTTGTCTTACATCGAGGAACCCGTGGAAATTATTGACCGTAAGGAGCAAGTATTAAGGAACAAAGTTATTCCCTTAGTTAAAGTTATGTCGATGTGCCATGGAAATAAAGAAATGACTTGGGAGATGGAAGATAGCATGAAGAAACAGTATCCCCATTTGTTTGGTAAGTGACCTTTATATTAAATTTCGGGGACGAAATTTTCTAGGGGGGAAGTTGTGACAACCGGATATAATTATGATAAATTATATTTAAATCATGTTTATCTAATGTGATATGAATAATGTGTTATTATTATATCTAATGTTAAGTGATTATGTTTAGTCTAATCCTACTTTCATAAATCGTGAAATGTCGAGTTATGTACGAACACAAAATTTTGTTATTTTCGATAAAAATGTTCCTATTTAAGACTAGTTTTGACCCTTATAACGTTACAAATGACTTGAGGTGAAAACTATATAGTTGTATACATGTGATTTAGGGTGGTAACACAATAAACGATGCATCAAACGTATGTCCGAGTAAGAAGTTTGGCCGAATTTACGAACAAGGGGCAAATCTGTCCATTTCCTTTAAGTGGTAAATTGCCTTTTAGTAAACCAACTGTTTTAACTTGATTGGTTGGCATGGTAGGCATCCTTGGCCGACCTAAACCTCTCCCTTTAACTTATTTCTTCAGAAAATATAACCCTAGGTTCTATTTTGGAGATATTTAAGCTTAAGGAAAGAGAAAGTATAAGTTTAAGGAAGAAAGATTACAAGAAAAGCAAGGAAAATTCCAAGAAAATCCTTAAAGTGTTTCCAAGGTATAATTTTGGGATTAATATTGTTTTAATCTTGTATTATAATTATTTCAAAGTATATAAATCGTGAATCAGGGATTAAAATTCCATCACCCTTTGTGACAATATGTATTGATTCATATGTGAGGTAAGTGGTGTTTATAGGCCATATTGGTTTGTATTGAAACCCCATATATTCGAACTTGCATATAATTTTGTGTGCTTACTGGAATTCAGAAATTCCAATTAGATATGAAATTATACTCATATATTCATATCATATCATAAAATTAGAATTTAACTCATTATGGTTAGGCCTTAGTGATGGTTCCAAATTGGTATATAGTAGGTGTTTGTATATTTCATTTCGGTATACCCTGAGTTTGGTCTAACTTTTGACATAGAAAATGAAGTCCAAAAATTATGAAACTTTAATTATGTACTATTCAGTATGTGTACTGAAAATGGGTTAAAAATTATGGAAACTTATGCGGAGAAAAATTATGAAAATTCTTGGAAGTTGAAGGAACAATAGAGGAGTTTGTAGGGCAGATTACTTATGTTGTAAAGAAATGGCTATAACTTGCTCTAGGAAGCTTGAAAAAATTACACCGTCACTTGTAACGAAAAGTATATTCAGATATGTTTTCATATTGATAAGCTTGGACATCTGTATGTGTACTATTTATGAATATGGGATGGTTAAGTATAGAGGACAATAATTTGAGGTCATACTGGATACCACATGAAAGAATGTTTTTATCTTCTCTTTCCCAAGGGTATTTTGAGTACATGTTTCATGTGTATATATATTGAGAAGTATACTTTTATGTTTACTTGATTTTATTTATAAATTCCTTACGAGGTAGTTTCTAGGGTTGAATGTTCATGACCTTATCAACATATATACCATTGTTTCGTCTTTACACATGTTTAATGGAATATGAGTTAAGTAGAATTATATTGTTGTTTTATAGTCATTGAAATTTACATAGATATATTAACATGATACTTATGATTGAGATTAGGTAATGATTTAGTTGGATTAACAGGTATAAGATCAAATCATGCAAGTTCAGCTCCACCTGAGGGAAACGTCAATACATAGTTGACAACCCAATGTGAGTACTTACTGAGTCGATTTTGGATATGATGTGTATGTAATATATATTGAGATGATATGGCTTATTAAAAGTCATGAGATGTTGAGATGTTATGTCTTATTAAAAGTCAAGAGATGTGGAGATGTTATGGCTTTATAAAAGTCAAGATATGTTGAGTTACTATGCAATTCAGGAGATGTTAGGTTATTAAAACCTATGGATATGATTATTGCCTACGAGCAGGAGATCTGGGGTTTATTAACTACGGATATCTATATGGACTAATTTGGCACAGAGACTGATACATATCGATATGTTGAGATGTTAAAATATTACTTTTACTATATAGAGATGTAGTACATTCACTGAGTTTTTAAAACTCGTGGTTTTATATGTTTACATTTTTAGGTTCTGAAGCTGCAACTGCCAGGTCTAGGAGGTTGAGTAAATAGTAGTGGGGTCTCATTAGTTTTGTTTTATACATTGTACTAGTTGTAATTAAGTTAAATGGTATGTGAGTTCTGTTTAACTTATGTCTCTTTAAAATGATTGGATTTTTAGTATTCCGCATTTTAACCTTGAAGTTGTTTCAATGTGTGTTACTAAATAAATAATAAATTTAGTTTGTTAATTATTTAGTTAATTATATCCTAATGTGGTTAGGTGGTGACAACTTGGTCTCAGAGCTTTAGGTTTTTATATTCTGGGGTTAGAGAGTCTAGATGTGGCAGTGGCAGAAATAGTGTGGTGATGGTCATTTATATTAACTACTGAGAAATACTAACCATTATGTTATATATAAATGTTGTACTCTTATTTCTGGAATTGTGGTTTATGACAGATAGTAAGATATGGAAGGAGAAAATGTTCATGAGAGGGTGGATGAGGAGTCTTCAAATAGAGTAAATCAACAAAATCCAAATAATGTAAAGGGGGCACCTAAAAAACTTACAGATATGCAGAGAATGGCTCGTGCCATGACTTTAATGAAAGAACAACAAACCATGTTTATAATGCAAATAGCAAAACAACAAGCCAAATACTTGGAGGCGCAGATTTTGGCCAGAAGATAAATGGAAATACAACGAAAGGAGAGGAATAATCTGTACGAGAAGTTTATCAAATTGAACCCCCCAGCATTCTCAGGTTCTGTAGATCCTTTAGAAGTTGAGGCTTGGGTCAGAGACACAGAAACTATCTTTGGGGTGATTAATGTACCTGGAGTGCAAAAGGTAATCTTGGCAACTTTCATGTTAAAGGGAGAAGCTAAATATTGGTGGGAGTCTTCCAAATATTTATTGCTTTCTCCGGGGGGAGTTGAGGTAATTACTTGGGATTTCTGTATTAAAGTCTTATATGAAAAGTATTTTCCTTGTATGTATCGGAAGGAAAATGAAGGAGAATTTTTATCAGTGACTCAAGGGAATATGTCAGCCAGGGAGTATGAAACAAAATTTATATCTTTGTCTCGATTTTCATTACGTTTCTTGAACAATGAGGAGGATAAATGCACCAGATTTCAGGATGGGTTGAATTTGGTTATCAAGTCTAGATTCACTGCACTTGAAATGGTAGATTATACTTCTTTAGTTAACAAATCTATGATGGTTGAAGGAGATGTTAATGATGCAATAAACAATATGGAACAAAGGGGAAAGAGGAGTAGATTTGATCCATATTAGCAAAAGGAAGGCAATATAGAATACTCAAAATAGGGGAGTCAAAGATTTCAGCGCGATAGAGGGACTGGAAATTATTTTCAGAATAGGACACCTAGCAGTTTTAGGGGTGCAGGATCAATGGGCTAACAAAATAGACAACAGGAGAATGACAATGGGCAGTCTAAGCCTGTTACATGCTATTTTGGCAAAGTTAAGGGCCATATCAGTCCAGATTGTCCCAAGTTAAAGGGGGTAGAGTGTTATCACTATTATCAAATTGGTCATACCAAAAAGAACTGTCCTATGCTACTGGGAGGGATTCAATCAGCTACTACGAGTCGAGGCTCATCACCTGGAGGCATTGGGAGAGGAGGAGGTAGAGGATAGGCTAGTGGATCCAGGGCTCAGGGAAGGATATTTTCTATGACTTTATATGATGCTCAGGCTACTCCAGAGGTGGTGACATGTACATTTTCTGTCATGAACAAACATTCTTACGAGCTTAATGATCCAGGTTCTACTCCTTCATTTGTATCAGTGTCATTTACCATGCATTTGGTACACCTTGATCTTATCTAGATTGTGGGCTATATATTTCTACACCTATGGGGGTGTGATGTTAGTGGAGCTTGTGAATAAAATTTGTGTTTTGTATGTGGGGGAGAGGGAGTTGACCATTGATTTAATTCCACTAGATATTCGAGATTTTGATATTATCTTGGGTATGGACTGGTTATATTCCTCCCATGCATCAATTGACTATTTTCGTAAGGAAGTTACATTTAATATGCCGAGGGAGGAAGAATTCAAATTTACTAGGAAAATAAATGTGGTTCCGAACTATCTTATTTCTTCCCTTTGGGCGAGGAAATTGTTAAATAAGGGTTGTAAAGGCTTTTTAGCATATATTGTGGATAGAAACAGGGAATTGAAAAAATTAAAAGATATCCTAGTATTCAAGGATTTCGGAGATGTGTTCGCATATGAGTTACCACGATTGCCACCTAACAGAGAGGTAGAGTTTACTATCGATTTAGTGCCTGGTACAGCTCCAGTTTCTATTTCTCCATATAGAATGGCACCTGTAGAAATAAAGGAGTTAAAGGTTCAACTGCAAGATTTTCTAGACAGAGGTTTTATTCAACCCAGTGTATCACCATGGGGTGATCCGATATTATTTGTGAAAAAGAAAGACGGCTCCATGCGACTTTGCATTAATTATCGGCATTTGAACAAGGTAACTATTCAAAATTGCCTCGTATTGATGATTTATTTGATCAATTATCGGGTGCTAAAGTGTTTTAAAAAATTGATTTGAGATCGGGTTATCATCAATTAAGGTTGAAAGATTGTGACATTTCTATGACAGCTTTTCGTTCTCGCTATGTTCAGTATGAATTTTTGGTAATGCCATTTGGGTTAACACATGATCCTACAGTGTTTAAGGATTTAATGAATTGGGTATTTCATCCTTTCATAGATTCGTTTATGATTGTATTTATCGATGATGTTTTGATATACTCACCTAGCCAAGAGGAACATGAGAAGCATCTAAGAGTTGTATTGCAAGTTTTGCGAGATAGTCAATTATTTTCTAAGTTTAGCAAATGTGAGTTTTGGTTAAATCAGGTAGTATATCTGGGGCATGTTGTTTCGGGAGATGGAATTTATGTTGACCCTAAGAAGGTAGAGGCAATTGTGCAATGGGAAAGACCAAGAAATGTAATGGAGATAAGAAGTTTCCGAGAATTGGCTGAATATTATAGAAGATTCATAAAGGGGTTTTCATCTATAGCCTTACCGTTGACTAAATTAACCCGAAAGGAAGTGAAATTTGTATGGAGTGATGAATGTCAACACAGGTTTAAAAAGTTAAAAAATAGGCTTGTATCAGCTCCAGTTATCACCATTTCATCCAGTGGAGAAGGTTTTGTGATTTATACTGACGCTTCACATCAGGGTCTGGGTGTGTTTTCATGAAACATGGAAATGTAATTTCTTATGCATCTAGACAGTTGTGGACGCGTGAACGTAATTATCCTACACACGATTTATAACTTGTAGCTATTATTTTTACCTTGAAATTATGGAGACATCATTTATATGGAGAGACGTTTAAAATTTTCACTGACCATCAAAGTTTGAAGTATTTATTTACACAGAGAGACTTAAACTTGAGTTAGAGGCGTTGGATAGAGATGATTAAAGACTATGACTATACCATTCATCATCATCTTGATAAGGCCAATGTAGTAGCAGATGCTTTGAGTCGAAAATCATTGGAGATTCTTGGTTGCACACAGTGTGCACATGTGGGAAATATCCTCGACTTGGCATCGATGGGCATTGAATTAAGTTTTTCAAAAAGGGAAGGCTTATTATCACATGTCATAGTGAGACATTTTTTGGCAGAACGAATAAGAAATTTGCAGGTCAGTGATCCATTCCTTGAGAAGTACAAATAAGATGTCCTGGATGGTAAAGAGAGTGACTTTGAAATTAAGAATGATGAATCGTTGTGTTATAAAAATAGGATTTGTGTACCGAATGATCCACCCTTAAATAAGGATATATTAGAAGAGGCACATAGTTCTATTTAATCTATGCATCTGGGAGGTACCAAAATGTATAGAGATTTGAAAGAGTATTACTGGTGGAACAATATGAAATGTGAGATTTCAGAATTTGAAGCTAAATGTTTAGTATATCAGCAAATGAAAGCTGAGCATCAGAAGCTGGCAAGATTATTGCAGTCATTGCCTATTTCGAAATGAAAATTGGAGCATACAACGATGGACTTTATTTCAGCATTACCCCGGTCACCAAAGGGGCATGATTCTCTTTGGGTGATTGTATACCGATTGACGAAGTCAGCTCATTTTCTTCCAGTTAAGACCACCTACACTATTGACAAGTATGCACGTATGTACGTTGATGAGATTATCCGTTTGCATGGGGCACCAGTGTTAATAGTATCAGATAGAGATCCAACGTTCACTTCTAAGTTTTGGACTCGGTTACAAAATGCCTTGGACACAAGTTTGAAGTTTAGTACCGCATTACATCCACAAACCTATGGGCAATAAAAAAGAATGATTCAAATATTAGAAGACATGTTGCGAGCCTGTGTATTTGACTTCAAACATAGTTGGGATGATCATTGGCCACTGATGGAATTTGCGTATATTAATAGTTTTCAGTCCACCATTGGCATGGCTCCTTATGAAGCTTTATATGGGAGGAGATGTATAATGCCATTAGGTTGGGATGAAGTAGGTGAAAGGAAAATGTTGGGTCGTGAATTAATAGATATGACGACTGAAAAGATCAAAATGATTCGAGAACGGATAAAGATAGCTCAAAGAAGGCAAAAAAATTTTGCAGATAAAAGGAAGTACCCATTAGAATTTCAAAAGGAAGATTTTGTATTCCTACGTATTTCACCGTGGAAGGGAGTCATGAGATTTGGAAAAAAGTGGAAACTAAGTCCAAGATACATTAGACCATATGAGGTGTTGGAAAGAATTGGGAACCTGGCATATAAATTAGCATTACCTCCTTATTTATCTCGTTTACCTGATGTGTTTCACGTATAGATGCTTCGTAAGTATTTGGGGGATCCATCTCATCAGCTGAAAACCCAACCTATTGAACTGAAAGAAGACTTGTTGTACATCGAGGAACCGGTGGAAATTATTGATCGTAAGGAGCAAGTATTAAGGAACAAATTTATTCCCTTAGTTAAAGTTATGTAGATGTGCCATGGAATTAAAGAAGCAACTTGGGAGACGGAAGATAGCATGAATAAATAATATCCCCATTTGTTTGGTAAGTGACCTTTATATTAAATTTCGGGGACGAAATTTTCTAGGGGGGGAGTTGTGACAACCCGGATATAATTATGATAAATTATATTTAAATCATGTTTATATAATGTGATATGAATAATGTGTTATTAGTATATCTAATGTTAAGTGATTATGTTTAGTCTAGTCCTACTTTCATAAATCGTGAAATATCGAGTTATGTACGAACACAAAATTTTGTTATTTTCGATAAAAATGTTCCTATTTAAGACTACTTTTGACCCTTATAACATTATAAATGACTTGAGGTGAAAACTATATAGTTGTATACATGTTATTTAGGGTGGTAACACAACAAACGGTGCATCAAATGGATGTTCGAGTAAGAAGCTAGCCCGAATTTACGAACAAGGGGCAAATCTGTCCATTTCCTTTAAGTGTTAAATTGTCTTTTAGTAAAACAAATGTTTTGATTTGATTGGTTGGCATGGTAGGCAGCCTTGGCCCATATAAACCTCTCCCTTTAACTTATTTCTTCAGCAAATATAACCCTAGGTTCTGTTTTGGAGATATTTAAGCTTAAGGAAAGAGAACGTAGAAGTTTAAGGAAGAAAGATTACAAGAAATGCAAGGAAAATTCCAAGAAAATCCTTAAAGTGTTTCCAAAGTATAATTTTGTGATTAATATTGTTTTAATCTTGTATTATAATTATTTCAAAGTATATAAATCGTGAATCAGGGATTAAAATTCCATCACCCTTTGTGATAATATGTATTGATTCATATGTGAGGTAAGTGGTGTTTATACGCCATATTGGTTTGCATTGAAACCCCTTGTATTCGAACTTGCATATAATTTGGTGTGCAACTGGAATTCAGAAATTCCAATTAGATATGAAATTATACTCATATATTCATATCATATCCTAAAATTATAATTTAACTCATTATGGTTAGGCCTTAGTGATGGTTGCAAGTTGGTATATAGTAGGTGTTTGTATATTTCATTTCCGTATACCCTGAGTTTGGTAATTCTTTTGACATAGAAAATGAAGTCAAAAAATTATGAAACTTTAATTCTGTACTATTCAGTATGTGTACTGAAAATGGGTTGAAAATCATGGAAAGTTATGCGGAGAAAAATTATGAAAATTCTTACAAGTTGAAGGAACAATAGAGGAGTTTGTAGGACAGATTTCTTTTGTTGTAAAGAAATGGCTATAACTTGCTTTAGGAGGCTTGAAAAAATTACTCCATCACTTGTAACGGAAAGTATATTCAGATATGCTTTCATATTGATAAGATTGTACACCTTTATGTGTACTATTTATGAATATGGGATGGTTAAGTATAGAGGACAATAATTTGAGGGAATATTGGATACCACATGAAAGAATGTTTTTATCTTCTCTTTCCCAAGGGTATTTTGAGTACATGTTTCATGTGTATATATATTGAGAAGTATACTTTTATGTTTACTTGATTTTATTTATAAATTCCTTACGAGTTAGTTTCTAGGGTTGAATGTTCATGACCTTATCAACATATATACCATTGATTCGTCTTTACACATGTTTCGTGGAATATGACTTAAGTAGAATTATATTGTTATTGTATAGTCATTGAAATTTACATAGATATATCAACATAATACTTATTATTGATATTTAGTACTGATTTAGTTGGATTAACAGGTGTAAGGTAAAATCATCCAAGTTCAGCTCCACCAAAGCGAAACGTGAATACATAGTTGACAACCCAATGTGAGTGTACTTACTGAGTCGATTTTGGATATGATGTGTATGTAATATTTATTGAGATGATATGGCTTATTAAAAGTCATGAGATGTTGAGATGTTGTGGATTATTAAAAGTCAAGAGATGTGGAGATGTTATGGCTTTATAAAAGTCAAGATATGTTGAGTTGCTATGCAATTCAGGAGATGTTAGGTTATTAAAACCTATGGATATGATTATTGCCTACGAGCAGGAGATGTGGGGTTTATTAACTCCGGATATGTATATGGACTAATTTGGCACAAAGATGGATATATATTGATATGTTGAGATGTTAAAATATTACTTTTACTATATAGAGATGTAGTACGTTCACTGAGTTTTTAAAACTCATGGTTTTATATGTTTACATTTTCAGGTTCTGAAGCTGCAACTGCGAGGTCTAGGAGGTTGAGTAAACAATAATGGGGTCTTATTAGTTTTGTTTTATACATTGTACTAGTTATAATTAAGTTAAATGGTATGTGAGTTCTGTTTAACTTATGTCTCTTTAAAACGATTGGATTTTTAGTATTCCGCATTTTAACCTTGAAGTTGTTTCAATGTGTGTTACTAAATAAATAATAAATTTGTTTTGTTAACTATTTAGTTAATTATATCCTAATGTGGTTAGGGGGTGACAACTTGGTATCAGAGCTTTAGGTTTTTATATTCTGGGGTTAGAGAGTCTGGATGTGGCAGTGGCAAAATAGTGTGGTGTGGGTCATTTATATTAACTACTGAGAAATACTAACCATTATATTAGATATAAATGTTTTACTCTTGTTTGTGGAATTGTGGTTTATGACAGATAGTAAGATATGGAAGGAGAAAATGTTCATGAGAGGGTGGATGAGGAGTCTTCAAATAGAGTAAATCAACAAAATCCAAATAATGTAAAGGGGGCACCTGAACAACTTACAGATATGCAGAGAATGGCTCGTGCCATGACTTTAATGAAAGAACAACAAACCATGTTTATAATGCAAATAGCAAAACAACAAGACAAATACTTGGAGGCGCAGATTTTGGCCAGAAGATAAATGGAAATACAACGAAAGGAGAGGAATACTCTGTACGAGAAGTTTATCAAATTGAACCCCCCAGCATTCTCAGGTTCTGTAGATCCTTTAGAAGTTGAGGCTTGGGTCAGAGACACGGAAACTATCTTCGGGGTGATTAATGTACCTGGCGTGCAAAAGGTAATCTTGGGAACTTGCATGTTAAAGGGAGAAGCTAAATATTGGTGGGAGTCTTCCAAATATTTATTGCTTTCTCCAGGGGGAGTTGAGGTAATTACTTGGGATTTCTGTATTAAAGTCTTATATGAAAAGTATTTTCCTCGTATGTATCGAAAGCAAAATGAAAGAGAATTTTTAACATATACTCAAGGGAATATGTCGGTCAGGGAGTATGAAACAAAATTTATATCTTCGTCTCGATTTTCATTGCGTTTCTTGCACATTGAGGAGGAATAATGCACCAGATTTCAGGATGGGTTGAATTTGGTTATCAAGTCTAGACTCACTGCACTTGAAATGGTAGATTATACATTTTTAGTTAACAAATCTATGATGGTAGAAGGAGATGTTAATGATGCAATAAAGATTTTAGCGCGGTAGAGGGACTGGAAATTATGTTCAGAATAGGACACCAAGCAGTTTTAGGAGTGCAGGATCGATGGGCCAACAGAATAGACAACAGGATAAGGACAATGGGCAGTCTAAGCCTGTTACATGCTATTTTTGCAAAGCTAAGGGCCATATCAGTCCAGATTATCCCAAGTTAAAGGGGATAGAGTGTTATCACTGTCATCAAATTGGTCATACCAAAAAGAACTGTCCTATGCTACTGAGAGGGATTCAATCAGCTACTACGAGCCGAGGCTCATCACCTGGAAGCATAGGGAGAGGAGGAGGTAGAGGACATGCTAGTGGATCCAGTGCTCCGGGCTGGATATTTTTATGACTTTATAGGATGCTCAGGCTACTCTAGAGGTGGTGACACATACATTTTCTGTCATGAACAAACATGCTTACGTGCTTATTGATCCAGGTTCTACTCATTCATTTGTATCACTGTCATTTACCATGCATTTGGGTAGACCATGATCTTATCTAGATTGTGGTTTATATATTTCTACACCTATGGGGGATGTGATGTTAGTGGAGTTTGTGTACAAAAATTGTGTTTTGTATGTGGGGGAGAGGGAGTTGACTATTGATTTAATTCCATTAGATATTCGAGATTTTGATATTATCTTGGGTATGGACTGGTTATCTTCCTAACATGCATCAATTGACTATTTTCGTAAGGAGGTTACATTTAATATGCCGGGGGAGGAAGAATTCAAATTTACTGGGGAAAGAAATTTGGTTCTGAACTGTCTTATTTATGCCCTTTGGGCAAGGAAATTGTTAAATAAGGGTTGTCAAGGCTTTTTAGCAAATATTGTGGATAAAAAGAGGGAATTGAAAAAATTAATTGATATCCCAGTATTTGAAAGATTTTGCAGATGTGTTGCCAGATGAGTTACCACGATTGCCACCTAACAGAGAGGTAGAGTTTACTATCGATTTAGTGCCTGGCACAGCTCCAGTTTCTAATTCTCCATATATAATGGCACCTGTGGAACTAAAGGAGTTAAAGGTTCAACTGCAAGATTTGCAAGACAGAGGTTTTATTCAACCCAGTGTATCACTATGGTGTGCTCCGGTATTATTTCTGAAAAAGAAAAATGGCACCATGCGACTTTGCATTGATTATCGGCAGTTGAACAAGGTAACTATTCGAAATTGCCTCGTATCGATGATTTATTTGATCAATTATCGGGTGCTAAAGTGTTTTAAAAAATTGATTTGAGATGGGTTTTCATCAATTGAGGGTGAGAGATTGCGACATTTCTAAGACATCTTTTCGTTCTCTCTATGGTCATTATGAATTTTTGGTAATGCCATTTGGGTTAACAAGTGATCCTACAGTGTTTAAGGATTTAATGAATCGGGTATTTCATCCTTTCATAGATTCGTTTATGATTGTATTTATTCAATGATGTTTTGATATACTCACCTGGCCAAGAGGAACATGAGAAGCATTTAAGAGTTGTATTGCAAGTTTCGTGATATAGTCAATTATTTGCTAAGTTTAGCAAATGTGAGTTTTGGTTAAATCAGGTAGTATGTGTGGGCATGTTGTTTCGGGAGATGGAATTTATGTTGACCCTAAGAAGGTAGAGGCAATTGTGCAATGGGAAAGACCAAGAAATGTAACGGAGATAAGGAATTTCCTAGGATTGGCTGGATATTAATGAAGATTCATAAAGGGGTTTTCATCTATAGCCTTACCATTGACTAAATTAACCCGAAAGGAAGTGAAATTTGTGTGGAGTGATGAACGTCAACACAGCTTTAAAAAGTTAAAAAATAGGCTTGTATCAGCACCAGTTATCACTATTCCATCCAGTGGAGAAAGTTTTGTGATTTATACTGACGCTTCACATCAGCGTCTGGGTTGTGTTTTCATGAAACATGGAAATGTAATTTCTTATGCATCTAAACAATTGAAGACGCGTGAACGTAATTATCCTATACACACGATTTATAACTTGCATCTATTATTTTTACCTTGAAATTATGGAGACATCATTTAAATGGAGAGACATGTGAAATTTTCACTGACCATCAAAGTTTGAAGTATTTATTTACACAGAGAGACTTAAATTTGAGGCAGAGGCGTTGGATAGAGCTGATTAAATTCTATGATTGTACCATTCATCATCATCTTGATAAGGCCAATGTATTAACAGATGCTTTGAGTCGAAAATCATTAGGGATTCTAGGTTGCATACAGTGTGCACGTGTGGGAAATATCCTTGACTTGGCATCAATGGGCATTGAATTAAGTTTTTCAAAAAGGGGAGGCTTATTAGCACATGTCATAGTGAGACCTTTATTAGCAGAACGCATTAGAAATATGCAGGTCAGTGATCCATTCCTTGAGAAGAAGAAACAAGATGTCCTTGATGGTAAAGAGTGTGACTTTGAAATTAAGAATGATGAATCGTTGTGTTATAAAAACAGGATTTGTGTACCGAATGATCCACCCTTAAAGAAGGATATATTAGAAGAGGCACATAGTTCTATTTACTCAATGCATCCGGGAGATTCCAAAATGTACAGAGATTTAAAAGAGTATTACTGGTGGAATAATATGAAACGTGAGATTGCAGAATTTGTAGCTAAATGATTAGTACGTCAATAAGTGAAAGCGGAGCATCAGAAGCCGGCAGGATTATTGCAGTCATTGCCTATTCCAAAATGAAAATGGGAGCATATAACGGTGGACTTTGTTATAGGATTACCCCGATCACCAAAAGGGCATGATTCTATTTGCGCGTTGTAAACTGATTGATGAAGTCAGCTCATTTTCTTCCAGTTAAGACCACCTACACTATTGACAAGTATCACGTATGTACGTTGATGAGATTATCCGTTTATATGGGGCATCAGTGTCAATAGTATCATATAGAGATCCAACGTTCACTTCTAAGTTTTGGCCTCGGTTACAGAATGCCATGGGCATAAGTTTGAAGTTTAGTACCGCATTTCATCCACAAATCGATGGGCAATCAGCAAGAACGATTCAAATACTAGAAGACATGTTGCGAGCCTGTGTATTTGACTTCAAAGGTAGTTGGGATGATCATTTGCCATTGATGTAATTCGTGTATAATAATAGTTTTTAGTCCACTATTGGCATGGCTCCTTATGAAGCTTTATATGGGAGGATATGTAGAACTCCATTATGTTGGGTTGAAGTAGGTGAAAGGAAAATATTAGGTCCTGAATTAATTGATATGACGACTAAAAAGATCAAAATGATTCGGGAACGGATAAAGATAGCTCAAAGCCGGAAAAAGCTTTATGCAGATAAAAGGAAGTACCCATTAAAATTTCAAAAGGGTGATTTTGTATTCACACGTATTTCACCCTGGAATGGCATCATGAGATTTGGAAAAAAGGGGAAACTAAGTCCAAGATACATTGGACCATATAAGGTGTTGGAAAGAATTGGGAACCTGGAATATAGATTAGCCTTACCTCCAGATTTATCTCGTTTACATGATGTGTTTCACGTATCGATGCTTCTTAAGTATTTGGTGGATCCATCTCATCGGCTGAAAAACCCAACCTATTGAACTGAAAGAAGACTTGTCGTACATCGAGGAACTGGTGAAAATTATTGATCGTAAGGAGCAAGTGTTAAGGAACAAAGTTATTCCCTTAGTTAAAGTTATGTGGATGAGCCATGGAATTAAAGAAGCAACTTGGGAGATGGAGGATAGCATGAATAAACAGTATCCCCATTTGTTTGGTAAGTGACCTTTATATTAAATTTCGGGGACGAAATTTTTTAAGGGGGGGAAGTTGTGACAACCCGGATATAATTATGATAAATTATATTTAAATCAATCTTATCTAATGTGATATGAATAATATATTATTAGTATATCTAATGTTAGTGATTATGTTTAGTCTAATCCTACTTTCATAAATCGTGAAATGTCGAGTTATGTGTGAACACAAAATTTTGTTATTTTCGATTGAAATGTTCTTGTTTAAGACTAGTTTTGACCCTTATAACATTACAAATGACTTGAGGTGAAAACTAGATAGTTGTATACATGTGAGTTGGGGTGGTAACACAATAAACGGTGCATCAAATGGATGTTCAAGTAAGAAGTTAGGCCGAATTTATGAACAAGGGGCAAATCTGTCCTTTTCCTTTAAGTGGTAAATTGTCTTTTAGTAAACCAAATGTTTTAATTTGATTGGTTGGCATGGGAGGCAGCCTTGGCCGACTTAAATCTCTCCCTTTAACTTATTTCTTCAGAAAATATAACCCTAGGTTCAGTTTTGGAGAGATTTAAGCTTAAGGAAAGATAAAGTAGAAGTTTAAGGAAGAAAGATTACAAGAAAAGCAAGGAAAATTCCAAGAAAATCCTTAAAGTGTTTCCAAGGTATAATTTTGTGATTAATATTGTTTTAATCTTGTATTATACTTATTTCAAAGTATATAAATCGTGAATTAGGGATTAAAATTCCATCACCCTTTGTGATAATATGTATTGATCCATATGAGAGGTAAGTGGTGTTTATAGGCCATATTGGTTTGTATTGAAACCCCTTGTATTCAAACTTGCATATAATTTTGTGTGCTTACTAGAATTTAGAAATTCCAAATGGATATGAAAGTAGGCTCATATATTCATATCATAACCTAAAATTAGAATTTAAATCATTATGGTTAGTCCTTAGTGATGGTTGCAAATTGGTATATAGTTGTTGTTTGTATATTTCATTTCGATATACACTGAGTTTGGTAAATCTTTTGACATGGAAAATGAAGTCAAAAAATTATGAAACTTTAATTCTATACTATTCAGTATGTGTATTAAAAATGAGTTGAAAATCATGGAAATTTATGATGGATAAAAATTATGAAAATTCTTGGAATTCGAAGGAACAATGGAGGAGTTTGTTGGGCAGATTTCTTGTGTTGTAAAGAAATGGCCATAACTTGTCTAGGAAGATTGAAAAAATTACACCGTCACTTATAACGGAAAGTATATTCAGATTTGTTTTCATATTGATAATCTTGGAAACCTGTATGTGTACTATTTATGAATATGGGATGGTTAAGTACAGAGGATAATAATTTGAGGCCATACTGGATACCACATAAAAGAATGTTTTTATCTTCTCTTTCCCAAGGGTATTTTGAGTACATGTTTTATGTGTATATATATTGAGAAGTATACTTTTATGTTTACATGATTTTATTTATAAATTCCTTACGAGCTAGTTTCTAGGTTTGAATTTTTATGACCTTATCAACATATATACCATTGTTTCGTCTTTACACGTGTTTCATGGAATATGACTTGAATAGAATTATATTGTTGTTGTATAGTCATTGAAATTTACATAGATATATTAACATAATACCTATGATTGAGATTCAGTACTGATTTAGTTGGTTTAATAGGTGTAAGGTCAAATCATCCAAGTTCAGCTCCACCTGAGGGAAACGTGAATACATAGTTGACAACCCAATGTGAGTGTACTTACTGAGTTGATTTTGGATATGATGTGTATGTAATATATATTGAGATGATATGGCTTATTAAAAGTCATGAGATGTTGAGATGTTATGGCTTATTAAAAGTCAAGAGATGTGTAGATGTTATTGCTTTATAAAAGTCAAGATATGTTGAGTTGCTATGCAATTCAGGAGATGTTAGGTTATTAAAACCTATGGATATGATTATTGCCTACGAGCAGGAGATGTGGGGTTTATTAACTCCGAATATATATATGGACTAATTTGGAACAGATATGGGTATATATTGATATGTTGAGATGTTAAAATATTACTTTTACTATATAGAGATGTAGTACATTCAGTGAGTTTTTAATACTCATGGTTTTATATGTTTCTATTTTCAGGTTCTGAAGCTGCCACTGCCAGGTCTAGGAGGTTGAGTAAATAGTAGTGGGGTCTTGTTAGTTTTGTTTTATACATTGTACTAGTTATAATTAAGTTAAATGGTATGTGAATTCTGTTTAACTCATGTCTCTTTAAAACGATTGGATTTTTAGTATTCTGCATTTTAAGCTTGAAGGTGTTTCAATATGTGTTATTAAATAAATAAATAAATAATAAATTTGGTTTGTTAACTATTTATTTAATTATATCCTAATGGGGTTAGGGGGTGACACTTGATCTCAAGCAATTGCCCGTCGAATTAAATATGCATATTTGGGATATAATGAGACATGTCATGTAGTTGTCTCATCTATCCTTGATAAGGATCAAGAACTAAAATTGATGGACTTGTTAAGAAGGTATAAGGGTGCTTTAGGGTGGACCACTGCGGATTTGAAGGTAATTAGCCCATTAATTTTCCCTCATAAATCCATTTAGAGGTGTATACAAGATGCAACGTATGTTGAACCCGGTTATGAAAGAAGTGATGGGAGCGAAGGTGATTAAGCTGTTAGATGCGAACATTATATACCTCATATCGGACAACAAATGGGTGAGTCCGATACACGTGGTTCCTAAAAAATTGGGAGTCACGGCCATCAAGAATGCGAAGGCAGAATTGATAACCAAACGCACCACCACTGGGTGGCGTCTATCATAGATTATAGAAAATTGAATGCCATGACCTTAAAAGATCATTTCCCCTTCCTTTTATCGACCAAATATTGGAACGTGTTTTCGGCCACCCTTTTTAATGTTTCCTCGAAGGATATAGTGAGCATAACCAAATTGATCTTGATATTAATGACCAAGACAAAACAACGTTCACATGCCCCTTTTGGACTTTTGCCTACAAATGAATATCCTTTGGATTGTCTAATGCGCCAACGACATTCCAAAGGTGCATGCTAAGTATGTTCAGTGATATGGTAGAGAGAGGTCTGGAGGTATTTATGGACGATTTTAATTCTTCGGTAACTCCAACGACCATTGCCTTTCTATCCTTGAAAAGGATTTTATCTAGGTGTGTGGAGAAGAATCTCGTGCTAAACTTGGAAAATTGCCATTTCATGGTCAAAAAAGGGATTGTTCTAGGACAAATTGTGTCCTCGAAAGCTATAGAGGTTGATAAGGCTAAGACTCAGGTCATTGCCAATTTACCCGCTCCAAAAACCCTCAAAGATTTCAGGTCATTCCTTAGGCATGTTGGGTTTTATAGAAGATTTCTCAAGGATTTTAGTTCCATTTTTAGGCCTTTATCTAATCTCCTCTCTAAGGAGACCCCATTCGAGTGTCAAGTAGCTTTTGAGAAGTTTAAAATCATGCTTACCACCACTCCCATAATGCAAGCCTCTGACTGGACTTTACCTTTTGAGTTGATGTGTGATGCTAGAAACTTCGCTGTTGGGGCAGTGTTAGGACAAAGGAGCGATAAAAAGCCCCATGTGATTTACTACGCAAATCAGACTCTTAACGGTGCGCAATTGAACTATTAGACCACCGAGAAAGAGTTACTAGCAGATTTATATGCCTTGGATAAATCCCGAGAGTGGGATCTCCCAATGTTTGTTTTACTGATCACGCGGCATTAAAATACCTGCTTTCAAAGACAGACGCCAAGTCGCGTTCGATAATGTGGGTGCTTTTACTCCAAGAGTTAAATTTGTCTATCAAGGATAGAAAAGAAGTAGAGAATGTCGTGGCCGACCAATTATCGTGTTTTACATTCGAAGCACCCAAGGATCTCCCCTTGGTTGAGGTATTTTTAGATGAATAACTTTTCTCCTCTTCCTCTCTGTCATGGTTCGTAGACATAGTGAACTACCTCGTGACGGGTTCCATTCCATTCAATTGGACCCCTCAAGAGAAGAGGAAGTTTTTTGTATGGGTGCGTAGGTTTTTCTTCGATGATCCCTACTTGTTTAAAATCTGCGCGAACCAAATCATCCGGAAGTGCATTCCCGATGAAGAGATTAAGAGCGATATTCAATTCTCCCACTCGCAAGCGTGTGGAGGCCATTTTTCTTCGAAGAAAACCACTGTAATGATTTTGCAACACTCTTCAAGGATGCACACGAATTCGGCATTTTGTGTGAGCATTGCCAAAAATTGGGAGCCATAACTCGTCGAAACATGATGCCAATATCCCCCATAATTAAGATTTAAGTATTTGACTGTTGGGGCATCAATTTCATGGGTTCCGTTCCCCCTTCTTTTGGCAATCTTTACATCCTAGTAACGGTTGATTACGTCTCTAAGTGGGTGGAAGCCATAGCGTCAAAGACCAATGATCATCGAGTGGTACTAAAGTTCCTTAAGTAACACATATTTTAACGCTTTGGAACTCGAAAGGCGATAATTAACAATAACGGTTCGCATTTTTACAATGCTTCGTTTGCGAACCTCATGCCAAAGTATGGGGTTGTTCATAAAGTTGGAACAACCTACCGCCCTCAAACTAGTAGCCAAGATGAGTTGGCCAATCGAGAGATTAAGCATATCCTTGAAAATACGGTTAATCTCGACCGCAAGGATTGGTCCCTGAGACTCACTGACGCATTATGGATGTACCGCACGGCCTATAAAACTTCCCTTGGAATGTCTCCCTTTAGGCTTGTGTATGGCAAGCCTTTTCATCTTCCTATTAAACTTGAGAATAAGGCCTATTAGGCAATAAAGAAGTTGAACTTCGACTTGGACAAAGATGGAAAGAAAATAATGATCCAACTCAATGAGTTGGAGGAGATTCGAAATGAGTCATACGAGAGTGCGAGAATTTATAAGCAACAGGTGAAAGAGAGACACTTTAAAAGCATATCTCGAAAAACTTTTCACCCCGACCAAAAAGTCCTTTTGTAAAATTCTAGGCTCCATTTATTTTCAGGAAAATTCCGATCGAGGTGGACCAGTCTGTTTGTGATAAGGACCCTTTTTCCTCATGGCACGATTGAGATAGAAGACCCAAAAGATGGGAACCGATTTAAGGTGAATGGTCAATGCCTAAAACCCTTTCTAGAGGTATTTGACCCTTATTCAAAATCAATTCCGTTGTTCGACCCCGTTTACGGGGCCGAATAAGACTCTCAGAATTGCATTTTTGTGCCGAGCAACCCCCGACAAGTGTGGGGTTGCAAATTTTTTATCCCGGACCTATTCTACATCTTCATTATATCCTTTAGGTTCCTTAGATCCAAGAAATTTCAGCCCAAGAATTGAAACCCATGAGATTTGATGAATAGTTAAGTAGAAAGTTGGAATTTCATTTCCGTATCAATTCGCAATACTGCGAATAGATTCAAATATTAAAAATAGCTACAGGTCTTCATTTGTGAATCGATTCACTATCCTGCGAATCGATTCGGACCCTTCCAGTGTGCTTTGCCCCCCTATTTTGTGAATCGATTCGCTTATCAACAGTAAAAAAGTTTCATATTTTTTAATCGATTCGCGCTATTGCGAATCGTTCGGTCTATCAGCCCTTTCAAATTATTGCCTCGATTCATTTCACCACTTTTACCAATACTTTCTCCTCTCCCTTATCCCCCCCCCCCCCCCCCCCCCCCCCCCGCGAATCTCTCTTCTTCACCACACTTCTCCCTACTCATTTTCTCTCAAAATTCTCAAGCATTCTCATTGAAGGTATTAATCCAAACCATTTAATGTTAATATCTAATTGTAATTTGTGTGCATTACGTTCAAAAGAGGGTATTGTTAATCCAAAGTCATATCTTGTATTTATTCAATGAAAATCTCATTTTCTCTACTGATTTCCTACTATATCCAACAAATACAACTTATGATTGTTGTTATGCTGATTAAGTTGTGCTTGTCGAGGATTTTCATTGGAACAAATACATTATGTTCCCTAGTTTGAACACAGTGCACACAAGATGTTCGATAAAATGCCCCAATGGGATGTTTGGGCCTGATTCTTTTCTTTTGGCACCGTTTATCGAACATTTACATCGATTATACCTTAATTGAGTGTGGTGCATGTCGGGTACACGAATCCGACTATTTACTTTAGACATGCACCCTTTGGTTCCTTCTCTATCCTATTTCGCGCTTAAATTAATTTTATGCATTACACTAATTGTGTATGTATCGAATTTATTTTTTTTGTAGGTTCGTTATGGCTCAAAAACCCACCACCAATGCTGTGACTGGTCGAATCGTCTTTTATACCTTCCGGTCAAAGGAAGAACGAGACTGGTATAGGGGAAAATTTCCATCTCATCGGGCGATTGGTATTGAGCGCCCAATGATGCTTCACGACTTTCCTAACAATGTTAGGAGACATTTTCATAGATTCCATTGGGAGGACCACCTCACTATGGAGGATGCAGTGAATTAGGAGCATGTTATGAGGTTTTATGTGTCGCTCGACTCTATTGGAGGAGGGACTTATGAGGCATTTGTGAGGGGAAGAAGAATCCAGATTTCCAAGCCAATTCTTTCTGGGCTTTTGGGAGTAGAGGATGACCCGAAAGAGTATGGTTATCCATCGCGCGATCCGCTTGCGTTGCTTACCAATGATGTTCTTGATGCGTGTCTGGCGCCTGGGCATGTTTGGGCGGGTGACTCATTCCCAACGAAGTATATGCCCGACTCTCACTATTTGGTACACTTGGTGGCTGTCAACTCTATTATTCCAATACAAACGAAGTCTGTCCTTCGCTCACCCCAGGCCGCCTTCCTGTAGCACCTTTTGGATGCCAATTCCTTCGTAAGCCTCCCCGCTTTAGTTCTTCAAAGGATGTTGTCTGCCTCTTACTGTAAGAAAGGATCCACCACTCTCCCTTTATGCTTGGCTCGTTTCTAGGATTTATTGTGATGCTCGATGTGAGGCAATTGCTTCTGATAAAATTGTTAGGCTGCCTGCCATGCTAGACGATGATGCCATCGAGAAGTGCTTGGGTAAGGATTACTGGGAAAGGAAAAAGTGGTGGATGCATGAGCAATTGGCTGCTGTGATCCCTTTTGATTTTGATGATCCGTTGCCGAATGTCCCGGAGGTTCCTCCTCCTGGTCCACCACCAATGACTCATATGCGAGAGTTGTCTGCGACGATGGATACATTACAAACTGATTTTGTTGTTTTTAGGGATATCCATGAGAGGGGATTTGCTGATTTTAGGGGCGCTTACGAGCAGGATTTTTTTATGTTAGCACAGGCGCAAATGGACCTGTTTGCACATCTATGCGGGGGCGAGGCTATTGCGCCTCCTTGCTTGTTTGATCCTTATCCCCCGCGTGATCCCAACGTACCGAGCTCTTCTAGTCCCCGATTCTTCTTTGGGACCGACCTTTTATCATCTGTTGTTGTTGCTTTTGGCTTCATGTTTCTATGATTTTTTTGGTTTTTAAAATTGTTGGGTTGTTATCTTTTTGAGTTCTTAAGTTGTGTTGTGTGGTTGAGAGAGTCAATATTGTATTTTCTCATTTTTGCCTTTAATCCACATGTACGCAACTTTAATTTATATTAATAAAAATTCTTAATTTCTTGTGTTTATATATCTCTCTTATATATATCTCTTATGTATATATTGTTGTGTTTTAGTACTAACATGTAGCACGTATGCCATTGCTCAATTCTCGAGTTACTCCTTATGGGGTGGCTATTTTCTAACCCCATTTCCCTTTTTATCCCTACTAACATTGGGGACAATGTTTATTTCAAGTTAGGGGGTATGGATTACATTTCTGATACCGGTTATTATGTTAGTATTTATTTATTTAAAAAATATATTTTTCTCCCTTGTCTCCAATGATTACGTATATGATCGCCTTATCCTTTTGTATGTCTATGATGCATGTTTATAGTTTATGGTTTATTAACCTTTATCCCATACATTGTTTGCATTGTGAATAACCTTATAAAATTAAATTGTGAATCTTTGAGCGCATTACACAAATAATTGTTTATGATTTTGTTTAAAGCGTTTCAAATTCGTGATCATAAGGCGCACGTTATACCCTTACAAAAGTGAGAATTGAGACTAATCTTAAATTGTGAGCATATACATATAATTTATTTATTTCTTGAAAAATGATCTTGTTGACGATCTCATTTTCTTTTCATTGATTGCATATTAATTGAATTATCACGTGAGCATGATTTTCAATGGTGTTAAGTCCCGAGAATCACATGAAATTTTAGGAAATGATCCTAGGCCTTCTTTTTTGTTACCCCATATAACCTTAACCTTACCCTTACACATGTCCCTAGTCAACCCTATTGAGCCCTACTATGATCCTTATTTTGGTCCCAAATCCCCTAGCCAACTCCACATTGGAGTTATAAACCCTTATACACCTTCCGTATCTCGATTTGGGATTATTCTCGAGATTAAATTATGTTTGTTTTATTGTGGTTTGCAATCAAGATATAAAAGAAAGAAAAGAAATATATATATAAAAAAGAGAAAAAGAAAAATAGAAAACAAAACAAAACAGAATAAATGGTTCCAATGTACATGGAAATAAAAGTCTTGCTCTCTTGAATATCTTGCTTCTGGAATTTGAATTCAATTCCTTATATTGCCCATTAATTCCATTATCTCGTGTGTTATTCCCGAATCCCCTTTGCTCCCGTACATAGACTTAGTTTCCTAACCCTAGCCTTCCCCAAATTATGTTCCCGAAAAGTCCTAGTTGATCCTAGGATAATGCGATTCAAAGGTAGAACATTTGCGATAATCTGTTTAAGTGCATTTCACATTGGTTAATATGCGATATCCTTTCATGAGATTGTATTATCCACTTTTATATATCGTTCTTCATTGATGATATGTGCGCCGCTTGTTTCCTTTTACGATTACTCATTATGCACGCATATCCCGTGTGTGTTACATCCTATTTTTTAACATTTTCATTTGTTGAGTGTAACAACTGGAGAGTACTTGAGTATGCATGCTTTAGCATTTACATGGATTTTGAAAGTTTTGCCAAATCTAAATTACCATATGTGTCCGCTTATTTCTCATTTATATGGTTTTAATTTCTATTGAAGTTACTTGTTTAATGTCGATAATTGTCATCTTTAGTGTGAGCTTTGTTAACTTTGTTAATAAATTATGCTTCTTTGATTATTGTTGAGCTTCGCATCGGTTTTCGGTTTATCATTGTATAAGTTGACTTGATGTTTGTGGGTATCATCCCATGAAACTCTCACGAGACGACACTCATCCCCTAAGATAACCTAGGGGTTTAACGGCTTATTACATACGCCAAATGCAATCGTTTGCCCGAGAAAGTGGCATTTTCCTTCTTTGTATATATTTCTCCTATTTTGGTTTTATTGATGGCCCTTGTTTCTTCATGCTTCAGAGCTCGAGACTATAAATGTATAAGTTAGGGGGTGTGATAAGTCACTTTTATTGTATTTCTAACCCCGTTAATTTGTACATTCTAGCATTCCCGCGTCTGCTATTCCTGATTCTTATGCTCATTTATTGACTAACCCCTATTTTGGTCATATATATATTATGTGTGCTTTGTTTGAGTTTTATAGGTCTCGGTAATGCAAGTTGTGAAGTTTGGATAACTTTCGAAGAAGTTCCATTTATAGTTGCATCTTTGGGGGCATTTTAGTAAATTCAGCACTCGATTTTTGGTCCCGATATCTTCACGGAAGTTATTTCCTTCCTTCTCATTCGCGTGGCCTCCGACAGTGCATGAAGCCGATCAAAAAAGAAGAAGTTACGGATAATTCAGTGAAATGTTGGGAAAATAAAGCTAAAAGGAGCATCTTCATTTTGAAATTAGGTCCGAATCAATTCGACCCTCGCCGAATCGATTCGGTTGTTATCAATGCATCAGCTTCCCTCATGCGAATCGATTCAGACTCCTCCGAATCGATTTGGTTATTCTGATTTTTTTATTTTTGTTTCCTTATTACTAGTTTGCCATTATGGATAGATTTTTTGTTTGTATCCTTGTTTTTTCCTTCATTTGAAGATATAGTTTACTTGGGATATTTATTGGATATAGAAACACTATTTTCTCTCTCCTAGGTCAAGGCTATTTATTTATTTCATCTACATGTAAAGCTTTGATTACTAGAAATTAGTTGTGTTTAATGCAATCTTTGTTCACCCATATCTTTCTTACTTGCTTTATTAGCTTTAATTTGCATTTATTACCATATCTTGATTATTGTGTGTTTAAACTAGTTGACTTGTTTAAGTATGTTGTTCCTTTTCATGTGTAGCTTAGTTTCCATGATGTGTAACTAAATTTAAGGTTGAGGATCATAATCCCACCTAGGATGCTTGAACTTCATATTTAGGGTTTGGTTTATAATTGCTCTAAATGAACTTCATATGTTGGTATTGAAGTATCCTATAATCCTAGTCTCTTAACTCTCCTTAGCATGCAAGGGGTAGTCTTTGATGCTTTACTACAACCCCAACCCATTTTAGCAATAACTAATTAACCCTAATCCTCCATCGATGAGTTTAGGCTCTACATGGTTGATGTTCGGATCTAATTAGTTATGCTAGTTTAGAATTAATTTGAATCAAGACCTATCATCTTTATTAGCGAATCCAAGGTGGGAGAATGATCTTCAATACCTTTTTATCTCTTGAACTCAAGCTTAACTTAGTTCGTGTTGGTATATCTTTGTAGTTACTTAGATATTTGTTAACTCTGCGCATGATAGTTTAGCGTTTAATCACTATCACATTTTCAAACAGTTAAATCATCTTTTACACTTTCCTTTTGTTACGTTTAGAGAATCTTCTTTAGCCTAATCTTGTTCTCTTAGGAGTGTTCAATCCCTGAGAAATACGATCCCGATCTTGTCCAGTTACTACTTGTTGCGAAAGATTTGCACTTGAATCATACACTCTTTAGAGAACATCAATTATTATCCAAAAAAATCCCATCTTTTGTTATACCCATTACGGATGAATTCACATGTTATGTTGCACCATTTATTACATTTATTTCCTAATAAATATATATCATCGGCATATATAAACCATTCTGAAACATGGTTTCTAATCATCATAACAGACATATGAACATGGGTTAATCAAAGTTTCAACATGAACCTATTAAAATTAGAGTTAATAGAGTATTATAAGATTTTATCTTTAACCCGAATTAGCCCAGTGTAATACATGATTAAAACTCAAATTAAATAATCAACAATCAAATTTAATCATAAAGCATGATCGTACCCAATTGATTCAAATTCAACGAAGAAATCATAAATCGATTACATTAATACGATAAGAAAGATAGTATTTGTTGCCTTAAACAAAGCTTGATCTTGATTAGACTCTCTTGTGTGTTCGTCCTCTTATCCCAAAGCTTGCCTCTTGCTTCTAGGGTTCCAATTATGATGTTTAATGACGGTTAACAACCTATTTATAACTCTAAACTCCTAGGTCTACTATGGGCCCACTTTTGGACCCTCAAATAAGCCAAAACCACTAACTAGAGACTCTTAAAACTAGGACCAAAGGTGTACCTACCCTCGGGGCCCAATTTTCCCCAGTAAAAATACTATTCTTGGTCTTTGTTCTCTCCCATAGTATAGGCCAGTTGTACCAACCTGCAATATCAAATTAATTACATCCGAGTTATTTAATTTACGAGTCATCCACAAATTATTTAATATTCTCATCTTAAATTTCGGTTAATAATATTAACCAATTAAACCCAATAAATTATTCATTAATTCACTCGACTAAATATTAATAAACAATTAAATAATCATTTATTAAATTCCTAAAAATATGGGGTATTAAATAGTGGAGGAAGATAATTGGAGTCAGTGGAGGCACGTGATTGCAGGTATACTCAAGCGCGACTGCGGCTTGAGGACCGTAAATGGTGAGGGGAGAGGTGTGACTATGGCCAAAGAGGCTCGCGCACCAGTTGTGGTGAGCTCTATTTCATTATATATGTAGGGGTTTTCAGACGGAATCTAATTTATTTGCACCTTTTACCTCAAATAAAAACCTACAAACACATATTCTCTTCATCCCTGACCTTCTAAACCTTTTTTGATTCAATATTTAACTATTGGTATTCTGAGGCTCCTCAAACCCTCTAACCTCACTCATGGAAGAACAGATGTCCTAAGGTCAACCTCTGACCTCTGCCAAACCACCGCATAAGAACTCAAGACCAAAATTTTCATCAAGAAAGGAGTATGGGGATATCACATGCCTTATCCACCTCCCCACTCTCCTAAAATACTCAGTTGTTCCAACACGTCTCTTCAACCAAGCTCAGAGACCTCAGTACTAGTATCCCATCATCTCTGACATGCACATCGGACCTTTATTTGAAGAGAAATGGTCTTCGTAGGCCATATAGCCCTCATACCAGAGAAGTATCATTGCAACTTACCTCGAGACCATCTAATGGCAAACCAAAAATGATTCCAAACCTCCTAGACGTTTGGTTGAACTCATGTAGTTCATATGGCGAGCAAGGGAAAAAGATAGCATTGTTCCACCTACCCCCACCACTCAACTCCACTTGCATTGATGACTTCAATATGTAAATCCACCCATCAACTACCTTACACCACCTGCAAGCCTTTCTCCCACACTCCACCTTAGTACTGTAGCCGTCAAACCTCAAAGTAATCCCCCGACAAAAATGAGAAAGTTTAATCACTCTCATATACATGTTAAAAACATCATACACATACTAGAATCAAGCTAACAATCAAAACAAATGTTCCCTCATTATTGTATATGCTCCTAACCCACTGTTGTGAATGCTCAGTCATAACTTGGATTATTTTCAGTTATTTTAATTATTGTAAACCCTGTTGAGTCATACATTAATACTTAATAACCCTTTAAAAAGTCCATTAGTTACTTCCCAATGCCCTCTTAATTAATAATTGAGACTGCAGGGACCTTAGACTCTCTTAGACAAAGCCCAAGTGGTCTCCTAGATTGTAATAACCAGTTTATGATCTAATATATAGTGAAACGTACTTTGGCAATGGACATGAGATCCTCAATTGAGGTTCGAACCACTTTATATACTTGTCTATCACTTTGACACTTCTCCCCTTAACATGTCTGGGGTCTCGAGGGGAGCACATATTAGGTTTGAGGTCTCACACAATTTCAACACCCATCGGTTTTGCGCCATTTGTGGGAAGGACAAGTTCCTTATATCCTATACACAAACTTTTCTTCTGGTAAGATGAAAACCAATGCCCGGTTGCCCCGTTCTGCTAAAGATATGGAAGCTCGAAAAAATGAGCTCCAAGAGAAACTTGTTGATATTCTGAGAAGGCTTCCATTACCACCTATGGTTAAGGAACCCGTCGGATTGGAACATAACGGAATTCGAGGGAACCGTGAGCCTAGGTTAGAAGCAGAAAATAATCCAGAAGATATGGTTAGAGCTCCACAATAATCAGTAACTCGTATCCTCACTAAGGATAGATTGTCGCTTTCGGAATATCAATCCCAAGATGGTTCTAGGGTGATTAGGCCCTGGAATAACGAGATGAAGAAGATTCAAGACCGATTGGGGAATTTACTTAATTAGTACAAAATGCAAACTCCCATTACCATTAATTTATCTCTCCAAAAAATGCTATCTCCATTCTCTAATGAAGTTCAGCATTTTGCTCTTCACCCTATGCGGATGATTCCTAATATTTAACCATTTGATTGGTCTAAGGATCCCGTAAACCATCTGGATAATTATAGATTTCTTATGCTCCGTCAAGACACCCCATATGAGATCGTATGCAGAGAATTTCCCGCTACTCTGACGGAGGCTGCTAGGCATTGGTTTGCCAAGCTTAAACCAGGGACAATTGAAAACCTCATTGAGTTAGCAAGATCCTTTGTCATTCATCTAATGGGGGCTCAGGAGATAAGAAAGTCAGTCACCTCTCTCCTCCACTTCAAACAAAAGATCGGCAAGGCTCTTAGAGATTATGTCAAGAGATTCAATTAAGAGGATCTCATATTTAATGAACTAAATGATAGCATTTATGTGGCATAGTTCATTTCAGGACTCACCCTAAAGGACTGAATGTTGAGAATGTAGTCATAGTGAGACATTCCATAGCCCCCCGCCCCCCCCCCCCCCCCCCCCACACACACAAATAAACCAAGAGAAAGTATATATTCTCTTGCCTATGAGAATCCTATGAGGAAGTTGGGGTCAAATAAAAGAAAACCGGAGGTAAGAAGAATCGATCTTTGAAATCCAAACACTTCACCCCTCTCATAGCCACGATAGAAAACGTCTTCGCAGTAGGTATCCTACCTTCGTCAAAGCCCATGAGGGCCACATATGATAAGAGAGATAAATCTAAGTATTGTAGGTTTCACAGAGACCACAACCATAATACGAGCGATTGCTTCAGACTCAAAGAGGCCATCAAAGGGGTGATAAAAGAGGTTACCTCGAGAAGTTTGTGTCTAAAGAAGCAGACGAAGGTTAATGCTATAATAATAATAATAATAACAATAAAATTAAGGACGACGTCCCTCTAATTGATGTGAATATAATATTTAGAGCTTTTGTCGAAGGGGACTCTCTTTTATGGCTAGGAAAGACCATATTAGAAGCATCCAGAATGAAGGGGTGAAGGTCTATAGTGTTTTTCACCATAATTAATACCCAAAGGGAATTCCAATGACGGTATTTCTAGAAACATACCTTAGAAGGATGATCCCACCTCATGACGACTCTTTTGTTATCATGGTGAATGTGGGTAATGCCAATATGAAGAGGGTCTTAATTGACACGTGAAGTTCAGCATGCATCTTGTTCTTAGATGCTTTCAAGTCCATGGACCTCAGTAAAAAGAACATGTAACCAATCACTACTCCTCTAATTGGATTTAATGGGGAATAGAACTATTCCCTAGGGTATGCCACTCTTTCCCTTACCACTGGCTTAAAAGACTATTGCACTACCATATGGAATAAGTTCCTAATGGCAGACCTCCTCTCAGCCTACAATGTGATCTTAATCAGACCATATCTCAATGATTTAAATGTTGTCATATCAACACGAAGGTTGATAATGATATTCCATATCCCTATGGGTGTGGGAGAAGTTCATGAGGATCTAAAGAAAGTCGGGGTGTTACAACACATCCATAAAAGATAAGAAGAGGTCTTTTGAGACTTACCAAAGCTTACCACAGGTTCTATATAGTTCACAAATGTATCTAGCGTCCCCTGAGAGGTCTTTCCTCCTCCACCTGGGATGCTCGAGCTCCCACTAAAGAGTTTGAGCATAGATTTAATAAATGTGGATACCCTAAATCCATGAGATAGTGGGAAAGAATAAATAGGTTAGTCCGTTGAAACTCTAGTTACTATTAACACTAATGCGGAGGACCCTACCAAGGTAGTGAAAATTGGGGTTGATCTCAGCTCCTTCTTAGAGAGGAGCTCTCCCAATTCTTAAAAGAAAACAAATGCATGCTTGCCTAGAGTCACTCATATATGATCGATGTAGATTAAGAGGTAATGTTCCATCAGCTCAATATGGACCCAAATTATTGGCCCGTTCGTCAGAAAAAAAGGCTTTTTGGTCCAGAAAGGAACATTACCACTGCTGAGGAGGTTGACAAACTTTAGGCAACCAATTTTGTCAGGGATGTGAAGTACCTAGAGTGGCTTTCCAACGTGGTACTTGTACCCAAAGCCAAAAGATAATGGAGAATATATGTTAATTTTGCTGACCTCAGCAAGGCATGCCCTAAAGATTTCTATCCTCTGCCTCGAATTGACACTTTAGTGGCCTCTGTAGCAGGTCACGATGTCCTATCAATCATGGATGTGTATTACGAATATAACCACATCAGGATGGCTCATGCTAATGAAGAGAAATACCTCATTCATTACAGACAAAGGTACATGCTCTTACAAAGTTATGCCTTTTAGACTAAAGAATGCAGTGCAACTTATTAACGAGTAGTAAACTCCATATTTAAGGAACTTATTAGCAAATCCATGGAGGTCTATGTCAATATCATGCTGGTTAGAAGCCTAAAAGATCAGGACCATATGTATAATCTCAAGGAGACCGTCGCCATCCTCAGGAGGAATCAAATGATCCTCAACCAAAAGAAATGTGCTTTAGGGATTAGTGGAGGAAATTGTTTGGGCTTTATGGTCACCATAACTATCATAGAGGCCAATACAAAAAATATTAAAGATCTATTTGACATGGAGTCCCCAAGAATATTCAAGGAGGTCCAAAGTCTCATTAGAAGAGTTGTTGCCCTCAATTGGTTTATTTCCAAAGCCATGGATAAGTGCTTGCCATTCTTTAAAATACTGAAAAAGACTTCCAATGGACTCTAGAGGCCGAGGAAGCATTCTAAAGCCTCAAGAAGTCAATGGGGTATCCACCTTTATTATCTCGGACCATCATTGGGGAAGACTTATACTTGTACCTCGCTGCTTCACCAACCACGATCAGCTCAGCATTGATTCGAGAAGAATTTAGGATTTAATACCCTGTGTATTAAATCAATCAAGATCTATAAAAGGCTGAAAATAAGTACCAAAGGATGGAAAAGCTCATCTTTTGCCTTATCACCTCAGCTAAATGCCTGAGGCCTTACTTCCAGTCATTCATCATCGTGGTCATGATAGATCAACCCCTCTTATGGATCCTTCACATGCCTAACACCTCAGGAAAGTTTGTCAAGTGGTCTGTAGAGTTAGGAGGAATTTGATATCAAGTATCAACCATAAAGTTCCATCAAAGTTAAGAACTTATTTGACTCCATAGTGAAGTTTAAAAACCTGAAAGAAGTGGAGGAAAAGCTTGAAAACTCAGGAGAAAGGTCTGAAGTGCCCAAGATGCTCAAGTATCCATTATTCTAAGAGATTGACCCCATCTCACTAATATGGGTATTACACATATATGTCTCATCCAACAGTTCATGCAACGGAGTTGAACTTCATTTAGTGATCTTATAAGGAGGTACGATTCTTCTTGCTCTCTATTTCTAATTCAAAGACTCTAATAATAAGGCAGAGTTTGAAGCTATAGTAGCAGGCCTAGACTTGGCCATTCATCTAAAAGTAGAACAGGTGGAGGCCATCAATGATTCTCAATCGGTGTTAAATCAAGGTCACTAAGGTCTGTGAGGCCAAAGGTGACAAAATGGAATGTTATATAACCATTATAAAGCACCCCATCCAAAGAATACCCAAGTTCAGCATTAAAAGAGTTCATCGAGTAGAGAATTTTGAAGACGATCACCTGGATCGAGTAGCCTCATCAGATAAGGTAGATCCAGATGTCTTAATTATCACCATGAATTATCTCAACATCATATAGTTCTAGGTCAATATAACAGAGGTCGAATTGAGCTGAGGCATACCTTAGAGACAGGGTTTTACCTACGGATAAGCTTCAAGCCAAATATTTGAAGTCTTTAACTTCTAAATTCTACATAGAAAACATGTTTATGTTATTTCTCATCATCTCAATGGTGTCTCAGTCCATAAAAAGTCGATTATATCCTCAGAGACCTTCATAAAGGTGTTTTTGGTGCTCACACAGGCCTCAAGAGCTTAGCTTACAAGGTCTTAAGGCAAGGATACTTCTAAGATACTTTGGGGAAAGACGTTAAAGACTTTATCCAACATTGTGATAAGTGTCAGAAGTTTTCTTTCGTTCTAAGGTAGCCAATAGATAAGGTGTCCCTAATGTTAAATACATGGCCCTTTGCTCAATGGGGAGTGGATTTAGTAGGTCCCTTGCCTCTTAGCAAAGGTCAAAATAAGTATTACATTGTGGTTATTGACTACTTCACCAAGTGGGCTAAGGCTGAGCCTTTGGCCACTATCATAAAAGAATGACCACCAACTTAATTTAAAGAAATATCATTTGTAGATTTGTTTTCCTTAGAACCATCATCTCTGATAATCGAAAATAGTTCGATAACCCTGCCTTTCGAGAGTTTTGTTCAAATTATGGTATAAGAAACTTCTACTCCTATCCAGGACATCCTCAAGTTAATGGCCAAGTCGAAGTGACCAATTGAACCATCTTTCACAGTTTAAAGAAGTGGTTGGATAAAGCCAAGGGTATGTGGTAAGATAAAATGTCGAGCATCCTGTCGACCTATAGAGTAATATTCGGAGGACCAACAGGAGAAACTCTAGTCTCCTTAACCTTTAGCACCAAAATAGTTATCCCAACAGAGGTTGAGACAACAATGTATATGGTGGCTCCTGGAGGCAAATGATGAAGGTTTTAAAAGGTCCTTAGATGAATTGGAAAAATGAATAAAGGCTATTATGGTCAGAATGGTCGCTTACAAGCAAAAAATAACCTTCTACTTCAATAAGAAAGTTCATCATAGAGAATTCAAGGCGGAGGACATGGTCATGAGAGAAGTTACCGTTGTAACCAAAACTCTGAGGGAAGGGAAGATAGGCCTTAAGTGGGAAGGTCCCTTTGTGGTGGTTTGAATAACAAGTCCAATGCATTATAACAACAAAAACATGGATGGATATGAACTTCCATACCCTTGGAATATCGATCATCTCAAGATATGCTACCAGTGAGGTACTATGTTTTTAAAATGAAAAGAACACTTTTGTCAACTTATGATATCCCCATATAGTATTTAATATGAGTTACAAGACTTCAACCCTTGGCTCTGAGTTAAACAATAAGGTCTGAGGATATAACGCGAGTTATAAGCCTTCAATCATTAACTCCATGATTAATCTAAGGTCTCAAGACCCAAATTGAGTTGCAAGGCTTTAATACTTGGCTATAACAATATGTATGAGGTACATAATACCTCAGACTAATGACTCATGAATTTGCAAGGCTTTTATCCATGGATCCCAAAGCCCTGAGGGCTTAGACGATCCAATAAGAGTTGAAAGGCATTCATCCTTATATTGAACAAACAGTTAAAGGTCTAAAGACCCAAAAAAAATTAAGGAATTGCTAATGCTTTCATCCTTGATTCCATTCAAACTGAATAAGGTCTAAGGGCCCATAATATTCATTTCAGAGGCTTTATATGCACCTAAAAATGTATTTTAAAAGAACAAGACCACACGAAAACACAAAAAACTTAGCAAACCATCCTTTTTAACGTCATTTTTTTGGAGAAGTGTAGCTTTAAAGTATTAAAAATCTATTTTCAAACCCTGACTGAAAAGTTTGAGCCTTAGGAAAAATTCCATTCTCAAAATTTCTTAGCGGGCTAAGTGTTAAAATGTAGAAATTGTTCAAAATTTCAATTCTGGTCCCAAATATCTAAGGCTTTTATCCTTAGTTAAAAATGGTTCAAAGGTCTTAGGACTCATTGTGGAACCTCATATTTTTTACCATAAGGCTTCATCCTAGTGGACTACGGTTCAGAGGTCTTAGGACCATTTGTGGACCCTCAGATTTTTTACTACAAGGCTTTCATCCTAGTGGATTGTGGTTTAGAGGTCTTATGACCTATTGTGGAGTCTCATATTCTCTGGCACAAAGCTTTTATCCTAGTAGGCTAAAGTCCAAAGGCCTTAGGCTCGCTACGTACTTCACTTTTAAACTTATAAGTCCTTTGGTCGTAGGACCAAATATGGGACTTTAGATTCCAAAAACTTATATCTTTAGATGTCTTAGGAACCATAGGGAGACTTTATATGGTAAAAATTCCTAAATTCTAAGGTCCTAGGACCTTCAGCATAACTTCTATTTTTATCCTAAGGTCTCCATACTTTGTGAAACATGTATTAGAGGTCATCGAACCCTTTATGTAATAACTTTAAAATAAAATAAAAAGCTCTTATATTCAAGGTTAATGGTGAATCCAATGTCATTGGACCCTTAACGGGATTACTTTTAAACTGTCATTAACCAAAAAATTGGAGTATAAGTGTTTATGTATAAAACTTTTAAGTCCTTCGGTCTGAAAAGTTACAAGTTCAAAGTCATTCATGGTTCTAAGGTCTTATGTCCCACTCAGGAAGCTCAGTCTTGACTCCATAAGTTATCGCGAGGTCCATGGACCCTCGGATCCACTTCAATAGCTTTGTTTACTGGATTCTTCACTTTACCAAGAAATCTTGGGGGACTAAGGGGAAATACTACCTACTTGGCATACCTCATACATATATATAAGTGTAAATATTCCTTTTTAAAGTAAAAGTAAAGCAAGGAAAAAAAGTGAGGATTATAGAAGTCAAAGATTTAGCAAAACCTACTGATTTTTCATTCATAATATGGGAAGTTCAGAGAGTCACATTTAAAGGCCCACGACCTAAAGAAAGTTCAAACCAAAAAATACATAAAAGCCTTCTTAAGTTTTAGGATCAGTTGGGTTTCCTTCATAAGGGCTTTAGTCTCTTTATCATGGGTTCTTTACATGGGTTGAGGATCACGGGCTTCTTACTTAAACTCTTCTTCTTCATTGGAAATAGAGGTAGAGGCTTTAGTAGCTTTACCCCCACTACTTCTCTCACTATTAAAGCTTTCGTCAGCAGAGTGGGGGGCTTCAGGGAAAAGGCCAGAGACGCCCACATCTAGGAAGAACATTTAAACTTTGGATTTATAGGCCTTAAACCTTAAGGTATACTTTTGAAAAATAAATTTTTGATACATATCAAAAGAAAGGTACGAATCTAGTTGGCTCTTCACGGTATCATGGATCCTCCTCGGAAGCTTAGTATGCTTTACTGAAATCTTAAAGTACTCTTTCTACAGCTCCTGGACCCTGGACATTAAAAAGTCCTTCACAGCATTGAGGTTCAAGATTTGTTGCTTCAGAAGCTCCATGTCCTCAGCAGATTGGAGAAGTTTGGCCTCGACATCTCAAAGGATTATAACTTGGTTTTGAAGGGCATCCACAACCACTCCATGCTCAATCAAAACTATGGCATGGACTTCCTCAACCTTGGTCAAGGATTCTCGAGCATCAGCGAGCAAGGAGGCACTATCCCTAAGGGTCTTCTCACACAGAAGTCAATTACGCTCAAGGGCATATATTCGAGACCTCGGGCTGGTCCACTCCTTTTCCAAAGTAGCCATATCTAGTTGCTAGTTACTGATCATTTAGTTCATCTCTAATTGGGTCAGATTCCATTGGTCATCCATTGCTAGAGCCTTGTTCCACCCTCTCTAACCCTCAATGACATTAGCCATAAGGGCTTCTATTAAGTGTTGAGCCTGCAAAAGGGAAGAAAGTATGATAATGAGGTGTGTTAAAATAAAAAAGTTACTTAAGGAAAGTGAAAAAATGTGAAGGTGCCTTGCTCAAAAGGTGTATAAACTCCCATGCATTGTTCGAGGTCCCTCCGCCCCTCAAAGTGGCCACCATATCATAGTAGTTGATTTTGTCCATTGAGTTCAGAGCCTCCGAGACTGAAGCATAAGAATTACACTCTCCTATACAAGGAGGTTAGGAATACTCCTCCACCCCATAGGTCAACAACCCTTCCTTCTCTCCAACAACCAACCCATTGGGTGGGCCAGAGACCTCAGTGGCACCCACCATGCCCCCTCCTTTTGAGGGGACACTAACACTTCCTTCCCCTTTGAGAGTAAGGATATAAACGAGTCGGGCTTGGGGCGGGTTTGACAAAACCCAAACCAGCCAGCCCCGCCCCGCGACGGGTTTAGTTTAACCCGCTCCGAACTCAATTAAGGGTAAACTTGTAACACCCCGTGCACCCGAGAGGACACACGATGTGCTACTACGATAAAACTAAACTAAAACTATCAGTAATGAGTATAGAGCATCAAAATTTTCACAATTTAAATACAACAATACCACAATTCTTCTATTACCATAATAATGATTTACGATATTGTTTCTCTCAAAATACCCAATTCTCCAACTAATTACACTGCCAATTTATACATCAAAAAATAAATCTTCCAATCCAAGCTTTAAAATAATTCTCCAAAATAGTCCATAGCATCCCAATCCACGTTAGGCTACCACTAAAAGAAAATACGGGGAAGTACACAATATGACAGGAATATATGCTCAAAAATAATTAACACGATGAATAAATAGCAACAATACGAATGCACATATACCAATCAAATGCAATACTTAAGCATTATATCAATATTAATTTCTCAACAATACATCAATGGGTCACCAGGCCTTATCTCAACTCCCCTGGGCATCTCAAAGCCATATAATGATTTTTGGAATATTGGCGGGTGCCCATTCTCCGTGCCATATTAAAATCTCATGACACGATGCTCAAATCAATACTATAATATATCTCAATGAATTAAATAATAGATTCCAACAATTTTTTAGGTTCTAATGAATATCACAATTCAACATGAGTGCACTTGACACAAAAAACAAACGGAATATTCTCGAGAGAATTTATGAGCATATTGTGTAAGTTCCGTACCTCAAAACCATCACATGAATTGTCACATAAATTTCAGTCTCAAAATCTGATCGCACCATCACGTTCCTCTCGCAAAAATAATAAAAACTCGTTCTAGCCCAAACTCGAGAAAACACCAAATAAGCCTTCAAATATTGAGTCAAACGCTTGATTAAGTTTGGGGATAAAGTTTGTAGATGAAAGGAATTGATTTTGGAGAGGTCTTCTGGTTGAAAAGTTGATGAAAAAGTGATTTGAAAAGGCAAGCGACAAATTTGTTGTGATATATAAAGGATTAAGAGTTTGATTAAGAAAAGAGTTCTCATCAGATATAAACGTTAAAAAAAATTTGGAAAATTGGACCGTTGGAATTGGCTGAAATTTAAGGGCGTAGTAGCTGAAAATGAGAGGAAGCTGCACAAAAAAATTTAGCTCGATCGGACGGTCGAATATTTTTATATATTTTTTTCCTAGAGAGTTTTATGTTTTGAGGACTCTTAGAGAGTTTTATGTTTTCAGGACTCTCCTAAATACCCTAAGACTTATATGTACTCATATTAGGAGTCTTGTAATCTAGCTTTTCGAATTCTGAATATATAAATCAAAATATTTAATTATTAAAAAATAATTAAATTCAAAATTTTATTTTTCTTCGATTTCCAAAATAAATTTAAAAATTCGCATATAAAAAAAAATCTGGGTTGTTACATACTTCCCCACTAACAAGAAATTTTACCCTCAAAATTCGACGTAGCATAACGCTTAAAAATAAAATGTTATTTTATTCTATTTTTCAAAAATCACAACACTAAAGTCCTCAATCAATTCTATACATTCTCACATCAAGATCACAAATCCCAGCCTCGATGCCTAACACGTCCTTAAAAAATTTCTATCTCCAAAGAAAACATATTTAATCCTCATGCTAGACCCAAAACCCAAGACTCGAGGATTGTCGTATACCTAAGCTCTGATGCCATTTGTAACACCACGTGCGTCCGAAAAGAGACATGCGGCGTGCTAGTACAATTAAAACTAAACTGAATCCTCAAAAATTCGAGAAAAAATAAAATTTTGGATTTAATTATTCTTAGTAATTAAATATGTTGGTTTTTATATATAAAAATAAGGTTTTAAGTGGAATTTAAATCGGGATTAAAATTTGAAAATTATAACTTTTTGTATAAAAATTGGGGGAGGATTAGAGCTAAGGAGGATAAAAATAATATTTTTAGAAATCCGACCGTCCGATCAAGCATAATTTTTCACGGCAGTCTCGTGGTTCGCTACAACATACTAAAATTTCATGCCATTCTGACGGTCCGATCGTCCGTAATAATTTTTCGAGTGTTTGTATCTGATTAAGACTCAAATTCTTTTGGTATATAAACAAAGTGACGAGTTTAGGACTTTTAAAAAAAAAATCTTCTAAACCCTAAGAGCTGCAATCTCCTCTTTTATATCTTCTTCCTCCCTCAAAACCTTAACTCCATTGGAGAGCTATTTTCAATCCAAGTTTTGAAGCTTTAAATCGAGTTTTCTCAAGATTTTACAAAAACGTCTATTTGCTAATTTTTCGAGAGGAATCCAGCCATGTAGTCGTAATTTCTTCATCTCAATCTCAAGCATGAATACTCTGTTCTCTTCCTTTGGTATTATGCGTCTTAAGTGTCGCCTAAACCCTTAATCATGTTTTTTTATAAACTCAATTAGTAACTTGATTAGAAAAAGTGTACACTTAATTTGGGACTGTTTTTATGAAATCTTATAATATCATTTAATCTTTGAAACCCTTGGGTGCATAGGTTAGATTATTGAATTTTCATGGTTTGGGGGATGTACGTTTGCATGTAGAAATTATGGGATTAAATATTTGTTATTTTGGGATGCGTACACACTAAAAAAAATAATTAGATGATTTATAAAAGAGAACGATTATATCATATTGAATATCATCGCATGTTAAATAAATTAACATTATTGAATAGAACTAATTATGTTGAAAACAACGACGGTGCTATTAATTGAATTAAATTAAATTGGGACCTCTATGATTATATTGTCATGTTGTGTTTATGATTTATGATATTGTGTGAATTATTATTATTCACTTTTGCCATAGTGGGGACGAGGAGCTTTTGGGTAGTATATTGCTCACCTTATTTATAAGATGCTTATTAGGTACAGGACTAGTGGGTAAACTTCGATTATGATTTATGCTTGCTAGGTATGGGACTAGTTAGTGTAGATTCGTGCGGATTTAATATTTCGGGGTGGGACAGATTTTTATACTTTATCGATGTTACGCCAGCCTAGGCATGAGACTGGGACGTATTTAATGTTAGAAATCAATCCTATATATATAGCAGGACGCATGTGTATTTTGGGGACCTCACATTGATAAATAAGGGTGGGGGAATTTGAGATAATAAATGAATGAGAATTAATGCCTAAGATAATAACGGGTATTAAAATTTGGGCGACATAATGTGTGGGGACCGACAATTTAAACAGGTCAGCTCGCATTTATGTCGTGTCGTGTGTGGAACCTTGTCATATTATAGGATCGATAGTTTAAACGGATCAGCTGGCTATTGACAAGGGAAAGTCTGACACTTTGTTGGATTACCACCCGAGGTGAGAGGACCGTCATAATAAAACTGAGAAACATAATGATCTTGGGTTAATTTAATTAAATTAACATAGTGGGACTTAGATATTTAGAATCATATTGGTGTGGATTATTGAATTAGAATTTCTTAGGGTAGTTAGTGATTTATATTAATCGCATTTAATTATCTCATTTAATTAAAATATTCTATTATGATATTTATCTCGTATAATGCTACTGTTTGGATTCAAGGATCCTATTTGAGGGGAGTAGCATGTATTCATGCTCGGGGCTCTGGCCTCGTGTGTTGACTAACCTTTTCAGGATAAGTTTAAGAGAAGATGAATAGGACCATTTGGATATTATTATTTGGAGGTGCAGCTAGAGTTTATTTATTTTACTACTTTAATTAGTTTAGACTTTCCTTTCAGTCGTATTTCATTATGAGACTTTATTTGGGTGTTATTGGGCCATGTGGTTCCAAAGTTATTGAGTATTCAGTTGGAGTACTTACATTTGGTTTTTATTCAGATTTTAATTTAATCATTATTGGAGATTGGATTTAATTAGAGTTTAGCATGTGATGGATCTTTTATCGCTCAGTTGGTCATTATCATGTGGGATTGATTCAATTATTTAACTTGTGGATTGATTTATATATGTCTCATATATGTTTCATGCTAAGAATGGTATTTTATTTACTCACACCCGGCTTGGTTTTGGTGACGACCGACGCTAGAATTATGCGGGGTGTGACAGATGGTATCGGAGCGTGGTCTTAGGTCTCGTAGGTTTTGAGTCCGTTTAGCTTTCGCATTACCGGTCTTTGATATCCTTTGTTGATTCGTAATCCGCAAGATATTGGGTATAGAATACGTGTTAGTTGTATTTTTTGGAGATAGGGAGTTTGTATAAAGGACGTCATAGGAATTGAGGTTAGAAATAGTAATCTTTATGGGAGGATCCTTAGAATTGATTTTGGAGACGAGATTTGCTTTGGATGTCGTTAGTTTCGATCTGAGGTATTGTAAGTATCAATTTGGTGATGTTATTTGATTTTGAGACTTAAGTATTACAATTAATTTTGGAAGAGAGAATCGAATAGTGATTTGTGAGAAACTGTGATACGCCGTCATTTTTAATAGTTATGCGTATATATATTATATTTTTATCGAGGGATTACGTTCATGTAGGATTGGGTGTATAGGAGCCTAATCATGATACTCTACGGGTAGTCATATGTGAGCCTTATTTTACGATGCGAGAATTTACGTTTGTTGTGTATGTTTCGTCTAATTTCGAGGACGAAATTCTTTTTCTAGTGGGGAAAGATGTACCTGGTCAAGTGGAAAACCGAGCGTCCGTGTAAATACGCTAGTCGTTGTTATTAGCTTGCAACTGCAATACAAAAACCAAAACTTTAACTACACTCTTATGGAGTATAGCGTCGAGTCTGGGTATCGAATCCACAGGGAAAAAGGACGATCTCGTTTTGACGACAGAAGGTAGGTTAATTAATCCTAAAGTTGACTTTAAAAATTAAGAAAAGATGATTATGGGATTATGGGATCAAATCTACTAACTAAATGCAAACAAGATTAAACTACTAAATTAACTACGTAAGCAAAATTAACTAACTAAGAATGAATTAATATGACTGAGGAAAAATAGGTTAGGAATTCAATCCCCCAAACCCTAGTGTGTTACCCAGTACAAAACTAGTTGTAAATTAATTAATTGATCAAACCCGGTCTTTAGTACTCCCAAGCATTACATATATGAGGGATCGTAGTCCGCATTATACATAATAAAGATATGAGTAAAGCAGTGTCGTATTAGCTACACGCGCGTTGCACTCTTAAGCATCCCAGTTACCTAGGGCAAACGAGATCAAAAGTCCTACAACGGTTGTGATCACCATACTACACGATCTAATCAATTATTAAATTTAGAGAACTAATTTTATACCCATGCAAACCACATCGGGTTGGGTTCATGCATCCCAACCTTTAAAAATCTAACCTAACATGGTGAAATTAGTGAAAACTACGTTATCTACATTGCATGAACTCATAATTGCGTGGAAAGAGAGATTAAACATGAGAAATAATAATAAAAGTGCTGGAAATAGAGGTTACCAAGATTGAAGAACAAGGCCATGCAAGTAGAAATCAAAGGTTGAAGAAAAACTGGAAAAACTCTTGAATTAAAGGTCAAAATGACTAAATATATAGGCTAGAGGTTGTTTAGAAGAGTCCCCAAAACATAAAAATCTGGCAATTTGTCACATTTAGAAAGCGTGACTAATTTTGTAACGGATTTTGAGTGTGACTAAATATGCGGTCCGGATCCTTTATTTTTAATAGTTCCGGATCACCATTGAAATTCCGGCAGAACTTTTTTTCTTGACTTCTCTCATCTTCAAATTACCATAACTTCTTCACCGTAGCTTCGATTGAGGTGACATTTTTACCAATGTTCTTGTAATTGAAAGCTCTTCAACTTTTAAGTTGGCCCCACCTTCGGAATATGGCTGAACAATTACGAAAATGCCCTTGAAATCCCCATTTTTTTGCTTTTCCTTCACTGTTTCGCGTTCTTTTTCGCACTAAGCTGCATAAAATACCTGTAAAACACATAATAAATACACAAAATACGAAATACCTGCCAAAAGGGGTTAGTAGAATAAATATGAGATATATTCAAGCTATTTACACCGCACGGGATCATAAAAATACCGAAATTAAGGGGATAAATGTGAAGAATTTATGCCTAATCAAATCCCCCTAACTTAGAACTTTGCGCATCCCGAGAAATGTAAAAGAAAAAGAGTATGAGTTAAGGACCCTTAAAAAATTTTATTGGGATAGAATACCTTTTTTGCGGGCAAGAGATTGCATTACTATATGCAAGAAGCCTTTTAAACCCCAAGGTTACCCTAGTAGGACGAGTGTTGTCTCGTGAGGGTTTGCAGTGAATATACCCACAAAATTCATTATTGACTCAAAGAAAATTCAAAATACTTAAAAATTATGCCATTTAAACTCCCAAAAAATGGTCACCTTAAAATTATATTCACAAGTCTCAAGTCATAGTGTGTGTGCACGAAGCCGAAAATCGAACTGCTAACTTCCACCGATTAATCACTACGTTACTTTCCGAAATTCGCTTTGATTTCAAAACCTCGCGGGATGCTCTAAAAAATGAATCACTTGGAAATATGGCTTATTCTCTCTGTATGCGTGATAAAAAGAGTAAATATGATTGACACAAATTCACGCACACCATTTTGAAAGATGAAAATTTATGGTGAAAAGATCTCATCGTCGGATTACGGTTATTGGGAAACGGGAAACATCATCTCTTAGTCACACCATTTTAATTTCTTTTATTATCTTTTCGTGTCTTAGCTATCCACGCGGTAATTAGTTTCATAATTCGAACTCGATTAGGACTTTTTCGGGTTATAAGGTATAAGGGGTAAAAGGAGATGGTGGGGACTGCGGAATTGAAGAATTCATTGATGATGCCCATTTGTGCTTTTTCCGGGCTATTGCCCATTTTCTCTTCTTTTTATATTTTTTTTTCTTTTCTTATTTTTCTTTTTTTTGCTATTTTTGTTGAGCATTCTTCTATTTTTTTCTTGCCCCTTCTTATGCACTTTTTGAACTTTATTTGATGAATATTCGATTTACACAATTTCGGGCTAATTGGGTTTTCGGGTTATCAAACGAAAAGGAAAAAAAAATATTAGGCTCAAATTGGGTTGCAAAAAGGTTAATTTTTCACGATTTTTTCTGGTCAATATTTTTGGGTGACAAACGAGGGCCTACTTCATTGTCCAAATTGCTAAATGCTTTACCATATGCGTCTTAAGATTATTTTAAGTTTAGAGATATATTTAGCATGCTTTTCAAGACAACATCTCACACATTTCCCATAACCGATCAAAACAAAGGAATAGAGATCATCAACGAGTTTTTTTTTAAACGCTGAAAAGAACCTTGAGTTAACCATTAACTCGGATTGATTTTTAAACTCACAAAAATGATAAGTTCAAAATCTCACCGAATTAGTTAATTTCCACACTTATTCGTAAAGTCGTCAATTTTCGTTCAATTTCCATCTTTGGTCAATTTCGGCTTTGTGCATTTTGAATTTTACAATTTGAGACAGAAAATATGTGACATTTTAAAGCTTTTAAATTCCAATTTTTATTTATTTTGAAGAAAAATATTTTTGGCTTTTTCAAACTTTTTCAATATTTTTGGAATTTTTTGAAATTTTCTAAAAAACCATACTTTGGAACGAGCATGTGATCAAATCAATGAATCGAAACAATAAACGTGAAGAATATCCCACACTCCCTAACTTAAATATTGCATTGTCCTCAATGCGAATCAAGAACACAATACAAAGAGAGGAAAAGAAAGATATTACCCGAATGGAGCGATCCCCGATGAGTACGAGTCCATTGAATCTACAAAACATGTTAGAACCAAGCATAACAAAAAGAATAACAAAAACTTTAACTAATTACTCTAAACTATATAAAAAAAAAAAAAAAAACTAATTATGTCCAACCTACGATTTGAACTTCTAATAAGTTATACACTAGAAGTCGAAAAATTTGAGGGTCCATCCAAAATACAATTTGACTTTGAGGGAAAATTGGTGTACCCTCATTTTTATGCACGCCTTTCGGAAAATAAGAATTCCGTTTGAACAACCGAAGGCAAGTGTGAGATGGAAAAAATGAACCATCACCAATTAAATTTTTTAAAGGGGTGATGGGGGATTTGGATGCAAAGGGGGATAAGTACAATTGAGATCCAAAAAAATAGAATCACCTCCCAAAGATTTTTCAAGTAGTATGGGAAGCGGGGCACACAAAAAGGAAGAGTTCACCTTTGAGAACAATTTAAGCAAAGGGTCCTTGTCCTCAAAATCTTCTCCCCCAAAATTTTTAATTGGATCTGGTGGAGTGACACGTCTAAGTGTATGACCCATAAAATGAAGCATCTCAAAATAACATTCCCATGCAAGAATCGGATCAACGTCCTCAAGACATTCATCCAGTTCTTGTGATGGATTTAATGGTTTGATAATAGTGGGAACACAATGAGACAAATGATCTTCAACCTCGATAGATTTTGGAATATTTATAAGAGGTTAAGATTCAAAAGAACTTGGATCACTCTCAATGATTTCGTCCTCAAAAGTGTTAGGTGAAGCGCAAGTCTCGCCCTCCTTTAAGCTTTCCAGATAAGCATCAATCTCCTTGCTAGTTTCTCTAATTTTCAACTCTGTAGCAACAAGGTCATCAAATTGCTTTTTGCTAATAATAAAGAGTTTTCCAAAGTAGGCTTCCTTGGTTCTATCACCTCGGATTCCTCATTTGGTTGAAAACATTCTTCAACTTCAACAATATTGGAAGAAAAATCCGCATTGGGTTCAAATAATGCATCTAACTCTTGCTCCCAATAGCGACTTTTTTCCCGATATTCTTTTTCAAGTCTTTCTTCTTCAAGCCTTTCATTTTGATAAATTTGGATGGCCAAAGCACTCGGCTTGTATTTATGAGACTCATTTTTAATGATATTGATCCAATGTTCATAAATCTTAAGTGACTCCTCCTCACTATTATCATAACAATTAAAGTCACCAAAAGAGTTAAAGTGACACATTTCAAATTGGGCAATTCAAAAACGTGACACACATATTTTTAGATTTCTTTTTTAATTTTTCTAAAAAAAAATTGATTTTTTTTCTAATTTATGGTCAAATTCGGGATTAACCAACCTAACCTAAAGTCTACCTAATTTTCCGGCAACGGTGCCATTTTGATCGAGTGGAAAATTGAGCGTCCGTGTAAATACGCTAGTAGTTGTTATCGGCTTCCAATCGCAATATAAAAACCTAAACTTTAACTACACTCTTATGGAGTATATCGTCGAGTCTGGGTATCGAATCCACAAGAAAAAAGGACGATCTCGTTTTGACGACAGAAGGTAGGTTAATTAATCCTAAAGTTGACTTTAAAATGTAAGAAAAGATGATTATGTGATTAAGGGATCAAATCTACTAACTAAATGCAAACTACTAAATTAACTACGTAAGCAAAATTAACTAACTAAGAATGAATTAATATGACTGATAAAAAATAGGCTAGGAATTCAATCCCCCAAACCCTAGTGTGTTGCCCAGTACAAAACTTGTCGTAAATTAATTAATTGATCAAACCTGGTCTGTAGTACTCCCAAGCATTACATATATGAGGGATCGTAGTCCGCATCATACATAATTAAGAGATGAGTAAAGCAGTGTCGTATTAGCTACACACGCGTTGCACTCTTAAGCATCCCGATTACCTAGGTCAAACGAGACCAAAAGTCCTACAACGGTTGTGATCACCATACTACACGATCTAATCAATTATTAAATTTAGAGAACTAATTTTATACCCATGCAAACCACATCGGGTTGGGTTCATGCATCCCAGCCCTTAAAAATCTAGCCTAACATGGTGAAATTAGTGAAAAGTACGTTATCTACGTTTCATAAACTCATAATTGAGTGGAAAGAGAGATTAAACATGAAAAATAATAATAAAAGTGCTGGAAATAGAGGTTACCAAGATTGAAGAACAAGACCATGCAAGAAGAAATCAAAGGTTGAAGAAAATTTGGAAAAGCTCTTGAATTAAAGATGCAAAATATGTAAATTCTTCTCCTAGATGTTCCTCCTTGATTATGAGCTTTTACATTAATGAAATCTGAATAAAAAGAGTCATAATGACTAAATATATAGGCTAGAGGTCGTTTAGAAGAGTCCCTAAAACATAAAAATCTGGTAATTTGTCACACTTAGAAAGTGTGACTAATTTTGTAACAGATTTTGAGCGTGACTAAATATGCGGTCCGGATCCTTTATTTTTAATAGGTCCAGATCGCCCTTGAAATTTCGGCAGGACTTTTTTTCTTGACTTCTCTCATCTTCAAATGACTACAACTTCTTCATCGTTGCTCCGATTGAGGTGCCATTTTTTCCAGTGTTCTTGTAATTGAAAGCTATTCAACTTTTAAGTTGTCCCCACCTCCGAAATATGGCTGAAACATTTATTGCTTTTCCTTCACTATTTCGCGTTCTTTTTCTCACTAACTTGCATAAAATACCTGTAAAACACATAAGAAATACACAAAATATGAAATACTTTCCAAAAGGGGTTAGTAGCATAAATATGAGACAAATTCAAGCTATTTACACTACACGGGTTCATAAAAAAACCAAAATTAAAGGAATAAATGTGAAGAATTTATGCCTAATCAGTACCCCCCCGTGTTTTTAACAGTTAATTAAATTAATTAATTTGAAAATTCGATAAAAAATAAATTTTTGGATTTAATTATTCTTAGTAATTAAATATGTTGGCTTTTATATATAAAAATAAGGTTTTATGTGGAATTTAAATCGGGATTAAAATTTGAAAATTATAACTTTTTGTATAAAAATCTGTGGAGGATCCGAGCAAAGGAGGATACAAATAATATTTTTAGATATTTGACCATCCGATCGAGCTGAATTTTTCACAGCAGTCTCATCATTCGCTATAACATACTAAAATTTCAAGCCATTCTGACGGTCTGATCGTCCGTAATAATTTTTCGAGTGTTTGTATTTGATTAGAACTCAAATTCTTTTTGGTATATAAACAAAGTGACGGGTTTAGGACTTTTGAAAAAACTTTCTTCTAAAACCTAAGAGCAGCAATCTCCTCTATTACATCTTCTTCCTCCCTCAAAACCTTAACTCCATTGGAGAACTATTTTCAATCCAAGTTTTGAAGCTTTAAACAGGGTTTTCTTAAGATTGTTCAAGAACGTCTCTTTGCTAATTTTTCGAGAGGAATCCAACCGTGTAGTCATAATTTCTTCTTCTTAATCTCAAGCATGAATACTCTATTCTCTTCCTTTGGTATTATGCATCTTAAGTGTCTCCTAAACCCTTAATCATGTTTTTTTTTTATAAAATCAATTAGTAACTTAATTAGAGAAAGTGGACACTTAATTTGGGACTATTTGTATGAAATATTTTAATATGATTTAATCTTTGAAACCCTTGGGTGCGTAGGCTAGATTGTTGGATTTTCATGGTTCGGGGGATGTACGTTTGCATGTAGAAATTATGGGATTAGATATATGTTATATTGGAACGCATACACACTAAAAAAAATAATTAGATGATTTATGAAAGAGAACGATTATATCATATTGAATATCATCGCATATTAATTAAATTAACATTATTTAATAGAATGAATTATATTGAAAACAACGAAGGTGCTATTAATTGAATTAAATTAAATTGGGACCTCTATGATTATATTGTCATGTTGTGTTTATGATTTGTGATATTGTGTGGATTATTATTATTCAATTTTGCCATCGCGGGGATGAGTTGATTTTGGGTAGTATATTGCTCACCTTATTTATAGGATGATTACTAGGTATGGGACTAGTGGGTAGACTTTGATTATGATTTATGCTTGCTAGGTATGGTACTAGTTAGTGTAGATTCGTGCGGATTTTATATTTCGGGGTGTGGAAGATTTTTATAATTTATCGACGTTACACTAGCCTAGGCATGAGACTAGGATGTGTTTAATGTTATAAATCCATCTTATATATATATATATATATATATATATATATATATATATATATATATATATATATATATATATATATATGTATATAGTAGGATGCAAGTGTACTTTGGGGACTCCTAGGTATGGGACTAAGGGGTATTTTGGGGATCTCACATCGATAAATAAGGGTGGGTGAATTTGAGATAATAAATGAATGAGAATTAATGCCTAAGATAATAACGGGTATTAAAATCTGGGCGACATAATGTGTGGGGACCGATAATTTAAACGGGTCAGCTCGCGTTTATGTCATGTCATGTGTGAAACCTTGTCATATTGCGGGATCGACAGTTTAAACGGATCAGCTGGCTATTGACAAGGGGAAGTGTGGCACTTTGGTGGATTACCACCCGAAGGGGGAACCGTCATAATAAAACTGAGAAACATAATGATCTTGGATTAATTTAATTAAATTAACATAGTGGGATTTAGATATTTAAAATCATATTGGTGTGGATTATTAAATTGTAATTTTTTAGGGTAGTTACTAATTTATATTAATCGCTTTTAATTATCTCGTTTAATTAAAATATTCTATTGTGATATTTATCTCGCATAATGCTAGTGTCTGGATTCAAGGATCCTATCTGAGGGGAGTAGTAGTGTGTATTCATGCTCGGGGATCTGACCTCGTGTGTTGGCTAACCTTTTTAGGATAAGTTTTGGAGTAGCGAAATATGACCATTTGGAGATTATCGTTTAGAGGTGCAGCTGGAGTTTGTTTATTTTACTGCTTTAATTAGTTTAGACTTTCCATTTAGTCATATTTCATTATGAGACTCTATTTGGGTTTTATCGGGCCATGTTGCTCCAAAGTTGTTGAGGATTCGGTTGGAGTATATACATTTGGTTTTTATTCAGATTTTAATTTAATCATTATTGGAGATTGGATTTAATTGGAGTTTAGCATGTGATGGATCTTTTATTGCTCAGTTGGTTATTTTCATGTGGGATAGATTCAATTATTTAGCTTGTGAATTGATTTATATATGTCTCATGTCTATTTCATACTAAGAATGGTATTTTATTTACTCACACCCGGCTTGGTTTTGGTGGCGGTCGACACTAGAATTAAGCGGGGTGTGATAAAAAACCCTAAACACGCCCTCACCCCATTTATATTACACAGGTCAAAAACCCGCTCAGGGCGAGCTGTAACCCACATGTTAAACCCGCATACTGCATACATTACTTCTCTCTCTCTCTCTCTATATATATATATATATATAAGGTTTTGGTGTGAATAATATATCAAAGAAAGGTATCTAAGTAAATATAAGAAATAAAAAAGGCGGGGCGGGATGGGATGGGTTGTGCTTATATATGATAAAAACGAACCCACCCTGCATAATTAACAAGTTTTTTTAAACCCATACCTACCCGTTTATTTTAAATGAGTTCTTAACCCACTCCATTAGGGGTGATGAAGGGCGAAAATCCTGTGGGTCAGGTTAAATTGTCGTCCCTATTTGAGAGGGGACTACCAGGTGTTTCCATAACCATTGAGACTAGGGGATGTAAGTCCGTTAGAATAGAAAGATCGCTTTGAGTTTCCCGAAAGGTCTTACCTACCCCCAAATATTCTTACAACAAAGGGAGGATTCCAATAACAGTCCCCAAAAATGGGCCTTCACCAAAGCCAGACGTCAACTCAGTCTTATCCAGTAATCTAACACCTGGGACTGGAATGCCCACCTTATGCTGAATTTTAGACGCTTTGTGGACTTAGATCTCTTCTCTTTGCTTACCACAGGCTTAGCGGAGGTCTCCTTGGAATAGAGTCGGTCCATCATCCATTGCTCACGTTCATCTACTAAAATAAGAGGAAATCAAAGTCAATGGATAAGGTTAAAGAAATAAGTTAAACTTAGCAGCATAAAGAGGTCAAGGCACTGACTGGGAGAGTAGTTAGAGTCCAATAGTTGCGCCCCCTCAAGAGTGGGCAGGACCTCCTTAATACTAGGAGGAAGCTCAGCTCCACTTTGGACTTTGTCCTCCTCACCTTTAAAATCCTCAAGAACATCAGAAGTGGCAAAAATAACAGCCTTCCGCTTCTTAAGTATTTGAGCAAAGGGCTCAACACCCATAAACTCCCTAACCACGATCTTGGGAGCCTATAGTGTACCGCCTAGAGACACAACCTTGGTCTTAGGCCCCAACCGATTCTTGAAGGGGCTCTTTGAGGTAATAAAGGCCCCAAAAGAATTAGAGGACAACTTTAGGGCCTCAGTCATCTTATCATCTTCCTCTAAACTGAGCGCAACAGACACTACAAAAAGAAAAGATATCGATAAAATAACTATCTGAGGTTAGTAAATAAATTCGAATATACAAGCAAACGTAAAAGCTAACTTACCCATGGTCGGAGGGGTACACTATATGGTGGGGCATCTAATTTTCTCCTCCGGATCAGGGGTGGCCCGGGCTCCCTCGACAAAGAAGAATTTTTTCTTCCAACACTTGGGGTTGTTGTGCTTATCCCTGGCAAAGACCACTGGGGCCTTGGGGGAAGAGTAATTTAATACCTTGTCCTTGGGTTTGATTTTCTCTTGAACCTTATAGATTTTGAAGAACTAGGTTAAAGTTACATTGTGTTTGCCTTGGATGGATTCCCGAAAGCCCAAGACGATGACCATGATAGATCTTTAAGAGTTTGCCACCAACTAATATGGGGATATCCTAATTGCCTCAAGAATCCTCCACACCGACACGGGAAGTGGAAAATTGGCTCCATATTGCAAGAAATGCTCGTTAAAATAGACGTGTTTAGACTCCAAGGAGTATGCTCTATCCTCAAACTTTGTAGCCCTTAAGGTGACAGACTCGGGGATTTAGTACATTTTCCTGATCTTCGTCAGGTCCCATTCAGTTATCCAAGACGCGGCTTGAGCTCTGATAAAAATGTTAGGATCACAAGACCCCACGTAATTAATTACCAACGAGTTTGAAGAAATAGTCAATGTGGGCAAATGGGATGGGGTCCCGACCTCATGCTCTACATTTTAAGGAAGACAAACATGAGGTTCAATAGCAGAGAGATGTGTGGGGTCCAAAACCTTTGAGGGGGAGATGTTTTCTACATACATTTTTTATAAAGGAAAGGAGTGAGAATAGTTATTTACTAAGAAAGCTCTAGAGATTCGGCTTTCCTAGTGCCAAGTCACGTCGTATCAGTACTCTCAGCCACATTGCACACTCAATATGATCTTCGCCCTAGTGCAATCTCACGTCGTATCGGCTAGTTATGCTCTTACCCCAACTTGTGTAATAAATAAGTGTAGGCCCTTATAACTATTGAAAAAAGTAACAAGGATCTACTGATGATACCATATTTAACTATTGGTATTTCGAGGCTCCTTAAACCCTTTAACCTCACTCATACAAGAGTATAGGTCCTAAGGTCGACCTCTAACCTCTTCTAGACCAAAGCAAAAGCTCTCAAGACCATAGTTTCATCAAAAAAGTACTATGGGGATTTCATAGGCCTCATCAACCTCCTCACTCCCCCAAAATAATTAGTCATTCCAACATATCTCTATAACCAAGCTCAGAGACCTCAGTACCAGCGTCTCATCATCTCTGACATGAACAATGGACCTCAGTCTGAAGAGAAATGACATTCATAAGTCATATAGACCTTAACCTTGATAGGTATCATTACAACATACCTCGAGACTATTTAATATCAAATTAAATATGATTACAGACCTCCTAGATGTTTAGTTAAACTCCCGAAGTTCGTCTGGGGGCAGGTGAAAAGGACAACACGGTTCCACCGATCGCTACCACTCAGCTCTACTTGCATTGATGACTCCCATCCGCATTCAATGCACCCATCAACTACCTTACACCACCTGCAATCCTTTTTCCCACACTCCACCTTGGTACTGTAACCTTTAGACCTCGGAGGAAGCCAGTTCCATACTATTGCAGTCCACTCATTCTCTCTCCAAGAGAATGCATATATATAGAAGGATTGGGAACAATAAAGGCATGTTCAAATCATCATTCATATGTTCAAACCATCATATACAGGCTAAAGTCAAGCTAACAAGAAAAACAATTGTTCTTTCATCGTTGTATATGCTCCCAACCCATTATTGTGAGTGCTCGGTCATAACTTGGATCATTTACAATAATTTTACATGTTGTACACCCTGATGAGTCCTATTTTAATACTTAGGAACCCTTAGATAAGTCCATCAGCTACTTCGTAAGGTCTTATAAATTAATAACAAAGAACACAGGGACCTCAGACTCTCTGGGACAAAGCCCGAGAGGTCTCCTAGATTGTAAGAACCATTTTATAATATAATATATAGTGAAACATGCTTTGAATAGATTGGTCTTGGGAATCTCATATGAGGTCCGAACCTCTTTATATACTTGTCTATCACTTTGACACTTCTTCCCTTAAACAGTCTGAGGTCATGAGGGGAGCATATGATGGGTCTGAGGCCTCACATGATTTCAACACCCACCAACCCTAAACCTCCATTAAAACTAAATTTTAAGCCTTGATTTGGATCATTTACAATTTGAAGAAACACTAAAAAGATAGATTGTAGATATTGGGAGGGATTACCATAATTCAGATCCAGATTTTAAAAATTTATAATAAGGCAAGTATACACTCTACTTTTCTCCTTAAGTGCTTTATGAATTATATTTGGCCTAAAGTATGTTTAAAAATTGGAGTAAAATTGGTTAGAAAAATAATTTGAGAAAGAGAAACCTAATTATTATATGTTATTCATAGATGTTGAGAGAATTTATTAGACCCTTATATTATTGCATGATTTTTAACATTTGGACTATGTGGTTAGGTTATGTTAATGTTCTTAAAAATGGTGATTCTAATATTCTAATTGGGTAAAAACACCTAATACACAATAATGTTTATGGAAAGTAAAAGGAGATGAATTATGAGTTGGAATTTATTTTTCCCCCCTTAAAATTATGACATTTATTCATATGCTCATATTGAAATAAGCCTCGAATTGACAAAACATCATGTGAACTTAAATAGTAAAATTATATGAGTTAATGCATTATAATGTAAGGACTTGTGTATCAAATTATAGGGTTTAGGTAACCCACACAAATTTGGTAATAAGGAATGTATAAAATAAAAGGAGAATGTTCTTGGTGTGATAAGTTATTTGTTGTTGTTATTATTGCGATTTATGTTGTTGAGTTACACATGTAGCAGTTGCAATACATAACTTATGATTGGATTACATGTGTTGTCATTGAGATTTGACGTGGGATGTTAATGTGATATGTCATTATCTAAAAGACCGTTTGAGGGAGGAATGTTGGGATACGATGAGAGGTTATGGAAAATTATAAACTTACAAGTAAATCTAATGTTTGAGAAAATTATTCAATACTTGAAATGTTTCATGATTTTAGGCATTCGAGTTATGTAGTTAGATTATATTAATGTTGTTGAAAATGTAGATTGAACATGAAAAATTTGTATGACACCTACTACACTTTTGTGAATATGAAATTTATAAATGAGATGAATTAATGGTAGATAATTGAATATGTTTATTTGAATTTCTAATTCACATATTTGCCATGATATATGCTTTAAAGCGACGAAATCTCATATGAACTAGAATTGTAAATTATATGAGGAAATGCAATATGATGTTTCGAATTTATAAATGGGATTATGAAATGTATGTAATTTCAATGTAATTGATATAAATGAGAATAAAATAAAAGAAGACGATATTGGTGAAGGAAATATAATGTTTTTGTCATTGGACTTATCTATTTTCGAATTTGGCATGTTAGTGTTGGGCTATATATTATTGGGCCGTGTACGCATTTGTTAAGTTATGTAGATTGTGATCAGATTACACATGTTGTTGTTAAGATTTACATAATCAACTTGAGAATTTAATGCGAAATAAATAGCTAATAATTTAATAAAAAGTAATATCATTAGCCCGAGATACGTAATAATGTGAACCTATTGAGTATTAATATGCAGTAGTTGGACTAGTGATAGGGTTTGACTCCCTAAGATGTAGAATGTTGGGTTAGCTAGTACTAATCCCTTTATAAGTAGATAATAGATTGGGAAAAGTTATTGATATGATTGAGGGTACAGTCAAGCAACCATTAGCTCTCGATGACTATCCGATCTAGACAAAAATGTATTAGGATAGTTCCTTGTTTGGATTTCATTTATGAGATATCTCATGCATTGAGTCTAGTGAAGGTTTAGAGTTGGGAGCTAACGCAATGCTAAGTTATGTGGATACTCTAGGTATGGGAATTAGAAAGAATTTTATTGGTTGGTGGGCTATTTCCTAGGTGTGGGACTAGGGAATATGTGTTGTTTTGTGATCTTTAGGTATAGGACTAGAGAATAAATGTTGTTTTGTGATCTTAAATATGGAACTAGAGAATATATGTTATTTTATGATCTCTAGGTATGGGGCTAAAGGTGGTTTATGTGTCATACTCCGAGCTTAAAGGGGAAGAGAATAAATGAATTTTAATAATTGTATATGATGATGTGTGTTTAAAGATTAGTACATATGACATAATGGGTTCTAGAGTTTGTTGATTATTTGGTCATCATTGTATGTGCGGGTTGTACTGTTGGTTGCATACTGTGTGTTCGTATGTGCGAGACCTATATCGTCTGGCTATACCTTAATGGGAATTTGTGTGGGAATTATTATATGTGCGGGATTTAGGCTGTTAGGATATAGTCACAAGATTTTTATGTGTGGGCGTTGTTGTATGCGCGGGTCTAGTGTTTTTGGCTATAGGGAGGCTCTATATGCAGGACGTAGACTGTGAGGTTATAGTAATGAGAATCCATTTGTGTGCCACTGTAAATGTGGATCTAGTGTTGGCTAGCTCTAAAGAGTTTGTATGTGTTGGACTTAGACTGTCAGGCTATAGTGACAGAGATTATTTTGGGTACATTATGGTATGTTACTTGCATGAGATTGGCCAGCTTGCTATAGTGATGTAGTTTATGTGAATTGTATAAATATATGTGTTAAGTACATCATGGTATATGCGGGGAATGATATATACCAAATGTCTATAGTGATGTAAGTCACGTGAACGTATAGATTTGTATGTTTGGTACACATCACGATATGTAAGGGGTTATGAGATAGATTTAATCGATATAATGATGTTGTTATTTATATTTGTATGCTGATACAAGTGGTTTACCATGGTATGTGCAAGGTTGTACGGGACATCGGTTGGTTATAATGGTGTAATTTAGTGAAAAGGTTATTATGAGATACAAAGGTGGAAAATTGTTAATATTGTATAATTAAATCTTTAGTACTAAATGAAAGACTCTATTGTGATATTTATTCCATTTTGCACTTCTAATTGGGTTCATGTAACCCTATTTGGGATCACATAGCTAGTATTTTTGTAGTAGGCCTGGGCCATTGTTATCGTGGATTAACATTTAAAGTTTGGAGTGTGCTTCAAGAAGTAGTTGGATCTAAGAGTGCGAGCGTAGCATTTGGAGTTGTATTAAATGTATAACATAGCTTTCTTTTCTGTCGCTTTCTTTTATATGAGATCATTATTTGTATTGATGGGTCATTTATGAATTCATAGTTGTTTGGGAATTTATTGGAGACTTATGATAATGATGTTTTATATGGGATACTTTTGCATTATTGTATCTTATGGTTGATAGGTTTTATTATCATTTATTATTCTCATCGTATATCATTATTGAAAAAGTTCTAAATTGTATTGTATTTTTATCACATACTGAAAATGGTATTTTAATTATATAGCAATTTATATATCCTAATATTTGCAATTAATAAACCTAAATATTAGAATATGTGGGTTGTTATAATGCCCATCGAGTATATCTAGATTAAGAGATTAAGTAAACCTAATAATCACAAGGTTTATATTGTCTTCTTAAATTAGTACAAAGACAATGGGCTCGGGGTGGTATAGTTTAATACACATAAAGTCTACCAGCACAATGAGTTGAAACTATATCGTTTCTTATAATTAAGATGTACCTACTGAACTATTGTCATACAACCATACCAATTGCATATCCAGTTTCATACAAGGCTATAAATGAGAGATATATATTCCATAAGAACTGTGATATGATCTTGAGTGTGTAAGTCATACTTTACACACCAGATCACCTACTATGCATAATAAAAGACACCGACACTATGTAAAATAAAGCAAATTATGGACAATATATATAATCTTCGACCTTGAACCTTAAGAAGAGGTTTCAAGACTTAAGACAAGGACAAAACATGACGAAAATGACCTCAACTTTCTAGTCCAAGACTCAAGCATCAGGTTAGACCTCATATCTCAGACAAATGACCCCAAAGACTCCTCCAAGGTTGTGCCAAATGCGCATCACCTTCAACTCCTATCAGCATAGCCTGTGCCACAGAGTAAGAATCTCAATAATTCGTCACAATTCCTATTAAAATTTGTTAAGCTCGTCAAGGAGTTGATATCCCTATATAAAAGGTCCACACTTCAAGGAAGTAATTGCAAAAGCTCACAAAAGCCTTATCAATGCAAAATTTACCTTCGACGCCTTACTTAGACCACAATTGATTGGGGTCTCTCTTCCATAATAATGGTAAATCATTAACACCTCATTCCAATACGTTCAAGCTCGGGAATTCTCACAAACATCTGGGCAGGTCCCCTTAGACCAATTTGATAAGTTAGTAGAAAGTACATTCATTATTCTACCAACCTTTACTCACCATGTACAGTTTTTCCTAGAGCATTAAATGGCATTTAATTCTCCCAATAACCATCACCACTATTATGCAACTCCTTCCTCCGACACTCTACCTTCCTATAATAGCATAAGAGCTCAATTATGTCCACCGATGCATTATGCGTGACTTCTCACTAGCTCCCAATAGTTGTTTATAAAAGGGACACTTGAGGAAGGTTGTAGGGATCCAAATTAGAGTTACCTTAATGTATTTCTAAGACTAGTTGATATTTTTCCATTCATAAGAGAGTTAATACCACTTTCTACTCCGAATTTGTATGCTAAGCACCATATATAGGTGACTTAGCCCCATTTCAGTCTTGTGATTCTTAAGTTAGTCAAAAGCACTTAGAGAATCCAATCAGGTTCTTTATAAGAGATCTCTACTCATTATAAAGACCTTTGACAATTTACGACCACCTCAGCCAAAGCCTAAGGCTGGTCAAATTTATATTATCTATCTATATTTAATATCCAAAAGAGAAACACCTAAATGGTGGACGTAGTTATTTCATCAGATGTACTGAGGCATTATACATTTGTGTGTCCCTACTATTTTAACTTAATAATACTTCCTCCTAGTCACGCGAGACATATTTATCAAGATTGAGGTTTTAACCGATTTAAGATCTATCACAAACACTATGCCCATACATGATTCTCATTGGATTAAAAAAAACTAATTGTATAAAATAAATAATACATATGTAACTAAAACTATTAAAAAAAGCATGGATTTTATCTACAGCCCTAAAACTATGTATGGTTTTGTAATACCCCGTATTTCTGAATATTCCAAATAATTCTATTTAATTAGATTGGAGAATTAAATGAGAAAATTTCGGCTTAATTTAAATTATGTAAGAGTAGTAATTTAAAGAGTTTTATTTAAAAATTGTAATTATGGAATATTAATCGAGAGATAGATACCGGTATATATTGCCTCAGTTTATTTACTTAGTGCGAGTGGTAAATAGTTACTTAACGCGTGTAGACCGTGTTGGGGTGAGAACGAGTAATATTTTTTAAGTGACTCAAATGATAGTTTAGAGGTTACCGATGAGTCCGGAATGGTCAAATTAGTCAAAATAGTACACCCGGGGGGACTAGTTAAGTCCCGGGATAATTTTGGACTAAACCGAGACCGTTCGGGGGCATTTTGGTCTTTTAAAATAAGAGGGTATGGAGACCTACGAAATTTAGAGTTTTATATCAGCCGTATGATAGAGGAATTAGGGTTTGAACACCCATGGCAACACCAATACCATTAGAGAGAAGAGAAGCACAACTTTCTAAGGCAAAAGGAAGAATTGGGAAGGATTCAAAGGGATTTTTACTATCAACTTGTTGGAGAAGAAGGATTGAAGGATGAAAATCATCAATCATCAACAACAACCACGAAATCAGACCCTACTGATCATAAGGCAAGTTGTTTATTGCAAAAATTATAAAGTTATAATACCCATGTGTAGGGTTTTGGAATAGTGTTGTTTAAATCATTATTTTGATTGAAGAAAGATGATATTTATACATGTTGGGATAGGAATCGCATGTAGAATGATTTACCTTATGTAGAGGATTAAGATTCAGATTAGACTTGATGATTTTCGGATTAAAAATCTGGATTTTGAATGAAAAATGGGAAGAACACCATAACTAGGGTTTTAAGAAATTATGGGTTTTAATTCATTATTTCTTTAAAGTAATTGGAGTTTTGATGTATTTGACACGTTAGAAACTATCCTAGTATATGTGGAAATATGTTAGGATCATTGGGTAAAAGTTTGATGGACTATAATGGAGTTTAAAGATTTGTTAATGGTGGAAAAATCTTAACAAAGAAGAAGACTGCGTCTGTCCCTGTTCGATCGATCGATCGATCTCGAACTATCGATCGATCGACTATGTCGATCGATCGAACCCAGCCGTCGATCGATCGACGCAAGATGTTTCCCGAAAATTTTGTGTTAAATCCTTCGTTGAGTTCGGGAATGAATAAGTATTCTAGGATTTACATTATACTAATATGGGAGTAAGAGTAATACCAGTAGGTATATTGTTGAGGTCCAATAAGGCCATTGGGTGTAGGGCTTGGATTACGGACCGAGGAGAATAATCCGATTTAGTAGAGGATCGGGGACTTCGGAAATTGAGTTACGGGGCGAAGTAAATTCAATTTAAGTAATAGACCAGTAGGGTAAGCAATAACTACTGAAATTATATTAAAGGGTAACCAGGATCCTTAGAGTTGTGTGAATACTCAAATAAATACGATTAATGAGATAAATCGTAAAGCGAATATTGTACGGTAAATATATGAGATTAAATATTACGTACGTATACGATTAATAGGTCGGGCGTGTACCTAATGAATTATGTGATCTTTTAGGTAGAGAGATTATACCTAAATTAATTATGTTAGGGTCGATGAGACATTTCGAACTAACATAAAGTTATTATATGTTTGGGGTCGATGAGAAATGCCGAACCAAACTTTGAACTGGTGTCGCGATGAGAGAGTCCCGAACCAGAATATGTGTATATATATATTTTTAAAATAGTTGGGGTCGATGGATAATTCCGAACCAACTCTCACTTGGGGTCGATGAATCATTCCGAACCAAGAGATCTTTATTTGTGTATATAAATAATTGGGGTCGATGTATCGTTCCGAACCAATTCTTACTTGGGGTCGATGAATCATTCTAAACCAAGAGTCCTTTACGTGTATAAAAAGGGCAAAATAGTAATGGCTGATACTTAGTATATATTGTGTGTGAAATATATATACTTAATGATATTCTACTTCCGTGTATTAGTAGATTGATATATATTATGTATTTAAAGATACATACTGAATTGATAAGTTAAGTAGTGAAACTTAATTACGAAATGCACCTTTAGATAGAGAAAATCTATTTAGTAATTCAAGTAGCGAAACTTAATTACATAAGTGGGAAAGTTAACAACTGTGAGAATTGTAATAATTTTACTTGTGAAACTAAATGAGAAGTATTGAAAAATAACATAGATGAAATGTTACTTGAGAGTTATTTAACATACGCGAGATGTTAGTGAAACGGTTGTACTATATGGGCGGTACTGGAACTTGGGTACATATAAGTTCAGTTGACTACTTTGGTTTTAGTTAGCTTGAGAAGTATGGCTAGATGAACTAAGGGTAGAACGTTAGGTGTGCACAAAAGATGAGGGATGAGTTAACTCGAGAGAGTGTACGAGAACCTAACATGTGTAATCAATAACCGCATTTTATATTGTGATAAACGCTTGCTAAATATTTTCAAAATGTTTTGAGTACTAACTCTTGCTATAAAATATTTCAAAACCTTTTAGGTGTCCAGCCACAGGGATGCCATGTATGATGATTCCATTCCAGGGACTCGGAGCTGTAGCACAGTGGATGCTTACAGGATTTTGGCTAGTCGATATCTCTCATTCAGATCTAGTACAGGATCTCACACTATTCTATGTATGGACTTATTATCCGGTATTAGTCTCAGATGGTAGAATCAGGCTAGTGGTTATTCTATTGTTGTTTGGGATTTTTAGCCGATGGTTTATTCGGTAATACTTTTGTTCTGTTGTACTTTTACTTTGTTGTTTGAATTATAGTACATGATTATTTGTACTCCGTTCCGCATGGTTGATTTATCTGTTTTAAGAAAGATAAAATTTGGCACCGGTCTAATTTTACTTAGGGGATTAGTAATTAAAAAGTTTTCGACAGTGATGCTAAGAATGAACCATTTGAGAAACCTGTTTTAATTTAATGAAGGCCTAATCACCCGATGTTTAATTAGGCGGGGTGTCACTGATGGTATCAGAGCATCAGGTTCTAGTGTCCATATGATCTGTACGGCTTACTATGTTTTCAGTGTATTATTTGATTGATATAGAGCCCTATCTTAGGATTGTTGTACTCATCTACGTACGTAGTTTACGTTCTCCTGCTATCTAGTTAATGTAGTGTTATATATACGAGTTCGATTGGGCATGATACGTCGAACATAGCGGTAGAACCAACATTGGCGTTGGAAGGACTGCAGGAGGGAGGAGTTCAGCATGAAGCCTGGAGTGTTCAAATATGGTAATCATAGGAGAGATGACCGTTGTTGAGGTCACTCCTACTGTGTAATGGAAGTAGATGCCACAAGGGTTATTGAGGCATTGTAGGCATTTTCCAAGTATCGCGATAGCAAAGAGGGATGCTAATCTAGACCGCCCAATGCAGTGATAGTGGGAGTAGGTCTGAAGAAATTTTAATGAGAACGAGCCGTAAAAATGTGATAAAACGGCGACTGTGCATGTTAACCAATGGAAGTAATATGTCCAGAGGTTTTGGCATTAAGGATGGAGTAGAAATACTCAGAAGTGAAAAATTTGAGTGAATTTTGGAGGCAACGTGGCGGGGATACCAGTCACTACATTCGGACCGAGGGTTCGTATATATAAATAGAAGAACTTTACGTATAGTTTAACCGCAAAGTTCTCCAATGATGATTCAGAAGCGTAGTGAATGGGAATATCTGAACCCCTCACGTGAAATCCTGGTAGAGGCCAATCGTGAGAGAGAAATTTATCCTTTGGAGTGAACTTGTACCGATGAGATGGGTATAAGGGAAAAAGAGCCCTTGGGAGAATGGACTCTCGAGCTATGATTCGCAATTTTGGTAAAACTCTTCTTGGACGACTTATGTTTATGAAGACAATATGGTACTTCCGACAAAGTAGAGGTAAATGCTCCTAGGGGGCGAAGTTAAGAGAGTTTAAAGATTTAGTCAAAGAGTAAGACTGAATGTAATGGGGCTGGTGCAAGCCATAAGTGGAAACCCACTAGAGGATTTAATGATTAGATCCTAAGTCGGGACTGTTAAGCCCCATAGTGCGTTCCTCTTGGTTAGCAGAACTAAGGGAACCAAGATGATAGTACTCAGAATCGAGGCTACCAAGTCCGAGAGGAGGGATACCCCAAACCGGTCAGTGTGGCCTGGAGTAAGGGGATTTTTGTAAAGATGTCTAGTGTGGTTGGTAGAGCCACGCGTTTTATTTTAGTTTGAAGTTATTTGAAGAAATAATAACTCCAATAAGTTTTGCATTCCGGAGAGGACAAGCGTGTTATGTCCGAAAACTATCTGAACCACCAGAGCGATGGATAAGGAAGTATAGGGGTTTTAGCCTCGAGTGAATGGGATATATGACGATTCCTCACCTGAAAAAGGGTCGAGTTGTCATTATTCATCAATATGTGAGAGGCTTCGGAGATTATGAACATCTCATAGTAATTGATTTCGGTGTATGGGAACCTAAATGATGTGAGTCAAGGTATGTAGTATGACTGCTGAGCGGAGAGATCGAGCTCGCCGTTGTAGTTAGTGCTAAAGACTTAGTGATAGTATAAGTGCGGTGCCGCTTGACTCCTGTAGAAATATTGGAGTATGGTTGCACATATTGTCGAGAAATCGAATTTGATCATATCGACTATGTGTTGCTCCGATAATGCTCAGTAAGAATACATGGGGAGAAGTTCCTTGTTTAAGTTCGGTTGCGAAAGGGAATACGATCGAATTTTTATGCACGTCAGGAGAAGAGACGTTGATAGATGCTAGGGCATCAGTGAAGCCGGTAGTGTTGTGAAGGAACAACAAAAGGATTACATCCCCACGAAGGGATAAGTGGGACTTTATGGACAAGGATTTGATTTTTTGGTCTATAGGGTATTGAGAATACCCACAAGATTGTAGTCACGTCGTGTAGACTAGGCTAGAGTTGAAGAAAAGCATGTTACGGGTGCGACATTTGCAATGTTTTTGCAAATGTACCCGGAGAAAAGGGTGTATGGGTGCCTTAACCAATTGGATTCCTTAGACATCCGAGATAGAGGGATGCAAAGAATTATTTTGTACGCCGGTGGGAAAATTAGGTGACAAGTCGTATCGATGAAATGGGTTGAACGTCATGGGAGATAGACGATGATCCAAGATTATATGTGCTGAGAGATCCAGCACACCCTATGGGATGAAAGTCGGTGGGAAACCGTTCAAAGGCTATCTCTTGATATGGGAGACCTAACTGTGGTGAAGAAGTAGCGCAAGGTGCTACTTGACTAAGTGTTGTGAGTAACTTACGTGTTACTAAAATGTTGATTCTTATAAAGTAACCAACCCAAAAAGTGCGCCAATTGCGAAGAGTGCACGGATTGTAAAGTATAATAAACCCGGAGAGAAAGGGGAATAGAGTACCACTTGAGGAAAGATGACGTAAGTGGGAAGCGATGTTGAGGAGAGACATAGTGAGATTGTCTCCAGATACACCTCTAGTTAATAGACAAGATAGACTCGAAATGAACAACCGGAATGTGGTAGTGAACCCACATTTCCAATGATGGAATGAGGAGACAGACTTATAAATTATTGATGGGTTGTGAACATCATAATTAAGCCAACATTTCGTTGGGGGTAGCGAAATGGGGTGATTGGGATGGATTAGTATGTAGTTGAAAAGGGAGAGTGCACGGTGCCACTCTACATGATTGTGAATCAGGATGAAATCCTAAAATTCCAACCTGTGAGAGATGGTCAGTAAGGAATAGAGATAAAGTTTTATTTTGAGTACGTTGTGTTACCTATGACTCAATGTTAGTGAGGAAGAATGATGATACGCCCTTATGATTGTGGAATTTTGGAGAAGCCCACTGATCAATTCATAGGTTGAATGTATGCCTATAAGAGCATATTTATAGGTAGAGTGAGTGCCAATATGGACTGTACAAGCGGATTAGGTTCGTGGGTACCGATTATGAACAATACATGTACTTTGAGTGTGGTTCGAGGAGACATTTTGAACTTTTAGTCCTTAACGCGTGATATGAGGACATTTTATTGGAGTGTGACATTTTAGGGTATCTGAAATGTGAAATATATGGCTCACAAATTGTATACTCATGTGCGATGAGATATATATACATATATTGGTGCTCGAGATGTGATCCCGAGACAAGTAATTAATAACTATTGGTGATCGAGGTGGAATTCCGAGCCAATAACCCCAAAAGTGTTATAGATAGGGGGTGATTATAAGATAAGTGTCGATAGTATATGTTATGTGTACGATATATATACCTATTGATTTTTCCTACTTATGTGCGACAATAAGTGTGCTTAATCTCTGTATTGGGGTCGATGATGTTCCGGACCAATAAATGAGGGATCGATTTGGGGTCGATGATTTTCCGAACCAAATCGATGATAAATATTGGTGTCGACGGAAGGTCTGAACCAACATGTGCATTACATTTACCTTGGGGCCGATGGATTCCCGGACCAATGTAAATGATAGGATTATTGGGGCCGATGATTTTTGCCGGACCAATTTTCCTTAAATTATATATTGTATGTGAAATATATACCTTAAAATATTCTACTTATGAGTGATAGTAGACACTTAGATGTTATATAGAGATATACATCAAATGGGTAAATTAAGTAGGGAGAAACTTAATTTCAAGAATTAACATTGGATTGGGAAAATCTATGAGAAATTAAGTAGTGAGACTTAAGTATGTTATATGCGGCATGGGTAACGTGCGAATTTATAATGAAGCGAGTCATGTACTTGGGGCGACCGTTAGGATGTTATGATTTGGTATTGGGTATTAGAGGATGCATTTATATTTAAGGTCCTTAGCCTTAATACCAGCCTTATCCTAATTTCGAGGACGAAATTCCTTTGCAAGGGGGGAAGTATGTAATACCCCGTATTTCTGAATATTCCAAATAATTCTATTTAATTAGATTGGAGAATTAAATGAGAAAATTTCGGCTTAATTTAAATTATGTAAGAGTAGTAATTTAAAGAGTTTTATTTAAAAATTGTAATTATGGAATATTAATCGAGAGATAGATACCGGTATATATTGCCTCAGTTTATTTACTTAGTGCGAGTGGTAAATAGTTACTTAACGCGTGTAGACCGTGTTGGGGTGAGAACGAGTAATATTTTTTAAGTGACTCAAATAATAATTTAGAGGTTACCGATGAGTCCAGAAGGGTCAAATTAGTCAAAATAGTATACCCGGGGGTACTAGTTGAGTCCCGGGGTAATTTTGGACTAAACCGAGACCGTTCGGGGGCGTTTTGGTCTTTTAACATAAGAGGGTATGGAGACCTACGAAATTTAGAGTTTTATATCAGCCGTATGATAGAGGAATTAGGGTTAGAACACCCATGGCAACACCAATACCATTAGAGAGAAGAGAAGCACAACTTTCTAAGGCAAAAGGAAGAATTGGGAAGGATTCAAAGGGATTTTTACTATCAACTTGTTGGAGAAGAAGGATTGAAGGATGAAGATCATCAATCATCAACAAAAACCACGAAATCAGACCCTACTGATCATAAGGCAAGTTGTTTATTGCAAAAATTATAAAGTTATAATACCCATGTGTAGGGTTTTGGAATAGTGTTGTTTAAATCATTATTTTGATTGGAGAAAGATGATATTTATACATGTTGGGATATGAATCGCATGTAGAATGATTTACCTTATGTAGAGGATTAAGATTCAGATTAGACTTGATGATTTTCGGATTAAAAATCTGGATTTTGAATGAAAAATGGGAAGAACACCATAACTAGGGTTTTAAGAAATTCTGGGTTTTAATTCATTATTTCTTTAAAGTAATTGGAGTTTTGATGTATTTGACACGTTAGAAACTGTCCTAGTATATGTGGAAATATGTTAGGATCATTGGGTAAAAGTTTGATGGACTATAATGGAGTTTAAAGATTTGTTAATGGTGGAAAAATCTTAACGAAGAAGAAGACTGCGTCTGTCCCTGTTCGATCGATCGATCGATCTCGAACTATCGATCGATCGACTATGTCGATCGATCGAACCCAGCCGTCGATCGATCGACGCAAGCTGTTTCCCGAAAATTTTGTGTTAAATCCTTCGTTGAGTTCGGGAATGAATAAGTATTCTAGGATTTACATTATACTTATATGGGAGTAAGAGTAATACCAGTAGGTATATTGTTGAGGTCCAATAAGGCCATTGGGTGTAGGGCTTGGATTACGGACCGAGGAGAATAATCCGATTTAGTAGAGGATCGGGGACTTCGGAAATTGAGTTACGGGGCGAAGTAAATTCAATTTAAGTAATAGACCAGTAAGGTAAGCAATAACTACTGAAATTATATTAAGGGGTAACTAGGATCCTTAGAGTTGTGTGAATACTCAAATAAATACGATTAATGAGATAAATCGTAAAGCGAATATTGTACGGTAAATATATGAGATTAAAATATTACGTACGTATATGATTAATAGGTCGGGCGTGTACCTAATGAATTATGTGATCTTTTAGGTAGAGAGATTATACCTAAATTAATTATGTTAGGGTCGATGAGACATTTCGAACTAACATAAAGTTATTATATGTTTGGGGTCGATGAGAAATGCCGAACCAAACTTTGAACTGGTGTCGCGATGAGAGAGTCCCGAACCAGAATATGTGTATATATATATTTTTAAAATAGTTGGGGTCGATGGATAATTCCGAACCAACTCTCACTTGGGGTCGATGAATCATTCCGAACCAAGAGATCTTTATTTGTGTATATAAATAATTGGGGTCGATGTATCGTTCCGAACCAATTCTTACTTGGGGTCGATGAATCATTCCGAAACAAGAGTCCTTTACGTGTATAAAAAGGGCAAAATAGTAATGGCTGATACTTAGTATATATTGTGTGTGAAATATATATACTTGATGATATTCTACTTCCGTGTATTAGTAGATTGATATATATTATGTATTTAAAGATACATACTGAATTGATAAGTTAAGTAGTGAAACTTAATTACGAAATGCACCTTTAGATAGAGAAAATCTATTTAGTAATTCAAGTAGCGAAACTTAATTACATAAGTGGGAAAGTTAACAACTGTGAGAATTGTAATAATTTTACTTGTGAAACTAAATGAGAAGTATTGAAAAATAACATAGATGAAATGTTACTTGAGAGTTATTTAACATACGCGAGATGTTAGTGAAACGGTTGTACTGTATGGGCGGTACTGGAACCTGGGTACATATAAGTTCAGTTGACTACTTTGGTTTTAGTTAGCTTGAGAAGTATGTCTAGATAAACTAAGGGTAGAACGTTAGGTGTGCACAAAAGATGAGGGGTGAGTTAACTCAAGAGAGTGTACGAGAACCTAACATGTGTAATCAATAACCGCATTTTATATTGTGATAAATGCTTGCTAAATATTTTCAAAATGTTTTGAGTACTAACTCTTGCTATAAAATATTTTCAAAACCTTTTAGGTGTCCAGCCACAGGGATGCCATGTATGATGATTCAATTCCAGGGACTCGGAGCTGTAGCACAGTGGATGCTTACAGGATTTTGACTAGTCGATATCTCTCATTCAGATCTAGTACATGATCTCACACTATTTTATGTATGGACTTATTGTCCGGTATTAGTCTCAGATGGTAGAATCAGGCTAGTGGTTATTCTATTGTTATTTGGGATTTTTAGCCGATGGTTTATTCGGTAATACTTTTGTTCTGTTGTACTTTTACTTTGTTGTTTGAATTATAGTACATGATTATTTGTACTCCGTTCCGCATAGTTGATTTATCTGTTTTAAGAAGATAAAATTTGGCACCGGTCTAATTTTACTTAGGGGATTAGTAATTAAAAAGTTTTCGACAGTGATGCTAAGAATGAACCATTTGAGAAACCTGTTTTAATTTAATGAAGGCCTGATCACCCGATGTTTAATTAGGCGGGGTGTCACAGGTTTTTTATTTCCCCACATTCTTGGTCATCGCATACCTCTATGGTTGATACCTCTACATATGCATATCACATATCCACACACATTGAGTACACACATACCAAAATTTATTTTAAAAATTCATAGAAATTCAATTTAGAGCATGCGTCTGTCTAAATAATCAACGATTTTAAAACGTGGAGAAATCAACCTTCCCTTAGGAATGTGCGCAATTGCACGGCTAATTCATCTAGATGATGTAGTAGGCCAACATTTGTGCGTTAAGGGAGCACGCATGTTATGAGAATTGGAATGGTGAAATGCGTATCCATGATCTTGTTGGTGGTGTCGGATTGTTTGTTACTAGTGGATCCCATGATAAAGAGGTAGATATTGTTGTTGTGGACATATATATGCGTTAGGATTTTAAAGAAAGATCTCAAATTGGTCTTGAGACAATACATTTTGTGATTGATGGAGAGTTTTGATGTGATGATGTATTTATATTACGACTCTACTAGTCCTGTTATATTTTAGATATTGATGCTGAGATTACATTTGAATGACATGTGAAGGTTCCTTATGTATACGCTTCAATTATTATTTTTGTAGTTTGATTTTTGGATTTGTCTAATATATATCAGTCATTTATATCTCTTAATGATGTGTCTGATCTTTAGTATTTTATCACATGCTTACTTATACTATCTTTAGTATTGTTTACTTAATGATGTGTCTGATATTACATAGTGCTTCGCTACTATTTCCTTTGCCCGTTTAGGACAAAAGGGGGAGACATTTTCGGATTCAAGGGGAGTTAGGGGGAGTATTTGTGCGTTGAGTATAGGATATGATCTATATTTATATCTCTCATATTCACCATATTATACTATCCTATGAATTTTTTTATAAATCATGAGTGTGTTTAGGTGCGCAAGATAAAAGGTCCATGAGTACCGACAAAGTATTGTATTTTGAGAAATTGGTCTTGAGGAGTTTTCGATTTGGGTAGATATGATGTATATGTCTTTTATCCATGTTTATTTTGGATCATTTCATGTTCTCGAAATAACCAAATTGGGTGATTCGTAAGAACATAGTTCTGTTGGCTTTATTATGGTTGGATAAAACCTAGGCCCGTGCATGTTATTGTGTTTTAAAGATTTTTTGGTGTGCCTTCGGTTGCTATTCACCATACTAGACTTCATCATTCTCGTGGATGCATATATATCGAGGAATTGGTAAGTTTGGTAAGTTAAGTTATTTTTGTGTTTTGGATGTTTTTTTCTATATGATTTATAGTTTGACAAGTTACTTGTTCGAGAGAAAAATCATGTTTCCTTAGTAGTTATGAATCGAGATCTGAAAAATAAAAAGCTAGGTAATGACATAAAGAAATACACGTCTTATTTGAACGAGACTTCGCATGAAGAAATATCTCAATCATATGAGATATCAGATGAAGCTTTACATGAGACTTGTATTATTTGGGGGTTAGATTGGAAGTCTCGTGTGAAGTTTATACAAAGTGAAATTGGCACGAGCCAAAAATATAGGTATCATGTGAAGCTCGTAAAAAGACAACTTCACACAAAAGATTTTATTGCCCAAGCAGAAAATCTTATGCGAAGCTCGTAAGTAGTTGAACTTCACATAATAAGTGGCCTCGTTCGCATGAGAACCCTTCTCATTTTCACGCGAACTCCAAAATTAAAATTTTAATTTAATTCGAATTCCATTTCCTTCGATGCATAAATACTTCATTTACTACAATTGGAAATTATGGCTCCAATTTCATAAAAAAAATAAAGAGCCTTTTTTAAAGTGATCTTATAAATTTTGAGCTTTAAGGCTAGTGCATGAGAGATTTAAGGTTGCAATGTACTTGTTTGTATAGTAAGGCACTTTTGAACTCGTGCATGATATGATTTGATTACATTAGAAAACTTTCGGGTTAAAGCGTTCGAAAGGGTTTTTACTTAAAATTAAGGTCTTTTGTGATTTTATGTTTTATTTTTGCATTAATTGCTTGCAACTAGAGCTATCAATGAATCAAATTTTGATTCGGATTCAGTCCGAATCTAATTTGTTGAATTGGATCCAATATCAATTTTCAAATATGATAATCCTATTACCTGGTAACCCATTTATCCGTTTACTAAATTAATTATTTATGGATTGATGCCAGTCTAATTTGTTAATGATCCGATCCGATCCGATCCGATCCGATCCGATCTGATTAATTATTATTTATTTATATCATATGTATACATGATGATAATAATAACTAACATATACATGTCTACTTTTAAGTAAAAATTTATATACATTTTAAATATATATATATATATATATATATATATATATATATATATATATATATATATATATATATATATATATGTATATATATATATACAGAGAGAGAGAGAGGATCAAGTGAGGTCCCCCAGTTTGAGGACCCTGAATGAGGTTTATTTTTTTAAAATAGTAAAAAAAATATTTTGGAGTTGATTTTTTTCTATGATTTTTAAACATTTCAATAGGATCATAAAAAAATAATCAACTCAAAATATTTTTTTTTTGCTATTTTAAAAAAATCGGTCAAAGTTTGTCAGTTTTTAACACTTAAAAACAACTTAAAAACTCACACAATCTGACCGATTTTTTTAAAATAGTTAAAAAAAATTATTTTGAGTTGATTATTTTTTCATGGTCATACTGAAATGTTCAGAAACCATTAAAAAAAACAGTACAAAAATATTTTTTTACTATTTTAAAAAATTGGACCTCATCCAGGGTCCTTAAACTTGGATCTCACTTGATCCTTTCCCTATATATATATATATATATATATATTCTTTTATTTATTTTAAATATATCTAAAAAAATAATATAATCAAATTTTTGGATTGAAACATGATTTTCTTGATCTTTAATGGATTCAAATTCGGTATAATAAATCGGTGATCTCTTGGATTATCATCGGATTCTAATCCGTTAACAGCTTAACCAATCGGATCAGGATCGACCTTGATCCGACACGAGTCCGATCCGTTTACACCCTTATTTGCAACGACATGAAGTTGAACTTAATTAATGGAATCGCGTAAAGTCTAGATTGACTTTAATTGAAATTAAACTCATGCAAACAAAAAATTGTTAATATTTGATAAATATATAATGGAATTCATAATTAATAAAGATACTTTTGTAAAATAGACAAGTGACTTTGTTCCTAACCTTCATATAACCTTTAAAACATTAAATGATCAAATGACCATAAAAAATAAAAAAAAAATGTCGTTCGTAGTTTATTTCGGTGTTATAGTGCCGAGAACGATGATATTTTTCGGCACTGTAACACCGAACGAAGAAGACTAGTTTCAAAACTTTGGTTTCGTAGCCTATACCGAAATTGTTGACAAATGCGGGCAGATAATACCGAAACACTCTTCGAAACCACAAAAACGATAAAAAGTTATCACTGGTAGGGTGTGTAACGGAATCGAAAAAACCTAATCAAACTGGGTGCATTGGGTTGGGTTATTTCAATTTTTTCCCATGATGGTTCGATTTTGGTTCCAAAAATTATAGAACCGATTTCTTTGGTCCGGTTCCTAGTATGATTCAAACCAAACCATAAACCGATTCGATTAAAAACCAAACAAAGACCCTAGGCAAACTACGATCAGTATGATCCTAACAAATTTTTTACGCTTTAAATGTATGAAAATTTTGATTTATATATAATTTAAAGGTTTTAAATTAAGTTTGACTTTTGGGATTTGGAGTAAATCTATAATGTTTGCTTAAAGTGTCTTTTTAAGTATTTGAGGAAAAATATTATTTTAATTAATAATTTTAATACATGTATGGAATCGAGAATCGATCCGAACCAATCCAAGAAGCATTGGTTTTGGTTGGTTCAGTTCTAGACATAATCGGTTCGATTTTGGTTCCAAAAATGTGGAACAGATCAACCTCGATTCCGGATTAGTATTGAAACCAAACCAATCAAAATCGTGTGCACCCCTAATCAACGACACCATATATAAAAAATGTCATTCAGTTGCTTCGGCACCTAAGCGCCGAATTATATCATCGTTTTCCGCACTTAGGTGCTGAATGTATAGTTTCGTATTTTTTTTTGTAAAATACCCCTGCATAGTTTTTAATGGTTGAAATATATATACACTTCTTGTTTTTTGATTGTCATTTATTTACTAACATTAACATCATAACCATTTAAAGTTATTTACATGCAAATATAGATCTAAAAAAAGGAAAAATGGAGAAGTTGAATTTAGCAGCAACGAGGCGGGGAGGCAGGGGAGGGGCAACAACGGGGTGGGTATGAGGTGGTGGTGGTATAGTTAGGGTTATAATTTTTTAAATTTGAAAGAGAAAAAAAAGAAAAAAAAAGGATTTGATAATCTTTTTTATTTAAATACTCTTGATTTGTGGGTGCTCACTTTTGGATGGTAGAAATAAATGTTGACAATTTGGTTATAACCGGTTTTTAGGGGGCGCTTTAGCCTTACCCTTGTTATAGTCGATTGAAAACAACTTTACCCTCGTTAAACTAAACACAAAACATACCACTAAACCAATTTTAGCTTTAAGTATTGGTTGCATTTAAACTGAACAAGTTGGAGTAAGTTTGAGTTGATTTGATGGCGGGCGCCAACCAAACATGGAAATGGTTAACACTGGTTGTGGCTACTACCATCTCTGCATCGGCAGCCATCTCCGGTACACACGCACATTTACCTTTCATCTATATAATAAACTCATGCAATGCAATGTAAATGTTATATATTTTGATCAGGTTATTTGTGGAGGAGAAAATCAAGAGATTTGAATACCAAATTAAAAGAGCTTCAGATATCTCTCAAGGCCTCCTTAGACAACTGTGCTGCTGAGAGGCAAGGTCGTATTAGGGCTCAACAGGTTCTCCCCACCTTTTCTATAAATAACCTAACATCATCTTACTTGCTTTATGGCAGAATTGTGATTTACAATCCAGAATTAGAGATTAAATAGAAATAGAGAAACAGAATTTTGTTTCATTCATTGGATGCTCTTACAATTGATTAACAGAGTATTTATAGAATACAATTGTTCAAACAGCTATAGTGCGTCTAAGTAACTTCCTAACTAACTTTTCTAACAACTAGTTGTTGGAATTTGACCTGACGATAGACCGCCCATTTTGAAATCCTTGTCCTCGAGGATGAAATTGCGGAAACCTCTGTGCAATTGATTCGTAATCGTCCCAAGTGGCCTCAGCGGGAGATGTGTTGAACCATTGGATCAACAATTGAGTCACTGGTCTGTTGCCTCGTTGAATTAACCTCTGCTTCAAAACAACGATGGGTTCAATCACAAATTGACCACTGTCATTTATTGTTGGGAGCTGCATTTTAGTAACGATATTATCACCAACTCTCTTTTTAAGCATTGAGACGTGAAAGACTGGATGTATAGCTGTAGAAGCAGGCTTATAGGCAACTTTGCCAATCTTCTCAATCACTTTATAGGGTCCATAGAACTTTAAGAGCCAATTTCTGATTGGGCTTTTCTACAGTAACCGAATTTTGACTGAATTTTGGTAGACATGCTGACGTGGCAGCTTGTTATTGATTAGTTTTTAGGTCCCACTAGCGTGGACCCTACAAGCCAACCAATAACAAGCCGCCCTGTCAGTATGTCTACCAAAATTTAGTCAAAAATTCAATCAGACTAGAATTTTTGTTTCTGATTTCTCCGCATGGCTACTGAAATTTGACGATAAGGCTGAAGTCTTAGATACACCATATCATCTATCTAAAAGACCTTTCAGTCCTGTGATTGTCCGAATAGGTTTTCATCCTATTTTGGGCTTGGGTTAACCTTTCTTTTAACACGGACGTCACTACTTGTCTTTTATTGAGGAACTGATTCACTTAGGCACTCTAGAGTTAGGTAGATGAGTATTAGGGGTTGGTACCTATATGGAGCTTTAAAAGGGGGTAGATTGCAATGATGTGTGGTAGCTAGAGTTATACCACCATTCAGCTAAGGCTAACCACTTCGACCATGATTTGGGCTTGTCACTACACATGCAACGCAAATAGTTCTCTAGGCATTGGTTCACTCTTTCTGTTTGTCCATCACTTTGTGGATGGTAGGCTGTAGAATGGTTTAAAGAAGTGCCCACGAGTTTGAACTATTTAGCCCAAAATGCACCAAGGAAGATGGGATCCCTGTCTGAAACTATATTGTTTGGAAGGCCATGGAGTTTATGGACTTGATCAAAGAATACTTGGGCTATTTGATGGGTTATATAGGGACGGGTTAGAGAAATGAAATAGGCATATTTGGTGAAACTGCCCACCACTACAAAAATTGAATTTTGATGGTCTGATTTCGGAAAACCTTCGATGAAATCAATTGAAATGTCACTCCGAACGTTGCAGCAAGCCAGGGTAAGGTATATGCTCCCCCTTGTTTCGTTGACAAACATCACAACTATCAAATTCCCTTTTTACATCATGTTTGAGTGTTGGCAGAAAAAAATTCCTCTATTCTTTAGTGGTAACCCTGACACCTCAATGTCCTCCAATACATGATTCATGGAGTTCTTTAATCATCTTAGTTCTTAAATCACCATTGTTGCCCACATAGAGTCTGCCCTTTTGTCTTAGGGTGTCATTAGTATAGCTGTAATTGACAGCTTCATCAGGGTTAGAGGCTTGTTTGGCTATGATTTGTTGGGCCATTTCATCAGTAATCAAACTGTTGTGAATCTCTTCCAACCAAGCATTCTGTAGAGAGCTGAGAGCATGGCAGTTGCTTGAGTCTTCACGCCTTCATAATAAGGCATTTGTTGCTTTATTCTCTATCCTCTTCTTGTAATTGATGGTCAAATCCCAAGAGTGTGGTTAACCACTTTTGTTGTGGGAGAGAAGAAACCCTTTGCTCTATGAGATGTTTCAGACTTTGGTAATCAGTTTTGACCACAAAGAGGTGTCCATACAGATAAGCTCTCCACTTCTCAATAGCATACACCACCGCCCATGATTCTTTCTCATATGTGGACAAACCTCTCTTTTTTGGTAGCAATTGCTTGCTTTAAGAATGCTATAGGCCTGCCTTCCTGCATTAAAACTGCTCCAATTTCTTCATTAGAAGCATCTGTTTCTACCACAAAATCTTTAGAGAAGTTAGGTAAAGCCAAAACAGGAGTGGAAGATAATGACCGTTTTAGTGAGTGAAGAGCCTTAAGAGCTTCAGGTGACCATTAAGTGTCCGTGGTCTGCTAATAAGACTATAGTTCTTTACAAACCTTTTGTAGTAACCAGCGAGACCCAAGAAACCCCTCAATACCTTGATTGATTTAGGAATATGCCAATCAAGCATTGCTTCCACCTTAGTATGGTCAGTAACTACTTCATGGGAGATGATGTGGCCTAGGTACTCTAGTTTGGGTTGGGCAAAACAGCATTTGCTCTTCTTAGCGAAGATAATGTGTTGTCTCAATGGTTAGAGTGTAATTTTGAGATGGTCTAGGTGGGTTTGCATATTGGGGCTATACACAAGTATGTCATCAAAGAATACAAGGATGAATTTTCTGAGGTTTGGTTTAAAAACATTGCTCATTAGGGATTGAAAATAGGCAGGGACATTGGTAAGCCCAAATGGCATAACTAGGAGCTCATAATGTCCCTCATGAGTTCTAAAGACTGTTTTAGAGATATCTTGCTCACACATCCGTATTTGATGATACTCAGACCTCAAGTCAAGCTTAGAAACCACACTTGCACCATGTAACTCATCTAGGAGTTCTTCTATTACTGGGATAGGAAATATCTTTCACTGTTAAGTTGTTGAGTTCTCTATAATCAATGCACAACCTCCATGATTGGTCTTTTTTTCTTACTAAAGGACAGGAGAAGCAAAGGGGCTAGAGGAGTGCCCAATGACTCCCGATTGAAGCAATTCAACTACTATATTCTCAATTTCTGACTTGTGATTATAGGGATACCTATAGTGCCTCACACTCACTCCTTGAGGGGGATGTGATGGTCATGAGATCTCTTGGGGGGTAGGCCTTTGGGTTCCTCAAAACACATCATTAAATTTTTCTAGTATAGGAGAAATGAGAGGGTGGATTGGTACCTCATTACAGCTGCTGAGTTAGACAGTTTGAATTGACAAAAAGTTGTCCAATAAATCCATAGATGCCCTTCTTGTAACCTTTGTGTAATGCCTTTCCTGAAATCATATGTAACGTGCCTTACTCCTTGTCACTCATCAGTTAAGCCTTCTCATCATTTAGTTCAAATGTGAGAGTTCTTTGTTTGAAGTTGAATTATAATTCTCCCAGTCCTTCTAACCATTCAATCCCCAACACCATGTCACACCCACCCAGTTTTAACAACCTCATGTGAGCTTTAAACTCTTTTGCTTGCATCTTTTAAACAAATGGAATTGCTGGTGACTTTGCTACCATCAGCCACAGTAACCAGAGGGTAGTTGCTGAAGTAATTGAGTAACCAATTTGTTTGGCTATGCGTGGGTCAAGGAAGTTATGGGAACTTCTAGATTCAATTAGGAGGCTGAGTGGTTGCTTCTTAGATTTTCCACTAATCATAATGGTTTTGTGTATGCCCCCCCCCCCCCCCCCCCTGCTAAGGCTTGGAGTGAAATGGACATACATATCCATCCCAATTTCATCTTCTTGGTTTGGTTCCTTCCACACTTTTTTTAATTCCCCTTACATTGTCTGATCTTCATCTCATTGTAGCATGTGTACAGTCATCTTTTTACATATGTGCCCCAGAAAATAGGGTTCATCACAGCAAAGGCCTTTCTCTCTTCTTGACTGCATTTCAGTGGCATAAATTTTCTTGATAGGTGGTAAAGGATTTCGTGGTTGATTGTTGTTGGAATAATGCAATTTATGGGTAGTATTTTCAGTTGGTTTGGAATATGAATAGGAAGAAGAATTGAATTTGGTTGTTGGGAAGTTGGTGTTGGTTTTCTTTGGTGCGATGGCAGATTCTTGGAGTCTGGCTAAGTTCATTGCGTAGTTTTGAGACTTTGGTTGCAACATCTTGACCACAACTTTGATCTCATGTTTGAGATCACTCAAGAAGCTGGATATACAGAATTTTTTAGATAGCCCTCTCTGCTTGGTCATTACCAATGGTTTTAGTTCCTCGAACTTCCTTTGGTATTGAGTTACAGATTCATCTTGTTGCAGCTTATTGAACTCAACAATCACATCATCAAAACCACCTGGTGCAAATCTTACACGCAGCTGACTAACACAATCATGGGTCCCTCATACAAGGATTGGAACCATGTAGCAGCCACCCCTTCCAAATGTAACGTAGCAAACATGACCTTTTGTTCTTCTGGTAGTGGATAGAACCAAAAATATCTCTGCAGATGTCGTATCCAGGTCTGGGATCTTCACCTCTGAATTTTGGGCAGTCTACCTTAGGCCTTTTGTACCCTTCAAATTCTCCATCAAATCTGTTGCCACTTCTTTTCTCAGAGTCCACTAGTATGGTGATGTTGTTGCCTTTGTTGGGTGGTCTGAGAGGCGTTCCCCAAATCCCTTTTTGGTTGTCTATTCCTTTACTCAAATCTTGCTACAATTTTATCAAAATTCTCAAATTTTTCATCGAATTTTTGGTAGTGCTGATTGACACTTATTTAACAGAGATTCCAACGAGCTCTGGACATCCTGTAATCTTGTCTCCATACCATTTTGTCTTTACTAAACCTTTCCCAAAGTTCTATCATGTTGCATTTGTCTTGTTTCAGCCAATCTTGATTTAACCTTCCCTAGATTGGATAACCCAATGAATTAGGGTTTGATTAAATGAGAATTTTGGGCCAAGAACGTCAATCTGATACCACTTATCAAGCTATAACTTGCTCTACAATGGCAGAATTGTGATTTACAATCCAGAATTAGAGTTAGAGAAGAAATAGAGATAGAAATTAAAATAGAGACATAAATAGAGAGAAACAGAGTTGAAGGAAGAGAACAAAATTTTATTTTATTCATTGGATGCTCTTACAATTGATTAACAGAGTATTTATAGAATACAATTGTTCAAACAGCTAAAGTGCGTCTAAGTAATTTCCTAACTAATCTAACTAACTTTTCTAACAACTAGCCACATGCCATCTTCTATTGGGTCTGTTATAACCATTTTTCTTAACAGACTTAGCCCTGACACTTGAGGACCCTTTTTTCCTCTTGATACGAAGGGCGTCCCGGGTCAGCTTGCAAGCACCTCAGACTAATCCCACTACCCCGAACAAAGCCTGCGAACGGGTCCGTAGCCCTAAGTTTTTGCTGGTGATGGGAATTGTATGGTGCAAGCCCCTTAGTCCCATTTGACTACCACCAACATATCCTAATGCTAGGTTTATGGAGAAAATGGACCAAAAAAAAGACCTACTCAGGTTTCAAAAAAACATTGGTTGGTGCGTGGTAGTGGTGCAAATGAGGGGGTTGAGCGAGTTGGGAAAGTTATGGGCAGGTTAGCTTACCGGGTTATGGCAAAATCCGCCCACTAAAATGCTCGGGTTAAGTTGGGTTAGGTCAGGCCCGGGTCAACCCAGAAGACCCGTTTATATCATAAAAAGGTCGAACACTTACTACTCTCTAAAAAAAATATTTCCTTTAAGATCCTATCTCTCGCTCTATTTTCCCTCAACCTCTCTCTAAAACTTCAAAAATTATTTTTAAAGAACACGTGCATCTCTTTAATAAAGACTACTCTCTAAAGTGTAAGGCTCTTTCTCTCTATAAATTTCAATTCAAGGGGAGCTAAAATTATCAGCATTTTAGAGGGAGAAATTAGTTTAGATAGAGTAAGAGATTACCATTAAAAAGAAATGAATGAATTAATATTTTAGAGTGAGAAACTAGTTTTAGAGAGAGAGAGAGAAAATTACAATTTTTGGGAAAGAAAGGTATTACCCTTTTAGAGAGAAAAACATTTAGATAGTTAACGAATTCATAGTTTTAGATGGTTAATTGACATGATATAATGGGTAAAAGGGCAAAAACCCAACCCAACCCATTAAATGAATGGGTTCTATTGGGTGTCTGGTAAATGGGCGGGTTAGGTAAACGAGTTGAGTTTGTCTTTGCCACCCCTAGTGTGGGGGGTTCATACAGGGTCCACTATAAACACCATCCAATGTAGTGGATGGTGTTTTTTGTTTTTTGCTTATGATTTTTTGGCCAATTTTCTGGGTATACTTAATATTACTCATTCGTCATTGCATTGGAATAAATAATTTAGTTTTTAATAATATGGTGCCTGCTAGAACTGGCAGTGCCCTTAATAGCACTTAACCTTAAAAGGCATTGAAGTCCCTAAAATTTTGATTTTGCTTACAAAAGGCTAGGTTATGGTTATTAGGCATTGTTTTGTTTACTTTTACATTAGGCTGAAGTACTTTAATAAGATGTGTTGTACATAGTTGTTAAATCGTGATACGTATCGTGAATCGTGAATCGTATCGCGATACGTATCGTATGATATGACACAATAAATAAATAAATAAAATTGTAAAAATTAAATAAAAATATAGAGAACACTTTACAATCAATTATATAATATAATATGATTCAAACTTCTAATTTCTCCACAAGTCGTATTAAAAAGAGAATCCACAAACCATATTTAGATATACTAAATGATTATTAAGGTATTGTCATGGTGTCATCCTCAACTATGATGATGATACCTTGATAGTATCCAAAAAATAATAACCAAAAGGCAAAATATATCCAATAAAGTCTTCATCTTCGTCACTCCTCTAATTATTCCTAAATCATCATCATCTTCTATAACGATTCTCTCCTCTTCTCGTTTGCCCTCCTCCTCCTCCTCAATAACTTCAATATCATCTTCATCAACACGAACCGATTTTCCTTTCCTCCTAGTGACATATGCATCTATAGTTCCCTTTGCTTTTTGAAAATTTTGCTAAACTTCAAGCTCCTCTTCACCCCCATTTTGTTGCCCACCTTCTTCATTATAATCATCTTCAATTTACTCCTAAAATGTTTACAAACTTTTTTCTAACATCTTCGGGGCATTGCATACGCTTTTTTTGCATTTTTTTCGTACCGCCAAGATGGTGCTTCATTCTAAAAATACCATCCCATTTTGCATCCTTACAAAAATTACATCTCAAATGCAATCTATTATTATTCACCTTTTCACAATAATCCCATGTGGGGTCAACCACAACATTACTCTGTTTTTTTTTGGTCATTTCCTAAATAAATAAAGAGGAAATATCAAAGATCAAAGCTACCAAAACAATAAATAAGTAAAGACAACTTAATAAATAAGCAGGAAGACGTTAAGTAGAATGAGAAAGTAAGAAACAATAAATAAATAAACTAGGTTACTTACCAAAGTACCAAAACAAAGGATATGAAATAAGGTGGAAGCTTCTCTTTGCAAAAACTTGAGGAAAAAAGACAAGAAAGGAAAGAGGTGGACAAAATATTAATGGTGGGGAGCACAAGAAAAATGAGAAAGGGACCTTTTATTTCTAGAGTTTTGTTCCTTTTATGGTTTTAAAAGTCTTTAAACATTATTACAATCATTTTCGGCCAAAAAAATAAAAAAAATGTTTTTTTTTTCCAGTTTTTTAAGCCCAGGTACTGAAATAACCCAACTAGACCCGGACGAACTGAATCGCGAATCGCCCGATTCATGTATCAAATCGCGATTCAGCTCCGATACGCATGATACATTGACATTTTCGATTCAGTCCTGATACGTATCTATTTAGGGCAATACTGAACCGAATCGGCCAATACGTATCGTGAATCGCCCGATACTGACAACAGAGGTGTTGTAAACCTATGGATGTTTGAAATATCCCCTTTGTAGAATTAATGATGGGAAAATGAATACTTATGCTATGTCGAAAGACATGGTTAAGTGTACCTTCCTATGAGAGAGAGGGTTGTGATATCTCTTAAGTTGGGGAAAAAGCAATTTTTTATGCCATGAGTGTTTTTAAAGATAATGTGAGTTGCAAGTTTTCTAAACATATGTTTCACATTGGAGGCTAAAGAAAGCTTATAGCAACAAAAGAGAAGGTGGCAGTTTAAAAAGTGGTGGACAAATTAAATTTTAATGTTGAAAGGCACCAAAATCCCTACAAATTTATTTGGCTTGAAATAGGTATGGAGGTAATGGTTATTAAGCATTGTCTTGTTTTCTTTTTCCAATTAGGCTAAGGTACTTTGATAAGATGTGAACCTATGGGTGTTTGAATATTCCCTTCGGAGCAGGCTAATGCATACTTCTATTATATTGAAGGACATGGGGAAGTATACTGTACTTTACATGCAATAGAGATGCTAATATCTAGTAAATTAGGGGAAAGGCTAGTTTCCTTGCCATAATCGGTGTTAGTGATAACGTGTCGGGAGCATTTATTCCCAAGTATGTGTCACATTCAAGGCTGATAGATAGAAATTGGTTGATGCATTTGCCCAACTTGATGAGTTCTCTTGAAATGGCTGTGTAGCAAAATGTATGGAACTTGAGGTGGGTAGCAGATAGTGTGACTTCAATACGATGGACGAATTAAATTTTTCTAGGGGGTGGAGAGAGCAATGTTACATGCAACGTGTTTCACATAGATGCGTGGTAAGTGTACTTTCGGGGTTTTGGAAAACCTAGTTTCTTTTAGAATTGCTTTAGAAGGCAAATTGAGAAAACTTTGTAACATGTACATTTCCTTTCTTGTTTTTCGTTGTCATTCTTTTCTTTTATTCGAAACCGCGAAGCAACATTTGAAGATCTGGGAAGCTAAGTACTTTAAAAGGGTATGTAAGATTTGACACATGGTTCTTAGGTCTTTAAAAGGTCTTTGTTTTTTCTTAAGTTTATAGATGATCAATTTATGGTGATACAGAAGCCTTACAAGTATTCCCAATACTTACGCTATTAGCATGAAAGATGTTAGACCCCAAGTTGAGTTCTTTTAACTAAGGGTATGATGCACATGGACTGAACAAAAGGTTTGGTGGAGGAGGCGGTATTGCTTGAATAATAACTATTACATCCACTAGACACAAGTATACTTTGTATTTTGACATTATGTCTTTTTAGTCCACATATTATGATGCATATGCGTGGGCCCCCTTATGCGCTGACTATTAATTGGGGGAAGAGATATTTTCTAATATACTCAACTCAACTCGACAAATCCTTTTTCCAATTATTTGCGGTTGGCTATATGAATCATATTTTTCCATTTTGCCCCATTTTAGCGCAATATCCTCAGTTAAACCACATGATATAATGTATTTTTCACAATATCCCACCAAGTCAATATATGCCTACCTCTACCCCTAGCGTTACCATCAATACTAAATAAATCGCTCTTCTTTACGGGGACATCCGTAGGTTTACGTTTGATGTGTCCAAACCATCTATGTCGATTTTCTCTTAGTTTATCTTCTACAGGAGCTACTTTACCCTTCACGAACATGTTCATTTCTAATTTTATATTTTCGAGGTTTACCACAAATCCATCTTAGCATCCGCATCTCCGCCACGCTCATTTTCTGCACATTTTTTTTGGGTTGCCCAACTCTCTGTCCCATAACATGACATTTCCCTTTTAACTTCAAAGATATTCGCCGATCACACAATACGTCAGTAGCACTTCTCCAATTGATCCAACCTGCTTTAATCTTGTGAGTAACGTCATCACTAATATCTTAATCTTTTTGGATGATCGAGTCTTAATAACAAAAAATAATCATTTCTAGGTATCTCTTTGACACTCAAGTTTCACCACATTCCTGTTTGTCATCCAATTATTACTAAAATTGTACTCCATAATTTGGTTTTAGTTTACTTAATTTAAACCTTCTTGTTTCTAGAGTTCTCTCCACATTCCAATCCAGCATTGGTCCTTGCCTTAGTTTCAGCTACTAAAATAATATCATTTGCAAATAACATACACAACGTCAACTCATCCTGCATATGTTCAGTCAACTCATCCATAACAAGAGCAAAGAGAGGACTTAGTGCTACATCTTGGTGCTTACCTACATTGGGAATTCACTACTTTTTTCAGTTGTTGTTCTTATAATCATGACCCCATCATATATATTCTTAATCACATCAATATATCTACGAGTCATTTCATTTTTGTGTAAAACCCACTATATTATATTTCTTGGTATTCTATCATACACTTATAAAAACCATATGAAGATTCTTCTTTTTCTCCCTATACCTCTCTATTCATCTCCTCAATAAATAAATAGCATCCATTGTTACCCTAGGTATAAACCCAAACTCATTCTCTGATAGTGTGTTTTAATCTTAATCTAGTACCGCGATAATTTGAACAGCAGTATATGTCTCCTTTATTTTTAAAAATATATACTAAAATACTTTCACCATTCATCGGACATTCTATTAGTCATTATAATTTTATTAGCCAGGACATTCCTTTATTTTATTGTTTACCTTTTTCATTTATTTACCTAACTGAAGTATCTTGATAGGCAATACTTCTATGGCCACTTATCTGTTGAATATAAATGAATAAGAATGGGAGTGAGAAATTCTATTTCCCACTTGTGTAAATCATTGTTGCTAGTTTATATTCAAAACGACATTCACACTTTCTGTGATAGTTGTTGTGGGTATGAGCTACGAATCAACCTTGGAGGAAGTTGGTTATTACCTTTGAACAATCCCTGTCATCTTAAGAAGAGTGACCCATGTTTCCATTCCAGTCGCTTCAGCGGTTCACCACCTTGATCCAATGCTGTCTGCTCATGAACCCTGGCCACGCAGCTGCTTCCGCATCCTTGTCCCCTCTATTGAAGCCATTGCCTTATCTGAGGTCCCCGTCCTTGCCTCAACAACCGGAACCAAGGCCCTCTTAGCTGCGTCTGTGCCCTTTCAGCCGAGGGATTATCATCACAATTGCTGCTTGCAAGTGAACACGGTAGACTAACTAGTTTCTTAATTAATATCAAAGTATGATACTATGTTGTGCGAGTGCGAAGAGCGTTTCGCAAGTTTCCATGCCAAGAATGCTGAAATCATTGGCTATTTTTCCTTGGGTGTGCCATTCCTTATCCTCGTCATTGTTGCGTATGACAACCACTGCCACCCTTGTTCTTTTGTGCCATATGTTGTCTCTGATTCATTTGTGGTTATTGAGGAGCTTTCACTGGTCGGTAGCAAACCTGGGTTGATCTGGAACCCACTAGTTGTGAAACCAAGGAAAGCTACAATGCAGGTGATTTCTTTAATATCTTTGATGAAGAAAGGTAGGTAACACATACCAACTGTAAGAGTACGGTGACTTTTTATGTTGGAGACTTCTTAATCCTTGCGAAAAAGATATTTTTTTTGAGTTGGTTTGCTCAGGCAGGTTTTCTGAGTTTGGTTCAGTAAATAAATTTGGCTTAGTTCGACATGTTTATCAGGATTTCCTTGACTTCGTTTCTCCTTTAGGAATTGTTGATGGGGCTCCCCTTTCAAAAACATTCCCGTTAAAAGAATTTGGATGGGTAACTCTTCTGGGTCCTTCTCTTGTAAATCTTATTTCACTATCACGGTGGACTCCCCCCTCTTTTTCCATTTTGATCCTTACAAAAGAATTTTAAAAGGTGAAATACTGACGGAAGTTCGTATATTTGCATGGTTGGCCGCTTAAAATATGATAAACACGTGTTATAGTGCACCCTTTGCAAAATCTGTGAAGATAAGGCTGACTGTTTACTGTTACATTATATCTTTTTTAGATATTTACTGAAGAATTGTTTTATTGGAATTAAATGTGATTGGTGCTTTACCAAAATCTTGGCATGAGTTACTAGTTGTGGAAACCTATTTGGGTGGAGGGACTTTCTCGAGGATTATTTGTTTGGCAGTGGCTTGGGTCTTATGGAGAGAGAGAAATGCAATAAATTTGAAGATGGGGAGTCATCGAAGAAGACATGAAAATCTTTTGGTTTGATGCTTTGCTACTAATGGACTGCTGGTCCACTTCTGCTGTACTTTTTTCTTTATTGTTATTGATATATCCATTTTTGATTTAAAAAAATGGGAAATCTTATGCTCATGCTAAGTGGGACTTCATGGTTTGCTTGTTGGGTGGGGTTGAGCTTTGTAGGTTGTGGAGATGGATATGGGCATACATCTACACTGTCAAGATTTGGACACTTTTTTTTTCGCCACCTCAAGGAGTCTTATACAGGGGGACCCTCATCTCCACTTTTGTGCATCTTAGTGGAAGATGATGGATGTGATAAATACGAACCCTTTTTCTTTGAAGCATCGTCTCTGGGTTCTGCCATGGGTAATTCTATCCGCAGCCACCTTCGACTCAATACAACGGATGGTTTAATGAGAAATTAAAAAAAAAATTACCCTCCAAACAAAATGTCTCAAATACCCTAAATTTAAAAATAAGTCAACATACAACCATTCAACCAAAATATAATCACCCAACCATTCAACCAAAATATAATCAACCAACCATCATTCATGATTCACTGAGTTTTGTTATCAGGTTTGAAATTTTCCATGGATGCATCTTCAAACAAATTTAAAATTAGGGTTTGAATTTTCACTGCAATTTTCACGCTGAGGCTCAGCAACCATCAAACAAACTCGTCAATAACACCTTCCCACCACTTTATACATGCAACTATATACAACTTTCCACCACTTCACCGCCATTAAGTACCACAATCCCAACTTGATCCGAAACAGACTCATCAATAACACCCAAAATGCTCTTATCATCTAATAATTATACCAGTTTGGGATTCAATTGGAGCGCGAGAGTGGGTACTTTAGTCTCTGGCCGCTTATAACCTCCTGGAAACAAGGTTCTTGGATATTGTGGCCATTGATTGACTGGTTGAACGGAAAAGGGATGTTTCTTTCGGTGGAGTTTATGTGGAAATTGGTACGGCGAGGTCGATCGCTGGCTTCGTCGAAAGAGAGATGATGTTGTCGGCGGTTTGGGGCAGCGGGATAGTCGAGCAGCGGGTTGGAGTCAGTTGGGGGTGGTGAGGGGTGATTTTTTTGTGTTCTTCATGTTTTTTTGTGATGTTCATAAATTTTGGATTTAATTGGTGTTGAGTTTATAATGGTAAAAGTTGAGTGTTTTGTATGTTATTTTCGTCTGCATAGATTTTTAAAGTAGGAAATACAAGGGTATCTCTGTAATTTGATGTGGTTTGTGCAAGGTTCTAAAAGGCGCGAGGCGTGGTCAAGGCGTGGAGGCCAAGCCTTAGGAGCCTAGGCGTAAAAAGGCGTTTCCCCCTTTTTAATATTTTTTAATTATACTAAGGCTAGTAAAATAATAAAATAATACATATCTTGACATTTGAAAATATATTCGTAAATTTGGTAACCCTTTTTCCCAAATGTATAATATATTTCAAATATAATATAATATCATATAATATAATCAAATATAATATAACATAAGTTAGTAAACAATATATTTCAAATATAACAGAAGAAGAAAGAAGCAGAAAAAAACTTAAGTAGAACCAAAAAAAAAAGTAAGCAGAAACATCATCCCTCTCTGACAGAATAAGAAAGAAAAAACATAAGTAGAACGAAAAAAATTATAACAATATAAGGAAAAAAAAACATTAGCAGAAACATCATGAAGTAGAATAAAAAAAATTATACCCAGAACATCGTGAGGTACTATACCAATTTGGTTAGGGGTTTTGTTGTCTTTTTGATGGCTTTTTTGATAAGAAATAAAACTTAAAAAAAAAAAAAACTTAGAAAAAAAACTAAAAAAAAAACTTTAAATAAAAAGCGCTCGCCTTTTCGCGCCTAGGCGCACGTGGACCGTTGACCGCGCCTTACACGCACGCTGACCACTCCTTTTGTCATGACTATGCCTTATGCGGGGCGTTTCTAAAATGCCTCACGCCTAGGCGCGCCTTTTAGAACACTGGGTTTGTGTAAAAAATTGTTTCAAGGGTATATGTGGGAAGTCAAAGTCAAATGTTGGGTTTTACTTAGTCCAACCCTTGAATCCTAAAAATACATTCAGCTGCCAATAGAAACCTTGGTTGTATGGAGTGAAGTGTGGCTGCGAACAGAGTTTTACCCTTCTGCCATTCATTTAAGTGAGACTCTTAATAAGGCCCCCATGGATTAGGATATTCCCCCCCCCCCTCTCTCTCTCTCTCTCTCTCTCTCTCTCTCTTCTTTATTGTTTGCTAAATACTATTTTTGCTAGTGTGCCGTTTGCCCTTCTTTTTCAACAGCCACATTCTTAATCACAGGCTTTCAATACATTTGCTTATAAAGACAAATATATTCTCTTATTTTGGTAAGATTACCCTCATAATTAGGCCTTAGTATCCAATGAAGCAAGGCTGTCCTGACTAAGACTTTATTTTACCCCTCAATTTAATCCCCCTCCTTTTTTTCTTCTTCTCATTCTTTTGGTCCAATTGTTAACCAATTCAACCCTAATGAAGATGGGATTCAGTTTTAAGTCTCTGGTAAGAGTGCCTTGAGAGTTTACCAATTAGTTAAATTGTATCTTTTGTTAGCATGCTTTGAAATGTTGAGTTTTCTTAAGCACAATAGTCCGGGCAATATTTTTTTTCAAAGTTAGATTTATCCTTAAAAGTCGAGAAACAAGAATTTGAGGACAATATCTTAATTATCAGTCGTTTTACCAATGCACATATATTATCGTTATCATTATTATTTTAATGATGAACATATGCTGTGTTTGTTACGGGTTAGCAGTAAAACTGATGGGAATCCCATTTTATTTTCTTTTTATTTCTATTTTCTATTCTTTTATTTTAGTTCTTTTATTTCTTTTATTCCTTTTAATTGATCTCCAAGCATGTATGTGACTAATTAGGCATTTTTTTTGTTAATAATTGTCATTTTTAGTCTTTTAGGTAGTTACTTGGCTAGCAAGTAATTCCCCTCATATAAGTACTCTTGTACTTCTCATTTGGAGATAGCTTCCATCTTGAATATAAGAAATTCCTTGTTTCTCTCTCTAGAAATTGTATTGGTTTTGTTTTTTTGGCCATTGGCGTATAGTTTACGTCAAATAGGTATCAAAGCGAGTTGTCGTTTCCCCGATTGGTGTATTGGTGTGTAGTTATCAACAAATCGTACACTACTTTTCAATAGCCTTGAAGAAAGCGAATCGATTTCAAGACAAGATTAATCAAGAATTGAGAAAAAGCCGTCAAGAATTGAAGGAAAAATTAGAGGAATTAGCACAATTACAATGACGACGACAACAACAAACCCTAATGTCCCAAGAAATCAGAAAAAATTTGATGCCATCTTACAACTCTTATCCACAAATCCACCAGAATCAATTTCTCATTGACTCGAGAAAGAACCAATAGAGATTTTGGGAGATCGAAATGAATTACTACCACTATCGAGCGTAGACGCATGAGGGGCCAAATCAGTCGACCAAAATTTGTTTACCATCTGACTGAGAGGGCGATCTGCCTCTCTGCTTGGGGCCGACCAGTCCAGGCACCCAACGAATCCCAACCACCCTGTTTCCGACCAAGATTTTCGCCTTTCCAAAACCTTCTGCCTGTTTCCTTTCCCGGATCAACCCTAGTAAACCCAGACCCAATTCAACCATTGATTTCAACTTTCCAAAACTTTCCGGCCACAACTTTTGTGCCGATCATCTTGAAAGAGCTGAATGTCCAAATTTACCTGTTCAAATCGAAAAAACAAGATTTCTACGGTCACCTAGTCGCACCTGACATTACCCAAGAACCCAACCCGATTGAAAATCCTCAAATTCCTTGCCTACTTGGAAAAATTTCTCTAGCCACCCAAGCCTATGATTTGCCAACTCCAACCAGAATCGAATTCTTCGGCAACAACACGTTTTTGATCTTTTTAGTCCATTCGGGACTTCCGGACCCCTCGACCCAACCCCTGTGAACCTTGGGCCAGCTAGTACTCTAGACCCAACCCCTGCCAACGCCGGACATTCCTCCCCCACCATTCGGCAATTTCAATTATTACGGTCAAACATCCGTTTCCCTAAATTTCTACATTCACACCATGTGTGGTCGAGTCCCGGTTCCCTTGACTTGCACCTCTCCGGCCGTCACCCACATCCTCCACATTTATACCATAACGCACCACCTTCCCACACAACTTCCCATCATGACCTCTTCCTACTTCAATCCAACTCCTCTTCATCCTCCGACGCCGGGGATACCCACCGCAGCGTTTTGTAGTGGATCCCTCCTCCTCCACCTGGTGCTCCTCGCTTCGTACCACTATGAGACCGCTAGTGTTTTTACTGAGGTGAGCGCGGCCATTTGATTGACACGTGTCCACGTTAACCATGCGTTCCCCCAGTACCTCCCGTGGCCCAGCATGCTCATCCTCCTCGTCCACCACCTGTCCAGATGCTACCATTACCAGCCGATTATGTCGCACCTGTGACGGGTGATGTGATGGGCCTTGATGCTCATCAGGATGGAGACCCTCTATCCATGGGGATATATGCATCAACGTTCCTATGTTTGACGAGCGATTCGCCCCTGATTGATTGGTTGACTTCTATGCAGACAGTTTTTGATTACAAGCGGGTTTAGTGTCGCTCTTGTGTTCTCCTTGCAGCCACCAAATTTCAGGGATTCGCCCGAGTTTGGTGGAACGATCTTTGCTAACGCCGGACAACTGCAAGACTTCCTTCTATCCAGGTATGGCCAGAGCTAAAGGTCGATCTCCAGGCTTCATTCATACCACCGACATATGAGCGCGATCTTTTTGCTCGCATCCAGTCCCTCCGGCAGGACACGTCTACGGTAATGGAGTATACAGAGCAGTTCCAACTCCTTTGCACCAATGCTCTCTTCCCCGAGACGGAGGATCAGCGGAAGCCGCTATATTTTGGGGCTCCGCCATATATTCAGCATGATCTTGGATTGAGAGAGATACCGACCTTTCAGAAGGTTGTAGAGTATGCTACCAACGTCGAGGCCTATCACGCGGCACCAGCAGCTCCACCAGCCTCACGCGCTCCACCTCCATCGATTTCTGCTTCCGCTCCTCCTCTTCTTCTACCATTATTCATCCGTAGCGTCACATTCGGGTCCTCCTACATTCTGATGCTACAATTGTGATAACGTTGGACACCAAGTTTCAGAGTGCTCTCTCTCGCCTCGCAGTGCCCTTTTAGCAATGGAGCATCCACCGGAGTATCTTGATGATGTAACACCCCGTAATTTTGAGGATTAAATATTTAATTATCTTGGGAGATATAAAAATATTTAAATTGGAGAAACTTAAATTTATAATTTGGAGAATTTATTTGAGTGGAAAGAATGATTTATATTTGGCGACTTTAAGTTTAATTGTTCGATATTCGAAATTGGAGAATGTTATAAAGTATTTCGGACGACAATTCTGAGTGTGCGGTTGAGTTCGGATGGGTCGAGATAGTCAGAAAAGAGTACCCGGGGGTAGTGATCGGGTCTCGGGGCATTTTTTGGCATAGCCGGGCCCACACGGAGTAATTCAGACCATTTTAATTAGGCCCATGTGGCCAAAAACGGGATTAGGGATTTAAAACCTAATTGGGGAAGTGTTGAACGACAGTTAACAACTCTAAACCTAGGGTTTGAGAGAGACACAGAGGAAACAAATCAAGAAGCAAATTGGGGATCTTTTTGGAGACAAATCGAGGGACAAATTGGGTGTTCTTCATCAACCATTCTCTACACCAACGGATCAGACTCTACGAACAATTTCAGGCAAGTGGTTAACTGTTGTGATTCGTAAAATAAGTGATAACCAATTCATATTATAGTATGTGTATATGAAAATTCATTTTGGGTGTGTAACCATACTTAAAATGGGGTTTTTCTGAATTTAGAGTAATAGATAGATTTAATTACTCAATGGATGTTAAGTTATGATTTGGGAATGTTAAGATTGAATTGTAGGGTGAATTACAGTAGGTGTTAGTGATTAAATTGACTGAGAATGATGAGGTCGAATTCGGTAAAAACGAGACCCGGGTGAATCCCCTATCTTGAGGAGTAGGGTGAGTATATCCCTAGGTCATAGCGTCCGGTATATGGGTGGGGGGTTTATCTCACTTTCAGGGAAGGAATATGACCACCTCCACTAAGTTTATATTTTGAGCCAGGTTGGTGAGCGATTCCAACTTGGGGAACTAGGTTATGTGAGCACACTTAGTGAGATAGCACTTTAGAGGGAATCATCCAGAGAGGGTATACTCGGAGGGATGGATATACATGTGATATATGTGTGGTTACTGTAGTAAAGGTACGTATATATATGGTAGTAAATATTATATGCGGGTAATAATACAGTGTGTGATGTATTTGTTTTATATAACTTGTGTCACAGTTATATAATATTATTTAAAAGGAATTAATTAAGTTAATTGGTGAGATGACTTATAACCCATTAATAACAATACTCGGTTTAGAATATAATGGCAAGGGGAGGTTATAGTAGGACTAGTTGGAAGGGGTAGTACAACTAGGTGGGGTTAAAGAAACCGTTAGGTGTGCACAATAGTGGAGGAGTGAGTATGCCCTCAAGAGAGTGCGACGCTAACTTAAATATGAAGCGCATTCATATATTTTTAATTACTGCAGTTAATTCACTTGCTAAATATTTTCAAAATGTTTTGGGTTCTAACCCTTGCTATAAAAATTATTTTCAAAACCTTTTAGGTGTCCAGCCACAGGGACGCCAAACTTGATATTCTATTCCAGGAACACGGAGCTGCGGCACATGTGGATACTAGCAGGAGTTTGGTTTAGACGCATCATTCATTCCTTCCTAGAGCAGGAATCATTTATCCGTTTCAGTTTTATTTAGGGCTCGTCGTCCAGACTTTTCAGTACAGTTGTCAGATTTATTTATTCAGGTGTTGGATGTTTGTGTTGGACTATTTACTTTGGTGGCCGATGGTTTATTCGGCATGTATTTTAATTCATTTATTCAGTTGATTTAATTCAGTCGTGGTGTGTGACTCATATTATATTTCCACATGTTATTGGTTGTTTAATTAAAAGATAAAATTTGGCACCAGCTTTTTTGGAATACTAGGTGGTTAGTAAGTTTTAAAAAGGTTTTCGACAGTGATGCTAAGGATGAACCAACCTGTTTTAATTTGGTATAGGACTGATCACCTGGTATTTTATTAGGCGGGTGTCACAGATGAGTTCGAGGAGCCTCCCCGACATGCATTGATTATTGTTTTGGAGGGTGACTCAGTGGGCCTTCCTCTTCTCTTTTTGAGGGGGGAGAGAGTGATGGGAATCCCATTTTATTTACCTTTTATTTCTATTTTCTTTTCTTTTCTTTTATTCTTCTGAATTGATCTCCAAGCATGTTTGGGACTAATTAGGCATTTTTTTGTTAATAGTTGTCCTTTTTAGTGTTTGAGGTAATTACTTGGCTAGTAAGTAATTCCCCCCATATAAATACTCTTGTACTCCTCATTTGGAGATAGCTTCCATCATGAATATAAGAAATTCCTCGTTTCTTTCTCTAGAAATTGTACTTTTTTTTTGGCCATTTACGTGTAGTTTACGTCAAAACTGTTATTATTCTAGCATTTATATATCACGGCCGCTGCTTTCTTGTCATATGCCCCGATATTACGAATCTATCATTTTTCATAGTTACTTATTGTAGGCTTTGAGGAAAGCACTGGTCCAACCAAAGTCTGATAAGTTGGAGTTGACTTCTTATCCCATGGCACCTATTGCCACCATCCGTTCATGCTTTTCGACGAGGTAATTTGGGATGACAATCAATAATAAGTATTTATTTTTTTTCTTTTCAACTCAGATCCAATAAATGAGGACCTAAATCTGTGTTTCTGGTTTATATAGTGTGTTATATCCCTAATATAGAGAACCCAAGTCACAACTAGATATCACAACAATGATTACCTATTTATACCTAATTTAATATATTTAACGAACATGAACTCCAATTTTGGGAGGGTAAATGAATTACTTTTTAGCAAAAAAACTTGGAGCAGATGATCTCTTAACCATGGACTTATCTCCATCTAATTTCATTAAAAAAAATCATTCATTTATTTAACTGATGAAATGCAAATTGGATGTATATATATGCGTGTGTGTGCTCTCTCTCTTGTGCTCTCTCTCTCGCACAGTTTGGACTGTCGAAGCTTGTGATCATCATCTCACCTACTAAATGGTTGAATTATTTAATGAAATTTGATGGAGATAATCTTCTGAGATCATCTCCACCAAGTTTCATAATAAAATTTCTTAATTTACCCTTCAAAGTTGAAGGTATGTTGGATAAACCAATTCTACATACACACACACATGCACACACACACACACACACACACACACACACACACACACACACATATATATATATATATATATATATATAACAATGCTGAATAATTGGGGCTTTTCAAAGAGTGAAATGCAACCATATTTTTTTTTTGGCTGGAAGGATCGCTTCCAAGCTTGGTGGGGTCTTTCTGAAATTTTTTATCTATGTTGTAATAGGAAGTATCTGTCCCTGTTTTGTTTTGTTTTTTTATTTATTCTTGAGTTTGTAAAGCTCCCGCCCCATATTTGGGCCTTTGTGTTTTATTTTATTTTACCTTTCAAAAACAGATTGACAATACTGAGTGAGGTGCTTGACACAGTTGGAATTTTTCTTCAAAATTCCGAGTACTTTTAATCAGACAACTAGCTTCATGTCAAATAGAAAAGATGATCTCATGCCCTGATACCGAAGAAACATGTCTTCCTGGCCAGATATTGTTATTTCGTGATAAGTGGGAATTCATGCAAGTATGCATTATGTCACTTGTGTACATGGTTCGAATTGTATTGCTGGCTAAAAAAGATCAAATTCAATGAGATTGTTTATTTTGTTGCTTTAACTATTGAGTGATAGTTGACTAATTCAAGGAGCAAGTGGGTTCAATAGATTATGTGGATCTGGGATATGGGGGTGCCCATGTACCACGATGCATGTACCATAATTAATAAAAGAGAGAGATTTACGCGGTTCGACCATGAATGGTCTACGTCCACGGGGCTGCGGTTGTGTTCCATCAGAATGATGAGAGAGTTTACATGAATGTGTTTCTCTAGCTTCTAAGCCCCCTTTCACAATGGGGGGTGTCCCCTTTATATAGAGTTAGGGGTTACATTAGGGTTACAAATATGGATGAGTCCTATCTTCATGGAGTTTGATTTGACTCAGATACTGCTCCTCGGTCTTCTAGTTTATCAAGGACTCTAGTCGTCCCTATCTTGTTGGAGCGTTTGTTGCTCGCCATCTTGACTGGGGTGCTCGCCACATGTCATGCTATTATGTAGGCATATTATTTGCCCCCACAATAGCCCCACAGGTCGCAGTTCAGCTGAGTTGATTCCGAGATGAGCTGGGAGCTGGTCCATAATCTCTTTAAACGTGCGTAGTTGCTGATGTGAATTGGACTGGCGTTCTTTGAGCCGTCGTTCAACTTTTAGCCTTCTTTGGTTGTTCTTCTTGCCTTTATAAGTTTTTTAGATGAATGCTTGGCTTGAGTTGAGAGACGTTCAGTTGATATGGGAACCGGACTCGAGAGTGTCGAGCTGCCTACGTACCCTCATGGGATCTGGTCGAACGTAGTTCATTGTTCTGTTTTATTGCATGGCCCAATTCGTGAGGCCGACTACAGGCCTGTTTAGAATTCGTTTGCTGAGGCTTTCTCGAGCGTGCATCAAGTTCAGGGCATCCCCCTGTATTTTGGTCTTGTATGGTCCATTTGGTGAGGCCGACCACATGCCTATGTGTCGAGCCTTGCTCGAGCATGTACCTAGTAGGGGTAAGACCCTGCATTAGGTTTTTCATATGGTCCAATTGGAGAGGCCGACCACAGGCCTATGTGCCGAGCCTTACTCGAGCATGTGCCTAGTAGGGGTAAGGCCCTTCATTAGGTTTTTCATATGGTCCGATTGGAGAGGCCGACCACATGCCTATATGCCGAGCCTTGCTCGAGCATGTACCTAGTAGGGGTAAGACCCTGCATTAGGTTTTTTATATGGTCCAATTGGAGAGGCCGACCATAGGCCTATGTGCCAAGCCTTGCTCGAGCATGTACCTAGTAGGGGTAAGACCCTGCATTAGGTTTTTCATATGGTCCAATTGGAGAGGCAGACCACAGGCCTATGTGCCGAGCGTTGCTCGAGTATGTACCTAGTAGGGGTAAGACCCTGCATTAGGTTTTATAGCATGTGATATGTAATCAGTATGCTTATTGTACTTAGGCCTTTCCCGCAAGTCAATGTAAAACGAATTTCGTTTGCATTTTTCCATTTTCTAATGCCTCGTATGTAAATATCCGTCTATTTTACCTTTTAGGTTGTGCCGTCACACTTCCTTAGGCCTAAAAGACGATGGCGAAAATGCACTTGGTTGAAGGGCCATCCACCCGTTCAGGATTTTAACCGACCAACATAGTTGGCGACCAACCTGAGTTGGCTTTTTGCCTAGGGATCTCCTGTAGGGATTTTATTGTTGTCGGGGCAACTCGTGGGGCCATTTGTGTTTGGAGATGACAAAGACCCGAGGACTTCTTTAACTTAATTGAAACAAGCAAGATAGTTGTTGTAATTAAATCAAGCTTAGTCCTGATCGTCATTTGAAAGACTAATGCGAGTGTTAACCATGTTGGCATCCATCCCGAGTTGGCCTATTTTATTTTGCTTTAAATGTTGTGGTGAATTTGTTCACGTGCCATCGTTGCCATGGAGCTCCCAATCGGGCTGTGAAGAGAAGACTGCCCGATCGTCCATTGAGTTATTTGATCTGTATAACCGAGATGATAAGCGTGCCCGACCGTTCCTCGGGGCTTTGTTTTGTTGAAGAGTATCGCGTTGATCGTTCGTCGAGCTGGATATATTTAAGGATTATCTTGCTCATATAGCTCCATGTAATGTACCGTTCCTCGGGGCACACTTGTTAGCTGATCATGCATGGTGGTTCCTGGATGCTGTGGAAAGCCCCATATAGCTCGTACATCTGAAGAAATTGATATGAGTTCAAAGCATCTTCGTGCAGAAATGCATTAATTTGATATGGCGTTTAAGAAACGCCGTTCCTCTGGAGTGGATATCTTAGTGCTGATGACGCCTCGACAAGCGAAATTTCATCGCCCAGTGATCGCCAATCACCATGGATTGCCCAAGGATGTTGCTGATACATTCAGGGTGGTCTAGTGTTGCTGCAAACACGTTCTATTCGTTGCATGTGTTGGCCAGTAGGGGCAGCCCGGAAACAGGCCGAGGATGACTGGATATAGGGTTAGAAGGAATGTGTGGGCGCTTGGTTGTGACAGCCCCAGTTCGCAGGTTGGTGGGCCAAAAATTCTTAAGTCAGCAGACCACGAAGCAGGTTGGTGGAGATGAGACGCGAGTCGTCCTTAAACCATGAGATCGTTGGTCGGAGTGGACAAAGAGGAGTCTGGTGATGCTCGACTTCAATCCTTAGCAACCACGGTTGATTATAATCTTGCTGGATATGTGACTTCCTACATGTTGGATTCGTTCTTGTTGATGAATTTAGTTGATCGATGCACTCCATACTACTTCATGTGTTATTGAATATTTGTTATACAGATTGCCCAACTTCCCATTCGTCGAGGTTGAATTAAATAAGAATTGCATTACCCAACTGTACATTGGAGCTCGCGACATGATCACATAATGTCGACTATCCATCGAAGCTGAGGGTCCGTCGAAGTAAAATTGTAAATGATTTAGTAAATGTTGCGAACGATCCATGCCCGAGCATCTGTCGGAGCATTGATAAGATAAATGATGCTTGAGCATCCATCGAGGCAAGATTATCAAGGTGAAAAGTAGATTTCCAGATTAAGTAACGATGCCTGAATGCCTGTTGAGGCGAAAATTGTAGAGGATCTGGTAAATATTGCGAGTGATCCATGCTCGAGCATCCGTCGAGGCAAAAAGGACTGAGCAGATATTACGAACGATCCTGCAGTGTTGGTGAAAACTAACTTTCCAATAAATGTAGTGTCGATCAATAATCAACTGTGCCAACCATCTGTCGGGACTGAATATAAGAATTATCCTGACCAACCATTTGTTTGGGATAAAATGCGACGTGTGTGGCAGATATCTTCGGGACTAAATATATAGAAATATTTTGCCGATCATATACCGAGATGAACCTTGAATATGCCTGATCATCCTTCAGATCAAGAATCATAGAGCCAGATAATCAGTACTGAAATTGAAGAAATATCAACGTCCGAGCATCCGTCGGTTATCACAAATAATATTGCCCAAGCATTTGTTGGGTCCAAAGTGGTGTAACGTGCTCGACCATCCGTCGGAGCATTAAAAAGATAAATAGCACCCCGCTAGTCTGTCGAGACAATGCAGTATAATGTCGAGTAGATACCGCAAGCGATGCGTGCTCGAGTGTTTGTCGGAGCATTAATAAGATTTTCAAGAGCTTAAGACTGTGGTCGAGCATTCGTCGGGATCGAATCTTGCACCTGTGGAAGTTAATAAACTGCTCGACCATCTGTCGAGGCTAAATCAATGTGATTCACTTATTCAGTTAAGGAATATATGATGTGTATCTGCTCGACCATGTGTCGAGGAAAAAATTAAACGATCGAATAAATGACATGAGTGCTCTATAAGTGCGCCCTAATATTTATGTGAACAAAATAATTGTAATAAAGTCGAATGAAAGATGCAAAATTTGTCAAATATATCCACATGTACGACATGAGAGTTAATTTGAAATTTTTGCAAATAGCTCTAAGCAAATACTCAATTGTGAGTTGGTTTTAAACCTGGACACCGCTCAAGCGAGTGTCGTAAGCTTAAGAAGCAAAATCAGAATAATCCTCAAGCAAATGTAACTGAGGGTGAAAACATCGCCAATGACTTGCCGGATATGAATCTTTCTGCTGTGGTCTCTGAATGTAACTTGGTTGGAAATACAAGGAATGGTGGGTGGACACTGGAGCCACACGACACATTTGTGCAAACAAATGAATGTTCTCTACCTATAAGCCTTTGGAAAATGAGGAGAACCTCTTTATGGAGAATTCTTCCACTTCTAAGGTGGTGGGACAAGGAAAGATTGCTCTAAAAATGACTTCTGGAAAGGAAATTACTCTCAATAATGTTCTTCACGTGCTTGATATCCGAAAGAATTTGATTTCTGGATCTCTCCTGACTAAAAATGGGTTCAAGCTTGTGTTTGTGTCTGATCACTTTGTGTTGTTAAAGAATGACATGTATGTAGGAAAGGGCTACCTAAATGAGGGTCTCTTTAAAATCAATGTTCTTACTATAACCCCCCAAACATCTGTTTCAATGAATGACTTTGCTAGTTCCTCTTACTTGATTGAGTCATCTAATATTTGGCATGCTAGATTAGGACATGTTAATTTTGATACATTGCGTAGATTAATTAACTTGGATTTTTTGCCAAAATTTAATATTGATAAAAATCATAAATGTGAAATTTGTGTGGACTCTAAATTTGTCAGATTACCTTTCCAATCTATTGAAAAAATAACTGAACCGATTTAATTCACACTGATATTTGTGATTTAAAATTTGTTCAAACTAGAGGTGGAAAAAAGTATTTTATTACTTTTATTGACGATTGCACAAAATATTGCTATGTATATTTGCTACACAGTAAAGATGAAGCTATTAGTGCAATTAAGCAATATAAAAATGAAATTGAGAATCAATTAAGTAAAAAGATAAAGGCAATAAGGAGTGATAGAGGAGGAGAAAATGAATCTCCTTTTGAGGAATTTTGTTCTGAGCATGGTATAATCCATCAAACAACCGCTCCTTATTCTCCTCAATCAAATGGTGTTGCTGAACGCAAAAATCGTACATTGAAGGAGATGATGAACTCAGTTTCATTAAGTTCAGGAGCTCCCCAGAACTTGTGGGGGGAAGCCTTACTTTCTGCTAATTACATTCTCAATAAAGTACCTCACAAGATGACTCACAAGACACCTTATGAATAATGGAAAGGTCGAAGACCTTCATATAAATATTTACGAGTGTGGGGGTGCTTAGCCAAAGTGATGGTTCCTAAACCTAAAAAGGTAAGAATAGGGCCAAAAATCGTGGATTGTGTGTTCATCGGTTATGCTACTAATAGCAGTGCATATCGATTTCTAGTTTGTAAATCTGAGATATCGGATATTCATGTTAATACGGTTATTGAATTGAGGGACGCTTCATTTTTTGAAAATGAATTTTTCGTATAACATGACCTGAGAATCTGGTCCTTCTAAAAGGACAAATCAAGCTACTACAAGTGGGACTCATCAACTTATTGAACCAATAGAGGATGAACCAAGACGTAGTAAAAGAGCAAGAACTTCGTCTTTTTTTTTTGTCCAGATTTTCTAACATATTTGCTAGAAAATGAACCTCAATCGTACAAAGAAGCCATATCCTTACCCGATGCTTCTAATTGGAAAGAAGTAATTAATAGTGAAATTGAATCCATATTACAGAATCACACATGGGAACTAGTGGATCTTCCACCAGGTTCAAAACCGTTAGATTATAAATGGATCTTCAAAAAGAAGTTGAAGGCCGATGGATCAATTGATAAATATAAAGCTAGAGTTATAGCTAAAGACTATAGGCAAAAGGAAGGGTTGGATTACTTCGACACGTATTCACCGGTAACAAGAATAACGTCCATTCGGATGTTAATAGCAATAGCTGCTATTAATGGACTTGAAATACATCAAATGGATGTAAAAATCGCATTCTTAAACGGTGAACTAGACAAGGAAATTTATATGGAGCAACCTGAAGGGTTCAAGGCTCCCCGGACAAGGAAAAGTATGTAAGCTTGTTAAATAAATTTATGGATTAAAACAAGCACCTAAGCAATGGCATGAAAAATTTGATAATGCAATGTTATCAAATGGTTTCGAAATTAATGATTGTGATAAATGTGTTTACTTTAAATACATTCAAAATGGATATGTCATTGTGTGCCTCTATGTTGATGATATGCTTATCATGGGTAGTAACCTGGAAATTGTCAAAACTACAAAACAAATGTTAAGTAGTCGATTTGACATGAAAGATATGGGTATCGCCGATGTTATATTAGGAATTAAAATTTCTAAAACATCGAATGAACTTATATTATCTCAATCTCATTACATAAAGAAAGTACTTGAAAAATTCAAGAAGTATGATATCAGTCCTACCAAGACACCTGTAGATGTAAATTTACATCTAGCAAGAAATAATGGTGAAAGCATATCTCAACTAGAGTACTCTCGTATTATCGGCAGTTTAATGTATATCATGAACTGTACACGACTGGACATAGCATACTCAATAAGTAAGCTAAGTCGATTTACGAGTAATCCAGAGAGAGATCATTGGAAAGCAATATTGAGAGTTTTGGGTTATTTGAAATATACTAAAAACTATGGACTGCACTAGTCAAAATATCCAACTGTTCTTGAAGGACATTGCGATGCAAATTGGATATCCGATACAAAAGACTCTAAGTCTACTAGTGGGTATGTGTTTACCCTTGGAGGTGCAGCCGTATCTTGGAAATCCTCAAAACAAACGTGCATTGCTAGATCGACAATGGAATCCGAATTCATTGCACTAGACAAAGCTGGAGAAGAAGCTGAATGGCTTCGAAATTTCTTAGAGGATGTTCCAAATTGATCAAAACCTGTACCCGCAATATGTATACATTGCGATAGTCAATCGGCGATTGGAAGGGCACGTAATCACATGTATAACGGAAAGTCACAACATATTCGTCGTCGACACAATACCGTTAAGACAACTTTTCTCAAATGGAATTATCTCTTGACTATGTAAAGTCAAAAGATAATATAGCGGATCCACTAACGAAAGGTTTAAACCGAGAGCAAGTTGAAAAATCATCGAGAGGAATGGGTCTAAAGCCTATAAATAAATAAGAATCAATATAGTGGCAACCCAATAGCTGATTGGAGATCCCAAGATCTAGGTTCAATGGGCAAACCGAACTACATTGTATTCAGTAAGCACTGGGGGATATTTAATCCTATCCATTCAAAAAATGAGATAGTGCACATCTGCCACGAAATTAGGATAAGTTATGTACGTTTGTAAGAAGGGGGCCACTTCTATGAGAATAATGAAAGGCAAATTCTCTAAAATACTCACAGAACCAAGTGGTGTTCATGGCCAACATGAACACAAATGTGAGAACCAACTGTGTTGAAAAATTATTGTGTGAATACTGTTGTTTATGTTTACAAAAACGGTTGACGGTTCAAGGACGTGAAGTCTACTGATTAACCAAGTAAATCCGATAGTATATCACTAAGGAAAATTCAAGGCCATTAGGCTACTTCTCCCGATGCAATAAATCTTCTGTTTTACTCAACCTATGTCTGCATCTGCATCAGTATCTGCTTGTTTCTATTTATAGTGATATATCATTCATGTGGGGGATTGTTGAAAAACTGGACTTAATAGTTGAAATTAAAAGCTGTCCAGATTTTTGGACAGATTTTGGACAGAATTTTTGAACAACTTTAAGCTCAAATTTAGGTGGGACTCACACTACGATAATTGTGGGACCATATACGAATGCGTTCTCCTCCGCAAGGAGATTAACGTAGTATATTCACATGTCCAATCTCATTAAGTTATGAATGATAAATCTGCCTCCAAAGTGACTCACAAAGCAATGAAAGTTAATGAATTGGGTATGTTTTAACTCGTCCCACATTGGAAGAGTAGTGGAAAATTGGTGAGTTAATAACACCCCAAGTATGGACTAAGGCTTGGATGCCTTGGGGTATCCCAACTCTTTGAAGGAGAGATGGCCTACACTATGCATGTGTTGGGCTTGGCCCAAAAGCCCACACGCGCGCACCGTCCCTCCGGCCGGCTCGGCCCGGGCCCGTATTCTCTTAAATTTTTGGTTCGTTTTAAATTAACTTTCTGGGCTTTAATTATTAATTAATTACGAAATTAATTAATTAATTAATAAACTATTGGCAGTTATTGCCAACAGTCAATAGTTAAATTCGTTTAACTGTTTTGACAGTTATTTTGAGCAGTCACTTACTTTACTATAAATACAAATGCTTCCCTTCGTTTTTAAACTAATGACAAATTCCCTCTCCTATTTTCTTCCAACCCAAAATGTTGCCAATTCTAGAAACATATTTCTGCCCTCCTGCATTCATTTGATAATCATTTATCATACTGTTTGGTTGAGTAAAAACACAGAAATTGTGTTCGTCGAAATTAATTATGGTCGTGCTACATAATTAATTTGAAAAATCCGTTCTATCTTGGGAGACAATATTCATCAACCTCAGAGCACATTGGAGGGAATAAATTGTCTTAAGGACACTATGTTACACATGCTCGGATTCTTTTCTAGTTATATTATTTTCCTGCAAATTCAAGTAAGTTATTACATTTTATGTAATTCATTTTTATTTCTGTAATTATAATATTATTCATAATTCTGTACTTTTGTATTATCAATATAGTAGACATAACAATATATATATATATATATATATATATATATATATATACACACACACACACACATACACATATCATACCTCTTTTCTTTACATATACATATACGTACACAAATACTCATAATGTAAAAGACTGCAGATGTGAAGCATGCATGAGAGACATAGTCGATCTGTGGTTATAGAAGTTGAATTTGGCCGTGAATCATTAACGATGTGAATTATTGATATGCTTTTAATGTTAGATCCACTTGTTTCAACACCTTGATTAACATTGGTATGGACTGCTTTTGACTTATTTATTTATGTAGAAAATAAAAACATTAGAGATCTCCAAATAGTTAGAAAACTTATATTGACATGGTTATAAATAAGCGGTGAATTGTTGCCTTGTGATAATCCCAATTAGATTTCATTTTTCCTACTCATTTATAAAATTTCGGAAAGGAGGAAAAAGACCAGATTCATGGCTGAATATTCACATTGAGTTGTGGATACGAAATCTTGTTAGTACTGATCCGGAAGTTTGTTTTTGGACTTTTGACATATGTATGTGCTGGATGAGATTGCAACCATGTCACACTGTTTAAGCTTGGACTGACTGTGTATTGATGGAGCTTGAGCTTGGAACTGAGCTCAACTATCATGGTACAGCTTGGTTTCTTAATACATATAGCCTTTGCTTAGTTGCTGGAGCTTGTAAGCAATTATGTGTTAACGCTTAAAGTTAAATGTATCTTCAATTACTCGACCCATAACTGACCTTATAAAGTCACATATATTTTTGTTATCGATAATTTTTTTTACTAATAAAATAAATGATTGGAGAAAATCACAACATAAATGATTGGAGATGATCACAACATACTCCATAGATACCTTATGAAATTTAATCTATGCTTTATAATTTATCATTACCACAATTGTTCTACACCTACCTCCAGTTGTTCACGAGCCTAGGGTTGTGCAATGTTTTTGCATTAAATATCAAACTCAAAACTTACAGATGATCTAATAAGAAAAAGCCTGAACAAACATCTTAGCACGCTCTCTTGGGGATGTTACAATAGTAGACAAGCATTTCAAGGATAAACTTTGCCATGTTCTGTGTGTGACGTCAGCATGTTTGTTTTAATACATAAATAGGATTTTGTATGCATGGGCACTAGACTTGTCAATTCTTAACGTGATATGTAACTCGACAGGAACATGATAAAATGTTAACGGGTTCAAGGGACCTTTAATGGGTTTGGTCACTACGGGTTTACCTGTTTGACACACTTACAAATATGGGTGGCATGAAGCTGGTTATACATAACATTAACCAGCTATATTTAGCACATAATGATTTAAACAAGATACAAACACGATATGCCACGAACCAAACTATGCATGACTTTATAGGGTCAGGTATTGGTATTGGTTGAGTAATATTTTACATGCCGTGAATCCTCCTGTTGCCAGTCTAATGGGTGGCAGTATACGACTCTTCGTTTGTGCAGGAATGGTACTCCGAGACAACCCCTACTTGTTCCTCTTGCTAAGGCATGCTTGATATTTGATTCAGCTAGGGTTCCTCCGGCATCTCTTCAGGGTCTTGAAGAGTATTCTCATTGCTGGATTATATATGTATTTCATCTGAATACAAATATGGAAAAGTTGTGGAAGCATCCATCCAAGTCAAAGTTCAAGGCAAAGGTATGTGGTTGTGCTATATCAATATGGTTTTACTGTGGCTTCGATTTTTGTGTTTTCTTGCTTCCGACATCTTCAAAATATTGGCTCGATGAATAGGTAAGAGTACCAAGCTTGAAAGGTGGAAAGATGGGAGTTTTTGCTACAAGATCTCCGCATCGCCCATGCCCTATTGGGCTAACTGTGGCAAAGGTAAAGTTGAAATACGTCAAGTGTATATCGAAACTGCTATGCTCGCTAACCCCACCCCACCCACTCACTCACAAAACATAAAGGGTGTCATTTGGTTGTTCCAAAAGAACAATAACTCTCTCTCTCTCTCTCTCTCTCTCTCTTGAATTGAATTGAATTGAATATAAGCTATGTATTTAGGTGCTTTTGGCTCGTTATAAATATGATTTATTGTTTGGCCTCTTAAAAAAACTCATTTAATACATAAAGCTAAACTTATTTTTAAAATTAAAAAACTACAATTATTATTATTTCTTAAATTTGCATGTGTGGTGCTTAATTTCTTGCATTTCTTATATACACCTACTGGTGCCAAGTAGCTGACGTCAACGTAAAACTTTGTGAGATCCTTACGAACATCTATCCTTAGAATATATGCGCCAATGCTAGGGCATTCCCCTTGGCGATGCACTGCTCCTATCGAGCGTCTCGAAAAATTTGTAAGGGGCGTCGCATCGTTGCCCACGTCAAGTGCGATAATAAATAGGCAAGGGTTCCTACACCACCCTTCACCATGGTTCAAAGTATCGGCCGAGTTGACTCGGTTTCGTAGCTAGCTGATCCGATACCGCGAGGCGAATTGATTTTGTTGCGAGATTTGTGCAGATCGGGGTGATTGGGCTATATTTTGGCGTTACCAAGTTATATCGGCGGAATAGTTGCCGGTATTTCCAATACTGTCTGAAACTCGGCCAATTCTGTTGTAAAAAGCAGAAGAAGAGGCGAATATGAGGTGGTAGGGGATGACCCATGTGCGAGGAACTGCGGTTTTGTGAGGAGAGAAGGGTAAAAAGCAGCAGCTGTTTCACAACCGAAGTCTCTCTCCCTCTCGGTGGCGACTAGGGTTTTTAGGTGTTATTTTGTACAGCCAACCCTCTGTTGGTTGCATTTGTGCTGAACAAAATGTGACATTTAATGTTTTTTTAAGGATATTTTATATGCTTTAACTTGATGTATTACTTGGGTTAAAAAATGTGCATCTGTTATACACAAATAGGTAACAATATGTCAACCTTGTATTCGTAAGTTTCAAAAATGGACATTATGTATTAATAAATATGTAATTAATATGTTTATATGTTTTAAAATAATGTATTAATAAGTTTAAAAAATTTACATTATTTAATAATAAATAAGCATTGCCTAAAAAAAGTAATAAATAAGTAATGAATTTGTTAATATATTGTTAAATTGTCTTATAAGTTTTTAACATGCACATCATTTATTAAAAAAATATGTAGTAAAAATGTCTTCATAAGTTTTTAAAGTGTACATTATTTATTAAAAAATATTTAATTAATCTGTAATATGTTTCTAAAATGTATTAATAAGTTGTAAATATGTACATTATTTATTAATATATTTGTATTAGAACACTTCATTATTTACTTAATTTTGATCCCTACCCTGTTGGTGGAATTACCTTTAGAATGTATTGAAGTTATTTCATTATCTTAATTAGCATTATTTACTTAAACAATACTTTAAAAAAATGTATGTTATAAGCTATAGAGTATCATTAATCGATTAAAATGTAAGACAATGTATTAGAATTTAGAAATGTATTAAAACCGCTTCATTATTTTCTTTAAATAATATTTAAAAAATGAATTTATTTTCAAACTTTATTTTCAGAATGTTTATGTTTTTCCCATTTAGTGTTTAGTTTATATTAGTCGCACTTCTTAGTGTTTTTTTTAAAAATAAAAATTGTTAATAAAATTTCCAGTTATTCGGTACTATTTTTTAGAAGAAAAATCAGTACTATTTTTTGAACTAAAACTACTAATTTAATAAATTAGTACTATTTCTTAAAAAAATAGTAGTATTCAATAAGAAATTAGTAATATCTCTTAATTTTTGTTTAAAAGAAGATGGCTTTCTAAAAAATGGTGTTCATTTTTTATAAATTAGCACTATTTCTTAATAACATTGTTGTTATTTTTTTTTTATAAATTATTACTATTTCTTAAAAAAATATAATATTCCTTCAAAAAGATTAATATTTATAATCATTTCTATTTAATTCTATGTAACTTCTTAAGAAGTTTTATATGTCATTAGTTTGTTTTGCTAACTTATTTATTATGGAATATTGAAGCTAACAAGTCTGATGTGCGTCAGTATAATGAATAAGTTAGTGCTATGCATATTAAATGATGGTTTTGATCTTATCTAATTGATTCACATTATTAATCTTATTTTATTAAAATTTTCTATATATTTTTCGAATTTTTTTGGGTTCTCTAAATAGCATATCTTTGCGTATCGCCGGCATAGTTGTCAAATCGCGAATCGTATCGTGAATTGTTTACCCCCCGAATTACGAATCGTGAATCGAATCGGTCGAATCGGAACCAAATGATAAAAATGTAGTAAAACGTACATAAATGGGATTTAATACTATAGAATTGATAATTAAGCTTAATATGATAAAAAACTAATCGTAGCACGTGATAATATACCAAAATATATTAAAAAATTAACCGTAGCACATGTTCACATTCATTTTAAGCTTAAAAACAAAAATATATCATAAAAAATAACCTACAAATCAATATCAATTTATTTAATAAACAACTCAAACAATAGTTATATATATTATAATTTATACATACATAAACCAAAGTTTAACATAAAATTAAAACAATATTAATTTAAAACAACCTACATATTAATTTGAAACAATAAAACAAATACTAAGATTAATTTAAAACAGTAAAACAAAATACTTTCAAAGATTGAAAACAACCTACTAAGATTAACAATATTAATTTAAAACAACCTACAAAATTAAAACAATATTAATTTAAAACGGTAAAACATATTAATTTAAAAAAATAAAACAAATACTAAGATTAATTAAAAAACAACATTAATTTAGAACAGAACAAACCTAGGGTTATTTCATCTTTTCTTGACCCCCCCCCCCCCCCCCCCACCCACCCACCCAAAAAAAAAAAAGGCAAGAACGAGCAGAAGAAAAGCATGTTCCGAGCAGAAAAATGGGGAAGCAGAACAAACCTAGGGTTTCTCCAGCTGTTTCCGATAAGAAAGGAAGAACCGACTACAATTTCTGCCAGACTTAGGGTTTCCGGCAACAAGGAATCTTCTATTCTCTCAAAAATCCTTTCGTAAAGTGTTATTCTGTTTCTTTCTAACCTTTTCTTTTTTATTTATTTGGACAACTAAGAAGCACGTGGGTTGAAAACAAACGAAAAAGACCCACTTTACTGAATCGCGTTGAGGGACGATTCCCGATTCCAAATTGAATCGTACGATTCCAAACCGAACCGTCCGATTAATTGATCAATTTCACCTCTTGATTTAAATCGTTCCACCATTGAATCGAACCAAATCGGACGATTCGACTCACGAATCAGACGATTTTGACAACTATGATCGCCGGATATCGCGACTGATACCGCAACCGAGTTGAAAATCGGGTGTCCGTTATGGGGACTGAGATCGAGACTTTGAACCAGGCCCTTAACGTGTGTGAGTAAAGAAGTTAGTTCAAAATTGGAGACTTAGGTTAGCGATTTGGAATATATGGACCTTGACAAGGAAAGGGTTCAAGATAGTGGATACCATGATTAAAATAAAACTTATCATATGATCTCTACAAGAAACTAAATAGGTTGGTGTGGAAGTTAGAGAAATTGAGACTACATGCTTGAAATTATATTATACAACCAAATATAGACATAGGAACAGAGTTTCATTAATATGTGATAAAAACCTTAAGGAAGATATTATGGCCGTTATTAGGAAAGGTAATATACTAATACTTGTAAAATTGGTATTAGGTGAAGATATAATTAATAGTTGGCGCGTGCACCCCGAGGAGGAATAGATAAACACATTAAAATACAATATTGGGAACAAAAATATGAATTAATTTAAGAAATACATGTGAGTAAACTATGCATGGGTAGCTATGTTGTAGAAAATTGTATAGGATATGGGATGGTGCATGGAGGATATGATTTTGGATATCTTAGATTTCATGATGACCTGTGATCTTGTACTAATAAGTACACGTTTTAAAAAGAGGTTGGAAAAATTGAATATATATTAACTACTAAAAGTAGAACAAATAAAAGTCAAATAAACTTTTTCATTACTAAAAAAGTAGATCAATTAACAATATGTAGAGTTATCCCTAGAGTGAGTTAATCTCGCAATAAAGGTTAATGGTATTGGGTATAAACATTGAAATGGTATCACGAACGTGAAAAGAGAATTAAGTCGCAAACTAGGTGGGGAACTTATATGTGAGAAATATAAATTGTCTAAAGGATAAAGTATTAAAATAGGCGTCATAGAATGTCGAAGACGAGGCTAACATAACTTGAAATAAGATGGATACATGCATTAGAAGAGTATCAAAAGAGAGTCTTCATGAAAAAAGTAGCGGGCACAAACTTATAAAAAAATGTAGGGGGCACAACTTAAAGAAACTTGGCGGTGGAATGAAGAATTACATAATATAGTAAAAACTAAAAAGAAGTTCTTTAAAACATGACAAACAACTCGAATTGAAGAAAATTTTGAGAAATATTAATGTGATAAGAAATAACATGACTTAACAGATGACATTGCGCTAAGAACTCAATGGAAAAATAAGATTCATGTAGCCGACTCCAAATAATTGAGAAAGAGAGTCGAGTTGATTTTTTATTGTTAATGGACAACTAAACGGCATTAAAGAGGAGTATACAATCTTGTGAATTTGAGGTTGAATTATTATGGGACCTTGTACAAGGGATCCTTTTGTGAAATATAGTCGCATAAACAACTTTGGGGGTAGTCTAGCAACATGGACCTTTGCCTCACAACCTGAAGGTAAAAAATTTGAATCCTCTTGGTGACACTTTTCCATAGTTTGTCCTTACGCATGCGGATTAGAGGGTCAACATACCTTGGGAATAAGTTTGGTGCTCTAAGAGGCCTAAATTCCCTTGAGTTAGCAATTATATATACTAACAGATACACGTGCCTATGACACTATTATAGTTTCTGTCATTGTAGCGGAGCCTAACCCACATGCATGCAACATGTCTACATCACATCCTTTTGATATTTAATATTTTTGAAACAATAAGATGTGTCGTTGTAAGCATCAAATCCTGTTGTTATTTTATAAATTTTAATGTGTATATAAATTTTAGGGCATACTCTTTAATTTTAAATTAAAGTGGGTAGTAGAGTGTGAAATGTGAAATCGAGGGAGTTTGAATTAAAATACGAGGGATTGTGGTATAATAAGACACTGAAGTATTAATGTGGTGTGACCCACTCCATACCCTGTTAATGAAGATATACTCTTCCTGTAATTTAGGTGGAGCAAGTACAGGGAAGTAAGGTTCTACTTTCTGGTGTGGATCTGGTTGATGGAACGGTAAGTTTCTCGTATTACTATCTGTCTGAAGTGAAAAAACAATTTGAGTACATTTTTTCTTTTCCTATTTGAGTGTAGAATTTTATTTAAATTCATAATGCTTCAAACATGGCATTGACTTTTAGCTTGCTGTTTTTATCCTGTCAATAGCCCGTCCTGGATATCAAGCCGTATCTACCATACTGTGACAGCGTCCAAGGAGCAACAGTGCCCAAGTGGGTAAAGGTACCATCTCCATTATTCATTAGCTACTTGTGTTCTACATATCTTAAATGCGAAGCACATGAGACATGGTTTCTGATGAGGACGTATCTACGGCAGATATATCTCTCACATATGTTCTGAACATTGCACGAAAATAATTGTTTGAAGGGTCAAATCCTAGTTCAGAAGTATGAAAGAGTTTGTGGATTTATTTGAAATTTGATCATGGCACAACAACATGGACAATATGATGTAAACAAGTGGGCTTAATTGCTCATTTTAGTGCTATAGGTATCCCTCCCTTTTATGTCCTTTTTAGTCTTTTATTATTAGGGATAATTGGTCCCCAAGTATTAAATGCTGTTTATACATCATTGAATACTCATTTGGAGAATTCATTGAATGAGAGTTTTATTCAATGGTTGACTGTGAATTTTAATTTGGTATATTTCTGCTACATTTTCTTTGCATCATATTTGTATCGGAGCGCGATTCGCTCTTTGGCGGTGGTCTGTTTTGTTTAATCATTTTTTTTTGCATTTAATCTCATGCCTCCGAAGGCTCAAAATTGACCAAAGTCAAAGACTCCATTCAAGAGCTAAAACATATGATGTCGAAGATGATGGAAGAGTTCGGGTGTCATATCTGCAAACTTGAAGAGGCGATACATGAGTCTGGTATGCCAGTACACCATCCCACCCCACCCCTTGATGGTGATGCTCAGCCGAAGCTAACCCAACAGCTTGAATCACGAAACAAACACATGGCAGTTTGGGATGTCGCCGCAGGGCAGACTGGCGTCGGCCCACCCTCGCCGTTGATCGGGACCACCGCGTTGGGCATCTCACTCCTTACATCAGCGACTATGGCTTCTGATGTGGGTGGACACAACCGATAGATACGTGGCGAAAGGGTGACGGGAACGAAGGGTTTCTAGGACTCGCAAATAGAAACTCTCTCCAAAATCAATTGGTGTCCAAAGAGTGGATGTAAAGTGGGGCTCGACTATGAAGATCCTTTATTGGGCGTTCAAATAGAGGAAAGAGGAAGTGGATTTCTAGCTCCAACAGGTCCATTGCGACCCAATCAAAGCTGCAATTGTGTGCCCCGTTACCCAACATTATGGGTCATCCCGAATGAGCAGCCTAGCTATGCTAAATCCCAAACCCCGAACTCAAATAGTATACCTTCCGCCCAAGACCGCCCCTTACCCAACCCAAAACCACTCCTTACCCAGTTACCCATTAGCCAAACCCACAACTATACCCCCATTGCTCACGACTTATCTAAACCCAACCAAACCTATTCCCCACACCACTTCACTTAGTTACACCCATAACCACCTAAACTTTTACCATTTAACAAACCCAACACCAAACCTTTTAAACTTCCAATCAACTTCTGAAAATTTCAAGTCAGTGCCTGAAATTATTTTAATTGAAGGGTTACCCCCTCAAAAATGATATCAACAACCCTAGGTGACCCAACGGACAAATTCAGCGCTTCTTAACTTGAATCAAAAGTGGGAAAGGCGATTTCGGGGGTGGGATACCTAAACGACATCCTTTCCATTGGCGGTGGATGATTCAAGTGGGTGCGATGAGGGGGAGTGTGTGGACCCATTTGAACCCAATTCAACTAAAGCAACGATCTCAAGGTGTTTGGTGCAAGATGATGCTCGGAGGTCCAATTGGGAGAGGTGGCGTCACGAAATGACTCGTCATGAGAGTTATACACATGACCCCCTTTATGTTATGCATAAGAATCGTGTATATTCCTTGTGCAAAAATGTTGGACATATGGTGAAAATTGTATCAACCTCTGGTTGAGAACAACACCCGACATACCTCCTTTAGTCCTGGGCAGCAGGCTCCTCCCCTTTCCACCGTCACCATATCACACATGTCGGTAGAGCAACCTAGTCGGTTCGATTGACCTCGTGATGATAATGAATTTGATGATCCTTTTGGTGGTGGCGGGAACTACACGTGTTATCTTTTGAGAATTCTAGATCGGAGCCTCCACACATGCCCACTTTCGATGGACACTTGGAGCATGACAAATTAATAAATTGACACGATGTTTTGGAGAGTTATTAAGCACAAAGGGGTATTGGGAATCACGTGTGTTTGTTTAGCAGCCACAAAATTACAAGGGTTTGTGCAAGTTAGTGGAATGTGCATGTCCATTGTCGAGAGCTTGAGGGACTTGATCCGATTCATACATTGTTTGAGAGATCTATTCATGCGAATTCAGAACATTAAGCATACCACAATGCCCATCACGACCTATATTGTACGGTTCTAAGTCGAAAGATGAGAGGGTTAGCCATTATATTAACGATCTTTAGACATAGATTTGTCATGACCTACTTATGAGGGAGGCCTCTCGAATGCATTCGTGAATTATAGTATCCATTTGGGTTCACTGTGAGAGACCACCATGGCCGGAATGATGACCCCCATTGAGCATGCTCCCGTATGAACCGAATACCTTTTGTAGACGGTAAGGAGCCTCCGCCATCGATCCCTGAAGATATGCTCTCATCTCCCGCATCATTCATCTTGATCCATGCTAGCCTTTCCAAGAGTGAAGCATCTCACATGCTATTGGAGAGCATCTCTGTCTTCGAGCTAAGACTCTTTTTTTCTTTTGGGTGGGTAGGTTGATGTAAATAACTGGGTTTAATTTTACATTTTAGTGCTATAGGAACTCCCTCCTCTTTTTATGTCCGTTTTAGTCTTTTATTATTAAGGATACTTGTCCCCAAGTATCCCGTGCCCCTTTATATATCATTGTAATCCTCATTTGGAGAAATTTATTGAATAAAATTGAGAGTCTTACTCATTGGTTGAGTGAGTTTTATATTGGTATTTTTTTGCTGGTTTTGCTTTGAATCACAATAAGTTTGAAATATTATTTGGAAGAGAGTATGTAGATTGTATTGTTTTACTTGGGTTATTTATTTTACTATTACTTGCGAAAACATATATTAAACGACCTTTTCCCTCGAGTAAAATCACAACAGATGGTTCGGGATTAGGGGTGACTGATCACAGTCCAGTCTGTCTTTGGGGTATTTTGAGGACGAGACTGTCGTGACAATTTGTGAACCGAGACCGAACCATGATAATTGTTTTCATTCTTGTAAGCGCAATTATTTTAGTTTAGGTTTTATATTTGTTTTATTTGCACTTTGGTATATTTGACGTATCCCGTTACAAAATGACACGTGCCGACACGATGAACCAAACTCCAACATCTCCAAGATTGAAGACTTCCCTACATCTCAAAAAGGTATAAAGCTTTTAGAATTTTAAAATTATTCATAATTTTATTTGGGATGTATTTTTTATGAAAAATCGAGGCTATATTTTTTAAAGTTTTAAAATAATTTTTTTTTAACCTCGTTCAAATGAGATCAGCATCTCGTTCGAACAATTTGGCTTTGTCATTTGATGCCTCGTTAGATCCAACATCGAATGAACTACTAACGAACCATAGTATTACAATTCGTTAGAAGCTCGTTAGATACTGGTTCAAACGAGATGGCTATCTCGTTCGAACGACTTGAATTTTCGTTCTAACGAGATGCCAATCTCGTTCGAACGACTTGGATTTTCCTTCGAACGAGTCGTCGCCTCGAAATTTGTGCAACGTCTATAAATACCTGTTTTGACTCCAAATTTCTTAAGATTTTTGCCAAAACGTTTCTTGCATATCTGTTGCAAAAGTTTTCAAGTTTTGTGTTACTAAAACACCTTTTGATTCACAACTTTACATCCACAAATAGTTTTGTGAATCTTTTTGAAATCCTAGAAGTTTCGTATCTTGTATACACACTTTGTGTAGAGAGATCTCTACGACAGAAGAAGGCTGAAGGCTGAATTGGTGGATACTGAGGGTGGACCGTCACCTGTGGACTGCTCTGAATCTGAGTGGTTTTCTTTAGAGGTTTTGAAAACACTGCGCGTTATACTTGTGGGTGTGTCAAGTAGTCTGTAAGTCGATAGTTTTGTAAAACTCTCTAAAGTGCTGATTAAAAGGTTTTGCGCTAAAAATGAATTTTTTCTCAATATTTGTGTTATTTGCATGCGTAATTAAATCATTATATTTAGAACACATATTTTCCTTCACTCCTAATTTAATCAAAGATTAAAATTGGATTTGTGTGATTGGGACTTAAATTGATGAAAAATACATAAATAGAATTTTTGATTGTAACCATCCTTGCTGGGTGTGTTAACTACGCGCTAACAAGTCTACTTCGGTTCGGCCTTTTTTGGGCCGGTTTCAGTTTTGATTCGGTGTTGGCAAACAGAGGTTCAAAATGTCAAATGTTGAATGAGAGGACGAGAGATTCAGATTCGAGATGCATCAAATATCAATTTGAAAGTTAATGACTAACTAACATCATATTTTATATATATATATATATATACTACAAACATTCAAATATGCAAATCAGTCTTTTAAAAAAAAATGTTCAAAGAAGAATCTTCAGATCTGGAAACTTCATTAACATCATAAATACACAGTTATTCAATAATTTCATTCAAGATTTTGGATTGGAATAAATCAAAATATTTCAGTAACATTATATATATCCACATTCAAAGAGTCATATAAATATATATATACCTAATTCGACTTGACAATTTACGTAATGTCAATGTTTGAAGCTTTGATTTTGTTGACCGATACAAATCACCCCCCAACCAGCTTGTGTAGATCAGATCATGGAAATGGAAGAAACGTTGGCGTTCTAAGAAAGGATGAAGAGGTGTGTGTGTGTGAGAGAGAGAGAGAGAGAGAGAGAGAGAGAGACGCACAAAATGAGTGTTCGAGGTATTGGAAGTAGGCGGACAACACACATGAAAGGTTATGGTTTTTTGGATTATATATCGTAGTTGGTCTGGTTTGTTGTAGGACTGATTTTTTTTACCAAACTCGCGGACCAGACCGGTTCAGGTTGGTCTTTGATCCTTTGTACCGAGGACCGATTTTTTTTACCAAACTCGCGGACCGGACTGGTTCAGTATAGTCTTTGATCTTATGGCTTTTCTGGTTTGGTTTCGGATTTTTTGGTGTTTTCAGGTTTCTGGGTTTTATGTGCAGCAGCCCTATTCAGAATATCTGGCTCTGTCTGTCAGCCAATACAAACTCCTTGAGGGACATTTGGAATCCAGTTGGGTCCAATCCATTAATCACCAGGACGAGAACTCATGTAGGACAGCTTTAGGAAACTTAGGGTTGTGATACATACAGTTGATTTTATGGTTGTTCAAGGTTATGGAAGGCTTGTAGATTTAGAGTTTGTAAAATAGAATGGTCGTAGGCTTTGGCGATGGAGAGGGTTGGAATTGGATTTACTTGTAAAGTGCGGAAGTATTTCGTTGCAGGAGTTTCTGAATAGCAAGTAATTCCAGGACTTTGAGGTTGAATTGAACGCCAAAGGGTAGGGGAAGGGATTAATCTGATGCGGGCTTGTTATGTTTAGAATAACGAATCGAATATTAGTTGGCAGTTGGTAGAGATGCCATATGATCTTATTATTGGGTGCAATGTTCATCAAACCCTTCAAAGGCTTGTAGCTTACATAAGTAAGGCTTTGTTGTGCACCAATGGCACCACACCCAATCGAAACAAGGAAATATATATGCAAGATTGATGGAAATATAAACAAGCACAAAATTAACAAGATGAACACAAGAAATTTAATGTGGTTTGGCAATATTACCTTTCCTACATCCACGAGAGAGAGAGAACAATTGCACTATTTGAGAAAACTGAGTTACAATGGAAGGATCTTATAAGTACCCATCTCAACCCAAACCCCATATACACCCCAATTTCCCTTGGAATCAAGTTTAGAACACTAAACCTCTCTCACTTTCTTTGCCTCCCTTTAATGGATAGCTCTCTCAATGTCAAATAAAACTTAATGAGAAACTTCTCATATGATTTCACTTATACCCCAAAGGTTACATGTGCCCCCCCCCAATACCCACTTAATCAACCCATTTTTGCACAAATCTGATACCCGTTTGTTGCAGTGAAGCAGGAGATGCCTTTGGGCAGAACAATGGATCGGGTAACTTTGGAGCCAAATTTCACAAATCACCACTTTGGCGAGAAAATACCACTACACCAAATTGAAACTCCCCGTTTGCGAAAAGCACAATCACCCCTTGGCCTTAATTATACTAGTTACACACCTTTAATCAAACAGGTTCTCAACGACCAATACATGTGTGCAACATCTCCGAGTCAAAATCATCAGTTGACCCTAGAGGGGGACCTCGAGCCATCCCCTCCTCTAGTACGATATTTCTTCCCACCTTTGTCTGTTGCTGGTAAACTTGCAACTAATGCCTCCATTCTATCCACAAACGAGACATGCCTCAAGCGCTCGATGACTTGTGCGCGCCGCTTCTCCATTACCCTCGAAGTCTGTTTCAGACGATACAAACCTCTCCTTTTCTTTTGCTAGGACCATACAACGATGCGTGACTCTAAAAAATTCACCCACTTCCGACACCCGGCAACCCTTGGAATCCAATTGGCTAATGGATATCAAGTTTCTTCGTAACTTTGGGGTGTAAGACACACCTCCAAAGTGCGTTCCACCCCATCGAACATTTTGATTTTCACCATTCCCAGCCCCCAACCGCACATTTCTTCCCGTTAGGCAAAGCCAAGAAACCTTTCTTCTTATTTTGAAACATCTCAAAATACTCTTTTGGAGCAAACATGATTTGTAGATCCCGAATCCAATATCCATTCATTTTGAGAAAGGGAGATACCTTTAGAAGTGTGAGAGATTTTTCAAAATCTTCACCCTTCGCAAATGTCACTGTCACACTATCGTTGCCACCTCCATCTTTTCTCACTTTATATGACCCCACTCCTTGCACTTGTAATATTGTTGGTCTTTTCCACCACCCCTTGATCTAGACCTACTACTACCTACACTAGATCCCCGGTTTGTATTCCTTCCCCGATTCTCACCATGAGCATACAAACTCGATCCCGAACTCTCATCCCCCGAAGACTTCCTTTTCTTATAGGACAATAGAGTTGACTCCATCTCATCCATCTTAATTGTATCTTTACCATATAAAATGATGGTGATAATGTTCTCATATGAAATCCGAAAGAGAGGTAAGAAGCAATAAGGCCTGATCTTCTTCCTCTATTTTCACATTGACCTTATTTAATTGATCCACAATCCCATGAAATACACTCATGTGATCCATGTGGTTCCCGCCCTCCTCCATCTTCAAGCGGTAAAGCTCCCGTTTGAGATTGAGTTTGGTTGTGAGACTTTTCGCTAAATAAAGCTTCTCTAGTTTCTACCACAACTTTGGAGCCATGTCCACATCATTGACATTATTGATAAATATTATCACCGATAGAGAGTCGGATAGTACTCGAACACTTTTGACTCTATATCTTCTTAATCATCATCCGCCATCTTCTCCAACTTCCCACTCCTACCTTTCAACGCTCTCGCTAATCCTTGTTGAACGAGGAGATCCTTCACTCTACTTTGCCATAAAGTGAAGCTACCACTTTCATCAAAACAATCCACCTTCTAATTTCCGGACATGGTTGAATGAAACAACAAACCAAAACTTCTAAACACGATTAGTTTAACTCTAAAGCCTCACTTAGGATTTTTGTCAAACACCTTGTGTGTACCAAAGCTCTGATACCAATTGTTATGCAACAATGGCATTACACCTAATCTAAATAAGGAAATATACATGCAAGATTGATGGAAATATAAACAAGTACAAAAATCAACAAGATGAGCAAAAGAGATTTAATGTGGTTCGGCAATATTACCTTGCCTACATTCACAAGAGAGAACAATTCCACTATTTGAGAGAAATGGGTTATAATGGAAGGATCTTACAAGAGCTATGCACACTCTCAACCCAAACCCCAAATACACCCCAATCTCACATTGGAATCAAGTTTAGAACACTAAACCTCTCACACTTTCTTTGCCTCTCTTTGATGGATAGCTCTCTCAATGTTAAATAAAACCTAATGAGAAACCCCTCATATTATTCTATTTATACGCCAAAGATTATATGTGAAAAAAACCCCAAAATACCCCACTTAAACAACCCGTTTTTGCACAAATCTAATGCCCGTTTGCTACAGCGGAGCGAAGCAATGGCTTCGTTGGATACGCCTTTTGGCAGAACAATGGATTAGGTAACTTTTGAGCCAAATTTCACAGGCTTCACTGTCCAGGGAATTTGGATAACCTTCGCAATTAGCACTTCATGGGTTTAATCATTTGCTGCTAACTCAGCTTCCCCACCATCCATAATAAGAACACGGTGGTCTTTCGTCTTGGAGTACTTTGTTGTCTGGTGTTCGCACCACAATTAAAGCATTTAATTGTTGTTGCACAATCCCAGGAGACTGATTGGACCCAGTGTAGGAGTGTGGCTGAACGACATTGGCTAAACCCCAAAGACCTAAACTATGCTTCAAGATTGAGGGCATATTGAACTTCTTCCCTTATATTGTACATATCTAATATACACAAAGCAGTTTTATCTGGATTGACTTATGCATTGCTCCTCTCATAGAGTGACCCTAGTACAAGCGAGGTGAAACTGTTCTGTGTGCTCTTCGACCGGCATCGAATTTTTCTTGAAGCCTTGCACCCTAGCAAAAAGGTCACATTCATAATTATTTGGGATATTGGAGAGTTCAGTTGCTTCTTCATCTTACCCCAAGACTGATTGGCTTCTTACGCTCTTGTTCTTGTCGTTTAACCAAGTCATTCCATCAGGTGTTCACGTAACCTTGCAATTTAGTTGCTACAAGACGGATACATTTGACACCGTAAATATCTTTGTATTAAAATATTTTCTTTACAGAGTCCTTCCAATCCATGATTTAGTCCCGTGTCCATGCATCCATCAAAGGCACATCCACATGGATGTCTCCATGCATGATCTTCTCTAACAATTGTGAAACACCAGATAAATTGTCCTGTTCTTGTCAGCACATTGCCCCGGAGGGAACGAATTTTCCACCATTCCCCACTCACAAGGTCAACGTGGTTTCGGTACCTCAAGATAGTTGTCAGGTCAATGTGGTAATAAAGGAGGTTCTGGGTGTTGTCTTGGTAGATTTGCATGGGGGTAATCTTAGATCCCCCAATTGAAGCAAAAATAAAATAAAACGAACGCAATTCTTAGCTCGAACAAAAGCGGAATTTTTCGTGTACCTTTTATTGTGCGGGATATGTTCGTACTGTCATTCCGTTTGCGTAAACTTAACGAGGTTCTCTTGCACTGAGAGTCTCGCGTGATTGGAGCTTCACGTTATGCTATCATTAAGAGGTTCGCCTCAGCTTCTAATTAGATGCCTAAAGAATCACTGAAAATTAGAGATGGGGTTTCGGCTCGGCATCTGTCGTGGCATTCATCTTCCTCTGCCCCTGCTTTCATTATGTGGGTCCTTTGGTGACGATTCAGTGGAAGGCTTATCAGATGGGGGGTGGTTTATCTTGTGTGGTGGCAAAACGTCAATAAGAATGACGTTGGATGAAGGGGACACCTTCAATGAGCTAGACATACAGTCATCTTAGAAACAAGGCTTCAGACCCTCGTAGACAAGGGTCGTCATTGGACGAGATGGGGGTTTGGGATGAGTCTAGTTGTCGTGATGTGGCTTTGTTTCTTGTTTCTTCTTGTGGGTGGCCTTCTCTTCCTGAGACAACTTGAGAGTATCAGCATCAAATGAGAGGTACACGTGGCTTGCTGGTTCAATGGCAACAGGGGCGATGAAGAGCAGTCCACCCAGTCAGGGTGATGACGCATGTTTCATTGAGGACGTCGCTTATATGTCTACAATGTTTAATCCTAGATGAACTCTTTAGAGTTTAATAAATGCGAGTCCCATTTACACAAGCGATTACAAACCCTTCATCATAAAATTTGTTAAAAATTTTCATGATATCATCCTTTGCCACATCCCAACACTCCTTAATAATATCCATTTTAAAACCACCCAAACCTGGCACTTTATCCCTAGAGCACTCTAGAATTTGCCTCCTAACCTCCTCTACCTCAAATGTTCTCTCCATCTCTGTATCAAAACTTGCACCCTCCTCTTTTTAAACTGGTTATGTAAATTGCATTAATGTGGCACCAAATCATTTATTATGGAAGATTGGGGATTGGGACCTTATTGTTGAGTTATGAAGTAATCAAACCCTAAATTAAGTCATTCATTCTCCCATCTCCAAATAAGCCCTGACAACACTCCCCTCAAGTTGGTGCAAAGATATCTATCATGCCCAACTTGACTAAACATATACTGCGGAGTAGTCTTGTTCACATCCTTAGTCAACACATCAGCTACTTGTTCACCCGTGCTGACAAATGGAGTACAAATCACTCCAAGACAAAGCATTTCCTTAATGAGATGTCGATCAACTTCCATGTGCTTTGTTTATTTGAGCTGGATTGTGAGCAATACTAATGGCAACTTTATTGTCACAATACAAATTCATTGGCTCATGAATGAGGTGACCCAACTCAGATAATATAGTGCGTAGCCACAATAACTCATAAATTCCATGTGCCATGGTTCTAAATTCTTCCTCTGCACTAGATCTCGCTACTACAGGTTGTTTCTTGTTGCGCCAAGAAACAAGATTACCCCCAATAAATGTACAATAGCTTGAAGTGGATCTTCGGTTTGTCACGGACCCTGCCCAATTTGCATCTCTACCAAACAATATCCCTTTACGAGGAGAACCCTTATGGTAAGAGTCGTACGTGGAGCATAAATAAACTGACTAATCACGCTTACAGCATAAGCAATATCTGGACGCGTAAGAGAAAGGTATATTATTATCCCAACCAAACGCTAGAATCTCCCCACATCATCTAACAACTCACTATCCATATAATCGAAACTATGATTTTGCTCAATAGGAGTATCAACAGGTTTAGCTCCGAGTTTTTCCGTTCTAATCAACATATCTAACACATACTTCCGTTGTGAAATGAACACTCCTTCCTTGGATATACACACTTTGATGCTAAGAAAGTATCTGAATAATCCAAGGTTTTTAACCTCGAACTTTGTCCCCAAAAAAGACTTTATCTGCTGTATCTCTTCCGGATCATCTCTAGGAATAACAATGTCATCAACATACACAATGAGGGCAGTGGTGCGATCTTGGTACCTCTCAATGAAGAGACTATGGTCTGCTCGACTCTGTATGTACCCCACCCTTTTTACAGTAGTGCTAAATCTCTCAAACCACGCACGTGGCGATTGTTTTAACCCATACAAGGCGTTCTTCAGTTTGCACACCAAATCCTGATTATCACCAAGCTTAATCCTAGAGGCATCATCATGTACACTTCCTCCAAATAACCATGAAGGCATTCTTTACATCCAATTGGTGTAAAGGCCAAGACAAATTTGCTGTCAATGATATAAGAACTCGTATGGAATTCATCTTGGCAACGGGAGCAAAGGTCTCATGATAATCAATCCCAGATGTCTGAGTGAAGCGCTTTGTAACTAATCGGGCTTTATATCTTTCAATATTTCCATCAGCTTGGTATTTTATTGTTTAAACCCATTTGCGGCCTACTGGTTTCTTATGTTTAGGTAATGGAACAACATCCCATGTCCTATTCTTCTCAAGGGCCTTTATTTCCTCAATTATAGCTTTTTTCCATTGAGTTTGCTTTAAAGCATTTGAAAGGTTAGAAGGAATAGAAATAAACGATATAAATGAAGTGAAAGCACGATATGTTGGAGATAAGGCATTATAGGATACAAATTGAGATATAGGATATTTTGTACAATCACGAACACCCTTACGCAGGGCAATCTGAATATGAATATCAACTAAGGGATTACCTGAATCATGAGAGACTTCTTGATTCTAGAGTGAGACAATGGTTTGTTTTGCTTTTTTTTTTTTTTTTTTTTGTATATACAAGAATATTCCGTTGTTTCTGTTGCAATTCATTAGTATTAATAGTAGCAGACTTAGGCATGGACTCCCCCTGAGTAAAAACCGGCAATGGAAGAGAACATTCAAGTCTAGAAAAGGACGGGGATGGATTCTCTATATACTAAATGGAGTCTCCCCCTGTAGAAAATCCCGAGCAGCGAAAAAAAGGGGAGATGTCTCAAAGAATGTCACATTCATTGATACAAAGCTATGTCAAGTGATAGAATTATCACAACAATACCCTTTTTGAGTCATTGAGCAACCTAAGAATACACACTGAATTGCTTTAGTGTCCATTTTATCCTTCCGGTGATGAATATGAACATACAAGACACAACCAATTACTTTGGGAGGACCGATAAATAATGGAGAATTATTATGCAACATTGATATGGGAGTTTTATATCCTAAAATCTTAGAGGGCATGCGATTGATAAGATAGGGAGCGGTTAGGGTGGCATCTGCCCAATAAGGTTTAGGTACTCTCATACCTATGAGAAGAGAACGACTCACTTCTGTAATATGCCGATGTTTTCTTTCAGCTACACCATTTTGTTGTGGCGTATCAACACATGAGGTTTGATGAACAATCCTATTATCAGTGAAAAATGAGGCAAGACCACTATACATAAACTCCCCTCGATTATTAGATCGAAGAATTTTTAGAGAGCAATCAAATTGAGTACACACCATTTTTGTGAAAGGTCTTGAAAATAGAGTGCACTTCACTTTTATTTTTCAGAAGATAAAGCTAAGTATAACGGCTAAAATCATCAATAAGTACCATATAATATCGGAAACCAAGTAAGGAAGTTGTAGATTCAGGACCCAAACATCAGAATGAACAAGTTATAAAGGAGCAGTAGTTACATTAAAACTAATAGGATAAGAAACACGATATTACTTTGCAAGTACATAAGGTTCACAATTTAATTTAGAAGGTTTAACAGAAGAAAACTCTGGTAGGACACGATTCAAAATAGTAAGAGGAATATGACCTAGTTTATTATGCCATGGCATTAACAAATCTTTATTCACACTACTAGCCATAATACTACGTTGATTTGCAACATGAAAAGAAAGGGGCTTGGCATTTTGCAAGTATAAGCCATTGTCTTCACGTCCACTCCCAATAGTCTTTCTCGTGTCCAAATCCTGAAAAAACAATGAGAGGGAAAGAATGTCACACTATAATTCAAGTTTTTTTGTAATATGATTGGCAGAGAGAAGATTATTGGTTAGTTTTCGAACATGAAGGACGGAGAGTAGGTTAATGTTAGAGAAGGCTGAAAGAGTGCCTTGTCCCACAATAGAGGAAAGCGTCCCATCAGCCACTCTAATCTTATCCCTACTCGAACATACATTATAAGAAGAAAAATCAGAGGCCATACCAGTCATATGATTAGTGGCTCCTGAATCAATGATTCAAGAGAGCGCACCAGAATTTGTGGAAACATGGTGTGCCGAATGAAAGGTACCTGTGTGAGCAAAGTTGGAGGTAGATGGAGTATCAGAAGGGCGGTGTGGATCAAGTTGAGATATCCTATCCCGGAGACGAGACATTTCGTGGCGAAGGACATCGACATCTTGCACGGACAGATTGTTAGGAGGCTCATTGGTAGCACTGTGAGTAGGCCTGTAAATTGAGCGCCCGAGGCCCGAAGCCCGCCCGTTCGGCCCGCTATTTTTGGGCCGAGCTTTATTTGAGTTTGAGCCGAGCCGAGCCTGAGCCAAAATTTCAAGCCCGAATGAATTTCGGGCCGAGCTTGAGCCGAACCTTGGCAAGCCCGAATTGGGCCCGAAGCCCGAACTGTGCCCGAAGCCCGAACTTCATATTTCCAAATAAATAAATAAATAATTTATATAATTGCTCAAGTCACAATAGGCCTTTGTTAGTGATCAAATTTTGCTAAATGTATGAAATTTAATAGGCATTTGTAGGTTTTCACTCTTATTTCCCTTGTTTTAATTTAATACATTTCATAATTATATATTTTATTTCATGAAATATCAATTAGATTTTAATGTGTAATTTTTTTCATGATGGAAATACAAGAAAAAAAAATTAATTCGAACTTTTTTAGCAAAAAAATTGAAATCGGCCCGAAGCCCGTAATATATATGAGTCGAGTTCGGGCCTAGGTGGGAAAAAATAATTCGGGCCGAGCTCGGGCTTGAGCATGGATAAGTGAGTTCGGGCCGAGCCTGAGCAACCCCAAGCCCGGCTCACCCAGCCCGATTTACAGCCCTAACTATGAGCAATATGTGGCTCCTTAAGTGGAGATGGTGCAAAAGGTTCCCCCTTAAATGAAGGAGGTCGTTGTCTAGCATTAGCTCGTGGCGTTCCGTGAAGATTCCAACAAGTTTTCAAGGTGTGACCGGTCCGACCACAGTGGTCACATTTCAAGTGACTTTTGTAATCTTGCTTACCCCCTTTATAAGGGGTTCCTGTTTCACTGTTGACTAACAAGAGCAGCTCTTTCACACACTAGCACTTCCATCTCAGACTTTAAACATAGCCTTCCTCCTGATTTTTTCAGCCTGAATATATGAAAAGACCTCTATAACAGAGGAGGGAACTGGAAATTTACCCAACACTTGGACCTGAGGATGGTCAAACTATGGGTGCAGACTACCCAAAAACTGATAAATACGATTTCTTTCCATCATAGACTGAGAGACTTTAATATCAACTTCACAAACAGGGACATAGTCTTGATAAATGATCGTACTCTTCCCACTTTCCACGGAGATTATGATAGTATGTAGCGAGGGAAAGGTTGCCCTACTTGAAATTTCCAATCTCTTATTGAAGCTCATACAACTTTGCAAAATTACCCAGGGAAGTGTAAGTCTCTTTGAAAGCATTCCACAACTCCTTGATTGTCTTAACAAATAAAAAATCTTGTTAATCTGTGGTTGCATGGACTGTAATAACCATGTCATAACTAGTGCATTTTCAGCTGCCCAGTCATTGTATTTAGGATCGTCCAGGGAGGGTACTTAACAGTCCCATAAATATGGGAAATTATTTGATTAGGTATCGGCACCCACCAATCCGATTCCGAGTTACGTGTCGAGTTTTCGATTATTGGTGTGAATCGACCCTAAATTAGTAATTTCTCGCTGTAGAGTCGGCAATATCATGATAGGATCGACCCATATCAGTGTTATATCGACCGAGATGGTATACGTTACTAAACAACGATCTCTCTATCTCAACTTCTAACTCACTCAGTTTTGCATTACGGTCAGAGCAATCGCTTTCAATTCGGTACAGGTTATATAATGTTTCGTCATTGCAAATCGGATTTTTTTGTTGAATCTCTCATTTCTTTTCTTGTAGTGTTACTAAAGGGATTATCACCTATTTAACATTCTTTTTGTATTTACTTCATTTGTATTAAAATGTATCATTATTCATCTATCCATAAAGTGTATATTTATTTACATTATATATATCCTTAATTAGTAATAGGTATTATTATAACATTCACGAAGAATATATTACTAAATATATATTGATTTGGACAATGTTATGCATACTAAATGATGATTCTGTATAACAATTACACAATGTTATGCATGCTAAATGATGATTTTGTACTTATCTAATCGAACCATATTATTATTCTTATTTTTCTAAACTTTTCTGTATTTTTTTTCAAATTATAACATTCACGGAGATTATGTATCGCCCGATACTGATACTAATACCGATACCAAGTCAAAAATTGAGCGTCCCAGTCATAAACCGATGCCACGACTTTGAATCACGGTCCAACCTAACCGCGGTGATACACATGCCCGGATGATGGTCATTACTACTTCCCATCTTTAGATTCACACCAACAGAAGAGATACCTCCTCCAGAATTTACTTCAGACATTTTTCAAACAGTATCTAGGCAACACAAATCTCAAAAGCAAAACAACTCAAGAACACAAGCACAAAAATTGCGATGAATAGTAGCACACTTGGATCATAACACAAAGTATACCTGAGTAATGAACAGTACAAAACGATGCTGGACAGGTCGAAAAACGCAATTCTGAGCAAAAAACAGGTCATAAAAAAAATTTGGGGGCGCTATCCCGAACCCCCGCCCTTGCAACAACCCCAGCCAACTCTCCGCGGAATTGGATCCACAAAAGCTGTGGATGGAATTAACACTTCTCATCTTCAACTAACCCTTTATACACCAGGGTTCCTTCAAAGCCCTAGGATTCCACCTCCATAAACTTAGGGCTTTATATACAATGCTTTGATACCATGCTGAGTTACGTAATAATCAAACCCTAGATTATGTTTATAAGAGATTAAGGTATAAAAAGAGGAAGAAGAGAGGAGAGAAATCTGATATGGGAAGAGGAGAAAGAATGAAATGAATTAAGTCATCCATTCTTCCATCTCATTCTATTTATAACATAAGGTTTCACTAATTACACATAGGTACCCTACAGAATAAAAGTAACATAAATAAGCTTCCAACTAAGCCCCTGACAATACTTGGTTAGAGTTTAGCCATAAACTTGGTATGTAGGTGTAATAATAAAGAAGAAAAATGAAAACAAGGAACTGGTATTCATCAATTGATCCTAATATCAGTTCTCAGAGAAATGAAATGACCTTGAAGAGCTGATTCTATTAGGTGTTTCACGAATTTGAATCCTTTTAAATTGAAGAGAACTTGAACCTATGGTGTTTTCATATTTGAGTTGTTTATTTTGTTATACATTTATTATATGTGGAACTTCACCCTATAAGGAGATTTGGTCATCACCAACTTTTAAGGTTAATTGTGTAGTGAGGCTATTTATGTAATTAATTCTTGTGGGTATGTGTAATGTAGCTACATGATGTAACTGTACTTGAATATAATATCTATGAGGATATCTTGAAGGATAGGTATCTAGCTCTCCCATTATTGTCCGCCTCCATTACTGTTCTCGACAGATAACATCATCCTTGTTTTTTCTTTACTTTTTTAGGCTGTGGGGGTGGGGGCGGGGCTAGACAAAAGGGTAAGTAGGCCTATTTCATCCTACTGGTCCAATCATAAATGTAGAGTCCCGCCGTGTGGGACATGTGGAACCTCACTTTTTTTGCACTGTATAAGAAATCCTTTTTGTGATGATAGTCTTAAAAGTTGATAACAAGCCTCATCAGAGAAGGTTGGCAATGGAATCTGTAAATCATATTTATAGCGTCAGAAATCTTAGGATAAGGGTGTGCTTAATTGGAATTACATTTTGTATGTTCATTTTTTGTTTTCACTCATTTTTTACGTTTGTGATGCGTGATTGCAAATATGTTCTATGAAACAAGTCATAAATGTGACGTGCTTAAAGAATTGGATTCATAGAAAACTGGAAAAGTAAGAATTATTCATCAATCCACTTATCACTTTACCCAACTTCTCACAAAAATGTGTTCAATCTAGATCCAATTTTGTAACTAAGCACCCTAAGTTCATGATCTTGATTCGTAGACACCATATGCTTTTTCTATGTATCGAGAAAATATTATACTGTCATCCCCTTGTAGGTATTTAAAAGAAACGGGGAAATTCAAATGGGCATTTTGTAATTGAACTTATTTTTGCAGCTTTGGAATTTAGATTATTGGATCACTTAAAATGATGATAATAATGTTTGGACAGGTGGACAATCCACTAGCTGTAGCTTCTATTAACTTCTCCCAGGGCTTTTCCCCTACTCTAGCTGATTGTTGGGCAACAGTGGTAAGATTAATTTAATGATGAATCTCCTTCCCACATTCTATAAAAACTGTCCTGCATATTATGCAGGTTTTGCAAAAAAATCCCAGAACTATTTTTGAGGTTAAAGAACCCCCCTAAATTACGAATTTAGTTGCAAAGACTCCCTAAGCGTCACTAAAAATGTTGGCACTTTCTCCTGTTGGCGTTGTGTTGACTGTTTCAGGGAAAGAAGTCACTGTATGCATCGCTTGATGAGTTTCAAATCTTGATAAGGCAGGTGCTTTCATGGGATATACGATCATTATCACAAAAAAGCCAACCTCATAAGTCTGTAGTTATGCCAGAAGATGGCGAAGCAGTAAACCACTCGTCAAATTTTGACGGTTACGTTAACGAAGAAGCTTCTGACAGTGGCTCTGAATGGGTTTCTCTTCATTCTGGTGATATCATTTATCATCTAATTCTTGAAGGCCTCGATGTCTCATACAGGATTGACTGTGAAGGCAATGTTCTTGTTGAGAAAGTTTCAGTGAAATGATAAGAAGAGTATATGGTACTTTAATTCAAGACTCTTTATATCCTTGCAAAAATTACAGATAAGTCCTATTATTTCCATGAAAAGAAAATTCATCTAAATTATAAGACTATTGTTGTACATTATTAGGAAAATAGGACTAAGTTGTCTTTTCATGGAAAAAAATAGGACTTGTCTGTATTTTTCTGATATCCTCTTCTTTTAGGCTTCCGTTTGGTTTGAGGTAAAATATTTTCCACCTAGATGAAAAGTACAATAGTATAATGTATTTTCACCTATTCAGAGTTAATTTTGTTTACCAAATTGCCCAAAATCATAGAATTACAGCATGTCCACTTAAAAACGAACTTACAGAAACTTAATTTTAACTCCAAAAAAGTGAAAATAATTTTCACTATATTTATATTATCAATGTATAAAATATTTTACCTCTACCCAAACAGGCCTAATGCTTAAGTTTGTATTTAGAAGCACAGCAGCCTATTAGGAAGGAAGAAGCTGAAAGTTCCAATGATAACTGACTCTGGAAGAAGTAAGGGGGTTTTGGAGTAATTAAAATGGCAGCATTCAAATATCTCACATTGTCAGTTCGCTAAAAAAGATTACTATGGTACGAATTTGTTTGAGTTAGTTTATTTGATTTTGCTAGAGAGTGCTTGGTTGCTCACCATAGTTTGGAGTTATGTGGTGTTTGAAAATATTGTAATTGTATGACACTGAGCCCCTTTAGGTTTGAAAACTCTCTCCAACCATTGGAAAATATTGTAATGGTACGACACTGACACTCGAAGCCCCCTTTAGGTTTGAAAAACTCTCTCTAACCAATATGCTATGTTTTTAAATATTACACAACATGATAACACGACAAGAAATTTTAAGTTAATGGGTTTAGTCTTATTGAATTTGGGTCATTTTTGGGTCAATGCGATAGACCCGTGGAGATAATGGTTTGAATTTGATAATTTTGATACACCTGGTTAGACTCGTTTGTACCCATTAAAATCCGTTAACACAACCTTACCTCTTTGGCAATAAATTATGTTTAATACTTTTTGTGATATTTGGAAATTCCGGTAAGAAACATTTTGTTGTTCGGATCCTATTACTTTTAATATTTGGAATTTAGGATGTAGGAATTAGTTATATTATGTTTTGATGGAGAAATTTAATTAGTATTAATGGTTTGGGTCATGTGACCCGTTAGCACAAACGGTTCGGGTTTAGGTTTGGGTTTGTTATTTGAAATTGATTTGTTAATGAGTCGTGCATGGGTTGGGGGTTTTGACACGAACCCGATGTTACACGATACGAGCACGCCCGTTGTCAGGCCTACCTGGGATGGTCCTCAAATCAGCACTTAATTCTTTTGGATATTAAGTGCTATCATTTCAAGGCTGTTACAGAAGTTTAGAGAAAATTGAAAAAAGAAATAAAAAGAATTGGGAAGTTTAAATTACTTTTAGTTTTGACCCCTTTCCCCCTCATAAACTTTGACCTTTTAATCTTGAAAATTAAATTACTATATTTTGGTATAATAAAAAGGATCAAATTTCAATTTTGTAGTAGTTTGGAGATAAAACTTATTTTTTGAATGACCAATTAAATTGTCAATAACTTTTATGAGTTGTATCAATAACTTTTGAAGCAGTTCTTTTAAAAGAATTTTTCCCCCATAAATACTCCATTGTTTAATTGAGTTTAAGGGTCTAATAGGACACTAACACCATATAAGTTGAAATAAACTGATGTGGGGGAATTAAATTTGGTGAATTGACTAACAATCTTTTGAACATTTTTTTAATAAATGTTTAGACCAGAATTTTTATTTGTTTCAAAAAAATCTCTCACCGCATAAACACACTAAAAAAAAGGATACAAGTCCATTTACCCACTCCTGCCCCACCTACCAACCAGCCCCACTGTCATAGCTTCGACAACCCCCGATGGGTGTCGTAGTAGCTCTAGCGAGGGTAGTGTGGAGTTGTTGACGCGGACCTTTGAAATAAGAAAGTATTGGATAAATGGGTGTTTGATGGACGAAATGAATTAAACTAAAAATATGTGTTTTTTTTTACAAAATATATATTTATGTTAGGGACTATACATTAATTGATCTGATTAAATTACTTGAAATATTACATGATAAGAAATAAATAAAATAGACAACATCTCAACTTAAAAATAGAAAAATTATATAAAAAGGTTTGAATAAAATAAAGTAGTTTTGAAAAAAAAATGCTAAAGATAAACAACTTGGTGGAAGAAAAAAGAATTTTTTTGACACAATATATTATAGCGACTTTCGTATGAGAAATAATATAATTTTCATAGTGTAACAAATCCTTAAAAATAGGAAAACACGGTGACAAATTGTTTGACTTTAAAAAAAAATAACAATAAGGACAAGCTAAAAAGGGTCTTTTCAATAAGTTTATGTGTGTTATAATTATTAATGTGGATATATGGATATAGATATAATTACACTTCTTACATTTATTAATGTAATTTGAGTTACAATTACAGTTATATATACATCAATAAGTATAATTATATTTATATTAATAAGTGTAACTGTATCATTTTGACTTATTAAGTAATTAAAAAATTACGTGTTTAAAATACTAACAAGATTTTTACTTATACTAATCATATATGAATATATACTTTTAAAAAATTCATTAGCTAATATCTCTTCAAAATAAGGAATGATTATTTATTACTTCGTATAAATTTTCTCCCATCTATATCAGTACTTCTGAAATAATGTGATTGTGGTGTGGGAAGATTTGTGTAGAAATAGCGTAGTCCTAAAAATATATATGAAATACCAAGTGATTAAAAAACTTGGTCAAAATGTCTTGTTTTTCTTTTACCACGTGGCGTTAGATGAACTGATTAGAATTTAGTGGTGATGATGAAACATGCAAGCAAGGTAAAGGTAGCTTTGAATTGAATATTGTAGGTTGACGTCATAATGTTAGTGCCAGGGTACGGACGCAATCCACCAAGCTGCACGTGGGCTTTAGATTCTACTTTGGAACCGGCCCCACGAGCATATTAAATGCAATCTTCTCATGTCCACACTTACCCTTACTTCATCACTCAAACTACGGAAGACACCCTCCTACTCTAGCATTCGCATCACCCTTAATACGAGACTTATTGATCATTTATTACTAAAAAGTTTGCACTCCTAAAATTGAAAGTTCAATTCCTTCTAACGATATAAATTTAGAGTCACGGAATGCAGATAGTAACTTTGTGTATCTTAGCTTCCACTCCTCGGAAGAATCAAAATATATGAACATGTTATAGAATTACAATTTTATAAGCTTATAGAATTGTAATGTTACAATTTTTTGATTCACTAGAATATTCATAACTTCAATGGGAGATGTTAAATTCATTAGTGTGTCTTATAGGTTGACCAACCTAATCCAGGTAAGTGGAGGATCTCTCGAATATGATCAAGGGGTGAGAGTGATTTTTGATAATGAAGAACAAAAGAGTGGAATCAGTTGATTTGAAATGTTATGTTGGTGTAAAATAATCCAAAAATGTGAGGTAATAATCATTAAAAAATATAGAGATTTTATCCTCGAGTGTTGAAGATATGATAAACATTGGGTAAGTCAGAGCGGAGGAAAGTGGATGGATTTACTTGACCAGGTTCTACGATATGAGCTGAGGGATCATTGATGAATTTTGTGTGACACCTCGTAAAATTCATAAATAGATTGATCAAGACAACTCTTAGACTTAAATCTCACGGGTGGTCATATTCAACACATTTTTGGATGTACCAAACACAATACTCTTTTGAACTAACGTACAAGTTCTCGAACCATCATATATGATCCCGTAGTTTGAGATTAACTACTAGGATTGAATCTCAACCGTTCCGATAGGATATCAACTCCCTATCTAGGTTGTGAACCTTCCAATAGTGCTAAAACTTTAATTTCGATCTCATGTGATCAAGCCGAACCCAACTTACAGGAATTTTTATCGAGATTTATTGACTGACATACATATGAAATAGTTACTTGGTACCGAAGAGATTACTTGGTCTTGTCCTCTTAGCTCTTCCATGGTAATCTTCTTCTTGGGCTTGTAGTTAATCATATAATCTTCCTCTAACTACCTAGTATTTCTGCTAATAAATGCGCTTCAGTCCATGGGATCATAGAATTGACCACCCTTGGTTCCTTTAGGGTAGCCCATAAAGAGACATACATATATCCTTGATTTTAACTTCCCTGACTCCTTTTGCAGCATATGTGTTGGGCTTGATTAAGCATAAATTCTTCACATTTATCCCCTTAATTTCGGTATTTTTATGATCCCGTGCGGTGTAAATAGCTTGGATTTGTCTCATTTTATGCTACTAACTCTTTTTGACAAGTATTTCGTATTTTGTGTATCTCTTATATGTTTTACAGGTATTTCATACAAGTTAGTGCCGAAGAGAACTCAAAACAGTGAAAGAAAACCAAGAAACGGGGAGTTAAAAGGCATTTTTGTAATTTTACAGCCTTATTCCGGAGGTGGGGCCAACTGGAAAGTTGAAGAGATTTCAATTACAAGAACACTGGAAAAAACGGCACCTCAATCGGAGTTCCGGTGTGAAAGTTATGAGTAGTCAAAAATAGAAGAAAAAATCAAAGAAAATCGGACCGATCCGAAATACAAAATTTCAGAGAACCCCGGACCGAAGACGGATCGAAGTTGATGAAAATTAAACGAACCGATCAGGATATTTAGTCACGCTCAGAATCCGTTACAAAATGTGTCAAGATCCGTTACAAAATTAGTAACGCTTTCTAAGCGTGACAAATTGCCAGATACGAGATTTTTATTTTGTGCTTATCTTATAGCCAAAAGAGTTTTATATTTTGGGGACTCTTCTAAATGACCTCTAGCCTATATATTTAGTCATTAGGACTCTTTTTATTAAGATTTTCAATGATGTAAAAGCTCCATAACAAGTAGGAACATCTATGAGAAGAATTTACATACTTTACACCATTAATTCAAGAGCTTTTTCAGTTTTTCTTCAATCTTTGATTTCTTCTTGCATGTTCTTGTTCTGTAATCTTGGTAACTTTTATTTCCAGCACTTTTATTATTATTTCTCATGTTAGGCTAAGTTTTCAAGGGTTGGGATGCATGAACCCAACCTGATGTAGTAGTTGCATGTGTATAAAATTAGTCCTCTAAATTTAATAATTTATTACGACTGTATTGCGTAGAAATGCGACAATTGTAGATCTTTAGATCTCGTTTGCTTCAGGGTAACCGGGGTGCTTCAGAATGCAATTCGAGTGCCACTATCGCAATACCGATTTACTCGTCCTCTGATTAAGTATGGTGCGGGCTTGAACCTCATATACGTAATGCTTGGGAGTACAAAATTCTTGGTCTAATTAATCACTTAAATTTACGATTAGTTTTATACCATCAATACTCTAGGGTTGGGGGATTGTGTCCCTACCTTAATTTTCTGATTAGTTTTAGTTAACTTCTTTATTTTTCACTTTTTCCTTTCTCACTCAATCATCATCTTTTACACTTTATTTTTTGAAGTAATAAATCAATTAAAATCTATCAAACATTCCCTGTGGATTCGATACCCAGACTCTCCACTATACTTCGCAAGAGTGTAGTTAAAGTTTAGGATTTTTTTGTATTGTGGTCGAAAGCCGATAGCAACGACTATCGTATTTACACGGATGCTCTGTTTCCAACACGATCAAAATGGCATCGTTGCCGGAGAGTGTTTTGTTATAGATTATAATTGATTTACTATTTCATAAGATATTTTTCTTCTTTTTTTTGTTTTAACCTTTTTGCAGGGTTGCACTATTGAGCGCCAAGAAACGTTGAATCCTCAACCGCACACCTCATTATGTGGATTGCCCATTTACAAATCATTTGATAATCATGTCTTTTCATAGTGAGTTCGGTAATTGTAATGGTTTATATGGGAATAGTTCTCAAACTTTTTATTTTCAAGAATCCGTGCCTCGAGCTATTACCATTGGCGAGGGCCTTCGAATTCTTGAGAATGAAAGGCTCGAGAATATATATCGGGAAGAAAATCGTTTTCGAGCTTTTTATTTTCAAAAACCTCGTCCTCGACCTATTACCACTGGTGAGGCCTATCTATGTATTGAGTATGAAGGGCTTGAAAACAAATATCGAGAAAAAAATTATTTTTGGGAGCAAGATTTGGATGCATTATTCGAATCCAATGACGACTTTTCTCCCGAGGTTATAGAGCCAAGAAATTCTACTTTGGAAGAAATAATATTTTTTATAATCAAACAAATACTCAATTTTCTTTCCACCCAAAGCACGATGAATATCGATATTGGTTTTATTAAGGAAATTCTCGCACTTTGCGATGAGATGCGTTATGATTGGAAAAACAAAGAGGAGGTTGAGACTTGTGTGTCACCTCAAATTTTTATAGAACATCTCATAGAAAGTGAGTCTTTTCCCCTTGAAATTCAATCTCCAAGTGATGATGAATCACTTGAGATTGAGTTTATCTCATCATCATTCCCGTTCACCGTTATTAAACCATTAGAAGTACCGCTAGATTCCTATGAGTCGGTTGAAAATTATGAAACGTTTACACCTTTTACCGACAAAGACACTTTTCTAGAATTGTTTTCTAATATGTACTCTTCCTTTTTGTGTGCCCCTCTCCCCATACTACTTCAAAAATATTTGGGAGGTGATTATATTTTTCTTGGATCTCAATTGTACTTGTCCCTCCTAGCATCCAAACCACCCATCATCCCGTTAAAATTTTTAATTGGTGATGGTTTATTTTTTCCATCTCACACATGCCTTCCGTTGTTCAAACAGAATCCTTATATTTCGGGAGGCATGCATCCTAGTGAGGGTACACCATTAATCCCTCAAAGTCATATTGTATTTTGGGTGGACCCTCAAATTTTTCGACTTCTAGTGTATAAGTTATTAGAATTTGAAAATTGCAGGTTGTACAATAGTTAGCTTATTTTTTTTTAGTTTAGAGTTTTTGTTATTCTTTTTGCTATGCTTGATTCTAACATGTTTTGTAGATTCAATGGACTCGTACTTTTCGGGGATCGCTCCATTTTGGGTAATATCTTTCTTTTCCTCTCTTTATGTTGTGTTCTTGATTCGCATTGAGGACGATGCAATATTTAAGTTAGGGGATGTGGGATATTCTTTCCGTTTATTGTTTAGATTCATTGATTCGATCACATGTTCTTTCCAAGAGTGTTTTTTTTAGAAAATAAAAAAAATTGAAATTTTTTGAAAAAAGTCAAAAATATTTTTCTCCAAAATAAATAAAGATTGGAATTTAAAAGCTTCAAAAATGTCACAAATATTTTGTCTCAAGTTGTAAAAATCAAATGCACAAAGCCGAAATTGACCAAAGATGAAAATTGTGCAAAAATTGACGACTTAACGAATAAGTGTGGAGATTAACAAAACTCGGTGAGATTTCGAGCCTATCGATCTTTTTGAGTTTTTAAATCAATCCGAGTTAATTGTTAACTCAAAGTTCATTTCAGCGTTTTAAAAAGTCGTTGATGATCTCTATTTCGTTGTTTGGATCGGTTATGGGAAACATGTGTGATGTTGCCTCGAAAAGTGCGCTACAAATCTCTAAATTAAATTAATCTCGAGACGCATATGGTAAATTAATAAATAATTCGGACAATGAAGTAAGCCATCGTTTGTTACCCAAAAATATTAGCCATAAAAAGTTGTGAAAAAAATCATCCCTTTTGTAACCCAAAATTTGAGCCGAACAATTTTTCTTTTCGTTTGACAACCCGAAAAACCCAAATAGCCCAGAATTGTGAAAGTTGATAATTCCAGAAATTAAGTCCGGAAAGTGCATAAAAAGGGGCAAGAAAAGAATAGAAATGCTCAACAAAAATAGCAAGAAAAGAAAAGAAGTGAAAACAAAAAAAAATAGAGAAAAGGAATAGAAAATGAGCAAAAGCCCGAAAAGCACTAAGGGACATCATAAGAAAAAAATTTCAATTCCGAATTTCCCAACCATTTCCATGTCACCCAATTACACCATAAACCCGAAAAAGTCCTAACCGAGTCCGACTTGTGAAATTACTTACCGCGTGGAGAGCTAAGGCACAAAAGAAAATATAAGAGATTAAATGTGTGAAAAAGAGGCGATGTTCCCGTTTCCCAATGACCGTATTCTGATGATGAGATCTATTCACCAGATATTTTCGTCTTTCAATTTGTGTGCGTGACTTTGCGTCCATTATATTTACTCTTTATATCACGCATACCGAGAGAATAGCCACAATCCGAGAGATTCGTTTGAGAGAGCATCCCGTGAGCATTTGAATCAAAACGAATTTTTGAAAAGTAACATAATGATCAATCGGTGGAAGTTAGCGGTTCGATTTTTGGCTTCGCACACACACACTATAACTTGAGACTCTTGAATATGAATTTGCGGTGGCCATTTTTGGGGAGTTTAAATTGTATAATTTTTAAATATTTTGATTTTTCTTTGAGTCAATAATAAATTTGGTGGGTATATTCACTTCAAACCCTCACGAGACACCACTCGTCCTACTAGGATATCCTAGGGGTTTAAAGGCTTCTTGCATAGGCTAAATGCAATCGTTTTCCCGCGAAAAAGGTATTCTATCCCAATAAAGTTTTTGAAGGGTCCTTAACTCATACTCTCATTCTTTTACATTGCACGGGACGCGCAAAGTTCTAAGTTAGGGGGGTTTTATTAGGCATAAATTCTTCACATTTATCCCCTTAATTTCGATATTTTTATGATCCCGTGCGGTGTAAATAGCTTTGATTTGTCTCATATTTATGATACTAACCCTTTTTGGCAAGTATTTCGTATTTTGTGTATCTCTTATGTGTTTTTACAGGTATTTCATACAAGTTAGTGCCAAAGAGAACTCAAAACAGTGAAAGAAAACTAAGAAATAGAGAGTTAAAAGGCATTTTCTTAATTTTGCAGCCTTATTCCAGAGGTGGGGCCACCTGTAAAGTTGAAGAGCTTTCAATTACAAGAACACTAGAAAAAACAGCACCTCAATCGGAGTCTCGGTGTGAATGTTATGAGTAGTCAAAGATAGAAGAAAAAGTCAAAGAAAACCGGACCGATCCGAAATACAAAATTCCAGAGAACCCCGGACCGAAGACGGATTGAAGTTGATGAAAATTAAACGAACCGATCCGGATATTTAGTCACGCTCAGAATCCGCTACAAAATTTGTCAAGATCGAGATCCGTTACAAAATTAGTCACGCTTTCTAAGTCTGACAAATTGCCAGATACGGAATTTTTATTTTGTGCTTATCTTTTAACCAAAAGAGTTTTATGTTTTGGGGACTCTTCTAAACGACCTCTAGCCTATATATTTAGTCATTATGAATATTTTTATTAAGATTTTCACTTATGTAAAAGCTCTATAACAAGTAGGAACATCTAGGAGAAGAATTTACATACTTTGCACCATTAATTCAAGAGCTTTTCCAGTTTTTCTTCAATCTTTGATTTCTTCTTGCATGTTCTTGTTCTTCAATCTTGGTAACTTTTATTTCCAGTACTTTTATTATTATTTCTCATGTTAGGCTAAGTTTTTAAAGGTTGGGATGCATGAACCCAACCTGATGTGGTAGTTGCATGTGTATAAAATTAGTCCTCTAAATTTAATGATTTATTACGACCGTATTGCGTAGAAACGCGACAATTATAGATCTTTGGATCTCATTTGCTTCAGGGTAACCGGGATGTTTCAGAATGCAATTTCGAGTTTCACTGTCGCAATACCGATTTACTCGTCATCTGATTAAGTATGGTGCGGGCTTGAACCTCATATACGTAATGCTTGGGAGTACTAAATTCTCGGTCTAATTAATCACTACGATTAGTTTTATACCATCAATACTCTAGGGTTGGGGGATTGTGTCCCTACCTTAATTTTCTAATTAGTTTTAGTTAACTTCTTTATTTTTCACTTTTTCCTTTCTCACTCAATCATCATCTTTTACACTTTATTTTTTGAAGTAATAAATCAATTAAAATCTATCAAACATTCCCTGTGGATTCGATACCCAGACTCGCCACTATACTTCGCAAGAGTGTAGTTAAAGTTTAGTTTTTTTTGTATTGTGGTCGGAAGCCAGTAACAACGATTAGCGTATTTACACAGACGCTCGGTTTCCAATACGATCTGCAACCCTATATCCGAACATGTCATAGACTAGGATTGCGACCAGTCCACAGATTTGTAAGAGTCCTTGTGATCTATTTAGAAGGAACTAAGTTCAATAAATATGTAGTCATATCGAGTGCAAACCCCAAAAGGAATCCGACAGGTTAGAATAACTAATCATGGATTTAACCATATCCAAAAGAGTCTTGTTCCTTTTTTTTTTGTTATACCATTTTGTTGTAAAGTGCTCGATGTGGACAATTGGGTTGTAATACCCAACTTCGATAAGTGATACCTAAATTCTCCTAAGAGGTACTATACTACACAATCATATCGTAAAGCATGGATTAGTTTTTACTTTGCCTAGGCTCTACCTCGGCCTTACACTTCAAACTTATCAAATGCTTCAGACTTATGGTGCATAAGGTAAACATATACAAACGTCGAATAATCAACGATGAAAGTGATGAAATACTCATAACCAACTCTTTTTCGGATAGTTATAGGTCCACACAAATTAATACTAAATCAATTCCAACACATCTTTGGCTATATAGCCCTTCGCCATAAAAGGACTCTTAGTCATCTTACCTTCTAAGCAAGATTTATAGACTGAAAGTTTCTCCACTTTTAATGAGCTCAGTTGTCCTTTTAAAACTACTCTTTATACCCTTTTAGATTAATATGACATAAGTGTAAGTGCCAAAGATATGTTTAGCTCAATTTAGAAGGTTCATTTGTCTTTAGGTTATTTCTATTTAAGTTATTCACTTCAGTATTAAGCATTAGTGGTGAGACATGTCTTATAATATAAATATTGTTTTCCAATGTATCAGAATAGACAAGAAATTTGCCATTTTTGATAAAAACACATTTATTAAAATAAATCAAATATCCATTCATCACAAGATTAGAAACCAACATCAAATTTCTTCTAATGCTAGTAATATAAAAATAATCTACAAATATTAACTTATTGTGTCCACCAACATTTAAAAATAAATTTTCTACTACTACTAGTGCTGCCTTGTGATGATCGCCCATGAACATAAATATTTCTTCATTATTGAGCTCCCTAGTTACTTAGAACCCCTGTAAATAATTTTAATATGATTAGTGACTCCCGAATCTACACACCAGGTACTAGTAGATTGCACCACAAATTATGTCTCAATAATTAAGGAGAAATTACCATTTACATTCTTCTGTGCTAAGAAGACTAGGAAAAACTTCTTTTAATGTCCTTCATGTTTGTAGATATAATAGTTTCCTTTCAGATTCTTACCCACCTCCTGAGTCTTAAAGTTTATTTTGACCACCTTAGGTTGTGCCTGGGACTTTCCCTTAATCTTCTTCTTCTTATCTTTCGGGACAGAAGGAAATGGGCCTTTCTTAACAACCAGAATCACACTCTTATGTTTGTTGATATTCTTCGCAGCCTGGAGTTCCTTAAGAAGTTTCGCCAAACATTAATCAAAATTGTTCATAGAATAGTTTTGGTGAAACTGTTTAACGGACTTCGATAGTGATTGGAGCACAAAATTGACCTAGGTTTACCCATCGATTTTGGATCCAAGCACCTCCAGTTCTCCCAATATGGTTATCATCTTAAGAACATGCTCATGTACGGGAGTTCCCTCCGACATCTTGGTTTTGACCAAACTTTTCATAGTATCTAACTTACAACATGATTCTGATCCTCAAATATGTCCCAATGGTACAGAATCATGTCATAAGCGGTCAACATATTTTGATACTGATGTTATAACACATTACTCATAGAGTCTAATATGTAACGACGAGCCATCTGATCAGCCTTTTACCACCTCTGATAGGCTTGAACATTCCTTTCGGTTACCCCATCCTCAAGCTTGGCAGGGCAGGTCTTAGTCAGAACAAACTTAAAGTCCTCAGTAGTAAGGACAATGTCTCTTTTCCAGTTAATATAGTTCATTCCAATTAACTTGTTGTCCGTTAAGATAAAAGTAAGTGGGTTGAATGAAGATTCCATTTTGAAATCTGAGAATCATGTATTTTAGAAAGAGAATTAATTTTAAAATAAACATGTGAGAATTTAACTTTGTTTTAATTTTAAAGTTCCATCCCTTATTGCCATTTAAAAGTAAAAACCCGTTAAACATCATAGTTTCAGTACAGAGTGAAATTTCTCATTGGGATCTTAAATCACCTCACCTTGAACTAGACATACGTTCGTCTCTCAATTATGTACTTCGAAAACTTCAAGATCCTATGTTTAACATAATTGTATAGTCAACGCATTTCGGTCCCACAATTAATGACAGTGACTCTGTTGGGGAGGATACCATTCATTATGTCTAAGTATATACCATTGGCTCATTAATTGAAATAAAACTCTCCCGTGAAGGACTTTCCTGTTGTTAGGGGGGGAGGGGGATCAAACTCACTCACATTCTAATTCTTTGAATTATAACTTGAGATTTTTAATGAATACGGGATGCCCTAATTAATTCTATCTAGGGGGATCCAGACGAGCTGACACGAAGATCTAATTACATCACATTTATAAAACACCGATTGAGGCTGTGGGATTTATGTTGAAATCCCTCTCCCACATAGTTTTTTAAAAACTTGAGGGTTTTGGAAAATAATTTATTCCATTCCATAAGCCTGAATTTAATCCTTGGTAATTTCATAATTTACTTGCATAAATTAGATATCTTGATCTCATATTTTAATTTTCTAAAAACAAAAATAAGAATTTTAAACTTTAAATTAAATAAAATCCTAAGATCTCAATTTAATCAACACCTTAAAAGTAATTACCTTTATTCAATTCAATTTAGAAAAGAATAAATTAACACTAATTTTCGAAGAAAATTGGTGATCTAGGTCATCTTAAAAAATATAAACCACGTTGTCCACAAATTTGGGTGTACCTAATTATCCAATTAATTAGCACACAAAATTATGATACAAAATATAATAATGAGACATTGAAAATAAATAAATAAATGCATCAAAAGTAAATGGATAAAATGTACCTTTCCATTATGGCCTAAATTCTTCATTGAGTATACTTATGGAAGAATTGGAACTCCTTTTGAAGAAGAGTTCAAGTAGCTGAAGAATTTGTTGAAGAAGAATCCTTCTGGAAACAAACTAGTGGAGAGCCTTTAGTAAAATCCATGATTTTCCCCTGATCCCATGCTGAAACTGCCCCTGCGCTCGCAAGGACCCGTGGTCACAGTAGTGCCCGTGGTCGTGGCTAGGACGTACCGCAGTCGTGCCTTCGTACGTGATGATTCCTTCTTTCTTCCTTTGTATCTTGGTTATGTTAGGGTTCTTAGACTTCTTCCAAAACTACATCATTTTGAACTTCCATGAAATTTAAAAAATCCATTAAAGACCTCTGTTGTTCATCAAAATCAATCGAAAAACCATTGATTTTACACCGAAATCATGACCTAATGCATAATATAAAATACTAACATCTCATGATTATGACCTCTCATAAACTCCTCCAAATACATCAATTTACTTCCAATAATTAAAAACCTTGATTATTACATCCAAATCGAATAGAGGAGAAATTTAACTACGGATAAACTGCCATAGGATACATGCACATAAACAAATATTTATATGACCATAATGGAAGGGATATAAATCATTCAAATCCTATAAAACCATGTTAGTTCATAAACATATACAACCATGCATATATTTCTAACATGTAAACCTAGGATTCAACTCGGTAGATAACATGGACTCTAACTAAAGCATGATTATTCTACAACGAGGTCTTTAATACCAATTATTGGGGATCGATGTATGTGGAAGAAAATTTCACACCTATAATCTTTGAATGATTATGCAATAGAAACAATAAAAATAAAAACTAGACTAAAAACTCGAACCTAGGGTTTTGAATACGATAACTTTGAGAATCTAGTTGCAAATCCGACGAGTAGAAAAGTATTTGATGATGATTTAGGACTGCCTTCTCTTACTCCTAAAAAAGTTTGCTAGATCACTGCCAAATGCTTATATCTTCTAGTATATAATCGACCCAAAGTTAGATAGGTTTGTGGGCACCTTAGAAAAGGAAAACTCTTGCTTTTAAGTGAGATATGATCCTCTCTCTATGGGCTTCTTCACAAAACATCAATAGTTTTTTCTCTTTCCACCCTCAAATCCTAATAATGAATTATGTTACTTATAACCCAAACTTAAACAAATATATACTAGTTTAAAAGGAGGGCTTGGGCAAAATTGGGTTTCTTGAGAGTCTTGGCCTAACTACTTAGGTATATGAACTATAGTAGGAACCTAAGATAAATAATTAAATTAGATTCTTAATAAATACTCAAAAATCCCAAATTACAAATCCCATAATTTATTTCCTTTCTTTATTTAATCATAATTAATTTCACTAAATGATTATTACTACACTCTAATTATCTTAGAAATCATTCAGATATAATGAGGCCTTATTTGTAAAGTTGATTATGGTGCATAATGTGATTCCCCATGTTAAGATTCCCATCAAATTAGTCAAATCAATTTTTCTTTAGTAGACATTAAACAATATCTAATCAATTCCTTGATTCCCATACTTAAATTATTTTGCAACTCCACCGGATTATAAAAGAATCCACTGATCAGGTTTAACTGTTGGAAACAAATCTTATAAATCTATTAAGTTGTACCGTAATCCAAGGTATCCCCGTATGCGGATTTCTCCTAATTATGATCTTAGACCTACTCATATAATTATCACCTAATATGAGGGGAGAAGTTGATTCAATCTAAAATTGAATCTCACCCATAGAAATTATAGAAACAATAATGTAGGCATTACAATACTCATAATTATCGGGGTTAAGAATCTATGCACTCTTTACAAATGGTGTGAGATTTCCCGAGTCTAATTAAGATAACCCTTAGAATCAAATCTTATGGGTTCTCTTGTTCATCATATTTCTGGACAACCCGATCACAATCCTATTTTGAACTACCGTAAAAGTTATCAAACCATTATACAAGTTCCCATACCTTGATATAAACTACTAAGATTGCAACTCAATCATTCTGATAGGATGCCAACTCCCTATATAGAGTGTGAACCTTTCACTAGTTCTACAATCGAAATTTTGATCTTCTGTGATCAAGCCGAAACCGATTTATTGGAATTCATACTAAGCTCTATTGGCCAACATACATATGAAATAATATATTTAGAATTAAATATAAATCATTATCACAAACATAATTCTCATTTCAAAAAATGAACAAGACAATCCTTTATTGTTCAAAATAAAATGTCTTTACATGGTTTTAAGAATAAAATCTCAATATGTTTTGGAGAATATTCATTCAAAATTGCATATCTATACGTGAGTGATACATTTTTTTATAGAGTGTACTCATGTCTCCTCATGTGATGCTTTCATACTCATGTCTTCTTTGCTTGATTCTTTCCTTTGCATATTTCTTTGACAAAAAAGTGGATAAGCTTTTAGCAAGGGGATAGTTTATCTTTCTTTAGGGAATCATATTTAGGGGGAGACTTGAAGGTTGTTTCATATGCTAGTTAGAATAGATATGTGATCTTTTTTATTATCTATACCATTTATTACCATATCTAACTATTGCATATTTAAGTTTTCTTCACACATGGATATTTTGATTAGTTTGCCAGTGTGTTTTAGGAAATCATGACCCTAGTGCTTCAAGAAATGCCTTGAATAAGTATCTTGTTGTTTTATATTGTGAGATTTAGTAATTTCTATCTTGTTATGCCCTAGGCCATGTCATTGTGTCACAGTTGATAAATTTTCCTTATATTGCTTGTAATTTATATATTTTTATTTTGTCATGGAATATACAAAGGGAGAGATTGTAAGAGTATATGTATACTCATTTTTGCCCTTCTAGATAGTTGTCTTATTTCGATTTCCAGAACACACGTATGTTTGAATTTTATATCTCCGGGAAGTTTCATTAACGTTTAAGACCTTGAAGCCAGTTTTCTAATCAACATGCCTCATTGATCACATCTAGGATAAAAAGTAAAAGTATTACTATCACTATACTCACATCACTTGTTTTTTTTTTATAAAAGCTTGTTAAAAACTTCTATGTGCGTAAAACTTATATAATTTCCTTTTACTTTTGCTTAGTAAAAACTCTTTGAAAAATCACTATAAATAAATAAGAAAAAGTGAGAAAGTTCCAGTGGACTCGTTGTAGAGATGGGTTCCTTTGCTGGATGCCCCTAGTTTCTTAAGAGAAGGGTTAAAAAATCCCCGAGTAAGTTCTGCAACTTGCCTCGCCATTAGCTCACTACAACGACTGTTAAATTCACTGCAGTAAACCTGAAGGTACTGGTTGAGAATCTACTTTGGCTAATCTTTAAAGATCTTTTCATTTTTTGTGAAAAATTCGCTTATTGTACTTTGTTGGTCGATGATTAGACATTACAGCCCCCAACAACCCTCTCACACATTCCTTGTGTAAGATAAGTGACATGCTAGCTCACATTGGTAATGGGTGAACCCATTTGTTTGATTTTTTTAATATAAAAACCATTATTTCTCCCATTTTAAAATATCTGTCATCTTAGTTTCAAGAGACATATTTTGCAAGAGAGATTTGTGTGTCTTCTTCATCTTCTTCTTTTCAAAGAAGATAAGAGAACATTTTTTAAGAAGAGTGAAACTAATATCTAAATATATTTCATCTTTTACTTCTCCTCTTCTTTGCATTTAATCATATCTTTTACTTGAGGTTGATTAATATTAAAGAAGATTAAGAAGGCCCCTAAACAGTTATCTCTAGGAAAATGCAATATTTTTGAATTTTCCAAATTTTATCTTTTAGCAAACTTAAACTTATCTTGTAAAAACCAATTTGATTTTGCTAATTTTATTTTGTTAAACCTATATCATATATCTACGTGATTAAGAGATAAATTAAATAAATCAACACAAGATACACCGATGCACAAGGAAACCACTAAGGGAAAAAACCTCGGATGGCCTGGACAGACAATCATTATGATATGGAAAATTACAAAGAGATATATAGTCCTACTCAATGACTCGATCACCCATAAGCCTTGACGCCTCTTCTTCTCTTCTGCCGCTCCTCCACAGTGCCACATAGGAATCCACTATGCAAGTGTCCACAGTACACAAGTCCATGTACACCTAGGTATCCACCGATGTTGCCTCAACAACGTCTATGAATCCGAACACGAAACCCACTACTTCTTCTTCGCAATCATCACGCACGGAATCCACTGCATGAAAAGATTGTTCAAAGTGACATAACAATTTTTTGGGGCTAAACTCAAGATCATAGGCTATGGAAATATAAGATTCGATCTTGAAAACTCTGGACGATGGAAAACACTTGGGAACTTTTTGTAAACAGGTGCAAAAATGTTTTTGCAAAAGTTCTCTATGATTTTATGAGTGAAAGAAGTCCTTAAATATAAAAATACGAATTTCGAGGCGGTGCATCTTTCAAACGAGAAACACATGTCGTTCAATCGAGAAACTGATCTCGTTAGAACGAAATCACATGTAGTTTGAACGATAAGAAAAATTAATTTAATTTAATTTTTAAAATCATCCTCGAATTTTTTATAACAAAATTAACTCGAAAAATATTTTAAAATATGTTTCCAAAAATTAATTTTCAAATTCCCATCATAATTTAAATGTAAAACATCCATCATTAAACAAGATTCTAAATCTCATAAATCACTAAGCATTCATTATTTTGCGATCTAGAATAAACTAAGTGTGAAGAAATCTGAAAGTACTAAACACGACATGATATCATCTTCAAAGCTTTTATCGTGAAATCTTTAACACTGAATGTCATAGACTTTATGGGATCATAACTCAATAACTAGTCTAGACTCAAATCGTTTTATGCGGAATTAAGCCAGTTACAAATAAATTGACTCGATTGGAAATTTTTTCTTATAAATCTCCCCCTTTGGCTATTTCGAGAAAAAACAAATACAGTGAAATGATAAGTCGGGCTGTCAAGCCAAAAATAATAAAATCTATCCCATCCCATAATCCCCCCAAAAATGAAAATACAGAACATGACAAATCTCGATAAAATATTCGACGAAGCAATGTCTGAATGTGATATAGCCAAAATATCTGAATCTTATGAAAATAACTACACACACGAAACAAACATATATACAACAAGTGAAGTATGGATGAACATAAAAATATATAAATAAATCATCAGTAGTACCCCCCTACATCACATATCTCTCCCCTTTTTTGCCTGGAATAAATTAATCGTGGGACATAAAACACATGAATAACAAATGTAGTAGTAGTGTAATGAGGCAATATATAACATATCTAGATAAAAATCTCAAAATCAATAAATAGTGGAATCAGATGACAATGGATATCAAGATAGCAGTGAAAAGATATATGAATCATATAAAGAATAAAGGAGTGAAACAAGATACACCAATAGAAATCATATGTCTCAACAGAATAATATAACTGCATAAAATGATAATCTAGAAATGTCCATGTCTAACAGATGAAATAAGCTGATATACAATCAACAGAGATAATATAATAATGTGTCAACAAGTACATCATATCTGAATACACAATAAATAAATACATCACGAATACAAAAGTGTCTCGGCATATAATGTAAAGAAGAATCTCAATAGTCAAAATCATCATCATCATCATTATCATCAACATCCACGATAGTGCCATCCTCTCTATGACGCCTGGAGGAACCTGCACTGTGGCTCTACTCGCGACGGTGCATCTCATTAAAGAAAGCTATCATCTGCGACTACTGGATCGCTGTCTCCTGGGACTCTGCCTTAAAATGAGCCATCACCATCTCAGTAAATATCTGGTGATCCTCTAGTTGTACCTGCATATACTGTCTGTCCTCCTCATAGCTACGCTCAGAAACATATGAACGGTCTCTAGTCTCTGTGGAAGGAGGCTCTGAATAAGAAGGACCTATAGGGTGTGACATGAAACCACCTTCTGAAGAAGATTCGACAGTAAGAGGAACAAAGCGTGTTACCACACGCAAGACCTATGAATGGTGTTCGCATCTATCGCTGAAAAAGATGACTGCTCAACCTCATCCTAGAGGAGATGGACTAAGGTAGACTGCTATATACATGTCCCCAAGACACCGTAGGGTAGAGAAGATCGAACTAGAGCAGGTCTTATAAGCGGAACATACGACAAGACATGTAATGGGATGGTTGGAAAATCTATGGCCCACCCATGGCTCACAGCATACATAAAGTACACGATGTCGAATGAAATCTGGGTATGATTAATCCTCGAATAAATGGCAGAAGACACAAATTAATTAAGCAAACGATAGTCAGGGTGTAGATTCTGGTGATATAGAATCCCAGACTGGTGGGGAACCTCTTTAAAACAGTGACACAAAACCCTATTAGTATCGGGACCATCGGGGATGAGACTAGGGAGAATCGCATCAGGAACGTGGTGAATTTGCCATAGTTGAGAAATAAGGTCGGTGGTTACGCTAGTCGTTGTTATCGGCTTCCGACCACAATACAAAAAAAACCTAAACTTTAACTACACTCTTGCGGAGTATAGCGGTGAGTCTGGGTATCGAATCCATAGGGAATGTTTGATATATTTTAATTGATTTATTACTTCGAAAATAAAGTGTAAAAGATGATGATGGGGTGAAAAAGGATAAAAGCAAAAAATAACGAAGTTAACTAAAACTAATTAGAAAATTAAGGTAGGGACACAATCCCCCAACCCTAGAGTATTGATGGTATAAAACTAATCATAAATTTAAGTGATTAATTAGACCCATAGTTTAGTACTTCCAAGCATTATGTATATGAGGTTCAAGCCCGCACCATACTTAATTAGAGGACGAGTAAATCGGTATTGCGATAGTTACATTCGAATTTCATTCTGAAGCATCTCGATTACCCTGAAGCAAACAAGATCCAAAGATCTACAATTATCGCGTTTCTACGCAATACGGTCATAAAAAAACCATTAAATTTAGAGGATTAATTTTATACACATGCAACTACCACATGAGGTTGGGTTCATGCATCCCAACCTTTAAAAACCTAGCCTAACATGATGAAATTAATGAAAACTACGTTTTCTACGTTGCATGAACTCATAATTGCTTGGAAAGAAAGATGAAACATGAGAAATAATAATAAAAGTGCTGGAAATAAAAGTTACTAAGATTGAAAAACAAGAACATGCAAGAAGAAATCAAAGGTTGAAGAAAAATTGGAAAAGCTCTTAAATTAAAGGTGCAAATATGTAGATTCTTCTCCAAGATGTTCCTACTTGTTATGGGGCTTTTACATGAATGAAATATTAATAAAAAGAGTCATAATGACTAAATATATAGGCTAGAGGTCGTTTAGAAGAGTCCCCAAAATATAAAACTCTTTTGCCTAAAAGATAAGCACAAAATAAAATCCTGCATCTGGCAATTTGTCACATTTAGAAAGCGTGACTAATTTTATAACGGATCTGGTGCGTGACAAATGGGCGAACCGGTTCTTTTTCTCAGCTTAGGTTCGGTTCGTCCTTAACAGTTTCTTCTTGGATTTCTTTCTCAACTTCAAATGGGCATAACTTCTTCACCGTAGCTCGGATTGAGGTGCCCTTTTTTTCCAGTGTTCTTGTAATTGAAAGCTCTTCAACTTTTCAGTTGACCCCACCTTCGGACTAAGGCTGAAAAATTACAAAAATGCCCTTTAACTCCCAGTTTCTTAGTTTTATTTCATTGTTTTGAGTTCTCCTTGGCATTAACTTGCATGAAATACCTTTAAATCAACTAAGAGATACACAAAATACAAAATACTTGCCAAAAAGGGTTAGTAGCATAAATATAATACAAATCCAAGCTATTTACAATGCACGAAATCATAAAAATACCGAAATTAAGGGGATAAATGTGAATAATTTATGCCTAATCAAACCCCCCAAACTTAGAACTTTGCGCGTCCCGAGCAATGTAAAAGAACGAGAGTATGAGTTAAGGACCCTTCAAAAAATTTATTGGGATAGAATACCTTTTTCGCAGGCAAGCGATTGCATTTAGCGTATGCAATAAGCCTTTAAACCCCTAGGTTACCCTATTTGGACGAGTGGTGAGAGTGAGGGTTTGTAGTGAATATACCCACAAAATTCTTTATTGACTCAAAGAAAAATCAAAATACTTAAAAATTGTACAATTTAAACTCCCTAAAAACAGTCACCTTAAAGTCATATTTACAAGTCTTAAGTCATAGTGTGTGTGCGCGAAGCCAAAAATTGAACCGCTAACTTCCACCGATTGATCATTACGTTACTTTCCGAAAATTCGCTTTGATTTCAATTCTCATGGATACACTCATGAATGAATCACTCGGAATGTGGCTATTCTCTCGGTATGCGTGATAAAAAAAGTAAATATAATGGACACAAGTTCATGCACACAATTATAAAAGACGAAAATTTGTGGGTGAAAAGATCTCTTCATCGGAATACGGTTATTGGGAAATGGTAAATATCATATTTTATTCACGCCATTTATTTTCTCTTAATATCTTTTTTTATCTTAGCTCTCCACACGATAATTTATTTCGCAATTCGAACTCGGTTAGGACTTTTTCGGGTTAAAGGTGTATTGGGTAATATGGGAATGGTTGGGAACTTCGAAATTGGAAAATTTTCTTATGATGTCCGTTAGTGCTTTTCCGGTATATTGCTCATTTTCTCTTCTTTTTCTATTTTTTTTTCTATTTTTTTCACACTTTTCTTTTCTTGCTATTTTTTGTTGAGCATTCTTCTATTTTTTTCTTGCCCCTTTTCGTTGCACTTTTCGAACTTAAATTCTGACTTTTTCTATTTTTCACAATTCCGGGCTATTTGGATTTTTCGGGTTGTCAAACGAAAGAAAAAATGATTCGGCTCAAATTTGGGTTACAAAAGGGATGATTTTCACAACTTTTTATGGTCAATATTTTTGGGTAACAAACGATGGCCTACTTCATTGTCCAAATACGAGTTGCTTTACCATATGCGTCTCGAGATTAATTTAGTTTAGAGATATTTTAGTGCACGTTATTCAAGATATATCTCACATATTTCTCATAACCGATCAAAACAATAAAATAGAGATCATCAACGACTTATTAAAACACTGAAAAGAACATTGAGTTAATCATAAACTCGGATTGATTTAAAAACTTGAAAAAATCGATTGGCTCGAAATCTCACCGGATTGATTAATCGCCACACTTATTTGTTAAGTCATCAATTTTCTTTCAATTTCCATCTTTGGTCAAATTTGGCTTTGTGCTTTGGATTTTTACAACTTAAGACAGAAAAAATGTTACATTTTTGAAGCTTTTAAATTCCAAATTTTATTTATTTTGAAGAAAAATATTTTTGGTTGTTTCAAACTTTTTCAACTTTTTTCAATTTTTTTGAAATTTTCTTAAAAAAAACACACTTGGAAAGAACATGCGATCGAATCAATGAATCTAAACAATAAACGGGAAGAATATCCCACACACCCTAACTTAAATGTTGCATTGTCCTCAATACGAATCAAGAACACAACATACAGAGAGGAAAATAAAGATATTACTCAAAATGGAGCGATCCCTTAAAAGTACGAGTCCATTGAATCTACAAAACATGTTAGAACCAAGCATAACAAAAAGAATAACAAAAACTCTAAACTAATTACTCTAAACTATAAAAAAAAAAGAGAAGGAAAAAAAAGCTAATTATGTACAACCTACGATTTGAACTTCTAATAAGTTATACACTAGAAGTCGAAAAATTTGAGGTCCACCCAAAATACAATTTGACTTTGAGGGGTAATTGGTGTACCCTCATTAGGATGCATGCCTCCTAAAAATATAAGAGTTCCGTTTGAACAACGGAAGGCATGTGTAAGGCGAAAAAAATGGACCATCACCAATTAAATTTTTTAAAAGGGTGATGGGTGAAAAATACAATTGGGATCCAAGAAAAATAGAATCCCCTCCCAAAGATTTTTCAAGTAGTATGGGAAGAGGGGCACACAAAAAGGAAGAATCTATCTTGGAAACCAATTCAAGTAAAGATTCCTTGTCGGTAAAAGTTTTAACTGTTTCAAAAGTTACAACCAACTCATGGGAATCAAAATTCAATTCATCTCCCAATTTTTTTTCCAATTGGAACGGGAGGTAGTGCACGTGTGAGTGAATAACCCATCAGATGAAGCATCTCAAACAAACATTCTCGTTCAAAAATTGGCTCAACGTCCTCAAGACTTTCACCCGATTCTTGTGATGGAGTTAACGGTTCGATAATAGTGAGGACACAAGGAAATGAAGGATCTTCAACCTCAATAGATTTTGAAATTTTTATAAGAGGTTGAGATTCAAAAGTACTTGTATCACTCTCAATGATTTCGTCCTCAAAAGTGTTAGGTGATGTGCAAGTCTCACCCTCCTTTAAGATTTCTAGATAAGCATCAATCTCCTTGCTAGTTTCTCTAATTTTCAACTCTGTAGCATCAAGGTCATCAGATTGCTTTTTGAAAATAAGGAAGAGTTCTTCCAAAGTAGGATTCCTTCGTTCTAGCTCCTCGGATTTCTAATTTGGTTGAAAACATTCTTCAAATTCAAAAATATCGAAAGAAAAATCCTCATTGGGTTCAAATAATGCATCTAACTCTTGCTCCCAATAACGATTTTTTTCCCGATATTCTTTTTCAAGTCTTTTTTCTTCAAGCAATTCAATTTGATAAATTTGGATGGCCTTAGCACTCGTCTTGTATTTATGATATTCATCTTTAGTGATATTGATCCAATGTTCATAACTCTTGAGCGCCTCCTCCTCCTCACTATTATCATAACAAGTAAACCCACCAAAGGAGTTAAAGTAAGACATTTCAAATTGGGAAATTCAAAAACGTGACACACATATTTTTTATTTTTTTTAGGTCAAATTAGGGATTAACCAACCTAACCTAAGGTCTACCTAATTCCCCGGCAACGATGCCATTTTGATCGTGTTGGAAACAGAGCATCCGTGTAAATACGATAGTCGTTGTTATCGGCTTTCGACCACAATACAAAAAAATCTTAAACTTTAACTACACTCTTGCCGAGTATAGTGGCGAGTCTGGGTATCGAATCCACATGGAATGTTTGATAGATTTTAATTGATTTATTACTTCAAAAATAAAGTGTAAACGATGATGATGAGGTGAGAAAGGATAAAGGGAAAAATAAAGAAGTTAACTTAAACTAATTGGAAAATTAAGGTAGGGACACAATCCCCCAACCCTAGAGTATTGATGGTATAAAACTAATCATAAATTTAAGTGATTAATTAGACCCAGAATTAGTACTCCCAAGCATTATGTATATGAGGTTCAAGCCGGCACCATACTTAATCAGAGGACGAGTAAATCGGTATTGCAATAGTTACACTCGAATTGCATTCTGAAGCATCCCAATTACCCTGAAGCAAATGAGATCCAAAGATTTACAATTGTCGCATTTCTACGCAATACGGTCATAAAAAACCATTAAATTTAGAGGATTAATTTTATACACATGCAACTACCACATGAGGTTGGGTTCATGCATCCCAACCTTTAAAAACCTAGCCTAGCATGATGAAATTAATGAAAACTACGTTTTCTATGTTGAATGAACTCATAATTGCTTGGAAAGAGAGATGAAACATGAGAAATAATAATAAAAGTGCTGGAAATAAAAGTTACTAAGATTGAAGAACAAGAACATGTAAGAAGCAATCAAAGGTTGAAGAAAAACTGGAAAAGCTCTTGAATTAAAGGTGCAAAATATGTAAATTCTTCTCCTAGATGTTCCTACTTGTTATGGAGCTTTTACATGAATAAAATCTTAATAAAAAGAGTCCTAATGACTAAATATATAGGCTAGAGGTCGTTTAGAAGAGTCCCCAAAACATAAAACTCTTTTGGCGAAAAGATAAGCACAAAATAAAAATCCCGTATCTGGTAATTTGTCACACTTAGAAAGCGTGACTAATTTTTTAACGGATATGGTGCGTGGCAAATGGGCGAACCAGTTCTTTTTTCTCAGCTTAGGTTCAGTTCGTCCTTAACAGTTTCTTCTTGGATTTCTTTCTCAACTTCAAATGGGCATAACTTCTTCACCGTAGCTCGGATTGAGGTGTCATTTTTTCCAGTGTTCTCGTAATTGAAAGCTCTTCAACTTTCCAGTTGGCCCCACCTCCGGACTAAGGCTGAAAATCTTTCACTATTTTGAGTTCTCTTTGGCACTAAGTTGCATGAAATACCTATAAAACACTTAAGAGATACACAAAATACAAAAATACTTGCCAAAAAGGGTTAATAGATTAAATATAATACAAATCCAAGCTATTTATAATGCACGGAATCATAAAAATACCAAAATTAAGGGGATAAATGTGAATAATTTATGCCTAATCAGTGGTGAGGACCACAGTAACGCCGTGAACGGAGGTCTGGAGACCCACCCGCAGAAGTCCAAACTGTCAAAAATAGAATTCACGGACAAGGTCAGGATAAATAACTCCGTATAACTCAAACATCAGCTCCCAACCTCTACTCTCCAACCACTTGGGAACATGTTACTACCCAAACTCAACATCTCTAAATACCCTATCTCTATGATAACCGAATGAATTTACGACCTAAGAACACGGTAGTGTTCGTACTCAATCCTAGTAGGACACATATCAGCAAAATATCAAGGGCGATTGACCTGTGCGGCCTGAGAGCGAGCCGAGGTCGGCTGCTCATCCAAATGTCCTTCATGGATAGAGCATCGGTGTTGACCCCTAGCCATATAAAAACCGGATAGAGAAATAGGAATAGGTAAAGTGTATAGGAAACGGACTAGTCCTAGTCCAAACAATCACACGATTACTAATACCCTATATCCACACAATATCCAATCGACACCGCGAAAACAAAAAACACTACCAAACAACAACACAGATAGAATATGACCAGTATAAAACCCAAAACTCGACATGCATAGAAAAAATACACGACTAATCATGGTGTGTGTCTTAAACATCCAAAAAAATATTAAAAAATAAATAAATTTTCTATAAAAAAACAATTTTTTCGAATAAATGGGATACACATATCCAACAGGGGCAACCTAACACAAAAAAAAACAAAAAAAAATATAAAACGAAATACACTATGACAGCCCCCAAAAGAATGATTTTTTATCCAAAATAATCCACTATGTCCACCCATACATATTAAATAAAATCAATACTCTGAAAATTGTGTATGAGTATGTAGAGATTGTAACATTAGAGTTTTTAAATTAAAAATAAAAAAATAATAACAAAAACACTAAGCGAACCTAAACAAATGGAGAATACCTGAACTATGAAGTGAGATGAAAAAACTAGCAGCAACCTAGATAAAAAATGAGTAGAAACTCAAATCTTTCAAAAGCTTGTATAGCACAACATTGGTAGATGGATGAAGCAGGTGAGAAGATGAAGGGGTAAATGTAAAAGGGTAAATAACTGAAGTGATAAGGTAAAACCCTATAATCGAATCGGTACGTCGGTCGAACGAAAACTAGGCATCGTTCGAATGATATACGAACGTCCTTTGAACCAAAGAAAGTATCAGTCTAACGACATAAGCATCTCGCATGAACCACTAAAGATCTCTCTTTTAATGACCTAAAATTATAGAGCCTCGCTTGAAGCACACTTCTAATGACGTACTAACGACCCCTCACTACCTAACCAACAAATCTCGCTTGAACCTCGTTAGAACCCATACTTTGAACGACATGCCATAGTCGTTCAAATGAGACTCATATCTTGCTCTAACGACGTTGGAAAAACTTCAAATCCTACTCAGAAAAATATATAAAATCAATCCGAAATGATGAAATACTGAAATAAACACCTGACACTCCACAAATCAGGTAATGTACCAACTTAAAAACAAAACAAGTTACACTTTAATACGACATTGATGTGTCTAGACATGGAATGGAATGAATGGGTGTGAACTAACTCAAATGAATCATAACCCAAACACATAGATGCGTTCAAGAAGCTCTAATTGACCACTAAATATCATCAAACTACGGTTTATCCATTTGTGACAGTTAAATCTTGAACTTAATGAACAAAAAAAATTGTGTCCACAAGTATAGAATTTTGACGATTCTACCAAACAATAGCGTCATGACACGACTTTTTCAACCTAGGGCTCATTGTACAATCGGTTGAACTTCAACTAAACTCCCTCAAAATATAAACATATATAACTATTCTTTTCTAACACAATGTTCTTTTGAAGTTCTACTTTCTCTTTTAAGAGATATCCTATTGGCCCTTTTTGGCAAAATATGCTATTTTTAATGCCTTAATTTTTCGTGGGCTCTTTTAAACAGTGCCTTTCACGGTGAGTCAACTTGTCTCTTGCAGCCCTCTCCCGTGCACACTTATATTTTTTTAAACGGTTCTTAAATTCACAACTCCCCCAAGTCATATATGCGCATAGATAAAATGGTGGAGAGGATAACGTCTCACCAAACTCAAATGTACATGAGAAGTCAAACATTCAAACAAGCTCCTGCATGTGTGTGTAATGACATGTGTAAGGACATTATTTTATTGTCTATGTTGTATACGGCTACAACCGTCGAAGTCTTATACAAGATCAATCATGCATCAAGACGGATTTGAATATCAACGTTCTTCGACATTCAAGCCTCCGCGACATTAATTTTGGTAAGGTTGTGTTTAAATACCTTAACGGTTCACTTAGAGTATTGGGATAATTTTTCTAAAATATTTTCTAAGTGTTGAGGCGATGTTTTTTGTTAAATAATTTTTTCTAAGTGTTGAGGTAGAGTATTTTTGGCGAAATAAATTTTTTATTTTTTTCTGTCTCGTTCGAGCGACAGACGCAGCTCATTCGAGCGACATGTGGCATCATTTGAGCGACAAAGCAATCTCGTTCGAGCGACACGTGGAATCATTTTAGCGACAAAGCAATCTCGTTCGAGTGACACACCACCTTAAGTTTTTTTATATAAAGCGTGTTAAACCATTCCATTTTCGTTAAGAAGACCTGGCGTTTAGTTTCTAAAAATAATGCAAAACGGCAGAATCCTTTGTCTTTTTCATTTAGGGTTCAAATCCTTTTGTTTTCAATTCACAAAACATCCCAATCTTTATGCAAATTGTTTTGGAACCCAATAACATAATTTTGTGAAGTTTATCTTGTAGAGAAGATCTCTACGGCTGATCTAACTTCCACTTAAGGGAGGTGCTGGGCTGACGTGACTGTGTGTCAAAGGGAGTACTCATGGGTGTTCCTGGGTTGACTGAACTACGGTTCTTGTGGAGTTACTGCGGAATTCCAATATGGATTTAGGTTGTGGCCTATGAGAGTTTTCTACGGTAAATTCTTTGCGAATTTCACTTGTAATCATTGTGAGTATTATTTGTGAAATAAAAGGTTTTTCCCTTCAGGGATATTTCCTGAAATCTGTGATTCAGCAATTCAAATTTGTTTGTGTTGGCATGATCCACTGCACCTAGATACATGTTTTAATGCTGAATTGAATTGGATTAAAAATTAACAACGATTAATTATGGTTAACTTGGAAACTTGCGAATTTGGTTTAATCAAGTATCACACGTACTTTTACAAATTGTTATTAGAGAGGTGAAAAAGAGAGTGAGAAAGATAAATAGGGAGAATATAAGTGTTTTGAGTGTGAGGATAGGGGGCATAGAGTTTTTGAGTGTCCCACTAGGCTAAGGAGAAAGGGCAAACAGATTGCCATTCCAGCCACTCTTAGTGATAGTGACGAAGAGGTGAAAGATTCTGGGGATGAGTCTTCGCATGGGAAATTAATCGCCTTTTTAGCGAGTCATGAGAGCAAACTAGTTTATCCCACGACGGTGATGATACTTGTGCACAAGAGACCCCCGAGGAGGATGATAGTTTAAGTGTTTTGAGTGAGGGAGAAAGTGAGTGAGGGAGTGAAGGTGAAAGTGAGATCTAGATTACATTTAAAGATTTGTACGCCGAGACCTTGAAGACTAAGAAATTAAATAAGGAGTTAGGTATTAGGGTAAGAGATTTAGAGAGAGAGAGTTAGATGTTTTGAGGGTGCTTGAGGCGAAATCAAGTTAACTCGAGAAGGTGAAGGTTTCTTTGAGTGAATAGTTGATTACTTTAGATCTGAAAAAGGATGATTTGACCAACACAGTGTCTGGTCTGACGACACATGTATCCCAACTCGAGAATGATCTCAAACATTCCCGGAAGGTCAAAGTCCCTTTAGGGAACGCATCTAAGAAGGTTGGAAAGATGGTTCTCAATCCCATTTTGGGTGATGTTAAGAGACGATGAATAGGTCATGACGGTGCATCCACTTCCCACGTTGCACTCGAGCCGGTTCCCGAGTTTGTGATTGATCCATATGGATCTCAAGCCACCTAGGCATCCTGTACCTGATAGAAGAGTGCATAGGAGACGTTTTAATAGAGGTGTACCTAGGCTTGTTTATGTTTTCACCCATTGAAAAAAGTGAGGACATCTTAGGCAATTCTGTTTTAAGTTGGGGAATGTGTCACGTTTTGCTACTATACGTGTTCACCCACACGCACCCACACATGATGCTTCAGATGATTACACGAGAGAGTTTTCACATCTTAGGGAGAAAGTAAAATTTTTCGTCAAGACCTCACATGACTTGATGGATGTTTTTCATAGGATGTCACCACCTTTGGAAAACTCCACCGCACCTAACGGTTGAGGTTTAGACTTGTTTGCTAGCATATGATGATTTTCATGATGATATTTTATGTCTATTGCTAGTGTGTATCATTTTTTTATTTATATTTTTCATTCTTGATATATTTTTTGAAAAACCAAAAAGATTTTTGTTTTTAAATTTTTTTGGAAAAATACAAAAATATTTTCATTTTTTTGAAAAATTTGAAAAAGCCAAAAAGATTTTATTTTGATAAATTTTTTGGAAAAAGACAAAAAGATTTTTGTATTTTGTTTACACCATATATGGATGGACATTTAGGATGACCGAGTCCCAATTTCATTCCATATCCATGTGACTGCTTGATTGTGTTTTGTTATGTGTCACCATTTCATTTATGTGCTTTACAATGTTTGGAGTCATTGCGATGTGATTGGTTGTCACTACCTACATATTTGACTCATGAGTTCCTTTAATGCACACTTTCACGGATTTGTTTGGCTATTGTTCTTGTCGATCACATATTAGTCGATGTGTTTTCATCTCAATTCTGTCTTTAAAACGAACCAAATGCAATAAAACTTGACAATGAAAGTAGTGTAAGTAAGAACAGTTCTTATGAGTTTGTGTGATTTATTTAAACAAAAAATGGGGAAGGTTTATGAAAGGTAATCATTTATCCTTTGCGATTAAGCCACCGTTTAAATCGGACCTAAATAAAAATTTGGAAAAAATAGAAGCCAAGTCATTAAGGGTGAAAAGCGACGCGCGTCAAGCGCCGATCATTGTTTTCTGTTCACCTCCTTAATACAAAAACCTAAATTACGACTGCACTTGTGATACAAGTGTAGCGGAAAGTCGGGTATCGAAAATCCACAGAAAAGAGTTGCTAGAATTTGTAAGGTTTAGTATTCCTAAATAAAAGTGTAAAAGATAATTATACACAAGAAAAAGGAAAAGACTAGGAAAGGGAAAGTTTATACTAGGCGAGGGAAAATAAAGCTAGACTAATAAAGCGAGTAAAAACTATAGGTTGCGTTGAATATCCCTCACCCGAGTTAATTAGTATAAAATGGTTACATGGGTCGATGATTTATTACGAATGCGTCTCGTTACGACAGTTAATTAAATCAAGGGTTGTCACACCCTTAAATTTGCATAAAAGCCAAATAAGATTTTGGCGTTAACAAATACCCCCAAAATTACGCACGCAAGGTCGTAAGCACGGAGCATACATGATATACCCCGTCAAATATCCTAAGCGTAATAACTAGGACAACACACTCGAAATAGACCCGTAAACTCCATCACCAAAACAAAGCAACATGTCAACCCGAAATGAGTTCAATCCGACACAACCTAGACTAACTTAGCTAGAAACCATGGTAAAAACGCGTTAAATGAAAGCGGTAAATAAACGCAATAAAACTACACTAAAAAGCAAGTAAACCTACTTATGAAAGCAAGTAAATTTACTACAAAGCAAGAAAATAAGGAAATACTACTTATATTAAATGGAGACGATGATGAATAGTGCACACTTGCAAGCCCAAATGGGTGTCAAACCAAGAGAGGAAGAAGAATGAGCTCTCCACCTCCAAACCTTAACCTAAAACTAATTATATCTATGTATAGAAACCAAAATTGGTTTATATAGTAAGTAGGAAAAGAAATAAAGGAAAAAGAAAAGAAAAGGAGAAAAGCACAAAATATCTGGTGACCGCGGTCGACCGTGGCCAGGGGCCGGTCGACTGCACCTTCAAGTAAGATCCCACTGTTTTCTTTCCACGGCAAAACCCAAAATCACGGTCGATCATTCCTTTAACCGCGGTCGACCAGTACTCTGTTTTTGGAAGTTATTTGGTCCATAAAGAGGGGGAAAGGTGCGCAAACGAAAACGACCATAACTTCACCATCCGGACTCCAAACGAAGCGCCATTTGCGGCCACGCGATGCTAACTCAATGAACTACGCATCCGTGGAATTTTCATGAGCCAGAGATGAAATGCGAATTGAATAAAATTCCCTTGACGTAGCGTCCGGTGATGAAACTTCTCCGAAATGCAACGGATCCTCACTTTTAGCGTTCCAATACCTAAGCACAATTAACCCCTGCAAAGCATGTATATATCCAAATCCAAGGTTGTCTAGTTAATAAGCATAAATATAGGCATTAAGGATCGTAAAAGTGATAGAATGCATAAAGATAAAGGGAGAAAATATGTAATATTCGATACGAATCACATCCCCTAACTTAGACATTGCTAGTCCATAGTAATGAAAAAATAAAACCAGTCCACATAAGGCAGTAGAAGACGTATATATGCATCGAAATATAAATTCCACTTTCGTAAGGAACACGATTGCATTTAGCATATGCAATAAGCCATTAAACCCCTATGTTACCCTAGTGGTCGAGTGTCGTCTCGTGTGGGTTTTCAGGGATGAAACCCACAAACATCATATGGTTTCCTCAAAATCTTCCCAATCCAACATGCGACACGCCCAACAACAACGAAAAAGATTTCATACGCATTATTATCACAATGAACGAATTCAAACAAAAGTTCGTATTATTAACATTATAGAATGAACCTCATAGAATTGAAACCTTAAAATGTGGGAGGGGAGCGAGCACATGCAAAGTGTGATTTGGCAAAAACTTAAATAAATCGGATTCTAAATTAAGCAAGCATATATTCAATCCTTATGGGCATTACACTCATCAAGTGAATTCACTCAAAATAGGGAGGTAACACATGGGACATGCGGGCATAAAGAGTAAATATAAAAGGAAACTAGGCCGCACACATGTCACAAGAACGCTATATAAAAGATGAAAAATTATAATCTCAATGAAAGATATCGCACATATAAAAGAGGCGAAATGCATTTTCACAGATTATCAAAACTATTTAAACCTTTGAATTACATCTACTTAAGATCACATAGGACTTATATGGGGTTATAATTTAGGTTAGGCTAGGGTACGAAATGAAGGATATGTATGTATGGATTCAAAGTGTTCGAAAATGAAAACTCGGGATAATGAAAAAGTGTGAGAAATAACAAAATTGGAAAACAAGTTCCAAATAAGTGTGACACCCCAACTAATTAAATACCGGGTAGCTACTCCTTTATTAAATCAATACAAAATGCCAAGTTGGTTCAGTCAATAGCATCACTGTCGAAAACATTTTAGTAATTACTAACCAACTAGTATTTAAAAAGTAAGTTGCCAAATTTTAAGTTAAGTCTGATTAACATGCAATAAAAGAATAATGGAAGAACAACATAATCCATTCACCATAACGAAGTAGTAAATAACCAACAAAGTAATAAAAGTCCGGTGGAAAACTCCTCACAACAATCCCACATCTGGAAATAAAATGACAAGTCTGAATCCTGAATTAATACATGCCAAAAGTCTGAATAACTGAAATAAATGAAATGTCTCTAAAAGGAAATGGGCGACATGCCCTACAACTGATAACTGATGAATATCGAGTCAAGATCGATGAAGCGTCTAAAAGAAAGGTCCTGTAACTTCCACAAACATCTACAGCTCGTCACCTGAATGAGAATCCTATGCATGGTGTCCTTGTGGCTGGGCACCTAAAATGGTTTTTACAAAAATAGATTTGAAAGCAAATGGGTCAGAGCCCGAAAGTGGAAATCATTTTAAAAACTGCAAGTGTTTTAATAACATTAAAACATTAAATGCAAAGTACATGTTAGGACGTGCACTCACATGAAATTCTCACCTCTCGACTACATGTGCACTCCTAACGTATCGTACCCATCTATAAGACATCCATATCTACTCAAACCGTAATAAGTTCTACCCCTTACTACTCGATTCCCATAATACATTCTAGCGTTATCGAAGAAATAGAGGGCTTTACTTAAACTCAGATCCTCAATATGTAATACATTTCACTATCAATTAACCCGTTATGTTTCTCAAAACGTTTCCATAGTTATACACACAATAACACATGAAAGTTCCCATTAATTAAGTGTATATTATTCACGTCATAAATGTACAATACAAGCACCCCGAGACTAGCTCCGGTGCACACATACTCTGTTATCCATCTCGGTACATCACGTACATAAGGATCACGTATTCCGAATCTCTCAGGAACAGTTCACAGATAACAACATCACAAATAATGGAGGCGAACACAGTCACATCACATGGGTCACGCACATATCTGCGCTCCCACGATCAACAGACTTATTAACATCCCAATAAGTCCTTCTCTGACCTATGTTCATCGAGGTAACCAGTCTAAATCCGGGAAACACAAGGATTAGAGGGTCCTAAGCGAACGCAAACCTCCCGTGATAGCAAGTATGGTAGGTTTGTCATACACATAAAATCAATACATATACTAAGTATGCACACGTCTTAGTAATCACCATAATATATTGGTACATATCTCTTCTCGTACTGACATATAATAATACTCCATTTATATGTTCTCGGTTAATATAATTAAATTAGGCCGTCAATAGCTCACATCGTAATAGACACTCGCGTCCTACTTCATATTTTCCCTTAGGTTCAAACTACACTTCTAGGTTTGACTCCTCATTATACCCCAACCATCCCAAATATATCAATTACTCATCAAAGAAAGGCTATCTCTACCTATACACAAGGTTACGGGGCACTCGGGATCAAAACAGGCTAAAAAGCCCAAACTGTCAACTCGTTCGAAGTCTCATTCGAACGAGGCTGTTCGAACGAGAGTTCGTTCGAACGAACTGGGTCTTCTAACGAGATCTCGTTCGAACGAAAGTCTTTGAACGAACATCCCTCTTGTTTGAACCCAGGCTGTCAACTCGTTAGAAGCTCGTTCGAACGAGCTCGTTCGAACGACCTGGGTAGGTCTTCTAACGAGTGGCCAAATTCAAGCCCAGAAATTCTCTACTCGTTTTTCCCAATTTCTCTACACCTCAAATCTCATCCAAACTTCAATCTAACAATTGTTTAAGGTCCCTAATCGTCCCTAAACATACTTAGTTCACATATTGACATGTTTGGGGGTATTAATTCATCCTAACATCATTTAAATATCAAATCTCTACATATTTTTCCCCAACTTTAAAACTATGAACCCTAGAATTTATGAATCACCAAAGAACTGAATTAAATCCGTTTTTGGTTTCCTACAAATTGTAACATCATCAGAATAATCATTACACACCAATCTACATGCGATTTTCTCATCAAAACGTACTTTCTAATTCCAATTTACATGGGTTTTTCATTAACTCTCAAGAACAAATCAGATTTTTTTATCAAATCCTACACATAGAAGAAACATTCTCTATAGAAACGAAATTAAATCACTTGCCTTAATGGTAACTCTGGATTTGATGACGAATTTGATGGATGGTTCTCTCTCTCTCTGCAGAATCCTTCTATCTCTCCTTCTACAAGCTTTCTTTTCTAAGTAACAATGGTGGTTAGGGTTTTGTGGTTTAGGAACTCTTTGGAATAACTTTCAATAACCTCCGTAGCCTATTTGGGTATTAGTGGGCTTAGTGGGTTAATGCCAAATCAGATAATAACTCCCAATTTTCGTAGCTTTTAATTCCCCAAAATTCAAAATTACCAAACTACCCTTATACGTTGCCGGTATGACCTAAAAATGCCCCGGGACCCAAACCAAACCCCCGGCTAGTGTTTTCTGACTATTTTGACCCTTCCGGACGCGTTGGCGCACTCAAAACGACCATACGGATAATAGAAATAAAATTCACTTTTTAATTATCATAATTATATACCATGACGCGATTGTCACACGCGTCTCACCAAAATTCACAAATTGCCGTATTTCAATCTCACGACAAATTTCATAATTCAATATTCATATATAATCATATATGCACATATTGAAATACCAACTAGCATCTCGTTAGTATTTTAACCCGGATTAATTTCCAATTAATACACATTTAATTTAATTAATCCCATAAAATAAATATCACAAAAATACGGGGTATTACAATAAGCATTGGATATATCATTTGGAGAGTAATAAAAGCTTATTTAACTATATAAAACACATACAAACTTCTCTTTCTTTTCTTTTCTTCTTTTTCTCATGTTTTCTTTTGCTTTTCACTTCTCTTTTTCTTCTCTTTTTCACTTCTTTATTTTATTTACTTTTCTCACTCTCATATGCCTAAATTGCAACCGTAACGCAACATCATTCAATCCTAAGAAACATTCCAAACAAAGGTATGGAAGGTGTATCTATTGTTTCAACTCCAATTTGGAGTTTGTTAAGGGATTTTTGGTTAATGAAAAGAAAGGCTATATTAAGGCTCAAAAGGGTTGACGAGGGAAAACGTATAAGGGTGAGGTCAAGGTCAATATGGGTGATATAACAAAGATGGACTATGATCATTTCCTAAAGTTTACGCAATTCTCGAGTCAAAACAAACTTTGAAAATCATGCTCACGTAACACATTTCATATATAAACTCAATTAATGAACAATCAATGAAAGAATAGAGAGATTACCAACGGCTGCAACGTTTTCAAGGAGGAAAGAGTAGTGTATACACTCATAAATAACGAAAGGTACAAAGCTTACTCGGTATAAGTATATACAATGCAACAAAAGATTACTGAGTTGTAAAGATCTTAAACCAAATCAATAAAGAAAGAATGGTGTATGTGATCATGTGATTAAAGTTTAATTCATGAAGTTATTCATAATATCAAATGATTGAGGACTAAAGTCTAATAACTTCTAAAATCGAGAACATGCATCATTGGGTTGTCTATTGGATCGGGCAATTATTTAAATTTATCATCGAAAACAAAGGCAAAACACCCAATAAAGGAGAAAAAAGAAAGAAAATCTTTTTGAAATTTTTGAATTTTTCCAAGAAAAGCATACTAAGTAACAAACATGTGAGCAAAAACATGGACTAAGCTAAAGAAATGGATAAAATATACCACACCCCCTAACTTAAAACTTGACATTGTCCTCAATGTGAATTAAGAACCAAGTTAAAGAGAGGAGAAAAGCGATATTACCCAAAATTAGAGCGATCCCCATAAGAACAAGTCCAAATAATCTACAAAATAATTTAATACCGATCATAGCAAAAACAAATAACAAAAAGTTAACTAATTACAAGAGACTAAATTAAAAAGGAAGGAAAAGATAAAAAGAATAAAAAGCTAACTATATATAACATACTATTTAGGCTTCACACTAACTATACACTAGAAGTCTAAATAATTGAGGGTCCACCATGAAAATGATTTAACTTTGGAAGGTGACCGGTGTACCCTCACTCTCAAGCATGCCTTCCGAAAAATATGAATTTCGTTTGAACAACGGAAGGCATGTGTAAGGCGTAAGAAATGAACCATCGTCAATTAAAAGTTTTGGAGGGACGATGGGGATTTGGATTGAATGGGTGACAAAAACATGCGGGGATCGAGAAAAGAAGAAAATTCTCCAAAGGATTTTGAAATTGGAATGGGAGGTGGTGCACATGAAGGCAAAGATGCGTTCATGAAAGGCGACTCTAGCAAGTACTCCTCATCGGCGAAAAGGTTTAACACATTAAAGTTTGAAACCGATTCATCGGGTACTTATGACGGTGTGATAACAGAGAATGAAAATGGGGAGGAAAGAAATTCAAACTCAAGAGATGCATCATCATCGCTTGAAGACTGAGTTTCGAAGGAAATAAGATCATTTTCAACGAAATTTTCTTCTTTGGGGGCCAAAAAATAAATCATTTCATTGCAAATGGATATTACGTCCATTTCATCCTCACTTGTAATATCTATTACGCAATGGGAAAAGTCAATAATGGTTTGTTCCAAAGTAGGCACAAAGTCCTCATTTGGTTCAAAATATTCCTCGACTTCAAAAGTCTTGGAAGAAAAATCATCGTTGGATTCGAATAATAAATCCAATTCATATTCCCACAAACGATTTTCTTCCTGATAACGATTTTCAGTTTTCCCATTCTCAAGCATACGCAAGCCCTCACCGAATGTCATAGGTTGATGCGCGAATTCTTAAATATGCGAACTTTAAAAATTACCATCGGACTTAAACTTAAACTCATTATTATAAGAATTTTGAAAACTATTGCAATTCATTTTAAAATTCCTATTATAAGGAGTTAGAGGCCCAAAATCATTATCATCATCATCAAAATTTTAATATCCCAAATTTTGACTTTATTTATACTCGCCCAAAGTCATTTGTGAATTTGTAATTTTTTGGGACTCTAAGTATTGACCGAAAGTCATAGGATTACGAGAATTTTAAAAATTATAATAATGATTACCGAAAGAATTGGAATAAGACATGCTTACCCCCCAAATGGCTCAAAGTGGCGAATTCCACAAAGTAGATGCGCGCGCGAAAAATTCAAGCGTTTCTTGGCGCTCAAATGTAGAAGTCCTACAAAAATGTTTGGCAAATAATACAAATAGAAAGAAAATACTACGAAATACTAAATCAAATAAATTTTAAAACAAACTCATCCCCGACAACGGTGCCATTTGATTAAGGGTGAAAAGCGATGTGCGGCAAGCGTCGATCGTTGTTTTCTGTTCACCGCCTTAATGCAAAAACCTAAATTATGACTGCACTTGCGATACAAGTGTAGTGGTAAGTCGGGTATCGAAAATCCATAGAGACGAGTTGCTAAAATTGATAAGGTTTAGTATTCCTAAATAAAAGTGTAAAAGATAATTATACACAAGAAAAAGGAAAAGATGCGGAAAGGAAAAATTTATACTAGGCGAGGGAAAATAAAGCTAGACTAATAAAGCGAGTAAAAATTATAGGTTGCGTCGAATATCCCTCACCCGAGTTAATTAGCATAAAATGGTTACATGGGTCGATGAGTTATTACGAATCCGTGTCGTTTCGACAGTCAATTAAATCAAGGGTTGTCACACCCCTAAATTCTCATAAAAGTCTAATATGATTTTGACGTCAATAAATACCCTAGAAATTATGCACGCAAGGTCGTAAGCACTGAGCATACATGATATACCCCGTCAAATCTCCTAGGCATAATAACTAGAACAACACACTCGAAATAGACCCGTAAAATCCATCGCCAAAGGAAAGGAACATGTCAACCCGAAATGAATTCAATCTGACACAACCTAGACTAACTTAGCTAGAAACCATGGTAAAAATGCGTTAAATGAAAACGATAAATAAACGCAATAAAACTACACTACAAAGCAAGTAAATAAAGAAACTAAACCTAATTATGAAAGCATGTAAATTAACTACAAAGCAAGAAAATAAGGAAATACAAATTATATTAAATGGAGAGGATGATGAATAGTGCACACTTACAAACCCAAATGGGTGTCAAACCAAGAGAGGAATAAGAATGAGCTCTCCACCTCCAAACCTTAACCTAAAACTATCTAAAACTAATTATATCTATGTATAGAAACCAAAATTGGTTTATATAGTAAGTTGGAAAGGAAAAAGAAAAGGAGAAAAGCACAAAATATCTGGTGACCGCGGTCGACTGCGGCCAGGGGGTCAGTCGACCGCGCCTTCAAGTAAGAGCCCACTATCTCCTTTCTATGAAAAACCCAAAATCACGGTAGACCGGGCCTTTAACTGCAGTCGACCGGTACTCTGTTTTTGGCAGCTATTTGGTCCATGAAGAGGGGAAAAGGTGCGCAAACGGAAACGGCCATAACTTCACCATCCGGACTCCAAACGACGCGCCATTTGCGTCCACATGACGCTAACTCAATGAAATACATATTCGTGGAATTTACATGAGCCATAGGTGAAATGTGAATTGATTAAAATGCCCTTAATGTAGCCTCCGACGATGAAACTTCTTCGAAATGCAACAGATCCTCACTTTTAGCATTCCAATACCTACAAAAGCACAATTAACCCCTACAAAGCCTGTATATATCCAAATCCAAGGTTTTCTGGTTAATGATCTTAAATATAGGCATTAAGGACCGTAAAAGTGTTAGAATGTATAAAGATAAAGGGAGGAAATATGCAATATTCGATACGAATCACCAAGCTCCAAAGAAATTGAAAAGATTCTGAAAAAATTTTAAGACAATAAAAACAAAAGTTTGCCAAAAAGTGGGCCAATTTAGTTTAGTTTCATCACCTCAAAAGAAAAAATAAAAAGCGTTATTATTTATTGAGGGAGTTTGGATGGATCACAAAACAGGTTTTCACGGCCTTGAAAAGTCGTGAGAAAACGGTACATAGTTTTAGTCATTATTGGTGTGAAAATCATGTCTGACTTTGATTTGTCGAGAAGATTAAGACGATGTCATCTAAATTCACATTTTCAACTCCTAAAGGCGATTTTGATATTCGTTCGTTTGGAGTACACATATTCATCGTGCACATATGTTATGTTTGATTGTATTGATTGGCCTATCAAATATGTTCACACCCATTCATTCCATTTCCATGATTTGGTTATCTTAGTGAAAATTCATGGTGTGCGATTTGTGTAAAATTATTTTTGCATTTTTGTGTGACAAAATTGAAAAATTAAAAATAGTTTGTGGAATACACAAAATCTTATTACTTTGCATGAGCGTAGTTTGATCCTTCTTTTCTATGCATGTTTGTCGTGACACTCCATGTTTGTTTTGTTTATTAGTTTCCTTGTCTATTTCGGATAAATAAAAAGGGGGAGAACGAATTATGGGGGAGTTTTTGTATTATGGGGGATATTTGATTATTGGTTGATTTATTCTTATATCATTTCAAACTTGAGGCGTCACGAATGTATTTGCTTTGTCTCATGTGTGTAGGTACAAATATTGATGATCATATTTTGCACACCCTGATGAGAAAAGCTTAAAAGTTTAAAGATTTGAAGTTGAAGTTTTTGAAGAAAAGTTTGATACTTGAATTTTTGATACCTTTTCAGTTTTGGATTCATGGGAGGGTATTAGATTTGTATAGGCATTTTAATTTAATAAGTGGGATGTTTTTATTTTGTACCGGCATAGACATAAGGGAGATTTATAAGGACATTATTTTATTATCCAATTTTACACTTGAGTATGTCTTAACCGCTACAACTGTCGAAGACTTATACAAGAGCAATCATGCGTCAAAACGGATCCGAATATCAACATTCTTAAACATTAAAGCCTCAGCGAGGTTAATTTTGGTAAGGTTGTGTTTAAATACCTTAACTATTCACTTAGAGCGTTGAGATAATTTTTCTAAAATATTTTCGAAGTGTTGAAGCGGAATTTTTTGTCAAAGAATTTTTTCTAAGTGTTGAGGGGGAGTATTTTTAGAGAAATAAAAAATTTATTTTTCTGTCTCGTTTGAGCGACAGAGTCAGCTCGTTCAAGCGACATGATGATGTCGTACGAAGCTCGTTAGAGCAACATGTGGCATTATTCGAGCGATAGAGCAATCTCGTTCGACTGACATGCCACCTGAAGTTGTTTATATAAAGCGTGTTAAACCACTCCATTTTCGTTAAGAAGACCTGATGTTTTAGTTTCATCAAACACTACTATTTGTTAATCCCAATTTTGAAAATTGGGGTTAATTAATATAAAGGGAGAAAATTTAATTTATAATTAATCTGATTTTAAGGGTAATAATTACTAGCGTGACGAGAGTTGGTAGTTATAAAAAATAAGTATGTCAAATTATAATTATGTTGAACATTACGTAGTGAGTAGCATAATATTGTCTCGGAAATAATAATATGGCCGGGGACGAGATACACGGCAGTTAAGATATAAATATTTGGGACGCGTGTATGAGTCGCGTCATTATTATATATTTGGGGTTAAATGGGTGAATCATTTTTATATAACTCGAATTAATATTTTGAGTGCGCCAACGTGTTCGGAAGTTTGAAATAGTCAGAAAATACTACTCGGGTGTTATATTTGGAGTCCGGGGCATTTTTGCCCAAAATGACACCCCGGAGGGGTATTTTAGTCCTTTGGGATTTTTGAGTAATTAAATGGACGAAAATAGGATTGAAATAGGAACATAGACGGAGAAAGAAAGGGTGAACCAAGGAGGAAGGAGATCCATTTGAGAACAAAGCCAAAAGTTGAAGATTTCTCACAAATAGCTACACTAAAGTGTAGATCGCGACGAGAGGATCAACCACATATCAAATTCAATCAGAGAATTAGAAAGCCATTCCAAGGCAAGTGTTTATCTTGCTCCTCTTTTAGCAAATATTGTTCTTACTGATTTAGATTTGATGATATAAACTTGTTACAATGAAAACTTAGGTTTAATTAAACTAAATCGTAAAGGAATCTTAGACTTTGGAGATGGGTTGCATGTAGATGATTTACCCCATTTGTAAAATGTTAAATCTGTAGATTTCATGTGCAAATCAGGAATCAAATTTATGATTTGACTAATTAAAGTGTTGGGTTCATTAGATGGGAATTCTTGGAGATTTTAGAAATTGTTGGATCCCCTTTTTAAAACATAAAGATTTGAACTCTAATTTGTGTTAGAATGTGCCCATAATGATTAGGGATAGTTTAGAACCATCTAATTTAATGTTGTACGAAATTAGGGTTGAGTCTGAGGTTTAAAATGCTAGAAAAAATCGAATTTGGAGAAGAACTGGGCCTGTTCGGATTTCTCGTTCGAAGTCTGCCCAGGTCATTCGAACGACCTCGTTCGAAAGAGACTTCTAACGAGAATTGCAACGATCAACCTCGTTCGAATGACCGACCTCATTCGATCGACCTCATTCGAACGAGAATCCTCTGACTTTTAACGAGATTCCAGAATACACTTTTAAGGCCCGGTCAATTTAAGAATCATTATAGGTTCATCCAAGTGAGAGAAATAACCTACGTGAATAACAAGTGACTTAAATTCTGAGTTAATATTGAGTTGGGAGCGTGATTATTTTTTAGACATAGAAAGTGTATAGAACCAAGGAGAGATTTATGTTCAAGAGAGATTATAGATATATATATGATATACGAAGCGGGTAGAAATGATAATATAATACTTACGAACTATGAGAATTGGGTTACGTGAACGCCTATTAAGTTATATAAGTTATGTGCAAACTTATTAATTGGAATATTATGTGTATGACATACCTAGCTACTGGCTTTCGAACGAAGGTTATCGCGTTGTGGACGATCATATCTTGTGTGCCTTCGGTGGATTTTGAGTCGTACCACTAGACCATGGAACTTAGGTACAACCTATCTGTGAAAACGATAGTGATGACGGTCGTGTGGGTGCTTAGGTATGTGTGGAGCCCATCAGCATGGAACTATGTTTGCCTCCAATATGTGTATATATTTTACTGGTTCCTGAGATATTGAACCTGTTGTCCTTCATGCGTGAGCATTGCAATGGGACTAGATAGCCTAATATGCCTAGTACCAGGGTTTTCTTAACCATGGGTGAAGTATATATATATATATATATATATATATATATATATATATATATATATATATATATATATATATATATATATATGTATACATATTGTGATTTTATATGTGTATACGGAGTTCCTATTCTGTGTTTCATATTGGTCACTTTATTATAGTATATACTTACTGGGTCATCAATTGAGAATTAATAATATTATGAGAATGAGTTAAAGCATCTTTGAACCGATTCCTAAATAATATTAATATATTATCTTCGGGTTATTTAGATATTTTATCCGGCATAGTGGTTATACTACGTATAGTCAGGCAGAGTATCATGACTAGTATGGGTAGTTAGGTTCGTTAGGCATGCACATTAGATGAGAGGTGAGCATCTCAAGTGAGTACGCTAAGTTAACATGAATAATATTTGTGCTAATTAATCAATTTAAGCACTTGATATATTTGAACTGTTTTCTACTCGGGCTCCGACCCGTTTTTCTGCAAAACTCTTTTCTTGTTCCTTTACTTTAGGTGCTCAGCCACAGGGACACCAAGCTTATGAGATTTCATTCAGTTGCCGAGCTGTTGATGTTGTGGAAGCTATAGGACATTGCTAGTTGACGCTTCATAGTCTATTATTCTTTATCTATCAGGTATTTACTTCAGTTGGACATGTCGTCCCTTCCTATTTTACATTTAGAGATTTAGATGTCTTATTCCGTTTGTAGACTTTTATTTCATGGCTTTGGATTATTGTATGGGATTTTGACTGGAAGTGTTTACTCCAGTTCTCTATTTTAATTCAACTAGTTCTTTCCTTATGTTTTCGGGATGAATGGTATTAGTTAATTATTTCCTTACTTGATGAGGGTTAATAACAAGATAAAATTTTGACATCAACCTTTTTAAATATTAGGTGGTTAGTTTTAATTAAATAAAATTGATGATTTTCGACAGAGATGCGTTATCTAAACCAATTGGATATTCATGATTTAATTAATAAATGACTAATCACCCGGTATATAATTAGGCGGGGTGTTACAGGTGGTATCAGAGCATCAGGTTCTAGTGTTTTTAGGATCTGTCAGGCTTATTATGTTTCCGCGTAGCGCTCTTTGATATAGAGACCTATTGTTAGGACTTTTGCATTCTTTGTTACGTGTTATAGATTAGGTACTCCTACACGATGCTATGTATAGCCGGTAGACTTATATAATTCATTTGAATTTTAGATGCCGCTTATGAGGGAGAGGCAAACTAACCACGCTGAAGAAGAAAATGTGGGATTAAAGCAATAAGTACCTTAGGTACATCAGGAAAGAGAGACAATCACTGAGATAGCAAATATTGTGGCACAAGCAGTGACTACCACAATATTGCAGTACTAAAATTGCAGTGTACAGCTTATAGGGGGCAAAAGAACAAGAGAATTCGATCAATATGACAATCTGAGGAATAACAATAGTGAGAAAGTACAATCACAACGGTGACAAGTTCCTCAGAGTCGTCAACACCAAGGGGGTAATGGAAATCACAGGAAGAGCGAAATCCGCCAGGGTTAACAAAGCGAAGGATAGAGGACCTTCACAAAAAGGTTTTTTTAAGTGTGGAAGGAATGGCCACAAATGCCAAATTTTCCCCCAACAAGCTGGAGGATAGCCTCGGTCAAATCATCTAGGTCAGATAGTCCATCAGGGCTAGTAGCGTGCTCAGTAGGACTAGCAAAGATCAAATTTTATTGGAAAGTGTTTTATATGTGGCGAACGAGGCCACTTCTGTCGAAATTTCCCTCAGAAGGGTAGGACGCTACCGCAGCCGCAGAGTGCCCGCTCGGAACTATAGAGTGCCCAACATGGGGAAGCGTGGATATTTACCCCAATAGCACAGGATCCATAACATCAGCAAGGAGTACAGTATGGGCATATCTATAATTCCCGATATGCGGTTATGCCACTGATAGCACCACTGTCACCTGCATTTAGAGGTATGATACTTCATTATTTATAGTGCCTTTAAGATATAGTGGAAATCTCGAATGATTATGATGCGTTATAATTTATTGTAATACTTTGAGAAATGTGGACATAAAAATGTATTACTATCCTGATTTGTGAACTAGCTAACAATGGTTTGGGTGATAATAGACCGTTACATCGATATTTTCCAGTTCGTTAGTATTTGTGCTAAGAGTCACCTGAGAGGAGGCGGGGACACATTTATATATATCTTTATATGGTTGTGAATAAAGACTGTGTGACGTATGTCGTATGGGGACACCTAATCCCTGTGGGTAGGGATGTCTATCAAAGGGATTCAAGATTGGATGAAATATTTCTGAGCATAAGGATTATCCCGTAGAAATTTTTAAGAGTCTAACGCTGAGCTAGTAGGAGTAATGTGTTGAATATCATCTCTCGTAACATGAGGGTGGGTGAGTTAATCTTATATCAAGAAGAAGGGATGTGGGGTAAAAGTCGAATATTGAGGTCCCATAAACCTTGTTGACTGATAATGTTAGTTAGTAGTGTATCGGGGGTTCCTTTTTTGGATTTTGCATTGCGAGACATCCCACGCATGAAACCTAGCAAACGTCGAAAGATGGGAAATGTTTGGCCTTTAGTACACGAGTTGGTACCCTGGTTATCATCCGTAAAGGAAATGATAACCTTAAGATTTATTATATCTACAATCACGTCCAGTAGAGCCGTATTATACGACATAAGAACCATTGCTAAATGTCTTACATCGTGAATAAATCGGTGTAACAAGGGAGGGTGTTATAGCTACAATGATTAAGGTAAGTGAGCCTAACCTTATAGAATATTCGGAGTTACAAGACCTGACTGCGTAGATGTTAGGTCAAGGCTTCATCTGTAGGAGTACCTCACCTTGGGGTGCTCCCGTATTGGTTGTGAAGAAAAGGGATGGATCTTTACTACTGTATGTTGACTACCAAGAACTGAATAAAGTCACGATACGGGATAAGTATACGTTTCCCCGAATCGATGACTTATCCGACCTGTTGAGAGAAGTTGCCTTCTTCTCAAAGATTGACTTGAGATTGGGATAGCATCAGTTGCATATCAGGGAGCAGGATGTGTCGAAAAAGACCTTCCTGAAAAGATATGGTTCCTATGAGTTCAGGGTTTTGACTTTCGGGCTAACCAACGTCCCAATCGTGTTTATGGACTTGATGAACAGGGTGTTCAGAGAGTTCCAGGACCACTTCATCATCGTCTTTATAGATGACATTCTGGTTTACTCACAGACTGAGGAGGAGCATGCCGCGCACTTGAAGCAGGTTTTGTAGACATTGCGTCAGCATGAGTTGTATGCAAAATATGAGAAATGTGGGTTTTGGCTGAAGGAGGTTCAATTTTTGGGGCATGTCATCTCTGACAGAGGGATATATGTGGATCCGGGGAAGGTGTTAGTGGTGAGGGAGTGGGGACAACCCACGACACCGACCGAGATATATAGTTTCTTGGGCCTAGCCGAATACTACAGGAGGTTTATTTGAGGTTTTTCGAAGATAGTGGGTATGTTGACACATTTGACTCACAAAGGGGTGCCGTTTATCAGGAGTAATGCCTGTCCGTTAGCCTTTGATGAGTTGAAGGACAAGTTAACCTCAGGACCAGTGTTAGCATTGCCCAGACTGGGAGTGGAGTATCTAGTCTACACCAATGCATCTTTATTAGGACTTGGGGGTGTACTTCAGCAGGAGGATCAGGCTATAGTTTATGCCTCCCATAAGCTTAAGCCTCACGAGAGGAATTACCCCACCCACGACTTGGAGTTGGTGGCAGTCATGTTTGCACTTCGGATTTTGAGACATTATCTCCCCGGGGAGAAATTTCGCTTGTTCACCGGTTACAAGTCATTACAGTACCTCTTCACACAGAAGGAGCTGAATATGCGTCAGTGCCGGTGTCTTGAATTTGTGAAGGATTATCGCATTCGGGTTGCTCAGGATCGACTAGAGAGCTACGCCGATGCCAAACTGTATTTTTGGGAGTTCAATATGGGGGACCAGGTGTTACTTCGGGTGTCCCCTATGAATGGAGTTATGCATTTTGGGAAGAAGGGAAAGTTGGCACCTAGATATGTAGGGCCATTCCCTATTATCGAGAGGATTGGGATAGTTGCTTATAGACTTGGGTTACCGGAGCACTTGCATAGGGTCCATGACGTGTTCCATATCTCTTCGCTGAGGAGATATCTTCGAGATGATTTGGCCCACACTCACATTGCATTGGAGGAGATTGACTTACAGCCTGATAGCTCCTATGAGGAGGGATTGGTTGCTATCAAAGACCGTAGCGAAAGGAAGTTGAGGTCGAAGATAGTACCACTAGTCCGTGTTCAATGGCAACACCATAATGTTGAGGAATCTACCTGGGAGCGCGAGGATGATATGTGTGAACGTTATCCAGAGTTATTCTTGCCAGGTATATTTTCATTTCTGAATTTTGGGATGAGATTCTATTATTAGGGGGGAAGTATGTAATACCTCGTATTTTTACGCACATTTATTTTATTATGAAATTTTGGAAATTGGGATTAATTAATTTAAAGGGAGAAATTTTAATTTATAATTAATCCGATTCTAAGGGTAATAATTACTAACGTGACGAGAGTTGGTAGTTATAAAAAATAATTATGTCAAATTATAATTATATTAAACATTACGTAGTGAGTAACATAATACTATTTCGAAAATATTAATATGGCCGGGGATGAGATACACGACAATTAAGATATAATTATTTGGGACGCGTGTATAAGTCACGTCACTGTTATATATTTGGGAACTAAATAGGTAAATGATTTTTATATAACTCGAATGAATAGTTTGAGTGCGCTAACGTGCCCGGAAGGTTCAAAATAGTTAGAAAACACTACTCGGGTGTTATATTTGGAGTCCGGGGCATTTTTTCCCAAAATGACACCTCGAAGGGGTATTTTAGTCCTTTGGGATTTTTGAGTAATTAAATGGATGAAAATAGGAACATAGAGAGTTAGTGATCTGTCAGTTGCAACCTACGTGAGAAAGAGAGAGAAAGAGAGGGAGAACCAAGGAGGAAGGAGACCCATTGGAGAACAAAACTAAAAGTTGGAGATTTCTCACAAATAGATACACCAAAGTGTATATCACGACTAGAGGATCAACCATATACCAAATTCAATCAGAGAATCAGAAATCCATTCCAAGGAAAGTGTTTATCTTGCTCCTCTTTTAGCAAATATTATTCTTATTGATTTAGATTAGATGATATAAACTTGTTGCAATGAAAACTTGGGTTTAATTAGACTAAATCGTAAAGGAATCTTAGACTTTGGAGATGGGTTGCATGTAGAGGATTTACCCCATTTGTAGAATGTTAAATCTGGAGATTTCATGTCCAAATCACGAATCAAATTTATGGTTTGACTAATTAAAGTGCTGGGTTCATTATATGGAATTCTTGGAGATTTTAGAAATTATTGGATCCCCTTTTTTAAAACATAAATATTTGAACTCTAATTTGTGTTAAAATGTGCCCATAATGAATAGGGATAGTTTAGAACCATCTAATTTGATGTTGTACGAAATTAGGGTTGAGTTTGAGGTTTAAAATGCTGGTAAAAATCGAATTTGGGGAAGAACTGGGCCTGCTTGGATTTCTCGTTCGAAGTCTGCCCAGGTCGTTCGAACAACCTCATTCGAACGACCTCATTCGAACGAGACTTCCAACGAGAATTCCAACGACCCTTATAACAAATTTTTTGAGTCCGTTCGAAGTAACAAACTCGTTCGAACGACCTCATTCAAACGAGATTCCATAATACACCTTTGAGGCCCGGTCAATTTAAGAATCGTTCTAGGTTCATCCAAGTGAGAGAAATAACCTACGTGAATAATGAGTGACTTAAATTCCTAGTTAGTATTGAGTTGGGAGCGTGATTATTTTCGGGACGTAGAAAGTGTATAGAACCAAGGAGATATTTAGGTTTAAGAAAGAATATACATATATATGATATACGAAGAGGGTAGATATGATAATATAATACTTACGTACTATGAGAATCGGGTTGCGTGAACGCCTATTAAGTTATATAAGTTGTGTGCATACATATTGATTTAAATATTATGTGTATGACATACCTAGCTACTGGCTATTGAACGGTGGTTAGCGCGTTGTGGATGACCATATCTTGTGTGCCTTCAGGGGATTTTGAGTCGTACCACTAGAGCATGGAAACTAGGTATGGGCTATCTGGGAGAATGATAGTGATGACGGTCATATGGGTGCGTAGGTATGTGCGTAGTCCATTGGCTTGGAACTATGTTCGCCTCCAATATGTGTATATGTTTTACTGGTTCCTGAGAGATTGAACCTATTATCCTTTATGCGTGAGCGTTGCAATGGGACTAGATAGCCGAGTATGCCTAGAACCATGGGTTTCTTAACCATGGGTGCAGTATTGATATATATATATATATATATATATATATATATATATACATATTGAGATTTTATATGTGTATACGGAGTTCCTACTTTGTGTTTCATATTGGCCGCTTTATTATAGTATATACTTATTGGGTCACCAGTTGAGAATTAATAATGTTATGAGAATGAGTTAAAGCATCTTTAAACCTATTCGTAAATAATATCAATATATTGTCTTTAGGTTATTTATATATTTTATCCGGCATAGTGGTTCTACTACGTATAGTCAGGCAGAGTATCATGACTAGTATGGGTAGTTAGGCTCATTAGGCGTGCACATTAGATGAGAGGTGAGCATCTTAAGTGATTACGCTAAGTTAACATGAATAATATTTGTGCTAATTAACCAATTTAAGCACTTGATATATTTAAACTGTTTTCTACTCGGGCTCTGACCCGTTTTTCTGCAAAACTCTTTTCTTGTTCCTTTACTTTAGGTGCTCAGCCACAGGGACACCAAGCTTAGTAGATTCCATTCAGTTTCTGAGCTGTAACTGTACCTGGGGAAGCTACAAGACATTGCTAGTAGACGCTTCATAGTCTATTCTTCTTTATCTATCAGTTATTTACTTCAGTTGGACATGTCGTCCCTTCCTATTTTACATTCAGAGATTTAGATGTTTTATTCCGTTAGTAGACTTTTATTTCATGGCTTTGGATTATAATATGGGATTTTGACTGGAAGTGTTTATTCCAGTTCTCTATTTTAATTATGTTTTCGGGATGAATGGTATTAGTTAATTATTTCCTTACTTGATGATGGTTAATAACAAAATGAAATTTTGACATCAACATTTTTAAATATTAGGTGGTTAGTTTTAATTAAATAAAATTGATGATTTTCGAGAGTGATGCATTATCTGAACCAACTGGATATTCTGTATTTAATTAATAAAGGACTGATCACCCTATATTTAATTAGGCAGGGTGTCACACATTCCTCTTAGTGATGTCGGAAACATTCTCTCGAAGTCAGCGTGGTTTTCTCATTTGAAGCCTCTCCTGACCTTTCATTTCCATTTCTTTCATACCCAATTAAGCAAAATCCCTTCCCTCTCCTCCTACCACCTCCATCTACTTGCAAGGTATACCCTTCAGCAATCAAGATCAACCTTCTTTTCTCCAAAGAAGGTCCAAACATTCTTTTCTCTTTTTAAATTTCCTTATTTTTGCATTAGTTATTTAATTCTTACTTTAGCATTTCGTCTTTGTTAGTCCACACATATTAATTTGCCACTTTTTATTAGTAGTATTGCATACACCATATTCTCTATAATAACCCAAAAACAAGGAAAAGAGGGTTTGCTTATAAATTCCAAACGGAATTCCTTACCATATTTTCTCAAACCAAAACATCCTTTTTCTCCACACACATCTAAATAAAATCCCCAGTTTGATTTATGGGATGAACCCCACATTTGTGTTGCATGCGAACTAAATGAACTTTGATGCCTTTTTAGGCTATGTAGTCTTCTCGGGTCAAAACTCGAGACTCGAGTCCTCTATTCCAAATTCATGCATTGTTTTCATATATTATATTTGTAATTCATGCTTGCATTTTGTCCAATTTATACCGCCGTCTTTCTATAAACGATTGGTAATATGACAATGCACACATCATATTTTTTATTATTATCTTGGGAACTCTCCTACGGATGGCCTCACCCTGTTTTTCTCCATGGCGCGAATCAAGAAATTCCATTCTCCCTTTATATATACATGTGCAAACACTCCACAGAGTTATTAAGGAGAACAATAACATATGCTCATGGGAGACCGAAAGGGCGGGATGGGTGCCTAGTACCTTTCCCTTCCGTAACTTAGCCCCCGAACCTATGAACTAATTGGTTTCACAAGCATCAGCATGTCGATGCCGTTCTCTTGAGGCGACAACATTTCTTTTGATTGTTTTGTGTAAAATAGGCTGGCGACTCTCTCTCTTTACATCATCCCAAATTAATGACGGTCGAAGTGCCCGGAGGCAGGAGCAAGACCCACTTATCCCTTTACCATGCGTGCAAACGTCAACACCCCGAGGAAGGAGGAAAACGGGATGGGCACAGTAGTGACTCGCTGGGGAAATTACTTGTCATAAGGGGGCTAGACTCTGTTTGCATGGGTGTTATCATTTTCTTCATGTGTGCGTATGCCCCTACCTGTATGTTCCTTTTTTCCTCTATTACTTCTTATATATATCTACCTCATGTTTATATCACCTCTCACTCACTCTTCACTTCACACACTTGTAAATACTCTCCATGTACACCTCACACTACTTATACTTGTACATATAATCACTTATATCCACATGCTTTACACACCACTTAGAATATCCATGCTTAGGTCGCACTAGAACACACCTACTTATCACACTTTTATATATCCATGCTCACTTCCACATATCACATGCCACTTGAAGTTGATCCATGCTTAGGTTCATTACCATATACTCACTTGAAGATATAATCACTTACTCACAGGTATCCATGCTTAGTGTATTCTTCATGCTCCATGCTAGATTTACTTTTCATGATACTTGTACATTCTTCCCTATTAGTATAGTTCTTATTTTACTCATCATGCCAAATAAAAGACTCTCTGCAGAATACGCTAATCAAGAATCATGCATTTTTTACACTACATCACCAAGAGCTTGACTATTGACCAAAATTTATCCTGTACAAAAGGGTCCTTTGTGATGGGCGCTGGTCCGACAGGTAGTAGTTAGCATAAACAATATGACTCTCACATTCCATTGGCCTTGTACCTTCGACGTTTATCGAACAGTTCCCCCCACTTCGTACCGCTTGATCGAAATCATGGCGGGAGGTATATAGCACGGAACTCATTCATGCACGTCGAGTATATCGAATTCTCTCTCACACATAATGTCCCCACGAGACAATTCACATACACTCAGGAATATCAAATGGCTTGTCCACAAGTACCAATTTCCCTCAAAAGCAAGAAGTATATTGTCGAAGTCATGCCAAAGGGGGAAGCTTTTCACTAACCAGATGTGACACCCCGACTAATTAAATACCGGGTAGCTACTCATTTATTAAATTAATACAAAATGCCAAGTGATTTCAGTTCATAGCATCACTGTCGAAAACGTTTTATCAATTACTAGCCACCTAATATTTAAAAAGTGAGTTGTCAATTTTAATTAAATCCGATTAACATGCAAAATTAAATTATGAAATGCTAACATAACCACCACAACATAATGACAATGGAATAACCATAAAATAGTAATGAGTCTGGAGGGATTCTCCTCACAACAATCCAAATACAGGAATAAACAAATACGAAGTCTGCATCACTAAATTAATTACAACCCAAAAATCTGATATACCTGGATAATTAAAGTGTCTAAAAGAAATGGGGCAACATGACAAACAGATGAGGAAAATCTAGTAATATAGAGTCAAGATCGAAAGTGAAGGCGTCTACTGTCAAAGTCCTGTAACTTCCACGGCAGCTACAGTCCATCACCCGAATGGAACTCCTATGCATGGTGTCCTTGTGGCTGGGCACCTAAAAGATTTTTACAAAAATATATTTGAAAGGAAACGGGTCAGAGCCCGATGGTGGAAAACATTTTAAAATATAACAAGTGTTTTAATGACATAAAACAATGAATGCAAAATACATGTTAAGGCGTGCTCTCATATGAAATACTCACCTCTCGATTATCTGTGCACTCCTAACGTATCCGTAATCGAATCTAGTTATGACTGTATCTAACTGGTTCAATATAAAATCTAACGTTACTATACGATTCACGATTTAATTCCCGACATCTTATTTTAAACAGAGTGTTTTGCTCTTCCACACAGCTTCCCCATTTTAGTACTACTAATCACTAGAGATCTTCCATTTTATCTTTTACAAAACGTTGATATTATAGATACTCACATTTATACATTACAGTTCATTTCACTTTACAGTATATTATTCTGATCATAAATGTACAATACTATCACCCCGAGACTAAGCTGCGGTGCACACATACTCTGCTATCCAATCCCGGTACATCACGTATATGAGGACCACGCATTCCGAATCTCTCAGGAATCGTTCTCAAATAACAACAATCACACAAAATGGAGGCGAACATAGTTCACATCACATGGGTCACGCACATACCTACGCTCCCATGATCAGCAGACTTATTAACTTCTCAATAAGTCCTTCTCTGACCTATGTCCTCGAGGTACCAATCTAAATCCCCCCATCGGCACACAAAGATTAGATGGCCCTAATCGAACGCAGACCTCCCGTAATAGCAAGTATGGTAGGTATGTTTTACATATAAAACCACATATACTAAGCATTCACACATCTTAGATATCTCGAATTATTAATAAAGGTATGCTTCTCTTTCTTATACCGTCATTTAATGTTATACGTTTACAAGTCCCCGATTTGTATGTTAACGTTGTCAAACCTTCTCACGTCGTAATTAGTTATTCGTTTCCTATTCCACAAATGTCATCCGGATTACTATAAGGTTCTAAGTTCTACTCCTCAACGTACCCCAATTCTCACAATTATACCCACTAGTCAATAAAGGAAGGTTAATTCTCAATTACTTAAGTCTACGGGACATTTGAAATAAAATCAGGCGAAAAAGGCCATTCTGTCAACTTGTTAGAAGTCTCGTTCGAACGAGGTCGTTCGAACGAGTTCGTTCGAACGAAAGGCTTCGAATGAACTACCAACTCGTTATAAGGGATACTGTCATCTCGTTAGAAGCTCATTCGAATGAGGTCGTTCGAACGACCTGGGCAGGTCTTCTAACGAGATGGCAGAACACGCCCAGAAATCCCAAAATCCGTTTTCTCTTCATTCCTCTCTTCTCTAAATCCACCTTAAGGACATCCCAATAGAATTTTAGTGTTCCTGAATCATTCTAATTCCTCTTAGGTCATTTCTTAACATATTTTAGGGTTCAAATATACCAAATCAACATTCAATTTATATAATTTCTAAATTTTTCACTCCAGACCCTATGAACATGAACCTAGGGTTTAAATGAAATTAAAGGCTCCTTATTAATCCGTTTTTTACATCATCAAAAGTTATATTTTGGACATGAAATTTATCCATAAACATTCTACATGCAATCCCTATATAAGATTATGAGTTCTATCTCCAATTTGATGGGTTTTCATCAAACTTCCAATATAAGATATGTATCCAATTCTAAGCATGGAGGAAACATTCGCTTGAAATTACGTAATTAAACCACTTGCCTTAGATGTTCTGATTCGATGTTGAAGGTTGAAGGTTGATCTCTCCCCTTTTCTCTACAGAATTCTCCCAAAGATGGTGATGGTGGTTGTAGGTTTCTATTGGAACCTCTTCAAACGCCCCCTTTAACTCCCGTAGACCTCTAACTTACCAAATGCTGATAATGGACTTAGTGGGGTTCCTAAATAATATAAAATTAACTCCTAAAATTCGTGGGTTTTAATTCCCATATTTTTAAAATTTCCAAAATACCCTTTTGGGTTGCCGGTATGGCCTAAAAATGCTCCGGGACCCAAACTAAACCCCCGGCTAGTGTTTTCTGACTATTTCGACCCTTCCGGACACGTTGGCGCACTCAAAATGATCATTTGGTTGATAAAAATATAATTCACTTTTTAATTCAACTAATTTCAATCCTGACGCGACTGACACGCGCGTCCCAACTATATTTCCAAATTGCCATATTTCGGTCTCGTGACAATTTTAATATTTCCAATACTCATGAAATTTTTAATTTTAACATCATAATCAAATACCAACTCGCATCTCGCTAGTATTTATATACAGATTAATTCCCAATTAATTCTCATTTAATTTAATTAATCCCTTAAATAAAAATTAATAAAATTACGGGGTATTACACCAGACAACTACATAAACCTCATATAGGCGTCAGACCTAGGGCACTAATATTTAGTTTTTCGGTTGCTACACAAAACTCTGCTGAAATGTCGAGTCGGCATGATGCCTAAAATTTTGAACTATTTCGTCTTTCCAAAACGGGACCCTGCCGTAGAGCCTGGAAACAAGTCAAACCATGTCTTACATATCTTTTTAAACCCAATTTTCCCAGGCTTGGGTCCCGTCCAATATTATTTTTTTTGCATTTAGATAAACCTAATCCAAGTGAAAACATAATAATAATAATAATAATAATAATAATAATAATAATAATAATAATAATAATAATAATGATGATGATGATGATGAGATTCTTACCTCACTTTTTTCCTTTCATCCTGTCTCAAAAAACCAAAATACCAAAAACATTTTTCCGTCCTTTTATCAAAAATACCAAAAATATTTTTTCCTTCTTCTTTCCAAAAATGTCAAGAACATTTTCCCTATTTCTTAAGAACAATTATTTCCTCCCTTTTTCAAAAATAATTTCAAATAATTTTCCTTCTCAGGTCGATCGCATACTCGTTTCTTGGTCAGGCTCCCTATTGGCTTCGATCTTTCGTCAAATTTCTCCGAAGCTTCGCCAGTTCCCCTGCTACTTCCTCTATGTTAGGAATCTACCTTCACCATTCCTCCATAGAAAACATCGATCAAGAACCGAACGTGCAGCCTCATCTGATGGCAGTCTTAATCCCACTCAGTGCCATGATTGATAACCTTCAAACCTAGGTTCATGAGATGCAGCGAAACCAAGTCCAAGTTCCTGAAGAACTCGAGGTTTTCTTTCCTCATTGCAGAGGTCCATCCGCTCCCAAGCTTTTTTAGGTCCCGAAAGATTATCATCACGTTCCACATGATCCGCCTTCCAATGGGCCACTACCAACCCAACTACCTTTTCCAAACCTAGCCTAGCTAGGGGCTAACTTGCCCCTACCCGTTGATCCCAAAGAGTAAGAACCGAACAAGGTCAGAGAAGACCTTAAACTGTTGTCTAAGAAGTTTGACCAAGTTAAGACATCCAATAATTATATGTATTACACCCACATGTCTCCCTACCCTAAAACAAGATTGCCAGAGAACTTTAAGATTCCAGCCATTGAGAAGTTCGGGGGCAGCGAGCCTCTAATTATTTGCCTTCAAAGCTATCACCGATCCATGACTCTTTTTGATGCCTCTGAAGAGATAATAACCCAGATGTTCCAACAGACTTTAAAGGACAGTGCTTTCCGTTGGTTTCTATCCATAGAAGAATCCAGGATTTGCAGTTGGGAGGATGTCACCCGGGAATTCATGTCACAATACAAGTACAACAAAGAACTAGAAGTTACACATCGTGATCTAGAGCTTCTTAAGCAGAAGCCTGGATAAACTGTCAGCAACTTCATCGGAAGGTGGAGAGAGAAAGCTATCGCTATGACCAACCGACCTTATGAAGAAGAACATGTTAGCTATGTGAAGAAGAATTTCTTGCCCCATATCAGAGCAACTATGGTATGTCAATATTATCCGCATTTTTGAGCTCTCCGAAAATCACGTGTAGAGATTAAAGAAAGTACTACCAAGACAGAAGTCGAGCTAAAAAAAATGTCTGGACAATTCATTCCCAAAAAATATGAGAAGCCTGCTAATACTACAGTCTCAACCATTAATAATATCTCCCAACCCGCTACCTCTTGGGCGCTAAAAAGTTATCCATATCCCTCCTGGAAGGAATACACTGAGCTTTATGTCCCCCTCTCCAGAGTCTAATTGGCCTGGTTGAGTCGAAACCTCATCAAGCCTTTGGACCCTCATCCATTACCAAACCCACTTCTCAAAAACTTCAAACTGATGCCCATTGTGATTTCCACCAGTTTGTCGACCATACTACTAATCAGTGCTTCCATATCCAAAATGTAATCCAAGGTTTAATTGATTGGGGTATCATTGCCCCACCATCTAATCCTAAACCCAACAATACTCATAACCCACTTCCATCCCATATAAATTCCATCTTCCTAGAGAATGACCCAGAATTCGATCCATTTCCTCAAGTTATGTCTTGTAAAGCACCCATCATACCCATAATCTCTCCCAAACCCCTTAAAGTTTTCCCATATTTTCTTTTACACCCTACCTGTTTCACCAACCAAGCTTTGTCACTCCTCACAAGGGCTTGTATTTTCATTCGTACTCTATCCGAAGGAAGGGATATGGAGTTGCTAGTTGTTCTGAACTAATTCTTAGATTTTGGGCTAAAATTTCCCTCTGAAATGACCACCGACTATTAGAAATTCAGGATCATGTTCATGAAAGCCCGAAAGTGGGCTCAGGAGTCAGATAATTAGGTGGTACCCATGATGAAATAAATTTGGACGATATAGTAAAAATTTTGGTAGACATGTTTTGACAGATCAATGAGATCTGCAGCATCTCAGAGCTACCCAATGCCTTAAAGCTACAAGGGCAATTTATCCCTTCACTTATACACCTCCCCATTGAGTGGGGGGATTTATATGAAGAAGTTGTTGAGGTTGTGTAATGCATTGAATTCTCTTGGTAGGACGACATCATTGACACCAGATGGGGGGACGAATTTGATAGCTCAGTTGAAGAATCAAGTCAAGAAAAGGTTAGTTCGGTGATCAACATGTGCGAGATGATATCCTTCGAGGACCTATTGGGGGAGATCAGTAAAATAACCACCCATCCAGAAATCGATGAAGACACGAGGTTCTTGTTCTTCCGTGACATGTAAACCATATGACCAGATCAGGAAGGCACTGTCAGAATCCGAATTCTCATCCATCAGGAACAGATAATGGAAAGGAAGTTACCGAAGGGCTTCCCATGCCAGAGATGACCATCGAAGAAAGAAAGATCCTCGACCGACTCAAGAAAACTAAGGCTAATATCACCTTTTGGGGATTCTTCAGGTCTTCCCAATTACATCGAAACGCTCTGATAAAGTGTCTCACCGAGCCCACAGTCCCTCCTTCCACCACTCCAGAAGAAGCCGTGAACCTGGTTGGATCCTTGACCGCTACTAGACTCCTTTCCTTCTTTGAAGAAGAAATTCCAAAGGTCGGCCTTAATCAAAACTACATCCTTAATATCTCCATTAAAGTAATAGGAAAGACCGTCCCGCTCTAACTCGTCTACAATGGATCAGCTCTCAATGTGTGCCCATTAAAAACTTTCAATTGCTTGGATTTGAAAGTAAGTGACCTTGCTCTAACTTCTTCCGCAATGCGTTAATATAACAACACCCGCCGAAAAAACTCACAATAGGGGCTGGCCCTATAAATCCTATTACCGAAATTGAAGTTATTGACATGCTCACATGCTTCAACCTATTTCTTGGTCGACCATGGCCCCATATCATTATAGGGTTAACCTCTTCCCTTCATCAAAAGTTAAAATTCTTCGCCAAGGAGCATGTAATTTTGGGAGATGATGACACTAGTGAAAATGCCAGCACCAATAATTCGATACTAGGAATTCAGTATGGGATGAATGACATGCTTCTCTTCAGCTTCAGGGTCGATCCACTTCCTTTTTTGACAAGGGATAATTTTAAAGACCGAGTCTGTCTAGAGGTTATCCCTCACGGTAATGTCAAAGTGATACAAATGTTCGAGAATATTAACTTTATGCCTGGACTGGGGATGTGGAGACATCAATAAGGGATACTGGAGACCATAGACCTGAAAAAGGCCTTTGCTTTATGTGGTCTGGGTTATTAGCCTTCATCAGAAGAAATTAGAATGCTCCATCGACATGGTTGAAGATAAGTTTAGAAGATGCTGAGACTGTTCCAAGGGATTCCTTGAACGGGAGATTCGTCAAGGAGGGTGAATATTTTCCCTTTTATGGTTTTCCTGAACCATGGTATGATCATGTGGATAGGAAGATGAATCCAGGGATGAAAATCTTCTTTCAAGAAAGCTACTGCTGGAGAAAAGACTGCCAGCATCAAGTGCAACCTCTCGCTAAGGAAATCATAGCCATTACAAAGGTCTCCGATGAAAGTGATTCCGAAGACTCGTTTAAGTTGCAGACACTGGGGTTAACACATTTAGGCACTATATCATCAGCCCCGTCCATTCTCATCAAGGCCACCGATGGGCCTCTTCTCAAGTGGAACGACATACCCATCCCACCTGCTGAGATGCAACCTAACCTGGTTGTTTACCTTATCTCTTCATCTATTGTTGTTCCTCCTTTTTCTGATAACAATGTAATCAAGACCACTTTTGATGAAATGAGGTTCTCAACGCTATTTTTCTCGAAAGCGAAATAAATGAGGATTTTGAGTATCCTGTTGTGCCTTACATTAATTGCCTTCATTCTAATCAAACGCTTGATGATGATGATTTTACAAATAATAATTCTTAATTGATCTTAATAAGCCGCATTCAAATTATGAGGATGAAACTATTATTATCAATCTCGTATTTAGTAGCCAATAACTCGAGATTAGGATATGGTCCACCCTTAATGAGCATGGACGTGCACAAATCAAAGAACTTTTGAAAGAGTTTGTGGACGTCTTCGCATGGTACTACGACTACATGCCCGGCATTGATCCCGAAATAGATCAGGACAATATTCCAACTCTCTTAGAATGCAAACCGATCAAACAAAAACTATAAAAGCTCCTAATAGAATGGTCTCTCAAAGTCAAACAAAAGGTGATCAAATAGTTAAATGTAAGATTCATTCGGGTGATCGAATATCCCACATGGTTAGCCAACATTATACTTGTACCAAAATCAGGAGGAAACATCCACATGTACATCGACTCCTGAGACTTAAATAAAGCCTCTCTGAAGGATGATTACCCATTGCCATATACTGACATGATTATGGGCAACACGACCAGTCTTGCTCTCAAGTCATTCGTCGATGGGTTTGCCGGATACAATTAGATCAAGATGCACCATCACTACAAAAAAAAACACATTCATTACCCCCTCGGGAACCTTCTGTTACACGGTTATGCCATTTGGGCTCAAGAATGCAGGGGCTACCTACCAAAGGGCTGCCATAACCATCTTGCATGATTTGATACACAAGGAGGTCAACGTCTGCATAGACGACATGTTCATTAAGTCTAAGACTCAGGAAGGTCATATTCTCACCCTCCGAAAGTTCTTTGATCGACTACGACGATAACAGATGGGGCTAAACCCATATAAATGCATTTTTGACATCATTAAAGGAAATCTTTTGGGATTCATGGTTAGCGAGAAGAGAATCGAAGAAGACCTGCGAAACTGAAAGCTATACTCGAAATGCCACCACCCCGAACAGAGAAGGATGTCTGGGAATTCTTGGGAAAATTATAGTATATCTGTCGATTCATTAGCCCATTGACTTTAATTTGTGAAACCATATTCAAACTCCTCTGGAAGGATCCTGCCATAGTATGGAATGAGGCATGTCAGGAAGCTATAAAAAAATCAAGCACTATCTTATCCGACCTTTGGTACTTATGCTGTAATAGCCTAGTCTCCCTCTACTCCTACTCCTATACCTAACCATAATAGATACCGTAGTCAAAGATTTATTAGCCCAATACATTGAAGACACCTATAAAAAAAGGTCCATCTACTATGCCAGTAAAAAAATATGTCAACTACACTTCCTTGGATAAATCATGTGTTGTCCTAGTCTGGGTCACTCAAAAGTTACAGCATTACATGCTCGCTTTTCCCATTAGACTTGTGTCCCGAATGGATCCTATCAAATACTTGATTGAGAAGCCATCGTTGTCTTGCTGAATGGACTGATGGTTGATGATGCTATCTGAGTTTTGTATCGTGTATGTAACACAGAAATCCATGGAAGGGAGAGTCGTCTCTGATTACCTTGCTGACTACCCCATGGAAGAGGCTGATGTTTGGGTCTTTGAATTCCCGGACGTAGATATTTTTTGCACCTCTAAGGAGGAACTCCGAATAAAAATGTCCTTTGATGAAGCTTCCAACAAGAAAGGATACGAAATTGGGATACTCTTGATCATCCCAGATGACTCTCACTCCCATTGCCATCAAGCTGGATTTTTCATGCACAAAAAATATGACCAAATATGAGGCATGCACAGTAGGCCATAAAGTCTCCCTCAAGAAAGGTATCAAACATCTGGATGTCTACGGGGATTCTGCCCTCATCATCAATAAAGTTCTTAGAAGATGAAAAGTCAAAGACAAAATTCCTTTACCCTTCCACCCCTACCTAGAAGAGAAGACCTCCAAGTTCTGAGATATCACCTTCCACTAGTTGCCCCGTGCAAAAAATAGCTTAGTCGATGCCCTTTCTACTCTGTACTCCATTTTTGACATGTCCGAAGGAATAACAATGGCCCCCTTCCTAGTCCAAAAATAAGTTATGCTAACCCACTGATACCATATTTATCTCGTCATAGAGGAAAACTCCGATATGGCCGAGTGCTGGTACTACGACATTTGGCGCCCCTTCAAGTTTGGTAGGTATCCCAAGACGTGAACAAGAAAGACCATGTGAGCCTCCATAAATTAGCTGCCCGATACATCATTTGTGATAAAACACTACTCAAATAAAACTTCGATGGAACCCATTTGCACTGCATCGCCGGGGCTGACATTGAAGAAATGATACAAAATATCCACAATAGGGAATGTGAACCGCACATGAATGGTCATATGCTTGCTAAGAAAATTATTCGTTAAGGGTACTATTGGACCACCATGGTTTAGGATTGCACCGCCTATGTCCGAAGGTGCCTCAATTTCCAACAGTTTTCCAATCTCCAGCACCTGCCTCCTCGAGAACTATACAATATGACTTCTCCTAAGCCATTCTCCACCCGCGAAAATGATGCCATAGGGAAAGTCACACCCAAAGCTTCAAATGGGCATAAGTTAATCCTGGGTTCCATTGATTAATTCACAAAATAGGTCAAAGCCGAGTCATATGCAATATTGAATGCCTAGATAGTGATCGAGTTTATCAGAAAGAACATCATATGCCGATACAGGGTTCTCCACGAGCTAATATCACATAATGCATTACATTTTGAAGCTGAGGTCACATAATTGGTCGATGAGTATGGGATCCAGAGACATGAATCTCACCCTACTGACACTAAACCAACGGTACTGTTGAAGTCGCTAATAAAAACCTCAAATCTATTATTAGTGAAATGACCGAGAGTTATTAAGATTGGGTCGATTGGATCCCTTATGCCCTTTGTGGCTACCACACTTCAGTCATGACATCTATTGGGGCTACCCCGCACTCTCTGGTATACGGTATGGAAGCAGTCCTACCCATTGAGCTAAAAATACCTTCACTACGCATTATGATCGAGGTCAAAGTCAGCGAAGAAGACAGGCATCAGATTCTCTTTAAAGAACTGTCATTCTTGGATGAAAAGAGGCCGAAGGCTCTATACCATGTACAAGGGTACCATTACCGAATAGCGCGATCATTCAATCAAAGAGTAAACCACCTTGGTGTCCAGGAAGGATATTTGGCCCTCAAGGAAATTATAGAACTTATCTGAGACCCCAGAGAGAAATTCAATCCAAACTGGAGTGGCCCCTACATAGTGAAAAAGATCCTGTCAGGTAGTGCTACTATGATCACTGAGCTTGACGGAGGAGAGATGGCACGTACAGTTAACCTGTACTATCTCAAGATGTTCTACCTTTAGTCCAAAATCTCGACGCGCAACAACTCTTCTCAACCCTTCTATTCTAAGAATTTTTTTCTTCATTTCCCTCTACCCAGAACTACGTGGGGCCTGATCCTCTAAAAAACCTTTTACTTTCAAAATGGAACTCAAAATATTTTCAAAACCTCAAGAGGTATGTAGGCAGCTCATACACTTTACATGGGCACAATCCCCTTCCTTTTCATAAAATGCCATTCTTTTCTAACCTCCGAGAACGAGGATTTATTTTATCATTTACATGAACAAAAGGATTATATATGCCTTAGCATTTAGTATAGATAACTCAAATGTAAAACTCATCAAGAGGCACATCAATGATCAAAATATTTTTTAATTTCAAATAGGGAAATTCAGTACTATTACATGAATTATCAGTAAAGGGAGTCAAAACAACCACCCTACGCTAACCAAATTACTTCTAAACAAGCCCAACCAAACTTCATAAAATTATTTCCAAATACCAAAAACATAAACCAAAAACATACAAAAACATCCTAGTCACCAAAAGCTTCAGATAGCTTCACAAAAACCCTATATATAGCTACCGAAAGACCTAACCCCATCATCATCCACTCCCTGAGGTTCCCAAACTCCCTCTGCCTAGTTGGTATTTCGAAGGAGCTCCATAGAGTAATATTCCCTGAGAAGCCTAGAGAAAACCACTACTCCCCCTTCCAGGGTGTCAAATAGGATAAACCACCTGTGATCGCTCTCTTCCACCAAGATAGTCACCACGACTCACTTCTATATCCATTTCAAATAGTATCCAGACACATGTTATACCCTTCCTACGGATTGAGATGGATGGGTTGACTGTCGAAGATTCTCCCACAAATAACCTAACCTTACGTGCATAGGTTAAATCAACTCTTCCATATGAAAGAAGTTTAGTGCCCAAGGAGGCACTATTTTCTCCCATCCGACTTGGTACGGAAGCCTTCAAGGGAAATAGAATGAAGTCTTCTACAGACCAACTAATCGAATATATCGGTATTTTCCCAACTCCAGAATAGCCTGCAGCTCTCCTCACCGTGGCACCCACCAGTGAAGGCATCGGGCTCTATGCTCCACGAACCAATTAACGGAGTTCTCTACGGATGGGCCCAAACTAATGGAGTATTGAGTAAAGAAATTAGTCACAATTGTCAAGGGATACTTAGGAGGAGTCGCCAAATAAAATCTCTCAGCCAACCATATAAACAACATTATCGGGTTCCCTCTGAAGAAGTCAAAATGTATTTCTTTCCATGCTTTTGGACCATTCAGGGCCTCCTCCAGTATCAGTGCTGCAGGACTACACTGGTAAGACATCCATTCTATGATTACATCCAACTGAAGGTCCACCATTAGGTCCCCCATCACCAGCAAGAGTCTCGAAGTTAGGTCTAAGGCAACAACACAGGCATAGCTCGTATTATTGAAATCCCTCAGACGCAAAGAATACATGATAGCCGGACGAGAGACCATCTCCCAGTGACTAACGACCGAGCCACCAAAGGGAAATGTGGAGCAACTTTGCTAACAACGCCCAAGGAGATCGAGAAAATTTGGTCATAACTGTCGCTACGTTGGGATTAGTTCCTAACATGGATGAAAAGTCTTTGTAGGTCGTACATACCTTATCTAAACCAAAGCGAAAAACATGGTCTTCAGGGTACCATTATTGAGTCATCGCCTCTAATATGTTCCAATAAATGGGACGATTATGCCACAAAGAGACTCAATGCAAATTGAAAGCTTCCTAGTCTACATTATACATGCATAAGGCTTATAGACTTACGAGGTAGGAAGAAAATTCTACCTGCATCAGAAGAGCCATTTGGGGGAAATAATGGAGTAGAAAGAAACAAGAAAGAGAAGAAAACGAGAACGGATAAAAAACTACACCCCCTTTTTATATACAAAGATCTTGACTAAAAATAAGAAATCTGAGAAGCCCGAGTGAATCCCTAACCTCAAAGGACTTTGAGTTGCAGGAAAGTACAATCAAATCCATAGAGTGATTTAACTTGACCCATATGTCTATAGGCATGATAAGGGGTATGCTGACCGGAAACCTCTTTATTTTAGATAGTTTCTGTGTCTCTAACCCAAGCCTCAACTTCTAAAGGATCTACAGAACTTGAGAATGATGGGGGCTTCAATTAGATAAACTTCTCGTACAGAGTATTCTTCTCCTCTCGCTGTATTTCCCTTTCTCTTCCGTCCAAATCCTGCTCCTCCAAGTATTTGGCTTGTTGTTCGGCTATTTGCATGATAAATATGTTTTCTTGTTATGCCATTAAAGTCATGGCACGAGCCATTCTCTGCATATTTGTAAGTTGTTCAGGTGCCCCCTCTACATTATTTAGATTTTGTTGGTTTAGTGTATTTGAAGCCTCCTCCTCCATACTCTCATGAACATTTGCTCTTTCCATATCTTACTATCTGTCAATGTCATAAACCATAATTACAGAAACAAGTATACAACATTTATTTCTAACATAATGGTTAATATTTCTCACAAGTTAATATAAATGACCCACACCACACTATTTTTGCCACTGTTGCATCTAGACTCTCTAACCCCAGAATATAAAAACCTAATACTCCAATACTAAGTTGACACACCCTAACCCAATTAGGATATAATTAACTAAATAGTTCACAAACCACATTATTTATTTATTTTATAATATACATTAAAACAACTTCAAGATTAAAATGCGGAATACTTAAAATCCAATCGTTTTAAGGAGACATAATTTAAACAAAAATCCCATACCATTTAACTTAATTACAATTAGTACAATTTACAAAATAAACTAACAAGACCCTACTACTATTCACTCAACATCCTAGACCTGGTAGTGGCAGCTTCAGAACCTAAAAATGTAAACGTATAAAACTATGAGTTTAAAAACTTAGTGAATGTACTACATCTCTATATAGTAAAAGTACTATATTAACATATCAATATATCCATCTCTGTGCCAAATTAGTCCATATACATATCCGAAATTAATAAACCCCACTTCACCTGCCCGTAGGCAATAATCATAGCCATAGGTTTTAATAACCCAACATCTCCTGAATTGCATAGCAACTCAACATATCATGACTTTTATAAATCCATAACATCTCAACATATCAATGAATTTTAATAAGCCATAACATCTCAACATCTCGTGACTTTTAGTAAGCCATATCATCTCAACATATAATACATACACATCATATCCACAATCGACTCAGTAAGTACACTCACCTTGGGTTGTCAACTATGTATTCACGTTTCCTTTGGGTGGGGCTAAACTGGGTTGATTTGATCTTACACCTGTTAATCCAACTAAATCAGTGCTTGATCTCAATTATAAGTATTATCTTAATATATCTATGTAACTTTCAATGACTATACAACAACAATAATATAATTCCACTTAAAGTTACGTTCCATGAAACATGAGTAAAGACGAGACAATGGTATATATGTTGATAAGGTTATGAACATTCAACCATTGAAAATACCTCATACGGAATTTATGACTAAAATCAAGTAAACATAAAAGTATACTTCTCATTGTATATACACATGAAATATGTACTCAAAATACCCTTTGGAAAGGGCAGATAAAAATATTCTTTCATGGGTTATCCAGTATGACCTCAAATTATTATCCTCCATACTTAACCATCCCATATTCATAAATTGTACACATACAGGTGTCCAAGCTTATAAATATGAAAACATATCTGAATATACATTCCATTTCAAGTGACGGTGTAATTTTCGAAGCTTCCTAGTGCAATCTATAACCATTTTTTACAACATAATAAATCTTCCCTACAAGCTCCTATATTGTTCCTTCATCTTCCAAGAATTTTAATAATTTTTCTACATATCATTACTTTCCATGATATTATACCCATTTTAAATAAACATACTGAATAATACAGAATTAAAGTTTCATAATTTTTTAGAGTTCATTTGCTATGTCAAAAGCTTTACCAAACTCAGGGCATATCAAAATGAAATATACAAACATCAACTATGTACCAACTTGTAACTATCACTAAGGCCTAACTATAAGGTGTTAAATTCTAATATTCGGATATGATATTAATATATGAGTCTAGTTTCATATCCAATTGTAATTTATCAATATCAGTAAGCGCACAAAAATATATGCAAGTTTGAATACAAGGGATTTCAATAACAAGCAATACGGGCTACATACACCACTTATCTCACACATGAACAAATACTTATTATCACAAAGGAGGATGGAATTTCAATCAATAATTCATGATTTCTATACTTTGAAATAATTATAATCCAAGATTAAAACAATATTGACATATAATTATACCTTGGAAACACCTAGCTTTTCTTGTAATTCTTTCTTCCTTAAACTTCCGCTTTCTCTTTCCTCAAGCAAAAACTCTCCAAAACTGAACCTAGGGTAAAATTTGCTGAAGAAATAGGTTAGATGGAGAGTTTTAAGTCGGAAAATTCAGCCCTCCATTCTAACCAATCAAATTAAACCACGTGGTTTACTAAAAGATAAATTACCACTTAAAGGGAATGGACAGATTTTCCCTTTGTTCGTAAATTAGGTATAACTCCTTACTCGGACCTCTATTTTATACACCGTTTATTGTGTTACAAACTTAACTCATATATCTACAACTATCTAGTTTTTACCTCAAGTCAGATGTTATATTATAAGGGTCAAAACTAGTCTCCAACAGGAACATTTCTACCGAAAACAACAAAATCTTGTATTTATAAATAATTCGACATTTCTTGATTTATAAATGTAGGATTATACTAAAAATAATCACTTAACATTAGATATACTAAGAACACATTATTCATATCACATAAGGTAATCATGATTTAAATATAATTTATCATAATTATATCCAGGTTGTCACATTTTTGGTGATGGTGCACTGTTATACTAAGGAAATCGAATATCTACTGAGAGAAATGGTGAGAGAGTTTGGGAGAAATTGGAGGAGATGATTTTTATCTGGCCCACTACACCCCACACTTCTCTCTATATAACCAAAATAAATGAATTGTTCACCAAAGTAATGAAACCCTGTCTTCACATCCGTCCCCCCATATCTGGCCTTAGAGAGCTTGGAAGTTTTACAGCTCAATTGATCCTACAGTTGGTCCCAAGGCATTACACATGGCAGGTGTTATTCTCTTATCCAGGAAACCTACAAAGAACCTAAAACTAATAACATTTCTCTGCAGTATGAGTTTTTATCACTGACCAATGAACGAGGACTTAACACCACTAGGTGAGTCAAATTTTTTTGAGGTCATTCGAACGACATGTATGGTCTTTCAAATGACCAACACACAACTTTTACAATTTTGCACTTAACATCTTTCGAATTCTTTAGAACATGCCTATATAGTTTATTCAATATTTCTCAAGAATTCTTTAGTCCTTATATATTTACTCCCTAATCCAACATTTCTCTTTTATTCTCCTCAAATAAAATTCGTATTTAATTTTAATAAATTTTCGGGACAAGATATTACAAACTTCCCTCCTTAGGGAATTTCGTCCTCAAAATTCTTAGTTAATCACAATTTATACTCTAATCGCCTACGACTAGTTTCCAATCCTATGCATCCTCAACACTATGGTCTAACTCCAAAGATTTCGCTTTAAACAATCACCATTGTTAATCCGATCATGACGGACCCTAAGGTCCTATTGCAAACTTTCAAGCACACTCAATATGTCTATCTGAATAAAGCCTCGAGATGATTGATACTCGTCAATTTTTGCAATCTCAATAATGAATTTACTAATAGGGTTCATCCCCCTGTTTGGATTCACAACCTATGTTTCCTCAAACAATCTTAGCTCATACCTAGCCTAGGCTGATACAACCTCAATACTTATCACTACACATCTCAATGCTTTCTAAGACAATCATCTTATGTCCCTATGAGATTTTTATGTTGACTTAGGGTCACCCTGGGGATCACATCATGCATATACATAAGCGATCAATTCTTAGATCTCTAAAATTTTGAACCAAGTGCAACGTTATCATCCAATGTTTATCTGGCTCCAATATTCATAATACCATAAAGTCACAACCTCGGGACATACAACCAAGTTGTAATCAGTCACATCGACTAACTAATAAGCACATTAACTTAAGCAATCAAGTAATATATGCAACTATATGCATCAACACGAGACCATGTGTACACACAAACTGTTATAGAATAAAGGTGCACTCGAAGAAGAGCGCACTCGCATAGCGTAACACATCAGCCACAACTTCCCTAACCTGCATCACTAATGAGCATCGTAACTCCACACCCATGTCAGAACTGATCGACAACTTCCCATTACCAGGATCAAAGAGGATACAAGGAATGCAATGAATCAGGCGACTTCCACATCATAAGGGAACAATCAAATTTTGACCATGAATCGACCCACATAAAGTGCGAATCCACAACGTATGCTTGAATACTATAGCTCTTTATCGATACCTACTAAGAACCATAGCCTTTCCACATACCCTGGCTTGCCCTGCTAACCTTGACGAGTTCTACTCAAGAATCATCCCTCCATGTAAGACGAACGGAACACAAATAATTTTCCCTCGAGAAGATAAAAATCTAGGCTTACCTCTTTAGGGCTAGAACTACCTATCCATCACCGGTAAGCATAACTATCCTAAATCAAGATGAAGTTACTTCTCTTGACACTTATCTTTAATTAGCGACCTGCCACAGCCAGGCCTCTAAAAAATTAAAACGCGATAGCTAGCCTCAGTTTTCGAGATCATTCTCATCAAGTGCACATAGAGCTCACACAGTATTAAACATTTAATTCATGAACCATTTCTACTACTCTTAGTACTGTCTACATGATACTGAACCATCATCACCCTAATGGCATCCTATCTTTCAAATCTCACTCACACCTATTGATTTCCTCCCACAAAGTCATTAGTAACCATACAGGTAGCACACTTAGGTGCTATAATTCTGCCTAACACTTCACCCCGTGTGTTATTTATAAAAGCCACAACGAACCTCATCGTGTTCTATGTCTCCCAGGTGAACCACCTAACATTGATTAACCTATTCTAGAAATCATCCTCAAAGGTTACATCGTGTCACATGCCTATAAACAAAATCCATAGCATTAACTCTAGGACACTATCACAAGACAACATGATCTAACCGTAATATAATCACCAATGGTCTACCATAACATGTGTAAACTTTAGTACAATAATGATTCTCAATGCCTCATGGGCGACGATGTCAAACTCAGTTATTTCTCGAAATAGCTTACACATCCATTACAAGAAACCACGAGTCATACCATGACCTATGCTACCCCGCCTCGATTCACTATTACTAGGGAATGACCATCACTCGCATCAATATCTCATCGAATAAACCTTAGTATATTCCTCCAAGTAATTTTCAAATACGATTTCACTAGCCTATGTCTTTTAATCCTTAATGAGTTTGCAACCACTATAACTGAAATGCCTTATTATGTCAACCTCACACCACGTGTTAATTTACCAATTAACGCAACTATATATAATTTTGGTAGGATACGGGACGTCGAGCAATGACTATGAACACTAAGGCCCATGCCTACGAACGCCATAGGTAATACTATTTATCAATGCTACACTATGATCACTAGACTCTAAATTAATATCATCCAGGTTTTGGTAGGACACATGACGTCGGGTATCGCCCAAGAGGAGCCCCACCCCAATGATGCCGTAAGAGGTCCTATTCTAACACATCATAACTCATTTACTTAATACCAAGTCGCCATGAATTTCTAGGTTCATTCCTAGATTACCTAACCATTATGATCATCTAAATCCACATTATTGATAAGGCACATAAATTGAGATAGCTAAATCCAAGCCCATAACTAAGGGACCTATTACATCCTCACCATGGGACTAACATTTATAAACACATTACCCAGTCACTTAATTTCAATCGGGGAATTCACAAGCTTTCCAGTTAAGTCGCAATGAACACTACATGATATTACTACTACTAAGGATTCTTGGTAGGCTGCAGGGCATGACGTATAACTGGTACACCCCTAAGTATACACTATCAGTGTCACTAAAGATCCTATTCATCAAATGTTGCATTATTCTGTGACACCCCGCCTAATAAAATACCACGCGATCACTCCTATATCAAATTATGACAGGAGTCTCATATGGATCATTCTTAGCATCACTGTCGAAAATCCATTTAATTACTAATAACCTATTAGGCCGGTGTCAAAATTTTACTTAACTACTCTTTTTAAACGAATACAAAATTAAAACATCCACACAGTTTTGCGAAAATGAAACTGAAATGAAATAAAATAACCGAACACTCGATCAAAATTATACAACCATATCGAATGATGTACTAAAAGAATAAATAAATGCAATTGGGTTATTAACCCGAATGTTTATACAATACCTCCTATCTAGATTACAAGGATATAAGCGTCTACCGAGAACCTGCAAGCATCCACAGCTGCTGTAGCAGACGTCTAACTCGAAAGAAGTGTCATCCAGGCATCCCCGTGTCTGGACACACACACACACACACACACACACACACATATATATATATATATATAGCAAGAGAGGAAAAGTAGATAAACTGGTCAGAGCCCGAGTTTGAAAATATTTAGCAAGTGCATAAATGCTTTATTTTTGAAAATATGTTTTATCTCATATTTAAATTGGTATTGCACTCCCATAAGATACCCCTCACCTCTCTTCTAATAGTGCACACCTAACGCACCCTAACAAAATACCCTAGTCAAGCTACTCCGCCTAACTAGTCTAATTCACCCGTATACTAGAAGCCTATATAACACGAGTACTAAGGGCTAAACTTCTCTCCATTCTCAACACTGCGTTAAGTTCGTGCGTGGGGTGTCTCACGAAGCGAAATCCAAACAAGGAACCCCCCCGATACACTACTACTTGGCAGGGTTAATGGTAGAGATCCATTAGGCCCGTAGTACAAAACTAATATATAAATACATTCTTATATATTAATATACATGTCACATCCATTTTATATACATCTTACCATATACATCCGGATAATATCTTCCGGACTGAGGTTTACTTCATATTCATCTATAAAATACACATCCGGATATAACTCCCGGACTGAGGTTTCATTTACAAAATGTTTACCAATTCATTTTTCATTTCAAAACTTTCCATTTCCTTTCTTATATCCAGGAAATATATTTAAAAGCCAATTCATTATCATGAATTGCTTTAACATATCATACAACTTTTTAAAAGCCAGTTTTATTATCATAAAAATATTTTTTCATATCATATGCTTCCATTTCCCTTCTTCCATCCAGGAAATGCAATCGAAGCCAAATCATTTATCCCATTTCCCTTCTTCCATCCAGGAAATGTAATTAAAGCCAATTTATTATCATAAATTGCTTTAACAAAATATAACATGTTCTAAGACCGCCCGTCTGGGCGCGCCCCTAAATGACCATCATCTTCCAGTGCCTATCAATTACGACACCTGGGCACCTACAACGTAAGACGTCGGGAAGCAGCCATATGCCTGCGGGGTAGTCATAACCACACCCAGAATTACCTAACCATCGCAGAAAATATACAATAAACGTTCATATGGCCTAGGGATATATCCACCCTGCATTCACTAGCCAGGGGGCTTCACCACACACGCGAACTTCCCTTATGATGTCATTTAGGGAGGGTGTGTATCCATAAATTATTAATTAAGAAAATCATTTCCTTTTTCATTTTGAAAACATTCATATTTTATTTTCAAAATCATTTACATCATATCATATATATACTTTAATCACATAATATACATATACCATATATTCCTCCTCGAATACATATAAATGGCCATAATTTCCAATTACATCTAGCGATAACCAATAATCCCAAAGATTCTCTGAAAGAATCATAATCATGCATTCATATATGCATGATACTAAACCCAAAGTATTTCCTCACTTTGATAATTCGTACATACTTTATTCCCATATAAGGATCTAATGGATATCTCCAATTATACTAATTCACTCTAAGTGAATATATATATATATATATATATATATATATATATATATATATATTCCCAGTTCCTCAAGTCCTTTAGGACATAACCTTCTATAACCCTCTAATTTAGAAGGCCCCTAGACTTTAACCTCAAAGAGGAGAAGGCATAATAATCTCCAAAATATTGGGCTAAAAATAGGGTACCGATCGACCGGTCCTGAACCCCCGGTCGACCGCGGGTTGCAAAATAAGCCTACGAAACCAACCAGTAAGCCCTTTTTCCTTGACGCGGTCGACCGGTCACACCAGATCCTCAAAACTTAATTCCTCAAATCCTCCATCCAACAACCCGATTTCATTATCGAGGTTTCTAAACTACACCAAAAATCATCCCAAACATCTACACAATTAATTCTAGCCTTTATTTTTCCAATTTTCGATTTGATTTCCGAGTTGATGATTTCAACCCGAAACTGCTATCTTATAAAAATCATATCAAATCGAAGAAAAATAAAAAAAATAAGTGGTTGGCGCTCACACGACCGTATCGAAAATATCTACAACTTTCGTGTTTTGGCCGAGAGCTAAATCAATTCTCTTCCTGGCCGAAACAACCCCACAAGCTATGGGGTTACTATTCATCATCTTCCCCAAAATCCCAAACTCCATTTTTCTCCATTTTTGTTGTTTCTAACCTCATCCAACAACTCGATAGACATCTAATCTATGTTTTACAACTAACACATCAATTTATTTGGGGTATTCACCCATTTTCCTTAGATTCAAACCCTAAAATTATAAAAACCCCAACTTATCATTTAAACCCATTTCAATCAATTTCTTCACTTCATTTACATGGATTTAACACTAAAAATCATTAAGAGTTTACATTACATCAATATGTAAACTCATATATAATTTTTCCCAATTTTATTTTAGGGTTCTACCAACTATGATATGAAATAAATGCAAAAAATGAAATAAAGCAAGTAAACACTTGCCTCGTGGATATAATCCGACGATCCCGAGTCGAATCCCGCGGAGGTTGGCCGAAATCTCCCCTTTTCTCCTCTATTCTATCCTCCTCTCTATCTTCTCTATTTCTTCTTTCTTTTCTTTCTCTTTTCTCCCTCTCCCCCTCCTTTTATAAGGAGAAAAGGGTTTATACCCCTTAAAACCCCAAAACGACTCGTTTACTCAATTACGAGTTACTTTTACCTTGAAAATTACCCGAAACTCAATTTCGACAATCGGACACTCTTTTCCGACTATCTCGGCCATTTCAAGACTCACGGCGCTGTCGAAATTTCCATCCGAGGTACTTGACCACAAATCACTATTTCAACCCAAAACAAATAAATGCGGTATTTCCATTAAAATATTATCTTTTGTCGCTTTACCCAGCAGCGACATATTATTAAAATACTCCAATTCATTTACTTAACACCAAAAGTAAATATACCATCCATCGAGAATCGCCAAATCCTTAAAATCCCAAAATCACTATTCCGAGAAATTCCTCAAATTACTAATTTATACCCAATTAGGGAATTTAATTATCTCCAAAAAGGATGGGTTGTTACATATTCTTTCAATCACTACTCCGACGGGTTACCTATGGTTCACTCCCTTGTCACTATAACTCGCCATTGTCACTTACATGACCACTTGCCACAAATGGCCCATAACTCTAATCATGGCTCACAATACACATTCATTGGCTAACAGCACTAAGGCCCTCAACCACAAGTATATTATCACACTTGACTAAGGCTGGATGTGCCTATCCCTAAGTGTTGACCCACACAAATTTCCATACTTATCGAATTTACCATCAATCACGGTATTTCCCCAAGGAACGTATTTGCCTAATCATCACATCGATATTGACCTCTCACATGTGTCACACCCAAGGCTAAATATAATTTAAGTCACGATTTCCCTTTATATAGTTTAACACTATAATAATAAATCTCTACCGTTGATTATCCATAATTTTGTTCCACTTTCCCAATGGGTGTCATCACATCCTATAGATATCTCTAGGACTATACATCAACAAAGGCTAGAACACAAACACCTCACACTATGAACCCCGGTGTCACCACATATTAGCTTATCTGGACACTTGTAAATTTTAAATCATACCTTATCAGAATTGCGGAAGCGATTTATAACCATCAGTTTAATCGTGTGCAACTTGGCACTAATTTACTTATCTTTCTAACCTCTTTGACTTTACCGTCGAGGACATAAACTAAACCATCATCAAACTAGCGTGATCAGCCCGAACCACACTGACGTCAAAAGATCTAATACCGACCTCACCATGTCACACCCGAAAGGAACGTTGAAACTAGAGATCTGATACCATTTGTAACGCCCGACTCGAATTTTTGGGTTACCCATGGGTCAACCCGGTCTGACCCGAGTGTTAGGTGTGAAGTGCAATGAAACAATCTTAATAATGTTGCTAGTCAAGTTTTATTTTAATTAACATTTCACTTGTTAGCATGCGATTCCAATTTTGAAGATAAACTACGTGATGGATCCATGCGGAGCACCGTAAAGTCCAAGTGAATAGAGCTACTAACGTAAATATAAATAAATTATATTTACCTATAAAATGCCCTCAAAATACGGAACTGCTCCTAACCTGCCATAATAAAGTTGGGACGTGAGCTTATGCCCAATGGGATTTATACAAACAGTATAGAAATGAACGGTAGAAAGGAATACTCACACGCTAAAACACATGCATGCAAAAATATGTATATATCTACATATGTATACCTTTGAAAATACATATGTCAATGTATTAACCGTTTTACTTTTGAAAATCTTATTTATCCAGATTAATTGACCTTAATCTTGTTAAAGGCTTTCTTTATTCATACTTAACATTCCCACTTAATTTAACACACCTAATTCGACGTTTGAAACCCTTTCACGTAATTTATCGAAAACCCTTTCCTTTACCCAAAATTCACCCATTCATTCATTTGAATGTACTTTAGTATTTTCATTGAAAATTACCATTTCAACACACACATTCGCCATGTTAAAAAATACTTATTTTCCTTTCGAAAATTCTTTTTACAAAATATTCTTGTGTTAAATATGGGTTTCACCATTTAGATTGCCTAACTACTCATTTATTCACGTTCTTTAACCTTTTTCCTCATCTTATGATTAGTGGATTTACGCATTAACTTATCCATTTCTCCTTTACCGGGACATTTATTGCCTTCATTCAAGTTAGGTCATATTAACACATTTACCACACAACCCATTTCTTGATATGTTTCATATTGCATTTAACATTTCTCAGAATCCTCCTATACTACATACTTACGCGAGCTCCACACTGATGGCTATGCGCACCATATGTTCTGGCCAGTGATTTAAGGATTTTCACCCAAGGGCTTCGAGCTTTTCTTGCTTTATCCCGATGTCATTTGAGTTCCTTATATGTGTTTGAACATTTAAAAAATGTCCACATTGATCCACATCTTTGCTTTTACCCGGTCGAAGCCAAAACCCAGACTTTACCGTCCGTTTTTCCATTAGCACTTGAAAAATTATTTTTTTTCTTCTTTAAGTCCCTTATCGACACACACGTGATTTATACTGAAATCATTTAGACTTTAGGACTTAATATATTTTCACACACACTAGTGTAAAGACACTCTTTAACATTTTTTTTCCATAAAAGTGTTCCACTTTAAGTAAATTATCAATATACCCTTTGTTTGCAAAACTTGCAATTTAGCCCTTTTCAGGTGTTATTACTTTTCAAAATGGTTATTAAGTTCCCACTTAACAATTTAAACACCTTTTAATCATTTTAACACGTGTTCAATATCACAGTTAACCCTACTTTCTTACTTACTACTTTAACATTTTCACCCTTTACTTTTATTATTCACTTTACGCCACACTTTATGGAAAACCATATCTTTCATACATTTCAAGCAAAGTAAGACATTTTTTTATCAATTTTTTTAAACTTGACAAATGTCCATTTCCATAAAGTCTCTATTTTGCAAGAAACGTAAAAATATTTATTTAATAAATATTTCAACAAGTTTTAATTATCCAATATAAATATCCATTATTTTCTCTTTACTTGAAATACGCAAAATATCATTTCCTCAGATTTTCATTCCATTAAAATGTTCATTATTTCTTTTCACTAGAAATCCACACAAATAATATTTTCTTATATTTTTATTTCCATAAAAATGACCCTTATTCCTTTTTTATAAAAATACACACCAAAATGACATTTTCTTACATTTTTGTTTTCATGAAAATGTCCATTATTTCTTTTGTTAGAAATACGTAAAAATGACATTTTCTTACATTTTTATTCCATAACAATATTTATTATTTCTTTTTCCACTAGAAATACACCAAAATTGTATTTCTTGCATTTTTGTCTCTTAAAAGTCCATTTTCAGTTTTATCAGAAAACACACAACATTAATGTTTCTTAGCATTTTTATTCCATAAAAATGTCTATTTTCAGATTATTAAAAAAACCCATCATGACATTATTTTTTTCTAACATTTTTATTCCCTAAAAATGTCCATTTATTATTCTGAAATTTTATTCTATTTCCAAGACCCATTTTAAGTCCTATTTTTGCTACCCATTCCATACAAATGCCAAGATAGTCAATGATTAACACTAAGATGCAAACCAACATCTTACACACATATATTTAACCTAGTATATGTAAATAAAATGCTGAAAATATACTACACAATAAACTTGGATCAAAGTTAGTTTTTCCCACCTTAATGGAGCTCATATCATTGGAAGGCATTAAAGATCAATGGAGATAATACCCCCCCCCCACCCCACCCCCCACCTCCTAATGTGGCCTTAAAGGGGTTGTCTTGCACCACCAAGTTTAGCTCCATAAAACATTATTAAAACCTTCTTCAAATACCTCCAATTACACCTACATCTTCTTCTGAAAATGTCTCCAATAACACATCAACGAACCCTCCAGCAATAATATAAATATTTCATAATTCATGTCTTAACATAGGAGAAAATACATATTTTTAGTGTGGGTGCACTATTATACCAAGGAAATCAGATATATATTGAGAGAAATGGTGAAAGAGCTTAGAAGAAATAGGAGGAGACGATTTTTGTGTGGCCTACTGCACCCCACACTTCTTTCTATATAACCACAATAAATGAATTGTTCACTAAAGGAATGAAACCCTATCTTCACATCCATCCCCATATCTGGACTTAGAGAGCTTGGAATGTTGAAAGCTCAATTGATCCTACGGTTGCCCCCAAGATAGCACAAATGGTAGGTGTTATTCTCTTATACATGAAACCTACAAAGACCCTAAAATTAACAACATTTCTCTGCAGTATGAATTTTGGTCACTGACCAATGAACAAGGGCTTAACAACACTGGTCATGTCAGATTTCTTTAACATCATTCGAACGACATGCAAGGTCATACGAACGACCAACACACAAATTTTACAATTTTTCCCTTAACAACTTTCGAATTCTTTACACCATGCCTATACAGTTTATTCAATCTTTCTCAAGAATTCTTTAATCCTTATATATTTACTCTCAAATCAAACATTTCTCTTTTATTCTCCTCAAATAAAATTTGTATTTAATTTTAATAAATTTTCGGGGAGGGATATTACAATTCTATCTCTCCTTTTTTGTAAAAATAAAAAACTCAAAATATAAATCCTTATTTAAAAACCCCCGGGTTATTTCTTCTTGCTTATCCAATTTTATCCATCATTTCTCTTCATAAATCTTTTTCTCGAGGTATTTAATCTCTCTATTTCTAAATAAATATCCTATCATTTTTACAGTCTCAGCAATAAAGTAAAAAATCACTTAAATAAAGAATGAATAATAAAAATCTCCTTCATATATATATGCTGCCATTGCATGATTACATTTTTTAGGTAGAAGAAGAAATAGAAAAATAAAGCAACGGGACTTAGCCTGAACCCGCAATCTCTCTCTCTCTCTAAACCCTCAATGCATGTGGTTAACACGCTTCCCACAATGGCAAGTTATAGAACCTCCAATCACCGTGCCCGATCCATCGTCCGAGGTAGAAGGCGGAACAAGACTATAAGGAACAAAGTCCTTGATATAAGAAGTTGTGGCGGCCACCCTGTCCCTGATGTCCTTTAGCCAAGAGCTTGGAACCCGAACATGCTGCAAGCAAAGCAATAGAAATAAAAGTCAAATCAGTCGGTAAAAAGTGAAAAAAGAATCAAAAGAAATAAAGACAAGGAAGAAGAAAATATACCTCAGTCTGACGGATGTACTCCGTCAGCCCTATAAACCCCGGATCCATTGCATTAGGATGGTCTAGCAGACTCAGTGATCCCCCTAAAGTCAACCAAAAATTATAGGAGGGCGGAGTGACCTGAATGAGTGAAGCCTCCTCTGCCGCCACTTCCACTAAAGACGTGCCACATGTGCTGTGGGAAGGCCCCATAAACCTTCTCGTACCCCTGCCCAAAATAGTAGGAGGTGGATGCATGTTCACCATTTCATAAATGCATGAGTGCATCATCCATCTCGTCACAAAATCCAAGTAGTCATAAGTCACCGCTGTGTCCGTCTAGAGCGTGTAAGCCTCGCCAACCATCGCCATCACCCTATCCTCGTCGAACATCTCCCACACTCGCTTCATATACATCGAGGACAATGCCGATGGGACTGTCACCACATACTCCACTATCTTTATCACAACTTTACACCAAGTAACATTAGTACTTGAACTCATGCTCTATCAAACATTACATCTGTACATGCATGCCCATCACTCTTGTGTGCTGAGGAGCCGTACCCTAAGGGTAAAAGATCATCTACAATTCCCAATTGAGATCTGTATTCATGCATAGAAAGAAAATGTTCGAAAGGGGATTCAAAAGAAAAAGGAATACCCTGGTCGCTCGTCAGCATATTCAAGGCTTGTCACAATGCCGCTAGGGACAAGGACTGATTCGATCTCCCGTTAGACTTTTGCCACTAGTATATCCGACAGAAGTCCCCCAAGTCCTCATCTTTCAGGGCTATCAACTAGGCATTGAGCCTGACCTCATAGAACCATGCCTGCAGAAAGGATAAGAATCAACTAAGAAGAAACTAAAAGAAAATACAAGAAAATACTTGAAAAGAAAATGCGAGAATTACCTCTAAAAGGTACATAGCTCCCGTAAAGGTCTATCGGAAGCACCAACTGAATGCATATAAATAAGAGTAAAGGGTCTCTAAGGTGAATCTCCCCCAATCATAAAGCGGTACATAAAAAGCGATCTTGAAAAATTAAAAGAACTAGAGATGGATGACGTCGCCACCCGTTGCAACCAAGAAACCACCCAACAAAAGCAGAATAAACAATTGGGCCATTTTCTTCACCTGCCTCCCACCACTCTCATCAATGCTCATACTCAAAAGCACCTCCCTAAGAGAGGAAATGCAAATAGAATCTCCAAAAACTATTCTACCTACATCGCCGAAGGCAGCATGAATCGCCTCCAGTATCACCCTCTGTATACAATCCACCTCTATCTAAAAAACCTCGCAATCAATCCCCAGCAGCTGTGGAACCCCGTAATGATCATCACCTACTTGTTATTCTTCCTAAGGAAGCCCAGGAGTCTGTGATATTGCCAAATGACAACACCTACAACATGTCGATCGGCAGCCGCCTAAATTTTTTGTACAAAAATGACAGAAAATGCCAAAAAATATCCAGAAATTCTCCGTAAAATTTCTAAATATGCCAAATAAGTATTATAACATTTCTTCACCAACAAAACCATTTTAAGCTCACACAATCCCCAACCGGATTAATATTACACTCTTTCCCCCAACACAAAACCCAAAACATATTTTGCGAAATGATGTGAAACCCCCAAATCAAATGCTTCCCCAAATCCCCAACGGAATTCCCATACTAAAATTTATCCTAAATCCATCGACCATAAGAATTTTATCTTCCTCAGCAAAGATATCTCCACTCAAAAGGATATAAACCCCCATCCAGATGTCTTTTCCCGGAATCTCAAGATAACACAATCCCCAGCAAAACCACAAGTGCACATGTACCCCCAAGATAATTCCCTCAGGAGAGTTATTCCCCGCACTACAAATTTAGGTCATCAGAATTGACCTCGGCCCTCAGAATTGGTAGTAGTAAGTTTTTGGCCCTCGAAATTGGTAGTCATCACTTTAGGTCCTCAGAATTAATTTTGGCCCACAGAATCGGTCTCCTCAATTTAGGTCCTCAAAAATAACCTCAACCCTCAAAATCTATCCTCCCAACTTTAGATCCTCAGAATTGACCTCGACCCTCAGAATTGGTTGTCATAAATTTAAACCCTCGAAATTAACCTCGACCCTTAGAATCGGTCATCATCACTTTAGGTCCACAGAATTGACCTCGGCCCTTAGAATCAATCATCCCAACTTAAGGTCCCTAGAATTGACCCCGACCCTAATAATTGGTCTCCACAACTTTAGGTCCTCAAAATTGACCTCGACCGGAAAAATCGGTCTCCCTACCTTTAGGTCCTCAGAATTGGCCACTTCAACTTTAGGTCCTTAGAATTGACCTCGACCTGCATAATCGGTCTCTTCAACTTTAGGTCCTCAAAATATACCTCGACCCTCAAAATCATTCATCCTAACTTTAAGTCCTCAGAATTTACCTCGGCCCGCATAATCGGCCATCCCCTCAACTATAGGTTCTCAGAATTGACCTCGACTCGCAGAATCGGTCTCCTAATCTTTAGATCCTTAGGATAGACCTTGACTTACTGAATCGATCATCCCCAGCATAATTTTAGGGCCTCAGAATCAACCTTGGCCCTCTAAATCGATCATCCTCATCCCCTTCGTTCGCAGAGTTGACCTCTTTCTCAAATGTACATGTGGTGTCTATTCGATGACTTTCATTTGTTACAAGTTCACCCATTGAGGGTCTCTATAGACACCACATCCTAGGAGCCCCTAAGACTATCCTTAGGTTTATAGCGCTTCCTCCTTCACCATAAACCCTATGTTATAGTCATAAGTATCGATCTAGAGGCCATCGGGAACTCCCAAGCCCCATTAGACTCCAATAAACTTTCTTGTCTAAGTGAAAGCTCAATGAATCTTTAAAGGTCCCTAAATACCATTTCCAATGTTCTGTTCCATGCACAAATTGGCCTTATGGTTTGGATGAACGACCTATTTTATTATTAAAAATCGATCTGGAGGCTCCCGGGCGCTCCCGGGACCTGATTTGACCCCAATAAACTTCTTTGTCAGATCTAATGAATATTCGAAGGCATTTGAATCAACTTTCTAACAGTTCACCCAGTGCATGAATCATCCTTACGATTTGGATGAACAATCCGTTTTCTTTAAAAAGTTGAACCGAAGGCCATTGGGCACTCCCGAACTCCATTTAACTCCTATCAACTCTCAGCTCGAACGATAATTAATGAGTCATTGAAGGACACTAAATACCCTTTCCAAAGGTCCATTATGTGCACAAATCATCCTTACAGTACGGACAAATGACCCGTTATACTCAAACGGGTCACTAGGTACTTTCGAGCCCCGTTTGGCCAAGGTCAACTATTCGAACCAAATAGGACTGAATGAATCTTTGAAGGTCAATGGTCCTTCCCGTGCACAGATCGGATTTACGATTAGAATGAACAATCCATTTTCCTCCGAGAATCTCCTGTCCAAAAGATCTTCGAGCGCTTACAAGCACCGTTTGACCACAATCGACTCTTGAACCTGAGACTGGACCAATGGATTCTTAAAGGTCTCTGAATACCCTTTCCAACGGTATTCCCTATTCATGATTCGTACTTACGGATTTCATTTTACGATCATTTTTTCGAATAATCTGCACGAGACTGTTGAATGGAAAATCCATTTCCCTGTCTATCAGAAATATGTCTGGGGATGCCTACCGATAGGCAGGTAAAGTACAATTCCAATCGGCAACCCCTTTACCCTATATAAGGAGAGCATGAGATCACTTTGAAAGGCATCTTAGAAACAACCCTCTAAGTAATCTCAACAACAGTCTCTCAAAGTCAGCGTGGTTTCCTCATTTGAAACCTCTCTCCACCTTTCATTCCCCACTCTTTCATACCCAAAATCCCTTCCCTTTCCTCGTACCACCTTTATCCACTTACAATGGCCGCCCTTCATCAATCAAGATGAACCTCCAAGTCTCCAAAGAAGGTCCAAACGTTTTTCTCTCTATTTAAATTTCCTTATTTTTGCATTAGTTATTTAATTCCTACTTTAGCATTTCATCTTTGTTAGTCCACACATACTAATACCCCACTTTTTATTAGTAGTATTGCACATACCATATTTTCTATAAAAAAACCCAAAAATAAGGAAAAGAGGGTTTGCTTATAAATTCTAAACGGGATTCCTTACCACATTTTCTCAAACCAAAACATCATTTTTCTATACACACACATCTAAATTAAATCTCCATTTGGATTTATGGTATAAAACCCACCCTCGAGTTTCATGCGAACTATGTCGACTTTGATGCCTTTTTAGGCTACGTAGGTGTCTTGAGTTAAAACTCGAGACCTCTTTTCCCAATTCATAAATTATTTTCATATACTATATTTGTGATTCATGTTGCCTTTTGTCCAATTTATACCGTTGTCTTTCTATAAAATATCGGTGATACGACAACACATATCATATTTTTTTTTTATTATCTTGGGAACTCTCCTACGGATGACCTCACCCCGTTTTTCTCCATTACGCAAGTTGAGAAATTCCATTCTTCCTTATATATACATGCGCACACAGTTCACAGAGTTATTAAGGATAATAATAACATATGCCCATGAGAAATCGAAAGGGTGGGATGGGTGCCTAATACCTTATCATTTCATAACTTATCCTGCGAACCTCTGAACTAGTTGGTTTCGCAAGAATTAGTATGTATTTGATATCGTTCTCTCAAGGAGGTAACATTTCCTTTGTCTGTTTTGTGAAAAATAGTCTGACGACTCTATCTTTTTACGTCACCCAAAATTGACGACGGTCGAAGCTCTCTGAGGAAGGGCGCGAGACCTTCTTCTACCTCCATCGTGCGCATGAGCGCTGAAACCTCGAGGAAAGAGGAAAACGGTATGGCCACAGTAAGTCCCACATACGTACGACACACAAGGCCAAACTTCGCCCTTAAATTTGATACCATTATCACGAGAAGTTGAGGTTATAGATTTAAATTAAAATGACGGAATATTCATTCAACTAGATCCACCAAGTACGCCAAATAACTTAGCCTTGGTTGAATATTACTCACTCTCACAATAGCGTGATATATTTTTTTAGAGAGGACTACATTCGGAAATTGAAATCCAAAATGTTAGAACGAGAGCTTATGTGGCAGAGCTAGTTGCGGGAGAAAGAATAAGAGTTTGCAAATTTGCGAGGCTCGGGACCGAGATCGGCTCGAAGACACTACCCTATTCTTCAACACACACCGATGTACATATATAGAGATGAATATCCTATTGCATCTTTGAATATTGGTAATGCACCCTCACAAGATTCTGGAGGATCGTCTACTCAATCATCTATTGCCGATGGTGCGTTTAAAATTTTCAACACATTTCCTTATGATCAATATTTAGGTCAAGGTACAATGTAAAGTCATAATGACAATGTAATAATTTGTTGTGATAGTAAAATGTTTTTTATGAGTAATAATTTGTTCGTTTATTATATTATTAATAATTTCAGGTACAAACATTTATACTCAAAGACAAAATAACTATGATCGTACTCTTCCCCGTCATTTTTATATATGCATTATGAGAAGTAATCATAACTAGCATTATTGAAGTTAGAAATGTCGTTATCCAATGCCAACGTCGTGTCGTGATATATGTTAATTAATTGTTCATGAATGTAACCCCTAGATAGCATCGCTTGTTATGCTTTGTGATAACGCTGTAAGCGCCTCTCCATTTTTCATATCTCCTCCTCTAGTAAATCAAGGAAAAAAACTCCGCTTCTTTGGGATACAATATAGGCCAAAGTATGGTAGCACAATTTTTCAATGTGGGTAAGTGATGATAGTAGCAAAGAACCTCTAGATTGCACCTTTCATCATATTTTTTCGACCAGGTTAAGTGTTCCCAAGGATACTCAATTCCGTCTTCGAGTTCTAAACTTGTAGAGAATAGTAATATATGACCATAGTCATTAAGAGGACATCGAGTAGTCTCCATCGGATAAGTTTGGAAAATTACTTTTCCCCCATACCAAAAGTTACCAGTAATATCCCTGTATAATCCACCGTAAATGGATCGATTGTAGGAATCTGAAGCCATATTTCTATTTGAATATTGAATTTTGTTTTCAATGGAAGCATATGTAACAATTTATACAATACAAATTATTTATAGGTAACTATGCATCCTGTCAAACGAGTTTTTCTTTACCATCCAAAATTGACTGGTCTCTTGCTATACAAGTCTTTGTCTATCGTCCAATACGAGTGGTCACATCATCTTCGACCTACAAACCTTCCTGACGGGTATTTTTTTACCATATAAATACGAGTGGTTACATCATCTTTATTATCTAGGCTAATAAATGCTAGACGTCACTATGTAGCTTCAACCCGCAAACCTGTTGGACGTTTTTTTACCATCCAAGTACGAGTGGTCATCATCTTTATTATTTAAACTAATAAATGCTAGATGACACTATGAAACTTCAGCCTGCAAACTTATCGCGGGGAGGGGGGGGTATTATTTTTCATATGGATAATTTTTCTATTTGTAAATAACAAGTTTTCGAATTTCTTCAATGCAAACCCAAAAATAGTAATTGTTATTTTAGATTTCACACAATGAATCACCCACAATGGTCAACTGCAGAGGATTATTATTTCCTTTCTCGAAATAACAGATAGATACTATAACAAGGAGACCGGATTGGTTACCCTTGACGAAATACATACCATATGAGTGGGTTTAAGGAATAACCGAGGATTTTCTCCCCCTTTTTGTCATCTACACGATTTTCAACATAGGTGGTTGGTGTTAAAGTCTACATTAGACCTTTACCAACTGGCGGTTGTGGTTGGAATGCGTCAACCTTCACATCCATTGTGCATAATGACGAGATGTGGAAAAGGTTGTGTGAGCAAGTCCAACCGTGTAGGGATATTCGTGGGAGCCTTTGTATTTATTTAATGAATTTAGGAGAGCTCTGTACGTCCATTAGACTATATAAATTATATTCGAATTTTATAACTCATCTATCTATCTTTCTGTTTAAAAGAATCCATTTTCAATTGAGTATCTATTTTCCGTCTTAATGAGAATTAAAATTTTTACTATGACACTAATAAGGAATAACAAAAACATTGAATAATTTATTATGACACTAATAAGGAACAACAAAAACATTGAATAATTTATTCTGACACTAATAAGAAACAAAAAAAAATAATGAATAATTTATTCATAAATAATTAGTCGAAAGGAATGGAATAGGTAAGAAGGTTCATTGCATAATGCCTAACCATGTGGATAACAGTTGCAAAACCTTTCCCTCGAAATTTCCTCAGAAATTACCAACATGTACGTTTCTTCATCCCACCGTCAACCAGAAATGCTTATCGCTTTCTCATGTGTCAAACTTCATTTTGTGCACGAACCAATGTATACGGATCTCATTTTCCATACGTCCTCTACTAGCATTAGGTGGTGTCACCCAAAATCATAGGAGGTTTGCAAAAGTTCTTGATGGTACTCGATAGTGGGGACTGAAAGGTAAATCAGAGTTGGTTATGAATTTAAGTAGACGGAAGTCTTCATTTATCACCCATGGTTGTGAATCCATTATGCAAAATAAGTAGGTGAATGTGTTTCAATTCTAGTCATATTTATACAACGTCTAAAAACCTGCTAGACGGGTTATTGTTTACTGTCCAAAAATGAGTAGTCATATCAGTCTTTAAACCTTCTAGACAACCTATTTTTAACCTTTCGAATATGAGTGGTCACATCACCTTTATAATACAAAGTAATAAATACTATACGGCACTGTATAGCTTCAGTCTGCAAATCTATAAGGCGGGTTAATATTTATCATCAAAAAATGGGTGGTAACATCAGGCCGCGAACTTGCCAAATGGGTTATTGCTTACCATCCAAATATGAGTGGTCACATCATCTTTATAATACAAAGTAATAAATGTTATACGACACTGTACAACTTCAGTCTGCGAACCTTCTAGGTGGGTTATTATTTACCGTCTAAAAATGAGTGGTCAGATCAGTCTGCGAACCAGACGGGTTATTGTTTACCGTCCAAATATGAGTGATCACATAATCTTTATAATACAGAATAATAAATGCTATACAACACTCTATGACTTCAGTCTACGAACCTGTCAGGCGGGTTATAACTTACCATCCAAAAATGAGTGCTCATATCAGTCTGCGAACCTGCCAGATGGGTTATTGTCTACCGTCTAAATATGAGTGGTCACATCATCTTTATAATACAAAGTAATAAATGCTATATGACACTATACAAATCCAGTCTGCGAACCTTCTAGGCGAGTTATCATTTACCATCAAAATATGAGTAGTCACATCATCTTTATTCAGATATCATCCCTATAAATATACCACATCTCATTTAACATTATGCCGAACATAATAAATACTTCCCCAAAGATAAAAAAAATTCTAAACTCCATAAAAATCATGTCTAACAACGATTTGGAGGAAATGATACTAGCTCAAATCGCCCAATATTATGATCTCGACTCAGAAGATGAAGCCGTTATGATTTATAATAGATTGCGAAGAGAAATCTATCAATCTTCCATATTGCATAGTAGTGGGGAAATTCATGAGCAAAGAAAGTGCACCATGACAGAAATACAACTCAACATAATTTATGGGAACACTATTTTCTAGAAAACCTGACTTACCCTAAAGAAATATTTAGGCATCGCTTCAGGATGAACAAGTCGAGCTTTAATTGTATTTTGGAAGCCGTTTGTGAAAAATATTCATGTTTCATTCAGAAACCCGATTGTGTTAGTAGATTGGGATTAAGCTCGCACCAGAAGATTGTGTATTCACTTCATATGTTGGCGTACGATGGATGTAGGGATTTACAGTATGAATATTTGAAGATTGATGAGACAATAACGATTGAGACTTTAAAACATTTCTGTAGGGTTATGGTGAAGGTGTTTAGTCTGGAGTATCATCGCATGCTACAACAGAAGGAAACTATTACCCTCATGCAGCCTGAGAATGAGAACCATGGTTTTCATCACGTTGGAGTTGAGCTTAGTCCTTATTGCAAACTATAAGTAAAGCTTCATCGCGTTGGCGTTGAGCTTCGTACTCTTTGTTTCCAATTGTTATTAAATCATCAATCTTCTCATTCAGATTTCTGTTGATTTCTTCGGATTCGGAAGAATCTTTGTTGTAAATTGTGTTAAATTCCTCGGAGTAATCTAAAACCGCCGTGTGTGAAGCCAAAATGTTGGCGGCCGCTGGTTTCTTCCCTTTTTGTTTTGCCTCTTTATGTCCAATTGGTCTATTTAGTGGATTATTGAAGTCCCCTTGGTAAATGTCGTTCAAATAAAGTGGGCTTTCATTATTTTCATTACCCGTATATAGGGATCCAATGGTTGATATGGCATATTTTGGTAAATCCTTGAGTAGCTCGTAGCAATGGTCGTACGCAAATTTATGAACCGCAGCAGTGTGAAAGTTTTCACAGGCTCATTAGATTTAAAAAATAAAATACTTTATATAATTATTATTATAAAACAATGAAATCATATATACATAATAAACTGGACACAAAGAAGTGTAATTACCCAATTAACCTTCGATGTCCAACTATCTTTACCGGATCCGTATGCTCGGGACAACTTATCCATATACAATAAACAAACTTTGATCATATTTCTAAATTGTAACATCCCGCGCATTTTGGTGTCAACTCCAGCCAACCTACATCGGGCGTCACTAAAAAATTACCATTCTCGGCATGTGCCAGGAATTTGAGACAATAAAACTTTGTTTCCACAAGATATAATGCGATTTATTCCAACGAATATAGGACATCCAAATAATAATATCAATCACTATGCTAACTTCAAAATAAAATCCAACTCCAAACAATAAATAAATTCTCAAATTAAATAATCCAATAAAAATCTCTGCTGAAAATTCGTAAACAATTATGGAACTGAATGGTCCACCAAATCCATAATAACTTCCTCAAAATAAAACGATGGAATGGAAATAGTCTAAACTACTAAAGCAATAAAAGTAAATCTCCAATTGCACTCCCCAAGTCTCAAATCTATCCTGTGCAGCTACTCCAGCTACTATACCTGAAATGTTAGTCAATGCAATGGGTCAGATCCCACCGAATGAACACTATCTACTCCTCCTAATTAGGGTCCGCGAACCCAGACATAAGCATCATACATGATAAATATTAAAATAAAGTATTTTAAACTAAGCAATATAATAATGTGCGAGTAAAGTGACACAATAATAACAACCCACACAACTAAGCCACCCCAATATTCAAGTCCGATTATGATATTACAATATTCATTATAAATTCATAATTAATAATTTAAATAAGGTAACCAATTTTATTAATGCGACACCAATATAGCCAGTTCACCCTATTACGAGTCCTCCTACATATACTCCTGGCACACCCAATATTATTAATTCGACACCAGTATAACAATTTTACCATTTTACGAATCCTGCACTTATTACTGGCGCGCCCACAATTCTACACCATACACATTCCCCTCATTATAAACAGTTCGTCAAATTTCGTTGGCACTTCACATACTGTGAGGTCCACGAACGACACGTCACTATAGCCAGTTTGTCCAGCCCTGCACATACTCCTGACGCCACACATCCACGTCGCTATAGCCAGTTTGCCCAAACTGTTAGCCCTGAACATACTTGCGATGCAAAATCCTTTTTTTCATACCCATTCTTTGTCTTAGGCATTAATTAACCATTTATTATCAAGTTTATATAGTTGTTTATTAGCCTCACCCTTTATTCGGGCATCACATCCTAAACCATCTTTAGTCCCGTACCTAGAGATCACCAAAACCACAAGTATTTCCTAGCCTATCACTTAGAAAGAATATACCTACCAATAATTATCCCCTAGTCTCTCACCTAGGCTAATAGAAAAACATAACGACGTACTACCTAGCCCCACCCAAGAAATACGCAACTGTACGAACCTTCACTCCCTAGTCCCATACTTAAAAGTGTTAACAATAACGAGGCCTACCTACTAGTCACATATCTAGCAAGCAAACTAAAAATAAGGGTAAAATCCAAACTACCCCAAAAATCCCAGCGTCCCCGCGGCGTCGTAATGTTAACACGAGCAATATCACATGAAACATATTTTCGTTTATCGCTAAAATTTATCCAATTAATTCTACAATTTCAATTCTATCCAAAATTACGTTAATTTAATTATATTATTAAACAAGTTCTACCCAAAGTCACATAAGTTGTAATATTTTATAATTTCGACATAAGTTTCATTTTTTCAATTAACACAAGATTCCATTTTTTAACATGCATATTCACAATATTACGCCATAAAAATCCGTTTTTACGAACTACACATAAAAATCTTGACTTTTCGAATTGAAACGTTATTACAAATTTATATAGTTAATTTTAATACGTGAAACATCCCACAATTCTATCGAAATCCCAACCTCTAATTTAAGCATGCTATTGTTTTGAGTCTTAAGTTATATTATAATTTTGAATAAAAATAGCCCCAATATTGATTTCACTTTCCCTAATTAATCTTCCTAATTTATTTTAAGAGAACCTAATTAAACTAAGTTTAGCCAATATCTAAAAGACACAATACGTGAGAGGAACAATAAAAGTATTCATGTCTGTAAAGAAGTCGTCTTGAAAATTTGATTATACGGTTGCATTACTCTCGTGAAAATAGCAAAAACATGTTCTTGAGAAAGCTTGATTTAAATCTTCAAAACTTGGGTTGAAACTTGTGTTTAATGGGGTTTAGATTTTGTAGATGAGAGGAAATAATATTTTCGGAGTCTACTTCTTTTTTAGAAGGGTTGAATGTGTTTTTAAAATCCCAAACCCGTGTATTTATATTTTAATAAGAGAAAATAATTTGAGTCCTACAAAACTTAAAAAAAAACTCCGGTCAGTTGTCGTCGTGAACTAGTTCGCCCCTAGGGCAGAACCAGTTCAGTCAGCGTGCTACTCCAAGCTCCCCCACGATTTTATATAAAATGTTAGAATTTCCAAATTTAAAAACTGATTTACATTCCACTTAAAACCTTATTTTATATATATATATATATAAATATATATATATATATATATAAACCAACCTTTTTAATTGCTAAAATAATTAAATCCAAAGAATTTTTTTCTTTTGATTTTTGTTTTAAAACGCATTATTTATGGTCTAAAAATTATGGGGTGTTACATAAATTTTCCCTACAATACATTTTCGGCGCATTTGTAAATAAGATTCTCGCTAGTGTTATATTCGTTAGTTATTTTATCCCCCAAGGTGGTACCGAGTTGGTTGGTCCTGATAGCACGATCGATAGAATATTTTAAATATGCCATACATAGCAAGGCCTCGTCATGTTGAGTGAAATTTGGTAATCGGCTACAGTTGGTGGGACTACTTTGGGAAGGAGAAGACATTTAATTAATTTTGGAGGATGAAGATTTTTTAGGGTGTTAAACTAGCAAGGGTAAGTTGTGTATTTGTAATAAATTTTATAGTTATTACTTAATTTTACAACCATTATATTTGTGCCATTAGGGGAGAAAAAGTTTTTTTTTTAATTCAACCTGGACGGGTAAGGCTTAACTGTCTACAGCCTGGGCGATTGACATTTGTCTGCCCAGCTGTGGGTCCCACTGACTACACATTGTGTAGTGCCAATCTAAATTTACACTTCCATTAGCCTTTCTCTCTCGGGATTGGGCATTGTTTCCTACCCATTCTGGGAGAAAACAATGCAAATATACCCCATAAGCCTCTCCATTGGAGCTGGCCTAAAGGGAAAAATATAAATACTTCTCGCTAAGTGTGTTTCTTGTGTCATATATGCAAAGTGTTATATTATCTTCCTATCGATTCCCAAGTGAAGTAGGGAGTATCTTAGAGTGAAACCTTTAAACTCTGAAGATTTTTAATTGTGACAAAGACCCTTGAGTACCTTATACAAACTTAACAACATTATTGAGTTTGTCGTGTATGTTGTTTTTCCCACTGGTGTGAATTTATACACTGAGAAATTATTTATGGTGGATTAGGCGCCTCAAACGAGGACCTGAATCACTTACATAATTATTCAATTTTCTCTATCACTATTCATCTGATTCCTCTTAAGAGTGTAATCATCTGGTGATATTAATTAAATATAGTTATAAAATTCACACACACACACACGCATATATATATATAAACATGTATCACCATTTAATATATGTGTATTCATTAAATAAATCATGCATTATCTCTTGTACTATACTTGTGAGTCTCTTTATTTCTCATTCTAACACTTATTAATCATTGTTATCTCTTTACATTCCCTATCATTTTTTTTTCTCCATATAATAATATGATTTTCGATCATTTATATGATATCTAATATAAATAATATAATATTGATAAGCCTAATCAATTAAATATATTTGCATGGACGACTTGAGTTGAGTTGTTTCTTATTTCCTCGTAGTTTATCCTATAATTTAGTGCGATGTTGAGAGGGGTATCGAGAAAGAGGCGAAGTCATTTAAGTTCAAAAATTAATTAGAGGAGTCCAATAATAAGAAAGTCACCTAGCACAAGGATATTATCGAACTTTCTAATAACATAGGACATTAAGGGGGGAAGCTTGAGGATGAGCTTAAGAATAAGGATTTCGAGAAGACTACCTCTGCTGACACTTTAGTGGTAGTATTAGCGGACAATTTAGAGACCGAAAATAAGGGACATAAATGACTACATTCCTAGTGTCATTGTCATCCTTTTTGTAAATCCAAAAACGATATAATGGAATCCTTGAGGTCTTCTATTCATAGGTTCAACTTATTGAACATCTTGGGGTATGTATTATTAGAGAATATCCCTTGATCAACCATGATCTTATTGACATACCAATTTTTAATATATGATCACAAAAGCATTATAGTGGGGGTTCACACTCCCACTAAATTTTCCTTCATGGAAATTATATACCTAGTATGGTCCAGCTCTTCTGATCGGTGACACTTTCTATGGTTGCCTAATAAGGGTTACTTTAAAATTCTTCCATTGTAACTAACACCTTCTTTATCTTCATTTAATTGTGTCTCCTTTGATCTAATCTGGACTAGATACGTTGGGGATGACACTAAATATGTGACCCTTCTCGACATCATCTTGAACATTGTGTGGTCGCTAATTAGTGTCAACTTTCTACCTTAGAGCCTTCTTCTATGTAGTTATTGAGGTTCCTTTCTTTCACCAACTCTTGCAGGTGATATGTGAAGGCTTTGCAATTTTTGGTTATGTGTCCACGTTACTTGTGATACGAGCATCTTGATGTTGAATTCCTCTTGGTCGTATCTCTGACCATATTCCTTAACCACTTGAAATATTACTTGTCTTTAATATTGGGTCGAATCATATAGATCGATTACTTAAACACCATATTTATTCCTTGAAATAATTTAGATAGATTCTCTTTGCACCTATCCTATCCAACTTTAACCTTATTTTTATCATTATTTTTTCTAATAGAATCATTCATTTCATAGGTATTAAAAAAGGCCAGCTTCTTCCAAAGCTTGATTAAAATTGGACCTACAATATCGTTATCAATCAAACTCTAACTTCCATCAAACCCTATAAAATGAAACTCCAAATTTTATCCTTTCCATACCCCATTTCCTTCCCTGGTGACCTAGCGCAAGGTCTATAGGGGAGTTTTTTATGATGGTGAGGTAAAACTTCCTTACACATTATATGCTCTCTACGACGTTGGGAACTCCTTCCTCGAATGCAAGTTTTTCTCGTCCGAGGGCTAGGTGTCGTAATGACCTATTGAGGCTTAAATATCCCCTTACAGATGCCACACCCGATCCTCTCTAAACAACTTTAAAAGTGTTTTTTCTTCTATATACGTTGTCGAGACACCTTTTCTTTCATGTGCAAATGTTTTTTATAAGCATCAATCATATGGGAAATCTTGTAAGGATGGTATTGTCCATATGCTCTATTAGACTGATTATCTTTCGGCTAATAATGGGAACATGGGGTTCTCCTACAAGAAAGAGCATGGTGGATTTGATTCGTTATGGTAGCGGTGATGTATATACACTCTCTTGGATATCACGTGAACCATAGTTTTTCTCTTGGGTGTTCGCCATGGATCCAGATCTTTTAATATAAACCTATTTAGTGTGATCAAGAAAACTCACTTTCCACAAACGATGCAAATTATATATGGCAAAAATCACTATATTAGGTGTAGCACTCAGATAAACTAATCAACTAATGCAAGATTAGTAAAAACAAGGCACACAAGTACAAGGGACACATGATGCACGTAATTCGTCGAAGTGCCTATGTTAACGGTGGGGAAGTTATTCTTATTAATTGAATGGAGAGAGAATGAGAGTACAATTTGACATTGGTTTGTTACATCAATTTTCACATGCCCTAGGTAAGTGTGGGGCATTGTATTTATAAGGGTATTATTCATGTTTGAGTTGTAATATGACTCCTCCTGAAATGCTTATCTACGTGATAAGCTATCTTATCAAGCTTATCCAGTTATTAAGCACGAGCAGAGAGTGTGGGGCCATCGGGATGTTTCACTTCTCTCATGGCCCCCACCCATTTAATGTTAATATATTCAGAGCTCGAACTCTTGCGTGATATTTTACTAGAAATAACAATCTAAAGCATTATGCAATATAGTATTAGGGTAAAAAAAGGTGACTAATGAGAGGTTATTTGGTCAGATTAAATATCGCATGAACATTTTTTTTCATTTTTTTGTTTTTACTTTCGGCACCACAATCCAAATGTCGTAATAGTTTTTTATATTATATTTATAATCCATTTTTCTTAATGCTCTTTTGTAAGAGCTTAATTTTAATGTGACAAACTAACATTTGAGATATTGGTGTGACACAATGTCATGCTCTGGAGATGTATTAAAATTAAAAATTGCATATATAAATTTAAAAATTCTCACATATTGTACTAGTTAATAATTGTAAAGTGATAAAATATAATTCTGAACTACCATTAGCATCATCCGAATAGGGATGACAATTTTTCTCGAAAATTCGGGTCCCCGCGAATCCCCAAAAAATCGGGGATCGGGTCAGGTCGAGGAGTAAAAAAAATTCCCAAAAAATTTCGGGTCAGTTTCGGGTATACCCTCGGGTCTCCACGGGGATACTCGAATTATTAATGTATAATAAAAAAATATATATTTATATTATAACAAAATATATAAGTATAAAATCTAGATAATAAACCCTAGATTCATCCCTTACATACTCTCACATCTCTCACACTGTCCCACACTCTCTCATCCACATCTCTCCCTCACCCTCATCCTCCCTCACTCCCTCACGTCGTCCCTCACTCCTCTTCCCTCACACCTTCTCTCACGCCGTCCCTCATCCGCCTCATCCTCACTCATCTGCCTTATCACTGCGAATTTATTTTGTTTCTCATCACCACCGATGAACATACCGGCTTCTCTGAAAAATTTCATCAGTCTTCCAAGACTATACATGCGGTTCCGAAAGATTCTTCAAAAAATTTCGGCTCTGATTTCTCCTGCTTATTATTGTTTTTTAGATCTTAGATCTCTTTCCTGCTAAGACCTTGTTGTTCGAAACTCATAGAAACAAAATCAAATTCTGTTTTGCTGGTTTTCTTCGATTTCTCCTTACTATTTTTTTCCGTTTTTTCCAATCTTTGTTGCCTTTTTATATGGATTGCTATAAATAAATCCATAAAAATGGTTTTTACATGGATTGCTATAAATGAAACCTTGTTGTTTTCGTTCTCACAGTAAATGATTATTACAGTAAAATGGTTTTTACAGTAAATAAATCGATACAAAATGGTTTTTATTTATTGATGTAAATAAATATATAAATTTTATTGATGTAAATAAACATATACAAAATGTTTTTTCTTTACAATAAATAAACATTTTCTACAAATAAACAAATTACATGTTTTTACATTTTATTCACATAATACTAATTTTTTCAAACTACATGTTTTTTACATTTTTTTCCAAATGGAGTCATTTGAGGCTACAAATTTGAATGATATTGAAGATAACTTGGACAACACTGAAATTGAATCAACAAATCCAGAATCAACACAAAATAACGGAGTAGCTCTGCCTTCAAAACACGATAAGAAGAGAAAAAAAACTTCAATTGTTTGGGCTAGGAGCATATTGCAAATTTATTTTGTTTGTTATTTTGTTAGTGATTTAGTACACTAGATGTTGTCATCTGTTACGTTGAAACAATGCACTTTGTTTGATCTGTATGTTATGTTGTAATACTATAGACTATTTGGGAGATTTTGGAGTTGCAAAGTTTGGATTTTGAACTATTGCACTTTAATGCCCGTTTGGTTCTGTATTCAGAAAACTCGATTTAAACGTTGTTTTTAAATACAGTTTTAAAATTCAGTTTTTTGTATTTATAATTATTGGCGTGCGTTTGGTAAATTTGTTTTTAAATACAATTTTTTGAAAATTTGACAAAATTGGCAAACATGTATATTTATATTATACCTCTCTCTCTCTCTCTCTCTCACACACACACACACACACACACACACACACACACACACACATATATATATATATATATATATATATATATATATGGAGAGGTTCAAAAGCGAACATTAAAAGCTAACATTTTAACGAACATTAAGGAAAAACACATAAAACCCATTAATTTTAATTCCTATGTTGAAATTGGTTCGCGCCAGCGGTACCAGAGGCCATTCCGGCCAGCACCCCACACCCCACCCCCACCAGCAGGTATGGCAACCCTTATGGTGGTGGAAGGTGGGGGATGCTGGCCGGAATGGTGTCAGGTGCCGCTGGGGCGGACCAATTTCAAAATAGCAGTTAAAATTAATGGGTTTCCGATGTTTTTCCTTAATGTTCGTTCAAATGTTCGCTTTTGAACCTCTCTCTCTCTCTCTCTCTCTCTCTCTATATATATATATATATATATATATATATATAAAGACATACATACAACTTTCATACAAACATGATACATGAATGTATACATACATACATCATAAATTATTTATGTACATGTACATTTACATAAAAAAATAATTTATGATGTATGTATGTATACATTCATGTATCGTGTATGTATGAAAGTTTTATGTATGTCTTTATATATATATATATATATATATATATATATATATATTACATGTATGATTCACAATAAAATTATATATATACATGAATTGATAATATTTTTTTAATACATATGTACTGTATGTATATTTTATATTATTCCATACATGTATAACACATGTATTAAACTATATATAAGTATCATGTAACTATTGATAATATTATTTAACATATTGATCTTAGTATATTATATAATTTAATAATATAATTATAGGTAATTTTGTGTACATGTACATATTTATTTTTAATTTGTAAGAATTACACAAATATTAATGTATTATGTATGTATATTATATATTAAGGTATAAATGCATTAAAATATTAAGAATGAATAATTCTAAGTTGAAAAATAAAAAACAGAAGTTATAAAACACCTATTTTCTGTTTTCTGAAAAACTTGATTATAACACAAAAATATTATAATTCAGTGTTTAAGAACAGGTTGTCAAACACAAATTTTTATCAGAATTGTATTTAAATACATATAACAGAATTATAGTTGCAAACCAGACATGCCCTTAGTTGTGTTCAATCATTTCTAATTGAGATGTAATTTAAATACAATTTTTACGTAGGTGCTTAAAAAAATGGGTTCTCTGCGGCGAATTCGATACCCCTTTTAAACGGGGACGGGGACCCCTGATCCTGTTATAACGGAAAACAAAGAACAGGACGGGGAATGCTATTTCTGACAGAAACGGGAATTTGGATGCTTTCCCCGACCCCGAATCGAACCGTTGTCATCCCTACATCCGAAGCTGCCACAATAAGCATTATTACAGTAATAGAAATGCATTCAAGTAAAAACTCTTGTTTTGTTCCGTTGAGAATTTAAGTTCAACCACACTCACACAATAGGTGTGACTAGGGCTGTAAATCGAGCTGCGTGAGCCGGGCTTGGGGTTGCTCAGGCTCGGCCCGAACTCACTTACCCATGCTTAAGCCCGAGGTCGGCCCGAATTACTTTTTCCCACCTCGGCCCGAACTCGGCTCATATATATTACGGGCTTCGGGCCCGATTTTAATTTTTTTTGTTAAAAAAGTTTGAATTAATTTTTTTTTCTTGTATTTCCATCATGGACATAATTACACATTAAAATCTAATTGATATTTCATGAAATAAAATAGATAATTATGAAATGTATTAAATTAAAACGAGGGAAATAAGAGTGAAAACCTACAAATGCTTATTAAATTTTATACATTTAGCAAAATTTGATCACTAACAAAAGCCTATTGTGACTTGAGCAATTATTAAATCAAATACCCATAATGAGAATAACAATAAAATCACGAAATTGAAAATCACATGTAATCTAATGTATTATGACAAATGATTGTTTTTTTAAAAGTTGTAAATGAAATAAAAGAACGAAACCTAATTAAACAATGTTAACATAAATATGTTATATTATATAAATTATTTATTTATTTATTTATAAATATGAAGTTCGGCTTCGGGCCCAATTCGGGATTGGCGAGGTTCGGCTCAAGCTCGGCCCGAAATTCATTCGGCTTGAAATTTTGGCTCAGACTCGGCTCGGCTCAAACTCAAATAAAACTCGGTCCAAAAATAACGGGTCGAACGAACGGACTTCGGAGCTCGAAAGCTCAATTTACAGGCCTAGGTATGACATAAATAAACAAACTTGAATAGAGGCAATACGTAAGTTCAACGAACAATAGCAACTATTTTTAAGTCAAAAGGTTTTCCTCATTCACATGCCATCACATGTTGGCGTGGTCTTTCACGCCTGGCTTCAAAGATTTTTTTTTTAACTTTATCTATTTATTACAACTGGGGGACATGTTTTTCTGTACCTGATGAGCATTGTTTGTAAATATATATATTACAAAATTTTCTTCTCTAATATATAAATTTGATATAAATAAATAAGAAAAAGAATATCCCATCAAATTATATATATACTTTTCATTCTGATTGTAATTTTACTGAAAATAAACTAATTTTCCATCCGCTTGTAATAAGCTGCCTTGATAGGTGGAATTTTTTATCACCACATTTCTGTCCATTAAATAGATGTGTTCTAAGTAGGGCTGTGTTTTTTTTCCGAACATTCCGATTTTTTCGATGTTCGATCCGATATTTTCCGATTTTGGAACATATATAAGGTTTCTGATTTCCGATTTTTTCGAATTAAATTGGATAGGAAATTGGAACTATGTTTTAAATTCCGATTTTCCGATTTTTCCGATATAATTTCCGAATATTTTTTCCGATTAATATTCCGAATATATCTTCCGATTAATATTTCGAATATTTTTTCCGAATATTTTCTATATATATTTTTTTACCTTATAAGTTATATCCTTATGTAATAAGAATGTGTACAATTTAGATTTCCTTTATTTTTTACCTTACCCCATATATTTATATATGCTGTTAGTAGAGAGCACTCTCTCTCTCGTCTCGCCCCATTTCTCCTCGGCGGTGCATATCTCTCACCTCTCTCTCTCGACCCAATCTCTATACGGTCGTCCAACCCCTTTCTTCTACTTTCGGCGGCACATATTTGTTTATATCGTCCGACCTTTATAGTCTCGAACATAGGTAAGCCTTTTCTAGTTTATTTTTATCTGTTTATTTTTTTTATTTCTACTTATTTACAGATCTGTTTACGTCGGTTTATAGGCTCTGTTTACATCTTGTTTACTTCTGTTTATAAGATCGGTTTACATCTTATTTACATCTGTTTACATCTTTTTTATTTCATCTACTTATTTTGATCTTGTTTACATCTGTTGGGATCGATTTATAGGTTTAATAGGTTTGTTATATTGATCGGTTTATAGGTTTACAGATTTGTTTACATCGGTTTGTTATATTGATGGCTGAGGCAGAACAAAAAAAAACAAATTTCTAATTTCTCATACTGTCTTCATGCGGCATAACAGAAAAAAATATCATATTTCTAATTTCCGAATTTTTCTGATTTTTTTCCGATTTTCCGATATTTCCGAATTCGGAAACTTTTTTGATTTTCCGAAAAAATTGGATAGGAAATTGGAACAAATATTTTATTTCTGAAAAAATTAGAATTTTTTCCGAAATGTCATTTTCCGATCCGATCCGGCCGAACACACAGCCCTAGTTCTAAGCAATCATAAATTTCAAATTCATGAAAAATAAGGTAGAACTTTATATTTTTTCGTCATTTTTTCTTTTGTTATTTATTCTTTATTGTTTTAATAACACATCACGAGTGTTGTTTTGGGGCTTTTAAAAGAAACCTTTTATATAGTTTATTTTATTTTATATATAGGATTATCCATCCCGGGTCAGCTAGCGTGCGCATCCGACTTTTCCCCCCACCAAGAACAAGAGTTACGAAACAACGGTTCATGACCTCAAGTTTATATTGACGGAGGGAATCAAACTCATGATCTTGAGGATGCAAATCCCTTATTTATGAGTAATCAACCACTGAACCAACCTTTGGGGTTATTGTATATAATATTTGAAATGTGAGAAATATGGTCTTTAGATGTGAATGAATTTGCTGAACCGTATTTCAAAAAATAACAAAATTTTATACCAAACAACCAACTATCTATTAATATGTTTGTAAAAAAAACATTATTAAATAAAATAAAGTAAGGATTAATTAGATTTTGATCCCCATTAATTTTGTTCGTTTGAGGATTAACCCCCATATAAAAATTATTGTAGGATTAATCTTCATTTGTCATATTTGGTGGCATTTTTGGGAAAAACAAATATTAAATAAATTTAAAAAGTAAAGTTAAAAGTGGAAAATAGAAGTTAATCCTATAATAATTTTAATTGTGTGTTAATCTACAAACAAACAAAATTAATGAGAGCCAAAATCCAAATAATTCATAAAGTTACTTTATCCTTCAAATATCTATGCTCAGCTACTCAATAGGTGGTCTTCTAACTTGAAGATTGATTTATGGGGTTCCATCGGGGTTCACTTAATTGTATTAACAAGAGATAGTACTAATACGGTTTGAGAGTGTTATGTATGTATTTGTTGTGCTCAGCAAGAAAAAGGTATATTTCTAAATAATAATAATAATAAATAAATAAAGAATAAAAGAGTGTGTGATACGCATAATATACAGATTAGTCTAAACAGATCAAAACATTTGGAGTCTTTATAACACGTTTATGATGGTATTGGGAATAAAGAAAAAAATAGTAATAAAAATAAATTAATAAAGAAAGAAAGAATTGTAATACTTTGCTCCACACCGACAAAAGGTTACTTTATGGCAATCAGTTTTTGGAGCAGGTGGATATCAACTACCACCTGGTGACCCCTTTAATGGCACTAGACTACTGGTACACTTGATCCATAAATTGTAAAGGAAATGGTAGAGACACACGATTTTTTTATTTAATTTTGAAACATCATACACTAGTTTGTGTATCAATTGAAATCACTTTGAAATGAGACACCCAAAATCATATCTCGCTTTCGCTTTTCAAATTGTAATCAACTTGAAACTATACTAGTAAACATTAAAAAGAAGTTGAAAGCACCCTACAAAAAGCAACTCGATAACATTTGTTATTTTATTTTTAAAAAGGGGAAATATCTTACTCATTCACCATTTTTTTCAACCAGGATATGAATGTAAATGAAGAGGAGTCAAGCCCACAGCTTCTCATTCAGAGGTAGGGGCAATTTGGAGTTTAATCTCGTTTATATGGTCGTTAGGGTAAACGATTAACAAACGTTTTATAAGGTGTAGACAATAAATAATGTCTTGCTTTAACTTATAAATAAGGTTGATGATAAAGACATGGATTATGCTATTCCCACTCCAAATAAATACTGAGGCACTCCAATTTTGTTTCTAAATTCTATAACAGACCATTAAGATCTTATATCAAAGTTCATCATTTATCTTCTCCACTCTCCTTTACTTAAAACAAGTCCACATACCTACATTTTTAAATAATAGTTTTAAGGATAATTTTTTTAAATCAAGGGTGTTCTCTTTCCTTCTTTTTTTTTTTTCTAAACTTTTTCTAACTGTTTTATAAAAGAACAAAACTGTTTTAACATAAAATGTTTAACCGTTTTAGATAAAAACTTTTTTTTTTTTCGTATAAGGAAAAAACTGTTTTAATTGTTAATAAAATTGTTTTTTAATAGAAAAACTATCTTAATTATTTTTTTAATGTCTTTTCAGTTTTAATTTATAGAAAATAGTTAATTTTTTTTAATAAATAGCTAATATTATTTTGTTACAAATAACATAATGTTTTTTAAAATGAAAAGTATTTTTAAAAATATTTACAGTTTTTTTATAAATTGAAAAGCAGTTAAATAACAAATTATTTTATTTATAAAATATGTTAAAAATATTTTTTTTTATAAATAATATATTTGTTGTAAAATAAAATGTTTAAAATATTTTAATTGTTAATAATGTTTCTTCACTTCACTAACATATGAATACTCAAAGGGTATGATCCTTATTTAAAGGTATAAAATAAGGTATCCCAATAGATCTTTTAATAATAGTGGAATATCAGTGGACATCCACTAAATACATATTTTATATAAGTACTATTTTTTTAAATAAAAGTAATTAAAAAATAATTTGAAAACTGCATATAATGCACATTTTAAATATTCGTTATTTGGTTTTTGTTCATGTTAAGTAAAAAATAGGGCTATTTGGGGTTTGGTCTCCATCAATTATTCTTGAGCGCCACTACAACGACCGGCCATCCGGACATAAAACCCCTACTTAATGATGTGGATTTTCCACATCATTAATATACGAATTACTTCTATTTTAATCCCATAATACCCAAAACAAAAATGACCTTAATGCTTCTCAAGGAAAAAAATATATTTTTTCTAATATGTTGGTCCGCGCAAGCGGTATGCATAGGTGATCAGACCGCCTATACACACCGCTAGCGCGAACCATTTTTTTTAAATTGTAAAAAGATTATTTTTAAAATAGTAAAAAATGCTCCGCGTCAGCAGTATGAGAAAAATATGACCCATGCCATGTCGGGTTTTTTGGATCGTGATCGTGTTAGTTAAATAAAACTGTTTGCAAATAGGATAAAAAAACTGTTTTTTAAATAGGATAAAAAGCTGTTTTTTAAATAGGATAAAAAAATATTTTTTTTAAATTTAAAAACTGTTTTTTAATTAAAAAAAAAACTGTTTTTATCCTATTTAAAAAGCTATTTTTTAATCTAAAAAAACTCTTTTTTATCATATTTAAGAAACTGTTTTTATCCTATTTAAAAAGCTGTTTTTTTTTCCTTTAAAAAAAAACTGTTTTTTATCCTATTTAAAAAACAGTTTTTTATTACATTATAAAAATAGTTTTCTTAACTTTGAAAAGAAAAAAGGAACTTTAAGTTATTTTAGGGACTAAATTAGTTAAATTATTAGTTTATGGAGTAAATTATTAGTTTATTGTCTAAATTGGATATTTTAAGCTATTTTAAAAAAAAATATTTTTTTTAAAAACAGTCATTTTTTACAGATAAACTATAAAAAACAGTTATTTTATTGTTTTTTTAAAATCTGTTTTTTTTTAAATCATTTTTTTTATTATTTGGAGTACATTTTAAAAGTTTTGACTCTTTAAAAACTACGAATTTTTTACTTTGAAAAAAAGACAGTTTAAAACCGTTTTAAAATATATTTAAACAATCTAAATTAGTCAAATTATTAATTTAAAAACTAAATTGATCAAACTTGAATAATTTAGAGGGCATTGAGTTTTTTTATTCAAAAATAAGGATTGTAACTTTGGTGAATAACTTTTAAGGGTTTAAGGGTTGTTTTGTCATTTGAAATTATTTTGGAGTGTTTGAGTAATGGAAAAGAGTGTTTATAGCTCTACCCTAAAGACATCTATTTTTTTCTTAGCAATATCATATTTCTGTTTTTCAAAGCATAATGTATAATTATTTTTTTATACATTGTCGGGTGCTAGAGATAAAATTTGGGTATGTCTATTAACACTCCTCAAATTCTGAAAACACTCCATTTATTTTTGAATTGACAATATTACCCTTTATGCCAAACAAATCCCATTTCAATCTTTCTTTTCTTCACCTCGGTTCACCACCATCTCACTCATTCCTTTAATATATGAGTTTTTTTTAACTTCAATTGACCTTATGTTTCAAGTTAATTATAAGAAAATTTTAACTGTACACATAAATTAAACACACTCACTAAAAGACGAGAAAATTGTTAAAACTTGTTAAAAAAAGTGCTAATTTTTTTTAAAACAATTAAAAAAAATTGTTGAAACCTTTTTTTAAAAAAAACAGTTTTTTATTTCTTAAAAGTAATTTCTTCTAAAATAGTTTTTTATTAAAAAAAAAAGTGAAAAACAGTTTATTAAAAAATTAGTAGCACATATTTTTTGATAAAAAAAATTAGCCTAATAATGTAGAATTTTTTTGTAATAATTTTTTTTATGTAAAAACAATTTACTGCCGTGGACTCACATTCATTAAATAATATGGGTGTGCACAAAAATATTTTGTTTCATAAATTTTTAAATCTATTTTTTTAAGTAGCACAGATTTCTTGATAAAAAAAATACAATCTAATAAACGTAGAGTTTTTTTGTAATAATTTCTTTTTTTTATATAAAAGCAATTTGTTGGCGTTGACTTACATTCATTCAATGATATGAGTCCGCACTAGTGACATAACATGATTTTTTTTAACAATCACAAGCACGATCCGATGTAACTTATCAAACACAAACATTACTTTTCATAACTATAATGGCGGTGTGTGATGAATTTATAAAAAAAAAATTACTTTCATAGATGTCCAGTATAAAATTATAGGTAAATTTTAATCGTGTTCGGTATAAAATTATACTTTCATAATTGTCTGGTATAAAATTACTTTCATAACTGTCCAATATCAAACACAATTGAAATATTTTATTTTATAAATTTAATTATTTTATAGGAGTCGTGTTCAAACCGGTGCAAAAAATATTTCCCTACTTTTATAGGAGTCGTGTTTCGTTTTAGGTAAAAGTAAAATCAACATGGCACAAAATTATTTTTCTACCTAGTACAAACACGACACAATTATTTTCTTTTTCTTTAACATGGCACAAACATGATCAAATTAAAATACGAAACAAAATATATTTGTCTCGTGTTGATTTTATTTGGATCGTGTTTGTACTTGGTAAAAGAATAAGATTGTGTGTCGAGTTTTATTTGGTTCATGTAGTTTTAATTGGATCGTATTTTTTATTAGTAAACATGATCAAATTATATTAATGTAAATATTAATTAATATAAATTCGTGTAGTTTTAATTTCGTGTCGTGTTGCTTTTATTTTGTATCGTGTTCGTATTTATGTGTATTAAATATATTAATGTAAATATTAATATATATATATATATAAAATAAAGTATTAAGAAATAAATAAAAAGATTAAGTGTACACTTATCCACAAAAAGAGAAGACATAGTTTTATCCATATAAAAATTAACACAAAGTTGACGAGGGTTGGGAGATGATGATATGTGATGCCAACCAAAGGGTTTTATGATCAATTTTCTTATGACTCTGAGAGCCCTTGCTCCAAAATCTGTTTCAATTATACGAATTTGATTATAAAAATAAGATTTTGCATTTTGTCGCGTCGCTCCACCCATTTTATTTTGGAAAAATAGTTATTTTTGTCATTTTACTTGAAAACTCATATGCTTGATAAATATGATTGTTTGTTGAGTTTTTTTATTTTTTTTATTTGTTGGGAATATTTGTTGATGCTCTTTTTTACTTTTACTGCTTTTTTTATTTGTTTAGATTTTTTTTTACTTTTGCTGTTTTTTATTCTTTACAGAAATATTTAGTTCCATAAATTTTTGCTAGAAATGCTGATATTTATGCATATGTTTAGTAATGTTTGTAGAAAAAAAAAATCTTAAATGAGAAGATGGATGTTTTATTCTATTTGAAAATGTATAAAAGAAATGAGGGTAAATTTGTAAGTATCAAAAGTTTTGGAGTGCTAAAAGAATTGGGTGGAGTGCTAATAGCTCCACCCTAAAATTTTATAGTTTTAAACTTGGGACGATATATGATGTACCTCTGAATTGAACTGGAATGGTAACGTTTTATTGAAACGGTGTATATAAATGGTATACTGTATACACGTGGTTAGTGCTTATTTCGTAGAGAGCATTTATCTTCTTAAAGGGAAAACTTGTACTTGAAATGCCCTCACCAATTGACCGTCCGTCACATCGGAAGAACACTTTTATCTTTTCGTACTTTGAAAGTTTGTAATATTAAATGTGCATATTCATTTTTTAAATTTAAATTAGTATTTTAGAATGTATTTATTAAAGATTTAACAAACAAAATCTATATAATATGAACAAATTTGAAATAAAGTTTAATAATAAAAAAATAATATAGTTCTTTGTTCAATATTTAATAAGAATAAATTTCTCCTTTTCTCTTAATAATGTATTTCACTATTTACTCTAAGAACATTCACCGTGGTGGATGCTCAGATATGTTAAAGTTGCCTTACCAAAAGTAATAGTTACCTTTCATCATCAGTAAAAGCTACAGTGGTGGAGAGGAAATAATTTGTTAAACACTTCCTACGAACTAATGTTGTTCGTAGGAAGTATTTTGATATTTCCTACGAGCAACATTAGTTCGTAGGATGTATTTACGGACAACTGAAGTTCGTTAAAACCCAAATATATAATAAAAAATAATTATTTATATCTGATACGAGTTCCTACGAACTTCATTTGTTCGTTGGAATTCCAACGAACAAATGAAGTTCGTAGGAACCATTTGCAAATTCAGTAGTCGTTCAGCAAAGTTACAAATCCACTACCTTTTCTCTTACAAAATTTGTTGGTTTCAGTCCACCATTGGAGCGGTCTGAGTTTGGAAGATTACAAATTTTGTTGTCCGTTTCCTCCACCACTACGGATGCTCTAATTAGATTACAAGATACAAACTCTCAATCCACATGCTATCTTTATAAAAATAACTAGTATGTTATCTCGTGATGCGTGGGCATCAGTGGCGGAGCCACAGTGCTGGTGACCTGGGCACGTGCCTAGGCCAGAAAGTTAATTTCCATAACTTTTTTTATACGCATTTATTAGTTAGGGTATTATCAAAGTCGGCCCTAAAAAAGCTAAAAAAAAACCCTACCTCATTTATCCCTTCCCTCCCAAGAGCAAAGTTAACTCATTCTCACAAAACAACTACACACAGCAGCCATTCCACTTCTTAACCCCTCTCTCTTTAAACTCCTTCTTTATTTAAAATACTCATAATACTCTCAACCAAATATATTAAAGATCAAAAGGTTTGTATCCTTTTTTTTATTAATCTAAATTTTATTTATTTATAATCTTTTTATCCATGTATTTTTTTTTGTCACTCTAATTTTTTTTTATTAATCTGATTTATTTAACAGCATTATATTAATATCAGGTTGTATTCGTTTTTTTTATTTAGGATGATTCTTAGTCTTTTTTTTATTAAGTTGTTTATTTATGTTCATGTTATTAACTTAGAAAAATATTATTAATTATTAATCTGTTATTAATTTGTCATTAATTTTATTTAGGATGAAGACTCGGTCGAAGCGCCAGTGTCCACTCCAATTAACACCAATGTTGTTCAAAATGAACCTAGCCCAAATATAATCCCTCGAAGCCGCATTAATATTGACTTGTCAAATCTTCCTTCCGATCATATTTTACAACCACGCATTTCAGATTATGATGTTAATGATCAAGATAAAATTAGACGATCATACTTGCAATTGGATCTTTGCCAACTATATTCATATACATTTCCTAAAACAAATATTGGAAACAAGGTTCGTCGTTTCAACACTGTGTGAGAGTTGACAAGGGTCGTTTCCAAACAATGAGGAATGAGGGGTGGGGTAATTTATTGATGAAAGTATCTTCCTTTTGTACTAAATATGAGATTGTGGTTCCTAACATGGAAGATAAATTTTATCTTTTAGGGAGAGTAAGGAGAGGTCTGGTGGTAACAAATTTACATCATTTTAAAGTGAACATATTTTTCCAATGTGTGGATAAGCAACTAGTTGAACTTAACCACCATTTTGTTGAGGTGAATTCTGAATTGCTTATATGTATGATCGCATTTGATCCTAAATTTCAATTTGCTGCTTTTGATGTAAATTTTTTGGTTCGTCTCTCTGAGTTTTATATTGAAGATTTCACAGAGTAAGAATGTATTGAACTTCGAGATGAACTTGTGAATTTTTAATTTGATGTCAAGTCAAATAGGCACTTTGATGAAGTGGAAGGAATAAGAAGATGGTTGAGAAAGAAAAACATCTAGCATATGGATTGGTCTACAGGCTTTTGAAATTGTCATTAATTCTTCCGGTTTCCACTGCTTCAATAGAAAGGGCCTTCTCTGCTATGAATATCATCAAGACTGATCTTCGGAACCGCATGGGGGATGCTTGGTTGAGTGATACTTGCATAACATACATTGAAAATGATGTGTTTGATGTAATTTCCAATGATGTAATCATGAATTGTTTTCAGAAAATGAAAAATCGTAGAGGAATTTTGTAGAATGTAATGACAACTATCTATTTTAAATCATTGTAATTCATCTATTGATATTTATTTTTTCATGCATTTAATAGATTATTATAAGTTTTCCCTATAAAAAAAATGCGGGGGTTACCGCCCCCGAACCCCCGGATTTTTCCTTCTGTGCCCAGGCCAACTATAATTTCTGGCTCCGCCACTGACGGGCATATTACAATATTACTTATCACCTATATGTTAATAATAAAACACTTACCTAAGTTTTCATTTTTGCAAAATAAGATATAAGAAAAAATACCAATTGAAAGAATAAGTTCAATTGAAAGTTTTTGATTCGTCTATCATTATAGATGACACTAACAAAGATAAAGTGACTGGCGTATAAAAAGATATTGATCATCTCTTTCACTATCGCTCTCTACTACTTGTTTGACCTCTTTTCGGGCTTTTAAAGCAACACCCTTTTCAATTTTCTTTTCAATTTTAGAGGGAAACATATCTAGTTCATAGGTTTGTAAATCACCTACAAGCTCTTCTAATTTCGTAGAGGCTAAAGTGGGTAAAGAATTTAAAACGGTCACTTTAGGAATAAATCTATCGGGTAGGGACCTCAAAATTTTCTTTACAACACGGTCGTCAGGTATTTTCTCTCCCAAGTTAAAGGATGAATTAACAATATCAGAAAGTCTAGCATAAAATTTATCAAACGTTTCTTTTTCATCCATTTTGATAGTTTCAAATTGAGTGGTGAGGTTTTGGAGTTTTGAAGCTTTAACGACACTTGTTCCTTCATGAGTTAATTGTAAAATATCCCAAGCTTCTTTAGCGGTTTCACACGTCATAATACGTCGGAATTCATCCGGTGCGACATCGCTAAACAAGGCATTTAAACCACGGAAATTAAAATCAGCAAGTTTAAACTCATTTTCAGTCCATCTATCGGCGGGTTTGATAACACGTTCATTTTCAACTAAGTAAGTTGGTGGGGAGTATCCGGTAACAACAGACATCCAAACTCTCTCGTCGATAGATTTTAGTGCCGATCTCATTCGCTCTTTCCATACGCGTAGTTTGAACCATCGAAAATAGAAAATTTTGAAAATGGGGAAAAATCCATTTTAGCCAAAAAATAAAAAGATCTTAACGAAATAATTTATCGTTTTTGGCTCTGATACCAATTTGAAAATGTATAATTTCCTTTGTATGTAAAAACTCTATGCGGAAGCGTTGAAAGATGATGGTTCAATGATTTAAACAAAACAGATTTTAGTTTAATAAAACAAAATTAAACCAATTCATTAATCCAATTCAAGCCCCGACGCTCCTTCTCGTAGAAACCTCTTCCTAGCGGACATCCTCGGAACACCACCGCGGTCTCGGAATCCACCGATGGGACTTTATATGGTCACCGTCACCCAAGCATGGAGCCTTTCTCCGTGTGGGTAGAATCTCAACAAAAAGTCTTCTTTGTGATGGGGTGTAGAAGCAAACCCGAAACGTCTCTTCTTGAATTCGGTAGAGATAAACCGGCGCCAAAACTCCAAGTAAAGAATATGAATATAGAAACTTGGAATAAACAACTATTGGGTGTAAACTAGAGTGTGTATGAATTTTTCTTTAAAAATTAACACTCAAAACATGAACATTTTCCCTAAATAAATTTGCTCTCAAACTCTCTCTAAGAGATGGATATGGAATGGAAAAGTTCATTGGAAAAATGTGTTTCTCGCACATATTAAGTCTTGAAAAAGTTGGTTAAAAACCAAGTGGGGAAAGTGGGAGAAAACTGCCAAAAACTGCTCAAAACTGTTCCCGCCCTGGTGTCTCGTTCGAACGAGACTTCTAACGAGCGACCAACCTGGGCTCGTTAGAATCTCGTTAGATACCTCGTTCGAACGACATATCGAACGACTGACCAGTTTAGGGTCGTTGGCAAACTCGTTCGAACGAATACTGGTTCGAACGAAAAACTCGTTCGAACGAAACCTGGTTCGAACGAAAAAACTTGTTCGAACGACATTTCTAACGAACGACCAAAAAGTTTGTAAAATTCGATTTTGGCCCAGAAACTTTTATATACTTATTTTAAAGTTCTAATTGATTCTTTCTGAAAATAAAATGCAGTTTTTATTACACCTAACCCCCAATACAAATTGTTCCAAGCTCCTATATAAATATAATTACATTCATACCTTGGGAGCATGGAACCTTAGTTGATGACGTAGAAACGAGGCACACAAACCGGCATCTTGATGAAGCTTTAAATTCTTTGCCGCTACGTCTTTAACACACACTTCATAGGCTTGAGAATATTACAATAAATCACTAACCTATGAATAAATGTTTTTGTCCAGAATTGAGCCAAAACTATATATGGACTCAATTGGAAATTTGTGTCCTTACAACAATCCTCTTTTTTTCTTTCTTTCTTTTCCCTCACTTTCTTCTTAGTTTTAATTAATTATAAGAAAATTTGGCACTAAGTTATCTAATGTTTTTGTTGTGAGTTCTTAATTATGGTGAATAAATATGAGATTCCTTGTAGGGATGTTTAAGAGAACAATAGTGGTGTTATTGATTGGGTTTGTAGCATGGGAATATCAGGCCACATTGTATTTTTTCTCTCTATCTAATATCTATATGATAATATGACTATATCCCACAACAAATATAGCTTTAATCTCAACGCCCAACATAATTTCATTCAGAAGATGTTTGGAACCACAATTATGTATTTCTTTCAGGTAAACGAATTCAAATGTTAAAATAACCTTGCATTTTATTACTATGTTGGAAGAATTATTTGAAGAACAATTATTATGAGATGTTCTCTTACTTTTCCATATAATCGAATTTTAAATCTCCATGACCCCCTGCCCATCTCATTTTCCACTCTTTTTTCGGCATCTCATAAAAAATAAATTATTTTTCAATCTTTTTCCAACTTTGCAATCAAAGGCACCCTAAAAATATTTCAATTTTAATTCCAAATAATAAAATTGAGGTTCCCAAACATATCATCAGTGGTCTTCTAATTTATAAAGTGTACTTATGTCTATACCAAAGTTTTTATGTGTGATCTTTTACATCTTGGTTGATATAGCAGAGATGTGTTCCAGATGGAGGTCTGTATACTTTCATCACATTTATCTTAAAATTTTATAAAAGATGAATTTTTAAAATTCCTTAACGCAATATCATTGTTAGATTCCTGCTTAACTACTACATTTATAACGTTCTTCTCCTATTTTCTTATAGAATATTATTAATCTAAGAATATTTTGTTTCTCCCTTAATTGCATATGCATAGATTGGATGTATTTTTATTTCATTCTATTTTCCCTTAATGAAATAATAAGTTTTGCATTCCATTACATTACTAGACAGGTGTTTACTATTGATGGAAGAATGATCATGTAATAATCTTGATTGGCATTCCTCTTATGGTGGAATTTTATGTAGTATGATTTTTTTTATATGTATGAAATAAAACTGAAATACTTGCAAAATTTGTCACATTTTCCCTCATATAACTGTCATATGCGATGTTCGTATCTGTCATAATTGTACTAAATATAGTGTATGCGAAATGGATAATAAGACGTGATCATCATATCAATATACACATCTCCACATCAACTGCACATCGGGGCTATTAACAGCCTATAAAAACCACTCACAAACATAAATATGCTCTCTTTTGATACATTCATTGCCCCGTTCAGTGAAATATGTAGTATCTTTGCTATAAACCACAAAACATTTCTTCACTAGACGTTACTGACACATGGATAGTAATTTAAGTGCTATTTTTACTCTGGTAACGCTCGATCTATTGAGTTTTGCAATTCTTAATCGAAGAAACTTGTACATTTATTTAATACGGCACCTATTCCTCCTGCTGTAGATCAGATGCAGTGTTCTTGAGTTGCATAGTAGTAAGGCCAATAACATTTTGCAATCCATTTATATGGCTATTTTTTATAACTAATAGTTGTATGGCTTTTTTGCACTATAATTTAGAAGCCCAACATTTTGCAAGGACATATAAGCATGCCCATCATAAGCTCATAAATTATAATATTTCATGCCTCTGTTTCTGCATTACATCAAATGAGGCGTCAGCCTATATAGTAGCATACAAAAATACGAGTGTTATGTTGAACTAGTTGGCACAGTAACTCACATCTCACTAACAGACTATCTTTAATATCTAACCCCTGAATCATTATTATTCTATTTCTTCTGCTGCGAATGTATTGCTACGGATTGAATTACGATATTATTGATATCATAATGTTTATTTGGGTCAAATAAGGAATTTATCATAACTTTACTTTATGTCACATCGTTTTTCGTTACTATATCATAACTTAACTTTATTCACACGGACTTCTTGATGATAACCGCTCATTCTTCATCTCAACAAATCTGACAAGGTTTGACATTTCAACTGTTGATACTGAAGCAGATTTTAGATCGATTAAAGATATATTAGCTCTTCATTCCAACTCTCAAAATGAGGTATTTCATTTCAAATAAATATTTCCAATCTCTCCTTCATTATCTCATAATAATATAAACGTTGCAGATTCTATACGTCATTTGCCAAGGAAGAATCACAGGTGTAGAAGACGCTGCTGGCAGGTATTATGCAGCATGCAACCTCTGCAACAAGAAACTAAAACATAACATCACTTTCTTCTTCTGTGAATCATGCAACACCGACAATATCATTCCTTCTCCTAGGTAATTTATTCTTAAATTTTCTTCATTCTCCTACTCAATCTAACATTTCATAACAAATTACATTCCTCCATAAATAGGTACAAAGTCCAAATAAGAGTCAAGGATGAAACTGCTGCCACAATATTTTTCCTCTTCAACAAAGAGGCTAAATATTTTATCAAAGTCCAATGTTCTGAACTTGCACATATCAACCATGACATCAGCGTATGATTTTTATAACCGTTGATAATATTCTCTCCAAACTTTCATTTTACAAATTCTCACTTTAACCATACTATTTTTACTATTTTATACAGGTAACCAAAGATCCACTACCACTTGCAATCACACGGATCATCGGTACCTCACACAGATTTTGCCTCAAGATAAATAACTACAACTTAGTCCGTGGTTATGAAAACTACACCGTTGCAAACATTTTCCACGATTCCTTAACCAAAGCTACTTCAAAGACTATCAGCTCCATTCATAAGGTATTGTACACATACTTTATATAATTTATTTACTTCATTTATTTGAATAACTCTAATACAATCTTATTTACATAATAGAAAACAATTCCTCTGAATCCCAATCAAGACCCAATCATTATCACAGACAATGAGATCAGCACTGATGTGATTCATTCTTCTTCTCCAATATCTACTACATCACATAAAACACATCCTTCAACTCACGTCGAATGCGATAATTTCTCTAAAAGGAAGGGTGCGGGAAGGTATTTTCAATTTTATATCTATTCAACTTTTGTTTATCTTTTCTCTTTACTATTATAAAATTCTTCTAACATATATTTCACCGTCATTGTAGGAACGTTGATCATAGGAAAAAAAGGATGCTCTAGGCTCTCATTCAAGAATTCAAGTTTCATCAACATTTTATTAATTTTATTACTTTCAAATTCTACTTTATTTCATATCTATACGTCAAACATTGATAATGTTTATTAATATTGCTAAATTCTTTTCACATGTCACTACTACTTTTCATTCTTACTCTATTACAATTTTTTAATCTACTATCAATTTGTCTTCTTTCTTATTTTATTATGCATTCAATACCTCATTCACCGCGCATCGTGCGGGTTTCCACCTAGTTATTGATAAAAGTGCTCAAGTTTAAACACTTGACTCTAGAATGAAGGTCTGATCTGTTGAAGGAGATGGTATAGATGTGATCCCCTATCTCCGATCTATGTGGTGCTGGTGTTTGTGTTGTAAAAGGTATAGCAATGGAGGTTACATCCCTTGAAACCTCTCCTCCTCCTTCCTCCTTTTGCCTCTATGTGTGTAACAACTGATAACCCTAAATCCTCCCACGTATAAGCTATTTTATCCCTCTAATTTTCATAGTTAATGAGTTTTCAAATATGTAAATTATCAAAATGCCCTCCCGGGATGCCGATGATGTAAAACTGCCCCGGGACCCAAACTAAATCCCTGGGCAGGCTTTTCTGACTATCTCTATCCTTTCGAACACATTGGTGCACTCGACATGACCATTTGGGTGACTAAAAATATATTTACTGTAACTGTCGTAATTACCGTAACTGTCGTATTTCTCGCTTGTAATAATTTTCATAAATTCACAATCACATATTACTTTATTCGCCCAGTAATATTCAATATAATTCTCATCAATAAATACTAACCCTTATCTTACTAGTTAATATTTACTTTAAACCGGATTAATTATAAATTAATTTTCCACACTTAAAAATATGGGGTGTTACAAAATCTAACATGTGTTCAATTTTTTTATTTAAAATAGTAACATTATTTTAACACGATAGAACCAAAGAAAAAGCACCGGTGTCATCCGAGCAGGTGAAGGAGTGAAGCTTGCAGATTTAGGATTTTTCACTTTTATTCTTATTCAGATGTTACACCTTTATTTTTCCTCGGTTGTAATGGCTCTGTCCACCGCTTCAGTTATTAATAAAAAGTAACCCTTTACTAATTTCCCTTTTATTTTTGTTTGTTTTACTTCTTATAGCTTGTTGTTGAGGGCATTTCCTCCTTTAAGAATTTTGATAAATTGGTTGATCCCGATGAGAGCGAGCAAGCTCGTCACGTATTTTTAAAGGCCTGTGATTAGGCATAAATTCTTCTGAATTTATCCCCTTAAATTAGTAGATTTAAACACCTTGAATAATGTAATTTGTATTGATTTATCTCATTTATATGCTACTGACCATTCCCACATAGTGTCTAGAGTTTTGTGTGTTTTCCATGCTTTTTATCGGTATTTAATGGTAAGTGAAGAAAAGAGAAATCCAAAGACAAGAAGTTATCAAAGGAGGGAAAGTCAGAGGGAAAAAGGGTCAATTTACATCTAGAGTTCAGATGAGGGACCTGCATGAAAAATGAAAACTTCACATCTACGAGGGCGTAAGAAGAAACGACATCCCAATCTGACCATCGGACCAGAAGATATGAAGCCTCGAAGATCAGATAATCAAGAGAAAGAAGACTGGAGCAATTTCAGCACCGGACCGATCTGGATATTACCAAAAACAAACCGGTCTGGGGAAGCAAAAATATACTGTCTCAATTTGGAAGCCGAACCGATCCGTTTATAGAAGAAACCAAATTGATCCGATAACTGGCAGACTGAACCGAAGCTTAACCGTCGGACCGATCCGGTGGACATAATTTTGGATCTTCAGTTCTGATTAAGAGTTTCTCGTGGTTCCAACTCTTGAAAAAATTGTAATGTATTTAAACTAAATTGATGTCAGATATTTAAGGAGGGGAGTTTTTATAGGTTCAGACATTAGAAATATAATTAGTTTTTAAAGGAGCTCTTACACATTGAAAACCCTAGTTTTGAAGATTTGCTATTCTAATTCAAGATTCAATTTTTAGTTCTAGATTCCTCTATTGCAAATAATTCTTACTTTAGTGTTTTGATTGATTTCCTAGTTAGTTGAATTAATTATCAATTTTTAGTTGCAATTCCCAATTAAAAAAAATTTCTTTTCAAAAATTTCAAAGTAGTCATGAATTCCAGCAGTTCAAAAATTGAGTAGTTCTTTAAGTTAGTCATGTCTAGCTAAACCTTTAAGGGGTGGGATGCATGAAGCCAACCAGAGGTAATTTACCATTGTAGGAAATATATTTGAATTGAATATTAAATGAATCATGTCGCGTAGTTTACATAAACTTTGTAGGCCTCTTAACTTCGTTAACCCTAGGTAACCAGGGTATTTAAGGGTGAATTCGGGTGTAATTACTCGGCACCGCTTTATTTTTACCTCTGATTACGTATGATGCGGACTTTTAACCTCATATATGTAATGCTTAGTATTAATAAAGTTAGGTTTCAATTAAAATTCTAATTAAAAAATCTAGCATTCTACAAGGTAAACGTACTAGGGTTTGGGGGATTGTAACCCGACCTATTTCTCCTCATTCGTAGTCAATTCCTACCGGGGAAACCTAGGGGTTTAAAATCTTGTTGCATATGCTAAATGCAATCGCTGGCCCTTGCAAGAGGTATTTTATCTTAATAAAATGATTTTCGAGAGTTGAGCCTTAGCTGGATTCTTTTACATTGCTCGGGACGCGCAAAGTTCTAAGTTAAGGGGATTTCATTAGGCATAAATTCTTCTGAATTTATCCCCTTAAATTAGTAGCTTTTAGCACCTTGAATAATGTAATTTGTATTGATTTATCTCATTTATATGCTACTGACCATTCCCACATAGTGCCTCGAGTTTTGTATTTTTTTCGTGCTTTTTATAGGTATTTTATTCTAAGTGAAGAAAAGAGAAATCCAAAGCTAAGAAGTTATCAAAGGAGGGGAAGTCAGAAGGAAAATGGTCAATTTACATCGAGAGTTCGAACGAGGGACCTACATGAAAAATGAAGACTTCGCATCTACAAGAACGTGATAAGAAACGACATCCCAATTAACCATTGGACCAGAAGATATGAAGCCTCGAAGATCAGATAATCAAGAGAGAGAAGACTGGAGCAATTTCAGAACCGGATATTGCCAAAAATGAACAGGTTCGGGGAAGAAAAAATATACTATCTCATTTGGGAAGCCTAACCGATCCGTTTACAGAAGAAATTGAACCGATCCAGTAACTGTGAACCGAACCGAAGCTTAACCGTCGAACTGATCTGCTGGAGATAATTTCGGATCTTCGGTTCTGATTAAGAGTTTCACGTGGTTTCAACTCTTGAAAAATTTGTAATGTATTTAAACTAAATTGATGTCAGATATTTAAGCAAGGGAGTTTTTAGAGGTTCAGGAGTTAGAAATTTAATTACTTTTTAGAGGAGCTCTTACACATTGAAAATCGTAGTTTTGAAGTTTTGATATTCTAATTCAAGATTCAATTTTTGGTTCCATATTCCTCTATTGCCAATAATTCTTACTTTATAGCATTGATTGATTTCATAGTTAGTTTAATTAATCATCAATTTTTAGTTGCAATTCCCAATTAAAATTTTTTTATTTTCAAATTTTCCAAAGTAGTCATGAATTCCAGCAGTTCAAAAATTGAGTTGTTCTTTAAGTTAGTCATGTCTAGCTAAACCTTTAAGGGGTGGGATGCATGAAGCCAACCCGATGTAATTTACCGTTGTAGGAAATAGATTTGAATTTAATATTAAATGAATCGTGTCGCGTAGTTTACACAAACTTTATAGACCTTTTAATCTCGCTTGCCCTAGGTAACCAGGGTATTTAGGGATGAAATGGGTGTGTAATTACTCGGCACCGCTTTTTTTACCTTTGATTACGTATGATGCAGACTCATACCCTCATATATATAATGCTTAGTGTTGATACCAAATTTAGCCTGCTGACATGACTCAATAAAGTAAAGACACGTGGCAATCTACGTGGCAACAACAAACACTTCCGAGGAACTCACATGCTCCGAGGAACCATACTACAACGAGGAACACTGATTCCCCGAGGAACTCTCATGCTCCGAGGAACGAGAACTCTCCAAGGAACTCTTGAGTAACGAAAAGCTTAGGCGATCCGAGCAACTCAGACGGTCCGAGCTACACCTCGAACAAAGCATTAATTGCAGGATAACCAACAGTTTGACTGTTCATTAAATGCTTATCATTCAGACGCATACGCTTGAGGGGCATTGAATGTATTACCCTTTTATATGTACATCATTTAATGTATTACCCTTTCACATTACAACCTCAGGGCTATAAATACATTGTACAATCCTCATTGTAAGGGGAGCGGAATTTCTTGAGATAACTTGTAATCGAGAATTCCCATACAATCAGCAATACCATAACAGTGGACGTAGGCCATTGTTATAAGGCTGACCCACTTTAAAAATTCTTTGTCTCATTTATTTATCTGTGATTGAATAATTAGATATGATCTAATTTTTTACATCAATAGATTGGCGCCATCTGTGCGAAACGACTGGTAATATCGTTTTTCATCAAAAACAATTCATCACAAATGGCTGACATTCTAGAATCCAACAATCGAAACGCTGGAAGCCCTCCAAATCCATCTGCTCCGCCAAATATTCCAGATCTGGATGGAATAATTACAAATCTGGCTCAGGGCTAGACCGTCATGCAAGAAACTATGCTTCAACTCATACAAACCCTCCATGGTGGTGCACCAACCCATTCAGGACTGCGAAGTATTCAAAGAAATACCCGTTTACCTTCTTCACGTACTAGGCGTACTGATTCATATCACAATGAGGAGTCTGAAGATTTTTCTTATCAACCTGGACGAACTTCATCAGTGCGAGCCACAGCTACTGAACAACGTATCACTCTCTCCCCAGAAAGTACCAGGGCGCTAGAAAGTTTAAGCAGAGTATCCCCTTTCGATCGATTAGGTCCTAGGAGGAGCAAAAGTCCTCCTAGAGACCCATCGAGGAGTTTTCAACGACCATCAGACTTAAGGGAAGGATCTGCCCAGTCGCGACCAGTTGCTCGTCAAGATAGATCCCAGGAAGCCACCTCAACGCGATCAGCTGTTCGAACCAACAGGCCCGAGGAAGGAAATGATGCATGGAAGGGCTCTATTCAAAGGCTGGAGGATAGATTGGAGGAAATGGTTAAAGCTAAGAACCCTCTACAACGAAGTTTTGTTCGAGGAACACCTTTTGTCCAGGCCATTGTAGATTTTCCAACACCATCAAAGTTCAAAGCACCTATTGTGACCCCCAAATATGATGTAAAGATAGACCCTGTCCTTCATATAGAATAATACCAAGCTGCAACCGATATCTATACTGTTCCAGATGAGATGAGATGTAGGGAATTCTCGGGAACTCTTACCGGATCTTCTCAAATATGGTATAATAATCTTCCTCGGGGTAAGATCTCAACTTTTCTTCAACTGGTCGAGTTATTCATTGGGAATTTCTGTTTTGGGGCAAAGCCAGTTAAATGAGTAGCACATTTGTTAAGTGTTAGACAAAAGGTTGGTGAGAGTACCAGAGATTATATAACTCGTTTTAATAACGAGAAACTTGAAGTCATTGATTATGAGGAGAAGACAGCGATAACCGCCTTGATGAGTGGACTACTGCCAAACAAGTTGTACTACACTTTGGCCAAAGATCCACCTAGAAACATGTCGGACCTGATGGGAAAAGCGTCCAAGATTATGAATGCCGAGGAGGCTACGGCTGCAAAGAAGAACATGGATGCTAAAGAAACCAAGGTGGAAGGTGATAAAGCTAAGAAGAAAGAGCATAAGAACAATGGTAATGACAAACATTCAAAAACTAGGTCGGTATGGGACGTAATGAAGAAATTTGATAATTATACTCCTTTGAAGAAGGATATCAACCATGTTCTAGAAGAAATCAAGAACAACGAGGAATTAAATTGGCCAGAGAAAATGAAGGAAGACCCTGACAAGAGGAATAAGGTAAAGTTGTGAGTTTCGTAAAGATCATGGACATATGACCAAAAATTGCATAGCTCTTCATAATGATATTAAAACACTCATCAGACGAGGAAAGCTGACAAAGTATGTTGATCGTGGAAGCAAAAGAAGAAACAACGACCGAACAAGAGAGAGGTCTAGATCTCCTCATCGAGCAGAGGAGAACAAGAAAAGAAACCATGAAGTTGATCCCGAAGATGACCCCGATCTTCCCAAGAGACCAAGGCAGCCAGAACGAGAGGTATTTTCAATACGCTTTGGGTCATTTGACTGTAATGTCATAACAGGCGGAGATGCAGGAGGAGGAGACCTTACTGCCGAGAGAAAAGCTTACCTTTGTGAGGCTCAAGCTTTCTCATATATTCAACGAATAAATCTAGCTGAGGAGGATCGCCCGAGAAAGGTGAACAAAGAGAAATTGGTCATTGGTTTCTCAAAGAATGACCTCGCAGGTGTTCTGTATCCTCATGATGACCCATTGGGCAAAGAGGCGAAGAAATAGATTCATCATTCCACTCCAATCGATTCAAGAACGCGAGAACGAACTAATGCCCTCTTCAGGTATTTCGATTGACGCAAGAAAAGCCCTTCGAATTGTTGATTAATCGCCAGGGATGGCTTAGAACCAATAGTTCATTCTCTAATGGATCTTTCCGTTCTAATACTCTATCCGAGAGTTATCAGTATTTATCAAATCTGTTCCTATCTAACGGAACGCTATTGGATCCAATGACAAATACATTGTTGAGAAAAAGATGGCTTGATGAAGGAAGTAATAATTTCAAGAGTACTGGTCGACAATGGTAGCTCGACAGACATCATGTTCTACTCGTGCTTCGATAGTTTAAATCTAAAACTATCTCAACTGGAGCCTTATCATAGACCCCTCCTCGGCTTTGCTGGAGAGAAAGTATTTCCACTTGGGACGATTAAGTTGGATATATTCATTGGTACGTGGCCTGCTTGTCGGATAGAAAGAATACGCTTTTTCGTGATGGATAAGAATGTTCAATCATCAAATAATATCATCATGGGAAGAGTAAGATTGAAGAAGTTCGAGGCTGTACCATCTACGGTGCATCAGTGCCTGAAATTTCCAATAAATTTTGGAGTAGGAGTTGTTAAAGGTGATCAGAAAGTAGCTCGGGAATGCTATCATTCATCCGTCGAGCAAGAGGAACTGGAGGAATCAAGGAAAAAGACTACTAATTATCAAGTGGAAGAAGGGACAGAAATTGAAACATTGGATCCTAGAGATGAGTCACAACTCATGAAGGGTCAAGTGGTGGAAGCTACTGAAAACATCATTCTGGACGACGAGCACCCTGAACGAACCACTCAAGTAGGTTCATCGTTGGAAGCCTCACTAAAACAGGAATTGATAACTTTCCTTAGAAGCAGAAAGCAAACTTTTGCGTGGAGTCATGAGGATATGCCCGGAATAGATCCAAATTTCTTATGTCACGAACTCAATGTGAATAAGGAAATCAAGCCAGTGAAGCAGAGAAGAAGAGTGTTCAGCCCCGAGAAGAATCAAGCTCTACAGGAGGAAGTCGAGAAGCTCCAGAAAGCTTGATTCATTGAGGATGTTAAATATCCAGACTGGTTAGCCAATGTGGTGATGGTAAAGAAGAAAAACAACAAGTGGAGGATGTGTATAGACTTCACCAACCTCAACAAAGCATGCCCAAAGGATCACTTTCCACTACCCCGAATTGATCAACTAGTCGATGCTACCTCGGGACATGAGCTGCTGAGCTTTATGGATGCTTATTCTGGTTACAATCAGATTAAAATGAAACCTGAAGACAGGGAGAATACTTCTTTCATTACCCCTAGGGGAACTTATTGTTATAATGTTATGACTTTTGGTTTGTAAAATGCAGGTGCAACATATCAGGGGATGATGAACAAGGTGTTTGCAGAACAAATCAGTTGCAATATGGAAGTCTATGTTGACGATATGCTGACAAAGAGCAAGAAAGTTGCCGATCATCTAGTTGACTTAAGTCAGACTTTTGATCAACTGGATAAATATCAAATGAAGCTGAACCCGACGAAGTGCATATTTGGAGTACGAGAAGGCATGTTTCTCGGATACATTGTCAACCAACGAGGCATTGAGGCAAATCCTGAAAAGATCGAAGCTCTATTAGGGCTGCGATCTCCAACGTCGAAGAAAGAGGTGCAAAGTCTTACAGGATGAGTAGCAGCACTCAACAGATTTGTATCACGAGCAACTGGTCGATGTCTCCCATTCTTCAAGACACTCCGAAAGACTTTTGAGTGGAATGATGAATGTGAGAAGGCTTTTCAAGACTTGAAGAAATACTTGGGAGCACCTCCACTGTTATCCAGGCCAGTGATGGGAGAAAAATTATATTTGTATCTGGCAGTGTCCGAGAATGCAGTCAGTTCGGCATTGATAAGAGTGGAGAATGGAGTACAAAAACCAATCTACTATACAAGTAAGGCCTTCCGAGGAGCAGAGATTAGATATCCAAGGCTGGAAAAGGTAGCACTGGCGCTGATTGAGGCGAGTAGGAGAATGAGACCATACTTCCAAGCTCATACTATAGTCATATATACTGATACGCCGTTGAGGCAAGCCCTTCATAAACTAGAAAAATCAAGGAGATTGATGTACTGGGCAATAGAGCTTGGTGAATATGATATAGTTTATGAACCCAGATCATCGTTAAAAGGCCAAGCTGTAGCAGATTTTATAGCAGAGTTCACCTATCCTGATACCCCTGAGGAGTAAAATCTGCTCGCTAATCAACCTACGGATGTTACAGGATAATCAAACACAAGCTCAGACCAACTTAGGTTGGTAAAAGGGCAAGTGGATGTTACAGGATCATTAAATTCGAGCTCAGACCAACTCTGGTTGGTAAAAGGGCAAGAAAAGATGATCGAAGAAGAGTGAGAAATATCAGGGGAAGATGAAAGGAAGCAACAAATATTTCACGGAGGAACTCTGTCAGATCAGAAGTTTGAAGACGAGTTACCTATATGGAGGCTATATGTAGATGGCTCATCTTGCACAACAGGCAGTGGGGCAGGGATAGTTTTGAGCACTCCGGACAAGGTCGACATGGAGTACGCCCTACATTTCCAATTCAAAGCTTCCAATAATGAGGCTGAGTATGAGGCCATGATTGCAGGTCTTAATTTGGCAAAAAATATGAGAGCGCAACAATTATTATCTTCAGTGATTCTCAATTAATTGTAAATCAAATGTTGGGAATATATGCAGCCAAAGGAGAATTAATGATCAAATTCCATGCAAAGGTGATGGAGTTGGTATCAGAATTTGCTTCTATTCAGCTGGTCAGAATACCAAGAATGGAGAATGCAAGAGCAGATGCCTTAGCTCGATTAGCATCAGCTACTCGTACCGAGCTACGAAGAACAATACCAATTGAAGTTTCAGCTGGTCGGAGTATAAATAAAGATTTGGCGATGAACTTTATCACCATTGATTTAGGACCATCTTGGATGGATCCCATCAGGGCATATATTGAGGAGGGAGAATTACCAATTGACAAGCTCGTAGCCAAGAAATTGAAGTTTAAAGCTGCACAATATGTATTAACTAACGGTATTTTATATAGGCGAGGAATTATGGCAGGTTTGCAAAGATGTGTACATCCCTCCGAGGTGAAAGAATTGATTAAAGAGATCCATGAAGGGTCCTGTGGAGCCCATGTAGCAGGTCGGACGCTTTTGCAAAGGATGATGACGCAGGGATATTACTGGCCGACGATGAGGGCTGATTGTGTAGCCTATGCCAAGAAATATGACAAGTGCCAACGCTTTTCCTCCATCCAAAGAACACCACAAGCATTGTTGACACCCATCACTTCCCCTTGGCCATTTACCATGTGGGGAATAGATTTGGTCGGGCCACTGCCGATGACCAGAGGAAGGTTCAAATACCTCATCGTCGCAGTGGATTATTTTACTAAATGGGTAGAAGCTGAGCCTCTCATTGATATGACGTACGAGAAGGTGTACCAATTTATTTGGAAGAACATCATTTGTCGATATGGTCTTCCTCATGCTTTCATCACAGACCATGGAACACAATTTGATAACGAGGAGTTCGCTGCCTATTGTCATCAATCAAATGTTTTGAAGATCCACTCAGCACCAGGCCATCCTCAAAGCAATGGACAAACTGAAGTGACAAACAGAACACTGCTGAATGGCTTGAAGAAAAGACTGGACGATGCGAAAGCAAATTGGATCAACGAGTTACAGTCAGTACTGTGGGCTTACCGAACTACTCCCCGAGTAGCAACTGGAGGATCTCCATATATGCTAGCGTTTGGAAGTGAAGCTGTTATACCTGCCGAGTTGGGCCTCCCAACACACAGGGTATTGAATTTCAATTCCCCTGTCAGCGACTTAATGAGAAGATTGGATTTAGACATGCTCGAGGAAGTTAGAGAAGAAGCAGCCATCAGGAATGCTGCTTACCAGCAGCGAACAACTTTATTCTACAATAAGAGGGTGAAAAAGTGCGACCTGAAAGAAGGAGACTATGTGCTAAAGAAAGTGATTGAAAAGCACAACAAACTGGAGGCAAATTGGCATGGACCATACCGAGTTACAGAAGTTGTTCGACCAGGAACTTACCGAATAACAACTTTAGAAGGGGAGGAGTTTAAAAATGCATGGAACGCAGAGCACCTGCGCAAGTATTATCAGTAATGGATAATCTCTCTTTTTATTGAAAGTTTTTCGGGGAATACTAGTGCTACACACTACTCGGCAAAACTCGGACTACTCAAAATTTTTCTCGAAAACGCCAACTAAGGTTGGTGGAGAAAGCTACCTATATTCCTTCGGGAAGTAAAGCTACCTATATTCCTCCGGGAGTAAATCTACCTATATTCCTCCGGGAAGTAAAGCTACCTGTATTCCTCCGGGAAGTAAAGCTACCTGTATTCCTCCGGAAAGTAAAGCTACCTGTATTCCTCCGAGAAGTAAAGCTACTTGTATTCCTCCGGGAAGTAAAACTTGTATTCCTACGGGAAATAAAACTATATGTTCCTCAAGAAGTAAAAGTATTCCTAAAAATGCCAATTTATGTCGGTTAGGAAGTAAATATATTCTCGAAAAGGCCAACTGGAGTTGGTCGGGAGGTAAAATTATTTCAAAAAGTGCTAAAAGTTGCTCGCAGAGGAAAAATCCACTAACTACGGCTGGTCGGGGATAAAAACCCACTAACTGTAGTTGGTCAAAAAGGAAAATTTACTGACCTTGATTGGTCGTAAACATTTTATGAATACGAGAAAATGATCAAGCAAAATTATTGATACTCGTGACTTTTTAAAATTATTAGTAAGTTGGTCGAGAAAAAACTTAGTGAGTTGGTCGAGAAACAACTTAGTAAGTTGGTCGAGGAATAACTTCGTAATTTTTTGTAATGACTACCACAAATTCAAGCTAGTCGACAATAGGTTGATCAACAAGCAACACAAAACAACACAATATTGTTATCTTTTTAACAGACATACTTGCACAAATGTAAAGTATTTTACAAGACAATAGCGATTAAGATTGCGAACAAAAATAAAAGTCTTTCATTAAATTCAAGAATAGATTATAATAATAATGAAATGTATACTAACTATTACATCAAAATTCCTACTCTATTGGTTTCTTCCCCTCTGCTTTTGAAACAGGTTCCTCGCCAGCAGGCGGATCATTTAAAGCAAGAGGAGAGTTTATGAAGTTCAAATCTTTTAACATCCTGATATTCATCACGGATGGTCGATCTAGGAGGTTCTCGGGATGAGATATCTCGACACTTGAATGGAGATTGTAGTCGATGAGATACTTGGAAATTAAGCATCGAGGAATGGCCCGAGCAGGGATCCAACTCATATCAAGTTTGAATGGTGGAACGGGTAGGTCGAGCAGCCCAGGATCATGGTAATCCCACAGGTAATGAACCTGTTCGAGTTGCAGCACACCTAAGGCATTCAACCATCCTTGCTTGTAGCCCTCATTATTAGCATTCTGGATACGATCGTCCAAGTGGTAGAGAGCCTCGTTGTACCCAGCCATCCAGAACTCCCTGGGCTGTTTATGGAATTGATATGTCAGTCTTTCCAGCTGCTCGTGAAGATTTTTGATGAAGAGTTCCTTATTCTCCAAGACTGACTTCTGCGCAGAAAGCTGCTCTTCCAGGTCCCTGATCTTCTTTGACATTTCAGCCAATGCCTGGTTCTTTGCCATTAATTGGAAAGCTTGGTTCTCCAAAGCAGATTGAGTCCCCTGTTCCTCGACAGGAATTCGAGCTAATCTTATTCGTCCCCGAGGAGCTCTTGCTCGTCCACGAGAAGATGTAGAGGGGCCAGCTCTCTTCAAGGTCTCCAATTCGTCCCTCAAGTTGGCGTTCTCGACCTCCAAGAACGAGAATCCCTCATCAGTCACTGGGATCAAGGCTTTTGAAGTGGAAGATGCAGACTTCAACGGTGACAATTCTCTTTGCAGGTTATTATTCTCTTTCTCTAATAATTCAGCTATTTATCTGCACTCCTCGACTTTAGCCCTCAGAGTTCTCTCCCTCATCTCGTAGCCAGCAAAACGCTTCTCGTATCCCTTATCAGCATTGAGTTGCTGATACTTCTTCTCATACCCCTCATGCAAAAGGGCAGTGGATTCTTTGTATTGTTGCTGAAGGTCTTCAAGAGTGCCTTGGAGATCCTCGATCATATCATAATAAGCCACATTATTGGCCACTGCACGATCAAGCAGACACTTCAAGTATTGGTAGGACTCAATTGCCTATTTCGAAGCATCTTCGTCGAGGATGTCGACGATTTGTGCTGCACTCAGATCTGTGTGACCAGCCTTAAAATAATCATTGCATTGCCTCAACAACCTTGTATCATGAGCATACAGTAATTCCATCCTGGCCAGAAACTAGTAGAGGAAGAAAAAGCAGTAATCAATAATCAAAACAGAGCATGAAGAAGAGACAAAAGTATGAATAAATACAAGTTCAAGTTTTATTATATCATAAAGGTCAGAAGTACAATGTTCATAATTACATATTCAAGATTACATTTGTTAAAGAAAAATAAAATAGAGAATTCCGAACAACTCTACACCTTTTCCTTGTCTCCCAAAACTTTCTCAGGAGGATTGGACGAGGAAGTAGGTTGCTCGGATGGAGCAGATAGTGGTTGGGGAAGTGCTGGAGGTTGCTTAGAGGAAGTTGCAGGTAGTTGAAGTTCCTCGTCAGCAGGCTGGATAGTCGGGGGAAGAGAAACCTGATCTCCCATCACCATGGAAGACTCTTCGGAGGCAGCTTCATCCTCTTCTTCATCTTCAAGAGTTAGAGGGGGACCAGGGATGTGTCGCTGAAAGAGTTCAGAATTTTGACCCACTTTCATCTCCTGTAGAGCAGCGACCCATCCATCCCTAAAGTACTTGAGGCTGGCATATTCTACTTGCGACATCATGGCAGCCAAGCCCTTGTTCCACCCCTTGTCCCAGCCAGCGCTGAAAGACTTCTTCACAGCCAGTTTTCTCTTTAACTTCTCCGAGGAAAGCTTCTCGGACAGAAGGTTTTCAACAGTCTTCAATTTATTCTCAACCTCCTCCTTCTGCCGACTTACTTCCCGAAGTTGGAATAATTCTTCCTCAGCAGCCTTGAGTTTATTCTCAAACTCTCCGGCATCTTTGAGCTTCTTGTCGAGCTCTTTATTTTTCTCCTCCAAATCCTTTATTTTCTTATCCAACCCCTTGGAGACTTCAACAACTTGAGCCTTATCCTTCTCGGTGGAGGTAAGTTTCTTCTCCCAAACAGCCTTGTCAGCATCGTACTTCTGACGAGAATCTTCCAAAGACTGCCTCACGCCCATCAAAGCTTCCTCTACACCAGACGAGGAGCTTGAAGCTTTAATAGCTTCATCCTTCTTCAAAATTGTGTTAAAGAAGCTCACCAAATGAGAAAAGAAAATGAAAACAAGTAAGAGACAGATATAACAAGGGAAAGATGAAAATTTCAAAGTAATAGGACTTACAGAAGCAATGTGGCGAGCTGCCAAAGAGGTGACCATATCCCGAGAAAGGTTTTCTTCGATACCTTGGATCTCGGGAATGATCCAAGTCTTCACTGAGCTCATGGCAGAGCTCGGGGGAACGAAAGTGGGAACTCCACTAGTCGGAGGCTGAGAGACAGTATCAGCCAAATTGACCGAGGAGCTCTTCTTCAGCTTCCTCAGGGGAGCAGGAATAGATTCAACCAAGGAGGAACTCTTGGTCGGTGATATTACAATCACTTCTCCTGGAGCAGCAAACTTGCTCGGAGCCACTTGGGGCTTCTCGACAACCTTCACAGCAGGGGCAGCCGAGGAAGGTGCATCAGTTTTCTTTGTCCCCTCCCCTGGGACGTCAATCTTACTTCTTTTTGCCTCTCCAGCACCAGAGGCAGGTTTCTCAAAAAGGGTGGGAGGCCTTCTCTTCTTCATCCTTTCACTTAAAGGAACGTGTGACTCAGGCGAAGAACTGGTAGAGGATGGTACTGGCTCTGCGTCGCTTATTACCGGACGAGCAGTAAAAGAAGTGGTGTTGCTCTTGTACTGCAGCAGATTGAAGCTGACCTAATGTGCTCATCGGCAACAGACTGATGCAAACTTCAAATAAGTTTCAAATGTCTTATGTTAACGTCTGCCTCTTTTGGACACTTTCTTTTGCTATCAACTGCAAATAAATAAACATTGAAATATCAGTGGCACATTTTATCAAACATAGAGGAAGCATAATTTCAAAATAAATAAAATGAAATAAAAATAACACATCCCATTTCCATAGGGAGGGCATCTGGGACCCTGATACACTTCATCTCCTGATAAAGGAGCATGTTGCCAATTTTTTATAACAACTCCATGCTCAAAATAGTCCCTATTGGCATCCGGGAGATTGACCACTAAAGCCCTATTTAAAAATCTAGTTTTTAAATAAAAAGTGTTATCACCCACTGCCCATCTATAACAAAACATGATTTCTGGAATTCCTATGCAAGTTCCATGAATTTGATTTAACCTATGAACCCCATTAACTATCCTCCATGTATTGGGGGCTATTCTTGCAGGAACAACGTCAAAGTATTGACAAAATTCCAGACATAGAGGATTAGGCAGAAAAGAAAATCCACACTCAGCAACAAAAAGACTGGGGAACCAATGTCCCTCAGCCAAACAGAAATAGTCAGAAGGCTCAGAAAGCTCTTCCAGAACAACCCAGGAGGGAATAGAAAAATCAGAGCGAAACTTATCAAGAGATTCAACAGGATAAACCATGATGAATAAAGGAAATGAAGAAGAAGGAAGAGGATCTTACAGAAAAAGAGTGGATCTATTGACAACGAATGATGAAAAGGATGAACGCACAAGAGAGTAAACCAATGGAAAATTCGAAGATACAAATTTGAAAAAGTAGAAGACGATGGGATTGTCTGTGATGCTTAAATACCTTGCCTTGGGAAAAGGAAAAAGTAATGATTACAAAAAGAAACGATTACGCTACCTGCGGCTAGAAGGACAAAAAGGGCACGACAATCGAAGCGAGTATAAAAATTCAAAAAAGCCTGATTCTATGAATTTGGAAGGAAAAACAAATACAAGGGAAACACTCCTAAAAATCAGGAGGACCATTTAAAGCTACCATATTCCAAGAAAGAATGTTCCACACTCCTCAAATTTCGAACTATGAAACATTGGGGGGCTTCTGTTGATACTAAATTTAGTCTGCTGACAGGGCTCAATAAAGTAAAGACACGTGGTAATCTACGTGGCAACAACAAAACTTTCGAGCAACTCATATGCTCCGAAGAACCATACTACAACGAGGAACACTGATTCCCCGAGGAAATCACATGCTCCGAGGAACGAGAACTCTCCGAGGAACTCTTGAGTACCGAAAAGCTTAGGCGGTCCGAGCTGCATCTCGAACAAAGCATTAATAGCAGGATAACCAACAGTTTGACTGTTCATTAAATGCTTATCATTCAGACGCATACGCTTAAGGGGAATTGAATGTATTAGCCTTTCATATGTACATCATTTAATGTATTACCCTTTCACATTACAGCCTCAGGGCTATAAATACATTATACAATCCTCATTGTGAGGGGAGCGGAATTTCTTGAGATAACTTGTAATCAAGAATTCCCATACAATAAGCAATACCATAACAGTGGACGTAGGCCATTCTTATAAGGCTGAACCACTTTAAAAATTCTTTGTCTCATTTATTTATCTGTGATTGAATAATTAGATATGATCTAATTTTTTACATCAACACTTAGTATAAATAATATTCGGGTTCAATTAAAATTCTAATTAAAAAATCTAGCTTTCTACAAGGTAAATGTACTAAGGTTCGGGGGATTGTAACCCAACCTATTTCTCTTCATTCGTAGTTAATTCCTTCAGTAAATTTGTCATTTACGCTTAAGTTGAAATTAATCAGTTAATTTTCACCCGCATTTAGTTTAGAAGTTTTTCCCAATCCATCTAAATCTCCTTTTTCATTTCTTTTTGAGAATCGAATTTAGGGTTAGGTTTTTATTCCTACGTAGCTACGAGCTTTCGTCCTAGTTCCCTTTGGAGACGATCCCGACTTACCGGGTTTATTACTAACGTGACAAGCTAGCACTTGAGCCTATATGGCACGCACACTAGATACATATTTATGGCTGCGTCAAGTTTTTGATGCCGTTACCGAGGAATTAGGTAGACTTTAGGTTAGTTGATTCAATCCCAAATTTGATTCCAGAAAAAATTCAAAAAAAAATATTCAAAATTCAAAAAGAAATCATCTCTTAAAATACCTTTCAAGAAAAATCAAGAACAAACTCCTCAGAATACTCCAATAAGAATTCACAAAAATCCCATCGTCAAGAATAATTTCGAAATCCCCCATACCCCTCGCGTTCCACAATTCTGGGCTTCACCTCCTACCCCTCAAGACTCCATCACTAGTCACACGCTATGTCACACGTCTAGAACACTAAGTGAGGATTCTGAATCCATTGGAGAGAGAGAGCCATGTCGAATATCGCTAGTTTTGGTATTGGTGATGGAAACCTACCATATCGTCCCATGAAGGAACTCCTATTTCCTGAGCAAACTGTCACCCCTGGTTATATTTTTTCCCGTATAATGGAGGTCAGTTCCACTTCCGTAATGGGATGATACAAATTCTTCCAACTACTCAGGGCATGAATTCGGAGAAACCATATCTCCATATCTGAGAGTTCGAAGAGGTGTGCGAAACCTTTAGTGAGCAATCTTGCACGTAAGATGTCGTTCGACTAAAGCTTTTTCCCTTTTCTTTAAAGGATAAGTCTAAGACCTGGCTTTGGTCTTTACCCCCAAACTCGATCATATCATGGAAGGATATACAAACCAAATTTCTTTCCACCACATAAAAACCAACTCTGTTAAGGATTAAATTCAAGCCTTTCTACAACGAGATAATGAGTCATTTGATAAGTGTTGGGAACGATTCCAAGAGTTTGTTAACGCTTGCCCCCATCATGGATTTGAGAAACATCACCTTATCGATTTCTTCTATCACGGGATTACAATAGTGTCTAAACAACTTGTTTAAAAAATGTGTGAAATATCATTTTGGGAATTAGATGCGAGTGACACCGAGACTCGTCTTAAGTATGTCACCGAGAATACTCAAGCATGGGACGCCTCCGATCCTAATGCCCAAAACTAACCTCAACAAGTGTCCAATACTACTATTGCGTCCGGTCTATACCAATTGAATCAAGATACCTGGGTAGACCGTCGACTTGATCAATTTGAGAAAAGCATGAGAGACTCACTCGAGGTACGATTGAAAGAGGCTACCAGATCATCCCATGTTGTGAAAGAAAAGGTGTAAGCTATTTGTGAGGTGGGACATTCAACTAAGGCATGTCGGATGATACCCGCTGACAAAGCCTTGCATACCGAGCAAGTGGAAGAAATATGAGGGTTTAAGGGGAATTTTAGCGCACCTCATGGGAATGTATACAACCCTTTACAGAGGAACCGTTTTGGTTTCAACTATAGGAAACAACATGCGACGATGAATCCTACTTCACATCTTGACCTACCTTCATTCCCTCCTTAATTTCAGCAAGAACCACTGATGCAACTCCATATGCAAGCACCACCTCCAAGCCCATACCTTAGCCCATAGTGGAGGTCTCTCAACGACAGTTTAAATTAGTTGATCTAGTCTCAAAATTCAACCAATGCCAAATACAATCGTATGTTCACTAAAATGCAGACAAGCATATCTACGTTGCAATCCTCATTAAATATCAAAGAGAACGCAAACTTTTAGGCTCAAGGTCAATATAATGTTAGCTCTATATCTTTCTATCAACAAGAGAAATGCCAAGCTGTCACCACTTTATGCAGTGGGAGGGTCGTTCATTTATCACCTCCCCCACACGAGAAGCCAAAAGATAAAGAGGTTTAGCTTGGCACGAAAGAGTTCGAAGATGACCTCTTAAAGGAGAGTGACAAGGAAGGCATTAGCGAGCTTGAAGTTGTTATGAAATTTCCCTCCGATGCACCGTTCCCTCAAGGGTTGGCCCCACCGCAAAGGGAGCCTCCCGTGCGGATGTGCTAGATTTTCTTATGCAAGTGAAACTGAATTTGCCATTCCTTGATGCTATCTAGTAAATTCCCGCCTATGCCAAGGTCATTAAGGATATTTTGATTGTGAAAATACGACTAAAGGTGAAGAAGAATGTCTTCATAGCTCAAAATGTGAGCTCCGTTCTACTTAATGACCTTCCACCCAAGTTTAAAGATCCGGGTGCACCCATGATCTCATGTGTTATTGGAGAACATCGAATTGAGAGATCCTTATTGGAATTAAGTGCTAGTGTTAATATACTTCCCTACTCCATTTATAGGCAACTTGATTTGGGTGACCTAAATCCCATACGAATCACTCTTCAATTAGCGGATCGCATAGTGAAGGTGCCTTGAGGGATTATTGAGGGCGTGATAGTCCAAGTGGACACTTTCTACTTCCCGGTAGACTTTGTCATTTGGGACACGGATCCCTCCATCCATTCTAACAACCATGTTCCCATCATTTTAGGCCGCCGATTATTAGCTACGGCTAATGCCTTAATCAATACACGAAATGGGAAAATGTAGCTCACTTTTGGTAACATGACCCTCGAGGCAAACATCTTCAATGGGAAAATCTAGCTACGGCTAATGCGCATCTGGCCACCCATATTATTACTTTCTTAATGGTTATTCCGGTTACAACCAAATTAAGGTTGATATACTTTATCAAGAGAAGACGACTTTTACATGTCCATTTGGTATGTTTGCCGACAAATGTATGCCTTTTGGATTGTGTAATGCGCCCGCGACATTTCAAAGGTGCATGTTAAGACTCTTTAACGACATGGTAGAAAGAGAACTTGAGGTGTTCATGGACAATTTCAGCATTTTTAGCCCCTCTTTTGACCAATGTTTAGCAAATCTTAAAAAAGTTTTATCCCGATGTGTGGAGAAGAACTTAGTCCTTAATTGGGAAAAATGCCACTTCATGGTTTCGGAGGGCATAGTTCTAGGCCATATAGTTTGATCTAAGGTAATAGAAGTTGGCCGAGTTAAAATAGATATTATAGTTGAGCTTCCCCTGCCTAAATCACTAAAGGACTTACGCTCCTTCTTGGGACATGCAGGTTTTTATAGACGGTTTATAAAGGATTTTAGCACCATCGCTAGACCCTTGAGTAACCTCCTTATGAAGGATTCCCCCCTTGAGTGGAATGATGCATGCCAAGAAGCTTTTGATAAACTAAAAAGCATGTTGATTTCCGCTCCCATCATACAAGCTCCGAATTGGTCTCTTCCATTCGAGATTATGTGTGATGCTAGTTATTATGATATTGGGGCTGTTTTGGGGCAAAGAAAAGATGAGAAAGCTCATGTCATCTATTACGCTAGCCGGAAGTTAACCGGGCCACAACTTAACTACTTCACGACGGATAAAGATTTGCTAGCGGTTATTTTTTCTTTGAATAAATTCCGCTCATATCTTATTGGGTCGCCCATAACTTGTTTTACCGATCATGCGACCCTGGAATATCTCCTTACTTAGAAGGATGCAAAGTCACGCCTCATAAGGTGGATCCTACAAGAGTTCAATCTCTATATAAAAGATAAGAAATGGGTAGAAAATTTCATTGTCGACCATTTATAACGGTTCTCGTCCGATGTGCCTAGTGATCTGATACCCATAGACGAGTATTTATCGGATGAGAAGATTTTTGCCACTTCTTCTTTACCTTGGTTTTCGAACATTGCTAATTATCTTATCATGGGAGCCGTCTCTCCCCGATCGACCCCACAAGAGAAGAATAAATTCCTCACTTGGTCCTGCATGTTCTTCTATATTCTTATTCAAATATTGTGCGGACGAGCTCATCCGACGATGCATACCGGATGAAGAAATCCAAGATGTGATCTGGTTTTATCTTACAGAAGCATGTGGAGGCGACTTCTCCAAGAATAAGACGGTCGCCAAAATTTTACAAAGCGGCCTCTATTGGTCCACTATATTCCGGGATGTGAACGCCTATTAAAAATCTTACGATAGGTGCTAAAGAATGGGAGCTATTACGCACCGTGACATGATGCCTCTAACTCCTATACTAGTCATTGAGCTATTCGATTGCTGGGTATTGACTTCATGGGACCTTTCCCTCCCTCTTTCGGCTTCCTATTAATACTCATTGTGGTGGACTACGTCTCCAAAAAGGTGGATGCAATAGTTATCCGGACGAATGACAACAAGGTGGTGATTAATTTCCTGTAGGAACACATACTTTCTCACTTCGGCGCTCCGAAGGCAATCATAAGTGATAACGGCACGCACTTTTACAATAAGCTGTTTGAAAAGTTAATGAGAAATTATAGGGTTGTTCACAAGGTTGGGATGACTTATCACCCTCAAATAAGTGGGCAGTCCCAGTTAGCAAATCGTGAGATCAAAACCATCCTCAAAAAGACCGTTGATCCTACCCGAAAAGATTGGTCTCTTAGATTAAACGATGCGATATGATCCTATCGCACCGCCTACAAGAATCCCCTTGGGATGTCCCTGTTTCTCTTTGTTTATTGCAAGACTTTCCATCTGCATGTGTAGCTAGAGCACAAAGAATATTGGGTCATCAAGAGGTTGAATTACAATGTTGATAAAGACGGTGAAGCTCGTAAGCTTCAATTGAATGAGTTGGAAGAGTTACGCAATGATGCGTATAAGAATACAAAAATCTCTAAGGAACGGATGAAACTCGGGCATGATAAGATAATACGACACAAAGAGTTTCACTTGAGATCAAAAGTGCTTCTCTATAACTCTCGATTACACTTGTTTCCCGATAAGTTACGTTCAAGGTGGACGGTCCAATTTGTTGTTCGAGAAGTGTTCCCTCATGGTGTTGTGGAGTTAGAAGATTAGAAAGGGGAAACGACTTTCAAAGTGAATGCACAACGCCTCAAGCCATACTACGAGGCGTGCATTGAAGAAGCCGACACCATTTGGTTGTCGGACCCCATCTGTGGGGATTGATTGCGCTGTACGAGGAGGTCGTCGCACCTCGCACACGTATGGGGTGACTATTGTATACATTAGACGTGCATCGATTAGGGTTAGTTAGAGTCAGTTACATAGTTCGAGTTCATTGGTATAAGATACACATGATTGGTTCGAGCAAACACGCGTGGAGAGCAAGCCTAGTGTTTCAAAGCAAGAATTGAGTGAAATGGGTTGACTACATGTCGGTATAATGGTGAGAGTATCCAATTATCGAGAGAGAGGAGTCCATGATGTAACAGGAGACCCTACTGAAAATATATTATCGGATCGGTCCGCCCACTTGGGCAACCAGACCGGTTCATTTTTGAGGAAATTAAAATAAAAAAGACCGAACCAGTTCGGTCCAAGCACCCAGATCGGTTTGGCGGCTGTAAAAATTCAAGTACCTAGGTTCTGCCCCTAAACCCCCAAATACACATTCTTCCCTCCTTCCACGATTTTTCCTTCCCTTCATCACCCTTTCCCTCCCAAGTCCATCACATATTACCTCCAAAAACCCTCCTTCGCAAACCAACCCTTCCCTCACCCATTACCACCTATAAATACACCCTCTACCACCCCTATTTCCACCACCACTTCTCCAAGCTCTCTTACCCTCTCTCACCAAGCTTCCTCGTATTAACATTCCTCCCCTCACCATGCCTAACCAACCATCACCCCAAAAATACAACTCAACCCAAGTGGTTGATTTCAGAAATTTGGACTTCCTATACCGCTCACTTGAAGAACAAGAGTGGTGCCAAAAAAAATTTGGCCCATCTAGGAAGCTACACATGGAGCGCCAACTGCGTTGGACCGAGCTGCCTGCTTCTGTCACCAACGTTTTCATTGCATGGGGTTAATTTCGTTTCTTTAACGAGCCACATGATGAGGTGTGGGCAACGAAAGTCCAAGATTTTTATAGCTCCCTAGTACGAACCGATGAATTCACCTCCAAAGCCTATATCAATGACACCCATGTGCCATTCTCCTTGGAACGCCTCATCTGCAAGTTGGTGGAAAAAGATGTGGCCAGCCCACCCGATTTCATTTACCCCAACCCTCTCGGCCCCCTCCCGAATTCCACTTGCATGTTCTGAATGGAACCCGACGAGGTGTGGGCCGTCGAAACATTTTTGGTGGGCCGGCTGAATGATAAGGACATAATTACCTTCCAAATTGTGTGAGCCAGCATACTCCAAACATTTAATTATTATGCCATGCGCCCATGACAAGCGACACTAGTGTACCACCTCTTTGATCCCGCCACCATGATCCATTTGGCTCGCATCATTTACAAAGACATATTCTTTGCGGCCTTGGACATAAAGGATACCTCCCCGCTACCCTACGCCCGACTAATCACATCCATCCTCGACGATGCCGAAATTAAACGTCCAACCGGGTTCCCTCGCCTTCCAAACCCTCTTAGGCAGGCACTAGTACCAAGAGTGATCTTCAACGAGAGATTATACACGCCCGACAGGCCCAAGTGGCAGAGGAGGAAAGTTCGGATAATGATGATACCGAGTTGGGGGATTCTGAGGATGATAATGATGAGGGTGAAGTTGTTGGGGCCAACGACGTTAGCATGGACGAGGGCGATGAGTCGAAATATCACGAGGAGGACGATTCCAACTTTGAGCCTCCGGTTGGCAACTTTGATATGAGACTCGTCGCGGTGGAAGCCCGATTTGATGGGTTGATCACCGATTATCAGCACGATACAAGTATGATGTACCGCCTCAAAGCGGACATGTACCGGATGACCATGGGTGTACTTACCCCGTAATATTTCTATGACCCTTATGATCCAAACGCCCCCGGACCTGCTCACGCGCCCCAACAATAGGTTATTGATGTAGGCTGCTTATGTACTGTTTTTATTTTCTTCTTTCCAAAGATTTAGTTTGTCTTATATATAATGGAAAGTGGATTGCCTAGCTTGTGTGTTCTATGTTTGTGTTTATATCTAGCATTATGCACTTGGTTTAATTCTTATTGTTTCTCTCCTGAATTTAGTTCTTAGTCCTTTTTACACCGAGACTTTGCAAAAACATAAGTTAGGAGGGGTAAGTATGCGCTTTTACATTTCAAAAAGTCCAAAATGACAAAAAAAAAGAGAAAGTTTAAAAAAATGAATAAAATTGAAAAAGCCAAAATAAATAATAATTGAAATTTAAAATTTTCAAAAATGTCACTCAAATTTTGTTGAAAGTCTCAAAATTTTAAAATTTCAATTGCACAAAGCCAAAATTGACCAAAGATGGAAATTGAAAGAAAATTGACGACTTAACGAATAAGTGTAGAGATTAATCAACCTGGTGAGATTTTGAGCCTTTCACTTTTTGCGAGTTTTTAAATCAATTCGATTTAATGGTTAACTTAAAGTTCATTTCAGCGTTTTAATAAGTCGTCGTGATCTCAATGTCCTTGCTTTGAACGGTTACGGGAAGTGTGTGAAATGTTATCTCGAAAAGCATGATAAATATATCTCTAAACTTAAATTAATCTCGAGACGCGTATGGTAAAGCATTTAGCAATTTGGACAATGAAGTAGGCCCTCGTTTGTTATCCAACAATATTAGCCATAAAATTCTGTGAAAAATTTTCCCGTTGCAACCCAATTTGAGCCTAATAAATTTTTTTTCTTTTCGTTTAATAACTCGAAAAACCCAATTAGCCCAGCATTGTGAAAGATTGAAAAGTACAAATGGTGCGATAAAAAAAAAGGGGCAAGAAAAATAGAAGTATGCTCAACAAAACTATGAGGAAAAAGAAATATGTGAAATTAGAAAAAAATAGAAAAAGAAAAGAAAATGAGCAACAACCCAGAAAAAACACTAAAGGACATAATAAGGACGTTTTGACAATTTCGAATTATCTGACCATCCTCACATTACCCAATACACCTTATAACCCAAGAAAAGTCCTAACCGAGTCCGAATAGCGAAATTGACTACCACGTGGAGAGTAAAACACGAAAAGATAATAAAAGAGATTAAAATGGCGTGACTAAGAGATGATGTTTCCCGTTTCCCTATGACCATAATTCGATGAAGAGATCATTTCACCTCAAATATTTCGTCTTTCAATTTTGTATGCATGAATTCGTGTCCATTACATTTAATCCTTATATCACGCATACCGAGCAAAATAATCATATTTCGAGTGATTCGTTTGTGAGGGTATCCTATGAGAAATTGAATCAAAACAAATTTTCATAAAGTAACGTAATGATCAATAGGTGGAAATTTGAGGTTAATTTTTGGCTTGGCACACACACACTGCAAATGGAGGCCTATGGATACAAGTTTATGGTGACTGTTTTTCGAAAAGTTTAAATTATATAATTTTTAAGCATTTTGGATTTTCTTTGAGTCAAAAAATGAATTTTGTGGGTATATTCACTGCAATCCCCCACGAGACATAACTCATCCTACTAGGGTAACCTAGGGGTTTAAAAGCTTGTTGCATATGCTAAATGCAATCGCTGGCCCTTGAAAGAGGTATTTTATCTTAATAAAAATGATTTTCAAGAGTTGAGCCTTAGCTGGATTCTTGTACATTGTTCGGGACGCACAAAGTTCTAACTTAGGGAGATTTGATTAGGCATAAATTCTTCTGAATTTATCCCCTTAAATTAGTAGCTTTTATCACCTTGAATAATGTAATTTGTATTGATTTATCTAATTTTTATGCTATTAACCATTCCCACATAGTGCCTCGAGTTTTGTGTGTTTTTCGTGATTTTTATAGGTATTTAATTCTAAGTGAAGAAAAGATAAATCCAAAGCCAAGAAGTTATCAAATGAGGGCAAGTTAGAGGGAAAAATGGTCAATTTACATCGAGAGTTCGGACGAGGGACCTCATGAAAAATTAAAACTTCGCATCTACGAGGGTGTAAGAAGAAACGACATCCCAATCTGATATGAAGCCTCAAAGATCAAATAATCAAGAGAAAGAAGACTGGAGCAATTTCAGCATTGGACCGATCTGGATATTGCCAAAAACGAACCGATCCGGGGAAGAAAAAATATACTGTCTCATTTTGGAAGCCGAAACGATCCGTTTATAGAAGAAATCGAGTTGATCCGATAACTGGGAGACCAAATCGAAGCTTAACCGTCGGACCGGTCTGGTGGACATAATTTCAGATCTTCAGTTCTGATTAAGAGTTTCTCGTGGTTCCAACTCTTGAAAAATTCGTAATGTATTTAAACTAAATTGATGTCAGATATTTAAGGAGGGGAGTTTTTAGAGGTTCAAACATTAGAAATTTAATTACTTTTTAGAGGAGCTCTTACACATTGAAAACCCTAGTTTTGAAGATTTGCTATATTCTAATTCAAGATTCAATTTTTGGTTTTAGATTCCTCTGTTGCAAATAGTTCTTACTTTATCGTTTTGATTGATTTCATAGTTAGTTTAATTAGTTATCAATTTTTAGTTGCAATTCCCAATTAAAAAAAATTCTTTTCAAATTTTCCAAAGTAGTCATGAATTCTAGCAGTTAAAAAATTGAGTTGTTCCTTAAGTCTAGCTAATCCTTTAAGGGGTGGGATGCATGAAGCCAACCCGATATAATTTACCATTGCAGGAAATAGATTTGAATTGAATATTAAATGAATCGTGTCACGTAGTCTACACAAACTTTTTAGGCCTCTTAACCTCGTTAACCCTAGGTAACCAGGGTATTTAAGGGTGAAATGCGGGTGTAATTACTCAGCAGCGCTTTGTTTTTACCTTTAATTACGTATGATAGTATTAATAAAGTCCAATTTCAATTAAAATTCTAATTCAAAAATCTAGCATTCTATTAGGTAAACGTAACTAGGGTTCGGGGGATTGTAACCCGATCGATTTCTCCTCATTCGTAGTCAATTCCTTCAGTAAACTTGTCATTTCCACTTAGTTTAAATTAATTAGTTAATTTTCACTCACATTTAGTTTAGTAATTTTTCCCCATCTATCCAAGTCATCTTTTTCGTATCTTTTTCGAGAATCGAATTAAGGGTTACTCTTCTATTCCTACGTCGCTACGAGCTTACGTCCTATTCCCTGTGGAGACGATCCCGACTTACCGAGTTTATTACTAACGTGACAAGCTTGAACTTGAGCCTGTATAGCACGCACAATAGATACACATTTGTGGTCGCGTCAACCTATAAGGAATTGAAGATGAGGACTGGAGCATATAAGGACTAGCCTTTACTAGTCACCAAATTAAATGAGGATCTCGAAGGCTTGGAGGATATCAGCTTTGTGATGCAGAATGAGATAGTTGACCTTGAGGCCTAACTTGTAGGGAGCAAGAATGTAGACAAAGTTAGCAAGCTAGCTCAGTTGGAGAATGATGCCCTAAAGAAGAAGGCTGTAGAGAGACATAAAGATGTTAAAATTTTAATTTCCGATGGGTCCCTGGTTTGCATGGTTGGCTGGCTATAATGAAGGTTTGAAGGATGCACCTGTGAGGTTTTAGGAGGCACAGGACGTTGCGTATAAGCATGGGTGGTTAAATGCCCTCAAAGTGCTCAAAGATACTAAAGAGTCTCGATTGTGGTATATGTGGCAGTTGGACTGTCCAATGTATCGTCGACTTCCTTTGGGGAAGGACGAGGAGTGGGTTTATCAAGATGCTATCCCTCGTCAACTACTCAATGACTTAGAGGTGGATTCTGGTAATAAGGATGAGTTTTCCCCCAATTCGAACGATTTCCGGAGAATGGAAATAGTGTAATTTTTGTCCCGTCGACCATAATGTGTTGTATAGTTCTTTGTAATTTTGACTATGTGATTGATATGTTTTGTACTTTGGGCTCTTTTCGACTAAATAAAGTTAATATCAGTCGTTATCTCATTTTCCATTTCATTATGCCTTTGCATGTATTATTACATATCCTTTAGCTTTTAGGTCGTGTCGTCACACTCCCTTAGGCCCAGGAAATACGATGGAAAAAGATGCACCTTGTTAATGGGTCATCCACCCGTTCAGGATTTTTCAGACCAATCGGTGTTGGCTTTTATGCCTAGGGATCTCTCGTAGGGATTTTTGTTATTGCCTTGGAAACTCATGAGGTCATTTTTGTTTAAACATAACAAATACTAGTGGACCCTATCACTTCACTAGAATAAACCAAACAACTAATTGTAGTTGAATTGCGAGCACTTGAGGATTTAGCTTAGTTGAAATAAACTCAATAGGTTACTGTAATTCACTTAAATCCTATTCGTTATGAGGAAGTTCCTTGATTGGAACAAGTTAAATAGTTACTGTAATCGATCGAACTACTACTCGACACCCAAAGTTGAGGACTAATCACTTGGAAATGATGCATAATATTGAGATAATCAAGACACTGAAACATAAGGATCTTAATTTATTCATAACGTAAAATGGTAATTGTGAGAAATATAAGTTTGAAATAAAAATTTACGTACACTAAATTTGCTTATAAGAAGTCTAGAAGTATAACTTCTTGAGGTTTCCCGTATTTTATGCCTTTGGTATCTCTCTACCCTCTATTATTTCCAAGTGATAAGATCCTTGAAGGTCATTTCTCACCACCTTGAAAGTTCCCTCCTAGTTTGGCCCTAGTTTGTCTTCTGACGGTCTTACGGCACTGTCGAGAACTTTCCTTAGCACGTAGTCTCCTACATAAAAATCCTCATATTGACCTTTTTTTTGTACTGCCTTGCCAGTTTTTATTAATACGAGACCATCTTAATCATATCTTGCTCTCTTCGTTCGTCTGCTAAGTCAAGTTCAGTGCAAAGAGCATCTTCATTAATTCCTTAGTCGATCAGTTTGGTTCTCATAGTGGGGAGGCCATCTTCTAATGGTATGATGGCCTCCCTTTCATAAGTGAGTGCAAAGGGTGTTTCCACAGTTGGTCTCCTGGGCATAGTACGATATGCCCAGGGAACGTGGGGAAGTTTTTCCACCCAAGCGCCTTTTGCGTTTTCCAACCTCTTCTTAAGGACGTCGAGCATTGTCTTGTTGGAAGCTTCTACTTGGACTTTTCCTTGGAGATACATTTCCGAACTTTAGTGGGGTTCGATTCCATACTTGGTATAGAAGATCTGAAAAGGGACACTTTCAAATTGTGTTCCGTTATCAATTATGATGGCTCCTGGTACCCAAAGTCTGTAATGATGTTCTTCAAGATGAATCACATCATGTCGATAGCTTGGATACTGACCAATGATAAGCACCAAAAAGTGTACATTTTATACCCTGAATAAACGCATTTTAGTTGCTAATTCTCGACAAATTGGGTCTTATATGCTTAATTGTTTAATGTGCACGCTGAATCGTCGTTTGCGGAGTTCAAATGCTGATTTCAAGGTAAATGTGCGATTTATGGAGTTAAGTCCCGTAACTTACCCACGCCTAACCTAGCCTAAACCTTCACCCGAACCCCATGTGTGTTTAGTTTGTGTTTTTAGATTTTTTTTTTCATTTTTAGATTTTATTTTTTATTTATGTAGAATTTTCTAGAATTTATTTTCAATATAGTTTCTATTTCTTTATATTTTTTATTTTTATTAGTTTTTAATTTAAGTCTTTATTTTTAGTTTTGCTAGATTTTATACTTTTAGGATTTTTAGGATTTATTTACAATTTTTTATATTTTTTTTATTTAGTGTTGTTCTATTTTGATTATTAGTTTTTATTTTTTTATTAGGATAAGTTTTTTTTTAGGAATTTATTTTTCTACGTTTCTTAGTTTATTTTTTTAGGACTTGAGTTTTATTTTTATTTGGTTTTTATTTTTATTTTGTTAGGATTTATTTTTTTAGTTTTATTAGTTTAGTTGGATAGTTATTTTTAGGGTCCAAATTAAATATACTCCCTACACCTCACCCACACTATACTACACTCACATACACCTTAATACTCCTAAACAACTTACAGCCAAATACCATACACCCGCAGTACACCCAAACAATACCCCCACCTACTATTCATCATCTCCCACCAAACCCATCTTCTCTCTCCTCACTCACCGCCATTAACACACCCAAACCTTAAATCCATTCTCTCACCTCCATTAACAACTCAAACATCCATATCTATCCCCACCCTTATTCCACCTTAACCTAAAATTCACCTAACCCTGACCTTATTCCCCCATTCCAGCGAGATGCTCCGGCCAACTCGAAAACGGCCACCCTCACCCTATTTCCATCACTCAACCACCTGACATAATCTAATAACCCGAGACCACACTCAACACATCATCCCTAACCAAACTCAAATCTTAACCACGACCACATTCATGCTGAAGACTCCAAATAAACCCACTAGTGTCAAACGCATCTTCGACCGGACCTCCGACTTTCTCAACTCCGACCCATCTTCAAAACCCGATTCCCACTTAACCGGACTTCCACCATCTATTCAAACCAAAATCCTTTCGTTATCCCTTGTTTCAAAACCAAAATGAGCCAAAACTAAATGCAAATGTTTAATAACACCATATGTTTTAAGTGTCCCATACCCTTTTGTCCAAAATACCCCCAAACAAACCTTACTCCATTTACACCTTTTAAAACCCTCGTATCAAATCTGATTTTTACCCTCACCCATGATACATGCACAATTATCTTCCAAAAATGACCCCATCTCCATGTGCATATAAAAGATGACTCAAGGCCATTTGAAGACCGATCTACATTATCTAGGGTTTTAGAGAGAAAATTTGAGAGAGAAACACTTATTATTTTTTTAGCGTAGTTTTTATTTTTATTTTCTTTTATTTTAGAGATTAGTGTGAAATTAAATTTTTGAAATTCAAGTTGAGTGAATTTTTCATTTATATTATTATTGATTACTCATTTGAAGGGTTGTATGCTTCTCATTCAATGATTGAAGTCAATGGAATTCAAGAGATTGGTTTGATTGTTCTTCTCTCTACTCTTTTATATCAAATGCCTATCGAATGACTCTCTTCCTTTTCGCCAAGATTGACTCTTGTCCCATAGTTGTTACAATAGGACCAACAATAAAAAATAAAAGCATCGGAGTGGATACAAACGAATCTTTAAAAGTGGGACCAAAATACCTGTGATCCTTATTTAGAATTGATCATAATAAATATAGAATTTGCGGGGTGTCAGATGACCTTCCAATATAATCCTTTCTCTCTTAAGATGAAATACCGTAAGGTTATAAAATTTGTATTCAATTAATGATTCCAAGAAGGACGAGTATTTGGATATGAAATTCGGTATAAATGGCAACCCGTTATAATAATGGTCAACATGACCACTGACTACTATAAAACAAAACACAAAACCTAAACCTAAAGAACCCATAATTTAAGAAAAAATAAAAGGAACTAAAAAGTGCCTATCCGAGTTACATGCAAACCAAGGATGGTGAAAAATAAAGAAGCGTGTCAGGCAAAGAAAAACTATTATTAGGGTATTATGAGAAGCGTTGACAAAGAAGTTCTTTTCTCTCTAAAAAGGGCATTTTCCCTAAAATAATCTCTTTGATATAAAACAAGTTAAAGGTAGGAAAATGGAGTGGAACATAGGTTATAATAGAATGCAATCCCCGCGATACGTGGGTGGTCTACAATAAAATTATTAGGCTTTAAACGAAAAAAATCGGCAAACAGTTTTCTTTCAAACTTATTATTTTAAAGATGAATAGGTTTCAAAAGTATATTATGATCTAAAGAAAGTTCCATATTTCTATACTTATAAAAAAGTACAAATCTCTCAATAAATAATCATCACATGATTCTAAATTCATTGTGTTTATTTTGACACTCTTGAAGAAATTCTACTAATCATTTAGTGACTGAAAAACATATAATACCAAAGAAATCTATAACATATAAAATATATTGAAAAATAACATCAGCTAAATATATTCAACATAACCAAAAATACCTAATTGTATAAATTACGAGAAACATATTGTGCGCTTTGGCATATGTTTATGTTTCAAAAAAACAAACTAAATAATATTGTAAAGAAAAACACAAGGAAAAGTCTATTTTAGTGTAAGTCAAATACCAATAAAACACCCCTAAATATATAAAAAGAAGAAAAGTGAACTAAAAGGAAACCCATTCTTAATAGTTATTTCTATACATGTACACATGATAATGACAAAAACGATATGTTTATCTTTGTTCTTACTTGTCGTCTTACCTGAAAATCCATGGCCATAAAAGAATGCATGGAAATGGCCCAAAAAAATCTAGAATAAATCACCGGATCTCACAAAGATGATGCAAGGAAATGTTTATGGGGATCATACCATATAATAACATCGATCTCTTGGAGCACTCAATTTTAGTCTATATTTGTAACACCCCGCCCGCCCTGAGAGAGTGAACCGAGCGCTACTATCGATAAAACTATCCAAATCCACAATATAACAAGGTAAAGAGCATCTAAATCCCAAACAACAAAAGAGAAACCACTAATCTCAAATCTCTTCAAATAAATACAACCAAATCTCTCGAATTAATACAACTATCTATCTCGATACAAAACAAGTCTCCAATGCTCTATACATAAAAAAAATACAATCTTCTAACTTGTATTCTCGAATAATCTTTCCAAAATAATCCAGGCTAAAAATCAATCTCCATAGCGCCCCAAAATCCGTGCTAACCTGCCACTAAAAGAAAATACGGGGAAGTACACAATACGACAGGGAAGATGCTCAACAAATATTAGCGGTGAATAAAACGTAACAATACGAATACGAATATTCAAATCAAATGAAAATCTCAATATCATTTTATCAATAAATTTCTCAACAGCACATTAATCGGGTCACCAGGCCTCACCCCATCCGCATATGCTTTATCAAGTCATAGCCCATGGAAGTAGGAATTTTGGCGGGTGCCCAACGTCCGTGCCATATTAAAATCTCATGAAAACGTGCTCAACAACAACATGAATAATACCACATGAATCAAAATAATTTCAACAATTATTTTTTCAGATTTCAATGAATTTAACAATTCAAAATATGAGTTCAATTAACAAGAATTCAACGGAATAAACACTCACGAGATTTAGGAGCATATTGTGTAAAACCTCATACCTCAAAATCATCGTATGAATCATCACATAATTTTAGCCTCAAAATCTATTCACACCATCACGTTCTTCTATAGAAAATAATCAAATCTCGTTCTAACCCAAACTCGAGAAAACACCAAATAAGCCTTCTAATCTAAGGTTAAAATCTTGACTAAGTTTGGGGCTATGGTTTGTATATGAAAGGGAGTAATTTTAAAAAGATCTTCTGGTTGAAAAGTTTGAGAAAAAGTGATTTGAAAAGCCAAGCCACGAATTTGTTGATATATAAAGGATTAAGAGTTTGATTAAGAAAAGAGTTCTAATCAGATACAAACACTAAAAAATATATTTTGGACGATCGGACCGTTAGAATTCGATGAAATTTTTCAAAGAATTAGCTAAAGATGAGAGGAAGCTGTCCAAAAAATTTCAGCTCACTCGGACCGTTCAATATTTTTAAATATTTTTTTACTAGAGAGTTTTATGTTTTGAGGACTCTTGGAGAGTTTTATGGTTTGAGGACTCTTCTATCAAATAAAAATTCAATTTAAACTCCATTTTAATTCCAATTTCAAAACCATTAGAAATTCTCATGTATAAAAATAAAATCCAACATATTTGAGCAATTAAAATAATTTTACCAAAAACTTTATTTTCCTCTGTATTTTGAAAATAGCTCAAAATTATGCGGGTTTTTACAAAATTGTCACTAAATATTCTATAATAAACCCAAGTCCATTATCTCTCGCTCTATAGAATGAGGGGAAAAAAATGAGAAATACAGTGGGGGAGAAATGGGAGTGGACAAACATTAAAAGGTGAGGGGAGAAAATGGGGAAAAAAGGGAGACGAAATGACGAGAAATTTTTGGATTGAAAACAAATTAATAGGAGAGTGTGAGGAAGTGATTAGGTTAGAATGTAACACCCGGTATTTTTGAGAACCTAAATAATTATGTGATTAATTATTATTGTGGGATTAATTAAATTAATATGCGAGAATTAATTGGAAAATTAATTCGGATTTAAAATTAATTATTAACTAGCGTGACAAGGGTTAATACTTATTAATGAGAATTATTGAATATTACTGAGTGAATAAGTAATATGAAATTATTGAATCGGATAAATTGTCGAGAGGAAAAATACGACAGTTAAGTATATTAACTCGGGACACGCATGTGAGTCGTGTCGAGACTAATTGAATGGAATATAGAAGTAAACTATTTTATGTAACTCTTATAGTCATTTCGAGTGCACCGTTGAGTCTGGGAGGGTCGAAATAGTCAGAAAACACTATCCGGGTATTTTATTTAGACCCCGGAAGGTTTTTAGGCCAAACCGGCACCCCGTAGGGGTAATTTTGTTATTTTAATTTTTGGAGGAATTAAATGGACGAAAATTTGGTGTTTATTTTATCATCCACGAGAGGTTCATTAGGGTTGAAAGATATAAAAGTAAGAAACGGCCACAGATGGTGTGAGGGAGAACAAATTCCAAGAAGGATGACCCAAATTAGCACCACCTCGCACAACCACCATCACCATCGTGTAGATCGGAACGAGAGGAACATACCCATACCAATAACATCAAGAAATTAGACGGTTGATTCGAGGCAAGTATTTATTACTTGCGTGATTTAGTAATAATTATGTTCACGACTAGAGTAGTTGATCACCCATTAATTATGAAAGTTAATTTTGATGAAAATTGATGTTATGGTTCGTATATTGGGACTGAGATTTCAAGGGATTAAATCCCTTCATGTAGATAGGATAACATTCAGGAATTTATGATAATTCTCCATGAACAAATATGGGTTTAATTTGGAGTTATGCTCTTAAATTAAGAATTAGGGTTCTTTTTAAATAAATTTGGGTATTTCGTATTAAATTGATGTATGGTGAAGATTTAATGATTCTAGGTTGCTAGAAATCATCTAAATATGTTAGAACATCGATTGGGTTCGTTGTTTGAGTGTTTGGGAATGAACAATAGAGGTTTTAGAGGTGTTAATGGTTGGAGAAATGCTGAAATTTTGGGGAAGAAGATGAAACAGTAGGTCTCGCGCGAAGGTCGTTCAAGCGAGATAGGCATATCGTGTGAAGTCGCTCGAGCGATACATCGCAGTCGTTCAAACGATGTTACCATTTGGTTCCAGTGACGAGGTAAATTTCTAGAATTTTTCTTAGAGCCCAGTTTTGGAATTTTCAGTTTGTTGGAGTGAGAGAAACTGCCAGTTAACAATTTAAAACGAGTCAAGTATTCGAGTAAGTGTGTGAGATTTACACTTTAAATATTTCGAGAAAAAGGACTTACTTTGAAGATTACTAGAGAGTCATGGTAATCTAATAATTTTATATAATACGTAACAATAAGAATAAAATACGTATAGTAAGTATGCAAATAGGTTGGGAGAATACCTATAAACTTTAATAGGATGTGTGTATGCCTATTATTTAATATTTTTGTTAAGTTCACTAATAGGTGATAACCCGGAGGTGCAAGGTTATGTTGGTTAATACACTAAAGGGTGATAAACCGAGGGTGTAATGTTTTTATTTAGCGCACTAATGGGTGATAACCAGGGGGTGCAAGGATATGCTATTAAGTGTACTAGATAACCCGGGGGTACAAGATTATTTTATTAATAGCACTAATGGGATTTAAACCGGGGGTGCAGGACTGATATATATATATATATATATATATGGCTATTTATATATATGTATAATTATGAGAAATTCTACTTAGAGAAACTAGTAGTTATGGAAATGAAGACAAATGAATTTAATCTTAATGAGATAAAGGCTTAAATATTCATAGTGAATGTGACAGGTAGTAACATGTGATAGACTACTTATGGGGTAATTTATGGGCAATACGGAAATACTATGGTTGGATGTAGAAAATGTTTAAGTAACTTGAACTAGTTAGCTTGGGTATAGTTACAAGTACCAAATAGAATATTCGTTAGGAGTGCACAATAGAAGATAGGTGATATCTTCATGTGAGAGTACGAATCTAACATGCACATAATACTTTCTTGAAGAAAGTTTTAAATACTTGCCAAACATATTTTTACACATCGGGCTCTGACCTGTCTCTAGCATCTCATTTCTCTCTTGCTATATATATATGTATTATATCAGGTGCTCAGCCACAGGGTCACCAGATTTAGAGACTTGGTTTGCTTGGCACTCTACAGCTGATGTGGAAGCTGTCGGTCTTTGCTATAGACGCTCCTATCTTTACTCTCAGTTCATATAAACTCATCATTTAGGGCATGTGTCGCCCATTCCTTGGACATTTTTATCAAATATTGTATTTAGTTTACTTTCTATTCATTCTAGTTGTATTTGGTTTACTTTCATTATTGGCTTAAGGTTTTGAACTGGAATGTTAAATCCAGTCTTATTTATTTCAGTACGTGATTCAGATTTATTAATTATCCTTGTTGAATGGTAAATGAATTATATTTTGATTCTTGGAATTTAAATAAAATATTTTTTATTACAATTTTAAAAAGGAAAAAGTATTTTGGCACCAGCTTAATATAAATTAGGTGATTGTTAAAAATAATGTTTTTCGATAGTGATGCTAAGAATGAACCAACCAGACATTCTGTTTTAAAATTTTATAAAGGACTGATCACCCGATATTTAATTGGGAGGGGTGTCACAGGTGGTATCAGAGCATCAGGTTCTAGAGTCCTTTAGGATCTGTACGGCTTACTGTGCTTTCAGCTTAGCTTCCTTGGATATAGAGCCTTAGCTTTAGAACTGTTGTATTCTTGTTTATGCGATTACGTCTTCAGCTATTTGAGATTTTATGATAATTGTGGACTAATAAACTTCTTTCTCGTCTCAAATGCCTCTTCGACATGCACCAAAGGACAAGAATGCTCATCCAGAGCCACCGCCAGGCATGATGAATGCTACAGAAGTTTTCGCCATCGTTACACATGCAGTAAATGCAGCGCTAGTAGTGGTACAGCAGGCACCACCACAGGCTCCAGTAGTGGCTCCAGAACCTGTTCCCATTTTCCATACTGCATGGGAGAGAGTTTGGGATGCCTTTCAGAAGGCGCATCCTCTAGAGTTCTCAGGTAGTTCTGACGTAGTGTTGGCGAGTTAGTGGAATAAGGATATACAGAGAGACCTTCGTATGTATGAGTGCACTGAGGTACAGAGGCAAGTCTCGGCTACCTTTAAGCTAACAGGGGCAGCCTTACAGTGGTGGGAGTCCGCTACTACTTCAGAGGAGCGGGATTTGATGTCGATTGCCAATTTTTGAATACGATTCGATCGCAAGTACTTTCCTTCTGTCATCAAGACTGAGATGAGATGAAAAATTTTAGACCTCACCCAGGAAGGGAAGACAGTTGCGGAGTATGAGGAGGAGTTCACGCGATTAACTAATATGGTACCCGACGAGGTGCCTACTAAGGAGAAACGAATCCAGATGTTCATGGATGGTTTGACTTGGAGGATCCAAAAGTATCTTCTGGGTAACCTTTCCCTACATTCCTACACATATGTCCTAAAGGCAGCATTTTTACATTATTGGGACAACCGCTTCCATGCTAAGGGAAGAAAGCGGAGAGGAGAGTCTAGCCAGTTGGGAAAGATAGGGGGAGGTAGTGCCAGTGGGGCACCAGTTGATCAGAGTTAGAGCCAGGGTTCCCAACAGGGGGATTCTGCTAAGAGGTTTCATTCGGGGGATTTCAGGCATGGTGAGGGGGGTTTCAGGCAAGGCCATTAGGGCTGGCAGCAGGGCCAATAGCAGGGACGACAGCAGGGCCATCAAGGCTAAGGTAGGGATGGTAACGGTCAGCAAGGATGAGGTTGTCAGGGACAGAGGGGAGGAAATTTCACCGGAAAATGTTATACTTGTGGCAAGACTGGACATAAGAAGTAGGATTGCCCCGATAGGGAAAGGGTCCCTCTTCAGTAGGATACTCACTAGGAGCCTCAGAGACCCATCTTTCCCGCCGCCCTACCAGCTCTAGCGCTAGTTTCAGCCTTGCCCGCAGCCCCAGTTCAGCAGGGGCAATTACAATATGGACGTGTCTATAATGTTCACCAGGCAGCAACACCTCAGGCACTACCTGCGATTGAGGATACATTTACTATACATGACACTATGGGTCGAGTTTTATTTGATACTGGGGCATTGCACTATTTTATAGTTACTCATTTTGCACGGGCCTTAGGGCTAGTAGACACGACAGAGACTATAGTGACATTCGTAGACTCACCACTGGGGAATGGGTCTTTGATTTTCTTTATATGTCGGGGCATAGGTATAGAGATTAGTAGCTTGATTTTACCTCCAGACATGCTAGTGTTAGATATGCATGATCACGATGTCATTATTGGCATGGATTGGCTCTGTATAGAGCCATGATAGATTGTTTTGGTAGGAGTATTATCTTTGCCATTCCGGGGCAGGAGATGTTTTTGGTGGCGATGCCTCGCCCAGAGGGAGGATATTCCACCCACTTGTATTACATAGCGGAGGATACCTCTAAGGATATTATGATCCCCCTAGATTTGATTCCATTCGTTCGTGAGTTTTGGGATGTATTTTAGGAGATATCGATCCTACCCCCTAGTCGAGAGTTAGGTTTTGTCATAGACTTGATGTCGGTCACTCGACCGATAGTGCGTGCACCATATCACATGGCTCCTACAGAGGTGAGGGAGTTACGTGGTCAGATAGAGCAACTGTTAGGCCAGGGCTTCATTCGTAGGAGCACCTCGCCTTGGGGCACTCCGGTGTTGTTTATAAAGAAGAGAGATGGTTCACTAAGGTATGTGTGGATTATCGGGAGTTGAACAAGGTCACGATATGGAATAAATATTCGTTGTCCCGAATCGATGACCTATTCGACCAGCTGAGGGGAGCAACCTGCTTTTCGAAGATAGATTTGAGGTCGGGATACCATCAGCTTCGAATTAGGGAGAAGGATGTGTCTAAGACTCCTTTCTTAATGAGGTATGGATCCTATGAGTTCAGAGTCATGCCGTTTGGGATGAGAAATGCTCCAGCCGTATTCATAGACTTGATGAACCGAGTGTTCAGGGAGTTCTTGGATCAGTTTGTCATCATCTTCATAGATGACATCCTGATTTATTCATACACTGAGGAGGAGCATGAATAACACTTGAGGCAGGTTCTTCAGACCCTATGAGAGAATTAGTTGTATGATATGTATGAGAAGTGCGGATTCTGGCTACGAAAAGTATAGTTTTTGGGGCATATTGTATCGAAATTAGGGATATCGGTTGACCCGAAAAAAGTGTCGGCAGTGAGGGAGTGGGGACAACCCACAACACCGACAGAGGTGCATAGTTTCTTGGGGCTAACCGAGTACTACAGGAGGTTCATCCGAGGCTTTTTAAAGATAGGGGGTCCATTGACGAATCTGACTCACAAGGGAGTACCGTATGTATGGGATGATGCTTGTCGATTGGATTTTGATGAGCTGAACGATAAGTTAACTTCGACGTCAGTTCTTGCTTTGCCCAAGCCGAGAGTAGAGTATCTGGTGTACACTGATGCCTCTTTATGGGGACTCGAAGGAGTACTTCAATAGGAGGAGAAGGCTATAGCTTTGCCTCCCCGTAAGATTAAGTCTCACGAAAAGAATTACCCCACCCATGACCTAGAGCTAGCAGTGGTCGTATTTGCATTATGGATTTGGAGACAATTCTTGTTGGGGGAAAAGTTTTGCTTGTTCACAGACCACAAGTCACTACAAGACTTGTTCACTCAGCGAGAGTTGAACATGCATCAGCGCAGGTGGCTGGAGTTTGTGAAGGATTATGTCAGCGTAGGTACCATTTGGGGAAGGCTAACGTAGTTGCTGATGCAATAAGCCGTAGATCGGTAGGTGACGTAGCGGAAGTGTGGAGAACAAAGTGGAAAGAATTGGGACACCAGCACGCAGTAACCCGTTCTTTTATGTCTGTTATGTCAGACACACCCGAGATTGTTACGAGGGTGATATAGGCACAAGTAGCGGATATTTTTTTTCCAGGAGAGGATTGTATGGCTCCTAGCTGGTGGTGCTAAGTCCTATTCTGTGAGTTCTGATGGGGGTTTGAGATTTAATGGGAGATTTGTGGTCCCATAGGGAGAAGACTTACGTTATACAGTTATGACACAGTTAGATGGATTCATATTTATGATACATCTCGGAGGGCATAAGATGTACTAGGATATGATGCGGCAGTACTTGTAGAGTGGATGAAGAAGGACATTATAGAGTTCGTGTCCAAATGTTCTACCTGCCAGATGGTAAAGGTGGACCACCAGAGATAGCTAGGGTTACTTCAGCCATTGGAGATACCTACGTGGAAATGCGAAAGTATTTCCGTGGACTTCATTACTCGATTGCCTACATCACAACGGGATCACGATTCCATATGGGTTATAGTGGATCGGTTGACCAAGGTAGCTCATTTTCTGCCAGTACAGACAGACTACACTACGGGATAGTTTGCATAGTTATTCATTGCTGAGATTGTTAGGCTACATGGGGTGCCCCTGGATATCGTGTTTGATAGAGACAAGATTTTTGTGTCGTGCTTCTGGGAAAGCTTTCAGGAGGCCAGGCTATGGGTACAGAATTGAGATTGAGTTCAGCTTACCACCCACAGACAGATGGATAAACAAAGCGTACCAATCAGATGTTGGAGGATATGCTACGCACGTGTGTCCTTAATTTTGGAGGAGGTTGGGAGCCGTATCTTCCACTGGTGGAGTTTGCCTATAATAGCTCCTATCAGTTCACGATCGACATGGCCCCATTTATGGCATTGTATGGAAGGCCTTGTCGTTCTCCCGCTTGTTGTCTAGAGGTGGGGGACAACAAGTTGCTCAGACCAGAGGTGATTCAGGAGACTTCAGCTAGGATTGAGCTTATCAGGCGTCCCATTCGGGTAGCCCAGGATCGACAGAAGACCTACGCCGATGCGAAGCAGTCCTTTCGAGAGTTTAGCGTGGGGTACTAAGTATTACTAAGTTTATCTCCTATGAAAGGAGTAATGAGGTTTGGTAAGAAGGGGAAGTTGGCTCCGAGGTACGTGGGCCCATTTCCCATTATCGAGAGGATTGGTCCGGGGGCATACAGACTTGGGTTGTCGGAATACTTACATCGTGTTCATGATGTGTTTCACATATCGTCATTGAGGCGGTATATTCGGGATGACTTGGCTCACACTCACATCGCGATAGAGGAGATCGATTTGCATCCTGACAATTCTTATGAGGAGAGGCCAATGGCTATCCTAGATTACAGTGAGAAGAGACTGAGGTCAAAGGTAGTTCCACTTGTGCGAGTTCAGTGGTAGCATCATAATGTGAAGGAGTCCACTTGGGAGCGAGAGGCGGATATGCGTGAGAAATATCCAGATTTATTTGTACCAGGTACGCCTTACTTTCCGAATTTCGGGAGAAAATTCCGTTATTATGGGGGAAGTATGTAACACCCCGTATTTTTTAGAACCTAAATAATTATGTGATTCATTATTATTGTGGGATTAATTAAATTAATATGCGAGAATTAATTAGAAAATTAATCCGGATTTAAAAATAATTATTAACTAGCGTGACAAGGTTAATACTTATTGATGAGAATTATTGAATATTACTGAGTGAATAAGTAATATGAAATTATTGAATCGGATAAATTGTCGAGAGGAAAAATACGACAGTTTGGTATTTTAAGTAGGGACACGCGTGTGAGTCGTGTCGTGACTAATTGAATGGAATATAAAAGTAAATTATTTTTATGTAACTCTTATGGTAATTTCGAGTGCACCGTTGAGTCCGGGAGGGTCGAAATAGTCACAAAATACTACCCAGGTATTTTATTTAGACTTCGGGAGGTTTTTAAGCCAAACTGGCACTTAGTAGGGGTAATTTTATAATTTTAATTTTTGGAGGAATTAAATGGACGAAAATTGGGAGTTTATTTTATTATCCATGAGAGGTTCATTAGGTTTGAGAGATACAAAAGTAAGGAACGGCCACAGAGGGTGTGAGGGAGAACAAATTCCAAGAAGGAAGGCCCAAATTAGCACCACCCCGCACAACCACCACCACCATCGTGTAGATCGGAATGAGAGGAACATAACCATACCAACAACATCAAGAAATCAGACGATTGATTCGAGGCAAGTATCTATTACTTGCGTGATTTAGTAATAATTATGTTCGTGATTAGAGTAGTTGATCACCCATTAATTATGAAAGTTAATTTTGATAAAAATTGATGTTATGGTTCGTATATTGGGACTGAGATTTCAAGGGATTAAATCCCTTCATGTAGATAGGATTACATTCATGAATTTATGATAATTTTTCATGAACAAACCTGGGTTTAATTTGGAGTTATGGTCTTAAATTAAGAACTATGGTTCTTGTTAAATAATATTGGGGATTCCGTATTTAATTGATGTATTGTGAGGATTTAATGATTCTAGGTTGTTAGAAATCATCTAGATATGTTATAACAACGATTGGGTTTGTTTTTTGGGTGTTTGTGAATGAACAGTAGAGGTTTTAGAGGTGTTCATGGTGGGGAAAATGCTGAAATTTTGGGGAAGAAGATGAAACAGTAGGTCTCGCGCGAAGGTACTTCAAGCGAGATAGGCATCTAGTGCGAAGTCGCTCGAGCGACACGTGACAGTCGTTCAAACGACGTTGTCATCTAGTTCGAGCGACGCGGTAAATTTCTGGAATTTTTCTTGGAGTCCAATTTTGGAATTTTCAGTTTATTGGAGTGAGAGAAACTGCCAGTTAACAATTTGAAATGAGTCTGGTATTCGAATAAGTGTGTGAGATTTATACCTTAAATATTTTGGGAAAAAGGACTTACTTTGAAGATTACTAGAGAGGCATGGTAATCTAATAATTTTATACAATACGTAACAATAAGAATAAAATATGTATAGTAAGTATGCAAATAGGTTGGGAGAATACCTATAAACTTTAATAGGATGTGTGTATGCCTATTAATTAATATTTTTGTTAAGTGAACTAATAGGTGATAACCTGGGGATGCAAGGTTATGTTGGTTAATACACTAAAGGGTGATAACCTGGGGGTGTAATGTTTTTATTTAGCGCACTAATAGTTGATAACCAGGGGGTGCAAGGATATGTTATTAAGCGTACTAATGGGTGATAACCCCGGGGTACAAGATTATTTTATTACTAGCACTAATGGGATTTAAACCGGGGGTGCAGGAGTGATATATATATATATATATATATATATATATATATATATATATATATGTATGTATATATGTATGTATGTATGTATGTATGTATGTATGTATGTATGTATGTATGTATTATATCAGGTTCTCAGCCATAGGGTCACCAGATTTAGAGACTTGGTTTGCTTGGCGCGCTGCAGCTGATGTGGAAGTTGTAGGTCTTTGGTATAGACGCTCCTATCTTTATTCTCAGTTCATCTAAACTCATTATTTAGGGCATGTGTCGCCCATTTCTTAGACATTTTTATCAAAGATTGTATTTAGTTTACTTTCTATTCATTCTAGTTGGATTGGGTTTACTATGATTCTTGGCTTAAGGTTTTGAATTGGAATATTTAATCAAGTCTTATCTATTTCAGTACGTGATTCAGATTTATTAATTATCCTTGTTGAATGGTGAATGAATTATATTTATATTCTCGGACTTTAAATAAAAGATTTTTTATTACAATTTTAAAAGGGAAAAAGTATTTTGGCACCAGCTTAATATAAATTAGGTAACTGTTAAAATTAATGTTTTTTACAGTGATGCTAAGAATGAACCAACCGGACATTCTGTTTTAAAATTTTATAAAGGACTGATCACCCGATATTTAATTGGGCGGGGTGTCACATAGAATTAGAATAGGGGAGGAGAAAGGGAAATAGAAGATTTGGACTATTAGCCTTCTCATGTGAAATAGAGAATATGAAGGGATGGAGATAAAAGGGCTCATGTACATTCTTTCAATAAATTAGCATAAATTTCCAAAAATGAATAAAGTGAATTAAAGATCCCCGGATTTGAAAAACTAGTATGCAACCCTCATGATGCGCGGGCATTTTTTATTTTATTTTGAAATAATATATTTGATATACTTCTTACATTATAGTTTCGAGTGAACTATTAAAAATTCGTGTGATAAAATAGTAGAATTTGGGGGAAAAAACACATAAAGACAACGATGGTCTATTGCTACAACTAATCATTCATAAACTATGATGAAGTTGATGAGAAAAAATAATTTCATGATATGTTATTGAATTTTTTTTTAATTAAGGAATGGCTATATTGAAAAATATATAATAACAATTGTGTAAATTCGCTAAGAACCCATGAACTAAAAATAATCAAAACTATCCAAAGTAACGTCTCTATTACATAGTCCGACAACTCATTTAATAACAAAAAAGTGCAAAAAATAAAAATTGAATAAAACTTTTTCAAGTAGAGTATTTTCAACAACATACATATCCCATGGACTTATCCAAATCTTCACAGTGTTATATACAATGCATGTTGATTTCTTTAATTAATATTTAACAATATAAAGTAAAAAAAATAAAACATTGAAATAAACTTTCTTAGCAATTTTTATTAATGCACCCTTTCACATAATAACACTCCAACTATTTTTCATCATAATACAAAAAGTGAGGCTTGCGTATAACTCACAATCCTAACATTGTATTAACATAAAAATACAATAGAGTTATATACAATACATGTTCATTTTCTAAATTAGATATATAACACAATGAAGTAAAATAGAAAAAAAATTAATGTAAACTCTTACAATTTTTATATATGTGTTGATGCAAAAAATAGACTATGCTAATTAGTTGATCACAGATAAATAAAAATAAAAGAGACAAGAGAATTTTAAAGTGATTCGGCTTTAATGGAATAGCCTACGTCCACTGTTATGTATTGCTTTGGAATTATTCAATTGCCTCTCTTTTCGTGTCCCTTAGATGTAGGGTTTACAATGTATTTATAGCTCCCAGAGGGTGTACAAGAGATGGAATATATTTATATCATAGACATTTACATCTGTACAATCATTAATGTATACAACTGTTGGTGTTTTCCTATCATCGGTTGTCGGCATCCCTGGTGTTGGTTGGTATCCTTGGTGTTGGTTGGTATTTCATCCTTGATGAATAGGATTAATCTTATACTGAACAACACGTCTTAGTATCTGAATGGTCCACGTAGATGGACAATTTTTGGCATCAACAAAAGCCCCCGATGTTTCATGCTCGAAGTTTTCACAAGAGTATGGAACATTTGGCTGTTAAAGTTTCTCGAGAAATAATTTTCGGCCTAGTCGGTTGTCGACTTCCCATACTTGTAAAAGGTTATGATTTAATTACGGAAATATAATGTGCGTGGCATTTTTAAAATTAACCTCGACTTTAACGAATCATTTTTAGGCCAATCCGTTTTTCTGCCTTTAGCCGCCACCAGTTCAATCGATGTTTCCATTTAATAATTATTTTTCCAATTTTTAAGGCAACCTATAAAGAACGAGAAAACCCACAAACTTTTACTACCTCAAATCTTCTGAGTGTTTTTGGCTACAATATCTTCAAGCTTTCTTTTTCTCTCTTAAGCGATCATTTATTGTTCTTCAGTTCTGGTTAAATCCTTAATTCCTATAAGAACACTTTCTCTTCTCTTCTATTCTTCATAATGGTTTACTTTATTGATTCGCTTAATGCATTCAGGAATGAATTTAAAATTCCCTCTTGGGTTGTTTTGGAACACGCTACTTTACCTGCTGATTTTTGCTCACTTACTGAGGGTCTCTTGTTTCCCTCTATTTTTATAGTTGAGTGTGGGTTAACCTTTTATAACACCCTGCCTAATTAAATACCCGGTGATTAGTCCTTTATTAAATTATAATCAAGGTGACGGTCGGTTCATTCTTAGCATCACTGTCGTAAAAATAAAATTTCCAATTTAAACACCCTACATAATTAAGCTAAGTGTCAAAACCATTTTAGATATTACTTTCCAAATTTTATTTTATAAACCAACATTTAAAACTTTACATAATTCACAATTAAAGAACCACACAACAACTATCCTGTAACATATAATCCAAATGATCAAACATTCCACTAATTGAATCCAAAATTAAAACTTAAAGGAAAACCACCTGACGATAATAAATCCCAACGTGCAAATACTGGAGATAAATGAATTACAATGTCTAATAAAACAACTGAGTAATGAAAAAGGGCGACACATGCCCAACTGGATAAAATAAATGCTAGAAGTGGAATCAAGAAATGAGGTCGTCTAAGCAAGAGGCCTGCAACTCCCACCTAAGCTGCAGCGCGTTCCTTTCAATGGATCCTATGCAAGACGCCCCTGTTGCTGGGCACCTGTAATATATACATATATATACAAGAGATAGAAGAAAATGGAAACGGGTCAGAGCCCGATTGTAAAAACGATTTAAAATTTGTTTAGCAAGTATTTAAAATGTTTACTGACCAATGCAACAACATATTAGTGCGACACTCCCTTGAGAAATTCTCACCTCTCTTCTAATCTGCACGCCTATCGCACTAACCTTCTCAACGGTTTAACTTATCTTATCTTAGGTCGCTCGTAAGATTTAAACTGACAAATTCAACTGTTTAAGAGGTTCATTTCATTTAACAACATAGTTCTCATTTAACCTTATTTACTAATAAAGTCTCTCAGCAATATATTATACTTTTCAAACACTTATTCCCAAATTGAAATAATTATTCATTTCTTACTTCCCATAAACACAGTAGGTAGTTACCAAATTCCATAATTTAAATATATATATTGAATACTCATATAATATATATATTCTAACGGCACCCCACATAATCATTATGGTGCGGGCATACTCTGCTATCCAGTCCCTGTATCACTCATACCAAGGGAAATACAAGTTCGGAATCACTCTTGAACTATATTAACATAAACACAAACAATATTGAGGCGAAGCATAGATTTCAGGTCTCTAAGAGGTCATCACATGCCCTCACATCTCTTAGGACCGTCTGAACTACCGATTTGATAGCCTGTACCGAAGGATTTCTATCTTCTAGGGTACGAGTCAATATCCCCCATAAAGGTCCCATCGAGATAAGACTGTCCCAATGTGGTAACCTCAGGGATAGCAAGTAGCGCGGGCGTGATTTTCACACGTATATAGTATATGCATAAACACAGTCATATAAATATACTACTATTACCATATCAAATTTAGGTACATCTCATAACCCATAATTACGACATTTGTCCTTATTATTCGTTATTTAGTTATCACGTATAACGTTTGCCTGTTATCTTAATTTGTGGGATTATTCCAACTTATCAAGTGACACTCGTGAATTTCTATACTCCCAAGTGTAATTTCAGTAGGTACTCATTTTTTTTTCCAGCGTAACTATCTTACGCATCTCTTTCTTTAATACATAGTTCCATCGTCCCTTTTATGTGAACATCCCTGAATATGTGAATCTCGTCTTACATTAAAGATTTCATATTTTTAATAAGTCCTACTGGTCTTGTTTACCTCCCAAAATATTTTAATAAGGATGTTCAAAGATTATTTCTCATCTAAATTGAATTAAACTATTTAGAAAGGGAAATATAAGTCTGCCAGGAGGGGTCGATCGATCGATGGCAGGAGCTCGATCGATCGATGCGTCGATCGATCGATCAAACAAGTATGACGAATTCTGCAGAAAACCAGTTACGGGTTCTATCATCCAACATCATTCAAATCCAAAGTTTTAACTCCCAAACTCCCAGAAATTTATACCACAAACGTCCTAAACCCAAATGGACAATATTTAACGTAAAGCATGCGAGTTTTCATCAAGAATCATGGATTAAAAGTGCCCAAATTTATACAATACTCATGAACCCTAAAATTTCTTTAACTTAATTCAAATCATTCTTTCTCCAGAAATTATACTTCTAATTCATCATAAATCCGTGGTTAAACCTCTACATATGAAGGGGATTTCCAGATTATCATCTATATCGCTAAAACATGCAATTTTCTAATTTCCAACATGGGTTTTTCTTTCATAGAACTCATCCTAATCAACCCTACACTAACATGAATGAAGCATTAACGAAATTAAGCAAGATAAATACTTGCCTGGGAATTTTTGGTCTCTGATTTGTGCTGAAATCAGTGTGGTTATGATCCTTGCGACGTGATCTATCGTTTGGCGGCGACGGTGGCGCAAACGGAGGAGCTTTCGGCCTAGAACTCCTTAGCAAGCTCTCTCCTTCCTTCTCCAATGGCCGTCCCTTGTTTTTGGTTGTGTTAACCCTAGAAGACAACCCTAAGCATTTGATATAACCCTTGTAAATTCGTGGGTTTAATCACCCAAAGTTACAAAATGTCCAAAATGCCCTCCCGGGATACTAATTAAGCCTAAAAACGCCCCGAGACCCAAACTAAACCCCCGGGTACACTTTTCTAACTATCTCGATCCTTCCGGACACTTTGATGCACTCAAAATGACCATACGAGCAACTTATAATTTATTCACTTTTATTAATCAATATTTAGTCCCGACACTACACAGGCGCGTCCCGACTTAAATTTCCAAAATTGTCATTTTATTCACTCGTGACATTTAATAGAACCAATATCATATATTATTTTGCTCATTAGTAATATTCAACAAGTTTCCCATACTTACTAACTCACATCACGTTAGTAATTATTAAAAATAATTAATTTTTGGATTTATATTAAATTAATAACTCACATTAAATTTAATAAATTCCCAAATTTAGAAAGCATAAAAATACAGGGTATTACATAATCCCCCCATAATAACGGAATTTCATCCCGAAATTCGGAAAATAAGGCATACCTGGCAAGAATAAATCTGGGCATCTCTCGCGCATATCTGCCTCGCGCTCCCAGGTGGATTCCTCCACATTATGATGCTCCCACTGGACCCGTATAAGTGGAACTACCTTCGACCATAATCTCCTCTCGCTATGGTCTAGGATAGCCACTGGTCTCTCCTCGTAAGAGCTGTCAGGCTGTAAGTCTATATCTTCTATCACGATGTGGGTGTGGGCCATATAATCCCGAAGGTTTCGCCTGAACGACGAGATGTGGAATACATCGCGGATGCGATGTAGATGCTCTGGCAGTCCCAATCTGTATGCTACCGGCCCAACCCTCTCGATAATGGGAAATGGTCCCACGTATCTCGGGGTCAATTTCCCTTTCTTCCCGAACCTCATCACTCCCTTCATAGGAGATACACGTAGTAATACTTGGTCCCTCACATTAAACTCTCAAAAGAACTGTTTCCCATCGGCGTAGCTTTTCTTCCGGTCCTGGTCTACTCGAATGCGACTCCTGATAATCTCAATCCTCGCAGAGGTTTCCTGAATCACCTCTGGCCCGAGAAACTTGTCATCCCCCACCTCTAGCCAACACGTTGGGGAACGACAAGGCCTGCCATACAAAGCCTCGAATGGAGCCATGCCAATCGTGAACTGATAAGAGTTATTATAAGCGAACTCTACTAGTGGAAGATGTGGCTCCCAACCTCCTCCAAAATCAAGGACACACATGCGTAGTATATCCTCCAACATCTGATTAGTACGCTCTGTTTATCCATCTGTCTGTGGGTGATAAGCTGAACTCAACCTCAACTCTGTACCCATAGCCTCCTGAAAGCTTTCCCAGAAACGCGATACGAAGATCTTGTCTCTGTCTGACACAATATTCAGGGGCATCCCATGTAGTCTGACAATCTCAGCAATGAATAACTGAGCATACTGACCCGTGGTATAGTCTGTTCACACCGGTAGAAAATGAGCCACCTTGGTCAAACGGTCCACAATCACCCAGATGGAGTCGTGGCCCCGCTGTGATGTAGGCAACCCTGTAATAAAATCCATGGAAATACTCTCTCACTTCCATGCGGGTATTTCCAATGGCTGAAGCAACCCCGACGGTTTCTGATGGTCCACCTTTACCAGCTGGCAGGTAGAACACTTGGACACGAACTCAGCAATGTCCTTTTTCATCCCACTCCACCAGTATTGCCGCCTCATATCCTGGTACATCTTATCTCCCCCAGGATGTACTACAAATCGGGACCCGTGAGACTGGGTCATCACTGTATGACGTAAGTCTGCTCCTTCTGGGACCACCAATCTCCCTATAAACCTCAAACCCCCATCAGAACTAACAGAATAGGACTCAACACCCTCAGCTAAAAGTCGTACAATCTGCTCCTGGAAAAATAGGTCTGCGGTCTGTGCCAGTATCACCCTCGTAACAATCTCGGGTGTCACTGTCATGATAGATATGAAGGAATGGGTTACTGCGTCCTGGTGACCCAACTCTTTCCACTTTGCTTTCCAGACGTCCTCTACATCGTCTACCGGTCTACGGCTCAACGCATCAGCAACTACATTGTCCTTCCTCAAATGGTACTGTATGTCGAACTGATAGTCCTTCACAAACTCTAACCACCTGCGCTGACGCATATTCAGCTCTCGCTGAGTGAACAGGTACTGTTGTGACTTCTGGTCTGTGAACAAGCGAAATTTCTCTCCCAATAAATAATGCCTCCAAATCCTCAATGTAAAAATGACCGCTGCCAACTCTAGGTCATGTGTGGGGTAATTCTTCTCGTGCGGCTTAAGCTTGCGGGAGGCAAAAGCTATAGCCTTCTCCTCCTGCTGAAGTATTCCCCCAAGTCCCCGTAAAGAAGCATCGGTGTAAACCAGGTACTCCATGCCCGGCTTAGGTAAAGCAAGGACTGGTGCTGAAGTGAGCTTGTCTTTTAGTTCGTCAAAAGCCAATTGGCAAGCATCATCCCAAACATATGGTACCCCCTTATGAGTCAGGTTCGTCAATGGACCCGCTATTTTGGAGAACCCCCGAATAAATCTTATGTAGTATCCGGCTAATCCCAAGAAACTACGTACTTCCATCAGTGTCATGGGCTATCCCCACTCCCTCACCGTTGACACTTTACTCGGGTCGACTGCTATCCCTTGTTCAGAAACAACATGTTCTAAGAACTGCACTTCACGTAACCAGAACCCGTACTTCTCATACTTAGCATACAGTTGATGCTCTCGTAGATTTGGAAGAACCTGCCTCAAGTGCTCGGTATGCTCTTCCTCGGAGTGTGAATATATCAGAATGTCATCTATGAAGACGATGACAAACTGATCCAAGAACTCTCTGAACACTCGGTTCATCAAGTCTATGAATACGTCTGGAGCATTTGTGAGGCCAAATGGCATCACTCTAAACTCATAGGACCCATATCTCGTCAAGAAAGAAGTCTTTGAAACATCCTGCTCCCTAATACATAGCTGATGGTACCCTGACCTCAGATCTATCTTTGAAAAGAAAGTTTCTCCCCTCAGCTGGTCGACCAAATCATCGATTCGAGGCAACTGATACTTGTTCCGTATCGTGACCTTGTTCAGCTCCCCGTAGTCCACACATAGCCTCAGTGAACCATCTATCTTTTTCACAAACAAAACTGGAGCGCCCCAAGGTGAGGTACTCATGCGAATGAAACCTTAACCTAACAGCTGCTCTACCTGATCTCGTAACTCTCGCATCTTCACCAGAGCCATATGGTATGGAGCGCGTGCTATAGGTCGAGTATCCGGTAATAAATCTATGATAAAGTCTATCTCTCGACTGGAGGGTAGGCCTGGTATCTCCTGAAATACATCGGAGTACTCACGAACTACTTGGATCGAGTCTAAGGGAATCACAACCTCCTTAGAGGTATCCTCCTCTATGTAATACAAATGAGCGGTCGAGCCTCCCTTTGGGCGAGGCATCGCCACTGAAAATATCTCTTGCCTCAGAATGGCAAAGACAATACTCCCACCAAAATAATCTATCCTTGCTCTGTAAGCTGCGAGCCAATCCATACCAATAATAACGTCGTGCTCATGCATATCTAAGACTAACATGTCTGCTGGTAATACCAAGCTACCAATCTCTACCCCCACACCTCGGCATATAAAGAAAATTAGTGATCCATTTCCCAATGGTGAGTCTACATACGTCACAGTGCTCTCTGCTGTGGCTAATAACCCTAAGACCTTCGCAAAATGGGTAGTTATAAAACAGTGCATCACCCCAGTATCAAATAAAACCCGACCCATAGTACCATGGATAGGAAACATACCCTCAATCGCAGGTGGTGCCGATGGAGCTGCTGCCTAGTGGACGTTATAGACACGTCCATACTGTAACTACCCCTGCTGCACTGGAGCGACTGGAATGGCTGGTAGGGCTGGTACCTGAGTTGGTGCTGGGAGGGTGGTTGGAAAAAGTGTCCTCTGTGGCTCTTTACGGACACCCTACTGCTGTGGGGCCCTATCACCCTCTGGACAATCCTGGCCTTACGGCCATGCTTACCGCACACAAAACATAAGCCTCTAAAATTACCTCCCCTCTGACCCTACTGACTACGGTCCTGTTGGCCGTTACCACCCCGCCACTGGCCCTGATGAAAATGCTGTTGGCCCTGCTGCTGACCCTGCTGTTGGCGGTGTTGGCCTTGTTGTCCCTCTAATTAGGCTGGCCCTGCCTAAATCCCCCAAATCCCTGCCTAAATCCCCCAAATCCCTGCTTGGAATCACCGGATCGGAACCGCTTAGCAGGGTCCCCCTGATGGGAACTCTGCTCATGCTGACGAGTCTGCCCCTGAGATGTCGGTGCTCCACTAGTGCCACTACCCCCTGTCCTGCCCTGCCCTGCTGGCTAGACTCTCTTGCCGGCTTGCTTCCCTGCAGATGGAAGAGGTGATCCTGGTAATGTAGTAAAGCAGAATTGAGTACATCTGTGAAGGTACTCAGAGACAGATTCCCTATAAGGTGTTGACGGATCCTCCAAGCTAACCCGTCCATAAATAATAGTATCTTCTTACCCTCAGTGGGTGCCTCATCTGGCACTATAGTGAGAAGTCTTGTGAACTCCCCTTCATACTCAGCAACAGTGGAATTTTCCTGCTTCAAGTTCAGTAACTTTCGCCTCATCTCAGTTTGCATGGCGGATGGAAAATACTTGCGGTCAAACCGCTCTCAAAATGACTGAATCGGAATAATATCCCTCTCCTCCAAGGTGGTGGTGGACTCCCACCATTGCAAAGCACCCCCCACTAGCTTAAATGAAGCCAACAACTATTTCTACACGTCTATCCACTCATACATACGCAGATGCCTCTGGATATCTTTCTTCCATTGGCTGACGATGATGATATCTGAACTACCCGAGAACTCAGGGGGATGCGCCTTCTGAAAGGCATCCTTAACCCGCTCCCATGCTGATGGAAGCCGTGCATGTACTGGCGCCACTACCTGAATCTGGGGTGGAGCCTGCTGTACTACCGCCAACGCGGCATTCACTGCCTGAGCAATAACAGCGGCTACCTCATTAGCATTCATTGTTCCCTGAGCCGGTGCTGCTGGCTGCTCGGTTTGGGCACGCCTATCCTTTGGTGCACGTCTCGGAGGCATCTGAAACGTGAAGAAATTTATTAGTCTTACAGTTATTAAGAAATCTCAAATAGTTGAAGACGTAATCGTAAAAGCAAGAATACAACAATCCTAAAATAGGGCTCTATAACAAAAATGTTAAGCTGAAAGAGAAATAAGCCGTACAGATCCTAAGGACACTAGAACCTGATGCTCTGATACCACCTGTGACACCCCGCCTAGTTAAATACCGGGTGATCAGTCCTTTATTAAATTATAATCAAGGTGACGGTCGGTTCATTCTTAGCATCACTGTCGTAAAAATAAAATTTTCAATTTAAACATCCTAAATAATTAAGCTAAGTGTCAAAACCATTTTAGATATTACTTTCCAAATTTTATTTTATAAACCAACATTTAAAACTTTACATAATTCACAATTAAAGAACCACACAACAGTTATCCTGTAACATATAATCCAAATGATCAAACATTCCACTAATTGAATCCAACATTAAAACTTAAAGGAAAACATCCTGACAATAATAATCCCATCGTGCAAATACTAGAGATAAATGAATTACAATGTCCAATAAAACAACTGAGTAATGGAAAAGGGCGACACATGCCCAACTGGATAAAATAAATGCTAGAAGTGGAATCAAGAAATGAGGTCTTCTAAGCAAGAGGCCTGCAACTCCCACCTAAGCTGCAGCGCATTCCTTTCAATGGATCCTATGCAAGACGCCCCTGTGGCTGGGCACCTGTAATATATACATATATATACAAGAGAGAGAAGAAAATGGAAACGGGTTAGATCCTGATTGTAAAAATGATTTAAAATTTGTTTAGCAAGTATTTAAAATGTTTACTGGCCAATGCAACAACATATTAGTGCGACACTCCCTTGAGAAATTCCCACCTCTCTTCTAATGTGCACGCCTATCGCATTAACCTTCTCAACGGTTTAACTTATCTTATCTTATCTTAGGTCGCTCGTAAGACTTAAACTGACAAATTCAACTGTTTAAGAGGTCCATTTCATTTAACAACATAATTTTTTTTTTTTTTTTTTTTTTTAGAAACAAACCATATTATTCATAAGGAGAAAAAAAGCCTTTCTCCAGTGGCAGAACAAGATTAACAGCATCGAATTTTAAACTTCCTAACAAGCTCGAGGTCCATGCTAGATTTACAATCAGTGAAAGGGAAAGCTAAAAAGGAATCTCATTTAACCTTATTTACTAATAAAGTCTCTCAGCAATATATTATACTTTTCAAACATTTATTCCCAAATTGAGATAATTATTCATTTCGTACTTCCCATAAACACAGTAGGTAGTTCCCAAATTCCAGAATTTAAATATATATATAAAATACTCATATAATATATATATTCTAACGGCACCCCACATAATCATTACGGTGCGGGCATACTCTGCTATCCAGTCCCCGTATCACTCATACTAAGGGAAATACAAGTTCGGAATCACTCTCGAACTGTATTAACACAAACACAAACAATATTGAGACGAAGCATAGATTCCAGGTCACTAAGAGGTCAGCACATGCCCTCACATCTCTTAGGACCGTCTGAACTATCGATTCGATAGCCTGTACCGAAGGATTTCTGTCTTCTAGGGTACGAGTCAATATCCCCCATAAAGGTCCCATCGAGATAAGATTGTCCCAACGCGGTAACCTCAGGGATAGTAAGTAGCGCGAGCATGATTTTCACACGTATATAGTATATGCATAAACACAGTCATATAAATATACTACTATTACCATATCAAATTTAGGTACATCTCATAACCCATAATTATGACATTTGTCCTTATTATTCATTATTTAGTTATCACGTATAATGTTTGCCTCTTATCTTAATTTGTGGGATTATTCCAAATTATCAAGTGACACTCGTGAATTTCTATACTCCTAAGTGTGATTTCAGTAGGTACTCATTTTTTTTTAACGTAACTATCTTACGCGTCTCTTTCTTTAATACATAGTTCCATCATCTCTTTTATGTGAACATCCCCGAAAATGTGAATCTCGTATTACATTAAAGATTTCATATTTTTAATAAATCCTACTGGTCTTATTTACCTCCCAAAATATTTTAATAAGGATGTCCAAAGATTATTTCTCATTTAAATTGAATTCAAGTATTTAGAAGGGGAAATATACGTCTGCCAGGAGGGGTCGATCGATCGATCGATGCGTCGATCGATCGATCAAACAGGTATGGCGAATTCTGCTGAAAACTAGTTACGGGTTCTATCATCCAACATCATTCAAATCCAAAGTTTTAACTCCCAAACTCCCAGAAATTTATACCACAAACGTCCTAAACCCAAATGGACAATATTTAACGTAAAGCATGCGAGTTTTCATCAAGAATCATGGATTAAAAGTGCCCAAATTTATACAATACTCATGAACCCTAAACATTTCTTTAACTTAATTCAAATCATTCTTTCTCCAGGAATTCTACTTCTAATTCATCATAAATCCGTGGTTAAACCTCTACATATGAAGGGGATTTCCAGATTATCATCTATATCACTAAAACATGCAATTTTCTAATCTCCAACATGGGTTTTTCTTTCATAGAATCAACCCTACACTAACTTGAATGAAGCATTAACGAAATTAATCAAGATAAATACTTACCTGGGAATTTGTGGTCTCTGATTTGTGCTGAAATCAGTGTGGTTATGATCCTTGCGACGTGATCTATCGTTTGGCGGCGACGGTGGCGCAAACGGAGGAGTTTTCGGCCTAGAACTCCTTGGCAAGCTCTCTCCTTCCTTCTCCAATGGCCGTCCCTTGTTTTTGGTTGTGTTAACCCTAGAAGACAACCCTAATCATATGATATAACCCTTGTAAATTCGTGGGTTTAATTACCCAAAATTACAAAATGTCCAAAATGCCCTCCCGGGGTACTAATTAAGCCTAAAAACGCCCCGAGACACAAACTAAACCCCCGGGTATACTTTTCTAAATATCTCAACCCTTACGGAAACTTTGGCGCACTCAAAATGACCATACAAGAAACTTATAATTTATTCACTTTTATTAATCAATATTTAGTCCCGACACGACACAGGCGCGTCCCGACTTAAATTTCCAAAATTGTCATTTTATTCACTCGTGACATTTAATAGAACCAATATCATATATAACTTTGCTCATTAGTAATATTCAACAAGTTTCCCATACTTACTAACTCACATCATGTTAGTAATTATTAAAAATAATTAATTTTCGGATTTGTATTAAATTAATAACTCACATTAAATTTAATAAATTCCCAAATTTAGAAAGCATAAAAATACGGGGTATTACACCTTTCCTCCCAACCCATTGTGCCTTGAATTTTTTCAATACTTTGACGTTGTCCCAGCTAGGGTAGCCCCCAATACTTGGAGGATCGTAAATGGGGTGTATAAGTAGAATCAAATTCATGGAACCCATCAGGGGATTCCAGAAATAATGTTTTGTTATAAGTGGGTTACTAGTGACACCACTTTTTATTTAAAGACCAAGTTTGTAAACAAAGCGTTAGTAGTTAATCTTCCAGACTCCAATAGGGATTATTTTGAGCATGGTGTTGTTGTAAAAAATAGGCAATACCCCCCTTTGACTGGAAATGATGAGTACCAAGCACATAGATGCCCTCCTTTTGGCAATGGGATAGGTTTTACCTTATTTAACTATTTTTCCTTGTATGTATTTGTTTAAATGTTACACTAATTTTTTCTCTGTAAATTTTTACTGCTGTTGATCAGAAGAGAAGGTGCCCAAACGAAAGTGACGTGAATCTGAGGGAGTTAAAGTTTATTTAGGGACTTCATCAGAGGATTGGTGAGAAGCACATTAGGTCTGCATCCTATTTGTTGCAATACAAGAACACAATTTCTTCTTTTGTTGCTTGTCCTACTCCTTCCGTAATTGACCTTGCGCAAGAACCTCCTTCCTGGAAGTGATGATCTTGTTGCCCTTTAAACCTCTTCATTAGATTCAAATTTACCCCTTTCCACATCCATGGGGAAGAGGAAGATTCCCAACATTTTGGGAGACATAGCTTCCAATCCCCCTTCCAAACAAGCTGATGAAGGGGTGAAAAATAAAGATGAGACTGGGAAGAAGCCCCCAGCTAAGAAAATTAAAGAGAGCCCACTAAAACAAATAGAAAGAGGGTTACCTTCTAAGTTAGCAAAAGATTCTTCTTCTCTTCCTGACCAACGTGATTTGGTCGATATAGCTTCTTTTGCCTCTCCAGTAGTTCGTGGCCCTCGATTGGCAAGACAACTAATAAAATCTAGGACTTTACTAGACCACAAAAATACTGCAGCTGCATTGCCAGATTCTAAAAGTTCTGACAGGGCTGCTCCAAGCCTTGTTCTGGTATATTCTTTTACCTTCTTTAGTTTTTTGTTTCTTGATTTGTTCTTCATAATACTGAGTTTCCTTATTGTTCTTGTGCAGTTCCTCGTTGACTTCAATAATATATTAGAGAAAGATGAGGCTTTGAGAGCTTATTCTTCTGGCGAAGTTGAAGAAGATTTTAATGAGATGAAAAATTCATTGCTTGATTCCCAACAAGCATTGGCTAATGAACAAAATAAATGGGATGAGAAGATAAAAGCTACTGAAGGAGTTGATGACTCTGTTCAGGGGTTGGCTGACAAGTTATAAAAAGACTTAGATGTTGAGAAAGTAAAGTCTGCCCAGCTACAAAAGGACTTGGGTGTTGAGAAGGTGAAGAGGGATAAGGCCAGCGATGATGGATTCAACATAGGTTGGGATAAGGACTTTGGAGCAGCTTCTTCGCAAATTGAGTTTGCGAAGAAAAAATGCTTCAAGGATGGCTGGTCTGCTACACTAGTGGATGTCGGCACTCCAAAAGATTCCAAACTATTCTTGTGATATGATCCTAGGACTCCTCCAAACCTGAATGAGGAAGTTGATAATGGGGGTTCCAGTGAATCCTTGATAGCGATGGATTCTTTCGATCAACACCAGGATGTTGATTCTACTGCGACCTCTAAAGTTAATCCTTCTCCTCCTTCTGCTTCTTTTTCCACTTCAGCTAATCCTAAGGCAGATAAGAAGAAGGTGTAGAACCGAGCAACTTTTTATTTTCCCTTTTTCAGTTGTTGTACTTTTTCTTTTGTTTTTGAAGATGTATCTGTACTTCCCTTTTTTATTAATGAAAAGAGAAATATTTTTATTCCTCTGCTTATGTTTTTCCATACTCTGCACCTTATTGATTGATGACTTTCTTCTTCTTAATAGAATATGGATAAATTGGAATACTTATCATCTACTGACTTCGAGCTACTCCAGAGGTGTAATGGGCTTTTTAAAGATGGTTATTTATCTCTGACTGATGTCGACCTACTAAAGTTTCTTGGTTAAGGGGTCTCTGAGCAAACCAAAGAAGCCTATGTTCACTTGAAGTGTCTTTTTGATCGGGCAGTGGCCAATAATGCTTCCTAATATAAAATGATTGAAGACCTACATGACGAACATAATGAAGATGGGGCACTTTTGCATGAGGATTATGAGAAGAAATTCCAGGACCTTAGTGAAGGTTGGGGCTTTGAGCAAAAGTTAGATAAATTTATTTCTTATTTTTTAAGATAAGAATTCCTGCTCAAACGTGAAGTAAATGAAGCAAGGGATATTGCAAAACTTCTAGAGGAAGAGAATAATAACTTGAGAGATAAAATTGATGCCCTAAAGTCATCCACTGCTATTTTCACTACTACAGATGAGGATCATTCCTTTTTGGAGGCTAAAAAATGCAAGGTTGAGTGAGGAGTTGGAGGCTCTGAAGAAATTGAAATAGACTTCTTCATCTTCCTGAGCTAGAGTTAAATATGGACGAGGTACTACAGAGGAAGTCATGACCCAATACACCCTTACCAACTAAATTGCACAATTAAAGGCCAAAAATCAAGCCATTGCTAATATGTCGCAGAAGTTAGAGACCTTATCCGAGCAACTATCCACCCAATCTTCTCAGTTACAAGCTAAAAATGGGTTATTGAAGAAACATCATTACTAAATTGACAGATTGACCTTTTAATTCCATAAACAACCAAGAGAAGTCTGGATGGACGAATACAATGAATCTCTGGGGCATTTTGATGATAAGCTTGAATAGGCTAAGAATGAGGCCTATAAATGAGGTTTTATGAACGTTTTGACAGTGATGAAGGTGGATCAAAATAGCTCATTATGGGACTAGTATGATCCATGCTTGATCGAGCTTGACAATCCCCCTTTTAAATTAAATGTCAATTGGATTCTAGTCCATCGTATTCCTCAATGCTTGATTTCAAAATACTTGGGAGATTACGAGCTTCATGATGAATTATAAATCGTCCGACCTCCTCACCTACTTGATTATCCTAGTAGCAGCAATACCAAAATGCTTCAGGATTTTAACTTCATCAATTCTCCTTATACTTTAGATGATCCTCATGCTAGAATGAATCATGTTTCAAGAGCTGAAGGGAAACCAGCAGAATGAAGCTTTGTACTTTGTTTTGTTAACATAGTCATGTAATTAATTAGATTGAATGAAATGGAAAATTGATCAACTTATCTTATGTTGAATGTTAATCCTTTATTTATCATTGATTCTATTGATTCACTTTGATTAAGTTGAGTATCAATGATCGATGAGTGTATATGTTATACTAGCATACTTAGATTAAAATCTAAATTTAAGGTTAGTTAGATGAATACATATTTTCTACTAGAATGCTTAGATTAAAATCTAAATTTAGAGCTAGTTACCCATGTGTCTCCAAAGGTTTTACTAATGCACCCAAGTATGGATTTTTGCATTAAATAACAGTGGTGTGACCAGGCGTTTATGGAATATGTGTTTACATTCCTCTTAAGGAATCTTTACAACGTTATTCCTGTACTTTGCCCAGTAGGATAAAGATCTAGTTTTATCCTTATGTTTGTGAACCAAGTTTCTTGAGGATTTAACGTCCTGTTGACTTGGACTTTGTATATCAACGATCAAGTTTGTGGCTGCTCCGAGCAACTTATTGCTTCTGTCGAGCAACGTTCAAGGAGATATTTGTTATGCTGAGCAATGATTTCCTGAGCCGAGCAACAATTTATAAATTTTTGTCAAGTAGCTATCGTAGTATCTAGCACTAATACTCGCAAAAAAATAACAACAAAAATGGAAAGACCTGAAGATTTTATTAATACTACAAGTCGATTTCAAACTGATTACAACATCATTGATAATATTTTTTGAGATTCTCTGCATGCCATGGGTTTTTGAATTCTTCGCCTTCTAAGGTTTCAATTCGATAGGTTTCAGGTCGGATCACTGTCAAAATACGGTACGGCCCATGCCAATTGGCCTCAAGCTTGTTATTTTTCTGTAGCACTTTCTTCAAGACATAATCTCTTTCCTTCAAGTTGACCAGTTTCATCCTTTTATTATGAAAATGGGTTGTTCTATATTGGTAGGCCGCATTTCGTAAGGCAATATCTTCTCTTACTTCTTCCATCATGTCTAGATCCAACCTTCTCATCAGGTCACTTGCAGGAGAATTAAAATTTAAAACTCTATGGGATGGCAAGCCTAGCTCGGCAGGAATGATAGCTTCAGTCCTAAATGCTAACATACATAGGGATTCGCCAGTTATTATTATCGGTGTTGTTCGGTATGTCCATAAGACAGAATGTAGCTCGTTTATCCAATTTCCCTTGGCATCATCAAACCTTTTCTTCAAACCTCTAAGCAAAGTTTTGTTTGTAACTTTAGTTTGTCCATTTCTTTGAGAATGCCCTGGAGCTGAATGCAATTTTTACACCTTGGACCGAGCATAGTAATTTATGAATTAATCATTGTCAAACTGTGTTTCATGGTCGGTAATGAAAGCATAAGGCAACCCATACCAATAAATGTTGCTTTTCCATATGAACTGATAGACCTTTTCACAAGGCATATCTATCAGAGGCTTTGCCTCAACCCATTTTGTAAAATAATCCATGGATATAGCCAAGTATATAAATCTGCCTCAGGTGGTTGACAGTGGTCCGACCAAGTCTATACCCCATATGGCGAATGGCCGTGGTGAAGTGATTGGAGTGAGAAATGCTTGTGGAGTTTTTCGAATGGTAAAGAATCTTTGAAATTTATCACATTTCTTGGCAAAAGTTGTATAATTTTCTCTCATTATTGGCCAGTAATATCCTTGAGTACTGATTCTTTGCAGAAGTGTTCTTCCTACTATGTGAGCTCCACATGATCCTTTATGCACTTCCTGAATTAGATCTTGGACCTCTGATGGATGCACACAGTGCTGCAAATTGACTGTTAGTGCTCTCCTGTACAAAACACCTTTATCTAATACATGCCGAGCTGGTTTGTATTTTAACTTCTTTGTTTCTCCCATGTCTGTTGGTAGAGCTCCATCTTCAATGTATGCTATGATGGGGTCCATCCATGATGGTGCCATATCTATGGCAATAAAATTGATCATCAAATCTTCATCTATGCTCCTACTGGATAAAATCTCAATAGGGATAGTTCGTCATAATTCAATTCTGGTAGTTGAGGCTAGCCGAGCAAGGGCATCAGCTCGGGCATTTTCTAACCTTGGGATTCTGTTCATCTGAATAGCTAGTAATTTTACAATGACTTCCATCGCCTTGGATAAATATCTGGTTGTCAATTATCCTGTAACTCCATATAAACCCAATGTTTGGTTTACTACCAGTTGAGAGTCACTGTGTGCCACAACTTGTTCGGCACTCAATGAGTGGGCTAAATTTAGGCCCACAATAAGAGCTTCGTACTCTACTTCATTTTTTGAAGCTTGGAATTGAAAACGTAGTGCATACTCAATATCAATACCATCAGGAGTGTTAAGTATTATACCTGCTCCACTACCGGTTGAACAAGATGACCCACCAATATATAAATTCCATATTAGGACGTCGTTGTCAAATGCTTGGTTTATCAAACTCCTATAGTGGAATATTTTTCATTTTGCTTCTTCATACTTCCTAGTCATCTCATGTGTTCGGAAAGAGGGGTCTAGGAGGTCTGTAATCTCTTCTTTTGAAGAACATTCTTCGAGAGCTTTTTTTTAACTTCATTTTCTCCTGATTCGTATTCAGCTTGCTTACTTTGTTGCTCGGGGACCTCAGAATATGTGAACTCCGCTATGAAATCTGCCACTGCTTGGACTTTCAAAGAAGATCTTGGCTCATATATGATATCATACCCCCTAATTCAACAACCCAGCACATTAATCTACCAGATTTCTCTAGTTTATGCAGAGCCTGCCTTAGAGGCATATCAATATAAACTATTATTGTATGGTCTTGGAAATAGGGTATCATGCGTCTGGATGCTTCAATCAATTCTAATAAATATTTCTCCAAGCAAGGTTATCTGATTTTTGCTCCTTAGAAAGCCTTACTGGTATAGTAGACGGGTTTTTGAACTCCAATCTCTTCTCGAATCAATGCAGAACTCACAGCTGACTCAGAGACAATTAAGTATAAATATAATTTTTCACATGTGATTGGTCGGGAGAGTAATGAAGGTGACCCCAAATACTTTTTCAATTCCTCAAAAGCTTTTTCACATTCTTCGTTCCATTCAATGATTTTTCTGAGCACCTTGAAGAACGACAGGCACCTATCTGTAGCTCGGGACACGAATCTGTTCAAGGTTGTTACTCGTTTAGTCAGTCTTTGCACGTCCTTCTTGAAAGTTGGAGACTGCATTTTAATTAATTCTTTGATCTTTTCTGGATTTGATTTAATTCCCCTTTCATTCCCTCTTGCATTCCAAAAATGCACTTGGTCGAATTCAACATCATCTGGTGCTTCTCAAGTTGATCAGAAGTCTGGCTGAGGTCGAAAATGTGATCGGATGCCTTTTTACTCTTTATAAGCATATCATATACGTATAATTCCATATTCTTGCCTATCTGTTCCTCGAACACCTTATTGACCAGCCTTTGATATGTAGCACCTACATTTTTTAAACCAAAAGGCATAACAATATAACAGTATGTTCCTCGAAGAGTGATGAAATAAGTGCTTTTCCCATCCTTAGGTTTCATTCTTATTTGGTTATAACCAGAATAAGCATACATAAAGCTGAGTAGCTCATGTCCTGATATTGCATCCAGGAGTTGATCTATTTGGGGAAAAGGAAAATAATCCTTTGGACATGCTTTATTTAAATCTGTGAAGTCTACACACATTCTCCACTTGTTTTTCTTTTTGACCATAACTACATTGGCCAACCAATCTGGATATTTCACATCATTAATTAAAGCTGCTTTCCGAAGCTTTTTGACTTCTTCTTATATGGTTTGGTTCTTCTCGGGGCTGAACACTCATTGTCTTTATTTGACTAGTTTAAGTTCTTTATTTATGTTGAGCTCATGGCAAAGGAAATTGGGATTTTTCCCTGGCATATCTTTATGACTCCAGGAGAACACATGCTTTCTCTATTTAAGGAAGCTCACCAGTTCCTATTTAAGAAAAGGATCCAGTATTGTCCCTATTTGAGTGATGCGCTCCAGTTTATCATCATCTAACACAATGCCTTTAGTTGCTTCTATAATCTGTCCCTTTACCAGCTTAGTTTCCTCTATTGGATCTAAGGTTTCAACCTCATATTCTTCATCAAGCTTAGGAATATCCACGTGGTAGGTAGTGGTTTTCTTCTTTATTTCTTCCAAATCTTCTTACTCAGCAACAGAGTAGTAATACTCTCGAGCTACTTTTTGACCACCTTTCATAATTCCCACCCGAAAATTAGTAGGGAATTTTAGGCATTGATGAACAGTGGATAGTATTGCTTCGAACTTCTTTAGACCTACTCTTCCCAGTATTATATTACAAGCTGAATGGATATTTTTATCCATTACAAAGAAACGGATCTTCTCTGTTCGGCTAGCTGGCCAGGTGCCTATCATCACTTCCATTTTAATCATTCTCAAACGGAAGACTTTATCACCTGTAAAGCCTATTAATGGTCGATGATAAGGTTCTAATTAACTAAGTTTAAAATCCAAGTTGCTGAAACAAGGATAAAGCATGATATCCGTCGAGCTGACATTATATACTAATACACTAGAGACAATGATTTCTTCCTTTTCGATTTTGATTACTAATGGGACGTCATGAGGATTCAGTACTCCTAAAAGGTTATTTTTGGAGAAACCAACTCCTAGTTTATCTTTGTTAACCTTCCTTGGTCGATCTTCCTCTGCAAGGTTGATCCTCTATATGTACTATCAAGCTTGTGCCTCATAGAGGTAAGCTTTTCGCTCTGCTGTATGATCTCCTCCTCTTGCATCTCCACCTGTAATTATTTGGCATTCAAAAGAACCAAAATTGATACAAAATACCTCACATTCTGTTAATCGGGGGTTTTCAGGGAGATCCGCATCATCGTCCTGATCATCTTCATGAGTTGTTTTCTTCGCCTCTCTGGGCTTGCAAGGGGATTTTGATCTATGTCAAATTCCTTCATTATTATGCCGATCAATGTACTGATTCCGCTTTCCTCTTTGGATGATAGTTTAAATATCATTTTGAAGAGTTGTGCAATGTTTCTTCATGTGAGCGTGATCCCTATGGAATTCACAGTAATTAGTTTTATCTCTCTTGGCCGGGGAACTTCTCAGCTTACAAGGCCAACGCACATCTTTATTATGCTTGATTTCTTCCAAAACATGATGAATTCCCATGGTTAACGGAGTATAGTCATTTTACTTCTTGAGTCGCTCTAAAACTCCTTTATGTTTTTATTCCCTGTGTTCTCTGAGGTCTTTATGATCTTTCTTATCATTTTTTCCATCAACTTTTTTGCCCAAGCTTCGCTTGGCTGCCATTGCTTCCTCGGCATTCATGATCTTTATTGCTTTAGCCATTAATTCTGCCATTGTCTTCAGAGGATCCTTAGTACGAGTGCAATATAATTTATCAGGGAGCAATCCACTCATGATGGCGGTTATTGCAGTTTTCTCCTCATAATCTATGACTTCTAATTTCTCGTTAATAAAATGAGTGATGTCATCTCTGGTGCTCTCTCCTTCTTTCTGTCTTACACTAAGTAAGTATGCCACCCTTTTTACAGGCTTTGCTCCAAAGCAGAAGTTGTTAATGAATAGCTCGGCCAATTGGTTGAAGTTAGAAATTTATCCCCGAGGAAGACCATTGTACCAAATTTGGACAGATCTAGTAATGGTTCCATAAAATGCTCTACACCTCATTTCGTCGGGAACAACATAAATATCAATAACTACCTGGTATTGTTCTATATGGAGGACTGGATTAGTTTGTTCATCATATTTGGGTGTTACTATTGAAGCCTTGAACTTTGCTGGTGTAGGGAAATCCATAATTGCTTGCACAAACGGAGACCCTTTTACAAAACTTCTTTGTAGTGGGTTTCTTATCTTTGCCATTTCTCCTAATATCTCTTCCAATCTTTGTACGGAGCCTTTCCATGCATCATTGGCAGCACCGGATTTATGCGTTGTAACTTTATTAGTTACTGAGATTTCTTCCTGAAGCCGTTGCTTGGTCCGAGTTATAGTTTGTCAGGTGTTTCATCTAGATTGAGTTGTGCTTTCCTTTGATCAGATGGTCGTCGGGTATTACTAGATCTTGCCCTAGAAACATTTTTTCCCCCTAGGTCCCAAACAATCGAAGTGAGAAGCACGACTTAGTATCTCTAAGGCACTTGGCCTTTCTGGTGAATAAGACTGCGTGTGGAAAGATTTCGATGTCCTGAGTAATGAATTTGATCCTGGATGGTAGGACACATCTCTGGTTGTCATCGAGTGGCTACGCCGACCACCTCCTGGTGGGGGTGGGGGCATATTTCTTTGAGCATATAGAGCAGGTGCTCCGGTTTGAAGAGTTTGTGCAAGTTACTTGATAGTATCTTGCATAGCCTCTTGGCCTCTTGAAAGATTGACCAGAATTCCAGTTAAACCATTTACAGATGGAGGAGCAGAAGGGGTAAACAGAATACCTTCGTTCCTGATACTCGATTAAGGAATATCAAACATTTAAATGCTTGATTGAGTGAGATTGATTAAAAAAATCGTTCCCATAGACGGCGCCAATCTGTTGATGCAAAAAACTAGATTAGGCTAATTAGTTGATCAAAGATAAATATAAATAAAAGAGACAAAAGAATTTTAAAGTGGTCGGCTTTAATGGAATAGCCTACATCAACTGTTGTGTATTGGTTTGGAATTGTTCAATTGCCTTTCTTTTCATGCCCCTTGGATGTAGGGTTTACAACGTATTTATAAACCCCGGGGGGTGTGCAAGAGCTAGAATATCAAAGGATGGAATGTCTTTATATCGTAGACATTTACATATGTACAATTATTAATGTATACAACTGTTAGTGTTTTCCTGTCATCGTTGATCGGCATCCCTGGTGTTGTCGGTATCCTTGGTGTTGGTTAGTATTTCATCCTTAATGACTAGGATTAATCTTATATTGTACAACACGTGTCAGTATCTGAATGGTCCACGAAGATGGACAATTTTTTACATCAACAATATGATTAATACATTCTTTCACGCAACCACACTGCCGACTATTTTCTATCATAAAACAAATAATGAAGCTTACATAATTAACTCACACTCCTAATATAGTATTAACATAATTTTTTTTTTATTAAATTTGCGAAGGCCATGTGAATAAAAAAAATTATAAATTTTTTTTTGGCTTAAATAAGAAAAAAGATATCACCAAAACTGCCTTTAATTCATATCAATATATTACTCCCATTCCATTATAGAAAAATATTTTATAAAAACGAAAAAGGTATAATTGAGAAGGTGCGATGTTTTGTTGAATATCTCATTTACAACATTGATTAGTTTTGGGCTTGCAAGCATTTGTTAGAACTAAATATATTTTGATAGCATGTGCAATTTGATAATAAAACTTACACTAAACCGAAAAAAATAAGCGACGTGGGTTAAACATACTACAAATTTCAATATAACTCATAATAAATATTAAACTCCAATATGAAGACTGCAGAAAAATAAAAAGGTAGTCAAATTTTGCCAACTTGTAATAATTGAAATCTGAGGGGAAATCCTTCCTTAATTATCAACAAATACATTTTGTTGATACTCTTCTACCATCCAAATGACTTTTTAATATTAAAACAAATGAACAAATAAACAATCAGTTCCAAAATAAATGAACCCTAGTGGTGATTGACTAATATCATTGCTTTCAGATACCTCAACCTCTCTTTAGATATTTTCTCACTCACCTAAAACATCAATCAATGAATCATAACAGACTAATAATATGTCCCAAATGGCCTTGAATAGAATAAAGGGGGGGGGGGGGGGGGGGGAGAGAATCAACAGTGGTAAGAAAGTTGAACCTTTGATTTTCGTTGCAATATAGTTGGTTTTAATTAATGATCCTTAAAGAGATAGGATACGAGAATAGACTAAATGGGAAAGGATGAAAAATAAAGGGCTATCAATTAATGATTTTGTAGATATGGGGATATAGAGAGAATGGCTCTCTTTATTTACCAAAATAAAATGTAAAAAAGTGTAAGGAAATGAGAGTTGTATTTTATTAGGGGATTAAACGTAGATAGGTTAGATGTGATGGAGAAATTAGTGTAACGTGGAATTTTATAGTATTATATAGATAGAGGGTGACATATTGACATCTTGGATATGAGGTATTGATAAATATAGTAGTTTTGTTTATAATATGCTAGCCAGTAGACCTGCGCAATGCAAGGGCGGTTGAATAATGTGGTAAAATAGAATATTGTATAATTTTATAAGATCCATGAGCTATGGATGGGTACAATTTGAATGCACAACTCCATTTATGGATTCACGAATGCAAAATACGATTATAATCACAATTATCATACTAGTGGCATATGTAAATATGACTATATAACATTGATGCCAATTATTTAACATTTATAAAAATTTCAATGTTGATTTGATTCAAATTTCAGCATGTGTTGCGCTTCAATTTAACCTTATAACAAACATTGGGATAATCTGAAATGACTACAAGTATAATATCTTCACATGTAATCTTATCCTGTATTTTTCATTTTATTAAACTGAATGATTACGTACTTATGAGTCTCAAAATTTGCAAGTCATGCATTCAAATATGCATGCATGCAACGAAATCATAAATCTAGTATCCGCACATATGAATTGTAGCCTGTGTTTGGCATTTAATTCAACTTAATGGGAGTACTAGCATTAGAATAAACAATAATTCTGATTTTCAACCACATGAATCGTTGGCCTGTGTTTGGCACGAGACTCATTAAAACATGAATATCATAATATTCAACATATGAATCATTGGCCTGTGTTTGGCACGAGACTCATCAAAATATGAATATTAACAATAACGTAAGTCTAATATCCTACCATATGAAATATGTTGGCATGTGTTTGACACGAATATTCAACTAAAATAGGATCATTAGAGCAAGGTTTTATCCGAGTTCTAGATAAATATACATGAAATATGGGAAAACTTATTTCTTCCCGAAAAAATGAGTTAGCATCGTGGAACTGTAGAAAATTACTCCAGGAACTCAAATATTCGACGGAATTCAAAAATAATTTTTCTGAAAGTCCTAAACATTATTTATGCAAAATCAATGCCCCAAAAAATATTATACTCAAACCTTAATGTCTAATTAATGGTCCAAATATATTTGCATACAAAATAATCTAATATTTATAATTATAGATTAAGACACTTTCTTGTCTTCCCCATCCAACATCATATAAATATTATTGTCGAAACATCAATGCATAATTACATTAGGACCTCTGGGCTACCAATTACAGATTATGCACAATAACCTAATATATCGAAATGTTATTGTCAAACACATAATCATACATCCAATATTCAAAATTTAATATTGAACCCTTTTATCAATACCAAATAATACATAACGTGAATATTAGAACAACCATGAACATAAAAAAACAGCCCCCGTGGTGGAAAAATACATAATATTTGGGAAAATCGTAATTTTTGCCAAAAATGGAAAATTTGAGTTAGCACCAAAGGGATGTAGACAATTACTCTAGGATCTCAGAACAATTTGCGGAATTCAAAAATCAATTTTCTGGAGTGAGATATTGATGTCAACATTATTACCAAAAACGGCAAAAATGCAATTTTAAGTGTCTAAACGACTACAAAACGCAAAAATAGGGTGGTGCCCATTTAAAAAATGAGATTTGTTATTTTGATGTTTCCAGTCGACCATGTGAGTTTCGTAAAATTTCGAGTAAGGTTTGCCTTTTATTCTAACCAGTGAGTATTGGCGATAGAAGAAAAATGTCACAGAAACTCTCAAACATACTATAAGAGCATATTTAATGACAGAAATAAGATGTCGCAAAAGTTCTCAGGCACAAAAGCAATTCAATGACATAAATAAAAATGTCGCAGAAAGTCTCAGGCACATATTTCATTATAGACGGACATCAATAAGGAAAATCATGAGATCTTAAACTTTATCTCTGATACCACATGTAAAATCATTCTTAAGAACACCCTAATATTAATCATGAATACATTAATATGATTAAACTTTAACATACAATTGTTCTTAATAAAAGGATCTTAGATCTTCATGTTTTCACAAAATACGTCTGAAAGATATAAAATAAGACTTACCTTGATCCAATACATTGATCAATCTTGTTGTAGAAATCTCTTTTAATCATCTTGATTAATTTCTCCATCAATCTCCCTTCTTGGAAAAATTACACTCAAATGGAATATCAGAATTTCTCTCCCACCTCAGAAATAGTGTGTTATGAGATAACCCAGATGGTGTAGGGCTCCTCTATTTATAAGGAGAAGATGATCGGAATCCTAGTCAAAGTGGGAATCTATTTCAAGTCTCCTACTAATACCACTAACCATTATGTGACTAACGGATATGATTGACTCAATCTTCTAATATTCGTATTTATCACGTTCCTAATTAATTATCTCATATTTATCAAGACCACATAATTAGAAAATTCATAAATTCGAAATTTAATATAATTAAAATTAAATAATTTATTTTGACACTTAATATTAATTTCCAACAATTATAGCATGAAACATCAACAAAAGTTTATGAAACCCACATAAAAAGAAAGCCTTTTTTTAAATTATTCAAAAACAAAAATCTACCAAAAATTGCAAAGAAAAGAAGACGAAAATCAAAGCAGAAAATCATATGAAGATTTTTTCAAACACTTAGAAAGCATACATATATTCATAGTAGTTGATCCCATTATTTTCTTAGTTGAACCCTTCATATGAGCTCAAGAAAGTAAGGCAGAGAGAGAGAGAGTACCATGGTACTAAAGTCAGTTGGGTTTTTTGGAAAATGAAGTATAGTGGGTGTGAATATAGACAATATATGAGCCTCTTTATATTGAAAAAATATCAATAGTCTATAGTAGAACTAGAGAGGGAGAAATAATTGGAATATGAAATGATTATTAGAGAGAATGAGATCCATGAGTCATACTGAGGGGGAGATTAAGAGTATTAAGGTGGAAATAAAGGGATATGAATGTGGAAAATGAAAAGATGGAGGCAAAATAGATGAACGGAGATAATGGAAGGTTTATTATAAATTGCCATTGCCACTGTCATGTGGAGTAGTTGGATGATTAGAAAATTTAAATATACTAGGGGTTTATATAATAGTTAATAGATAATATATAGATATGTCTAAAAAATCTTTGCGGTAATAGTTATAAAGTCCCATTCACTTGGTTATTGAGGAAAAAGATCCTTTGATTGAGTCAATTGTCAACTCAACGCATTAAAATGACATATACACCCCCGAGATATCATTGACAGGCATTACCTCATTTTTTGCAAAGAAAAACCCATCAAATCTTTAAAAGTCCATAACTTCAAATCTATAAATCCAAAATTCATATATTTTGAATCTAATCGTTAAGATCTACCAAACAACATCCATATTCAATATTATTTTACGAAAAAAATTAAAACAGATCAATTTAATGTTTTTGTAAAATCTATATTTTTCTAGTGAAAACACCAATTTTTCGACGAAAAATCTTCTTCTTTTGCTTGGTCGAATGTGTCATTGGCACGGACTAGAAAAAATAAAGAAATAGATGAAGAGAGAGAGAGAGAGAGAGAGAGAGAAATGAGGAGAGAGAAACACTATGACAAGAATTCCTGGCCTCCGGTGTGATTTTTCGGTGGGTTATTTTTTACGAGTCTCGTATGAGGTCGGCGGGGGTGGGAGTGGAGGTGGAGGTGGGGTTGCTAAAGAGAGAAAAATGTGGGATTACGTGTTTATTTTTTAGAAAGAGAGAGTAAGTGGGTTTAAAATGAGAGTGTGTGAGTGTAGAATAATTTAAATATATGTAGCGTATAATAAAAAAATAACTTGATGCATTAAAAAATAGTCAATGGGATTTGATACATCTTTGACCCAATATATACGAGAACCCTTGAATTATCACAAAACCTTTTCAAATTCAATAATATAGATGGGGACTATTCAATGGTAAAGGGTAGGGGTGACAATTTTAGAAATGAGGCGAAAAAATGACACGAAACGACACGAAATTAACACGATATGTCGTCTTCGTGTCGTGTTTTTTTTACACGAAGTCATATCGTGTCGTGTTATCGTGTTTTTTAGGTATGAAATTAAAGGAAATTCTGATATTCGTGTCGTGTCGTGCCGTGTTATTTTTTATTCGAGTCGTGTTCATGTCAACTAAAAAAATACGAATTCATGTCGTGTCGTGTTCGTGTTCGAAAAAATCATGTCGTGTCGACCCGAAATACGATCCGTTGCCCGAATTGCCAATCCTAGTAAAGGGTATTGAGTCGTCATGTGTGATGACCAAATATGCACAGGTCCGAACTAGGATATTAACACTTCAGGTTTATGCCAAATTATTAGGCATGAATCCCAAGAACCTCTAAGGCTCCGTTTGATAGCGTCATTTTGCCATGGGAAATGACGTTTTCCACCCTCAATTCCATATTTTGAAGCGTTTGACAGCGTGTTTTAGTGTAGGAATTGGTTTCTCATTTTCTACTCACGTGACCTCATTTGCCACAAAAACTTGGAACTCGTTTCTTTACCCCCCCCCCCCCAAAGAAACCAATGGCTGGTAATTGAAAACCATCCAATTGATTCAACCGATGCAGATTGAAGGGACGGAAGTGACAGGAGAGGAAGCTATCTACGAAATTAGGGGATCAAAAATCATATCTCCTTCTCCAAAACCTATTTTGCTTGCTCCGGTATGTTCTTCTTCCTTTTTCTTTTGCCATTTTCATTTGGATTGGAAGATCCGTGTATATATATATATATGCATCTTCTTGCAAGTTTATTTATCCATTTTCGTTTGTTTCGAACCCGTTTCTGTGTATATCTGTATATATATATGTAGATTTGTAGATCGATATCTTTAGAACCCGTTTCTGTGTATATCTGTATATATATATATATATATATATGTAGATCTGTAGATCTATATCTGTAGTTTTTTTGTATATATATATATATATATATATACACACACACACATGTATCAGTTTGTAATATCCCCAATATTTGTAGTATATAGTTTCCCCAATATCTGAATATATATTTATATTTTGTATATTTACCTGTATATTTGTGTATTTATATTTGGACATTTTTCTATTTATATGGTTATTCTTGTTGTAGTGGTTAATAACTATAGTGGTTACAAAGCATATTCTTGTTGCACTAATTATTCTTGTTATAATTATTAATTTTTTTTGTGCAAATAACAGGTTTGTTCTGAAACAAATTCTTCAGAAAGTTTCTCAATCGGTATATTACTTTCCTCTCCTATGTTTGATCTTTTAATAATGCAATGGACATAACGTTTTATATGGTTTTGGATTTTGACAAATTTTATAAAATTTTGATTTTAACAAATTTTATAAAGTTTTGGATCTTTAATATAAATTTTATAAAGTTTTGGTTGGTATAGGATTTTAATATCTCAATGCCGAACAATGTCTCAAAGCGGTTACGACACCAACGAGGGTTGTTCTGGACCCTGGTGATGCGAGCAATTGCAATTTATCAATATATGAGGAGTCGTGGCCATCTCATTTCTAGGGCTCCCTATAGAAACTGGGATGCTGATCGCGATATTGCATTATATCGTTTATTCAAAATGAATGATCGAGTATGTCACGCACAACTTCGAATGAACATAGCCTGATTCGAAAGACTTTGTACTAGACTACGAACATATGGACTGAGTGACAATCGATCAGTTAAGGTCGAGGAACAAGTTGCCATGTTCCTTAACACCGTGGGTCATGACGAGCGATATGTTTCTGAGTCGTTAACTTTCTTCAGATCTGGTCAAACCATTTGTTACTACTTCCATAGAGTTGTACGAGCATGCCTTCATTTGTCCAATGATATCGTTACTAATGCCACTTCTTTAAATTCCCCTTATGACAATGGGAAGGACCTTCCGTGGTATCATTACTTTGAGGTTAGGATAGTTTCATTAATTAATTTGATTTATTTAGCAATGACTTTCCCCGTACTAAATTCATTTCCACCGGTTCAGGATGCTGTAGGTGCAATTGATGGTACACACATATCTGCTTTGGTTCCTACTACTGACCAAGCAAGGTATCGCAATAGGAAGGGGGCAATTTCTCAAAATGTTTTGGTTGCATGTACATTTGACATGCGATTCTCCTATGTCCTCGCTGGTTGGGAGGGATCAGCGTGTGATGGTCGCTTACTTCGAAGTGCGATACAACGTCAAGGTCGTAAGTTGATCGTTCCATTGGGTATGTTGAAACATGAGATTGAATTTCATTGATATTTTTAGTAAATATAAAAATAGGTATTAGTAACATTTATTTTTAAATTATACGTAGGTAAATACTATCTCACTGATGCTGGTTTCCCGTTGGTACCTGGGTTTCTTTCCCCGTATCGAAAAACTCGATATCATCGCAAGGACGTTGATGGAAAACGTCCCGAGAATTGTAAGGAGTTATTTAATTTTAGGCATTCCTCTCTGCAAAATGTAGTGGAGAGATCAATTGGGTTACTAAAAAAAAGATTTGCGTATCTAAGGCATCAACCATTCCACACGATTGAAATTCAAGCAAAGATTGTTGTAGCTTGTTGTGCCCTTCATAATTTCTTAAGAATTGTTGATGTTGAGGATGAATGCGTGGGGGACGAGGAAAGTGATGATGATGACATTACTTCTCCTCCCCTAAATGTGCCAGAAACACGATTGAACGAGAATGTAACGTTCACTGGACCGAGAAAAGAAATTCAATGGCTAATTTGATGTGGGTAGGATACGATGCGAATCATGTCAAAAATTTAAAATTCGATGACTGAGTTTAGGTGGGTGGATATTTCAGGTTTCAATTTTACACTACGCTTATAATATCTATGTTTTGAAATTTTAGGTAAGTGGACATTTCAAATATGGCATCATCAAATGAAAGTGAGCTTCTCCTTCTATGGTATGAAATAAAAAAATGCTCCTGTGGCGTTGTATCTAAAGTGAAGGTTACATTGACCAACAAAAACAACAACCAGAGTCGATTGTATTACACTTGTCCCCAATGTCACAAATTTTTGGGATGGACTAAGCCGTCCATTGAAGGCATGGATAGTAACTACGCCACCTTTCATCCGCATAGCGAACAACCTGCGTCGAGTGTATCCGTCCAATCGCCACTTCTTATTACTGAACCCCATAGTGGAAATGAACATGACGTTATGTGTACCTTGTTGATTGTGAAGAAACTTCAAGTTCTAACAATGTTGCTGCTCGTTGCTTCTAGTATTTTCATTACTTTTGTTGTAATGTTAGGGCCTTGAAATGGATTACGTAATGTCGCTTCTAGTACTTTAATTCTAACTATGTTGCATTCGTAGTAATGTAAGGGTGTGTACTTTTTGGATATATGTTTATGTAATCGCCAATTCTGGATATTAAAAGTTTATGTTGATGTCATAATGATTCTGAAATGTATGATTCTAGTATGATTCGGAATTATGCTAATGAAATGCATCTGGTACACTAATCTGGTGCTACTGATGCACTAAATTATGAATACTAAAAATGTATAATTTGTTGCTACTCAATTATACACTACTCATTTTTTCAAGCTGCATTAGTGATCATTTATCTCATTTACACATAAAGGAGATCAGTATGTAAATTAGGGTGCAGTGCTACTGATCAGTTATCTCATTTATACTCATTTAGGATGTAAATTAAGGTGTTGCATTAGGGTGTTGCACTAGTGATATGTTAGGATATAAATGATCTGAATATGGTACTGAATTTGAATGAATATGGTATTGGTGAGTGAATATGGTACTGAATTTGAATTCCAATTGTCATTTGCTACTGATCAGTGCTACTGCATTTGCATTACAATATGATATATGACAACTGATCAGTGCTACTGCATTAGAATATGGTACTGGATTTCAAATATGTTGTTGATAACTTATGGTGTAGTGAATATGGTACTGATCAGTATCACTGATCAGTGAATATGGTCCTAAATTTGAATGAATATGGTACTGAATTTCAATGAAATATGGTACTGATGAGTGAATATGGTACTGAATTTCAATGTTCTTTGCTACTGATCATTGCTACTTCATTTCCATTACAATATGATATATGACAAGTAATCAGTGCTACTGCATTAGAATATGGTACTAGATTTCAATTATGCTGTTGATAACTTATTGTGTAGTGAATATGATACTGGATTTCAAATATTTTCTCTCATACTTATGGTGTAGTGAATATGGTACTGATGAGTGAATATGGTACTGAATTTAAATTGTTCATTGCTACTGATCAGTGCTACTGCATTTGCATTATAATATGATATATGACAAGTAATCAGTGCTACTGCATTAGAATATGATACTGGATTTCAAATATTTTCTCTCCTACTTACGGTGTAGTGAATATGGTACTGATCAGTAGCACTGATCAGTGAATATGGTATTGAATTTGAATGAATATGGTACTGATCAGTGAATATGGTAAAAGGAAATTTCAATTATTCATTGCTACTGATCAGTGCTACTGCATTTGGATTACAATATGATATATGACAAGTAATCAGTGCTACTGCATTAGAATATGGTACTGATCAGTGAATATGATACTGAATTTGAATGAATATGGTACTGAATTTCAATTGTCATTTGCTACTGATCAGTGCTACTGCATTTGCATTACAATATGATAAATGACAACTGATTAGTGGTACTGCATTAGAATGAATATGGTCTTATATTTTCAATGAACTTTGATTTGCATTTGCATTATGCTACTGATCATTACTCTCTTTTTATTATGATTAGCAGGCATGCAGAACCAAAACTTCCCTCCGCTATGCCCACCCAAACCCCATAGGACTAATGTCGTACGAGTAGATGTGCGATCTCATCAAGTCAAAGGAAATCAAAAGAAATCCCATCTGCGATGGAGCGAGCTAATGGATGGTTTCCTAATCCATTATCTTTGTGCCCAGGTTCTCGGGGGACATCAGAGGGTTGACAATGGTTTCACTGCAGCCCAGATTAAGGTTGTAATAGATACTGTTGAAGAGGGATGTCATATTCGCGTGGAGGAAAAGAATGTCAGATCGAGACTTAAAATATTGAAAAAGGATTACGTTAAATTTCATGAGTTGTTACAAGTTAGTGGTTTCGATTACGACATAAATACTAGAGGGGTAACAACAGATGCAAGTGTATGGGTTGACTATATTGCGGTGAGTACGAAACTTTTCCATGTAATTTAATACTAAAAAATACTCTTCATATATCAAACAATTACTTATCAAATATGGTTATTGTAGGGAAAACCAGATGCTGGAAGGATGAGAGGAAAGAAGTGTATGTATTATGACGAGCTCCAAATAATTTTTGGCAAAGACACGACTACCGGTGATAATGTTATATCGGGCGCTGATCAGTTCTCACCCATGAATGGTACACATAATTTTATATTACTATGATAATGTTTTGCCGGTGTTTTACTAATGAACGTTTTCTTTTTCAGTGACATAAGAAGTAGAAGAAGTGGATGTAAATGACGAACCATACATGGAGACCGAGACTCAAACAACGCCTGGGCAGGAGACCGATACGCAAACGGCTGCTGGGCAAGAGACTGACACCCAAACATCAGTTGGGAACACTATGAAGCACAAGGGTCAGGCACCTAAAACAAAGTCTCGTCGTCATCGTGTAAACCATCAGGACGAATGTGCCCAAGCACTCACTGTTATTGCTGAATCATCGAAGCAAATTGCCACTGCAATGGAGCTTCAAGTTGCCGTGGACTCTCAGTCTCACGTGAACTAGCAGGGTATTCTTGAAAGACTAGTTGGTATGGATATGGACGATGAGAATATCATGCGCATGATGTCGATGTTTGAGTCTGACAATGGACTGGGCCGGGTCTTCATGGGTTTCTCTGACTTTACCTTTTCACGTACATGGGCTTACAACAAGCTCCGTCATCTCCCTTGATCACTTCAGTTCATTAGTTATGTAGTGTTTTGCGTAAAACTTGCGGGTAATTACTATTGTATGTAATGTTGTGTATGAATATTTAATGATGGTGGTGGGGCCTTTTTGTGGTTGGTGGGGTCTTTTTGTGGTTATGGTGGCCTTTTTGTTAAATAGCTCATTAAGTATTTTGGATTAAACTTAATGGTCTAGCACATTACGTTTATTTATGTACTCGTAATGTTAATTATGTTATTAATGGTATTTTGGCATTTTCCTTCTCTATCTTAAAATATGTCATGATGGGATTGTGACACCCCGCCTAATTAATCCCGGGTAATCAGTCCTAAATCATGTTAGAAAAGGTTTCTCAGTTGGTCCATTCTTAGCATCACTGTCGTCTTTTTAACTACTAACCACCTAAGTGAGAAAAGTAGACTGGTGTCAATTTTTATATCTTTAAATTAATTAAAACTCATGCGGAACATAAAATAATACACAATCCCAATTAACTAAAATAACCATCCACAATTAAAATACTTAACCGAATAAACCATCGGTCCAAATAACCAATACAAGTAAAGATAAGAAGAAAAATCTTAACAAGTCTAATACATGAACTGTGAGCGACATGCTCAGATAACTGCTAAAAAATTCCTACACGAACGAAAAAAGGAGGCGTCTATCAAAACCCCGCAACATTCACATGTGCTGCAGCAAAGGATACCTGGAATAGAGTCAAGCTTGGCGCCCTTGTGGTTGGACACCTAAAAGGTTTTTAAAAAAATTATAGCAAGGGTTAGTACCCAAAAACATTTGAAAACATTTAACAAATGATTAACTTACAGTAATAAATAAATATGCATGCTCTTCATATTTTAGTTAGTGCCTCACTCTCTTGAGGACTTCCTCACCCCTCCTCTAAGGTGCACTACTAACGCTTCCATTTAATTTACTAGGTCCTACGCTCTTGACCCAATACTTATTTTAACCCTTGAAATTTTCCTACACTAAATGAGTATGACTTAATTCATGATTTTTAAGTTATTATAAACATCAACTTAATTAAATCATTACCCGTTTTAATTTCATATAACATTCACACCCGTTATGCACATAACACATTTTTCACTATGTATTAATTATCCCATATATAATTATCTACCTAATTATATATCTAATCATTTTACAGTATTCACAAACATACTAAAATAACATTTAATACAAACTTTTGACCGAGTAAAAATACTCACAAAAATATAATTTTTTCCAAGTGCTATCCCACTAGGTGTATTCACATAGCCTAGTTATTCGAGTTAGATTCGCTCACTAACATAGTTTAACATACGAATTTGGAGGCGATCATATTCCTTCCCTGAAAGTGAGATGCCCCTCGCCCATATAACGGACGCTATGACCTAGGATTGTACTCGCCCTACTCCTCAATCTAGGGGATTCATCCACTAAGCGCAACCTCCCCCTATAGCACTAGAGTATATACTAATAATATCCAATCACTGATATTAATGCACACACACTATATATATATACTGTCACACCCCGTACATATATATAAATATAAAATGTCCCGTCTACTACATGTACACAATCCGTAACATAAGCCTAGTTAATTTATTGAGAGTCTATGGTCCAACTCTAATCATTAATTACTTCACACATTAATTAATTAAGTCACCTTTGGTGTCGCCTCCACCATAAAATTGGACTTACTCTCGTAGTCCTAATCAACCTCACCCGAGTCTAAATCCCTGACTCTCAAATTATTTAGCCTTTACCTAAATAAGGTTTATCTCTCGGTATTCCTCAATCATTATCCCCGTACTTGTTTTCCAACTATGTTTAATCCTTTCGAACTCTTCCCAAAAATTTAACCTTAGTGTATCACCTAATTTCTCCAAAACCCGACGAATTTAAATTATGATGTCACACTAAGTCGTCTCCAAATTTTAATTAATTTTATTCACCATTAATTAGATTTAAAACCCATGTATAAATTTCTCACCAAATTAATTCATGGAAAAAGATTAAATTAAATTTTCTTTATATAAAATAAAACTGGGCGAACTGTCAAAATCTGCCGACCTTCGATCGATCGATCGATCGAGCAGGTCTTCGTCCCCTTCGCGAAGACAGATTCTGCCATGGACGAGTTTCATAAAACCCTAACTCCTCCTACCAACAATCTCAAGCTTTCTTAACTATAATACAAGTTAGGAACCTTATTAGGGACCTCCAAAATGCCCTCCAACTTTATTAATTCGTCCATTAACTACAATTTCTGAATTTGGAGAAATATTCATCTTTAATTCCTTACCCATTTACATCCCAAATCCCTTCACCAAATTCGTTTCAAATTATCCAGATATCATCCTACCAGATATGTATCAATTTATAATATCAGATTTCTACAAGAATCCTCATTCAAATTCGTAAATCAGATTATTATTTTCAAAACCTCATGTTTATGCCATGAACACCCAAAATGAATTTTTATCAAACACATCACATGAATATGAATTGCAAAACAGATTCAATACTATTGCAAGTTATCCACTTGCCTTAGGTTTCGTAGTGTCTGATTTGGAGATGAATTTCCAAGGTTGAAGACGATCCTTGTTGGCTCTCTAGTGATCCCAAAACTGCTTTTAACTGCTATTAGGGTTCCTTAATACACTTAGCCTTTTCTAAAACTCTATCAGCCATTTTATTATTCCTCCCAATTCCTTAATTTACATAATCCCGTTTTTTGCCTAATGGGCAAAGCCCAAGTGACCCAAATGCCCCCGTGTGGGCCCGGCTATGTCTTAAAACGCCCCGTGACCCGTTTACTACCCCCGGGTACACTTTTTCGACTATCTCGGCCCATCCGGACTCAACCGTACACTCAGAATTGGCATCTGAATTAATTTATAAAAATATTTATCCCCTCACCCCTTTAGTCTGTACCGACTCCCGGTTGAGATAAGTGCATACCCTGTCATTAATACTCGAAATGACTTAAATAAATAATTACTATTCACTTAGTAATTAACTTCCCGTAAATATTAACCATTTACTCCTCGATTAATATTTAAATAAAATTTTCCTAATTTATTCAATTAAATTACGACTCACAAGTAATTTTCAATTCCCGAATTAATTAAATATTTAGTGCATGAAAAATGCGGGGTGTTACATACTCCCCCCCTTACAAAGGAATTTTGTCCCCGAAATTAGGTCAGACCTGTGATGAAAAGTTCTGGATATTGCTCCCGCATATCCTCCTCTCGCTCCCAGGTAGACTCGTCAATGTTGTGATGACTCCACTGTACTCTAACTAATGGAACAACCTTGGATCGTAATTTCCGCTCGCTACGGTCTAGGATAGCCACCGGCCTCTCCTCATATGAGATGCCTGGCTGTAAATCAATTTCTTCGAGTGGAATGTGCCAGAAGGCCCTCTCATTCCTGCGATATTTCTTCAGCGATGCTACATGGAACACGTCGTGTATCCGCTGAAGATGCTCCGGTAATCCCAGCCTGTAGGCTACAGGCCCCACCCTCTCGATAATAGGGAAAGGTCCCACGTACCTCGGTGCTAGCTTACCCTTCTTGCCGAACCTCATCACCCCTTTCATGGGGGACACCCTGACCAATACCTGATCCCCAACCTCTAACTCCACGTGTCTCCGTGAAGCATCAGCGTAACTTTTCTGCCTATCCTGAGCTATCCGAATCCTCCCTCGGATCAGCTCTATCTTGGAAGATGTCTCCTGAACAATCTCCGGCCCCAACAGTTTGTTGTCCCCCAACTCTAACCAACAAGCGGGTGAACGACAAGGTCTCCCGTATAATGCCTCGAATGGTGCCATGCCGATCGTGAATTGGTAAGAGTTATTATACGCAAACTCTACCAGAGGAAGATATTTCTTCCAACCTCCCCCAAAGTCTAGTATACACATTCTGAGCATATCTTCCAACATCTGATTGACTCTCTCGGTCTGCCCGTCAGTCTGTGGGTGATAGGCTGTACTCAAACGTAACTCCGTGCCCATGGCCTCCTGAAAACTCTGCCAAAAATGGGCCACAAAGATCTTGTCCCTATCCGCCACAATATTAATCGTTACCCCGTGCAGTTTAACAATCTTCGCTATGAATAGCTGTGCATAACGCATCGTCTCAAAGTCTGTGCGAACCGGTACGAAGTGGGCCACTTTGGTCAACCGATCCACAATAACCCATATGGAATCGTGACCCTTCTGTGATGTCGGTAACCCTGTAATGAAGTCCATAGAGATGCTCTCCCACTTCCACACAGGAATTTCAAGTGGCTGTAGCATCCCTGATGGTCTCTGATGGTCAACATTCACCAGCTGACACGTGGCACATTTCGAAACAAACTCTGCTATGTCCTGTTTCATCCCTTTCCACCAATACTGCCTCCTCATATCTTGATACATCTTATCCCCACCGGGATGTACCGCGAATCTCGACCCATGAGACTCCGTCATAACAGCGTGCCTCAATTTCGCATCCTCTGGCACAATCAACCTCCCATTATGGCGTAAGCCTCCCTCCGAGCTGATCGAGTAGCCCTCTGCTCCCTCAGCTAGCAACTGGCTCACCCTATCCCGGCAGGTCTGATCCTCTGCCTGAGCCCTCACAATCCGCATAATGATCTCGGGTGTGATTGATAATGCTGACATGCAAGCCCTGGCTACATCATCCTCGTATCGAAGTTCTCTCCACTTCGCTTTCTAGACTTCTGACATTTCCCCAGTTGGTCTCCGACTCAATGCATCTGCCACCACATTAGCCTTACCAGGATGATATTGAATATCAAACTGATAGTCTTTCACGAATTCTATCCATCGCCTCTGTCTCATATTCAAATCCTTCTGAGTGAAGAGATACTGAAGTGATTTGTGATCCGTGAATAGCGTGAACTGCTCCCCCAGGAGATAATGTCTCCATATCCTCAAAGCAAAAACGACTGTTGCTAACTCCAGGTCGTGAGTGGGGTAATTCCTCTCGTGGGGCTTTAGCTTCCTGGACGCATAAGCTATAGCCCTTTCCTCCTGCTGAAGCACACCCCCAAGTCCCTGTAAGGATGCGTCAGTGTAAACCCGATACTCTAATCCTCCTTTCGGTAATGCAAGCACGGGTGCAGATGTCAACTTGTCCTTTAACTCGTCGAAGGATAATTGACAGTGATCATTCCAAGTGAAAGGTACCCCTTTCCGGGTAATATTCGTCAAAGGGCACGCAATCTTTGAGAATCCTTTGATGAACCGTCGGTAATAACCGGCCAACCCCAGAAAACTGTGCACTTCTGTCGGTGTCATGGGCTTTCCCCACTCCCTCACCGCCGATACTTTACTTGGATCCACCGCAATACCCCGGTCTGACACCACGTGGCCAAGGAACTGGACCTCCCGTAGCCAAAATCCACACTTACCGAATTTGGCATAGAGTTAGTGATCCCGTAATGTCTGTAACACTATATGTAGGTGCTCTGCATGCTCCTCCTCGGTACGCGAGTAGATCAGGATGTCATCAATGAACACGATAACAAACTAATCGAGAAACTCCCTGAATACTCTGTTCATGAGGTCCATGTGTAAGGACACAAATTTCCAATTGAGTCCATATATAGTTTTGGCTCAATTCCGGACAAAAACATTTATTCATAGGATAGTATTTATTGTAATATTCACAAGCCTATGAAGTGTATGTTGAAGACGTAGCGGCAAAGAATTTAAAGCTTCATCAAAATGCCGATTTGCGTGCCTCGTTTCTACGTCATCATCTAAGGTTCCATGCTCCCAAGGTATGAATGTAATTATATTGATATAGGAGCTTGGAACAATATGTATTGGGTGTTAGGTTAATAAAAACTGCATTTTATTTTTCAGAAAGAATCAATTAGAAACTTAAAAAATTAAGTATATAAAAGTTTATAAAAGTTTCTGGGCCAAATTCAAATTTTACAAACTTTCTGGACGTTCGTTAGAAATGTCGTTCGAACGAGTTTTTTCGTTCGAACCAGATTTCGTTCGAATGAGTTTTGTCGTTCGAACCAGGTTCGTTCGAACGAGTTTGCCAACGACCCTAATCTCGTTCGATATGTCGTTCGATATGTCGTTCGAACGAGTTTTCGTTCTAACGAGATATCTAACGAGATTCTAACGAGCCCAGGCTGGTCGCTCGTTAGAAGTCTCGTTCGAACGAGAGTCAAGTTCATTCGAACGAGACGTCAGGGCGGGAACAGTTTTGAGCAGTTTTTTGCAGTTTTCTCCCACTTTCCCCACTTGGTTTTTAACCAACTTTTTCATGCAATATTATGTGCGGGAATGACATTTTCCAATCTAACTTTTCCATTCCATATCCAACTCTTAGAGAGAGTTTGAGAGCAAAATTAATTAGGGAAAATGTTCATGTTTTGAGTGTTATTCTTTCAAGAAATATTTCATACACACTCTAGTTTACACCCAATTGTTTATCCAAGTTTCTATATAAATATTAATTGCTTGGAGATTGTTTTGGCACCGGTTTTTCTCTACACCGAATTGAAAAGAAATTCGTTTCATTTCTACCCATTTGGAGAAAGGCTCCATGTTAGGGTGACGGTGTGCCTAATTGCCCGATCGGTGGGAGTCCGAGACCGCGGTGGAGCTCCGTTGGTTATCCGCTAATTGGAGGTCGATACAAGAATAAGCATCACGGCTTGAGAGGGTTCGAGTTTAGGAAGTAAGTCTTTTGTCTTGTATTTTGTAATACCATTTTTAGTGGATTTGAGGCTAGGGCCGTCCCGAGGTTTTTTTCCCGTTAGTGGGTTTTTCCTCGTAGATCGCGGTGTAGTGTGACCTTGTTTATTTTATCTTGCACAAAATTTAGAACGCATGCTTAGGTTTAATTTCAAGATAAAATTGGGTTTAATTCTCACACTCATTTAATTTGGGACTTAAATTAAATATTGGATAAAATTGGTTTATTCAAGTCACTTGCTTTAATATGGTTTCGCCTAACTTTGGATATAATTGTTAATCATGACTTAGGCAAATTCTAGGACTTGAATTATGTTGTTTTAATTTGTTTCTTATGATATTAAAACCCGGCCTTGTTTTGTTTTGTTGAACCATCACTTCATTTCAACGCTTCCGCATCTATTTATTTTAAAGGAAATTATTATTTTAATTTGAGATTATCAGAATCCGGGGCTTTTCAAATTGGTATCAGAGCGGGAGCGCTAAGTTATCGCGTTAAAGATCCGTTTTTCGGCTTTTGTGTTTCCTTACCTTTTAGGTGGTTCAAATTTTTATCACTCTCATAGTTTGTTTTATATCTCTCGATGGGACGTCTTAATGAAAATTTGTCCAATTTAAATGAAAATGAAATTTTTGATTTTCGAGAGGAATTAAATGGGCTTAATAAATGTAACGAAAATTTAAAGGAGTTAAATTTGAGATTTGTGAAAAGAATTAAATTTCTTGAAAATGAAAATTCTTGGTTTAAAGCTCGTATTGAGTCTTTGCAAATCTCCTTATCTCAAAAAGATATTTTTCGTGAAAAGCTCATGGACTTACATTCAAATTTTGATATTTTAGAAAAGTCCAAGAAAGAGAGTGAAAATCGTGAAAAGACTCTTAGGGACAAGTTTGCTCATATTGAGGGAGAGCGTTTTAACCTTCTAGGAATTATTGATAATTTAAAGAAGGAGTCCCATAATTTTGAGGAGTCTAATTTATTACTTGAGTCCGAAATTTTAAAATTGAAAAATGATTCTCAAGACTCTAGTAGTAGTTCTAATGGTTCTAGCACATCTTGTTCAAATTCTTCCATTGCTAAAACTAAAACCATTGTTTGTTTTAGAGGGTCAACTTTGTCCAAGGTCTTTAAAAAGGGTCACACCTTAGGTAACATTCCTCGTGTTTACACATGCTTGCATTGTGGTAGGAAAGGTCACCTTAGGTCATTTTGTTTTGATCTTAAAAGAAGTCCAAGGAAATCTTTATCTAGCATTTCATTATTTCCTAATCCCCATCATTTTAAATATAAATCTATATGGGTTAGGAAATCATTCTTAAGTGCGCTAGATACAAGATTTGTTGATTCTCATTTACTATCACATGAAACCTCCCTTGCTAAATCTAAAGGATAAATGTGTTAGTGTTTGCATACTTTAGCGTTTGTAATTCATGCTATATTCATATGCTAAATGTATGCTTGTTTAGTCATTTTCTAGTCATTGCCTATTTTCATATCTCATGCTAGAAACTATGACTTGTTTATCTTTTTGTATTATATTTTGTGTTTAAATTGACTGCATAATATAAAAAGATTTTTGTTTATCATTTGTGCTTTATTTATTTCATTTAAGCTTAATGAAAAATACAAATGATTTTTGTTTAGTCTTTTGAGTATATATCTTTATTTTTGATTAAAATGTTAAAAACTCAAAAAGATTTTGTTTTGTGTGTATTTTTGTTTGACACACTTTATGTGGCATATATTTGTGTTTGAATCCTATCTTTTACGCTCCCATGTGGCTAGAACTTTTGGTTTAGATTTTCAATCCTTAAAATGTTCTTTACCATGTTTTATATGGAGTAGTTGGATTTTGTATTGTTTAAATGGATTCTATTTCTATATGCCTCTATTCACACATGCACGAGCTCTTTTGAAATCTTAATGTCACATGTTATATTTGAGCTTTTTGAGGTGTTCTCCTATCTATCTAGTCATCTACATATCTATGACCTAGGAGGACTAGTGCATGTCAAAATCCGTTGCATGTGAGATTTGTGCGAAAAATGAAAACATGATAAATAAATATATGCACGGGGAAGGGCTCCGAAAGGATGAATTAAATCCTTTGCGATTGTAAGCCACCGTTGATTGGATCTAAAAGAAATACGTGATCCAAAGGCCTAAAAACAGAATATTTGGCATTCAAAGAAAGCAATTGCCAAGGCCTATGTTTGTTTGATATATTCATTCACAAACAAAAGAATATATATGCTTATTGAGGGAGAATTGGATGGTATATCAACGATTTGCACAATGTCCGTTTATCATAGTTGTCTTTAATGTCATGACTCTATTTGGTTTGTAGAATCATCATCATGCTAGGCTTGTATGCATTGTGTATGTTTGTTCATTGAGTTCAATCTTTATATTGTCACATGAGGTTATATTTAACTGTGATGAAGTTTGCAATCAAATGAGAACTCCGTGAACGTTTCTTAAGTGTTTGGGTCTAAATTTAATTGTTGCTAGTACACACCCCTACACTTCCGTTTCCATATGACACATTTTTGCCATACGAGTGTGCAAACTTATTGTATTTTGTGTCATGTGTGTGTTTATATCTATCTATATATGCTCGTACTTATTGGTATATTTATAGTATATATATATATATGATATTTGTTTGTCTTTGCCTTGCTTTAATTGCCCATATGCTTTCATGTCTAAACACTTTAAGCTTCAACATGCTATATATTAGTTATTTAATCCTTTGCCTATTCCCGAACAAAAAGGGGGAGAATGATGATAGGGGGAGAAATGGTATCTAATCCTATTATCGTATCTTCGTTTGAGGGAGATTTATCTTAGGGGGAGACGTATTTCTAAGTAGGTCATGTGTTTAAAGGGAGAATTAATTTAGGGGGAGTAATTAATTACTTGCATTTAATATTTTGATTTTTCCTATGCATTTGATGAGTTTGCTTAAGTGTGTAGGAATTATTCTAAAGCGGCATCTTTCTATGGCAAAGAGTTTGATCCTTGGGTTGAGTCAAGATTGGGCGGGTTATGTTTTGAGTCTAGTAGAGCTTGACGGCCCTTTAGGATTTTTTGTTTGGTTTTTGTCCCGGAATAGCCAAAGGGGGAGATTTGTAAGGACACAAATTTCCAATTGAGTCCATATATAGTTTTGGCTCAATTCCGGACAAAAACATTTATTCATAGGATAGTATTTATTGTAATATTCACAAGCCTATGAAGTGTATGTTGAAGACGTAGCGGCAAAGAATTTAAAGCTTCATCAAAATGCCGATTTGCGTGCCTCGTTTCTACGTCATCATCTAAGGTTCCATGCTCCCAAGGTATGAATGTAATTATATTGATATAGAAGCTTGGAACAATATGTATTGGGTGTTAGGTTAATAAAAACTGCATTTTATTTTTCAGAAAGAATCAATTAGAAACTTAAAAAATTAAGTATATAAAAGTTTATAAAAGTTTCTGGGCCAAATTCAAATTTTACAAACTTTCTGGACGTTCGTTAGAAATGTCGTTCGAACGAGTTTTTTCGTTCGAACCAGATTTCGTTCGAACGAGTTTTGTCGTTCGAACCAGGTTCGTTCGAACGAGTTTGCCAACGACCCTAATCTCGTTCGATATGTCGTTCGATATGTCGTTCGAACGAGTTTTCGTTCTAACGAGATATCTAACGAGATTCTAACGAGCCCAGGCTGGTCGCTCGTTAGAAGTCTCGTTCGAACGAGAGTCAAGTTCGTTCGAACGAGACGTCAGGGCGGGAACAGTTTTGAGCAGTTTTTTGCAGTTTTCTCCCACTTTCCCCACTTGGTTTTTAACCAACTTTTTCATGCAATATTATGTGCGGGAATGACATTTTCCAATCTAACTTTTCCATTCCATATCCAACTCTTAGAGAGAGTTTGAGAGCAAAATTAATTAGGGAAAATGTTCATGTTTTGAGTGTTATTCTTTCAAGAAATATTTCATACACACTCTAGTTTACACCCAATTGTTTATCCAAGTTTCTATATAAATATTAATTGCTTGGAGATTGTTTGGCACCGGTTTTTCTCTACACCGAATTGAAGAGAAATTTGTTTCATTTCTACCCATTTGGAGAAAGGCTCCATGTTAGGGTGACGGTGTGCCTAATTGCCCGATCGGTGGGAGTCCGAGACCGCGGTGGAGCTCCGTTGGTTATCCGCTAATTGGAGGTCGATACAAGAATAAGCATCACGGCTTGAGAGGGTTCGAGTTTAGGAAGTAAGTCTTTTGTCTTGTATTTTGTAATACCATTTTTAGTGGATTTGAGGCTAGGGCCGTCCCAAGGTTTTTTTCCCGTTAGTGGGTTTTTCCTCGTAGATCGCGGTGTAGTGTGACCTTGTTTATTTTATCTTGCACAAAATTTAGAACGCATGCTTAGGTTTAATTTCAAGATAAAATTGGGTTTAATTCTCACACTCATTTAATTTGGGACTTAAATTAAATATTGGATAAAATTGGTTTATTCAAGTCACTTGCTTTAATATGGTTTCGCCTAACTTTGGATATAATTGTTAATCATGACTTAGGCAAATTCTAGGACTTGAATTATGTTGTTTTAATTTGTTTCTTATGATATTAAAACCCGGCCTTGTTTTGTTTTGTTGAACCATCACTTCATTTCAACGCTTCCGCATCTATTTATTTTAAAGGAAATTATTATTTTAATTTGAGATTATCAGAATCCGGGGCTTTTCACCATGAACACTGCTGGTGCATTGGTGAGTCCGAATGGCATCACCCTGAACTCGTAAGATCCATACCGCGACAGGAAAGCGGTCTTCGGAACATATTCCTCTCGGATACGTAGTTGATGATATCCTGACCTTAAGTCGACCTTAGAGAAATAAGATGCCCCTCTCAACTGGTCAAATAGGTCGTCAATCCTAGGCAACGGATACTTATTCCGTATCGTGGCCTTATTCAGCTCTCTATAGTCCACGCATAACCGTAGTGAGCCATCTCGCTTTTTCACAAATAATACCGATGCACCCCACGGTGATGTACTCCATCATATGAAACCCTGACCCAGAAGCTGTTGAATCTTCTCCCTCAGCTCACGCATCTCTGAAGGGGCCATAGGGTATGGGTCCCGAGCAATTGGCCTCATCCCCGGTGCTAAATCGATCACAAATTTGATTTCCCTGCTAGGTGGCAACCCTGGTATCTCCTGAAACACATCCTCAAAGTCTCTCACCACTGGGATTGAATCCAACGGAATAGACACCTCATGTGAGGTTTCCTCCTCAATGTAGTACAAGTGTGTGCGCGACCCTCCCTCGGGTAGTGGCATTGCTATTAAGAACATCTCCTGCCCCGAAATGGAGAACACGATAGTCCTTTCGTAGCAATCCACCGTCGCCCGATAACCTGCCAACCAATCCATACCCAAGATGACATCGTACCCCTCCATATCTAACACTAGTAGGTCCGCTGCTAAACTAAGTCTCCCGATCAAAATATCCACACCCCGACAAATCGAGTGAATCGTAGCCCCGCTGCCAACTGACGACTCTACACACATCCGAAGACCTCCCGCGGTCTCTAGTAGTCCGGCCCGTTTAGCAAAATTTAATTTAATGAATGAATGTGATGCTCCCGTATCAAAGAGAATACTACCCTCATGACCATGAAGGAGAAACATACCGTCAATTGCTGGCGGTGCTTGCTGCATCGGGGGATTAGGAACATCCCGGACGTTATACACACGTCCGTAGTGCATCTGCCCCTGCTGAGGTGGGGCGGGTGGGGCTGGTGCTGCTGGTTGTAATTGCCCCCATTGCCCCTGTTGGGCCTCCTGCTTTTGACCTCTTCCCCTCTGTGGGCATTCCCTCTTGAAATGTCCTGGCTGGTGATGCGACTGAAAATGTGTCTCAGAAGTGCGCTCACTCTAGGCTCAAGTGTAAGCCTGTCGCTCAAGTAATAATCCCGGTAAGTCGGGTATCGAATCCACAGAGAATAAGGACAACGAAGTTGTGACGACGGGACAAGACAGAAAGATCCTAACTTTGACTCTAAAGAAAAAGGAAAAATGATTTGGTTTTGGGAATGATTAAACTAAATGCGATAATGAAAATGAGTAAAGATGCAACTAAATTAATCTACCGAAATGGAGAATGACTGATGATTTCAAAAACTTTTTATTTTAACCTATGAGAGAAACAGGATGGGAATACAATCCCCCAACCCTAGTGTAGTGCAGTGATAATGTTAATCATAAATTTATCCGATTGATCAGACCCGAAATTTAGTACTCCCAAGCATTATGTATACGAGGTTCAAGCCCGCGTCATACCTAATCTGAGGATGAGTAAATCGGTATCGCGATAGTGACACTCAAATTGTACTCTAAATCATCACGAGTACCTAAAGGTAAACGAGATATAAAGATCCACAATTATTATGTAATTACGCAATACGATCATATTCAATCATTAAATTCATCGGATTAACTTTATACACATGCACTAACACATTAGGTTGGGTTCATGCATCCCAACCTTTTAAACCTAGCCGGACATATTAAACTGAACGATGCATGAAATAATGACGTTGCATGCGAATAAACTCATGATAACACTAGATTAATATACGTAGCTAAATGTTATAAACGCAGAAATTCATTCAAATCATACATAAAAATTACCATTCAAGAATACCAAATATCATAAAAATAAAGCGTGGAATACAACTTGAAAACAAACCCGGAAATGTATTGATCTTGCAGCAATTAATTGAAGTTATGTTCCTAGATGTTTTTCTCTCTTTTCTCTATCAAAAACTACCTAAAAATATTCAGAACGGCTGTTCCTACTTTGCTACCTACGTTCCCTACTCTCTTTTTTAGAGTTTTAACCTAATAGGACACTTTAGAGCCAATCAGAATGAAGGAGAAAATTCGCGCATCAGGCCCCCCGAACCGGTTCTCCCCCCAAACTGGTTCGCCCTTGGGTTCGCGAATGCTTGCTGGTTTGGGGTGCTTCTTCAACACTTAGAATTTTTCTTGCTTTCTTTCCTTTCTTCCTTGGATTTTTCTCCAACTTCAACTGGTCATAACTCATCAACCGTAGCTCGGATTTGGGTGTTGTTTCTTCCAATGTTATCGTTGTTCCGAGCTCTTAAACTTTCTAGTTGACTCCTCCTTCAGGATCTGGCTACAGAATTACCAAAATGCCCTTGAACTTGCCCTCTTAGCTTTTCTTTCATTGTCTCGCTTTCTCTATTGCGTTGCTTGCATAATTAACCTGTAAAACCAATAAGAGAAACACGAAACACGAAATACTTGCCAAAGAAGATTAATAGCATGAATGTGCGTCAAATCCATATAGGTTACATTACTCGGGTTCACAAATGCACGAAAATTAGGGGAATAAATATACAATATTTATGTCCAATCAAACCCCCCTAACTTAGAACTTTGCGCGTTCCGAGCAATGTAAAAGAATCCTAATAAGGGTTAACTCTTGAAAATCACATTTTATTGGGATAGAATACCTTTTTCGCGGGCAAGCGATTGCATTTAGCATATGCAACAAGCCTTTAAACCCCTAGGTCACCCTAGTAGGACGAGTTGTGTCTCGTGAGGGTTTGCAGTGAATGTACCCACAAAATTCGTTATTGACACAAATAAAATTCAAAACATGCAAAAATTGAGCAATTCAAACTTTTCCAGAAAATAGTCATCATCAAGTCATATGTACAAGTCTCAAATCATAGTGCGTGTGTGCGAAGCCAAAAATATAACCGCCAAATTCCATCGATTGATCATTACGTTACTTATTCAAAAATTCGTTTTGATTTCAATTTCTTACGGAACGCTCTCACAAACGAATCTCTCGGATTATGGCTATTCTCTCGGCATGCGTGATATAAAGAGTAAATATAGTGGATGAAAAATCACGCATACAATTAGAAAGACGGAAATTTTATAGTGAAAGGATCTCATCAACGGATTACGATTTTAAAAACGGGAACATTGCCTCTATTTTGCGCACTTAACCTCTTATATTATCCTTTGGTGTCTTAACTCTCCACGCGGTAATCAATTTTCGCACTTTGGACTCGGTTAGGACTTTTTCGGGTTGAAGGTTGCATTGGGTAAAATGAAGGAGGTATAGAAGGTTGGAATTGAAAAAGTCATTAATGATGTCCAATTGTGCTTTTTTCGGGCTATTGCTCATTTTTTTTTTGTTGAGCATACTATTTTGTTTCTTGCCCCTTTATATGCACTTTTTGGACTTAAAATTTGAATTTTCTCATTTTTCACAATTATGGCTATTTTGGGTTTTCGGGTTGTCAAACGAAAGGGAAAATTATTCGGCTCAATTTGGGTTGCAAAGGGTGATTTTTCGCTACTTTTTTCTGGCCAAAATTTTGGGTGACAAACGAGGGCCTATTTCATTGTCCAAAATGCCAATTGCGTTACTACATGCATTTCGAGGTGAATTTAAGTTTAGAGGCTAATTTGGCACGTTTTTCAAGGCAATATTGCACACATTTTTTAAAACCGATCAAAATGAAAGGATTGAGATCCTTGACAACTTATTAAGCGCTAAAAAGAACTTTGAGTTAACAATTAACTCGGATTGATTTAAAAAACTCGTAAAACGTGATAGGCTCGAATCTCACCGGGTTTGTTAATCTCCACATTCATTCGTTAAGTCGTCAATTTTCGCTCAATTTCCATCTTTGGTCAATTTTGGCTTTGTGTACGTTGAATTTTACAACTTGAGGCTTCAATTCGACTTTTGATGATATTTTTGAAAAATTTGAATTCCAATTTTTACATATTTTGAACAAAAATATTTTTGGATTTTTTTTTTAAAATTTTATGATGTTTTTGGAAATTTCTGGGCATTTTTGAAAATTTGTGAAGTTTTAGGAATACGCACTTGTGACCCCCCTTAACTTAGACTTTTGCATTGTCCTCAAGCAAAAAGGACGAAAATCTAACTCAAGGCGAATGAAAAGTGCGGAAAAATAAAACAAACAAATATTAAAATGCAACAAGACACTATATGACACTCATGCATGACTCAAAAATACAACAATAATCACCCCATACGCGTCGGGGGTGCGACGACCTCTCATCTCTCCACAAACTCACCCGACCCCACTCACGGGGTTTGATGTTCTCCTTGTCTCTCCCGTCCTAGGATTATAAGCTAACAATCGAAACAAGTTGGGACCTCGCCTATAGATAAAGGATAGACCGGGAGACTCATCGTGACTAACTGGAAAGGGCTCCTCGTGATGCTGGCTCAAAGTGTGATCTGCGTGCACCGACTCGGAGGGAACACCTAGGTTTTGTTCAATTTTTAAGATGCATGGGTCGGGCTCTAAGTCAGATGAACCATAACTTTTCTCCTCACTTGCCTTCGGGGCCTCTAGTGTTGTGGGTGGATTGTCACAACGAAGGAATTCATCAATTTTGTCATTCAATTCACTTTCGTCTAAGTGACTACATGAATTCAATAGGGATTGGCCTTCAATAGTTATACTTTCATCCACCTGCCCAAATTCTCTTTCAAAATCTTCCATGCTCATGTCTCCTAGTTCTCTCTCTCGAGTAGTGCCTACGTCCTCTCTTACTTGCTCGATCTCCAACTCCACCAGTTTTCTCTCTTCTAACCCCTCTCTCTCTCTTTCAATTACGGTCACTACACACCTCTCCCGCACTTTTCTCTCATTGTCACAACTACCACTATTACTTGATGAAATAGGGCACACCCCTAACGGCTCTCTCTTGTGGGACCCCTCATTCTCATGGCTCGACACTAAGCAGGACCCTAGGGCATCTCCACAATCATTTTCCTCAAAGTACTCCCCTACGATCTCGTCTATGAAGCTCACCGCGTGAAGGTCATCTTCTTCCCCCGTATGTTGGGCGACATGGAAGATGTTGGTCTCTAAGGTCATGTTCCCAAAGGTGAGTTGCATTCGCCCATTCCGAGTATTAATGATTGCGTTAGCCGTAGCTAAGAAAGGGCGCCCAAGGATGATGGGAACATGGCTGCTCGAATTAAAGGACGGCTCCGTGTCCCAAATGACAAAGTCTACCGGGAAGTAGAAAGTGTCAATTTGGACGATCACGTCCTCGACTATGCCTCTTGGGATCTTCACGGTTCGATCTGCTAATTGGAGAGTGACCTTTGTGGGCTTGAGGTCGCCCAAGTCAAGTTGCCTATAGATGGAGTCAGGGAGGATATTGACACTTGCTCCCAAATCAAGTAAGGCTTTTTCGATTTTGTTTTCTCCATTGATGCAGGAAATGGTGGGTGCACCGGTATCTTTGAATTTAGGTGGGAGATCATTGAGTATAATGGAGCTCACATTCTGTGCTAGAAAGACATTTTTCTTTACCTTCAACTTTCTCTTTACCGTCAACAAATCTTTGATAACTTTGCCATAAGCTGGAATTTGCTTGATGGCATCAAGAAAGGGTAAATTCAGCTTTACTTGCTTAACTACTTCTAGCACTTCATCACGTGGATTCCCTTTATGGGAAGGAATTAGCCTTTGAGGAAACGGTGCTGCGGAGGGTGGTTTCACTACTACCTCGGCCTCACTAGCATCTTCTTTATCACTCTCATTCAAGGGGACATCTTCGGCCTCTTTCGTGCCGGGCGAAATCTCCTTGTCTTTAAGTACGTCTCGTGGGGGAGGTGACAAGTCAACTACTCTCCCACTGCGTAGAGTGGTAATTGCACTACATTTCTCAGGATGGTCATGGGGTGTCGAGCTAACACTAGTTTGACCTTGGAGAGGTCTTTGGCCCTGGGCAGGAAACTTGTCCTTCTCTTGGACACTCAACGAGGATTGTATTTTAGACAGATTCGCATTTATGTCGTCGATCAGACGATCATATTTAGCATTGGTTGCGGTCTAGTTTGCAATGAATTGATTCATGGTATCCTCGAGAGTTCTCCGCTGTGGTGGAATATAATTTCCTTGAGGTGGCGGTGCTTGCACATGTCCTTGCATGTGTGGAGCTTGTTGAAAGTGTTGTGGTGGAGGAGGGGCAACATGCGGAGGAGGGTTCATTGCGGCATGTTGTTGCCCATAGCTAAAACCGGGATGATTTTTCCAAGAAGGGTTATATGAATTCCCGTGCGGGGCACCGAAATTGCCCTTAAAACCTCCTACACCACTAACTTGCTCTTGCAGCATTGCTTTGTAGGCGGGTATCATCGGATATTCCTCAGTTGAATGTCCCGCCTCACAAATCGCACACACCTTCACGACAGGGTTCGGAATGGGTCCAGCTGGTCCTTTTCCATATATCTCGCATAGGTCTCAAAATCCTATCTCAAGGGTCTCTAATCGGCTATCCGTCATAGAATTCTTATCTATATGGAATAGACCGGATGTTGATGGAGTAGTGGTCGCTTGTCGATTTCGATTTTGATCTTTTGGATCGGAGGTATCCCAGGATTGGGTAGTCTCGACGACATACCTCATGTGAAGATCAGCATCGTGGGCATCTAGATCGACAAACAGACCGCTTCCCATAGTTTCAACAAGTTATTTGTAGTTAAGATTCAACCCATTATAGATAAAGGAGATGATTTGCGATGGATCAAATCAATGATGGGGGCATGAAGCAACTAACTTGTTGAAACGTTCATAATATCGGTGGAATGGCTCATTTTCATGTTGCCTGAACGCTTGAATTTAAGCCTTTATAGAGATTGTTCGATGTGGTGGGAAGAATTTCTTGAGAAATTTCGACTGTAGCTCATTCCAAGATGGAATCGAGCTTGGAGGTAAAGACCATATCCAGGCCTTAGCTTTATCTTTGAGCGAGAAAGGGAAGAGTTTGAGACGGATTACCTCTTGTGTGCAGGTTTGATTTTTTAGAGTATCACACACGTCCTCAAATTCCCTAATATGGAGGTATGGATTTTCAGAATCCATACCGTGGTAATGCGGTAGCATCTGGATCATTCCATTTTTGAAATGAAACTGCCCGGCATTATACGGGAGTATAATGCATCCCGGAGTGACAGTGCGCTCGGGATATAAGAATTCTCTCAACGGGCGGTACGGAGTCTCCTCCTCACCAGTGGGTGCATTACTATGTTGCGACATCCCTCTCTCACTTAACGACTCGGCGCTCTCACTGGGCGTGCTCGAAGTGTGTCCTAAGAAAGGGAAGTGAATGTTATCGGAGATTGAGTGCGACGGTGTGGGAGGTGGGATCCAGAACTGTGGGGCGTTTGGAGTGTGGGGACTATTAGGATTATACTCAACAAGTGGATTTTCGTGAATACTGGTTAGAGTATTATGGGGTGTGGGAGTGGTTTCAGAATTTTGCATTAACGCTTAGGAGAGAAGATGGTGAATCTTTTTTTTTTTTTTTTTTTTGGATTTTTGAATTTTTTTTGTCAAAGCTTTGGATTGACTCGATCTAATCCTAAGTCTACCTACTTCCCCGGCAACGGCGCCAAAAACTTGACGCGACTGAAAATGTGTCTCAGAAGTGCGCTCACTCTAGGCTCAAGTAATAATCCCGGTAATTCGGGTATCGAATCCACAAAGAAGAAGGACAACAAAGTTGTGACGACGGGACGAGACAGAAAGATCCTAACATTGACTCTAAAGAAAAAGGAAAAATGATTTGGTTTTGGGAATGATTAAACTAAATGCGATAATGAAAATGAGTAAAGATGCAACTAAATTAATCTACCGAAATGGAGAATGACTGATGATTTCAAAAACTTTTTATTTTAACCTATGAGAGAAACAGGATGGGAATACAATCCCCCAACCCTAGTGTAGTGCAGTGATAATGTTATTCATAAATTTATCCGATTGATCATACCCGAAATTTAGTACTCCCAAGCATTATGTATACGAGGTTCAAGCCCGCGTCATACCTAATCTGAGGATGAGTAAATCGGTATCGCGATAGTGACACTCAAATTGTACTCTAAATCATCACGAGTACCCAGAGGTAAACGAGATATAAAGATCCGCAATTATTATGTAATTACGCAATACGATCATATTCAATCATTAAATTCATTGGATTAACTTTATACACATGCACTAACACATTAGGTTGGGTTCATGCATCCCAACCTTTTAAACCTAGCCGGACATATTAAACTGAACGATGCATGAAATAATGACATTGCATGCGAATAAACTCATGATAACACTAGATTAATATACGTAGCTAAATGTTATAAACGCAGAAATTCATTCAAATCATACATAAAAATTACCATGCAAGAATACCAAATATCATAAAAATAAAGCGTGGAATACAACTTGAAAACAAACCCGAAAATGTATTGATCTTGCAGCAATTAATTGAAGTTATGTTCCTAGATCTTTTTCTCTCTTTTCTCTATCAAAAACTACCTAAAAATATTCAGAAAGGTTGTTCCTACTTTGCTACCTACGTTCCCTACTCTCTTTTTTAGAGTTTTAACCTAATAGGACACTTTAGAGCCAATCAGAATGAAGGAGAAAATTCGCGCATCAGGCCCCCCGAACCGGTTCGCATGTACCCCGAACCGGTTTGCCCCCCAAACCGGTTCACCCTTGGGTTCGCGAATGCTTGCTGGTTTGGGGTGCTTCTTCAACACTTAGAATTTTTCTTGCTTTCTTTCCTTTCTTCCTTGGATTTTTCTCCAACTTCAACTGGTCATAACTCATTAACCGTAGCTCGGATTTGGGTGCCGTTTCTTCCAGTGTTCTCGTTGTTCCGAGATATTCAACTTTCCAGTTGACTCCTCATTCAGGATCTGGATGCAGAATTACCAAAATTCCCTTGAACTTTCCCTCTTAGCTTTTCTTTTATTGTCTCGCTTTCTCTTTTGCGTTGATTGCATAATTAACCTGTAAAACCAATAAGAGAAACACGAAACATGAAATACTTGCCAAAGAATATTAGTAGCATGAATGTACGTCAAATCCATATAGGTTACATTACTCGGGTTCACAAATGCACGAAAATTAGGGGAATAAATATATAATATTTATGTCCAATCAGCTGGCCACACACAAAACAGCGTCTCTGACCATCCCCCTGTCGTTGGCCCTGTTGGCCCTGAAGCGGCTGGCCCTGGCCCTGCTGGCCTCCCCCATTGTTCCCTTGGCCCTGACGGCCCTGAGGAACCTACTGTTGCTGATTCGGGCCCGGATGCCCCTACCTGAACCCCTGTCCTCCCTGTCGGAAACCACCAGGCTTAAACTTCTTAGCCTAATTCCCTTGCTGACTACCCGCCTGGTGCTGAGCACCACTTGTGTCACTACTGGTAACAGCCTTGCCCTGTTGGCTCGGCTCCCCTGTTCGTTTGCTCCCCTTCGCATGGAAGCTATGGTCCTGGCAGTGTACAAGTGCGGCATTAACGACGTCTGTATACGTTACTAACGCCGGATTCCCAATCAAGTGTTGCCTGATTCGCCAGGCTAAACCGTCCATAAACCTCGATTTTTTCCGCTCCTCATCGCTCACCTCATTTGGCACAAAGTTTGCCAAACGGGTGAACTCTTCCTCGTAGTCTGCCACTGATCAGTCACCCTGAACTAAATCACTGAATTTCTTCCTCATCTCAGTCTGTACTTCTGGTGGAAAGTATTTGCGGTCGAACCGCACCCAAAACTCTGCTATCGGCATCAAGTCTCGCTCCCCGGCGGTGGTAACTGACTCCCACCACTATAAGGCTGCCCCTGATAGATGAAAGGTAGCAAGCATCTTCTTCTGTACCTCGGTACACTCTAGCATGCGCAGATGGCGCTGAATGTTCTTCTTCCAGTCACAAGCCTCTATCACATCTGTACTACCCCGGAACTCAGGTGGGTGACCCTTCTGAAAGGTCTCCCTAACTCTCTGCCAAGATGGTGGCCCCACTGGAGCCTGAACTACTGGTGCCACTGGAGGCGGTGCCTGGGGCTGTGGAAAGTGAGCTGCCATAGCTCTCATTGCTGTTTCGACCTCCTGGGCCACTATCACTGCCACCTGAGTAGTGGAAATCAACTCGGGTGGGGGTGGTGGTAGCGGTACCTGTGGCTCCTGATGAGCCTCCCTGATTTCATCCCTAGCCTCAACCCTCTCCGCTCTCAGTCTCCTCGGTGGCATCTGAAATAGAATAAATCGCATAAGTACACAGTTTACGCAAAAATATTCACCGCAGAAAATACTATATCTCACAAGAGAAAATGAGTCAACAGTCCTAATCATAGGGCTCTACAACGAATGAGTGCTACGCTGAAACGTCGAAAGCCGCACAGATCCTAAGGACACTAAAACCTGATGCTCTGATACCATCTGTGACACCCCACCTAATTAATCCCGGGTTATCAGTCCTAAATCATGTTAGAAAAGGTTTCTCAGTTGGTCCATTCTTAGCATCACTGTCGTCTTTTTAATTACTAACCACCTAAGTGAGAAAAGTATAGTGGTGTCAATTTTTATATCTTTAAATTAATTAAAACTCATGCGGAACATAAAATAATACACAATCACAATTAACTAAAATAACCATCCACAATTAAAATACTTAACCGAATAAACCATCAGTCCAAATAACCAATACAAGTAAAGATAAGAAGAAAAATCTTAACAAGTCTAATACATGAACTGTGAGCGACATGCTCAGATAACTGCTAGAAAATTCCTACACGAACGAAAGAAGGAGGCGTCTATCAAAACCCCGCAACATTCACATGTGTTGCAGCAAAGGATACCTGGAATAGAGTCAAGCTTGGCGCCCTTGTGGTTGGACACCTAAAAGGTTTTAAAAAAAATTATAGCAAGGGTTAGTACCCAAAAACATTTGAAAACATTTAACAAATGATTAACTTGCAGTAATAAATAAATATACATGCTCTTCATATTTTAGTTAGTGTCGCACTCTCTTGAGGACTTCCTCACCCCTCCTCTAAGGTGCACTACTAACGCTTCCATTTAATTTACTAGGTCCTACGCTCTTGACCCAATACTTATTTTAACCCTTGAAATTTTCCTACACTAAATGAGTATGCCTTAATTCATGATTTTTAAGTTATTATAAACATCAACTTAATTAAATCATTACCCGTTTTAATTTCATATAACATTCACACCCGTTATGCACATAACACATTTTTCACTATGTATTAATTATCCCATATATAATTATCTACCTAATTATATATCTAATCATTTTACAGTATTCACAAACATACTAAAATAACATTTAATACAAACTTTTGACCGAGTAAAAATACTCACAAAAATATAAATTTTCCCAAGTGCTATCCCACTAAGTGTATTCACATAGCCTTGTTATTCGAGTTAGATTCTCTCACTAACTTAGTTTAACATACGAATTTGGAGGCGGTCATATTCCTTCCCTGAAAGTGAGATGCCCCTCACCCATATAACGGACGCAATGACCTGGGATTGTACTCGCCCTACTCCTCAAGCTAGGGGATTCATCCACTAAGCGCAACCTCCCCCTATAGCACTAGAGTATATACTAATAATATCCAATCACTGATATTAATGCACACACACTATATATATATACTGTCACACCCCGTACATATATATAAATATAAAATGTCCCGGCTACACCATGTACACAATCCGTAACATAAGCCTAGTTAATTTATTAAGAGTTTATGGTCCAACTCTAATCATTAATGAATTCACACATTAATTAATTAAGTCATCTTTGGTGTCGCCCCCACCATAAAATTGGGCTTACTCTCGTAGTCCTAATCAACCTCACCCGAGTCTAAATCCTCGACTCTCAAATTATTTAGCCTTTACCTAAATAAGGTTTATCTCTCGGTATTCCTCAACCATTATCCCCGTACTTGTTTTCCAACTATGTTTAATCCTTTCGAACTCTTCCCAAAAATTTAACCTTAGTGTATCACCTAATTTCTCCAAAACCCGACGAATTTAAATTATGACGTCACACTAAGTCATCTCCAAATTCTAATTAATTTTATTCACCATTAATTAGATTTAAAACCCATGTATAAATTTCTCACCAAATTAATTCATTGAAAAAGATTAAATTAAATTTTCTTTATATAAAATAAAACTGGGCGAACTGTCAAAATCTGCCGACCTTCGATCGATCGACCCCAGACCTTCGATCGATCGATCGAGTGGGTCTTCGTCTCCTTCGCGAAGACAGATTCTGCCATGGACGAGTTTCATAAAACCCTAACTCCTCCTACCAGAAATCTCAAGCTTTCTTAACTATAATACAAGTTAGGAACCTTATTAGGGACCTCCAAAATGCTCTCCAACGTTATTAATTCGTCCATTAACTACAATTTTTGAATTTGGGGAAATATTCATCTTTAATTCCTTACCCATTTACATCCCAAATCCCTTCACAAAATTCGTTTCTAATTATCCAGATATCATCCTACCAGATATGTATCAATTTATAATATCATATTTCTGCAAGAATCCTCATTCAAATTCGTAAATCAGATTATTATTTTCAAAACCTCATGTTTATGCCATGAACACCCAAAACGAATTTTGATCAAACACATCACATGAATATGAATTGCAAAACAGATTCAATACTATTGCAAGTTATCCACTTGCCTTAGGTTTCGTAGTGTCTGATTCGGAGATGAATTTCCAAGGTTGAAGACGATCCTTTTTGGCTCTTTAGTGATCCCAAAACTGCCTTTAACTGCTATTAGGGTTCCTTAATACACTTAGCCTTTTCTAAAACTCTATCAGCCATTTTATTATTCCTCCCAATTCCTTAATTTACCTAATCCCGTTTTTTGCCTAATGGGCCAAGCCCAAGTGACCCAAATGCCCCCGTGTGGGCACGACTATGTCTAAAAATGCCTCGTGACCCGTTTACTACCCCCGGGTACACTTTTCCGACTATCTCGGCCCATCCGGACTCAACCGTACACTCAGAATTGGCATCCGAATTAATTTATAAAAATATTTATCCCCTCACCCCTTTAGTCTATACCGACTCCCGGTTGAGATAAGTGCATACCCTGTCATTAATACTCGAAATGACTTAAATAAATAATTACTATTCATTTAGTAAATAACTTCCCGTAAATATTAACCATTTACTCCTTGATTAATATTTAAATAAAATTTTCCTAATGAATTCAATTAAATTACGACTCACAAGTAATTTTCAATTCTCGAATTAATTAAATGTTTAATGCGTGAAAAATGCGGGGTGTTACAGGGATTTGACAACACAGTCTTACCCACACACTATATTAGCCATATCTTTGTCAGTATTTGGCATTTCCTTCTATATCTCAAAATATTTCATGATGGGATATGACAACACAGTCTTACCCACACACTTTATTAGCCATATCTTTGTTAGTATTTGGCATTTCCTTCTATATCTCAAAATATGTCATGATGGGATATGACAACATAGTCTTACCCACACACTTTATTAGCCATAATTTTGTCAATTATTATAAAAAATCAGATACGATTTGATCATACACTATCTTTCTCAGTCATTACTTTACAGCTAGAAAAGTTGTTGCTATTTGATGTCACACTATTCGATAATATTTTTAAACATTTATTCATCCATTTTTTACCCTATAAATAAATCGTCTCTTTATTAGTTAGAGCATCAGTAACGGATGAGTTAATTTTGTCATACATATATACCACAACACTAGTTATACTTCCTCACATAATCAACTTCAAAATGCATAACAATGTCTACATGCCTGATGATGATTCACCCTTCTTAACCCATGTTCCCCTGAAAACTCTGTCCGGGCAAAAACTTTCGTATTATAACTGGTCACCGCCTAAAAGAGTGGTGCGATGTGATTACCTCTCAACAGGGGGTAAGAAGGATGCAACAGGTCAAGAAGACAAAGTGTAAGTCTAAAGCATCAACATCATTTGGTGATGAACATGTAGAGGCAACGAGCTGTAATGTTGAACAAGTGTTGACTAATCCAGGGATCTACCATGATCCCCATGGAGGTAGGTGGTTTGGCGAGAAAAGGCTTTTTGAAAACATCCCTATATGCACACTACATTCTTTAGGCGATGTCAATCATGTGATGAAATTGTTAACGCCGACAAAAGGAAATATTCCATGGGATGATCATTTGAAATGGCCTAGGTTATATGATAGACGTTGCGATTTGGAGTGTTTCTGTCAGTGGCATGATTTACCCGTGCCACAGGCAAAATCGACAACATATTGCAAAGATCCAAATAAAGATAATGAAAAATGTATTCGTTTATTGGAAGACGAAATTGCCCAAATGGAGAAAAGGCTAGAGCGGTGGCATGCTAAACATTTGATAAATACTGAACTTAATGATCCGATGTATGAATCGGATTCGAAACTCTCGGATTACAAAGGGCTAGATTTGGACATGGATTTAGTACATCATCTACCTAACATGTTGATGGGGGATGGGAATGCCTTATGTTGTGTTCCGTGGTTGCCTAGGAAATATAGACAATAAAATTATGGTATTTTTTGAATGTTTTTTTTAATGTTTCAAATCACGTTTTGAATGAAGATGGGGAATGAGAATGTGATATGTTGTAATGAATTATGTTTTTAAAGAGGTTTTCAATTATGGTACAATAAAGAAAATTTGGTGTTAATGTTATTATGGAATTTTCGTTTACGTTTTTTAATATCCATGATTGTAAAATAATATAGTTAATGGTATTAACTATTTTATTTTTCATTATTAATAAAAGATTAACAAAACTACATAATAAGGAAAATATAGCATGGCAAAGTTTTCATTTACCGACCCAAAATATAGCTATCAAACAACATAACTAGGTAAATAATTGTATTCCAGTAGGTAAAATGTGTCTATCAAACACAAAAAGAAGACAAATAGCAGATTTGCCAGCATACAAAAATAGTCAATCAAACAGCATAAAATTATATTTTCCAAGTCAAAATTTGTCTTGCCAAAATTTACCTAGACAAATTTTGCCATTCCAGCACAATTCACACTTTTCTACCAAACGGAGCCTAAAGCTAAACAAACAAGGAAAAGAATGACTTTGAATCTGAGCGCCAATCCCAAAATGATCAACACACGTGGCACCTGGAACTGGAAGCACATAAGTATTGGAACCCGATCCAAGATCCAAAGAAGATCAACATCATCACCCATGATCGAGTGTGCGAATGAAGATTCCATCATCGTAACTACAAGACACATAAGTCCATTCATACATATATTTGGGATCTATAAAAGGATTACTTTTTGTGGACTTAAACCATGTTTCATTGTTAATATATTCAGGTATGTTGATGCTGATAAGAGTTAGCGGCCTTGATTCTTTTAAAGTTGGTTTCAGGTCAGGATTTGTAGTATAGGTTCCTTTCAATGTTTAGTTCGGTATGTCTCACATATTATATATACTTTTACGTCCTTTGTTTATGGGATCACAAAGTTTTAGGGTTTATAGTTTATTTTATGGATCAAATATCAAAAAGTCTTTCCAATAATTTTTTTTAATACATGCTTAGTTCAAGCCTTTTATTTTGTACTAAAAAGTCTTTTATTCTCTTATCTTTAAAGGTCCGTACCAGTGGCGGCATGGTAAATTCTTTTTGGTACGGTGAAGGATTTTTTGGTGCAAAATAAAAATGCTTGGACTAAACGTGTATTAAAAAAAGTTCGAGAGATTATTTGGTATATGCCCTTATTTTATTTAGTTATAGATTTATGGATATATTTTGTTTTTTATTTAGCGACATTTCTGTATGGTTCGCAATATTTATATGTTCATTTTCATTTTTTGTGTTATTCAACGTGCTTAAATTTTTTTTCCCTCTATCTATTAGAGCTTCTCTCTCTATTTTTTAGAGACTACTTTTTCTTTCCTTGTTATCTTCTCTTTGTTCTCTGTTTTCTTCTTTTCTGTCTCCTCGTGTTTTGAGGTCCTTCGTTTCCTTTTTCTGCTCCTCTGCTTTTTCTAAGTTGGTAGCGTTCAGTTTTTGACAGCTTCTCTTACTGTTGTTTGGTCGTTGCTAACCTGCTTTAGTATTTATAGTGCTATGTGCCATTAAGGGATTATGTCATTTTCACTTCCAAAATCAGCTTCTTTAGAGGGAGTATGCCTCACTTCCCTTATAGGGAAAGTACTCTCTGACAAAAACTCCAATATTGCCCAAATTGAAGGCCTTGTTAATAAGGTATGGAAAGCTAAAGGTGGGGTTAAAGTTGCAAAAAATGAATTCAATACCTTCAGCTTTGATTTTACTAACGAGACTGATGCTGGAAGAATACTGGACCTCTCCCCGTGGTCCCTCTCTGATGGTTTATTGGTTTTAAAATCTTAGGATGAGAGGTTGTCTGCTGATGAGATTGGTTTTTCCACTTTCGAGGTATGGGTACATGTGCATGGACTCCCCAAAGATTGGTATAATATTGAAAGTGGAAGAATAATAGGTAACAACTTTGGAAAATGCATTCTTTTTTATATTAAACAAAAGCTTTACTCTTATTTGCGGTTAAAGGTTAGCTTGCCTATTATTGAACCTCTGGTCAGAGGTTTCACCCTGCAACGTGAGGAAGGCGACAAATGGATCAATTTTACTTACGAAAAATTAAAAGATTTTTCTTTGAGTGTGGAAGGACTAACAATGTTTAAGAGGATTGCTCTTATAATCCTATACATGTCTTGGATCATTAGGTAGCTTTTGAAAGCTGGATGACTGCCTCACCTTCATTCAAAGAATCCATGGATCTATTCCGCAAGAAATTGCAATGTTGTTCTTCTCCACAGTGCTTAACTCCTACTTTAATTGGCATTAATGGGAACCCCTGTGACACACTAAACCTATTCCCTATTCTGTCAAATATCTCACCCCAAGCTATCACTAGCAGTCCAATCAGCAACCCTGACCACATGAAAACTTCTACTTCTGATCCTATGTCAGGGGATAAAGACTCTATCAACTACACTTCCTTTACTCCCTCTAATACTTTGGTCCTATCTGACCTTAATATCTCTGATAAGGCATGGGTGGTTGATGAGTAACGTCTAATCTCATTTAATCCTAATAATCCAAAACCAACTAACCAACCACTCCTGAGTAACATCATCAATGTCCCTCCACTTGCCTGTTGCCCTTTGCCAATTACCCATTCCTTTTGTAAATCCCCTAGATTTCATCATATCCAAATGGAAACCAGAGATATTGTCTCTCAACCTTTAATCCCTAATAAACCAACCTTAGTCCCATCATCCATTTTGCCCCCCCCCCCCCCCCCCCCACCCCACCACCCACCCAAACCTATTAGTATATCCCCTTCTTACATTAATACCAAGCCCCCACACTTTACCTTTAACCATCCACAAAAAAACAAGATCCAGAATATTCATATTCCCAAGTCTAATTATTCCAACCCAAACCAAGAAAACCTTTTAAATACAAATAACCAACCTATTAAAACTCTTTGGACCAGATCTTTCCCAGGAGAAGATTCCCATACTCTTCAAATCCATTTTATAGACCAAATCCAACCAAATGAAGTCCTTCCCAAACCACCTCTTTTCAAAAAGATAATTACCCCAATAACCAAACTTTTCTACCCCAACCTTTGAGGCACTTCAGAGGAAACAACTAAGGTTACCAATCCCCACCACCTACACCCTCCAACCCTCAATACTCAGGTGCTTGACATCTCACATTCTAGCCATAAGCAAGGGCTATAAGATTTTGCCAGATATCACTCACCTTTTGAGGAGAAATACGTACATAATATCATTAATGCTCAGAATTTTAGCATTATCCAAATCAACACTGAGAAAGTTAAATAGGTTGCAAGTATGTTTAGTTACCCGTCTCAAGATTTCGTCAATTTGTCCCTCCAAAAAAGAAAACTCCCATCCTCTTTCATGGGGTCTGAACAATGAAAAGTACAAACACTAAACCAAATCTGCCGAATTGTCACGGTCATTGACCTTGACAATGTCAAGGTCAATGACCGTGACAATTCTGGGGGTGACAACGTTTATTGTCACGGACGTGTCACGATCAATGACCATGACAAGTTCATTAGAATTGTTACGGTCATGTCACGATCTATGACCTTGACAAGTTTTGTCACGGTCATAAACCGTGACAAACTCGTGACACTCTTTAAAAAATTATCACGATCAATGACCATGACAAGTTTTCTTTGTCACGGACTTGTCACGTCATTGACCATGAAAATTCTGGGCAGAATTAAAAAAAAATTGCTGGGAAGTATGGCCACTGCCACTACCCAGCAATATATTTGTACCTGTTATAGCAACCTTATACCTGTTGAAACATCATATATCCAAATAAAATAGAGAGAATGCAAATATACATTCAAAACAATATGCATAACGATATAATCCAAATATAATTCAAATGTACCAACTTAAAATAATTCAATTCAAATAATGTCACTATATGTCTGGGGTAAGGTTAGGTCTAAGGAGGTGAGTAGGCCACACGATATGCAAATTGACACACCCACCAATATACATCATGCCACATTATTCGCACAACCACAAGGATGAGTTCTCTTTCCCGGGTATCACATGCATGACGAGCACTTTAGACTCGATGTCTTGAAGCAAACGTCCAAGAACTGGCATACCCTAGACGGCATTCGGGTCCCTCAACCCTCGCCCTATCCGTTGGCCATCAAATATGTCTAGTATAAACACGCTTGGCCAACCAAGTGTCGACATCGGTCGGTGTAAAGGAGACAAATAGGGGAGTGGATCATCAAAGTCCGCACGTGTCGGCGATGAAGCAGCGAGGTCCACATCCTCATCATCCTGCACCTCCTCCTCCTGCACCTCCTCCTCCACCACCTTCTCCTTCCCTTTTCCCTTACGGTTTTCGCCCAACAAACGCTTCATGAATGAGAACATATCTTGGACCGTCGCTTCCAAATGGGACAGCTTCGCGTCATGCGAGTCCACCGTTCGAGTTAACCCGGTGTCGCTCGTCTCCATTCCGATGATCCTAGATTTGGCCACCCGCGAGCTCACCCCCTTGTCCTCCCCTTGCGATCAGAGCCAAGCACTTGACTGAGTGCGTCTATGGACAAAGATGCCTTGTTGGCATCATACTGCGACTCATGCACTTCCTTAAGCTTTACCTGAAATGACAAAAACACGTGATTAGTAAAATAAGTAAATAAAACAATTATAACGTAATTAACAAAAAGTTAAATGTCAGATTACTTACAATCGTGGCCGCGACGCTCGGGGACACCTCCTTATTCTTCCCCTTCTTCGTCTGAATAGCCACATAAGTATCGAGCCTATGTGGCCTACCACAGGGCCACTCCCTGTCCCCTGAAATAAAATAAAGTAAAATTAGTATCGGCCCCACAAAGTAAAATAATTCAGAATAATATATTTTTGTAGTTATAGAAAAAATAAATCTTATCATCATCCTATGCTCCACCTCGGCGTAAGACGTCCGGTCGGAGTAGTGCACGTCCATCTTTTTTGCCCGATTTTCCCTCCCCGATTGGCGAGATGCCAATTATCGCTCCCCGATCTCATTGTCAGTGAACTTTTTCCATTGTGCCAATGAAATCGGCTCCTTCGGTGGGACGGATTCACGCATTCGAATAATGGACTCTTGGGTCTTCGCAAAGTACCGGGTCCGCATATTTTTCTTCCAAGTCTTGTGTTGCTCCCTCAACTGCTCCAAGACGGAATCGCGTAGCTTTGGATCCAGGCTGAATTGTTCATGTCCAACAAATACAATGTTAGTTGCGAATAAATATAAATATAAATATAATTATAAAATAAAATTGAAATTGAAATTGAAATTGAAATCGAAATTGAAATTGAAATTGAAATTAAAATATTCATATAAATTCATTACATGTAGTGCCACCCAAATAGCTAACTTGAGCTCATTTGGAACCTCCCTCCAACTAGTGTACCCCGGGCCTATCAACATCTTTACCAGCTCGAGGGATCTCGCTAATAGCCTGGTCTTGTTCTCGGTGGCCATCCTCAATTTACCATATTTGGGAGCCTGGGGGTCGAGGATCCCTCCTCGCCTCCGCTACCACCGAGCCCAGACGACATCATCACAATCAACATCATCATCCTGGCCTTAATACCTGAAGGAGACATTTGCAATAAAAAAATGTTGTTATTAGTACAAATCAAAATGAATTAGAAAAAGACATGCAAATATGTACAATTACTACAAATCCAAATGAATTGTTACTGTTTAACACCTCAGTTCTGAATTCCAAAACAACAGCATCTATCTCATAATATGTACAATTACTAAAAATTCGAAACATCCCCACCCCCACCCCTACTGCCCAAAAATGGATTGATATTCAGTAGGAGCAGCCAAGTCATACACACTACTGTTTAGACACTTTGGCGCGTGTAGGAAAATTGACCACGGCTCGTTGTTGATATACTCCAAGTAAAACACTTGGGTAACCTTTTGAAATGCACAAACAAATGGCTCATCGCTCACGTTTTCGTTACTTTTCAACTTGGACAAGTCAACCATGATCAAATTGGTGACATGATCAACTTCATAAGCATTTTTATCCTTAACTCTTACCTACTCACAGTAAAATACAACCTCTATGTAGCTTATATAATCCAATTCAAATATATTTTGAATTACACCATAGTAAGTCATTTCAGCTTCAACGAGGTTTTTATCTTTTGCGCTCGCTCGAAAGAAAGTAAGAGCCTTGTATGAAATGCTCGAGTTCTGTACATTTGTACTTTCCTCGTACACTTTTTCACCGAATACGTAACCGTTCAATCAATACTTTTTATACTCTTGTGCCAATGGCTAAACGTGCAAGCCTTGATACCGCATCACCCATCTTTAAGAGATGAGAATATAGATAAATTAATTATATTAGTTGTAAAGTTTGAGTGTAATGTAACGTTATATAACGACCATTTTCATTATAATTACCTCTTGTGACAACCACAACCTAAATTCGCTGTCTGATTATACCATTGTTTTTCGTCTTTTATTGTTCTAACAGGCTTCATATTACAAAATTAAACTTACTAAAATATTCTAAAATAATGTTAAATATTAAAATAATCTAAAATATTCTAAAATAATGTTAAACATTAAAATAATTTAAACTTACTTTTTCCATTTTTTGACATCTTCATGTGTGTCAAATAGATAACGAGCTACTTGTTCATGTTGCAAACTCGTTAATTTCACTCGTTTTCCCATCACATGACCACCATCATCGACAAACTCACCAGTCTCATCAACGCTGGTCGTGTCAGGCATATAGTCCCGAGTATATATTGATGACTCCACGGTGATGTATTTCTCTACAATTGATCCTGCAATGTATCGCGTATTCTTGACGTAATCTTTAAAAACTTTCATCGATCTTTGAAATGGATACATCCATCGATATCTAACTGGACCACAAAGAAGTTCCTCGTTGCATAGGTGTACCAACAAGTGAACACTTATGTCAAAGAATGCTCGGAGAAAGTACTTCTCCAACACACAAATCGCTTCAGTCACTGCTAATTTTGCGGCCACTATGTGTTCTCGATTGACTACCTTCTCACACAAGAGTGAGAAGGTAATACTAATTTGCATAATAGCCCTCCGCAAATCCTTATGCTTGGAGAAATAGTGCTTAAACAATAGAGGAACCAATTGCATGATCACATGCCAATCGTGGGACTTACACTTATGTAAATCATGAGTAGCATAATTCACAATCCTTTGCAAGTTGGACGAAAAATTATATGGGCCCTTCAAATTATATATTGTGTCTAAAAATACCTTCGTTTCCCCACTCGTCAAAGTAAACACACCAGGGGGTATTATTTTCCTTCCCCTACTATCTTCTTTGAACCATAGTTGTGGCTTAAGTTTCAACGATTTAAGGTCTTTTCGTGCATTTTCTCCTTCCTTCGAATGACTCCACCCAAGGCAAGTGCCCATAATATGTTAAGCGAAGTTCTTCTCTGCATGCATCACACCCAGTACACGGCGCATCGGGTTATTCTTCTAATAAGGCAAGTCAAATAAAATTGACCTCCTAGACCATGCCTTTCTTGTTTCAGTTTCATTCCCAGTTGTGGTCTTCTTATGCTTGAATTTAGGATTATTACCTGGCATATTAGGGCCACATTTAGAAGATTTACTTTCAATTTCTAATCCTGAAAGTTGTCTCGGCGGTAGCTTATGTTCAACCCTACCCGATAAAAAATTAGAAACTTTCTCAAATCTTAAACTATGAGCTGAGGGTAAAAACCTCCTATGGCAATGGTATATATTTTTTAGCTAAAGAATAGACGAAGAGATTCAGTCTCCTCTCCACAAATGGGACACCCCAAATAACCATATACTACACAACCGGATAATGTCCCATAAGCTGAAAAATCATGAATTTCCCACATCAACACAGCTTTCAGCGTTAACTCTTCTTTTCTAAAAAAGTCAAATGATTGCACACCATCTTCCCACAACTCATTTAATTCTTCTACCAAAGGAGTCAGGTAGATGTCGATGTCATCACTTAGTGCCTTTGGCCCAGATATCAACAAAGACATCATCAAAAATTCAGGTCTTAGTCACTGTGAAGGAGGGAGGTTGAGAGGGGCTAGGATCACTAACCATACACTCTGATTGGTGCTTAGATTTCCAAATGGATTGAAACCATCTGTTGATATAGCCAAATGAATGCTGCGCTGTTCTCGAGCAAAATTGGTATACTCATAATTCATCCTCCTCCAAGTTATAGAATCAATAGGATGACGCATGAGATTACCCCCTACTTCTGCCCTATCATGCGAAGTCATTGCCTCCGCTATCCATGGTACTATGAAAATCTCTTTAATCTAAGCCCAACGGGAAAATATTTCAACATTTTTTGAGGCACTTTTGAGCTTGTGCCATCTTTACTAGTAGATTGGACATATCTAGATTCATCGCAAATCGGACAACGATCGAGATTTTTATACTCCTTTTGGTATAGTATGCAGTCATAAAAACAAGCATGAATCGATTTATACTTCCTTCCCAAACCTTTCAAACTGCTCTTCATAACAGGATAGCTATTTGGAAGCGTATTCTCCTTGGGTAGTAACCCCTTCACCCATTTCAGAATTCCTGTCACGCTATTGCCAGACAAATCGTACTGCATCTTCAAACTGTGCAAACCAACCATGGCATGTAAAGTTATTTGATCTTTCTCATAGCCAGAGTATAACGGTTAAGTCATCTTAAATTTTAAACTTTGGTAATCATCATCAAGGTTTATCGTGATATCTTCACGATCACTTAAACCTTGTACATCATCAGTAACCTCATTCTCGTCGGCTTCATAAACTCCGTACGCATCATCAACTAAATCCTCTAACATGTTACGATCTACGTAGTCCCCTTCTACATCTATCCTACTTGTTGAAGGTTGTTGTGAAGATTGTTCGGGGAGAAAAGGAACTTTTAATTCACAGTGAAAACTCCAAAATCGATAACTATCTTGCATACCCGATCTTAACAAATGTAGTCCAACTGTTTTCCACTTAAACACCTTACCATTCTTACACCTAGCACACGGACACGGAAACTCTTCATCATTATGACATCTCTTTGCGCATTTCACAAATTCATTATCACCTCTACGAAACACATCCTCTATTCTATTTGTCTCACCCATTCACTCTTTGTATTTCGTATATTCCATCTCAGCTACCACAACTAATCACCTATTAAAGGTAAGAAGCGTATATGCATGGATTAGTATAAACGAACTTAGATTTATAGTATGTTTCATTTAATTTCATTTAATTTCATTTAATTTCTATTTCCTCCATCTCCTCTAAAGGGTGAGTGGTCCTATCCTATTCAAGACCACATATTTCTGTAATATACTTAACAGCTCATGCACATTGTTACGATTTGAGAAAAATTCGGTAGCATATCCCCGTAGTTCTCCAAGTACACGACGTAGATTGGCAAGTCTGAGTATTATTTCAATTGGTCAATTGAAATAACTGTCACACTTGTCAATCTAGTATGTACCCAGAGAACATTAGGATACGACTGCAGAACTTCCTCCAAAAGTAATAACTTTAAGCCACTAAGAATATTATTATACAGAAATTATGCAGTCCCAAACTATCCAAATGGGACAATTCGAGAGATGTCATTACATGGGTAATGACTCTCGAACGGGTCTAAGGGCTATTGAATGCGTATGTATAAGAACTAGAAGGCTAGTATCTATGCGCATGATAAGCAATTTCAAGTATGTTTCATTTAATTATCATACTATATATATATTGTTCGTTATACAAAGTAATTTTCAAAAAAGGTTGAAAAATCCCACCCCCATATAGACAATAATCCAGTGGTCATGCCACTTTTAAAATTGAACAACCCAACATCGATCCACTATAATCCAACCACAATGGCAATAACAAATGTGTATCCCGTACTCCTTCTAATTCATCTACTCAATTAATTATTTTCATCAATTAAACTAACAATTAAAGTATACAATTATTAATTTACTAATTTACAATAAGGGGCAATCCTACTTGCATATGAAAGGGGCATTAATTATTAATTTACAAAAAATATTAACAATCAATCAATATTAAATCAATCAATTCTTTTACAAGGGGCACTACAATATGAGGGGAAATATCTAATAAACCAGTAAAAATTTAATTGAAAAAAACACACATGAACATATACACCCCCCTGCCCTATCCCCTACCCCCGCTGCCCCTGCCCACCACACGCACATATACACACGCACGCATATACACACACACGCACATACCCCCCTCTCCTCCCCCCAACCCTATTGCCTCCCCCTCCCCCACACACACGAGCATTTACACACATATATACACACACGCACATATACATAAATGGGGGATAAATAGAGAGATAACATACCAAAGTTGTAGAGAGAGAGAGCAACCGCTAGAGAGAAAGAGAAATGGAGGGAACGAATTCTGTGGGAAAAAAATAAGGGGGAGGGATTTTTTACTGACAGAATTGTCACGGACGTGTCATGGTCATTGACCGTGACAAGTGCGTGACAAACCTCACTTTCCACGGACTTGTCACGGTCAATAACCGTGACAAGTCTTTGTCACGAACTTGTCACAGTCAATGGCCGTGACAAAAAAACACGTGTTTTTGTGTCACGATCATTGATCGTGACAAGCCTGGCCGCTAAAAATGTCACAATTTTACCATTTTGGTGTTGTGAAAAAGGAGCAAACCTGTGGACTGGATCGAATGCAACTTTGCTTACTGAAATTGATGAAGTTGTGGGGGTGTCTCATACCATCCTATCTGGGGCACCTGTCAAAAATACAAAGAGAAAAATTATCAAAACAAAAACCAGGAAAAAACTATCACTGAAGTAGAAATGGTGGAATATTCTGAAGAAAATTTGGTGGATATTGAAGTTAACATGAGTTTGTCATCTGATATCGACATAGTTGAGGGGATCCCGTCGTGGACCCCTCAAAAGCAATGATCATTCTAGCTTGGAATTGTCAAGGAATCGACAAATCCTTGACAATTCAATCTCTTCAAAACACTTGCGATTTGAAGAGACCAGATGTTGTTTGCCTGTTCGAAACAAAGCTCAAAGTCATAGAATCAACTATGTGAAACACTTACTCAACTTTGATGATACATTATGTGTGGATCCTATTGGTTTGTTAGGAGGTACCTGTCTATTCTGGAAGAATAATATTACCATCTCGGTTTTGGAAAGATCTATAGGGACTTTATAGACATCATTGTTCAGCTAATTATGACTCGGTTTCTAATGTGAGAGTCACTTTCACGTATGGGAAATTGAATTTTGATACGAGGAAATCTCAATAGGAACGACTTACAATGATGGCTGGAAGTATTAACACTCTGTGGATGTTCTTGGGAGATTTTAATGTTATCTGTTCCCAAGATGAGGATGAGGGGATTTTGTGTAAAGCGTGGAGGTAAATTACTTGTTTCAATGAAATGATTAGCGGGTGTCACTTTTTGGAACTCGAAGCTAAAGGGTGTAAACTAACTTGGAATAATAAGAGGAAAGATATGGATAATGTTAGGGAAAAGCTTGACAGGGATTTTAGCAATGTGGAATGGTGTCTTACCTTCCCACATACTGTGGCTTCTGCTTTACCGACGATTGGGTCTGATCACAGCCCTTTAGTGATGGAGTGCACTCCTCAAGTTAGGAGGAAAAAAGGGAGCTTTAAATTCAAAGTGTTCTGGATTTAGGATGAGGAGTTCCATGATGGTGTTAAAATAGGGTGGAATTATCCAATTTGGGGCTCGAATATGCATAGGCTTACTTCTAAGACTTTCAACACCAAAGCAACCCTTTCTAGATGGAGTAGCAAGAAATTCAAAAATGCTAAAATCCAGATTGTGAAGCTCCAAGAAAAGTTTGGGGTCATCCAGTCTAGTCTGAAGACTGGGTATATTCTGCTAGGTTGTTGAGAACCTTAACTAATAATATCAAGGCTTTATGGATTCGAGGGGAAAAGTTCTGGGCAGTTAGATCGAGGGTGAAGTGGCTGCATTGTGGGGACAAAAATACTAAATTCTTTCATGCAACTACTATTCAAGAAACAAAAGAAGCTCATCACTAAACTCAAAGACTCGGAGGGAAGTTGACTGGAGGGTTCTCACGCTCTTGAAGGACACATCATGGAGTATTTCAAGACACTCTTCACTTCTGACGGGCCTATTGACACTAATTTGGTAACGAATCGTATCCCCTATGTTATTTATGATAATATGAATACTACTCTTTTACAAGTTGTCTCTATTAAGGAGCTTAGGGAGGCTGTTTTTGATTTGGGTCTTTCAAAAGCTCCCGGGCCTGATGGGATGCCAGGTTTTTTCTATCAAACATTTTGGGTGGATATTAAATGGAATTTAGTCAAGGCTGTTAAAAAAAATTCAACCCTAGCCATCTTTTTAAACAGCTTAATGAAACTAATATCATTTTAATCCCCAAAACCCCTAACCCTGAAGTGATTAGCCAATTTAGACCCATCAGTTTAATTAATTTATCCTTCAAGGTCATTTCTAAAATCATGGCTTCCAGGCTAAAACCTATTCTTGAATCTTTTATTTCTCCCCACCAAAGCGCTTTTGTTTCTGGCAGACTCATCCAAGATAACATCATAGTTGCCCAGGAAACTTTTGCGTATCTTAGAAGAAAAAGTCTTGGTACCTCCTTTGATTGTGCCCTAAAACTTTATATGAATAAAGCGTATGGTAGGATTGAATGGGTTTTCCTTAAACATTCTCTCCTAAAACTGGGCTTTTGCGTTAAATGGGTTGACTTAATTATGGACATTGTCACTACTGTTTCTTTTAAAATCGTTTTTAATGGGGTTAGTGGTGAGTGTTTCACCCCTTCCAGGGGCCTTAGGCAAGGAGATCCTCCTTCTTCGTTCCTCTTTATCATAGTGGCTAACTATTTGTCTCTTATCATCAATAAAGCTATGGATGATGGTTTGTTGAAAGGTATCAAGCTCACTAATTCTTGCCCTCCTATATCCCATATGCTATTTGTAGATGACTCTCTTTTTTTCTTTAAAGGTTCTAGGGAGGAATGTTTAGCCCTTAAGGAGTGCCTAAATTCCTATTGCTACGTTTCGGGGTAAAAAATTAATCTTTTAAAGTTTGGGCTTGTCTGTGGTAGAAACATGTCACCTGATCTTTGTCTTACTTTATCCAACATTCTCATGGTCCCTATCCTTGAGAAACCTGGTAAATATCTTGGCCTTCCCTCGGATTGGGGGAGATCCAAAAAGGAAACTCTCTCTTGGCTTAGGGATAGAATTCTCAACAAAATGGGTGGTTGGAAGGAACAATTTCTTAATCAGGCGGGTAAATAAGTCCTTACTAAAGCTATTTTACAGGCTGCCCTAGCCTATGTCATGTTTATCTTTCAATTTCTTAAGGGTTTTTGTAAGGACTTGTCGGGGAAAATTGCTAACTTTTGGTGGAACAAGGACAAGTCGAGCAAGGGGATCCATTGGAAAGCTTGGGGGACCATATCTAATCCTAAATGCTTAGGGGGTATTGGGTTTAAGGATCTCGAAAGACAAATTCAAGCCCTCCTAGCCAAGCAAGTTTGGAGCTTACTTACCAACCCTCATTACCTATGGGCTAAAGTCCTCAAAGGACTCAATTTTCCTAATTGTTCTTTTTGGGAGGTCCCTAGCAAGAGTAGGGGTTCGTGGATTTGGAACAGCATTATGCATGGCAGGAAAATTCTCATGGAAGAGGTGATTTGGCAAGTGGGTAATGGGAGAGATATCAACATTTGGGGTCTAAGATGGATTGGGAATAGTGCTGCCCCTCAACCCCTTATCCATTCTCTCTGGACCAAAGTGATTGACCTAATTCTCGTTTCCTCTTTTGGGTGGAACAAGGATCTTATTGGGGCTCTTTTCTTCGAGACTGTTCCTCAGGAGATTCTTAACATTCCTCTTTCAGACGCAAATGATGTAGACATAGCTATTTGGCCTTACTCTGTCGACGGGTCTATTACGATTTCTTCTGCCTACCAATCCTCAAAAAGCACCAATCACTTCACTTTTTAGCAGACCCAAACTTCATTTATCCTTGATCCTCGTTTATGGAAGAGGATTTGGAAAATTAAGCTCCCCCCAAAGTGCGTAATTTTCTTTGGAGATGTTGTCAAAATAGCCTAGCTGTCAATTTTTCTTTATGGTAAAAAAAAGTTAAAATTTTATCCCTTATGTCCCATTTTCTTAAAATAAAAGGAAACTATTGAGCACTTACTTTTTTCTTGTAAATGTACCTCTCTCCTTTGGAAAAAATCACTACTTCTAGCCAACGTGTTGCTTTCTTTCTCAAATCGAGTTGAAGACTGGATGTTGGGGGTTCTGGAATCGCTGCCTATTTGGTGTGGGTTTAATGTGGATGCAAGGTCTCTTTTGTATGTTTGTGTTGGATGATATGTAAGACTAGGAATGATGTTACCTTTATTTCTTCTGATATTTTTTTATCCAATATTATTTCTAAAGCAGTGTTTTGAGCTGTCAGCTACAGTAAGAGCTTTAAGGATGTTGTGCCCATTTTTAGGACAACTCCTCTACGTCCTAATTTGGTGTATGGTTACTGTATTCCCCCACCTGAAAATTGGCTCAAGGTTAATCGTGATGGTTCTTTTTTTCTGATTCTAAAATTGTGCCATTTGTAGAGACAATGAAGGAAGGGTTATCGACGGGCAAGCTGTCTCAGTGGCTTGTGCCACCTCGGCCTTAGAAATGGAGGCTAAAGCAGTGGATATGGCTACTTCTTTTATTGTTTCTAACCAGTTAGATAACGCTATTTTTTAGACAAACTGTAGCAAAGTGGAGGCATGCATCATGGAATCTACCTCAATTTGGGAAATTAACAAATTAGTAAAAACATCAAGAGAGGTTACTAGATCTCACCCATCAATCCAGCTGCGTCTCATTCGTAGATCGACCAATCAAGTGGCTGATTGGGTGGTGAAGATGAAATCCAAGCTTGTTCTACTCCACGACTGGCTCAGCAATCCTCCTTTTCCTCTGAAGAAGCTCCTTGAACATGATCTGCTTCTAGCTGCTGCGCATACTGGTATAGGGTGATGGTTTCCATTGGAGGCTGCTTTGGTTTTATTTTCTTCCTCTTGTGTTTTTTTTACTTTGTTGTTTGCGTCATGTAGATTTACTCCCTTTTTTGCTTTCATTGTGGGTTTTTAGCCACCGGTTTTGGTAGAAGAAAGTTTGTTTGGTTTTGTGCCAGCTATAAGATTTTTCCTTTAATGAAATCAGGTCTGATGTTAAAAAAAACGTGCTTAAAATGATTATTAAATTAGCTGAGGACCATAATTTTGTATTTAGTCCTGATCACCTTGAATATGGAATGTACGGATTATACATATTTTTGTTTAAACTTTTGTAAACATTTATTAATTCATTTTATACTTGTTCACCTGAATGCTTGCCTTTGGTTATTCTTATGCTTTCTCAATAAGATGTTTTTGTGTTTTGTTATCCCTGGAAACAGGTCGTGTCGAGTCATGTTCATGCCAATTTTTATCGTGTTCATTTCTTATTGGTTTCGTGTCTAAATGGGTGATTTTTTTATCATGTGAAAAACTATATTCAAATTCGGTCCATTATCTTAACGTGTCGTGCTGTGTTCATCCGTTACTACCCATGGAGATAATGAATTATTTTGAAACGTATCGAGGTTGAGATATTCGCTTATTTTTAAACATAATTAGACACATTAATTCATTGACATTACTTACTCTCTCGTTTAGTAAAAATCCTTATAAATAAAGTAACATTAACCAACACTAACTATTTATAAGTATCAATAATATATCTTATTTACTTAAATTAATGTGTCTCAATGAGTGTTAAAGAGTATTAATAGGTGAAGGAGATCAACCTTAACCCCACCCGTTAACTATTGTGTCTTATCGAGTTGGCACTGATATGACCCAAAAATATTAAGGGTCCACCTATTAATTTATAAGTTCATGTCAGTTCTTGTCTTGTTATCGTGTCGTGCCTCATTTTGCCAAGTCTAGTTTTCATTTTTAAAATTTCATGGGTTTTCTAATATTGATAGTGAGAGTTGACACTATCCTAATTTCTTTTTGTAAGAACACAATAATACTTTTTGAAAGTATTTTATTACTAGAACATGATAATTAAAGGTCACTGGGCATAAAAGTCTAAAGTAGAGCAAGGGTTATGGTTCTTAAAATTTGTAAAGAATGTGAAATCCAGGGTTATTGGACATTAAAATTTAGGAAGTGAAGGATAAAACCCTTACACTTTTAAAAACGTTTTGAAGTTGAGGGTTTATGAACCTGGGATCCGTTTAAGGCCAAAGATTAGGAATATTGTAAAAAGTACAATGGTCTGAGTTAATCAGTCCCTGAGTATTTTCGAAGTTAAGTATACTTAATTATTGACTATCCTAAAACTTTTGTAAGATTTATGGCATTTGGATCTTAGAACCAAGACAATACTCCTTGCAATTTTGAGAAAAGATTTAGGTACTGGGAAGTTGGACCTCAGGACCAATTTTTAAATTAGGGTTACTTAGACCTCCATATTAATGTAAAGTTAGGGGCACATAGAGCTAAAGACTAATTTTAAATTAGGGTTTCTTGGATATCCATGTCTATATTAAGTTAAGGGTACTTTCACCGTAAGACTAATTATCAAATTAGGTATACTTGGACATTTTTATCGATATTAAGTCTGGGAAACTTGGACCTCAGTATTACTCTTAAATTAAGGGGTCTTGAACCTCCATGTTGATAGGAAGTTAGGACTAACTTGAAACTCAAGACTAATTTTAAAATAAGGGGTGATTGGACCTCAAGACTACAAAACTAAGGTTTCATTACATATACACTCATTAGAAGCTAGAAATTTGAACTTGGTAAAGTGAAAATAAGCATTTTATTTTCATTTTCGATTCATCAAGTGTTTAAAAAATATTTCCCCTTTTCAGTCTAATTCTTGGAGCTTCCTTAGCATCCGGGCTAGATGATGTGAGGTCTATAATTAGCCTTCCTAAAAGTTTATGAGGTTTTGTGGTGCATTTAGAGACCTTTCCCATTCACGCATGGTGCTATTTTTGTATTCTTGAGCTTTTTTCTGGTCTCCATGGACTTTTCCCACCCAAAAGGCGATGGGAACTGAATTATTATACTTCTTGTTGATGTAACTACATCTAGATCATTGAGGTAGGGTTCACTCATAATGATATTGTATATTGAGGGAAGGTCCACCACTAGGAAATTGTTCAATATGGTTATACAAAAATTCCAGTGCCAACAATCAGTGGAAAGGTAATGTACCCTATTGAGAAGATCCTTTATCCATTGAAGGCTATAAGTGGTCATTATTATTAAAAGGTCATTTTTGGTAAGGCCCATGGCTTTGTATGTGCTCATGAATATGATGTCTACTGATCTCCCTATGTCGATAATTATCATATGCATCTTTGTATTCCCCATTACCATAGTGACAACTAATGGCTCACCATGAGGTAACAAAGCCTTGGTGAGGTCAACTTCTGGGCATATTATAATTAGGACTTAAGCAGGAGGGTTTATTATGAGGAAGACCTGGTTGACTTATTTCAAATGGGTTTTTTGTGATGCGGATGAAGTCCATCCTCTAGAAAATTCGCCTGAAATGGTACTGACATGAACCAAAAGTTAATTTTTCATTACCTTTTTCTTGGGATTTACAAAACATTATTTGATATAGCCTCTCTTGGTGGCCTTTTCAATGGATTATTTGAGGCATTATAAGTGTTGGGGTTATGGCCATGATCTTTATGGAAATAAAAATATTTTTATTTATCCCTCTTGTCCTTTGAGGTTCTCATATGCTTGGGGTGTGGTAAAATATTTTGCAGTTCTGCCACCCAATATACTTCTCCTAGTGTTATGGTAAGTGTAGACACCCCATTCTGTTACCCCCTAAGTCTCCTTAGGTCCCTAGTACCTCCCTTCATCACCGTAAACCCTGGTCATGTCCCGAGTACGGACCTGGAGGCCATCGGGCACTCCCCGGCACAGTTTGACCCAAAAGTCAAACTCTTCATCTTGATCGAGACTGAATGAATCTTCGAAGGGCACTGAATACCCTTTCCAACTGTCCACCCCGTGCACGATTCCGACTTACCATGTGGACCAACGATCTGTTTGCGTTCGAAACCTGACCTGTAGGCCATCGGGCGCTCCCAGGATCTATTTGACCTAAGTCAACTCTTCAGCTCAATCGAGGCTAAATGAATCTTCGAAGGGCACTGAATACCCTTTCCAACGGTCCATCCCGTGCGCGATTCCAACTTTCCATGAGAATGAACGATCCGTTTGACTCCGGGAGGTCACTGAATGCTTTCGGGGCTCGGTTGACCAAAGTCAACTCCCTAAATTGGGTTAAACTCTTAGGAATGTCGAATTACATCTCCTAATCTTTCCAACGGTCTGCCCCGTGCACGATTAGAACTTACCGTGAGGACGAACGATCCGTTTGCGTCCGAGCGATTCCCCGTCCAATAGATCGACAAATGATTCTGATCCATATTTGGCCAAAAGTCAACTCCTGAACCCGGCAGCAGTCCAAAGGACTTTCGAAGATCTATGAATTACCTTTCCAACGGTATTCCCCGTGCACGATTCTGACCAACGGTTTGCCCTCGACGACCGATTTTCCGAAAAAGCCTGAAGTGCACTACCAAATGGCAGGTTCCAGACCCTGCCTATCGGCACCTGTCGATAGGCAGGAACATATATATGCCGATCGGCACTTACCTGGGCCTATAAAAAGAGTCCTTCACCTCATTTTCAAAGGGAGTCGAGATCTGATAAAAACCTCCCTCAACGAATCCCAGAAACCTCTCTCGAAGGCATCGTGATTTCAACATCCAAATCCCCTTTTTACTTCCACTTTTCATCATCCTTTTCATCAAACTTGGTGAATTAGCCACTCTCCAACATAATCCAAGTGCAAGGGCTGCTCTCCAACATTCAAGATTAAGCTCAAGATCTTTAAGAAGGTCCAACTTTCTCTACTTTCTCTTAAATTCTTTTAAGCTCTCAATAACTTGTTTTCTTACTTAGCGCTTTTATTATCTCATCTCACACATCCTAATATACTTTTTTATCTATTATTATTTCACATCTCCTATTTTCATATAAATAAAACTCAAAAAACAAGAAAAAGAGGGTTTGCTCATAAATTCCAAATAGGGATTCTCATACTTTTCGAAACTTTTCTCACAACTAAAACACTTTTTCTACACACACATACACTCATAAATAAGAGATCCCCATTCGGATTTATGGGATAAACCCCATCCTCATTTTGTATGCGAACTACGTGGACTTTGATGCCTTTATAGGCTACGTAGGCGTCTCGAGGTAAAACCTGAGACTCGAGTCCTTTTTCCCACTTTTTCTCTCATTTTCTATCTTCTCTAAATCCCATCTTCCTATATTCTATATACTTGCCTTTAGTAACGTATTGCTCCATATGCGTTACCGTTCCATTATAACGATCAACGTAGGGGTAATCGCTTAAATATTACTTTTCTAATATTATTCTTATATCTTCCTACGGACAACTCGCTTTATCTTTCCCATGATACAAGTCGAGGATTCTTACCTCCATTCTATATATATACACATGCACACATATCACGGGGGGAAACAAAAGGAAAATAGCAAATATTCATGAGATACCGAAAGGGCGAAATGGGTGCCTAACACCTTCTCATTTCGTAACTAAGCCTCCGAACCCTTCTCGAATCGTCTTGGTTTCGCACGCACCAGTATGTCTTTAGATGCCATCCTTCGGGGTGGCTTCCCCTTTTTCTTTTGTCTGTTTTGAGTAAAATAGACTGGCGACTCTGAATCTCTCTGTATTTTTACACCACTCTCAAACGACGACGGCCGAAGCGCTCCCGAGAGGGACGCGCGGGACCCGAAGGATCCTTTCCTCCATGCGGCCGCCCGCACGATGAGGATCGGGGATGGCCACAGTGGCGACTCTGCTGGGGATATGCATTTTTGGTTGTGGGCTTGACTCTATTTACATGAATGCTATATTTTCTTATGTTTCCCCCCATATTTGCATGTTCCCCTTTCTCATATGTATCCCATGCTTATGCTTATGTTCACACACTTGTAGAAATTTCTCCATGTACACTTCACACCACGTGCACCCAGGATCACATGTATATCCCCATGTTGCACCCATAACCTATCCATACTTGGTGTACCTTTTGGGGTACTTGTACTTTTCTCCCTGTTTGGCATAATCAAGAAAGGCATTATCATCATAAGATACTAATATGAGAATCATGCGTGATTCACACGACATCACCAAAGAGCATTGATATTGACCAAATTTTACCCAGTAACTGGAGGGTCACTTTGTGATGGGCGCTGGTCCGGCAGGTCGCAGTTAGCCTAAGCAATATGACTCTCACCTTCTATTGGCCAAGTACCTTCGTTGTATATCGAACGGTTCCCCCGCATCGTACCGCTTGATCGAAGTCATGACGGGAGGTATATCGTAGGGAATTCGTTCACGTACGTCGAGTATATCGAATTCGCTCTCACACGTGCCGTCCCCATGAGGTATATGGTGAGGCAATTCATGTACTCAGGTATATCAAATGGCTTGTCCACACGTACCAATTGCCCGCAAGAGCAAGACGTATATCGTGGAAGTCACGCCAAAGGGGGGGAACCCATTCTGATTCACCCAACCAACTTTATACCCGCATATAGGTGTCAGACCTAGGACACGCACTTTAGATTATCGGTTTCAACCTGAAACTCTGCCAAAATTTCGGGTCGATCTGTCCGTGAGCCTGGTTACAAGTCCAAACCTTAGCTTTGCATATATTAAGACCCCCACTTTTCTAGGCTCGGGTCCCGTCCGGCATTACATTTAGGAGAATTAAATACAAGTGAAAATATAATAATCATAATAATCATGTTGAGTTCCGTCTCCAAAAACATTTCTCCCTTCTTTATTAAAAAAATCCAAAAACATTTCTCCCTTCTTTATCAAAAAAATCCAAAAACATTTCTCCCTTCTTTATCAAAAATCCAAAAACATTTCTCCCTTCTTTATCGAAAATCCAAAAATAGTTCTTCTTTTTTTCTCGAAAATAAATCTCATCCTACGCCTTCTCAGGTCGATCGCAAGCCCTTGGCATGTCTCCCTATTGACTTCGATCTTCAGTCAAATCACCCCAGAGTTTCATCCGTTCCTCTACTACTTATTTCAAGTCCGGAATCCATCCATCTTCCATGGAGAATACAGATTAAGCACCAGTCATGCAACCGAATCTTACGACAGTCCTAGCTCAGCTCGTGTCCAAGATTGACAACCTCCAAACTGAGGTCCGAGAGATGCAACAAAACCAGGTTCCTATTCCTCAAGAGCCCTAGGCCCTGTTCCTTCGTGTTATGGGTCCACCAGAACCTATCTGGGTTCCGAAAGAATATCATCACGCTCCACGTGCCCCTCCTGCCAATGGTACATCGCCTGCCCAGCTTCCAATGCCAAACATTTCCCAGCCTATGGCTAACCTGCCTATGGTCGTTGATCCAAAGGGGGAGGAATTGAATAAAGTCAAAGAGGATCGCAAGATTCTCACCAAGAAGTTTGACCAGGTCAGGATCTCTGGGAATTACATGGACTACACCCACATGTCTCCTTATCCTAAAGCGAGGTTGCCTAAGAAGTTCAAGATGCCAAATATCGAGAAGTTCGGAGGGAGTGGGCCCCCAATTGTTTATCTTCGCGGTAATCATCGTTCCATGACTCTACTAGGGGCTTCTGAAGAAGTGATGGCCCAATTATTTCAGCAAACTTTGAAGGATAGTGCCCTCTGATGTTTTTTATCTCTTGAGGAATCCAGAATCCGTAGCTGGGAGGATGTATCCCGAGAATTCATATCGCAGTACAAATACAACAAAGAGCTTGAGGTCACCCGTCATGATTTAGAGCTACTCAAATAGAATCCAGGAGAATCAGTCAGTAACTTCATAACCCGGTGGAGGGAGCGAGCAGCAACTATGACCAATCGGCCATCTGAAAAAGAACAGGTCAACATAGTGAAGAAGAACTTCTTACCCCATGTCCGAGCAACGATGGGAGGACAATACTATCCCCACTTTCGAGATCTCAGATAGGCTGGAGTGGAAATTGAGGAAAGCCTCGTTAAAACATAGGTTGAACCGAAGAAGGTGTTCGGACAGTTCACCCCTATAAAGTATGGCAAGCCTGCCAGTGCTACCATCTCGACCATCAACAACATCTCTCAACTAACCACATCATGGGCACCAAAAAGTTGCCCTGCCCCCATCCGAAGGGAATACACTGAGCTCCATGCTCCCCTCTCCAAAGTTTACCAAGCCTTGTTAAGCCGAAACCTCATCAAACCCTTGGATCCACGTCCATTGCCAAACCCACTCCCAAGAAACTTTAAGACCGATGCTCATTGCGCCTTTCACCAAATTGACGTCCATACCACCAACCAATGCTTTCACCTTCGGAACATAATCCAAGATCTCATTGACCGGGGTACCATCACCCCACCAGTCAATCCTAAGCCAAACACTACTCACAATCCACTTCCAAATCATGTCAATGCCATCTTCTTAGAAGAAAACCCAAATTTCGATCCCTCAACTCAAATCACACCTATATACTCTCCTAAACCTCTTCAAACTTTCCCATATTTCATCCTACACCCTACTAGCCTCACTGATCAGGCACTGTCACTCCTTACCAGAGCATGCATCGCTGTCCGTACCCATTCTGAAAATGGAAGTATGGAATTGTCAGAGGTGTTAAACCAACTCCTAGAGTTCGGGCTGAAATTTTCCTCACAGATGATCATCGATTGCCAGAAGTTCAGCACACTGTTCTTGGAGGCAAGGAAATGGGCTCTAGATTCAGAAAAGTGGGTGGTACCAATCGATGAAGTCGGCCTAGATGATGTTGTCCAGACTATGGCAGAATTATTCGGGCAAACTAATAGCATTTGCAGTATCATCGGGTTACTTGACACTTTGAAGCTACAAGGGCGCTTGGTCCCTTCAAGCACACATATCCCCACAGAATGGGAGGACCTGTATGAAGAATCCATTGAAGTTATGGAATGCATCGAATTTACATGAAAAGACAGAATTGTTGCCACCGAATGGGGGGAAGAATTCAAAGATTCGAGTGAAGAACAAGCTTCAGGAAGAACTGGCCCAGTAGCCGAAATATATGGGATGATATCATTTGAAGAACTCCTCGGAGAAATAAATAGGGTGGCATCACAACCTGAGATTGATGAGGAAACGGGATTCATGTTCTTTCCTTCTTCATTAAATCACATGACCAGATCAGGGAGACATTACTAGGTTCCAAGATCACTACCAGCAAATGACAAAGGGAAGGGAGTTGAAAACCTTCCTATGCCATAAATGACCATCGAGGAGAATAAGATCCTCGATCAACTGAATAAAACCCAAGCTAACATCACTCTATGGGGGCTTTTCATGTCTTCCCAGCTGCAGAAAAATGCTTTAATCAAATTACTCAACGAACCCATAGTTCATCCCTCTACCACACCAGAAGAAGCGGTAAATCTAGTCGGATCCTTGACCTCTACCCGAATGCTATCATTTTCTGAGGAAGAAATCCCCAGAATTGGGCCGAATCACAATCATGCACTCAATATATCCATCGAAGTTATGGGAAAGGCCGTGCCACTCTCCCTTGTCGATAACGGATCCGCCTTGAACGTTTGCCCTCTGAAAACTTTCAAGTGTTTAGGCCTGAAAGAAAGAGACCTCGCTCCAACCTTCGTCGCTGTGTGTGCCTATGATAATACCCGTCGTGAGGTGATGGGGTCCATAAAACTTGCAATAGTGGTTGGCCTTATAAACCCTGTCGTTGAATTCCAAGTCATAGACATCCCAGCTTGTTTCAACCTGTTGCTCGGACGACCCTGGATCCACAATATCAAAGGTGTGTCTTCCTCACTCCATAAGAAATTGAAGTTCTTCGCCAACGAGCGAGTTATCACCATTTTGGGCGATAACAAAAATACCGAGGGGGCAAACACCAGCAGTCCAATTCTCGAGATACAGCACGGGTAAAATGATATGCTCCTATCAGGATTCCAAGTTGAACCACTCCTACTCCCGGAAGGGGACGGTTTCAAAGAAAGGGTTTGTCTAGAATATGACCCTCATGGAAATGTCAATGTGATTCAGATGTTCAGAAACATGCACTTCATGCCCGGACTGGGGCTAGGGCAAAGGTCGCAAGGGATACTCGAGCCCATCAAACTGAAGAAATCTTTCCCTCCTTGCGGCTTAGGGTACCAACCATCAGAATAAGAGCTCATAATGATCCGCTAATCTCGACCAAAGAGAAGATTAGACTATATCCAAACTATCTTAGGAGACTCCTTAAATGGACGATTCATCGAAGAAGGCGAGGACTTCCCCTTTTACGGCTTTCCAGAACCATGGTATGACCACACAAACAAGAAGATGAGGCCGGGGGAGATCTTTTTCCAAGACAACTACCCATGGGCCGAAAGTTTCCCCCACCAAGTACAATCGCTCATCAAAGATTCCGAAGAGATTGAGGAAAGTGATTCCAAAGATTCCTTCAACTTACAGATACTGGGGCTAGCATTCTGCATGGTTCATTCAGGTACTACATCAATGGACCCATCCCGTCTGATTAAAGCTGCTGATACACTCATCCTCAACTGGCATGCTGCGCCAGTTCTATCTCTTGAAATTTCCCCTAACCCCAATGTTTACCCTATTTCTTCTTCTGTTGTCTATCCTTGCTCAAATGTAATCGAGACCTCTTTTGATGAGGTTCTCAATGATGTTTTTCCTATCAATGAAATAAATGAAGATTTTTAGTATCTTGATGTGCCTTACATTAATTGTTTAGATTCTAATCGAACTTTTGATGATGATGATTTTTCAAATGAACAATTCTTAACTGATCTAAATAAAGTTAATAATAAACAACATAACCGCGTTCAAGTTAATGAAGAAGAGACTGTTGTTATTAATCTCGGTTCTAGTAGCCAACTGCGCGAGATTAGGATAGGGGCCACCCTTGACAAGCATGAGCGCGCACAACTCGAAGAATTGCTGAAAGAGTTCGTAGATGTCTTCGCATGGTCCTATGATGATATGCCCGACATTGATCCTGAAATAGCTCAACACGAGATCCCCACTTCCCCAGATTACAAGCCGATTAAATAAAAATTGAGAAAACTCCGCACCGAATGGTCACTCAAGGTCAAAGAAGAGGTGGTCAAACAGTTAACCGTGGGTTTCATTCGGGCGATCGAATATCCCATATGGCTAGCCAACATTGTACCTGTGCCAAAATCAGGAGGGAAGGCTCGAATGTGTGTATATTACTGAGATTTAAACAAAGATTCTCCAAAGGATGATTATCCGCTACCCAATATCGACATGATCGTGGACAACACAGCCAGTCATGCTCTCAAGTCATTTGTCGACGGGTTTACCGGATACAGCCAAATCCAGATGCACCCCGACCACCAAGAAAAAACCGCATTCATCACCCCATGGGGAACCTTTTGCTACACCGTCATGCCATTTGGTCTCAAGAATGCTGGGGCTAACTACCAAAGGGCTGCCACAACCATCCTGCACGATATTATCCACAAGGAGGTCGAGGTTTATGTGGATGATACGATTATCAAGTCCAAAACTAGAGAAGGTCATGTTCCCGCTCTCCAGAAGTTCTTCGAACGACTGCGACGGTATCAGATGAGACTTAATCCACAGAAGTGTGTCTTCGGCGTTACAAAGGGAAAACTCTTCGGATTCATGGTCAGCGAAAAGGGGATAGAAGCAGATCCTGCAAACCCGAAGGCCATACTTGAGATGCCACCACCCCGAATAGAGAAAGAAGTCCAAGGTTTTCTTAGGAAATTATAATATATTAGCCGGTTCATCAGCCAGCTAACCTCTATCTGTGAACCGATCTTCAAGCTCCTCCGAAAAGATTCAACCAAGGTTTGGAACAAGGCCTGCCAAGAAGCTTTTGACCGAATCAAACAATATCTGACCCAACCTCCAGTTCTCATGCCACCACAGTCTGGTCTCCCTTTACTCCTATACCTAACCATAACCGACACTGCAGTCAGGGCTTTGCTAGCCCAATACCTTGAGGACTCCCGTAAAGCAAGTTCCATCTATTATGCCAGTCATAAATTGGTCGGGTACGAGGTCAACTATACTGCTTTAGAAAAGGCATGCGTCACACTTGTCTGGGTCACCCAAAAGTTGCGACACTACATGATCACCTTCCCCATCAAACTTGTATCCCAAATGGATCCCATAAAATACCTGCTTGAGAAACCCACCTTATCCAGTCGAATGGCCTGATGGTTGATTCTCCTAACCAATTTCGATAGCGTGTACGTCACACAGAAAGCCATTAAAGGAAGAGCCATCTCTGACTACCTCGCCGATTACCCCATAGATGAAGAAGATGTCCGGATCTCTGAATTCCCAGATGAAAATATCCTCTGCACCACTCAAGACCGCCTTCGATGGAAAATGTTCTTTGATGGCACTGCCAATAAAAAGGGATATGGCATTGGGATACTTCTGATCGCCACAGATGACTCCCACACTCCCATCGCCATTAAATTGGATTTCCCTTACACCAACAACATGACGGAATACGAGGCATGCACAGTGGGCCTCAAAGTTGCTCTCAAGAAAGGTATTCAATACCTTGATGTCTACGGGGATTTTACCCTTATCATTGGTCAAGTGCTCATAAAGTGGAAAGTCAAGGACGAAAAGCTCCAACCCTTTCATGGCCAATTAGAAGAGTTAGCCTCCCAATTCCGAGATATCACCTTCCATTACCTACCCCAAGCAAAGAATAACTTAGCTGATGCTCTCACCACCTTGGCCTCCATGGTTGACATGCCCGAAGGAATAACAATGACCCCCTTCCTAGTTCAAAAGCAAGACAAACCGACCCATTGCTACCATATTGAGCTTATCTCCACTGAAGATCACGAACTAGCCGATTGCTGGTACTATGATAACTGGTGCCTCCTCAAACATGGTAGGTATCCCGAAGGCTCCAATAAAAAAGATCGAACAACCCTCCGAAGACTGGCCGCCCAGTACATCATCTGTCATAAAGCTCTACTCAAGTGGAATTTCGATGGAACTTATCTACACTGCATTGCAGGGGCTGAGATTGAGAAAATAATGCAGAAAATCCACAGCGGGGAATGCGGACCCCACATGAATGGTCACATGCTCACCAAGAAGATCATCCGACAGGGATACTATTGGACCATCATGATCCAGGATTGCACCGCCTATGTCCGGAGGTGCCTCAAATACCAATAATTCTCCAACCTTCAACACTTGCCTCCGCTAGTATTATACAACATGACCTATCCCTGGTCGTTCTCCACCTGGGGTGTTGACATCATAGGGAAGGTTACACCAAAGGCTTCAAATGGACATGAGTTCATCCTGGTTCCCATCGATTACTTCACCAAATGGGTTGAGGCTGAGTCATACGCAGTATTGAACACCAAGAAAGTGGCCAAATTCCTCAAGAAAAATATCATCTGCCGATATGGGGTCCCGTACGAGATGGTATCAGATAATGGGTTGCATTTTGAAGCAGAAGTCATAGAAGTAGTCAAGGAGTACGGGATTCAGAGACACAAATCTTCTTCCTACCGACCTCAGACCAATGGTGCAGTTGAAGCCGCCAATAAGAACCTCAAAGCCATCATCAGCAAGATGACCGAAAGTTGTAGGGATTGGGCCGATCGAATCTCGTACGCCCTCTGGGGCTATCGAACCTCAATCTGAACCTCTACTGGGGATACCCCTTACTCCCTGGTCTACGGCATGGAAGCAGTCCTACCTGTGGAGCTGGAAATACCCTCACTATGCGTCATGCTCGAAAGCAAGGTTAGTGAAGAAGACTGGTGCGAAAGCCATCTTGATGAGATAGCCCTCTTAGATGAAAGAAGATTAAAAGCTTTTTACAACATACAGGGGTACCATCGCCGAATATCATGATCATTCAACAAAAAATTCAAGGACCACGGTGTCTGGGAGGGGGATTTAGCCCTCAAAGAGATAATAGAACCCATCGGGGACCCCATAGGGAAATTCAAGCCTAATTGGAGCGGCCCCTATATTGTGAAGAAAATCTTATCCGGTGGTGCCGCCATGCTCACTGACCTAGATGGGGAGGAGATGGCTCGTCCAGTCAACCTGGACCGTCTCAAGAAATTCTACCCCTAGTTTAAAATCTCGACGCGCTACGACTCTTCTCATCCCCCCTTCTATTCTAAAAAAAACTCTTCATTTCCCTCTACCCAGAACTACGTGGGCCTGATCCTCTGCAAAAAAAACTATTTTCAAACAGATAAAAAACCTTTTCAAAAACCCCAGAGGTACGTAGGCAGCTCATACACCTCGCATAAGTGCGGTCCCTTTCTTTTTCCTAAAATACTATTCTTTTTTTACCTCCGAGAACGGCGGTTCATTCTAAAAATATTTGAACAAAAGGGTTATGTATGCCTTAGCGATCAGTATAGATAATTCAAAATACAAAACTCATCAAAAGGCACAGCGGGGTGATCAGAAACTTGTTTATTTCATTAATAAGAAATTACAGTACGGATTATATAAGAAAAGGAACGGATAACTCCCTTCCCCACTACCATAAAAATCCAAATAAAATCTCCACATACATTCCCTATTACATAAATAAACTCTCCAAGAGTCCTACCCACAGCTACTAGAGGAGCCTACACCCTCATCATCTACATTCCGAGGTCCCCAAGTTTCCCCTACCTGAATAGAGTGCCATAAACACTCCATGGGTTGATGAGCCTTAACCATCTTCGAAAAGACCACAACACCCCCTTCCATAGTGTTAGATAAAACAAACCATCTTTGTCCAGTCTCCACTGCCAACATCTTACTGATTACTCTCCTCCACACCCACTTCATATAATCTTTGGGGACATGCCAAACCTTCCCGACAGACTGAGAGGGATGGGTCGACGGACGTCGATTTTCCCACAGGGACCCAAGCAAAAGATACAGGCGCTCAATCAAATCTTCTACCGAAAAGAAATTTGAGGTCCGAGGGGGCACGATTTGCGCCCAGTGAATTGGCGCAAAAGCTGCCAAGGGAAATAAAGAGAGGTCTGTCTGAGACCAACCAGCCGCACATATGAATACTCTCCTAGCTCCAGAACAGGCTGCAACTGTCCCCACCAAGGCACTGACCAATACAGACCACAAGCCCCATGCTCCACAAGCCAATTCTCCCAGTTCTCAACATACAGGCCAACACAAATGAAGTAGCGCGAAAAGAAGTTGGGTACGGTCGACAAGGGATATTCTGGAGGAGTCGACAAATGAAATCTTTCAGATAACCACATGAACAGCATAACAGGGCTACCCCTCAAAAAGTCAGAAGGACCTTCTCTCCAGGCATCCAGGCCATTCAGAGTCTCCGCCAATATCACCGTTGCAGGATTGCGATGGTATAACATCCATGAAGTAATGGCTGCAAGTTATGGGTCCACTTTCACCTCCCCAGTCTCCTACATCAATTTTGAAACTAGGCCCAAAACAATGGCTCCAGCATAGCCAGCATTACCTACTTCCCGCAAATGCACGGACTGCAGCACCGTCGGGAGGGAGATCATTCCTCCAGCAACCAATGATCTAGCCACCGAAGGCAAAATGTGAAGAAGCCCGGCCAACAAATCCCTAGAAGAATGGGAAAATTTGGGCAAAGCCGCAGAAATATTGGGCTTTACACCAAGTATGGCAGAAAATTCCTCGTAGGTAGGACAAACTTCTTCCAACCCAAAGCGGAATACATGGTCTTCGGGGTACCAGAATTGTACCGCCGCCATCAGCATATTCCAATCAGTAGGCCAATTGCGCCACAAGGAGACTCGACGCATGTTGAAAGCATCGTAGTCGACATTATAAGAGCACATAGCTTCTAAGGCTTCGAGGTAGTTGGCAAACTCAATGCTACGAGGGAGAGCCATCTTGAAAGGCTAAGAGATGGTGGGCAAGTAGGTAAGAATGCAAATGTGTGATGAAAACACTCCACCCTTACCCCTTTTATACTTGAAAATCCTCACAAGGGACATAATCCCTGCAGAAATCAGAGGGAATCCTACCCCACAAGGTACCAAGGGTGAAGAGGTTACCATTAAAAGCTTTGAATTGATGGGACTGGACTGAACTGTCGATAGGCAGGTCAGGGTGCTTGTCGATTGACAACCCCCCATTTTTAGAATATTCCTTTTTTTCCTCTTTTGTCAAAACAAAAAACTCAATAAAAATAAATTGATATTCTAAACAAAATTTCAAAATCCCTTTAAATTTCCCCTTTTTAATAAAAAACTTTCCTTCAAAAAAATTCAAAAATATTCCTTTTAACGGTCTCAGCAAAAAAGTAAAAAGCGCATGTGCATGCATTCATTCATCATTAATAAAAGATAAAAAAAAACTCAATTGTAATGCATATATCTGTTTTTTGTGTTACATCATCTTTGCAGGAAATAAAAAGAAAAAGCAAAAACAATGGGACTCAGCCCGAACCCACATTCTTTCTCTTTCTCTCTCAAGAGCTTCCACCCCTGCGACGTGCTCTCTTCCCCCTACGGAGAGACGATGCGCCACCACTACCCGAGCCCGAGTCATCTCCGAACGAAGCAGACGGAACCAAGCAAGAAGGAATAGGAACTGCGTCTCGAATATGGGCAGTCGCCGAAGACATCCAGTCTCTGGTGTCCCTTAGCCAAGTGGTCGACAGCCAAAATTGCTCCAAGGAAAGGCCAAATCAGTATCAAAGCAAAAATGACAAAAACAGAAAAGAAAGAAAGAAAGGAACGTAAAAGTATACCGCAGGTCGAAGGACCTCCTCTGTCAAACCCAACTCCTCCGGATCCATCTCATGAGGACGGTGCAGCATAGGCACCATCCCTCCATCAACCCGTCTAATGTTGTATGAAGGGGTATGCAGCAGTACAAAAGGGACCTCCGAGGTCACCGCCATCGCAGATGCCGACGGACTGCCACCAATGTGGGAAGACCCCACCGCCCGACTCGAACCCGCCGGAGGGAAGGGCAATGCATCATAATGCTGGGTGCCATCAACCAGCTCATCACAAAATCCATATAGTCATACGGCGCAGCCGTATCGGTGTATAGCAAGTAGGACTCACCGATCATCGCCGCGATCCTCTCATCCTCCGACATCAGTCGCTCTTGCCTTATAGACGTAGGAGGATGCGTGGGTGGCACCACCACCTTCTCCTCAGCAATCTGATGAACCACCCTCTCCCCGAGGTACCAGGAATGACCGAACTCATGTGCCAGCAAACGCCTCATCCGCGCGTTTACCCCGGTTGCCCCCGCATCCTGAATGGTTGTCCCCTAGGGATAAAAGGTCACCTGAAAATCTCCAAGCGAGCATAAATCAATGCAAGATCAGAAGGAGCAAAAACCAAGATTGAAATGGAAAGATTCTTACCCTACCACTGGTCAGGTCATTCAAGACCTGACACACCGCCTCCAGGGAAAGAGATCCCTTTGACTGTCGATTGGCCTTACGCCATCGATACAATCGACAGAAGTCACCAACAGTGTCTTCCTTCAAAGAAATCAGTGGGGTATTGCACCCAATCACCTTATAGAACCATATCTTAATTCACAAGCAAAAAGAGACGCATAAGGAAATGCGAATGCATGAAAGGAAAATGGGAGTATATGAAGGGAAAATGTAAATGCATGAAAAGAAATGCACAAACTGAAGAATACCTCAAGAAGGTACGTGGCCCCAGTGAAAGTTTGCCGGCAGCACTGGCTGAATGCATCAAGAGAAAAGTAAAGGGTCGCCAAGGTCAGACTCCCCTAATCATAGAAAGGGATGTTCGAAAATATTCTCAAGTACGGCAGAAACCACAAATGAACGACGTCGCCGCTCGATGCCACCATGAAACCTCCCAATACTAGCAGAATGAATAACCGGGCCATCTACCTCACTTGCATCCCGTCCTCCACATCAATCACCCTACTCAGCAGAACATCCTTCAGTAGGGACAGCCGGATTGAATCCCCAGAAACTATCCTCCGTACATCACCAAGTGTTGCATGCACTGCCTCCGTCCTCACCCGTAAAGAGCGATCCACCTATATCTGCTCTCCATCACAATCCAGCCCCAGCAGCTGCTGTATGTCTATGGGAGTCACAGTCATCTCCTCGAAGCCGAAATGAAAGGTGTGGGTAGTGTCCCACCACCTCTCTCCCAAAGCGCACAAGACCGCTGTCGAACGAGGCGTCTCATCCAGCGCCGATGCCAACCACCCAAAACCCACTGATGAGACCACCCAGCGCACCACAGGTGGAAGGTTCTCCCAGACATCCTTGAACCCCGTTGTCCCACGGGCACGCATGTTCTTCAAAGAAATATCAGACTGGCAAAAAGAAAAGTCTCATCAAAAGTCAAGAGAGAAAAATCACCAGAAAGAGAAGAATGCCAAAGGTCGGGTTACTTACATAACCGCCGGGGATCACTCTCGAAGAGCGATGACGCGATGGCTCCCATAACAAGGTCTGCTCATCCACAACAGGCTCAAACGCATCAAAGGAGTTCTCACTCCCCAAAGCAAGAGGCGTCATAGCCCTCCACTCCACATTCACCCAGTCATCAATAGTCAACCACTCCCGGTGGACTGCAGTGCTCACACAAGCGGCCATTTCTTGAAGATCAGAATGATAAAACGATTTGCAGAAGAATCGCAGAGAGAGAGAAAGCAAAAGAAGCTATGAAAAAATGAGGGGATTCGCCCCCTTTATATAGGATGCCAAGCGCCATGCCGATCGGCATCTCTCTCTACCATACCGATCGGCACTGACCCCTTGCCTTCCCGAGGTAGCCCAAAAGTCCGTGCCACTGCCGAATAGCACCCTTCATACTATGCCGACCGGCACCCCCCTTAAATTTCGTATAGAAATTCCCAGAAAATACCAGAAAACCACAAAAAATCCCCAGAAAATTCCCAAAAATCCCAGGAAGGATTTAAAGCCTTTTTACCAAGAAAACATCGCGTTCCCTCGAGCGAAACCCCTCTTCCCCAGCGGAATCCTCAAAAACCAAGTGAAAACTCCTCCCGGCAAAGCTCCGGAAGATCCTTAAGTATCACCTGATCACTTCCCCAGCATAATTCTCTTACAGCACCCAAAATAGGTTATTCCCCCTGCGAGGTCTCCTAAAAGCTTCCCCAGCTCAGATCAAAATCACAAAGCACTTTCCCCAACAAAATCAAAATCCAATCTTCATCCACTCTTTAAGTCAGAATTGACCTCGGTCTTGGATCGTCACCTGAGTTGGGTCAGAATTGACCCCGGTCCTCAGTCATCACCACTCTTGGGTCAAAATTGTCCCCGATCTTGGATCGTCACCTGAATTTGGTTAGAATTGACCTCAGTCCTCGGTCGTCACCACTCTTGGGTCAGAATTGGCCCTGGTCTTGGATCGTCACCTGAGTTAGGTCAGAATTGACCTCGGTCCTCGATCGTCACCACTCTTGGGTCAGAATTGGCCCCAGTCTTGGATCGTCACCTGAGTTAGGTCAGAATTGACCTCGGTCCTTGGTCGTCACCACTCTTGGGTCAGAATTGGCCCCGGTCTTGGATCGTCACCTGAGTTAGGTCAGAATTGACCTCGGTCGTCGGTCATCACCACTCTTGGCTCAGAATTGGTCCCAGTCTTGGATTGTCACCTGAGTGAGGTCAGAATTGACCTCGGTCCTCGGTCGTCACCACTATTGGGTCAAAATTAGCCTCGGTCCTTGATCGTCACTTGAGTTAGGTCAGAATTGACCTCGGTCCTCGATCGTCACCACTCTTGGATCATAATTGGCCCCGATCTTGGATCGTCACCTAAGTTAGGTCAAAATTGACCTCAATCCTCGGTCGTCACCACTCTTCGGTCAGAATTGGCCCCGGTCTTGGATTGTCACCTGAGTTAGGTCAACATTGACCCTGGTCTTGGATCGTCATCACTCTTGGGTCAGAATTGGCCCCGGTCTTGGATCGTCACCTGAGTTAGGTTAGAATTGACCTAGATCCTCGGTCGTCACCACTCTTAGGTCAGAATTGACCTCGGTTATTAAATCTTCACCCTAAGCCCGCAGAATTGGCTTTGACCCGCATAATCAGTCACCCTCATCACTTAAGCCCGCAGATTTGGATTTGACCCGCAGAATTGGTCACCCTCCCCAACATTACTTCAGTTCCTCAGAATCGACCTAAACCTCCGATCGCCATTCATCCCCAGCACACTCCTTAGGACCGCAGAATCGGCCTCGACCCTCTGAATCGATCATACTCCCTCAAAAGCATCATGTGGTGTCTATTCGATGGTCATCATTTGATCCAAACTCACCCGTCGAGGGGCTCTGTAGACACCCCATTTTGTTACCCCCTAAGTCTCCTTAGGTCCCCAGTACCTCCCTTCATCACCCTAACCCCATGCCATGTCCCAAGTACTGACCCGGAGGCCATCGGGCACTCCTCGACTCAGTTTCACCCAAAAGTCAAACTCTTTATCTTGATCGAGACTAAATGAATCTTCAAAGGGCACTAAATACCCTTTCCAATGGTCTACCCCGTGCATGATTCTGACTTACCATGCGGATGAATGATTTGTTTGTGTTCGAAACCTGACCTGGAGGCCACCGGGCTCTCCCGGGCTCTATTTGACCTAAGTTAACTCTTTATCTCAACCAAGGCTGAATGAATCTTCGAAGGGCACTGAATACCCTTTCCAACGGTCCATCCCGTGCGCGATTCTGACTTTCCATGCGGACGAACGATCCGTTTGACTCCGGGAGGTCACCGAATGCTTCCCGGGCCCGGTTGACCAAAGTTAACTCCCCAAATTGGTTCAAACTCTTTGTAATGTCAAAGTACATTTCCTAACCTTTCCAACGGTCTGCCCCGTGCGCAATTCGGACTTACCATGCGGTCAAACGTTCTATTTGAGTCCGAGCGATTCCCCGTTCAATGGACCGACAAATGCTTCCGAGCCATATTTGATCCAAAGTCAACTCACGAACCCAGCTGCAATCCATAGGAATTTCAAAGATCTATGAATTACCTTTCCAATGGTATGCCCCGTGCATGATTCTGACCAACGGTTTTCCCTCGGCGGCTAATTTTTCTGAAAAAGCCTGAAGTGCACTGCCAAATGGCAGGTTCCAGACCCTGCCTATCGGCACCTGCCGATAGGCAGGAACATATATATGTCGATCGGCACTTACCTGGGCCTATAAAAAGAGGCCTTCACCTCATTTTCAAAGGGAGTCGAGATCTGATAAAAACCTCTCTCAACGAATCCCAGAAACCTCTCTCGAAGGCAACGTGATTTTAACATCCAAATCCCCTTTTTACTTTCACTTTTCATCATCCTTTTCATCAAACTTGGTGAATTAGCCACTCTCCATCATCATCCAAGTGCAAGGGTTTCTCTCCAACATTCAAGATCTTCAAGAAGGTCCAACTTTCTCTACTTTCTCTTAAATTTTCTTAAACTCTCAATAACTTGTTTTCTTACTTAGCACTTTTATTATCTCATCTCACACATCCTAATATAATTTTTTATCTATTATTATTGTACATCTCCTATTTTCATATAAATAGAAACCAAAATATAAGAAAAAGAGGGTTTGATCATAAATTCCAAATAGGGATTCTCATACTTTTCGCACACTTTCCTCACAACTAAAACACTTTTTCTACACACACACACTCTCACAAATAAGATATCCCCATTCGGATTTATGGGATAAACCCCACCCTCATTTTGTATGCGAACTACGTGGACTTTAATGCCTTTATAGGCTACATAGGCGTCTCAGGGTAAAACCCGAGACTCGAGTCCTTTTCCCCACTTTTTCTCTCATTTTCTATCTTCTCTAAATCCCATCTTCCTATATTCTATATACTTGCCCTTAGTAACGTATTTCTCCATATGCGTTATCATTCCATTATAATTATCAACGTAGGGGTAATCGGTTAAATCTTACTTTTCTAATATTATTCTTATATCTTCCTACGAACGACTCGCTTTATCTTTCCCATGATACAAGTCGAGGATTCTTACCTCCATTCTATATATATACACATGCACACATATCACGGGGGGAAACAAAAGGAAAATAACCAATATGCATGAGAGACTGAAAGGGAGGAATGGGTGCCTAACACCTTCCCATTTCGTAACTAAGCCTCCGAATCCTTCTCGAATCGTCTTGGTTTCGCACGCACCAGTATGTCTTTGGATGCCATCCTTCGGGGTGGATTACCCTTTTTCTTTTGTCTCTTTTGAGTAAAATAGACTGGCAACTCTGAATCTCTCTATATTTTTACACCACATCTCAAACGACGCCGACCGAAGAGCTCCCTAGAGGGACGCGCGGGACCCGAAGGATCCTTTCCTCCACGCGCCCGCCCGCACAACGAGGATCGGGGATGGACACAGTAAGGTACGTGAAGTGTTTGGCTTTAGGAACCCCTTTCTTCTTATCCTCCTACTTGCCCTTTGGATAGAAATTTTTGATTGAGATCTCTCCAAGGCATAAGAACATGTCATTTTTTATGCCTTGTTGAGGCTGAGAGGAAGGGGGAGGTCACTTACCCTAGATAATATTGAATGCTCCACATTAATGTATTTTTTAGCTCTATTTAGTAGCTCAGTCATTGTTAGAGGTAGTCTATTTCTAAAACACCTTAGTAATGCCGAAGAGGTGATCCTTAAAATGAATGTTTCCACACATATTTTATCATTGATATCATCTACCTTAAGATTGAACATTATTTTATACTCACGTAGGGTTGAACATCATTTTATACTCATGTAATGTCTTTACCGTCTTCAGCTTAAAGTAGAGAAAACAAGTGATATGCGTGTTCATCTTTTGAGAAGAGAGCCAATAAAATGGCCCATAAATAATCGTGCCAACTTAGTTAATCCTTTGATGTTTTTCGGAATGAGATTATCAACCCAATGCCTCGCTTTGACCCTTAGAGTGGTTGGAAAATCCTTGTGAAACACCTTATATAAGGTATCTTGTAATGGAATGAGTAACCGTATGATTCCATGTAATTTATTGGTTTTGTAATAACATGAGTAACCTATATGTTTCCATGCGATATTGTTAATTTTTGGTACCATTAAAGGTATCTACAATGGGCATCTTAAACTTTCGAGCGAGCGCATAGAGCTTCACTTAATTACATAAAGGGGGACTATATTTTACAATTAAGACTCAATAATATAGTTATTTATGCTCGTTACTAGTTAAGTAAGTTACCGAAACGATCTTTCATCTTATTTGTCTCAGTGTCCCAAGGATTTGATTATTTTGGAACCTTAATAGGACCCACCACATGGGCGAGACAACCTTTCCTTAGCTAGAATGTGTTTTGTGGATGCAATTATTTTGGGTTTCCATTAGTATGGCTTTACCCATCCTATTCAAGAAGATTTTGTAATTAGTTTTCCCATTCAAAAGGTTATGGTCCCGATGCAATCGGTACAGACACATCTGGTTCGTGAGTAAGAGGAAGGAGCTTTACTACTTTGAGATTCAACCATTCTTGGAGTTCCTTGTATTGAGCTTCTATTGTCTTCGTGCTCTTCAATAGTATAGAATTGATAGCCATGATGAGTAGAATCTACAAAATATATGGTGCTAAAATATGTTAATACCTTATCCTCGCCAAGTATGCCTTATTGGAAGAGCAATAGGTGTTCTTTAATGAGAATAATAAAAAATAAGGACTTTTAGTGGTTCAATTTCTATGAAGAGGTACTTACTTCCATAGTTAAGGTGTCTCTCATTAGTATATTTAACCTAATTATGAATAATGCAAACATAACAAACCTTAGACTATGGGTAAGGTTATGAAGATACTTCTGAGGTCTTTGTAATTAGTTGGGAAATCTTAAGAAGTAAGTGAATTACTTATATAATTACTTCTTACTTACTTAGGATGCACAAGATTAAACTAAAGTTAAGCTACCTAAATTTGGTGCTTAGAATACAATGTATGAGAAAGAAGTGGTCCCAAATCTTATGTAAAGTTAAACATTAATCTTGAACATTTGTTATCTTGAGCAATTACTTGAATTTGTATCTCTATATCCTTCTCTAATAACTCCTTATATATACAACTATTGAGAGTTGTTAGGAAGTTGTATTTAAGGCATGGGCAACTATGGTTGAGCTGTGAGACTACAATACAAAGGTTGAGTGTTAGTAGAAATAGTTACAGGTTAACGGTGATGGTTGTTGGGAGCCTTAAATTCCATTTGGGGCTTTAAGTGTAACACCCCCTATTTTCCTCATATAAGGTGGCCAAGCCTCAATGCTGAAGATAGGAAATGTCAAACAATTTAAATCATTTTAATCATTAATGAAAAATTAAAGAAAACTAAAACAATCAAGATAATATATAAAAGATGAAAATAAAATGAGATAACATATATGAGTCTCAAATAACTAAATCAAGAAAATCAAATAAATGTCCACAATACAAATGTCTCAAATGCTCCAAAACCAAAATAAAAATATAAACCACTCTAGAACCCATCATAACCCATAAAGTTCTCTAAATTGTAAACTATAATATACAATCCAACTATAAAATAAATACGATGATAAGTAACTCCATTTCTCATGCTTTCGTAACTCAATAAAGTCGACCGTACTAGTTATTGGTTTCTTATCAAGAAATCAATTACTTCTTTTTTCCTCATTTGTGTGTAAGTTTGTGATGAGAATTCTCTTCTCTAAATGGTTGGCATAAAATGCTACATACTCAACAGGTTCCTTTAGATGATTAACTGGGGTGAACTGATTTTTAACTACCCTAGGTCATCCACGATTTAGTTGCAATTTTGAGGGGACACTGTGACAACCCGCTATCCGAAATAAAGGGTGGCCAGCCCGATACCCCGATGAAACAGGAATCATGGATAGATATCATTCTCAGCATCACAATATCATACAGAGTATCAGGAATAATCACACAATATTCCAGAAAACGGGTTATCAAAAATTTTAGTTGGTAATTTAAAGAAAACACTTTCAACAACCCATAATAGAAAAAGAGGGTGGAAACTCCCACAAACATATATAATATAATCCAATAGATAAGAAAGGACCGAATAAAGCGTCGATCGATACAATCCATACAATATACAGTAAGTTCCATGTGTTACATAATACATCATTTATACAATTACACCATTTGGGCCACACGCCCGAATAAAGACTGATCTTAGCTAGAAAACAATAATAGAGACGTCTACACAAAATATCTCGTGATACCCGCAAAATGTCACAGCTCCTCAAAAGACTTAGAGAAAAGAAAGTCATTACGGTCAACCTTGCGGCGGAACACCTGAACGAAAATATAGAAGATACATACACAACAAGAAAACGAAGAACCGGTCAGAGGCCGGTTTTATATGATCACTAGATAAATGACAGGTATGACAATAATGGAAAGGTAAGCATGGATGATATTCTAGCATGGTAACATCATATAAAGAACTAAGACAGTTAAATAATTATTAAAATGAAATTCAATTATACAAATAAATAAAAGTACTTATGAGCCTTTTTCATCTTTCCTCATTTTCATTTCCGTCTTCTTTCCATTCCTTATCAGGAATGTAATTATTACTATGTGCACTTTATGGCACTTATCTCAATAGTATGCTCTTTGTGGCATATACTTTGCTCTTTATGGCATTAATGCTCCATCGAGTCCAACTCGATACTAGAATAGTTATAAATACGTATATAACGATTCTAAGACCGCCCGTCCGGGTTTCCCCACTCTGCGCGCCCCCAAATAACCATCATCTTCCAGGGCCTAACATAAGACAACCTGGGATCCTATCGAAACGTCGGGAAGCGGCCATATGTCTGCGGGATAGTCAAGACCACACCCGGAATCTCCTACCCATCGCAGAAACATATAAACAAGCGCTCATATGGCCTAGGACTATATCCACCCTGCATTCATTAGCCAGGGGGCTTCACCTCACACACGGACTTACCTTAAGATGGTATTTAGAGAGGTGTGTATCATCCATTTTATTAATTTCCATTACTTGATTTAGTAAATTGTCATTTACTTTATCCATTTTATATTTTATCAAATGCATTAAGATTATCCGGAACTATACGTATTTCGTATCAGCATAACAAACTCGATAAATAGTTAGACTCTCCAAATTATTTTCCAAAACCTCCTTTTTGGCTTCATAATAGACTATCAAGTCAAACCTAGCTCACAATAACTCCCAAAGTACTCTAAGATCTCCTAGATTATTATAAAACTATACGAGAGAAGAAATGCCTGAACATTACTTTAACCCCCCCCCCTGGAATGAACCCTAGATGAACCCCTTGGAGTCTAGGGTGTCGACCAAACTCAACTAATACTCTAAGACCCTATATTTACTTCATTTAAGAAGGTCCTTAAGTCCCTATGAAAAGAAAAGATTTGAAAAATGAAAATAAAATTTTAAGGAAGAAAACAGGGGACCGGTCAACCGGTCCCAAGACCGCGGTCGACCGCGTCTCAAGATTTTGCCAAGGAAGCAAAGCAGAAAGTCACTTCGGCAAGGCCGGTCGACCGGTCAGGGAACCGCGGTCGACCGCGCCATAAGTTTTATGTCTTTGAAAGAAAGCAGTGTGCCCTCTCCCGAAGGCCCGGTCGATCGGTCTGAGAATCGCGGTCGACCGGTCTTAGCAGACCTAGACCAAACCGAATCTTCCTATTTCAAGCAAATCCCAAATCCAACTCATTTATTCTCACCCACACAACATAAATGCTACTACCACTACCACTACCATCAACATCAACAATCATTCAACTATCCTTTAATGATTCAAAACCAACCAACATCCAAACCCTAGACTAGTAAACCATAATCAACTACATCATTCTCACACAAATCATTTATCTTAAACCATAAATAGCAAGTAGTAAACTTGCCTCAATGTAGAAAATGCAGATTTTCTTGGTGTGGGAGCAAGAATCCTTCTTAAATCTTCAATATCCTTTCTTCTCTCTACTCTTTCTCTTTCTCTCTTTAGCTCTCTAGGTTTAGGAAATACAACTAGGTGAATAGTGATTTACTCAAGACATAAATCGTGCCTTTAACCAAAAATCCCAACTCAATTGATCGATATTGCGATAAAATAATACACAATTGCATATTTAAGGCATAATCAGTCAAAAATGCCCAAAATCTCAAAACACATAATGGCACAATATCTGACCATCTCGCACGTTCTGGAATCAACTGCGGCCTCCGGATTATCATTTGGACATTTTATAATTCAATTTAAGTTCCGGTCTCATTATTAAGCCAAATATCATTTTAATTCATGTGATATTAATAAGCATAACATAGCAATATTCACCCATAGTTATGGTATATATGCAAACTCATAGTGAATATTAACTTTTCTTCATTAAATTAGCACTCAATTCATAATCCAAAACTTATATCTAATTACCATACCTAGTAATTAATATAAAATACGTTCTCATAAGCGAGGGTTATTACATACTCCCCCCCTTATGAGGGAATTTTGTCCCCAAAATTCAGGCATACCTTATAAGAAAATATGTGGATATTTCTCCCGCATCTCTTCCTCACACTCCCACGTTGATTCTTTTGCATTGTGATGACTCCATTGAACTCTTACTAAGGGCACCACACGAGGCCTTAACTTGCGCTCCCCACACTCAAGAATAGTAACCGGTTGTTCTTCATATGAAACATCGGGTTGTAAGTCGATATCTTCAAAAGGGATGTGCCAAAGGGCACCCTCACATCTTCTATACTTCTTCAAAGAGGAGACATGGAATACATCGTGGATTTGTTGCAAAGGCTCCGGTAAAGCAAGTTGATACGCCACGGGACCAACTTTTGCAATAACTGGGAAAGGGCCAACAAAACGCGGTGCAAGCTTTCCTTTCTTCCCGAAACGTTTAATGCCCTTCATTGGAGACACTCGCACCAACACTTGGTCTCCAACCTCTAACTCCATGTGTCTCCTACCCGCATCGGCGTAGCTCTTTTGACGGTCTTGGGCTATCCGAATGCGATTTCGAATAAGTTCAATCTTTAAAGAGTCTTGGATCATTTCAGGTCCAAGGAATTTGTTATCACCCACTTCCAACCAACAAGAGGTGACCTACATGGCCGACCATAAAGAGCTTCATAGGGTGCCATTCCAATGGTGAATTGGTATGAGTTGTTATAAGCGAACTCAACCAATGGTAGGTATTGTTCCCAACCACCCTTGAAATCAAGCATGCACATACGGAGCATATCTTCCAACATCTGGTTTACCCTTTCAGTTTGGCCATCTGTTTGGGGATGATACGAAAAGCTTAACTTCAATTCGGTCCCCATTGCCTCTTGGAAACTTTGCCAAAAGTGGGACACAAATATTTTATCTCGATCGGAAATAATATTTAAAGGTACCCCATGAAGTCTAACGATCTCCTCGATGAACAATTGGGAATAGCGAGCGGTATCAAAATCCGTACGCACGGGCAAAAAGTGTGTTGATTTAGTCAAGCGATCGACAATCACCCAAATCGAATCATGACCCATCTGTGATCTAGGTAAGCCCGAAATAAAGTCCATCGAAATGCTTTCCTATTTCCACAATGGAATCTCCAACGGTTGTAACAAACCTGTCGGTCGCTGATGGTCGATCTTAACCAACTGGCAAGTAGTGCACTGAGATACAAACTCCGAAATATCCCTCTTCATGCCTGGCCACCAATACTGACGGCGCATGTCTTGGTACATCTTGTCCCCACCAGGATGTACCGTAAATTTTGACCCGTGAGATTCCGCCATCACCGCTCGTCTCAAGTCCCCTCCTCCCGGAACAATAAGTCTTCCATGGAAGCGTAGTCCACCCTCAGAACTAATCAAGTAGGACTCCGCTCCCTCGGACAATAATTGGTGTATATGGTCTTGACAACCTTTATCTCTTCCCTGGGCTTCCACAATTCTCGCTATAATCGTAGGAGTAACGGTCATCACGGAAATGAATGCTCTTACCCCCGCATCCTCCTTACAGAGCTCTCTCCACTTAGCTTTCCACACATTAGCTAAGTATCCCTCGGGCTTCCTACTCAAGGCATCCGCTACTACGTTCGCCTTTCCAGGATGATAATGGATATCAAATTGGTAGTCTTTCACAAACTCCAACCATCAACGCTGACGCATATTCAAGTCCTTTTGGGAAAATAAATATTGCAGCGATTTATGGTCTGTGAAAAGACTAAAGTTTTCCCCCAAGAGATAATGCCTCCATATCTTCAAGGCAAAGACAACTGCGGCAAAATCTAAGTCATGCACCGGATAGTTCCTTTCGTGAGGATTCAACTTACGAGAAGCGTAAGCGATAGCTTGTCTTTCTTGCTGAAGAACACCTCCTAACCCTTGAAGAGATGCATCGGTGAAGACTAGGTATTCCAATCCCGGTTTTGGCAATGCAAGGACTGGAACCGAAGTTAATCTATTTTTGAGCTCTTCAAATGCAGCTTGACATGAACTGTCCCAAACAAATCTCACTCCCTTTCGGGTTAAATTCGTCAACGGGCTAGCGATTTTTGAAAAACCCTTAATAAATCGACGGTAATAACCCGCCAAGCCCAGAAAACTACGAACCTCAGTAGGTGTCGTGGGCTAACCCCACTCTCTCACCGCAATCACCTTGCTAGGATCCACAGATACACCCTGGGATGACACCACATGACCTAGAAATTGAACTTCCTTCAACCAAAAGCCACATTTCTCAAATTTTGCATACAATTTATGATCCCTCAATCTCTGCAGGACCAACCGTAAATGAGTAGCATGGTCAGACTCTGTCTGAGAATAGACTAGGATGTCATCGATGAATACAATAACAAACTGGTCAAGGAAATCCCGAAACACCCTGTTCATAAGATCCATAAATACAGCAGGAGCATTGGTTAGCCCAAAGGGCATAACCAAGAACTCATGGGATCCATAACGGGTCAGAAATGTAGTCTTGGATACATCTTGCGCCCGTATCCTCAATTGATGATACCCCGTCCTCAAATCGATTTTGGAGAAGTATGATGCTCCCCTAAGTTCGTCAAACAAATCATCGATGCGAGGCAAAGGGTATTTATTCCGGATGGTGACTTTATTCAACTCCCTATAGTCCACACATAACCGGAGAGAACCGTCTCTTTTCTTCACAAACAATACTGGAGCACCCCATGGTGATGTGCTACTCCTAATGAATCCCTGCTCCAATAGCTGCTGAATTTGATCTCTCAACTCCCTCATCTCCACAGGAGCCATTCGATACAGAGATTTAGCAATCGGTCGAGTTCCCGACATTAAATCAATCACAAACTCTATCTCCCGACTTGGAGGTAATCCTGGTATCTCCCGAAAAACATCTTCAAAATCTCTAACAATCAGAAGAGAATTTAGGGGAACCACAACATCCCTAGATGCATCTTCCGCAATACAATATAAATAAGCACTCGTACTCCCTTCCATACAAGGCATAACAATTAGGAACATTTCTTGTCCCGAAACTGCAAAAACTATGCTTTTCCCATAACAGTTTACTATCGCGCGGTATTTCCCTAGCCAATCCATACCCAATATTACATCATACCTGACCAAGTCAAGGACGAGCAAGTCGGCCTCAAAACACAAGTTACCAAGGTTAATCCCTACGTTTTTACAAACAAAGAAAATCAATGAACCATCACCCATAAAGGATTCAACGCTAGTGAAGGTACTTTCAGCAGATTTTATCAAACCTGTGGTCTGAGCAAAACTCCTAGAAATAAAGGAGTGTGTAGCACCCGTATCAAATAGTACTCAACCCATGTGCCCATGAATGAAAAGCTTACCCTCGATCGCTGGCGGTGCCGGAGGGGGTGGAGGAAGCATAACTTCCTGAATATGGTAAACCCGTCCATATTGCAGTTGCCCCTTCTGAGGAGGAGCAATCGGATTAGGCGCCTGGGGAGGAAACTGTACATATGGCTGTTGTGGAGCCCTAGGAAGATGCCCTCCAACCAACTGAGGACACGCCCTTTTATAATGGCCCAACTCCCCACACTGAAAACATTTATTAGCCGCATTCTCCTGATTCCTACCTTAATTGTTTCGAAATTGTCCCGCACCCCGGCCCTGCTGGCCCCTACCTCCATTTCCACCTCTACCTCCCTGTTGTTGTTGTTCGCCTTGACCCGGCCTGTTATTATTATTATTGCCACTAGCATTAAACCCACCAAAACGTTGACGCTTGGACAAATCACCTTGCTGAGGATCCCTCTCTTTCTTCTTGTTCCCCGAGGTTTGGGACGAAGAAGATGTCCCCCTTCCGATCCCATTACTTCCCGGTTTCACCACTTGCCCCATTGCTGCAGCCTTCTTATTGTTTTGCACAAATAATCTATGCTCTTGACAGTGAAGTAAAGCAGCATTCATCACGTCCCCCAAGGTTACCAAAGATAGATTTCCATGCAAATGTTGTTTTATTCGCCAGTGCAAACCTCCTACAAATCTGGAGATCCTCTTCGCTTCCGGAGTCACTTCATCCGGTATAAAGCTTGCTAATCGGGTAAACTCCTCTTCGTATTCGGCAACCGATCTCTCCCCTTGCACTAAATATTGAAGCTTCCTCTGCATCTCCCTTTGAACTGCGGGAGGGAAATACTTTCCATCAAACAAAGCCCAAAAATTGGTGATTGACATTGTATCCCTTTGTTCGGGTGTCGTTATTGACTCCCACCTGTGTAAGGCCGATCCGACAAGCTTAAAGGTAATGAGGATTTGCTTTTTTCCCTCACTATATTCCACCATCCTAAGATGGCGCTGCATGTCCTTCTTCCACTAGTTTGCCTTTATAACGTCCGAACCTCCCTCAAATTCTGGGGGATGACCCTTTAGGAAAGACTCTCTTACCCGTTCCCACTGATAAGGTCCCGTAGGAACTAGTGCTTCTTGTCCCCTCGCTTAAGATTGTGGCATTTGTTGTGACACTGCAGTCATCGCTGCATTAACAGCTTGGGCCACGATATTTGCCACATCTGCGGCACTGATATTCCCCGGTTGCGGCGGTGGAGGACCAACCTCATCCTCGACAACCCTATTGCGTCTAGCGGGACGTCCTCTCTTTGGCAGCATCTGAGATAGAGAAGAGATAGAGTTAGATATTATATAAAACAATCTATCTAGCAAAAGATCACATACATAAGCAACAAGACAATCCTAACATTAAGCTCTATATCAAAGAACGCTACGGTAAAACGTGACAAGTTCGCATAGATCCTAAAGACTCTAGAACCTGATGCTCTGATACCATCTGTGACAACCCGCTATCCGAAATAAAGGGTGGCCAGCCCGATACCCCGATGAAACAGGAATCATGGATAGATATCATTCTTAGTATCACAATATCATACAGAGTATCAGGAATAATCACACAATATTCCAGAAAACGGGTTATCAAAAATTTTAGTTGGTAATTTAAAGAAAACACTTTCAACAACCCATAATAGAAAAAGAGGGTGGAAACTCCCACAAACATATATAATATAATCCAATAGATAAGAAAGGACCGAATAAAGCGTCGGTCGATACAATCCATACAATATACAGTAAGTTCCATATATTACATAATACATCATTTATACAATTACACCATTTGGGCCACACGCCCGAATAAAGACTGATCTTAGCTAGAAAACAATAATAGAGGCGTCTACACAAAATATCCCGTGATACCCGCAAAATGTCACGGCTCCTCAAAAGACTTAGAGAAAAGAAAGTCATTACGGTCGACCTTGCGGCGGAACACCTGAACGAAAATATAGAAGATACATACACAACAAGAAAATGAAGAACCGGTTAGAGGCCGGTTTTATATGATCACTAGATAAATGACAGGTATGACAATAATGGACAGGTAAGCATGGATGATATTCTAGCATGGTAACATCATATAAAGAACTAAGACAGTTAAATAATTATTAAAATGAAATTCAATTATACAAATAAATAAAAGTACTTATGAGCCTTTTTCATCTTTCCTCATTTTCATTTCCGTCTTCTTTCCATTCCTTATCAGGAATGCAATTATTACTATGTGCACTTTATGGCACTTATCTCAATAGTATGCTCTTTGTGGCATATACTTTGCTCTTTATGGCATTAATGCTCCATCGAGTCCAACTCGATACTAGAATAGTTATAAATACGTATATAACGATTCTAAGACCGCCCGTCCGGGTTTTTCCACTCTGCGCGCCCCCAAATAACCATCATCTTCCAGGTCCTAACATAAGACAATCTGGGATCCTATCGAAACGTCGGGAAACGGCCATATGCCTGCGGGATAGTCAAGACCACACCCGGAATCTCCTACCCATCGCAGAAACATATAAACAAGCGCTCATATGGCCTAGGACTATATCCACCCTGCATTCATTAGCCAGGGGGCTTCACCTCACGCACGGACTTCCCTTAAGATGGTATTTAGAGAGGTGTGTATCATCCATTTTATTAATTTCCATTACTTGATTTAGTAAATTGTCATTTACTTTATCCATTTTACATTTTATCAAATGCATTAAGATTATCCGGAACTATACGTATTTCGTATCAGCATAACAACCTCGATAAATAGTTAGACTCTCCAAATTATTTTCCAAAGCCTCCTTTTTGGCTTCATAATAGACTATCAAGTCAAACCTAGCTCACAATAACTCCCAAAGTACTCTAAGATCTCCTAGATTATTATAAAACTATACGAGAGAAGAAATGCCTGAACATTACTTTATACCCCCCCTGAAATGAACCCTAGATGAACCCCTTGGAGTCTAGGGTGTCGACCAAACTCAACTAATACTCTAAGACCCTATATTTACTTCATTTAAGAAGGTCCTTAAGTCCCTATGAAAAGAAAAGATTTGAAAAATGAAAATAAAATTTTAGGGAAGAAAACAGGGGACCGGTCGACCGGTCCCAGGACCGCGGTCGACCGCGTCTCAAGATTTTGCCTAGGAAGCAAAGCAGAAAGTCACTTCGGCAGGTCCGGTCGACCGGTCAGGGAACCGCGGTCGACCGCGCCATAAGTTTTATGTCTTTGAAAGAAAGCAGTGTGCCCTATCCCGAAGGCCCGGTCGACCGGTCTGAGAACCGCGGTCGACTGGTCTTAGCAGACCTAGACCAAACCGAATCTTCCTATTTCAAGCAAATCCCAAATCCAACGCATTTATTCTCACCCACACAACATAAATGCTACTACCACTACCATCAACATCAACAATCATTCAACTATCCTTTAATGATTCAAAACCAACCAACATCCAAACCCTAGACTAGTAAACCATAATCAACTACATCATTCTCACACAAATCATTTATCTTAAACCATAAATAGCAAGTAGTAAACTTGCCTCAATGTAGAAAATGCAGATTTTCTTGGTGTGGGAGCAAGAATCCTTCTTAAATCTTCAATATCCTTTCTTCTATCTACTCTTTCTCTTTCTCTCTTTAGCTCTCTAGGTTTAGGAAATACAACTAGGTGAATAGTGATTTACTCAAGACACAAATCGTGCCTTTAACCAAAAATCCCAACTCAATTGATCGATATTGCGATAAAATAATACGCAATTGCATATTTAAGGCATAATCAGTCAAAAATGCCCAAAATCTCAAAACACATAATGTCACAATATCTGACTATCTCTCACGTTCCGGAATCAACTGCGGCCTCCGGATTATCATTTGGACATTTTATAATTCAATTTAAGTTTCGGTCTCATTATTAAGCCAAATATCATTTTAATTCATGTGATATTAATAAGCATAACATAGCAATATTCACCCATAGTTATGGTATATATGCAAACTCATAGTGAATATTAACTTTTCTTCATTAAATTAGCACTCAATTCATAATCCAAAACTTATATCTAATTACCATACCTAGTAATTAATATAAAATACATTCTCATAAGCGAGGGTTATTACAGACACTCCTCTATATGAAAACCTCCCACACTTTTTCTTTTTTCTTCTCTTGACTTGATCAAATTAATATGATGAATCATTATTGAGTAGAAAATTCTTCCCTTATTTCCACCCATCCCCAACTGTTAATGAATTTGAGCTTCTCATGATACATGTAGGGAACGAGCTTCAATTTGTGTAGCCACCCTCTTGCAAGGATGGCGTTATAGTGTGAATCTAAGTCTACGATAAAAACTTATTAAGCTTCAAAATTCCTCCTGCTCAAATGAGAAAGATAACCCTTCTCAGGGGTATGTTCATCTTACCCACAAAACCAACTGACAAAACAGTAACCTCCTTGAGGTATTACATAGGTATGCTAAGATTATCGAACAACTTAAGGTGCATGGACTCAAACTAACTTCCTTGATAAACCAAGATCTTATTAATGTCTCAATTGAATATGTAAAGCATGATAACTAATGCGTCACGGTGGGGTGTGTTCTTACTCTAACTAAATCTTACTTGGTGAATATTATATGATTTTCATGGTCTAGATCTTTTTTTATGACAATTTTTCCCAATTATGGGTTTGCGAGTGTAAATATGGAAAGATTCCATCACTGTGACCACCTTCTTTAATTCAATCCTAATCACATTCCTTTTTATCTGTTCGAGGTTGTATAATTCATTAATCATAACTAGTTTTTTTCCTTCTTCCTCATTATCCAGGATATTATTTCTCCCTCGAATAGTCATAACCTTTTTTTACCGATTCTTATTAATAGTCTTCCAAATTTCCATCCCAAGCTATCTCCTTTAAATGAGATTTTAAATATTGTGAATTCTCAATCTTGTGATCATGATCTTAGATCACATTAAATAATAATTCCTCTTTGTTGGGTCACCTTCCACCTTCATCGGACATTTAAAGTAGTGCTTATCCCCTATTTTGGTAAGGATATTATAGATCGACTCTTTAAAGACAATGTTGACTACTTAGCATGCTTTGGTTAAATCTTATTTATCTTTGTAATTCTAGGTATCATTATTCTTCTTTTATACCTTTGTGGGAGAGGCCTCATTGGCCCCATTATCTCCTGACTTTGGTTCGTTACCACTTGTATCATATTCGACAATGACGCCCCCACCTTAGCGTACTTCTCAATCATAGACAATAGGTTATCAATTGTTAGATCCTCCGTCCTAGTCAACAACTCGTATAATAATTGATCGTTGGGCAAGACAATCTTAAACGACACCAATGAGACTTGTTTATATCAATCCTCTACTTCATTGTAAACATCCTAATACGACTGTAAATTCTTCTTAAGCATGAGGATGACTCCCATCTTTTTAGGAAGAAAGTTTTTTGTAATCAATTTAACAATAAATAATTCATATAATTGACCAAATTTCTTCACTAATTTGGGTTTTTTTAAACCATTTCTGAGCTACGTCTCCGAGGCTTAAGGGGAAGATGTAACACATTAACGTTTCATTGTTATCATAGACTGTCACAACTTTACAGTACTAAAACACATGATGAATCGGGTTAGATTTCCCATCTTATATTGGTGTTGTGAACTTTTTTTGGATGTTCAAACTCCTCCACATCATCGGTGAATGGATATTTCATGTGGTTTACAAGAGCTCGCTACACAAGCTCCTTTATAGTATGGGCCCAACTCGCTTTACTCTTATATTTATATACTTTCTAATAAATCTTTTTATCTCATATCTCTCTTGGTTTCTTTCAAACCTTAATGATTTATCATTATTCCTACTATATGATAGTTGCTCGAAGTTGCACTGTAGTGTCCTTCCTCGGGTGCGAGTTTTTCTCTCCTGACTGAGGGTTAGGAGTGTGAGCGAAGTCATGATGCCTTTGTGTAGGTCATCGGAGATCACACTCCATTCTTTTAAATCAATGCTAGAGTCGATCTTTATCTTGATGCCTCAACGAGCAATTAAATCCTGCTTGCGAAGTTCCGATTCATATGTGTCGATCATAGTAGATACCTAAACTGGATTTTTCAGTTCATAACCAATGTCAGATTGGTTATCCCGAGGCTGGTAATAGGAACTACAAGTTATCCGTCCATAATAGGAGTTATCATGTTATTCGAATGACATCCTCTCTAGAACAAAGTCTAATTCGCATGGGATACATTTTTAGGAAATAGAGGACCCCGTACGAAAATTGACTTCGCATAAGAAACTCTCGTGAGAAACCAATTTTGCACGAGGACCCTAACTTTCTTCTTGAACCCCTTATAAGAAAGATGCTTACAATGAGGTTCCCTCATACAATGATCTCGTTCAAACGAGGCTTTGTAGGTTTAAACTAAAGCTAATTTTTCTCATGAATTGTGTTTTTGTAACCCTCCATCACTTATAGAGTTACGAAACATAATTGTAGAAAGAAACAACCCTATTATCAAAAACCACATTCTTAGGTTTTATGAGAGTTTAAATCATATCTAATTAATGCTTTCATAATAATATTTAGGTTTACAAAATTCCCTAAATTCTTCCACATGAAGATTTTAGTATGAGGAATCGTGTGAAGTGATAGGATGTATACACGTGCGGGTTGATTGTGAATAATATGGAGATCAGTGGATAACTAAGAGTGAGGCCTCTACAAGTTGTGTACGTCAAAAGTAATTGGTTGATAAAATTTGAAGAGGCATCAAATCCCAATGCAATCGTGATCACATATGTAAGACACGTTTATCAATTCATTAGCCCCGTAAAAATACATTTAGTACAGTAGATTAGTTGGTTGGGTGCGATAGTGTTTTTTTCACAAGGGTTTCCACTCAAAACCCCGTGCTTTAGTGGCTGCAACTTGCATGCCTTTTACTTTTTGTATATATTTATTGCATCACCCAGATGAAAATTGGACAAATTAATTTTATTAAGTAAAATTAAAATATGGTTCATTTAAAACAAGAATTTTATATTACGGACACGTTAATTAAATAGGTTTAATTAATTTGTCTTTGATCCCTAGGCACCTACTTTCTCAGTTTGACATCATGTGATTTTAGCGGGCTAGAAATTGGTTGAAACTTAGGAATTCAATTAACATATCCTATTTTTTATTATTATTTATTATATCTTTAAATTTAAATAAGAGATTAAGATAGTATTTGAGATGGTATAAAAGTAAATCTAAGCAAGCATACCGAGAAACTTATAAGTGAAAAAAAAAATAATTGTAACCACTTAAAACTAATTTTTTTTTTTTTTAATTTTGATATTTTTCACCTTTTATACTTAAACTGCAATTATGACTATAATATTTTTTTTTATCTAATTTGAGAAAAGTTGAATACAAGAATCAAAATTTTTATGAGAGAACAAAAATAATTTTAATAACTTTCAATAAAACGTTTGACTATAGTTAAACAAATTCATCTATTTTGATAACCGTAAATAATAAACAAATTTATATTTAAGATATACATACAATGATGAAAACACTTGGGACCAAGAAGGGAGGCATTGTTTTTATAGTTATATAATTAAGATTGAATATTGTAATATAGATTTATAAATTGTTTTGGTTAATTTTATTTTAAGATCCATTTATTATGTGTATTACAAATATATAGTACAACTTTATTTTCATAACATGTTAGGTAAAAAAGATATTACACCGTAAGGAATAGTGATTTAATTAGTATTGATGGTAATGGTAGGAGTAGAGATAGGAATAATTTGACTTGGTGGGATATTGTATTAAAATACATGATATTATGTGATTTAACTAAGGATATTGCACTAAATAAAGCATAATGAAAAAAGAGGACTCATGTAGAGAACCCCAAATAATTAGAAAAAGGCCTTGTTGAGTTGAATTGAGTTGGGTTTGGTAAAAATATCATAAATATTCAAAAATTAACAACAGATTCTTAAAAGATTTAAAAATCGTCGCTAAAGAATTTTTTAACAATTTTGAATAACATACGGAAATTGGACTCGAACCTCATGCTTTGCACAACAAATGAACCCTAAAGTGATAACCCTGCTAACTTTCATAGCAAGCCTTTATGAGATCCTCGTGCATTTGTGGAGACTTTATACATAATTTTTTTGAAGGATGTGTGAATGTAATGCACAATAATGAATAGGGCATTAGTAAAAAAATAATTACATGTGAAGCTCCTCGATGGTGTGATACACTTGTAAACAATATCGTATCTGTAAAATTATAATTTTCTTTAAATTATTTTCTTATCATAATTCTTAAGTAGGATCATTATAATACATAACCTCGCCCCTTCAAATGAATTCTGAATATGTAATTATATAAATAAAAACATCATCCACTTTTATATATAAAAATAGGATAAATTACACCAAAACCCATTAACTATAGCAATTTTATAGACAGCTCCCGAATCTAAAATAACCCGACAAAGAGCCACCCTAAACTATTGAATTTTGACACCTAGCACATTTTCATTGAAAATGACTTTATAAATATATGATTTTAAGTATTAAAATTAATAAATTTTTATGCATATTTTCTAGGTGCCAAAGTTCAATAGTTTAAGGGCTCTTTGTCTTGTTTTTAGATTAGGGGTTATCTGTAAAACCACTATCTTTTAGGGCGGTTTGGTCTAATGTGCCTTAAAAATTAGTAGACATAATACATACCTTTTCACTTTACAATTAATATCTTAATTGTCACATAATAATTGAACATACTCTACATATGTAAAATACGTGTATACTACTTAGTGCTACAAGACCATCTCTAGGGTACATTACAAAATAACATAATGCCATGTTCCTTAATTTTAAAATTGCACTTATAATTGATCCGCCCTTAGTGACAAATGTGTGAAACTATTAGCCCAGAATGCAAACATGTTTAGTCCAAGTCCCCATGCACGTGTTTATAGTAGTTAAGTTGTCAAAATACCCTTTGAATGGTTACTATTTAACAACAACTAGAAAAGTGCCTGTGATTATAATGAAAAGACATGTGTTCAATATCATTTCAAATTTAAAAACTATATCAAATATGGCATGTAAGATTACCAACAAGATTTTAGGGAAGTTATGTGTTATATAGGATCTTCTTTAACACATAATTCTTCTTTAATTTCTAATTTTACAATATTATGAGGATTCTTATTATTTGAATCTTGTGAATTCAATCTTCTTTAACACATTAACAATAAAAAATGAATTAATTATATGTTTCTTGAAGCATGGTAAAATGAGCGTTGCCATAGTTATATCTGCTACGTGTTCACATGAGGAATTTGTTAAAAAACTATATGAAATGGGATAAATTGAGATGAAATTCATTTTATATGAGTTATGAAGTCTCAGAAATCCATGTTTGTGCGCTTGATGATGAGATTTATATGGAGAACATGATTGGATATACACTACACCTAAAGAGCAAAAATTTCACTTTTTTCGGCCAGGCATTATCACGGTCATATATCGTGACAACACGTACGACATTTTTTGTCACGATCTTGTCACGGTCCTTGACCACAACAAGAATAGTCACAAAAAAATCAAAAATTTTGCCCCTAAGACCCCTTTTCCCACCAAAATACACACTTTCCCTCCTCTCTCTCTTCATCCAGGCTCCCTCTCTCGCCTTGGTTAAAATCCATCATTTTTCCCAAACAAAGGTATAATATATATATAACTCAATTTGAGTATGATTTACACATTTTTATCATTGTTTTTAGTTTTATTCTATTTATATAAATGTAGTTGTAGTTTTTTAGTACATGTGTGTGTTTCTTGTAAAATAGTTGTATTTACATATATGACTTTAATATTATTAAAAAATATCTTGTGTAAAAACTAGGTTTGAACAATTTAACTTTGATATTTGTTTGGGCTTGAATATATGTATTTGTTTGTTATAAAATAGTTATATTTACATTATAGCTTGACATTGTTAGAAAACTACTCATACAACTCCTAGGTTTAAAGGTTTGAACTATTTAGCTTTGTTATTTATTTGGGCTTGAACATATGCATTTATTTGATGTAAATATAATCATTTTAATTAAAAAAAATGTGGGTTTATTAAAAAATGTGAATTATTCTGGTATTTGTATGTATAATCTGAATAATACGCGGCTTAGGGTTTCAACATAGATTTTAAAAATTGGATTCAATTAGGTTGTAAAGTATAATTAAAATTAATTTGGTACATATACGCGACTTAAGGTTTTAGCATGATAGCGTTTCGACAATTTTATTTCAACATGATAGGTTGTTAATTATCTTGCACTTATCTACGAGTTAACTTATGATTCAACTACCCACGGGTATAAACTAACGTACAAAAATACCCCATTTGTTCACACATGGTTGGTAACGCTTTCTATAAGTTTTTATGCGGTATCCTCTATATAAAGAGTGGATGGGTGAGACCAATAGATCCGGAGATTTGTACCGTTGTGGTGATAATGAGTTGTAAAATTCGCAAAGATGTGGATCATTGTTGAAGAGTTCTCCTGCCCTTGTGAAAGTTGTAGAAATAGGAAAGAGTTTCAGTGAAAAAAAAATGAATTACATCTTCTTAGATGGGGTATGCAAGATGATTACTGGAAGTTGTTTTTTCGGGTATATACATTATCCTTTTGTCTTAGAATAACCTCCAATACAACCATAAAGTAGGAAAACGATTAAAGGACAAGAAGATCCCCCTATGGAGCATAATATGTTAGATGATCTAATAGACGATGGTTACAGAGTTTATGTAATGGTTGACAATAAGTATTTTGATAAGGAAGACAGTGATAATTATGATATGAAAGATAATGAATCTTATGGTGGAGGTTTTAGTACTCATGATGATGTTGGGATAAACCTTGACGATGACTACCAAACTTTGAAAGCCAAATTGACACACCCGTTATACCCTAACTACGAAAAATATCAAATAAATTTTAATGCTATGGTTGGTTTGTGTGGCAATAGCGTAATTGAACTTTGTATTGGGTGAAGGGTTTGATTCCAAAGAAAATGCGCTTCCAAATAGCTATCCGAGTATGAAGAAAAATTTGAAAGGTTTGGCAATGAATTATAAATCAATTCATGCTTGTATGTATAATTTTATATGATATCGAAAATAGTACAAAATTTGTTATCATTATCTAGTACGCGAGGAACCTAGATATGTGCCATAACATGATTCTAATGCTAAGAGAGGCACACTTTCGAAAGTGCATAAAAAATCCATCGGTCCAAGGTTGAAGATATTTTTTGCAATACAATGTATAGCGGAGATAATGACTTGGCATGCTAGGAAAGAAGTAGGGGATAATCCCATACCTCATCTTCTGGACTCAACTATTTGGAAAGGCATAAATTTTAATTAACCAAATTTTATCAATGAACAACTTAATATTCATTTGATAATATCAACCGATGATTTTAATCCATTTAGAACTCTAAGCACCAATCAAAGTATATGGTCAGTGTTTTTAGCACCCTAAATCCCCCTCTTTCTTTGTGCATTAAACCGTAATTATTAATATTGTCTTTGTTGATAACTGGGCCAAAGTCACCAAGTGACGACATTGATGTCCAATTGGCACCGTTGGTAGAAAAATTGAATGAGCATTGTGTAATGGGTGTGAAATCATTTGACTCTAGCAAACAAGAATAGTTAACATTGAAAGCTATGTTATTTTGAGAAACTCATAATTTCCCAGCTTATGGAGATTTATCGGGCCGTAGTATTTACCGTTAGTTTGGGTGTCCTATTTATGGAGAGGAAACTAGAACTAAACATCTCAAGGATAGTGGAAAAAATATTTATCATTCTTATAGGACATTCTTGCCTCTCGGTGACAGGTTTAGCTCTTATAAAGGCTCTAATTTTTTGGCGGGTGGGGTCGAACATAGACTAACCCTCGAGAATGATTTCAAGTTCAAAGATTGAAAGGAGATCTTCAAAATATGGAGATATTGTGTCGAGGAGTAATCTAAATTCAAGAATGTCAAGCATAAAAATACCCTGATTGATAATGAAGTCGAGAAAAGGAAGGCATGGTATAGAAGGTCAATATTGTATGACTTGAAGTATTGGAAGGCTAAACCAATTTTCCATGTATTATAAACCACCCATGGTGAAAACAACATCATCGAACATCTTATGAGAAAATGTCTAGGTGGAAGTCAGTTGAAGGATGGAGAAAAGCTACAAAGTGATCTTAAAGTGTTGAAAATTAAGTTGCAATTATGGTTGAAATAAGATAGTAGGGTGAGGAATATCTACCCCTGGTGCTTTAGTTTGATAAGGAAAAAAAAGGTTACTTTAGACATACTCGATAAAAGTTCCTTATAATTTTTCATCAAATTTGTAGAGGTTTGTGAGTCTTGCCAAACATAATTTCTAAAAGTGAAAGTCTTATGATTAGCATGTAATCATGCAAATGTTCCCTTTGTTTTTCAAGCACTCTTTCTGTAAGCATAAGGATTTTTGGAAGGCCATTATGCAGATTATCCTTTTCTTCACATTTTTTAGTACAAAAGTAGTCAACCGAAAGCACATCGTGGCTGCAAAAATATTTCTAGACGAACCAACTTATGCGCTGAAGAAATAATCCCCCCCTCCATTATTCTTCGACATAAGTATTCACTTCTTGGCGCACTTATGCAATGATGCGCTTCCTTGTGGCCTGATAAGATATCGATGGATATACCCATTTGAAAGGTTGGTGAAAGTTTTCAAGGAGTATGTTAAGAATACAAAGTACATTGAAGGATCCATCATAAAGTAATATACTACTGTGGAGGCATACATGTAAATGATGGAGATGAGTTCGTCGATAGGGGTGGTCAAGTCATGGGAAAATGAGTTAAACTGACAAGTTTAAATATGATCAAGTGATTTGTTATATGTTTTAAACCCACGAAGATGACGAGGAATGAAGAGAGTAAGTTCATATTGTAATTTTACTTCGTGTTGTTATCTTATATACTTGATAACCGTCTTGGTAAATTTTGTCATTCAATGTAGAAAATATAATGCATCTAGGCACGATAAAAAAAAACAAAGGATGATTTCACGTTCAGACAATGAATTTAGACTTTGGGTGTCACAAGAGGTAATTATTACGTCAAACATCCTATATTAAAAAATAAGAATTGAAAGATTTAAAACTTATGTAATCCATAATTTCAGATGTTGTTGAAGATGGGTGATGCCATGTCAAGGCTTGCTCGTCTTGCCACTGGACCCAAATTGATGGCACACGAGTATAAAAACTATGGACTTAACGATTATGTACTCTCATTGAGGTTGTCTCTACAGTTTTTTCAAATATATGGGATCTCCACATTCCTAAAAATATCTCTATAAACATGTGGAAAATTTTATCAAACTGCCTTCCTATTGATGAAAACATTAAAGATGTGGGAATCAGAATGTGCTCTAGGTGTAAGGCCTGTCAAAGCCAAGAAGAAACTATTGATCACTTATTCCTTCATTGCCCTATCATTCAACCAATTTGGAGGTACTTTTCTAGCTTAATGGGCATTGAAATGTCCAAGGTATCTGTCTCAGCTATGCTTCTAAGTTGGTGGTATAAATCAGGCCCTCAAGATTTTTTAAGATTTCTTGGTAAGTGTATTCCCCTTGTGGTTTGTTGGGAAATTTGGAAAAGCAGGAATTCATCTTTTTTTGAAAACTCCCCAATGAGATCCAAGCATATTATCTCAAATTCCTCTTCATTGATTTCTAATATATGCAAGGGAGTTATTTTCAAAAATAATCTCTCTTACTTTGATAAAGGAATTGAGAAAACTTTTTCCATAAAGATTTCAAAGATGATTCAAGTTACAAAGCCTATAAAGTGGGATTTCCCAAATCCAAATTGTTTAAAGCTTAGTGTGGATGGCGCTTCAAAGGGTAATCCTGGAATGAGTGGATATGGTGGTATATTAAGAGATGATAAAGGTAATATTGTCTTTGCTTTTGCAAACTCAAATGGGATCTCTTCCAATACTTGTGTTGAGCTTATAGGTCTCTGTTATGGGATCAAATTGTGTCTTCAGTTCAATCTCAGTAATGTCTACATTGAATCTGATTCCTTATTTGTGGTTAACTTGATTAACAACAATTGGAAATCCCCTTGGAAATTAAAAATCTATGTTGAGGAAATCAAAGCCTTACTAGATATGCTAAAAATTTCTCTATCCCATTGTTATAGAGAATCTAATATGGTGGCAGATGCCTTAGCCAATTCTGGAGTGTATCTCCCTTCGCTTCAAGTTTATCATGCCATCAGGGACCTCCCTAAGTTGGTGAGAGGAGCTATTAAGCTTGATAAGATGGGATGCCATTACTTAAGTTCTGTCCATGTTAATGTCTCCTGATATTCTCTCAGGTATTAGTGCTATTTATATAGCCCCTATTTTTTTTCATTATTGCTTTGTCATGGGAGGATTTATAAACTCCCATATTTATTGCTTTGTTATGTTAACTTATTGGGCTCAACAGTTAACGTTTTCTTTTAGTATTTCCCCTGAGCTTGTAAGTGCCACTAGAGAGGCTTTTTCTCTATGATATTTAATAATATTTGTGGGGGTTCCGTCCCTCTTCCTTAAAAAAAAAAAAAAAAAAAAAAAAGAGCGAGGAGCATATGAATGTGATACGGCGGAAATATTGCGTATTTCACCCATTAACCTACGCGTTATTAGCCCCCTCGGGTATCTTATTCCCTATATTTATGCTCGTTAACCAGACAACCCTCGGATTTCTATGTTAACATGTTTCGCATGTGTTAATTGAGCTTTTGTAGGTATTTGGATGCTAAGTGTGAAGTCCGGATGCGTTTCGCTCGATTTCCGTACACAACCGCACGCGCAAGGGCATTTTAGTCTTTTGACAGCTTGGGCACCTGGCCCGACATCTACACGGAAGTTGTAGCCCTCCTCGCTAGCTTCGCGTGGCCGCGAACGGTGCGCGATTCCGATGCATAACGACAAAGTTACGGCGATTGGAGCGACGTTGGATTGTATGCCAAAACAGGGAGGATTGCAGGCTGCCCCTGCTTGGTCGATCTATCGACCATAAGGGTCGATCGATCGACTCTTCTTATTTTTGCCACGAATTACACTGTCGATCGATCGACCAAAGGGGTCGATCGATCGATCCCCTGTTTTTCTGCAGATATTTTCTTTACTTTTCTTTCTTCTTTTCTTTTATTACAACTTACTATATAAGTTGATTTTGGTTGTAATAAAAGGGGGACCTGATATTTTTAGAGAGATAGAGATTAGTTAGGTTTAGTTAGGGTTTGGGTGTGGAGATTTCCTTTCTTCTTCTTCTTGGATTGACAACCCATGGGTTTGTAAGATTGAACTATTCACTTCCTCTCCATTTATATAGTTTGTTCTTCTTCTCCTCTTGCCTTGTAATTTAGTTTCAATGCTTTCTAACTAGTTTACATGCTTTAATTCTTGCTTTCTTAGTCTAATTAGCATAATTTAGTTTAACTCACCATGCACCCTTAGATAAATAGGGTCGGGATTTCATTTCCGCCATTTTCGGGCCCCGAGCTCCGAAAACTAGGTTTAGTGCAAAATTGCGTTTAATTGAAACCGCGCGTATCAAAGTTGGATTGCTAAGCGTTTATCTTTCTTTGTCATGCAACGTTAGAGTTTATAGCGACAATCCGAATTTAATCCGCGTGCGAATATTTTTCAGTTAAATGTTTAATCTCGCAACTTTGGCTTAAATTCCTTATTGTGTGATGTTTATGCTTAATTGTAAATGCTCGATTAGATTGCTTTCGAGCCTTAACTCTAGTTAGTAGTTGTTTCGATCCGTTTGGTAGAATGCGATCCCGATCCTCGCTTTCCTTTAATTTAGCGTAACTTCTCATTTTCTTTAGTCACCATAACCACCTATCACCTTTTACACTTTTATTCCTGAAGTAATTAAACAATTAACATCTGAAATTTAATAACTCCCTGTGGATTCTCGATACCCGACTTACCGCTGTACTTGCCCCGTAAGTGTAGTTGTAACTTAGGTTTTTGTATTGAGTTGGCGAAACGAAAACAACGATTGGCGTCTTTACACGCGCTACTTTTCGCGCTTAATCAGAATGATGAGCCATTTTTTCGCACATGAAAGACTCGAGCAATTATTGCATTCAAAATATATCAACAACGAATCGTAGTCAGTCATCTTACACATGAGAAAGCATCTAACTATTTGCATGGATGACTTAGCTGCCCTTACCGAATATTAATCCATTTTGGATGACAACCTGAACTTGAAACAATTTTTAGATACTTTACATGAGATATTTATTTAGGTTGTAAAATGTATTGAGGATTCTAATTTGTAATATGTATTTTGAAATAATATCAAACATTAATTTATTATTCGTTAACTCTAATGTTAGTTATTATATTAAAACATTCATGTGATTATTTCCATTTGATCCTTATATCCCAATTGAGTATTTTTTTTGTACGATTCACTAATGAAAACAAGTTGTTGGAATAGTTTTGTGTTACTTAAATTATTATATCCCAAACTTGAGTATTTTCACTTGATTTATTTTATATATTATGCTAATAAAGCCTAATTTTTGTAGAATATGACTTCATCAGGCCATCGGACCCCAAGAAAAGTGGGTGTGGCGAGGGATAATCTAACAATGAGCCCATCAAGTTCAAAAAGTATGGCAGCTTTGTTGAAAACAAGACTATTCTACAGGTGAGGAAGTTAGAGTTGTTGAAATCAGTAATTGATCTGAGGTGCAAATATTGGAGGGGAGTGATGGTGGAGCTTAAGATGGTTATTTGGGTGGGGGTGTCTTAGAGGTATGAAGATCTCAATACTTGTATTAAATATTTAACTTTCATATAAGATTTATTAATATATTTTTTAATGTTAGTTCACTAAATTTCTTATATTATATGTTTGTTGGACTACAAAAATTCAACTTGCCCCCAGAAGCGCGGGACAGTGTGTTGTCGGGTGTAAGCGGGCAACGGAAGATGGGGAAGAAGGACCTGCATGCCCATTATTTTGGAAAGGACCGAGAGTTTGTGTTGAAATTTAGGGATATCATTATAAAAAAAGAGCCAATCACGTCAGAGAACTGGCATAAGTTGTTTGATAATGAGGCGTTCGAGATACATTTGTCCTCCCGTGGCTCAAAGAAGACTTACCGGTCTAAAAAGGTGGATGTGCACTACTTCGGGTATACATCTTATGCGGAGATGGAGCATAAGATGGTAAGTAAATTGATTTTAATTTCATTTTGTTTAGTGGTACGTAAATTACTTTAATTTGGTCACATTTTCCAGGAGTCTAGGAGTGGCCTAGGGGAGAATCCATATAATATCGACTCCTCGAGACCATCAAAAGTTATAATTGAAATTACATTGCCAATTTCATATTGTTTATTAATAATATTTTTTAAAGCTAATAACATGCTTTTATATTATTTTAGGTTAGGCTAAAGGTCGTGCACAACACCCAAAGTGATGCCGACAATGCATCTTTGAGTACAAATGAATTAAGCCAAGTGTTGGGCCAAGATAAAAAGAAGTTATACTCGAGGTGTAAGCTCCCAAATCAGAAATTTGAAGCGAATGGGCATTGCTTATAGTAAGAGTGGGTTATCATCCAAGTTTGATAGACAAAAATCAGATATGGACTCGAAATTATAATGCCTCGAATAAATGATGAACCACATGTACTAATGGGTCAAACGTGGAATCACAGATAAAGGTAAGGGGAAGGCAAAGTATATAGTAAATATTAAGGAAAAGGCAGGTGATGGTACCACTACTCCATCCCCCTCATTGAATCCGATCGACTTGTCATCCCCTTATGACATATACTCTACCCCAGTGAAACTATAACAACTTCATTTGATCCAGTTGGGTAGATAACGCATATCCTTAACACGTGTGAAGGTTATTAAATTGCCAAAGGATTGAAGGACAAGAACATCACTCCAAGTACCATGGTACACAATATCCAATATAAGATTTTAAGTCTTGGGTTTGGGTTACAGAGATCATGGTGGGGAAAGAGCATGAGGTATTGTGTTTGGACCAACATGCTGATGTCTGATAACACGTTGGGGGCATACATCATTTGGCGAACTTCTAAAGCCTTATTAAGTTTTTGTAGGATGTTACATTTGAAAAAACTTAGTTTATGTAATTAAAATTATAATGTTTTGATGTTATTAAGTTGAAACATTAATTTGGTTTAATATATGGAATTGGTGTGTTTTGGTTTTTATTTCATTACCATATTGTATTATATTGTTAATTGTGTTGATGTTGGTTTCAACAAAAACATGACTTCTTTAAAACAAGTTTACTATTGGGAAGTAGATACTACCCAATAATTTTTTCATGTTCTACAGTTTTGTCATTATCATTGATCGTGACAATACCATATAAAAATAATGGACCATTCGCACGGCCTTTATTTGGACAATGTGCACATTTTCCATACATTTAAGCACTACCTTCTCATCATGTGCATGAGAAAATTTAGTCATGCGCATAATTATGTTTGGTATTGTCATTAACAAGGACCGTGAAAGAATCATGACAAGCCAATGTCTTGTCATGGTAAAGGATCGTGACATGACCCAGCAAATTATTGTGTGTCACGATCTTTCATCGTAACTAGTCTTGGTCATCCCACTTTGTTCTTGATATTCGCAGTCTAAAAAGGACCGTGACACGGGGAGTTATCATGCCCAGACTTTTCATGGGCCTTGGACGTGATAAGGCATTGTTGTCATGGTCAAGGACTGTGAAAATCGAGACAAACTGGTGTATTGATATATATATATATATATATATATATATATATATATAAATATATATATATACTAACGATTTGGATCGGATTGATGTAGCAGTGAGTTTTGAAAGGCTTGACTTTAACTCTAAATCTGATGAAGCTTATTACTCTTCACTTGATGAATTACACTATATAAAAAATAATCGCGAAATGTAATCCAAATGTTCTAAGTTTTAGAAAAGAACATTAATGTTAATTGGATGGTTAAAGTTAATTATAGGAGTTGGTCATATATTTGAAGGTGGTGCAAGGCACTTCAACATGAATCTACGAAAGTATACTATTGAAGTTAGATTTCATTTAGATTATTTGAAGAATGAAAATATTAGAGTTATTGCAAAGTGTTCAACGAAAGTAGATATTGATTATAAATGGTGCATTCACGGTCTATTGAGCAGTGTAATGCTTTTTTTGTTATAAGGACTTTTAGTTGCGATTAATCTTGTGGTTTTATTATGAGCACTTGAAAGAGTCATAGGGTTACATCGGATCTAGTTGTGTTTTCATTGTGTATTAAATACATTCAAAACCTTTAACAGGGCCTTGCAATGTTATTCAGGAATTAAATTCTACTTACAGAATACAAATTCATTATCATGCTACTTGGTTAGGTCTTGAAAAGGCAAGGGAATAATTATATAGTGGCATATGTTTTTCATTTGATCAATTGAGGTGGTACGCTGATGTTGAGGATAAAAAATTTTGTATAGTTATTGAAATAAGTTAGAATTTGTCAACAAAGAGGTTAAATGGTACTTTGATTCATTCAGGGCATGTTTTAGTTGTTTAAAGTTTTATCAACAGGTTTTATTTCTAAATTGTACATTTTTTAAAGGTCTATATAAAGGTAATTTACTTGCTGATAATAAAAAGGATGGAAACCAAGGCATGATTTGTGTTATGTTTTGGAATTCTGCAAAATTACATTGTGAAATTGCCTTGTGAAATGTTCAATGCGAACTTACAAATTATGAAAATACAACTGTAAAATATAGCATTGCGAAATTAAACTGTTATACATGACTATAAATATGTAGAGCAAACATGTAACATGAAATCAAAGTGTGGAATTTGAAAAATTATAGTTTGCTCCAATAAATAATACAAAATATAAAAATTTAACATATATTCCATAAAATAATTTATTTTCTGTTGAAGTCCTCACTATAGGAAGTTACATTATAGTTCAACAATGAAGAAATTGTATATCGTAATTGAATTTTTCACTCCCTTACATCTTTACACAAAAATATGTGCAATTTTTTTGTTACGATAAATAAGAACTATGAGTGGTTCCCGTGGATGTATCCGTAAAAAAATGGTACATTAGTTCTGTGTTAAATATCCCACATTTTTTTAGTTAAACCATAAAGGCTTGCTCAATTATTTTTGTGATTCATTTAGTGTTTTCTATATCAATGATTTTTAATAGAATGTAAATTTTCTATCTTCATACAAATGATAGAAACCTAACAGTTTTCGAGCCTTGTATTTTAGGCATGGAACGAATTCAATAATGTCGCCATTAACATACTTAACAGTTACTGTGAATGGCTTCATGTTATTTTGATCATCCTAAAAGAATATCACAATTTGTAGTTAAACTAACTGGTTTATATAGTTTAATTAATGCATCACCTTTTACTTTTATGATATCTTTAACATGCGAGTTAAAGGTGTAGAATTGGCGAGAAAACATTAAAGAAATCGTATCTTACATGAACATAAAAAATATGATTAAATGATTTTTCAGTACGAATTTCATCATTTTTTACGCTTAATAAATTTATTTAATTTCAACAAACCACGAGTATATTATATCTTACATTTGTTGTAGTAAGCCCAAAAGATGAGGAAAATTGGAGATGGTTCTTAAACCAACTTCGCAGTGTTATTGGTTTTGATAGAGATCTGACATTCATTTTGGATCGTAATTATGGGTTGAAAGAATATTTTTTACTTATTTTTCCACACAATCACCACTTATCCCATGTACAACATCTCAAGGGTAATTTTAGTGATAATAAATCATACTCCACGATTCTACGTGATACAATAGTGCATACGTTCAAAGATGTAACTTATGCATTAATAATATAGTTATTTAAAAAGAGAATGGATGAACTACATATGTATGGGGGTGATAGGGTTCAACAGCTCCTAAAGGATTGTGATAAAAAGACACTTGGAAAACATAGAATTTACTCGTAAACAGTATGACGAGTTGTATTACAATGTAGCTAAATCATTTATTTTGTGGATACAATATGCTTGACATTTACATAGTATCAGAATGGTTGACAATATAATCATGAAAATGATGAGCAAGATGCCAAAAAGGCACACACAATCTAGAAAATGGACAGGTGTGTTGTGCCCTAACATGGAAAAAATACTTAAATTTAGTCTAAAAGATGTCCACACATAGGGTGTAGTATAGTAAAAAATGGTATATATGAGATTATTAGGCCCCTTATTCAGCATTAGTTTACATTGTTAACATTCCTTGCTCGTGTGGAAAGTGGCGGATTATAAACGCAGGGCAACTCTGATACCAAATTATCAAAACAAATAATCCATGGGTGGTTCCAAACACAGATAAGATCAATATTTTTTATGTTTTTCCAATTATAATGATTGAACTAAATTTATCCAATTAAAATTTCCACCGATTTAACCTTTCTTGTGAAGACCTGATTAACCAAATTTTATCTTTTAACCCTAAATATGCATCTAGGTGATAGCGAATAAATTAAAAAAATCAAACACACAAGAACACGTCAATGTACGAGGAACCCACACGGGGAAAAAACCTCTGACGGCCCAAGCCAGATAATCACTATAATATGGTTTTATAAAGAGTGGACAGTAGACTTATACAACGACTCGATCCCCCACAAGTCTTGACGCTCTTCTATCTTCAACCTCTCCTCCACAATGCAACGCAGGATTCCATCTATGCATGTTCCCCAACACATGAGTCCATGTGTGCCTCGGTATCCACTGATGTAGCTCGTTAACCATCTACGAATAGGAACTTGGATTCCATCTCTTCTTCACAAAAATCAGCACGTACGGAGTCCACCGCACAAAAACTGGTTCTTGTGATGGAAGAAACAAACATGTTTTCCAAATAAGATCTCAAAGTATATGAGTTGTGACTCTTGGACCTTGTAAACAAAAGGGTGAAACTTTTAAAGTTGGAACATTTGAAACAGGTCTAATTTTCATTTTCGCCAAAAGTTCGTCCCTTTCTCAACTCAAATAAAAAGTTTGAGTCTGAAAAAACCTTTTATAGAAAAGCTAAGGTGGCAAGTTGTTCGAACGAGTTACTGATGTGATTCGAATGAGTGAAATGTCTCATTTGAACGAGATTCAATCTCTCTTCTAACGACCTTAGCAAAACTAAAACAGTAAGCTTCGTTTGAAACAAAGATCGAACGACCTCAACATGTCGTTTGAACGACATAAACAAAAAAATTAAAGAATTTAAAAACTCTGCCTACAGGTATCTCAGAAAACATATTTTCAAAAAAATTAAGTTCCAATCAGGTTTAAAAATAGAACACCATTATAAAATATTTTAAGGACTAATAAACAATATGCGTTCATACTAGCGATATCCTCGGCATATGTGAAGACAAATGTGGCACTGTAGACATGTCTTGGAATATGCACTCTTCGAAGCTTTGCCGCTACGTTCACATTAAACAACGTCATAGGATCATGGTATCACAAACTCAAAGTCTATCATATGACTCAAATATTTTTTTGGGGAATTAAGCCAATTACAAACAAATTGACTCGATTGAAAATTTGTACTTACAAATCTCCCCCTTTGGCTATTTCGAGACAAAACCAAAACAAAAATCCTATGGATTATTAATCTCTCTAAAAAGACTCATTCCCTAACCCCCAAAAGGAAAAAGTACAAATGTTCGACATACACAAACATGAGTAGCTTTGTTTTTCTTGAAAACTATGCCGCTTTAAGCTCAGCCTGTAATCCTTTACACTTGAACACACCATCAAATGCAAAGAGAATATAACAAGTATAAAGCCATAAATGAATAAACATCTAACAATGTCTAAAATAATCTTAACCTAGGTCAGACGTCTCTCCCTAAGATAAAAATATCCTAATAATGCAATGAAAAGATACCATTTCTCCTCCTTTTTGCTTAGGAATAGACAAAGTTGTAACAACCCGGATTTTTTAAATGGGAATTTTTAAATTAATTTTGGAAATCGAAGAAAAATGAAATTTTGTATTTTATAAATTTTATAATTTAAAGTGTTGGTTTTTATATTTGAAAAATGAATTTTCAAACGGAATTGGAATCGGAATTAAAATGGAGTTTTAATTGAATTTTTATTATTTAAGAAGAGTCCTCAAAATATAAAACTCTCTCAGAGTCCTCGGAGCATAAAACTCTCTAGTAAAAATAATATTTTTAGAAATCCGACCGTCCGATCAACCTAAATTTTTGTCAGCAGTCCTGCCTCGCTGTTCGCTACAACATACTAAAATTTCAAGCGATTCTAATGGTCCGATCGTCCGTAATGATTTTTTTCAAGTATTTGTATTTGAGTAGGACTCTAATTCTTTTTGGTATATAAACATAAAGTGACGAGTTTAGATCTTTTAAAACACATTTTAGCCTTCTCAAAAATCAGAATCCTCTCATCTTCTTCATCTTCTTCAACCTCAAAACCCTAGCCCCATTCTACATAACTTTCAACTCAAGTTTTGTCAAGATTAACCGGATTTTCTCAAGACGCGTCAAGAACGAATCTTTGTCAAATTTTTGAGAGGAATACACATTCAAGATCAGATTTCTAAACCAACTTTTATTCAGGCATGAATACTCTATTATTTTCCTTTAGTATTATGCGTTTTAAGTGTCGCCTAAACACTTAATTACATGTTTTCTTAAAAATAATTAGTAACTTAATTAGAAAAAGTGAATACTAATTATGGGGCTGTTTTTATAAAATCTTTTAATCTGAATAATATTCATAACCCTTTGGGTACGTAGGATTGATGAGTGATTTTGGGTTTTATTGGTGTAGGTTGCATATAGAAAAACCCTAGTTTTAAAATAAATAATTTTTGGGTGCGTATAACTCATGTAATACATGTAGAGATAATGAAATTTAGTTTTTGATGTATTTATGATGAAAAATTGGTATATTTAATTTAAAATAATTAAATGAGATTATTTGGGTATTGTTGACGTTGTGATAATTAAATTAAAGATTTAATTGAATTGGACTATCATGCGTAGTTTTGTACGTTGATTAATCATGCGTGGTTGTGTGACTTTTTGGTATTATTATATTTCCTTATGACGATGGGTTGTTGGATATTTTTTTTGCTCCCCCTATATTTTAGAATGCCTTCTAGGAATGGGACTAGTGAGGGAAGATTATTGCGTTTTTATCACCTTGAGGGTGGGCTGATTTTTATTACTTTATCGTCGTTACACTTGTCTAAGTATGAGACTAGGTTATGATTTATGTTAGAAAATCCTCCTATACATAAGTTAGGACGTATTGATGACTTGGGAACCCTTAGGTATGGGACTAAGGGGTATTTTGAGGATCTCACATCAATAAAAGGGTGGGGTATATTATAAATTGTGAATTGAGAAATTGAGAACTAATACCTAAGATAATAAGACGGGTATTAAAATATATTGGCGACATAATCAGCGAGGGCCGACAGTTTAAACGAGCCAGCCGGCGTTTTATGTCGTGTCGTGTGTGGAACCTCGTCAATCAGCGAGGGCCGACAGTTTAAACGGGCCAGCCGGCGTTTTGACGAGGGGATGTGTATTTTTGGTGGAGAAATCACCCGAGGCGGGAGGACCGCCATAATAAAATGTGGATATAATAAAAGCTGGTTAATTTAATGAAATTAACATCGTGGGACTTGGGAAATTAAAATCATATTGGTGTGCCTTTATAAATGGGGATTTATGCGGGTAGTTAGTGATTTATATCTATCGCGTTTAATTATCCCGTTTAATTTAAAATATTCTATTGTGATATTTATTGCGTATAATGCTACTGTCTGGATTCAAGGATCCTATTTGAGGGGAGTAGTGTGTATTCTTGCTCGGGGCTTTGGCTCTGACCCATGCGTTGACTAATCTTTTTCAGGATTAGAATTTGGAGAAGCTGTATAAGTTTATCGGAGTTATCATTGGAGGTGCAGCTGGAGTTATTTACTTTATGGCATAGTTTAGTTAGACTTTCTTTTCCAGTCGTATTATGAGACTTCATTTGAGTTTTATTGGGCCATTCGGTTCCAAAGTTGTTTAGAGGATTTATTTTGGGATTATTTCAGATTTTATTTAATCATTATTGGAGATTGGATTTTTGGAGTTAGCATGTGATGGATCTTTTATCGCTTGGTTATTTGTGATCATTTGAGATTGACCAATTATTTATCTTATGGACTGATTTATTTATGTCTCATATCTGTCTCATGCTAAGAATGGTATTTATTTAGTTCACGTCCGGCTTAGTTTTGGTGGCGGCCGACGCCAGAATTAGGCGGGGTGTGACAAAAGTATGATTGCATAAATAAATACACCCCTAAAATAGAATCTCCCCTTAAATGTGTGATCATAAGATATCAATACAAAAAAAAGGGATGTGGGAATAAATCATGCGACGGTGTAAAATGTAGTAAGAATGCAACATAGTAAATCAAGCACAAATAATCCAAAAGATTAAGCATGTGATAAATGCGGATTAAATGTAAACCATGAAGACTCAAAACACAATACCATATATAATATATGAAAATATATCAAATAAAATCTGGCACACATATATATGTATAAATGATTTAAAACATGACACTGAACACATAAGCTTCACACACTAGCATAGTATCGATGTGTCCAAACAGGTGGGATGGAATGAATGTGTGTGAACTAGTAACAAAAGAATTATAATCCAAACACTCAAATATGTTCAAGAAGTTTTAATTGACCACAAACTTTATCAAACTAAGCTTTAGCCTCAAGTGACAAACAAAGTTGAACTTAATGAACAAAATAAGCATAATGCACACAAGCCTAGAATATCAATGATTCTACAAATTAATAGCGCCATGATAAAATAAGCATAACTAGGATTCATTGTCATTATGTAAACCCATTGATTATTTCCATCCAAACACCCTCAAGATATAAACATGATCATATTTTTCTATTTTTTTCTTTTCTTTTGAAAGATCATATCAAACTAAACTATTTAAACCCTTTTTTGGCACATTATTCTTTTTATTGCCTTAATTTTTTTTGGCTCTTTTCAAACGGTGTCTTTCTTGACGAGGTCATTTGCCTCTCCCAGCCCCTTCCCATGTACACTCATCATTTTTTCAATTATAAACAAACTCTCACGGGCAACGGTTCTTACATTCACAAATCCTCCATAGTTAAATAAACATGTAGATGACAAAATTAATAGGAGAACATATCACCAAGCTCAAATATACATTATGAAGTCAAAATCCAATAAGCTCGTGCATGTGCGTGTGGAGGAAAGTCGAATCCATAAAGAAAGTAAATTTCAAAACAACTCCATGAACATGGTTAAGACCAATCTAAGTATATAAAGTCATAACCAAATGTCCTAGCCACTTGGCAATTACGAAATGAATTCGATTCAAACACACCAATTTGACATACCAAATGTGTAAAACTAAAATACACAAATAAATAGAAAATCTTTTTTAATTTTTCAAAAAATATATAAAACCAAAACTCTTTTTTTATTATTTCAATAAGACTCAAATAAAAGAAAAATATAATACAAAAAGTACACATGTCATAACATTAGCGAACATATACATGAAGCACAACTAGCGTATGACAAACAAAATCATGCAAGCGATCATCCATAAGAAATAACATTTGAAGCTTTATGTGCAATCATGTGAGAATCCACCAACTTAACATTTAGCATATCCAAAATTGATTTCCTAACCCAAACAGGTGTGTACCTATCTCTAGGGGTTAAGGGAACCGACGGGACACTACACTTAATATTTTTAAGACCTCTTCTAAGATCAAAATAAAACTGCCTAACGTGACCTTTCTTACCACAATGTGATCATGTGTAAACGAGAGGAGTGTTACCTATATATTAACCTTTTCTAATGTCCTTGGTTTTGGTTGACCCTCTAAAACAAATAATGATTTTGGCCTTATCACTGAAAGCATTGCAACAATACGAGCTATTACCATTACTACTCAAACTACTCTAGTCTTTTAAATTATCTTTTGACTTCAAAATTTTAGAGTCAACCAAAGAATTAAACTCTTTCAATTTTATGGACTTCTTCTTTATATTATTAATCATTCCTAGAAGGTTATCTCGCTCCCCCTCAATGAAAGAAAACTTTTTCCTAAGAGTCTTTTCATGAGCCTAAAAATCTTTAATCAAATTATTTTTATCCTCTTTGGTACAAACAAAGACCTTAGAATTTTTCAAGTCCTCTAATTCTTTTTCTAAAATAAGGACTCTATTCTGACTCTCTTTCTTGGACACTTTTACAGATTTAAAATCATCTTACAAAGCACCAAACTTCTCACGAATGATATCTCTTTGAGTTTCAAACGTTTGCAAATATTCAATCAAAATTTTAAAATGTGAATTTCTTCTTCAAGAATTTAAATTATTTTTGCAAACTTCAAATTTAAAAGATTTAAATCGTAAAAGCTAGGATAATCCATAAAGAAAATAAAAATAAACCAAGAGAGTGTAGTAAGTAAACACCCAAAATGTTGCAAACAAGGATCTATACAATAACTAAATGCAACCTGCTCTGATACCATTTTGACAATTTGAGAAGTCAAAAGGTATCAGACAAAAACACTTTTTGAAAAAAATTAGGATCACTTGATATCTTGGAGCAACTTGTTCTGATACCACATTGTAAACGCAGTCAGCTATGATACCAATTTGTCAAAAGAAATAATCCAAGGGTGGTCCCAAACACAGATAAGTTCAATATTTCTATGTTTTTCCAATTATAATGATTGAACTAAATTACCCAATTAAACTTTTCACCTATTAAACCTTTCTTGTGGGAAACTGATTTACCGAGTTTTATCTTTTAACCCTAAACATGCATCTAGGCGATAGTAGATAAATTAAATAAATCTAACATACAAGAACATGCTGATGTACGCAGAAACCACAAAGGGAACAAATCTCAGACATCCCAAGCCAGAAAATTAGTATGATTTGGTTTTATAAAGAATAGACAATACGAGTCCACATGTGCCTCAGTATCCACCAATGCAGCAGACAACCGTCTACAGATAAGACCCCGAAGTCCACCGCATGAAAGTGGGTTCTTCTTGTGATTTAAGAAACAAACAATGTGCCTAAACAAGATCTCAAAGTATATGAGTTATGAATCTTTGATCTTCAAAACTAAAGGGTGAAACTTTTGGAGTTGGACCTTTTAAAATATGTCTGATTTTCATTTTCGTCAAAAGTTTGTCTCTATCTCTCTCTCAAATCAAACAGAAAATTTAGTCTGAAAAACATTTTATGGAAAAACTAAGGTGGCAAGTCGTTTGAACGATTTACTGATGTCGTTTGAATGAGATAGAGATCTCATTTCAACGAGATTCAATCTCACTTCTAACGATCTTAGCAAAACTAAAACAGTAAGCTTCATTTGAAGCCTCATTTGAAACTTGGATCGAACGACCTAAATACGTCTTTTGAACGACATAGACGAAAAATTAAAGATTTTAAAAACTTCGCCTACATGTATCTCAGAAAACATATTTTCGAAAAAATTAAGTTCCAATCGGTTTTAAAAACAAAACACCCTTATATAATATTCCAAGGACTCATAAAATATTATACATTCATACCTGTGAGATCCTCAGCATATGTGAAGACAAATGTGGCACTCATAATAGTTGGACATGTAAGGAGGATACAATTTAGGGTGAAATTAAAAATAATTGGAACAACTTATTTGTGTACATATGTCTTTTCAATAGTTGTCCATATACTAATTTCACATTGCAATATTTCTAAATTTCTCAGTACGAATTATAATAGTTTGGAATGTGAAATAATATAATTTTGCATTGAGAATTATTATCATTTCACAATGCGAAATTTATATCATCTTAATTGCAACTTGTAATAAGATTCATTATGACACATTATGAGAATTGGACCAAATAAAAACAAACTTTTAATGATATATCATAGAAAATTTTTGGATTGATGGTGTGTTATTGTTTATTCACGAATATTGTATATTATCACTCGTTATACTTATGCATTCAAGCACAAATGTGTCAATTAATTCCCATATTTATTCTCATATATTGTATAACCTTCTTTTGATATATATATATATATATATATATATATATATATATATATATAGAGAGAGAGAGAGAGAGAGAATGCTTAACGGTGCAATTGGAGCTTTTTGGGAAACTTTCAACATAATGTGCAAATTTGGAAGCATTTTAGTCATTCTAGTGTTAAGGCATCGTGTCCGAACTCTGACAAAAGTTGTATCTCTCCGAGTTATCTTCGCGTAGGCACCGGCGGTGCATCAATCCGGTTCCTAATGATTGAGTTATGACCATTTTTTAGAGGAGTATTTTCTTAGTTTTTGAGGTAAAGGCTTGGGATTGAAATAGAGAATCGATCGATCGATCAAATTCGTTAACCAATTAATAGTTCTAATTTTTTGAGAGAATGGAGGAAGTGCTAAATTTTCACTTTGATCGATCTATCGATGATGCCATAATTTTTAAGATATTTATTTTATTTGATTTCTTTCTCTCGACCTTCTTCTACTTATTATAAATAGTAAGTGGAGTGATTTTTGGTAAAGGGGGTGAGTTTTTCTTCTTCTATTAGCTTTTATCGTTGGTTTGGGTTGGATTTTGGGAGCTTCTCCTCTTCCTAAATAGGGTTTGACCATTTTTGGTTTGTAATTCACTATTCACTATCTTCTTCCATTAATTCAAACTTTCTTATTTATTTCTTGCTTTGTTGATTAGATTTATTGCTTTCATTAATTACATGATATTTAATATGCTTTTTAGGTAATTTAGTTTAGGGTGATATTGTTGAACTCACATAGGTTAATTAGTTGCTTTGCTATGGTATGAAGGTTTCGATTAGTTTTAATGGGTTGATTGTTCTTGGTTTTGCACCTAGGAGATTCAATAGTGTATATCTTGTATGCACCGTATTTATGACCATTCGTATGTAATCTCAGGAGTATTTGTTGATGCCAAACTCAAATTCAGCTTTTATGATAATTTAAAGGTGATGACTCTAGGTTTTATCAATTGTTCAAATGAGATTAATCTTATCAATGCTTTTCTTTCCATGTAACTGTTTATTCTATTTAGCCGATGTGAGGGATATGATTCTCAACCTATAGTTTTATTCTCGTTGTTAATAATAGTTTCTTTACTCGCCTAGTTTAATGTTTGTTAAATCATCACCTTTTACACTTTTATTTGAGAAGTAATAAAATAATAGAATTCTAATCACAATTCCATGTGGATTCGATCCCTACTTGCCGTTACACTCCATAGTTAGCATGCCAAGTTTGGCTATTTATTTGTATTGGTCATAAACACCCAACAACATATTTTTCATACAGAGTTTACATGTCTATAAAAATGGTGCCATTATTAGAGAGTGTTTCGTTCTAGATCGTAATTGATTTAGTATTTCGTAATGTTTTCTTTGTATTTCTATTCTTTATTATAATTGGTTTGGCAGACTTATACATTTGAGCGACAAGAAATGTTTGAATTCTCAGTCACAAACCACTCACGGAATATACCATCTTAAGCTTATTGGGGCAAAGATGTTGTTATACCGGAAATATTTCAGCAGTAAACCTAAGACATATGTCACGGACGTGTACGCATGCACAATAAGACATACTTAAGTTTTGACAAAAGGCCTTAGCCTATAGAATAGGCCACAACCTATACTAAACTAGGTCACAGGAGGTACTCCACTTCCCCTCTACACTCGACCAACCTAGTGCATAGACAAACTACGGACTCCATAGCACGACTACATCAGAGGGTCGTGGCTATGCTTATAATAGGATGTGTCCCCTTAGCTTTAGAACATCCCCAAATGTATAGGTTGTGTACCCAAACTCATCATTGGTGGCCATCCAACTATCCATCATCTCAAAGAATTTCATCTTATCCACGCTTATCCACAAGTTACGTGCACCACGCACATGATACTCTCACCAGCTACTATAAATATAGGTCCTCACCTCCATATTTGACAAGAAAGGTTTGGGTAACAATGTTATACGCAACTCTCTCCAGCATCTCTCTACATCAGAGCCCATGCTCCGATAGCCTGCTCCGGCAGCCTGAATCACCAACAATCATGGCCTCTCTCCAATCTACATTACAAGGTCACAACCTCTTGTACATAAAATTCGTATGTTTATGCATTTGGCCTACTTAATTCTTCTTATATGCCTCTAAGGCCCCCAAACCTGTACTGGTACATAAATCTAATGAGAATAAGGAACCAAAGTGGTTGTAAACTCATTTTCATGGTTAAACCACTTTAAATCTCATGTTTATCCCTCTTTATCTCTCTTCTACTCTATTTATATACTTTGATTGATGTGTATGGAATTGATGGCATGATTTACTCGAGTAGATCCATTTTTTGACGATAATAGTTTGGTGCCATTTACGAGAAACGAGGTGTTCTACTGAGCTTAAAAAATTATGGCCTATTAAGCCTTATTTCATCCATAAGGATCCCCAGATCTACATCTTATAGGTGAGATCTTATTGGTTATACCTATATTTGCATATAAACTCGTTAAGGGTATCTTCATATTTTCAGATCTATTTTACCAAGCTAATTTTTAGTTTTTTAGTCGGATCTATCTACCCCAATGATGTTTCCATGTTTAAATCTTGTTAAAAATCTTGACTAGCCATGGTCTCATAAGGACTGGGAACTAGGAATGCACTTATTTTTTGTCTTCTCTCACTTTTAGGCATTTTCTACCATGTTACGAACTATATAGTAGGAATGTGTAAACTTATGTTATTTTGCACATAAGTACTTATTATGCATAGGTTCAACACCCCACAGACTTTTAAGTCAAAACTCTTGGGGTGGAAAATCACACTTGAAAAAAAATAGGTTAGAATTTGGGTTTGGCCCCTACTGTTTGCGAGTTGTCCATGTTGTCGTGCTATATGTCACAGCCTCCAATTGATAGCTTTGGCCAATTCTTATATTTCTGGCATATTTATCATTTCTTATTAAAAAGTTCTTTTATTTTAGACGAAGATGACACAAAATTATTAAAAACCTCATAACATGTTTTATGGCTTATGTTTTGGGTTAAATCGTAAAAGTCCAGGTCATTCGATTGACAATCGATGATTCCACAGGCAAAATCCCGAAAGGATATTACCTTAAGGATCGATAAACCACCCAGTGTAGGTTAAGATGTTTTCATTTACTATTCTGTGAAAGGGAGTAAAAGGGCATGCACTCGATAAATTGTTCATAAGATGAAATCGTCCTAGGAGAAAAATCATATTATATCAGATCAATAGCTATGAAAAAATTCCTTGTAAAGTCGTAGCTGCAAATCATATTAGATTATATCAATCGCAAGACATTTCCTCATCCCTTATAAGATTAGCAAGTCGTAGTTGCAATGCGAACGATAACATCCCACTGTCAATATCTGCACAATGTTTGACTATGTTTACTTCGTGAGCCTTGGACGTCTCACTCTGTTTAGTTCATCTCAGAGGAAATTTTTTTCTAAAGAACTATGAATATGAAAAGAAGAATCACGGAAGGCAACTTAGGATCAAGACCCCAACAGACTGAAGACGTGGCCTACTTAATGAGGTGCATCAACCATCTATATAAGGGTTAGGCCTCCCACCAGGGCCAGATTAATTTTTTCGGATAGATAATAATTATGCTTGAGTTTGCAACCTTCACTAACACATTAAAAGTTGAAGACCACAAGGTAAAGACTATGTTCTTAGCCACTAAAGGAAGATTGCGACAAAATCAATGGAAGGTAAGAAGATAAAGTATGACGGTCATCCACAAAGGCCATATGATGATTCCACCCTCTAAATTACAACCTAGAAGATATTTTAGCCAGCAGAAAAAAAAAGAACCTCCTCACATGGCCAGGGAAGCTGAAGTCTCTTACTAATAATATAGGTAAAAACAAGTAGTGTGATTTCCACAAAGACATTAGCTACATGACTAACAAGTGCATAATCTTAAAGAATAAGGTTGAGAGGCGTTCCAGATAAGGAATGTTGCAACAATTCACGAAGGCTGCAGTATTCAACTGAACAGAAATCATCTGTAACCCTCCGAAGGCTCTCGGAAAGATCTGTTTGAACTTTTTCAATCACTACAAAGTGTAGCTTATATATCAATTTTGTATTCCCTAAACACACACACACACACACACACACACACACACACACACACACACACACACACACACACACACATATATATATATATATATATATATATATATATATATATATATATATATATATATATCAATAAAAAGTTATAATTTTAATTTAATGCCTTTACAAATTCTTGTTCAATAGGTTTAATGAGAAACCTAGCAACAATCACACCTTAAGACAACGACTACGGCAATGGCCCTTTAGATTATAAGAAGACCGTGGCCAGGGAGACAGAAATTCCCAATAACTCTGTCAACGGTATTGGAGATAGAAGTGCCCAAAAGCTTAGAAACAAGAAGACCACGAATATAGAGGCAAAAATTCCCAATAACCCTGTCAACGACTGTGGAGGCAGAGTTTCCCATGAACCTAGGAGCCAAAAGAGGGTAGGATTCAACTACAAGAACAAAACCTAAGTAAAGAAATTAGACTTAATCCGCACTAAGATCCCAACTAGCAAGAACCTTATGTTGGTGGTTCTGTTAAGATCTTTAACAATGGCGGTTCCATATTGGAGTGAGTCTTTTATTAAAGACTCGGGGCTAACTCCAAAATAGAAAAACATGTCTTTGGGTGGCTCCTAATACCCCACATAGCCTTGGGTGGCCCCTAATACCCGCATAGCCTTGGGTTGATCCTAATACCCTACATAGCCTTGGGTGGCTTCTAATACCCCACATAGTATTGGATGTCTCCTAATACCCCGTATAGATTGGGTAACTCCTAATATTACCCCAAAAGATTGGAAGATTCCAAAAGGTTGAAGACATCAATTTCGTGTTCGCAACTACCAAAAAGCATAATGACCAAAGCCTTGGGGGGGAATTGTAACCCTAAGGTCCACAGAGTATTCTATAAAGCATTTTGAAATCAATATATCCTTCAGGTCCACAACATATTCTCGAATGCATTTGGTCCATTGTACCCCTCAGGTCCGCAAATGGAATTTGAAGCCCTTGGAAAATATTACAATGCTAAAGCAGCATATATAAGTAAAATAAAGATCATACTTGCAAAAACCAATCATGCTCAAAGCATTTTAGGCCTCTATACCCCTCAGTTTTACAAAGTGCTATCTGAAGAATTAAGGAAAGTTTTTGAAGATCGAAGAACCTAGAAGATCGCGTAAGTAATAACATAGAGTATAAAGACAATAATTTCAAGCCTTAGGGGACACTTTGTTGCTTCGGTCTGCGGTATACTGTCTAGATACGTCTGATTATTAATTCTCTAGCCACAATTAAGCCTAGAGGTAAAAAACTAAATGCAGTTTAGAATATAAGATTGTATACATAAGAAATAAAGTTGCAGTTATAATAAAGCTATAGTGAAGACAACCAGGTATTCAAATCAATGAATATAAAAAAAAAAGAAAGTCTAGGATACAGTTTGTAATTTAAAGACATAATGTGCAAAGCAATAAGGCATATAAGGCTGCAGAAACAAAAATTCATTCTAGAAACAGAGTTTGACATAGTATTGTTTCAAAAAAAGGTCACAATTAAAATGATAAATAAGACTAAAATGTAAGCCTAAGACTCCGCTACCTATTCGTTATCACCATCCTCCTCCTCCAGACCAGTATTAGTTTATTCAACCCTAAGTGTCGTGGTCGCAACCTTCTTATTTTGCTTCCTAGCAATCTCATCAGTCTCTCGCAACTCCCCCGTGCATTGAGTGGCATCAAATCGCTGAATCTTCATGCAAATATGTTTTCTTTAACCTCTGTATAGTTTTTGACAACTTTATGCATCATCTTTGAGAGAGCAGCTACAGCAGAAATATTGCGACTTCTCAAATAAAAACCAATTTTAATTAATCCCAAATTTTAGTTAAACCCTAAGACATGCATCTAGATGATTTATCAAATAAAATATAGCATGCAGGATAAAAACAAACAATTTCAGGAAAAATCCCCCAAAGGGGCAAAACCTTTTATTTTCATTATAATATTGTAACATACAATTTTAGATTACAATGAAAATACAGTGACTAAGAATTACCCTCAGGTATCGGATTCTGTAGTCGGCGACTGGAAATATCCCTTTCCAGGAGGGCTGCAATGAAGAACAAAAACGGCTTCTCCACAATTTTGTCGGCTGGAATTTTCCCTTTCCAGGAGGGCAGCAATGAAGAAGAAAGACGGCTTCTCCACAAGGGTTGAACAAACTCAAAGTTGTGTTCTTGGGTTACCAAAAAGATTCACAAAGGATTGGCAATTTGTGTGAATAAAAAACCTAGAGTCTTGGGCTCAATAGGTGAAGACTTAGAGTTTTTGTACTCTGAAAGTCGTCTTGGAAGTCTTAAAAAAAACAACTCCACTAAGTTGGCTTAAATAATAAAACTTTGAGCCTAAAAAATCTCTGCAGATCTAGCGAAGTTTATCCCAGGCGGACCGGTCCGGCTTGGGGGCAGATCGGTCCGATTGACCGGATCGGTTCTTTTATTCTGAGGCGGATCGGTCCGGTTGTGACCGGATCGGTTCTTTTATTCCAGGCTCTATCGGTTCACTTGCGGTCTGGGGTATACTGGATCTGCAGCAAGCGGATCGGTCCGGTTGAGGGGCGGACCGGTCCGTTGGCGGATCGGTCCGGTAGGGAGGCGGACCGGTCCGGCTGTCAGACTTTGATTCCTCTTCTTCTTTTAGTATTCGGATCCATTGATGAATGTATGAATCTTGAATTTCTTCAACGGTGTAACGGCGTGCGACATAATAAATTGTTAATGGACAAAAATGTCCTTACAAATCTCCCCCTATGTCTATGCCGGTACATATATAAAAACAAACATCCGAATTATCAAACAACTAAAAATGCTTATACAAATCTACCCTTTCATGAACCCAAAACTGGAAAAATACAATTGAATAAGTCTACAGCATTTGCTCTTCAATTCTTCAGGAATCATCAAATCTCAAAGCTTTTCTCATCAGGGTCAATGATAATCCATGTAGTACCTACACACATGAGACAAAGCAAAATACCAAGTGACATATCGAGTTTGAAATGAGATAAACATATATACCAATTTATGAGCAAACTCAAACTTTCAAATCTCCCCCATAATAAGATAATTCTTTCTCCCCCTTATTATGATGTCTCCAAATAGACAAATAAGAAGAATGAATCAAACAAGCAAAATCGGGGTGTCACGGTATACAAAAAAAATACACAAACTATTTTTGAATTTTTCAAATTTTTCGTACAAAAATAAGATACCAATTTCAACAAATATGAAACAAAAATCACACCATGGATTTAGACTCAAACAACCAAGTCATGGAAATGGAATGAATGGGTGTGAACACATTCGATAGGTAAATCAACTCAATCAATCATATGTGAACGATGCATACGTGTACTCCTAACGAATGAACATCAAAGGTATCCTTAGGTGTAAAAGTTTGTTGAATTTAGATGACATCGTCTTATGCAAATCAACAAATCAAAGTCAAATGATTTCCACACCAATAACGTCCAAAACTATATAGCGCATTTTCAAGAATTTCAAGGACGTGCAAACCCGTTTTAATATCTCCAACCAAACTCCCTCATATATATATATTCTTTTAGAGGTGCATAAACTAAATTCTCAAACTTTGGAGAATTGGTGCAAAAACCTAAATGGCCCCTTTTTGGCATGAATATCTTTTTATTGCCTTTCAATTTTTTCGGGCTCTTTTAACCTCTTTGGACCTCGGATAATAAAATTCCTCAATTTTTTAGGTCCTTTTTAACGGTGGCTTTTGCGCAAAGGATAGATGATTACCTTTCGCAGCCCCTCCCCGTTTTCAAACAAAGCACACAAACTCACAAAACGGTTTTTATATGCACAATTTCCTTATAAAAATTTATCACCCTTGGTTCGTTTTAAGGACAGGATTAAAGTGAAAACACCCAACCAACATGTGATAAGGTAAGCACAATAATCAAACAAATTCGTGCATGTGTGCAATAAAGGAAACATGAGTCAAACATGTAGGAAGAAACACTTAATTACATCTTAATGACTCCAAACATTATAAAGCACATGAATGAATTGATCTATTGTCTCAAAACACTACCAAATAGTCACATGAAAAAAAATGGAATGATGTTGTGACTCGGTCATCCTAAGTGTTCATCCATAAACGGTGTAAACAAAAAAAACAAAAATCTTTTTGGATTTTTCAAAATTTTATCAAAATAAAATCTTTTTGTATTTTTCAAAAAAATTCAAAAACAAGAATTTATACAAAAAGTACAAGTCATCACACTAGTAAAAATATATCATGAAACCACAACTAGTGTATGACAAACATGCAATCACAATTAACCAAAAGATTTCACATGGGGTGAATTACGTGCAAGCAAACGGGAATCGTGGACAAATAAACCATAAGCCTCTAAATCCGATTTTCTAACCCAAATTGATGTGTAACGAAGTGTGGGGGTTTTGGGAATCGAATTTATTCTTTCATTAACCTTCCTAGGTCCATTTAAAAGCTTATAACAAAAGTGCCTAAGATGACCTTGCCTATCACAATGTGTGCAAGAGTAAATCGGGCGGTTTGTGTTACCTTAAGGTGGCCCTCTCCTCAAGTTTATCGGTTGCTCTCTCCGAATTTGCCTAGGTGGGTCTCTCCTAATGATCCTAGGAGGTTCTCTTACGATGTTCCTGTGAGGCGCCTTTTTAACAAACTTAGGTGCCTCTTTCTTAACAATCCTAGGAGGCTCTCTCACACGTGTGGGAATGGGTGCAACATATTTTTCAAGACCAATCCCACCCCTATCCGTTTTGATCTCGACTGTGCCTAAAATCTTATCAAGTTTTTCAGACCTAGACTCCAAATCAAATTTCACTTTACTTGAATCTTTCAATTTCACTTCAAGTTCACCTATCCTAGATTCAAGTACTCGTTTAGAATCCTCAAACTCTAAAAGATCCTTTTTCATAGTCTCCATCAACCCTCTAAGACTATCTCTCTCACCCTCGACGTACTCAAGCTTCTCTTTCAAAATTTTCACATGAGCCCTAAGTTCTTCAACTAAAAAATCATTATTTTTATGGCACACTCTTTCAACTGAGCTTTCAATTTCAAATTTTCTTTCTTTGTTTTCAAAGTTTAAGCATAAAGTTCATTGAAAGCAGTTTGCAAGTCATGCTCATCTACACTTTCCTCCTCACTTTCATCCACACTCCCATCACCTTCACTATCATCACTAATCACATGGATGGGAAACTCTCGCCTAGAAGCATAAAAAACTTCTTCTTCCGAATCACAATCACTAAGGGTAGAAACATGAGAAATCGGTTTATTCAATTTCTTCTTTAAATTTATGGTACACTCATGTAACGTGTGACCAACACCCTCACAACAAGGACACCTCTCAGATTCGTTTTCAACAGAAGATTTAAAACAAGAGTTCGTGTGAATTTTCCAATTAATTTTTTCAAAAATTTGACATCGAAGATCATCAAAACCATCAAAAGCCATTTTTGTGCAAAATCAGGATCAAAACACAATAACTTAGTGCAACAGGCTCTGATACCAATTTGAAAACGTTAGTAGACAAATTGTATCAGAAAGTAAATCCTTGAAAAATCAGGATCACGCGATAAATTAGCGTAACCCGCTCTGATACCAATTTGACGACGTGAGAGGTCAAATTGTATAAAAAAATAAATCCTTTAAAAAACAGGATCACGCGATAAATTAGCGTAACCCGCTCTGATACCAATTTGAGAGAGCAGCTACAGCGAAAATATTGCGACTTCTCAAATAAAAACCAATTTTAATTAATTCCAAATTTTAGTTAAATCCTAAGACATGCATCTAGATGATTTATCAAATAAAATATAGCATGCAGGATAAAAATAAACGATTTCGGGAAAAATCCCCCAAAGGGGCAAAACCTTTTATTTTCATTATAATATTGTAACATATAATTTCGAATTACAATGAAAATACAGTGACTAAGAATTACCCTCAGGTATCGAATTTTGTAGTCGTCGGCTGGAAATATCCCTTTCCAGGAGGGCTGCAATGAAGAAGAGAAACGGCTTCTCCACAAGTTTGTCGGCTGGAATTTTCCCTTTCCAGGAGGGCAGCAATGAAGAAGAAAGACGGCTTCTCCACAAGGGTTGAACAAACTCAAAGTTGTGTTCTTGGGTTACCAAAAAGATTCACAAAGGATTGGCAATTTGTGTGAATCAAAAACCTAGAGTCTTGGGCTCAATAGGTGAAGACTTAGAGTTTTTGTACTCTGAAAGTCATCTTGGAAGTCTTAAAAAAAACAACTCCACGAAGTTGGCTTAAATAATAAAACTTTGAGCCTAAAAAATCTCTGCAGATATGGCGAAGTTTATCCCAGGCGGACCGGTCCGGCTTGGGGGTGGATCGGTCCGATTGACCGGATCGGTTCTTTTATTCTGAGGCGGATCGGTCCGGTTGTGACCGGATCGGTTCTTTTATTCCAGGCTTCATCGGTTCGCTTGCGGTCCGGGGTATACTGGATCTGCAGCAAGCGGATCGGTCCGGTTGAGGGGCGGACCGGTCCGTTGGCGGATCGGTCCGGTAGGGAGGCGGACCGGTCTGGCTGTCAGACTTTGATTCCTCTTCTTCTTTTGATATTCGGATCCGTTGATGAATGTATGAATCTTGAATTTCTTCAACGGTGTAACGGCGTGCGACATAATAAATTGTTAATGGACAAAAATGTCCTTACAATCTTCTTATAATCGCGGATGTATAATTTATTTTGGCCAATAAAAAAAGTCCCTGGAGATCATGAAATTGGTCACGGCATCCTTATTAACTCTCTTAACGTCTACAACATGATGATCAACCACCTTTTTCATGGTTGTGACATGGTTTTGGATTAGAGAATGGATCTTAACCTAAAGTTATCCACCCATCTTATCATTAGCTACGACTTGTCTAACAACCTCTAGGCACTTTTCCTTAAAAATCTTTAGAACGTTCGAGGCTTGCTTGAAATTTTTTTTACCTCATTTTTTGCCCTTGTCAGTGGTATCTAGCCGAATTTGATCAGCCTTGAGAGAAGATTCCACAGATTCTTTCCCAACCTCGAAAGAAGATGCCTTGTTTTTTTATATTTCAGCCAGGTCTGTAGACTCCACGACCTTATATACATTATAATGCTTTTCATATTTTTCTCTCTCGCTCATAGCAACTTCAGTAGTTTGGAAAAAAAGAGAGAAAAAGTTAGTTAAGTAAAGTTGGGAAAATCCGCAGAGGTATATAGTATAGGCACACTTACCCTGAGAAGGCAATGTTGCTAGAATTCATCCAAATCCTTAGCATCCTCCTCAAACAAATATTTGATATCATCATGATCAACAACCCCCCTCATTAAGGGGACCATACCAAATGTAGTATACCATAGACATTTTTGGAGACAAGAAAGATCAACCTTACTTTGTGACTTCGGGACATTTTTATCCATGAGAATATACATCCGCAGTGGTGACGCTAAGATGGAGATGCGTACGAAGTTAGACGGTCGTTGAATTTTCTTTTTGCTAATACCGAAACTATACCAACTATGAAAATTTTGGCCATGACATCATCAGTTATAGGAATATGTAAACCATTAGTTGAAGCATCATTTTTGGTCTCAGTAGGGACCTCGACCGTTGGAGCAACATCTTTGTTCGTTGCTCTCTTCCTTTTCTTACCCCTAGGCTTTCATGGGTCCTAGTTCAAAGTTTATACGTTAGCCTATAACTCGTCCAATTGAGAGAGAAGAAATTCCCTATCAATCTTCATAGCTGATCCTCCGTCCATAGTTGCATCTGTGCAATAAGAACATTAATTTTGAGAAAATAGGTCCGCGATCTATCTAAAGAATGATGAAATGGTTTTAGTACATGTCGCAGTATATCTCATTAGAGAAACGTGAATTATATAGTATCCAAGCTAACCTCAAATCTATTTTTATGGTCCTCTTAAGGGGTCAGACCTACACAAATTGCAAGAGGGCAAAGTCGGATGCAAGTTAAAACATAAGGGACACGACCAACTTATGAAGGATTTACCTTCCTTTAGAGGACTTCCTAAGACCATGAAATCTTACGAGCTTTCTCCCTCTCTGATTTCGCGAGGTGAATCCTTTAATTCTCACCAGAAATGTAAAAATATTTATCTACACAATTTTTGGTATTGGAAGGCTACCCCCTCACAAGATACCTACCACCATTTTGCAGACCTATATAAAAGTACCATGTGTTAGGACATTTTTGTCCATTAGCACTTTATATGTCATACGCCGTTACAACCGTTGAGAAAATTCAAGAATCATTCGCTCATCAACGGAATTCGAATATCAAAAGCAGAAAAGGAATCAGGGAACAGACCGGACCGATCCGTCTCAGATAAAAGAACCGATCCGGTTCCTCCAGACCGATCCGCCTAAAGAGACCGGACCGATCCGCCTGCTGAGGTGAGGCCAGTGTACCCCGGATCCATAGCGAACCGATGAAGCCAAAATGCCGAACCGATCCGATACCAACTGGATCGATCCGCCTTCAGATAAAAGAACCGATTCGGTTCATCCGGACCGATCCGCCTAAAGAGACCGGACCGATCCGACGAGGATAATTCCAATCAGATCGTGTTCAGATCATGTTCCGAATTTTAGGGCTCAAGTTCTCCTATTTAATCCCACTACGGGAAGTGGTTTTTCTAAGACTTATACACACGATTTTCAGAGTAGAGAAAGCCCAAGTCTTCACCTATTGAGTACCAATACTCTAGGTATTTTGATTCACACAAAATCCATACATTTGTGAATCCTTTTGGTAACCCAGGAACGCAGTGTTTGCAGTTCAACCCTTGTGGAGGAGACCGTTCTTCTTCTCCATTGCAGCCCTACTGGAAAGGGATAATTCCAGCCGCGACTACAGAATCCGATACCTAAGGGTAATTCTTAGTCAACTTGTATTTTCATTGTAATCCGATTGTAAGCCGTTTTCTTACAAATTATAGTGAAAATAAATGGCTTTGCCCCTGTGGGGGATTTTTCCTCAATTATGTGTGTTTGAATAACTCTTGCATGATTTCATATTGTTTCAATCACACCTAGTTGCATGTTTAGGGTTTATTTGGGTTAAAAGGTGTTTTAAATATAATTTGATCATTTGAACGCAAGCACACACGTTCTCAAATTGGTATCAGAGCAGGTTACGCTAATCTATCGCGTATTCCTATTTTCCGCAAAATTTTTCTAAGATATCAATTTTCTGAAAAAATTGATTTTTGAAAACGTGCGTGTTCAAATGGAGAAGTCATATTATAAAATGCCTGTTTTTGATGGGTCAAATTATGCTTATTGGAAAGCCCGTATGAGGTCGGCTTTAAAAGCCATTGATGAACGTGTCTGGATTTTGGTTGAACGAGGGTGGACTCCTCCCACCGTGACTGTTGATAATGTGACCAACTTGAAACCTGATATTTCTTGGACTGATGAAGAAATTAAATGGTCATCTTTTAATTCTAAGGGTCTAAGTGCTATTTTTGGGTCTGTCACACCTGATGAGTTCAAACGCATAATGACGTGTACCACGTCAAAAGAGGCATGGGATGTTTTACAACTCACCCATGAAGGAACTAATGCTGTGAAAGAATCTAAGTTGCAAAACTTGACAACTCAATTTGAAACTATCACCATGCATGATTCTGAATGCTTTGATGAATTTTATGCTAGACTTTCTGACATTGTGAATACTAGTTTTAATCTTGGTGAACATATTCCGAATGCTAGAGTTGTTAAAAAGATTCTTCGTTCTTTGCCTAAGCGTTTTATCCCTAAAGTCACTGTGCTAAATTCTATGGGTAATTTAAATACGCTAAAATTGGAAGAACTTGTAGGAGATTTGCAAACTTATGAAATTGATATGTTCCCTAAAAATGCTAAATCTAAAGATAAGGGAATTGCTCTTAAAGCCCAAGAAAAAAGGAGTGAGGGGTCTGCTAGAAAGAGGGTAGAGTCATCTAGAAAGAGAGAGACTGACACGTCAGATTCTGAGTGCGATTTTGATTTAGATGATTTGGCTCTTTTCGCAAAAAAATTCAAGAGGATTCTCAAATTTAAGAAAAATGGCAATTTTAAAGATAAAAAGAAATTTGAGAAAAATAAGTTTGAAAAGAAAAATGAAAAAGTTTCCAAAAATCCTCCTCTGAAAGAAAGTGAGAGATGCTTTGAGTGTGATGGTAGGGGTCATAGAGCTTTTGAGTGTGCCAATCGTCTGAATAGAGAGAAAGGGAAAGCTGTTCTTAATGCTACCCTTAGTGACGACAGTGAGGTCGAGTCGGTGGATTCTGGAGATGAGTCACCGCATGAGTGTAACTTCACCGCATTCATGGCCAGCCAAGTGAGCACTCCTAGTTCTCCTCACGACGTTGAGGATGGTGCTTCACTGGGACACCTCGACGGTGAGATCGATGTGAGTGAGGGGGAGGATGACACAAGTGAGAGCGAGAGTGATATACAACGTGCCTACGCTGAGTTATATTCTGAGTCTTTTAAAACTAAAAAGCGTAATAAAGTGTTAGTTCTTAAGATCACCTGCTTAGAGGAAGATTTAAAGAAAGTGAAAGAAAGAGAGTTCTCCACCTGCACCGCCCTGAGAAAGAGAGATTCTACATGTGTCGAGAATGAGAATTTGTTTAGAGAGAGAGAGAGAATGTTTTAGAGAAAGAGAGAGGGGACTTGATTAAGCAAGTGGCTAGCCTTACGAGTCAGCTCCATTCCTCCATGGAGACTCGAAAGAAACTTGAAGCCCTTGTTGCTCAGCTGACTCATGATCTTGAGAAAGCACGGGAAGTCAAGGTACAAATCGAGGACAGATCTGGGAAGATGGGAAAGATGCTCCTCGACCCCGCTTTAAGTTTTAGTGATCGTCAAGGAATTGGATATGATGGTGCCTCCACGTCCCAAATTGCACCTGGACCAGTTCCTGAGTTTACTACAACTCCTTATGGTCACCGTAAAAAACCTCGAAGGAGAGTTCGACCAAGAAAAGCAAACCAAGGTCCGCTTTTGACTGTGCTATTTTGTACTTATTGCAAAAGAAAAGGCCACCTTAGGGAAACTTGTTATAGCATGGGTCGGACACGACGTACTACTGCTCCACCACGTCATACTGATGAGTTTTCTAGTCTGAGAGAGCGAGTTGAGTTCTTAGCTGCCACGACTCAAAGTTTGATGAAAGAATTCCGACGGATGTCTTCGCCGTTAGTGAATGCTTCTCACATTCCAGCTAAAATCAACAACAACAAAGGCAAACAAAAGGTCATCTCTGCTTGGGTGCCTAAGAAAGATAAAAAGGCTTTTGTTGTTCATGTTGCTCTCAAAGCACATAATACCTCTCAGTGGTATTTTGATAGTGGGTGCTCCAGACACATGACATGTGATGCCTCATTTTTTACTACTCTTGAGGACTATCAAGATGGCAGAGTCACCTTTGGAGATGGGAGTAAGTCTAGCATTATAGGACGAGGTACTATCGAGTTACCTGGTTTTCCTAAGCTAGAAAATGTTTTGTACGTCAAAGGTTTGAAAGCAAACCTTCTCAGCATTAGCCAGTTGTGCGACACTGACTTTGCAGTAAAGTTTGACCGGGACGCGTGTAATGTCTACAATCAAGCCGGTAAACTTTTGATGCAAGGGGTGAGGACTGAGGATAATTGCTATGGGACTGAGCCCACATCCTCACTTGTCTGCAACAGCGCCACGATCACTCCTATGGATCTGTGGAACCAACGTCTAGGTCACGTGAACGTTAGAAATCTTAATCGTTTATCTAAAAAGGACCTAGTACGTGGCTTACCATCTCTTGGAAAGTCAACTTCAACCGTTTGTGGACCCTGTCAGTTGGGAAACAAATTCGTAGTCCTCATAAGAAGTTGCATTTCATTACCACCTCTCGTGTTCTGGAGTTGATTCACATGGATCTTATGGGTCCCACTCGTACTGAGAGTCTAGGTGGTAAGAGGTACATCCTCGTGATGGTAGATGATTTCTCCAGGTACTCCATTGTAGGTTTTTTGAGAGAGAAATCCGATGCTGTAGATTTTTTAACGACTAAGTGCCGTGTCCTGCAAAATCAACACGGTGTCTCTATTAACAGAATACGTAGTGACAACGACACTGAATTTAAGGAAGCAAAGGTGGATTTATACTGTGATAGCCTTGGGATCAAACATGAGTTTTCTGCTGTGAGAACTCCTCAGCAAAATGGGATTGTTGAGAGAAAGAATAGAACGATCCAAGAGATGGCTAGATCTATGCTTCTAGGTCGTAAAGTCTCTAGGAGATTTTGGGCAGAGGCAGTGTCTACTGCATGCCACACGGTGAATAGGATGTATCTGCGTCCACACACTCTTCACACTCCTTATGAGTTGTGGACTGGTAAGAAACCCAACCTGGCATATTTCCGTGTTTTTAGGAGTAAATGCTACATCCTACGGGATAGAGAGCAATTAGGAAAATTCGACTCCCGGAGCGACGAGGGAATATTTCTAGGATATTCATCGAATAGTAGAGTGTACCGGGTGTTTAACCTGAAGAGCTCTAAGATTATGGAATCAATAAACGTCACCGTGCAAGATGACGAACCTCCGACGGTTATTGATCCTAATCTTCAGTGTGAGGATGAGGATTGTTCTGACAGTGATTTACCTGTTCCTCTCTCACACTCTGTGGACCCTACTCCTGTATTAGGGGACACACCTGCTTGGGTTCGCAAGAGTCATGATCCATCTGCCATTATTGGCGATCCCACTCTAGGGGTCAAGACTCGTGCTCAGCTAGAGAATGTTGTTAGCCATCTTTGCTATACGTCCAAAGTCGAGCCCAAGAACCATAAAGAAGCTCTCAAGGATGAACACTGGATATCTGCTATGCAGGATGAGTTGATTCAGTTTAAAAAGAATAATGTCTGGGAATTAGTCCCCCGACCTAGTGAGACTAATGTGATTGGTACCCGGTGGATTTTCAAGAACAAAATGGATGAATATGGTACCATAATCAGAAATAAGGCTAGGTTGGTCGCTCAAGGCTACACACAGATAGAGGGTGTATACTTTGGGGAGACATTTGCTCCTGTTGCGAGGCTTGAGTCCGTCCGTCTTCTACTCGCCATCGCATGTCATCTGCGCTTCAAGGTATATCAGATGGATGTCAAGAGTGCCTTTCTGAATGGCATTCTACAGGAGGAGGTTTATGTGGAACAACCAAAAGGGTTTGAAGACCCTCAGCACCCTGAGCACGTCTACTATCTGAGGAAAGCCTTGTATGGGTTGAAGCAAGCACCCCGTGCTTGGTACGAGAGGCTTACTTCCTATCTCTTAGCTCGTGGCTTCAAGAGAGGGGGAGTAGATATGACGTTGTTCGTCAGGAGAGATGACGGTGCTATTTTGGTTACCCAAGTCTATGTGGACGACATAGTCTTTGGATCCACGTGCTCCCAACATGCTCATCACTTTGGGGAAGAGATGAAAAGTGAGTTTGAAATGAGCATGGTTGGAGAGCTCACATTCTTCCTTGGTCTCCAGGTTCGTCAGCTAGAGGATGGGATGTTCATCTCCCAATCCAAGTATGCTAGAGACCTAGTGAAGAAATTTGGTTTAGACTCCGCTAAGCATGCACGTACACCTATGAGTACCACTACCAAGCTTAGTAAGGACACTTCAGGCAAGGACGTAGAGCAAACCTTATATCGGAGTATGATAGGTAGTCTTCTCTACTTGACTGCCAGTCGTCCCGACATCGCCTTTAGTGTTGGAGTCTGTGCGCGATATCAGGCGTCCCCGAAAGAGTCACATTTACTTTCTCTAAAACGTATCATTAAATACGTGAGTGGGACTCTCTCATACGGTATTTGGTATTCCTTTGATACTGATGACCGTTTGTCTGCCTATTCAGATGCCGATTGGGCCGGGGATGTAGATGGATGTAGGAGCACTTCTGGTGGATGTTTCTATTTTGGTTCTGCTCTTGTCTCCTGGCTGAGCAAGAAGCAAAATTCCATATCTTTGTCCACTGCGGAGGCTGAGTACATAGCCGCCGGGAGTTGTTGCACGCAACTCTTATGGATGAAGCAAATGCTAGAGGATTATGGGATTTCACAGGACACCATGACCATTTCCTGTGATAACACGAGTGCGATACACATATCCCGTAATCCAGTCCAGCATTCACGCATAAAACACATCAGGATACGTGAGCACTTTATACGTCAGTTAGTTGAAGAGAAAGTCGTATCCCTGAGTTTTGTTCCCACCGATCGTCAGTTAGCTGATATTTTCACGAAACCTTTAGATGCCCTTAGATTTGAGAGTCTTAGGAAATCTTTAGGGATTTGCACAGTGGACTGAGGGGTTGGTCTATGTCTAGAATAGGATGCTTCTTCATGTTCATATCATATGCTTCCTATTACTAGTCTGTTTTATATGTACCATTGCTTCGTTGTACATCCTTGTTTTATTCTTGTTGCTTTTTATATTTCTTTTGAAAAATACAAAAAGATTTTCCTTTAAGAAAATTTTTGAGAAAAAGCACAAAAAGATTTTATTTTGATAATATTTTTTTTGAAAAAGGCCAAAAAGATTTTTCTGTTTTTGCACCTTTTATGGATGCGCATTTAAGTTAGCCAAGTCACAACTTCATTCCATATATCCCTGTGACTGTTTGATAGAGATTTGAGAGGCTACATCATTTCATCCATGTGCTTTACATTGATTGGAGTCTTTGAGATGTAATTAGTGATATCTTCCTACATGTTTGACTCCTATATCCTTTATTGCACACATGCACGGCTATATTTGATTATTGCACTTATCTATCTCATGTTGGCTTGCATGTTTTCATCTCAATCCTGTCTATACAATGTAAAATATGCGATAAAACTTGACAAGATTGGAATGCATGTAAAAACCGTTTTGGTGAGACTGTGTGTTTTTGTATAACGGGAGGGGCTGCGAAAGGTAATCATATATCCTTTGTGCAAAAGCCACCGTTAAAAAGGACCTAAAAATGGAGGAATTTTAATATCCGAGGTCCTAAGAGGTTAAAAGAGCCCGAAAAAATTTACAGGCAATAAAAAGCAATTCATGCCAAATATGGGCCACTTAGGTTTCACCATCAATTCTCCAAAGTTTGAGAATTTAGAATGCCTCTATTCAAAATTATATATGAGGGAGTTTGTTTGGAGAATCTTTAAAACGGGTTTGCACTTCCTTGAAAGTCCTGAAAAAGCATAAAATCATTTTGGACGTTATTGGTGTGAAAATCATTTTGAGCTTGGATTTGTTGAATTGATTGAGTCAATATCTTATACTGTCACTCTTTTACACCAAAGGAAGCATTTGAGTTCATTTGCTAGGAATATCCAATATTCATCGTGCACATATGTCATGTTTGTATGCATTGATTTTCCTATCGAATTTGATCACACCACTTCATTTACGCTATCATCGACTTGGTTGATTTCTGTTTATTCATGGTGTGTTTTTATCCTAGTGACACCCCGCTCTTGCTTATTTGATTTATTTCTCTCATTTGTCTATTTGGGGACATCATAAAAAGGGGGAGAATGAATTATCTTATTATGGGGGAGAATTGAAATTTGAGTTTGCTCATAAATTGATATATATATGTTTATCTCATCATTTCAAACTCGATATGTCACTTGGGGTTTGCTTTTTCTCATGTGTGTAGGTACTACATTGAGTATCATTGTATTGCACACCCTGATGAGAAAAGCGTTGAGATTCCTGAAGATTTGAAGATCAAACGATGCAGTCTTATTCACTTGTACTCTTTCAGTTTTGGGTTCATGGAAGGGTAGATTTGTATAGGCAATTTTTTATGATTGATAATTCGGATGTTTGTTTTTATGTATGTACCGGCATAGACATAGGGGGAGATTTGTTAGGACATTTTTGTCCATTAGCACTTTATATGTCATACGCCGTTACACCGTTGAGAAAATTCAAGAATCATTCGCTCATCAACGGAATCCGAATATCAAAAGCAGAAAAGAAATCAGGGAACAGACCGGACCGATCCGGCTCAGATAAAAGAACCGATCCGGTTCCTCCGGACCGATCCTCCTAAAGAGACCGGACCGATCCGCCTACTGAGGTGAGGCCAGTGTACCCCGGATCCATAGCGAACCGATGAAGCCAAAATGCCGAACCGATCCGATACCAACCGGATCGATCCGCCTTCAGATAAAAGAACCGATCCGGTTCATCCGGACCGATCTGCCTAAAGAGACTGGACCGATCCGACGAGGATAATTCCAATCAGATCGTGTTCAGATCATGTTTCGAATTTTAGGGCTCAAGTTCTCCTATTTAATCCCACTACGGGAAGTGGTTTTTCTAAGACTTATACACACGATTTTCAGAGTAGAGAAAGCCCAAGTCTTCACCTATTGAGTACCAATACTCTAGGTATTTTGATTCACACAAAATCCATACATTTGTGAATCCTTTTGGTAACCCAGGAACACAGTGTTTGCAGTTCAACCCTTGTGGAGGAGACCGTTCTTCTTCTCCATTGCAGCCCTACTGGAAAGGGATAATTCCAGCCGCGACTACAGAATCCGATACCTAAGGGTAATTCTTAGTCAACTTGTATTTTCATTGTAATCCGATTGTAAGCCGTTTTCTTACAAATTATAGTGAAAATAAATGGTTTTGCCCCTGTGGGGGATTTTTCCTCAATTATGTGTGTTTGAATAACTCTTGCATGATTTCATATTGTTTCAATCACACCTAGTTGCATGTTTAGGGTTTATTTGGGTTAAAAGGTGTTTTAAATATAATTTGATCATTTGAACGCAAGCACACACGTTCTCACCATGGGTTTTCTATGGAGTTCTCTTTTGGCCTATAAAAAATAAATAAGTCTTTATGAATGTGATATCGCACTCAAATTTCTTTTGTTAAACTACCAAGGCTGCCAAGATATCCCTCCACCAATTCAGGACAAATTGGGATAGAGATAGATTAGTCACCTTTAAAATCTTCCTAATAATAACTTGCACTAGAAGTCAAAGTCTAAGAAGTAAGGCATGTAAAGGGAAGCGTACTCCCTCATAGGGAACCGCAACATAAGATCATTGGGCCATGAAAGCAACGTACAAATAGTACCCTAAGGAAATTTAAAAGCCTCAGACAATTGATCCAACCATTCCTTATTCATTATACTAGGATGATTGAGGAACGTAGGATGCTTCGTTATCTCAATACAGCGACTGGATGACACAACTTTGATGTTCCTTACTTCATCCCTATGAGTTTCTACTATTGGGGTCGCAGATGATCTTTCAATTGACTTTTGATTGTTTGTGGAATAGGTATATTTCTCGACTATATAACTAGCCTATGTGGCCTTGATAGGATCCCCATAGTTAAAAGACTCTGAGAAATTAGAATCAACATGAATACAAGTTAGACACTCTTTTAATTGCAACCCTCCCTAGTTTTTAAGGGTTTTATGTTTAACATAATGGGAGGAGGGACACCAAAATGCCTTATCCATAAATCCTCTAAGTATTCCAATTCATCAGGCCATGACAGGTATTTGTAAAAGCAGAGTAAGATCAACATCTACATGACCATGATTATGGTAAATAAAATGCAAGGAAAATACAAGTTTCAAAGACCACCGCCTCATGCGTAAAGGCCACATTAGAAAACATAAGTGGATGCTAAAATTGGGCGAAAAACATTCCTAGAGTAAAGTCCGTGATGAAACTAAAAAGCACCTAAGGCCACACAATCGTACGATATTTGTACATGTCCATGACGTATACTACTTAATATGAAAGACCACGGATATAGTTAAATACTTGAAGCAATTTAAAGTTTCGACGACAAGGATGTGACTAACATATGCAGATACTTATGTCCAAACAATACATTGTTCATAAGCCACAACCAACAGGACATGGCCACGACCATTGTAAACAGGCAGATAAATTACTAAAAGGCCACGGCCTAATGTACGAAGACGTGGCCATCAACACAAACACCTAAAACCATTTGTCAACAGTTGGGAAAGATCAAAAATCAAAACCCAAGAGTTTCTAGACAAGAATACAAATGAACAAAAAGTCGTGCTCTTCCACTAAATTGAGCCTAAATCTTTCAATAAACCAATTATTTCTGGAAGGAATCAATATCCAAACACAATCCAAACACTCTTTTTTCAAAATTATCTTATATTTAAAGGTTCGCGCTAGCGGCATCCAATCCTGACCACAATTGTTGGAGCTTCAACGATCTTCGTCAGCGCTCCAATTTGGGGTGGGTAAGGGTGGCTTGTGGTGCCGCTCGCGCGGGCTTTGAAAATAAAAGACTTTTGAATAAATGGGTTTTGGATCCACCGGAGTATCATGGGGTGCCGCTAGCGCGGACCGTTGAAAATAAGATTGGATAAATGGGATTTGGATCCTCTTGAGCGTCGGTTTGGGATGAGTAAGGGTGGCATTAGGTGTCGGTGGCGCAGAGCTTTAAAAATAGGAACATATTGGATATATACATATAAAATATGAGCATTTACCTATTTTTAAAGCTCTGCGCCACCAGCACCTAATGCCACTCATACTCACCCCAAACCGACGCTCCAGAGGATTCACATCCCATTTATCCAATCTTATTTTCAAAGGTCCGCGCCAGCGGCACCCCATGATACTCCGGTGGATCCAAAATCCATTTATTCAAAATTCTCTTATTTTCAAAGGTCTGCGCCAGCGGCACCACATGCCACCCTTACCCACCCCAAATCAGAGCTCTGACGAAGGTCGTTGAAGCTCCAACAATGGTGGTAAGGATTGAATGCCGCTAGCGCGGACCTTTAAATATAATGTAATTTTGAAAAAAGAGGGTTTGGATCCATTAGATATATATATATATATATATATATATATATATATATATACATATATATACTGTGTAATATTAGTACAGTAAATGTTACTGTCTGTTTGTGAAAATGTCACATATATAAAACTATTTCATATTCTAATGCATACAGTAAAGTTTACTATTTGTGTAATTTTTTTTCTTTAGAATTTTATAGCCTTTATAGATCTTGTTTGATAGATCTCGTCGAGTAGATTTCAAAAATAGTAATTTTACGAAAAACGAATTTGTGAATCAAAAGTTATGATCATTTGAAGATTAAAAAAAAAGTTCAACTACTTATATAAAAAAAAAAAAAAAAAAAGTCTAAAACCATGTAAATGTGAATCCCCTCAAAACAAAGATATACAATGCGGACAAAAAAAAATTAAAGAACTTAACGGGACAAAAGTCAAAAACTCCTTAAATGTTGTTGTTGGAGGATGAATTCTGTCCCCACTCCAGGCATTTTGGTAAATAAAACTGAGATAAAAGGTCACACTTGACATAAACAAAACACAAACCAGCACCACTTTTCTTCAACACCAGTTTTTCCATCCGATACTTTCACCTTCATCTCTTCTTTCTTCTTTCCTTCACCCCCACCCAATAATTCTCTATCAATATATATATACACACATAAACAGTCTAAATTTCTGTTCTTTTGAAAGCTATTTTTTTGTTTAAATGGATTCGCCGCGGTCCGAACCGTCAACCCGAATCGCGGCGAGAACGTCAATGATAGACTCGATCAGGGGTTGCACATTAGCCGGGTCTCGTATCCCCAAAGAGGAGCTCAAACAAAAAATCACCATGCCCCTTTATCTCCGTCTCGCCATGCGCGATGCCATTGCTTCTAAAGATATATCCGCCGGCGACCACCATTACACCGCCGCATGCGCCACCGACTCCGACCCAGTGGAGCGCCCCGAGGCTCCTCTCGTTGTGTTCATTAATTCACGTAGCGGTGGACGTCACGGTCCTGAACTTATATGCAGGCTCCAAGACTTAATGAGCCAAGAACAGGTTTCTCTCTAATTATTATATACGTCAATGTTTATAGCAGTGGGCCTATAATTATTATATTTGTCACTAAGACTACCAAAGGTAACTTTTTACTGAGCTAGTCTTCAAAACTCTTCCATGCATTAATTCTAAGACATACTCATGATTTCTGTTTTTGGACACGAAGCCATGCATACACGAAGCCAATATTATTATTATTGTTTTTATATTTTGTCGGCAACACCAGAATTATGTGGTCTGTCTCTCGTTTGTCTGGCTAAGTAGTTGGGAGTTGGGACTAGTCTTGTTTGAGTTTAGCGTGGCTTGTTTTTTTACTCTCTCTCTTTAGTGTGGCTTGGTTTTTGTCTCGAACAGTCTTGTTGGTACCAACATTATTATTTTTTGTTTGATCTAGCGATGAACCTAGGCCAACGGTAAGGTTGTCTCATTATGACTCAAAGGTAGGTTACAGGTTCGAGTTGCGGAAACAACCTCTCTTACATCTAACCCTTTAGTAGTTCGCAGTGGTGAAAGTATCGTGCACTGGATTTGCTTTTTTTTTTTTTTTTTAGGAAAGCTCTTTTCATCTATGTTTTTAAGAAAGTATGATTTAATAGTGTTTCATTTTGTGTTATTTCTTTGGCGGAAGTCTTATTAAAAGTTATTTATGGTTTTAGTTATTCAAAAGCCAACAAATTTAGGATTCTGAACAAATTTAATTTGGAGTTGCATCAGTGTTGTTGGTGGGGTGGGTGGTTGTGGTGTCTTGAGGAGAGATGGGGATGTATTGGTGATAGTTTAAAGTTAGGATTACGGTTTATTAGAAGTTAGAGAGATGGAGATTACGGTTTCTGTCGCTTGTTCACACCTACTACATGTTGGCAACAAACTAACCAAAAGTTGCAACAAAATTGAAGTTTGAACTAAATTAATTGACTTATTTTTTGGCGTATCTGTGTGTTGGTTGTGATAAATTCCACAAGTGTGTACGTCTCTTGGTCTTATTTTTGTAGATTAAAGAGTTTTTGAGAATAATAAGGGGTCATTTGTAAGATGCGTGTGGAAAGAGCTTAGCTGTATCGGTTGGTGAAAGCCATTAATTATTGGTGAAATGTTACTAAAAAGTGAAAAAGTAAAACTACTACCTGTTAGGTTTATTGATGTGTGCGTATGTGTCAGATTTGCAATTGATGCTCACTCACACCTACTACATATCTTTAGCAAACTAAGCAAAAGTTTCTGCAATTCGAAGTTGGAACCGAAAGAAGTAACTTTCTTTTTGGGTGCATGTGTGTGTTGGTTAATGGGTTTTGAGATTAGAAGTGAAAGGAACCTGGACAGGTTACCCAGTGAACTACTGGAAACTAATTAACATGTTATGTCGTTAATGGAGTTGTTGAATTGACAAAATTTTTCTAAATAAGTTAGTGCCTGATATGGATAGTTACATTAACCTCCATTATTTTATTCTCCTGGATCAGACCAATTTTAATCAGTTGTGCTTCAAATTTATGCCGGATGTGACGTTAGCGATGTCAACTCAAGATTGACTTGGTAAGACCCCGAGATTTCGGCCTTTACATCTCAGTTAGTCAGATTAATTTCTCTAAAACTTGTGGTTTCATGACATGAAATATGCTTGGCCACTGGCAATAACTGAGTCAACTCAGCTTTGGCTGAGTCTATAAACCATGGGGAAGCAGAATTTTTCCTTTTATTCATGTAATTCTTATTATAGGTATTGATTGATACTCAAACGCACATTTTCGTCCTTTAAAATGATATAAAAACGAATGTGTTCCATAAAAGAATCATGATTTTGCTTGGTTGGGAGTTAAAAATAACGACAAACTTGTGACTCGTTACAAAAGAAAAGGCCCTGCTCTTGGTTATCTCCCCCTTTTATCTGTTTTATACAACTAGGATGAGGAAGCGCTGATCACATTTTTGCGAATTGTCCTCTCTCTATGTGTTGTAGTATAACATATTAACGAATTCAGAGTGACATGAGTGACTTTAGCATATTCTTCGGATTGCATTTTGATAGACTTACTGTTATATGGTAGGAAAAGAATACAAACTCTAGCGGCATGGGCTCTTACCTTATAATCAGGAGGTCAAGAATTCGAATGATATTGGGGCCACCCCCCATAGTGTGTTCTGGTACATGCGGATTTGAGGGTTTAAATGTGCACTTGAGGATTAGTCATGTGCTTTAAGGGGTGTAGGTACCTCGAGTTATCAGGAAAGATGATGAAGACAAGGCGACTTTAGAGAAGTGCTATGATGGCTTTGATTTGGTAAATACAGAGAGAAAAAGCGGATGCTTGAAGACAAATTTGAAGACGTTTTAGAGCGGAATATATTCGTTGCCTCCCCATGGGCTGCATCATCAAATTATATTCTCGAGTTTAGCACTTCCTCCATTGCCAATATTGAGAGTGGAGTTGACTATGTAATTGTTTGTAGATGATTTTGGGTTTTGTGAAGTGCAACCATTTTCCCTTTTCTGATGCGCTGTCCAGATTTTTGTTATATAATCTCCTTTGGCAAACTTCTTTTCTTTTGTTAATGATTTAATTTTGTCCTAGACAAAACAAATATTTGGTGAAGTTCTTATCAAATTATAATAGGGAAGGGGGGGGCAGGGGAGGGGAATTTAGTGTCTGTTAGTTGTTAGTTGTTTTGCCACAGTGCATTGGTTAATAATTTGTTAGTGGTTAAAAGTAACCGTTAAATCTAAATTTTAGTTTCATCTTGTCATGCTAGGTTTTTGACCTTTCAGCTGTGAAGCCTCATGAATTTACTCAATATGGATTGGGTTGCCTGGAGAAGTTTGCTGGGCTTGGGGATCTCTGCGCGAAAGAGACTCGAGAAAAACTCAGAGTTGTGGTATGTGTATTGGTCCTAGTCAATTTCTACTATATATATATATATATGTATATATTTAAATGTAACAGCTTATTTGTCTTTGTAGTCGAGTACATGCATTGATTTGATAAGTACCATTCATATGTTGGCAGTATGAGTTATTGACAAACTTTGGACATTTACATCTGACCTCTACTCTATATTAAGGAAGATGGAAAGATAGTAGTTATTTTAGTATGTACCTAAATGTATTGCACTAAATTAGCTAATAACAATAATTACCTATTATCAATAAAATATTAATTATTATTATGCGTCCTAGTGATAATTGACGTGCTAGATTTGGGTGACAGGTTGCAGGAGGTGATGGTACAGTCGGGTGGGTCTTAGGGTGCCTTGGAGAGCTTCATAAACAGGGCCGGGACCCTGTTCCCCCAACAGGAATCATTCCTCTTGGTACAGGAAATGACTTGTCCAGGAGTTTTGGTTGGGTAAGTAGACTTCAACTTTTTCAATTATCTGATGGTGGCTGCTAAGGACGCCCCTATAATTAAGTAAAGAACCCAATATGTGCAATGTTGTAAACAAATGTACACACATATTTATGCATGCCATTGGTTCCAGGCTTAATTTTTGGGGATCCTATAGCAACCAGTTTTCTGATCATGCAGCCTTGATGGGGCATGCCTTGAATTTTCTATCCAGGGCGGTTCATTTCCTTTTAACTGGAAATCAGCCATCAAAAGAACCCTTGATAGGGCAACCAGTGGTCCAATTTGCTCTTTGGATAGGTGAGTTACCCTGTGTACTTGTTATTAGTATATAATTATTTTTGAATTATTAGGAATTTGACCCCCATTAATTCTTTGGAATTGTGTTTAACCCCTGTAATTTTCATTCATTGGGGACCCCCAATATGATTTTTAGCGATAAAAAAATGTCCCAAAAAGTTTTACAAAATATTTTTGCGATACTTTTTTCGTTGCTTAAAGTCATTTTGGGGTCAAACCCCAAGAAGTGCAAATGTTGGGGGCAAAAGTCAATATCAAAGAATTAGTGGGGACAAAACCCATAATAACTCTATTATTTTTGTGATGGTGGCTGATATATACTTTTCTTTTCTATTTTGGTTTAAAAACACTAAGAATCCCAAACTGTCACCACCTACATGCTCTTTGACTACTGCACTGGAATAACTTTGCTGCCATTTCCTTATATGTGTCGCTAAAATCGTGTTTAGCGATACTTATTAGTGACACATAGAGGGGATATTTGCAAAGTTGTGATAGTTTACGGGTTTATTTGCAATTAGAGGTTTAGTTTAGGGTTTCGTGCATTTTAACCTTTGGAAAATTGAGTGCTGCGTCAATGTGCGACTTTTTGAAGTCCTTAGATTCCACCAGATTTATGTACAAGTTTGAAGTCCTTAGAATCTCTCACTTTTGAGATTATGAGAAAATTTACAAAAATCCATTATAATATTGCTACCATATTGAGGTACTTCCCGATTCACCACCATTCCTATTCGAATACTGAACCAAGAAACGATTTCCCTTCACTTATGGAAATTGTTATTGTCCTTGGAAGTAGACTAGATAGGAAAAAATCCCCGGCCCCCAATTTGTTTTCCAGGTGATAATCAAACCACATCGATAGACCTTGCAGGTGGCTATCACACCGTTTCCAATTGCTTTTTCGGCTAACAATCACACCCTCTTTCTTTGCTTATATTCTCTTTAAGTACCAAGAACGAAGATATCATAATTATTAAATCCCTTGACCTGAACTCGTGAAGCATTATCCCCAATTATGATCTGATACTAAAATCGTTATTCGTACTTTTGTCAAACATCTTGTGTGCATCAAGAGCCCAGATACTAATTTGTTGGGCAAACCACCATCAATTATAACCCCAGTTGTAATAAAGATTTAATGGTAATTATAAACAAGCACAATAAAGATGAAATAAAGAGAGAACAAATACAGCCACACCAAGATATATGTAGTTCACCAATTTTGTTACACAGTAATGCTCGATTCCACTATAAGAAGAAATTACAAAGTACAATAGAGAATGTACAAATGATAAATGGCACAACCTTTGGTATATTACCCAAATTTTGTATAGCTATTGTACATCTCTAGGTGAATCAAAGTTATAAAATTTGATACCTCTCAATCTAATACTTACAAGTGTTTCCCAAGTTTTTTCCCTATACCACTTCCCATGTAATACGGTGACAAACCCCTCGCACAATACTTATAATGTACATCCACAATACATGAAACACTCGCACACTCAACTCTCTTCCATCTTTGAGCAAAAATTATGGGTGAGAGGGAACATACCTCATCTCTAACCCCAAACTCTCACCTTAGAAAGAGACTCTCATATACCTTGAAGAGTGTCTCGAGCTTCCAAATGAGTGGCCAAACTGAAGGCTAAACATCCCTCATTTAACTGAGCTTCACACTCACTCGCTATCACTTAGCAATCTATTCGCTACAACCAAGGGGCTTCACTGCAACAAAATTTTCCTTCACCGCCCTCCTAGGCAGACTCTAAAATCTTGAAATCTCAAAAACTCTAACTCAACTTCACCACCTGTGAACGAATATGAAACCCCATTGAGAATGAGCCCGAGATTTATTTTCAAGGACAAAAAAATCATAATGGTGGTATCAGCGGGGTTGTCCGTTAAAATGTTGTGGTGTTGGTCGTTCGTGGAAACGGAAATTGCTTTTTTAGTTCTTTATGGAGTGTCGTTCATTATCGTTATGATTCCAGAGTGGTTTTTAAGAAGTGGTATCGTCGAGCGGTAGTTATAGTAGTGTTTAGCAAAAGAGGTTGTCATTTCATCTTTTCTTCCTTTGTTGTCTTTTAAGTTATTAGTAGTATAACTAAGGCTAGAATAGGAAATATGTACTAGTGACATCACCCCATGACATCACATATGACATAAACATTCCTTAATGGTCAACTAATGGGCCATACCCTTCTATACCATTCAATTAATAGATATTTTGAAATTTGTCTCCTGTGTACGAGTGTTTTCTTTAAATGTCATTGACATCGTTTAGTCACTGTTGTTGTGTAGGTAAAAAAATCGTAATCAAAGCAACAATGGCGCCAAGGAAAAATGCCCAAACCAGGATCGAGTGTTGTACCACCCTACTTGAGGAATCTATGGACTCTGTCTTGGACAAACTCAAAAATTTGACCGCTCTTCTTGTCGCCTAACAGCATCCCACCCCAACTGCCATAACTAACTCCTCTACCTCCACAGTGGTTTCCCGAGGTTCAAACACTAGTCCTCCACCATCTTTTGTCACCGAAATCAATAAGCCACCACCACCGACCTCGGATTTTTGGCAAGAGAACATCGCAACAACCGTCGGTCACCAGATTTAATCGCAAGTCCCTCTGGAGTCTTCGACGAGACAAGAAACGCACGGTCATTACCTCCGTGACAGACGACGACCCCCCAAAACCTAGATCTGTTCGATAGTCACCCAAAATAGCCACAACATCAAACCTTAACTCGTCATCCCGCAACTCTTCAAACCCGACCCACCGCTATTCCAGAACCCTATCCAACCAGAGACGAGGCCCTCCCACCCTCACTTTGGCCACACCATTGCCTGAGACCACATGCCAACGAAAAGACAACCTCCGACATGCATTTGGTGGTTGGTAAGGTTCTAAAAAGCACGAGACGCGAAGGTCAAGCCTCAAGCCGTAGGAGCGTAGAAGTAAAAAGGCATTTCCCCTTTTTTTTTTAAAATAATTTTTAAATATACTTAGGTTAGTTAAACAATAAAATAATAACATCATGAAGTATAATCAGGAAAAAAAATTATTAGTAGAAAAAAAATCATTTTGGAGTTACTTAGGACTGAAAATATTAAACCCAAATATACTATGAAGGTTGGAGTAGAACTCACATCGTGATTAGCTAAAAAAAACTATAAAAGTGATTAGTTATAAAACTATAAAAGAAAAAAAAAGAGAAAATACAAAAGAGAGGGAGATTTACTAAAGAGAAGCTGTGTGCACTTAGTCGGAGGCTGAGAGTGGAGTTGAGGATGGTCAGAGGCTGGTCGGTTTGTTGGAGGCTGAGAGGGAGAGGGCTGGTCTATCGGAGAGGGAGAGGGAGAGGCCGGAGGTTAGGGTTTTTTGTTTATGATGAAAGGAGAGGGGGAGTTTTTAGCCTTTTTTTTGTTGGAGGTTTTTGTTTTGGTTTAAAGGGTTTTAATAAGGAAAAAAAAAAGAAATCATTACTAAACGACGCCGTTCCACTTAATGGAAAAAGGTATGCCTTTTACGCGCCTCACATGCACGTTGATCTCCTTTTGCCACGCATATACCTTATGCATGGCGTTTTTAAAAAGCCTTATGCCTAGGCGCGCCTTTGTGCCGCCTAGGCCTTCCTTTTAGAATACTGGTGGTCGGTAAAGCCCCGATCAATCTTCCACAAGTTCGCTTAGATGTATAATCTGTTGCAACAACACCTATTGACCCATATAATGTAAGTATAAACTACAAGCAAAAGGTTTGTGAGTGGCTCCATCAGCCGCTCGACTACCACCCCATTTGGTTTAAGCAATTCATCGATGGTGAATACATGCCTTTGATGCATATGTCCTTATATGGAGATGCTTGGTGGCTAACACCCGACAAATGGCATTCAGACTTGTCCCCGTTTGAGTCTCTTAGACCAAAGGTTCGTCCCCATCGAGTTATGTAATTGCTTCCTTTTCTATGAAAAGGGCCACCAATGGACGAAAGCCCCTTGAGGCGTAGAGATGAGCATGATTGTCATCGATTCAATAGGAGTAGCCACATTTCCATATCCCACCCCTTATACCCGTTGTTGAGAGGCGAGGACGACTCTGATTGATGTTGAGGGAGAGGAGGACCCTTTGGAGCATCCACCGGGGGTGATCATTTTTCATACGTGCTCAGTCTTCCTGCTAAGAGACTTCATGGCAATATCCGGTTGGAAGTACCATGGCCACCTCAACCCTGATGACTTCATCGATTGGTTTGATTTGATGGAAAAAGTGTTTAGAGTACAAGCAACTCTCCGTCTGCAAGTGTGTTGCACTGGTTGCTATTAGGCTACAATGCTTTGTGAAAGTTTGGTGAAATGACATGATTCAACATCCTTTACTGGCCTAACAACCCCCAATCAACACTTGGCCGCACATAAAAGCGGAGATGCGAGTGTTTTTTATAACGCCAACCAATGAAAGGGACCTCTTTGATCGAGTGCAGGGTCTCCTCCATGGCACATCTTCAGTGAAGAAATACAACGAACAATTTCAGCTCGTGCACCCGTACCCTCCTAGGATAAAGTGAGGATCAACCGCTACATTCACGGCCTCCAGAGTTACATTCGTCATGATTTGAGCCTACGTGAGAATTGACATTTGCGAAGGACGTTGAGTATGCACTCAAGATTGAAGAACACCATCGGAGTTCATCCTCCTTCTCCCGAGCCACGACCCCTCCACCAAAGGCGGTCGATGTCCCCATTAGTTTCGTGAAATGCTTCACTTATTGCGTGTTGGCCACCGAGCGTCAAAGTATCCTAAAGGAAGGAAGAAGCTCATTTTTGTAACCAATGGAATAGACCCACTCGAAGAAGAAGAAGAGGAGATGATGCAACACAATGAATTGATCGTACATATCGTTCCATTTGATTTAGGGTGTCCCCCTTTGAGTTTGAGAACGAACTCTTTTCAACGAGAGGAGAGTGAAGTGATCCAAAAGGACGCGTTCGTCATTTTTAAATATTTTATTGTCCTTTCATGTCTTTTCTTCCTTTGTTATCTTTTAAGTAATTAGTAGCATAGCTAGGGCTAGAAGAGGGCATATGTAATAAATAATGTTTTAGTCTACTTGACATCACCCCATGACATCACATATGACATAAATATTCCTTAATTGGTAAGTAATGAGACCTTCTAAACCCTTCCCCTATCATTATATATCTGGTACTCCCCATTTGGCGTAAAACATTTAATTAATAGATATTTTGAGATTTGTCTCTTGTGTGTGAGTGTTTTCTTTGAGTGCCATTGACATCTTTTACGTCAGATAAGTTCTTTTATCATTCGGGTCACAATTATATGAATCGTGGTGGGTCCTCTTAGGCATGATTTATATGTAGTGTAATTAATGTAAATATCTTATAGCAGTCCCTTTTTGAAAATGTCTTGCTCTGCAGGTCTTTTGATAAATAAGGGTCTAGGCCTTCCAGTTTACTCACTTTTCAATATTAAGATCATGAAAGAACTGAGAGAAAACTTTTTTTTTAGTTTGTAAGCATGTAATGATTATGTTATCTACATCATATAACCTTTTGAATCATTCCTATTTGATGAGATGAGGGAGAACATACAAAGGGATAAACAGATATGTGAGAATGTCGAATACAATAGGTAGCGAAGTGAGTGATGAGATGGAAAGCAGGTAGGAGAGGGATATGTTTGAGTTTCCACCGGATAATGGATTTGGGATACTTTGATCCGAGTCATTGGTTTATTTCTTTTTTTAACGAATTTGTAATGTTAATAAGTGTCAAACTCAATTCAAATTAAAGCATGTTATATTATCTCTCTCTCTCTCTCTCTATATATATATATATATGTATGTATATATATATATATGTATATATATATATGTATGTATGTAAATACAGTACTGCTCTTGTGCGGACCAGTCCGCATTTTAAGAGTGCGGACCGGATATGTGTCACCTGGCGGTGAGCCCCAGAAAAGAGAGAGAGTGTACCTATAATTTAGCCGATAATTTCTAGGCTCACCACCAGTTGACACATGTTCGGTCCGCATTCTTAAAATGCGGACTGATCCGCATAAGAGCAGTACTGTATGTAAATATATCCATATATAATGCGAACTCTCACTTCCAAGTAATTATAGTTCAGTTGATTTAAAGTTAAGTCGTACGTTATTGTTAAAATCAAGTTAATTAATTATATTCATAAAATTTGAGTCTAAGTATCATGTGATACTTGTGCCTTGCTCATTGCCCTCAATTTTTCTTTTGATGAAAACATAAATAATAGGTAAAGTGTATACAAAATATAAACTGAGGGGGTTTACACCGGGTTTTATTTTTTACGTTGACTTGTAAATCCGAGATAGTTAAGGGGTTTACTATAGCTTAACAAAAAAAAGTATTCACTGGTGGTGGGAAGATATAAGGTAATCAGATGCTCGAATCAGTAAGTCTAACTGAAGTCGAGAATGATTAATTATTGTAGCACACCTTCTACATTATCCTTCAATTTTCTTATGGATGTGAATAAAGAAAAATATTGTATCGAAGATATTTCTGGTATTCGAGCTTTGGGAACAAGTCTTTTAAAAAATAAGGGGCATAATTGTTCTCCATATTACCTCTCCCAGAAGCAGAAGCCTTACGCACTCCGATACGCTTTTATCTTTTTATACATGCTTAGTTTCGTGTGATTACATATTGCTTTTGTCGTACACGTGAATTGTGTGTTTTAGTTTCTGCAAATAATGTTCAATAGCATAGGGCTCCCACTTCATGAATTCCTTCGGGGTTATGTCTTTGCCAAGTATTGTTTATTTCATTATTCAAAATAGGTTTTTACGGAGTTCACATGTCAGATTCAAGAATTATTAATATAACTGATGGTGAACACCCGTATGCATTCTTTGCTTCCCCAAAACATTGAGACTTATTCGCATTTTTAGCAATTTTTGGTTAACCAAAATGTGTAATGTATGCATATTCAAGTCTCGTAGTAGTGTTTATTTGTAGTTTCAATTTAGTAATATTAATGTCTATTGTGTGATCATAAAATCATATTCTTTTGTAGTTCATTCATATGCGTGGTTGTTTTGTGAAATAGAATTTTATTATTTGCAGTTGGCATCTTTTAATATCAATGCCAGCTGAAGAAGAGGTGGAGACACCCCACTGTATGAAGCCAACGGAAGAGTGTTCACTTGACGAGGTTGTGATTATACTTCTACATCAGAAATATATATTATTAGCTGGATGTTTTTTCTGGTCCCATTACTGTTTGATCATCATATATATTTTGTAGGTTGTCACTGCATTATAGATAACCTACCCGCTCATCTATTCATGTTTATGGAATGGCTAGATATGCATATTCTTGGGGAAATATTATATTTGTGTTGGGGGACCTGATCTCTTTTGGATTAGGTCTTAGTTCGGTAGTTTTTCTCTTATACGAGTGAAAAGTATTAACCTTAACATCGTTACTGTATTCTTTTAGTTAAAGTTTAGGTGTCTGGTTTAAAGAACATGTTAAATTGTGAGGGGTGAGAAGGATATTTCAATAAAAGACTTCTTGTTAATAAATAGAAAATGTGGAAAGATGGAGTATAAGAAGAACATATATTTTATTAGATTTGCTAGGTAATACAATTGGAGGAGATTTGAGGATATGGGACTTGATGATCCCATTTGGGGTACTCATGGCTATTTATAGCCATTGGTAAACTGAAATCACCTTAAATGGGTGAATTGCAACCACAAACTTATAGAATATTGTAGATTCTACCACAACTTTAATCCTATATACATCATCCTAATGGGTGAATTACAACCACAAAATTAAAAAATATTCTAAATTCTACAACACAACTTTAATTCTAGATATTTCTTACTTATACATGACATACACCAAGAACTTTCTAGCTTTTTCTTTATCTTTAAAATCGTGGAAGGGTTTAGAAAAGTATATTAATTTTAACAAAACAAATGAATATAAAAGAAGGGAATTGCTATATTAATTTTAACAAAACAAATGAATATAGAAGAACGGAATTGCAGATGTATGAATGGATATATATAAGGGATAATTCAATGCTAGTCCCATTTATTGAGTCAAAGATGCATTAAATCCCATTAACTTTTTTTAATGTACGGAGTCCATTTTCATTATATACTACATATATTTAGACAAATATATACTCACATATACCTATTTTAAATCCATTTACTCTCACTCTAAAAGCAAACATATAATCCCACACTTTTTCTCTCTCTAGCAGCCCCATCTCCACCCCCACCCCGCCAACCCCATCGGAGACTCGCCAGAAACAGTCCACCGAAAAATCTCACTATAGGCCGCCGGAATTCTCGCCGGAGTGTTTCTCTCTTTCCGTTTCTTTCTTGCTCTTCGTCTATTTCTTTGTTTTTTTGGTCTACGCCAGCACCACCATAGCCCGAGCTGGAGAAGAAGAGTTTTCGCTGAAAAAAATGGAGGTTTTACAGAAACAGTAAATTTATCTGTTTCGATTTTTTCGTCAAAAAATTTCGAATATGGGTGTTGCTTGATAGATCTTGACGAGTAGATTCCAAATATATAAATTTTGTGAATTTTGGATTTGTAGATTTGAAGTTATGGACTTTTAAAGATTTTGTGTTTTTTTTTTGAAAAAAATGACGTAACAGTTGTGAGGGTGTATTTGTCATTTTAATGTCCTTAGTTGGCAAAATAGGACCTTTGACTAAATTGACCCAGTCAAAGAATCTCTTGCTTCATTGACCAAGTGAATGGGACTTGATAACTATTACCCCTATATATAATCTCTCTCTCTCTCTCTCTCTCTGCATATATATACATATGTATTATTGACGTAAATTAGCATTAAATGGAAAATAAGAAGATGATTTAACTCTCGTCTCAACTCTCCCTCAATATCTCAAAAATGTAGGAATGCCTCAAATGAGGCTACATAGAGAGGTATTATAGGGAATGGAAGAGGCTTCTAGAAGTTATTAGTCAAGTATGAGTTATCATGAGATGAGTTGTCATGACAACTTATCCATGACAACACTAACTAATGGAATCTTCTAAATGCTTCCATCTCAATCCTTACTACGATTAAAAATGTAACAAAAATACCAAACAACTAATAAAAGGAAAAATACAATGAAATAAAAAAATGCAAGAATATACTAAAAGGAACACTAATTCACATCATTCTCCCCCACTTAAAACCAAGCTCATCCTCGAGCTTTCAAAATTTCGGGGGCTTGCGTGAAAATTCTAAAAAATAGACAACCCAAAAGATGAGTAGTGAATTTATGCGGTTGGCTTCCAAAACCAATTCTGGCATTTTTTTTTATTTCTTCTTGTTGGGCCATCACCTCCTGGATCGAAAACAAGCCTAGGGTTGCGAACCTTTAGATCAACCCCTCTTCGACCATGATCGACCAGATCTGGCTTTAGCTTGGCACGTCGGAGTACGAGAAGGATCACAAAGTTAAAACGACAGTGGGAATGACCAATTCTCCCCCTTCTATCGTCGTTTTCTTATGTACCTTGTTCTCTCTCCTCAGTCAAACCCTAGGGCTGGATTTTAGCCCCTCTTTCTTCTTCTTTTTCTTTTTCTGGGGTGAGGATTTTTGGGTGGGTTTAGGGTTCCGTTGTGGTGGTGTAACCGAGGGTGGAGTAGGGGCAATGGTGGCAGTGAAATTAGGGTTTTGGGTGGTGGTGGGAGCAGTGTGAGGGAGGCTAGTGGATGCGTCGGGTGGAGGAAGGCGAGCCTCATGAGCCTCGAATCGTGCTACGAGGCTGCTTAAAACCTCCTTTTGCCTATCAGTATGCGAATCAACGAAAGCAAACCTCTTCTTAGGTCCAATTTGCTGTCGTCTATGATTTGTTATACAATAACAACAACAACGGGTGAAGCCAACGAGGCCCTAATACCAATTGACGTAAATGAGCTTCAAATGGAAAATAAGAAAATGATTTCACTCTCGTCTCAACTCTCTCTCAATATCTCAAAAATGTAGGAATGCCTCAAATGAGGCTACATGGAGAGTATTTATATAGGGAATGAGAGAGGCTTCTAGAAGCTTTTAGGCCAAGTATGAGTTATCATGACAACTTATCCACGACAACACTAACTAATGGAACCTTTTAGAAGCTTCCATCTCAACCCTTACTACAATTAAAAATGTAACAAAAATACCAAACAACTAATAAAAGGAAAAATACAATAAAATAATTTTTTTTGTAGAAAATACTAAAATGAACCCTAATTCACATAAAATATAGTGACTTCTAATTCTCTCATGACCAATTGAAAACAACAATAAGGTCAAACACTTATTGCTAAGACCTTTAGTTGACATAAGAACTAATTGATCTTGTGACTTCAATGTTGGGTCCCTTGTGTGCCAATTGTTCATTTACACAACCTGATCCTTCTCTTCAATTGTAGGGGAGTTGACAGGGAAAACAATCTTTACGTTTTTAAAGCCGTATCAAGTCACACACATCCTTTAGGATTATGGTGAACTCGACTCAAGAGGCAAAAAAATGTGGGAATCTCAGTTTGTTATATATTTCTGAAAATAATGCCACCCCATGGGTCTTGCTTCTTTGAAGTTTGCTATGTTGTTTATGTGAAATTTCATGTTTTGTTTTCGTGAATTGAAATGATATTTCAATGATGTAACTAACTGACCTCAATGGATGTCAAGAATAAAAGTGAATGAATGGAGACTAACATTTGTTCTTTATTCATAACTTTTTTTGGCAAAACTTTAGTAGAAAATTCAATACAAAATTCATCCAATGAAATCTTCATACCAATACTAATTTCCTTCTTCCCCTTCCCTCAAATTAATTAATCAACCAATCAATTATCCTAACATTTTCGAGTACTTTGTCGTTTACTATTGGTTGAATTTGAGGTCCTAATTGGAATTAAACCCTTGTAACCATTCTTTTTGTGAGGATAGTTGTGCCATGGACAACTTGAAGTGGTCTTCCTCACGGTATATGTGATATCCTCTTGGACCGGATGACCCTTCACCATTAGTTTCTTGACTGTTTCATCTAGCCATTTTTCCAACCACTGCATCCACCTCGTGAGCTCTCTAAGAATTTTTTGTTGGGCATCTGCTATGTCCTTAATGTGAGTAGCATGAAAATAATTGCACACATGGTATTTCTACACCTATTATACACCTGAAAACATGCAGAAGCTATGTGTGACTGGTGGTTACATATTTGACATACCAGGCCCTATTAAAAGTGCCCAAGTTATGTTTTAACTAATTACTTTGGACTCGTCCCGTACTAATAATAAGTAGATAGAGTTTGCTCCCCAAAATTGCAATACATGCCCAAATGTTGAAGACAACAAGATTTCACTGTAAAGCCTACAAACACATACAAAGTCATGCATAAAGTCAATGACGTACCAATATATGCCCTATATCGTGCAGTCTAATACAAGTATTCGCTGGATTTTCAATTCAAGCCAAAATTTTAACCGTAAGTAGAAAAATACTTAAAACATAACTTGGGTATGCAGTAAAGAGTAAATAATGCACACCACACGTGACAAGAGATTAAGTGGTGAGCTAAGAATTGTAGCCTAGGTCCTTAGCCGAAGGGGGTTGTATTAGTTTTATTGAAGCGCTGGTTATAATAGATTCTTCCTGAGTATTAGCACAAAAGCTCTCACATTCCTGCTAAAGTGTACACGTCTTGTATTTATATAGGATGCTGGCTGCATAACAATTATCTTACGAGTGGGACAGATGTCCATTTGCCATTGGCTTGATATTGTGGAAGTGGAGGACGTGGTCATTGTCATGTTGTGCCCTTCTTCTACTGCAGTCTTCTAGCGGTTTGACTGGGTCTTCCTCATCCTACATGGTGTGTTGTGGTCCTACAACTTTCATGTGGACAAGTGGTACACTTGTCTGTTCAGTGGTGCATCTTCAGATGATTGATTTAGGCCAGTGGCCTAGACCCCATACGACATGACTTGCGGATTTTTTGCTCAAGCTTGGTTCTAAGCAAGCCCGACCTAGTTGTTCTTGGAAAGAACTGAACTGGGTCTTAAATATGATTTTTGGCTCTGAATAACATTTTTCTTCTTCAATAACGTTATTGGTGCATAAACTACTCTGATTCTTGATCAATTTTTTGTTAGGAGCTGGTGTACTGCATTACCTAGTTTCCTGACCAAATTGTTACTCAAACTAGCATACTAACTACAACCGAACACAGGTTTTAAGGTCATTGCTCCCTTGCATAAAACCCTGATGAGGCCCAGTGCAAACAAAATTCCCTACTGATCACTGCTGTGTGGCACAACATTTTCATTTCATTTGCGTTCATGATCAAAATGTTTATTATCTACATTCATAATGGTATCACAATTCAATATCCAAGATGTTACACAATCATAACTACACATGGTTCCAAGGAAGAGTTCATTACCGTATATTAATAAGTTTTATACACACGTGCAACATTGCATTTGTTGACAATGACTATTATATCAACAATAAGCAAAAAGACATAAGTCTTAGTATCCTCAAAATTTACTACCACTAGGATTATAGCGTAGCAATTTCTTAACACGCATCTTAATTTATCATAGTGAACATCTTAACACCACATCCAATAACGCAACAAGCTTTAGTATTTGTTCTCCAAGTAAGGTCCTAATAACAGGGCTTGATCTTTTGAGATCCTCTATGGCTATATAATTTTAGAGAACCTTGTCATAAATTAGTGTGTATAATTAATGAAATTGTTGACGTTTAGAAAGTAAAACGACTTGAGGGTGAACATTTTTTTCTCTTTGGACCAGAAGAAAAACGTAAGACATGTAAAACTCTTGGGTTTCTTTCTTTGTCATCATCTTTATCCTATTTTTTTAGTTTAATCAGTTTGCGATTCTGGTAAATGTTTCCAAATGTAGTCAACTTATTGAATTCAGAGTAATTTGTATACTCAAATCACAACTTTACTCCCTTCATTTCCCCCAAAACTTTGAGAGCTAATAGCTTTGAATACTTGGTTCTTTCATAGTGCAATTAGTAGTTTTTTTTAAGTTGTTCTATTCTTATGTTTTAACACTACAGGTTCACACATTGCACTCTAGCTGAGATATCGGGGTTGTTGAAATCCTAATGATCTTACCATTGACGCACCATTTGGGACCATCATAAATCGTATACCCTATCTTCTAGTATAATTGCAGCATGATGAGGTCATATAAAAAAGGAGTAAAAATGTGGAATGCATGACATGAAATTTCAACTTTGATTTAATATTAGGTTTAATCTAAACATTCCTATATATTCATATTTATATCCAGTTGTCTTTTAATGATTTAAATTTGATGAGGGTCTGTAGGGATTGGAAATCGATGCGGAGTTGCCTGAGAAAGTCTCTTGCTTTGAAGGAGTGTTCTATAATTACTTTAGCATAGGTATGTCATTTGACTTTGAGAAATGTGATACATGATTCACGTCTCACTTTACAGTTGTTCTGTCTAATTATTAATTTTGGTGTATGAGCTTGACCGTATTATATACTTCGCTACCATTTTTTTTAAAATTTGAACCATCAAGTGAAGGTTTATGAGTTGGTTAATTGATATTATAATCATTTACTAAATAGGACCTAGCCATGCAAAAACCAGTTCCTAAGTGTTGGAGTTCATATATTCATATAATTATATTCAACAAGAGAGCATTGATGTTTTGAAAAGTGAGTTAGAAGATTGTAAAAAGTTCGATGACTCTTTGAATGTAAAAGTAGTCTCTCTTTGAAGAAAATTTGGTTTCTGCTAAGAATAGTAAAGTAGATTTGGAAGATCGATGCAAGAAGTTGGGTAAAATTCTTTTGTCTCATACCTAAACTTCAAAGGATAAGAGTGGTATTGGGTTCAACAAATTTGAAGCCACATTGAGGCATGAAACCCTTTCTTCTATATATATAAGATCTTGGGGGCCTTTAAGTCATTTCCAATTCGTTTTGGTTAGATGTTCCAACTTTAACATGGCATGAGAGCATTCTACATGGTTTAGTTTGGCACACCTGCTCCACGTTACCCTGTATAATTCATTTTTTGTGATTGACTTAGGTCACACCACAAGTGAGGGCGCGTACTGAGAATATCAATCCAATATCAGGGGTTAAAACCTTGCACCTCAATATATAAGACCTCGAACCTATCAAACCATTGTCTAATGTGTTGGGTTGGATGCTCCAACATTAACATTTTTCTACTTATATATTGAACTTTAATATTCGTGTTTCAAAAAGAAAAAAGTGATGGGTTTTGTGGGAGGGATTGAAAGGTGAAAGTCCTATAGGGTTCTATATGGAAAAGGTGCAAAATGAGCAAACCACTATTTTTAAATTTTCTCAAATTTAAGTTCAATTAAATAAGTTAACTCAAATTAATATTCTCACCGATCTAAGCAATTGTTGTGTTAAAACAGATTAACCAATTTTATCTTTATCCTAAAGCATGCATCTAGGTGATAGCAGAATAAAATTAATCAATCCACACAACACGCCAATGTACGAGGAAAACCTACAACGAGAAAAACTTCGGACGGACCAACCACAAGAATTCACTATGTATGGATTTACAAAGGACACGACAGTAGACTTACACAACCACTCGACGCCCTCACAAGCCTTGACGCTCTTCATTCCCTCAACCTCTGCACAATGACACGGAGGAGTCCACCTGCACAACGGTCACAACACACGCCTCAGTATCCACCGATAAGGCTCAACAACCGTCTACAGATTGAAATATGGAATCCACAGCTTCTTCACCGCGAAACCACGACGCGGAGTCCACCATGCGTATAAGCAAATATGGAGTCCACTTCGCGAAACGATTCTCAACAAGATAAAAAGAATAAACCTTAGTGCCCACAAACTAGATCTCAAAGTATATATATGATGAAACTTGGATTTTTAAACGATTAGGTGTAAACTAGGGTTTTGGTTTGAAAAACTTGATCATAAATGATCACAAAAACACGAAGAGCTTTTTAGAAGAGTTTTGGAATTCTGAAGGCATGAAAATGTCTCTAAGAAAATTATTGCTCCGCAATCCTATTTATAGTAGGTTTTCCAAAAACGAGATAAGGATGGAAAAGATAATGAAAATCTCAACTTTGAAAAACACGCCAGGTCGTTCGAACAAAGTCAAAAGGCTCGTTTGAACGAGGTACCAAATCTCGTTAGGACCAAACTTTTAACGAAATATCCAACGAAAAACCAGTGTAGGCTAAAAACTGTTTGTTGGATCCTTGGTTCTAATGAGGTTCAATAGCTCATTCGAACGACATAGTTGATGTCATTAGAACGAGTTGGAAATTTATTCTAAAAATAAGTTTTAAAATAGAATAAAAAATATTTTAGAAAACATACCCAAAACTAAATATCCAAGGATCAAAAGTATACGCATTCATGCATGAGAGATCCTCGGAAGATGAAGACGAAACGTGTCACTAAACACGACATGATGAATGTAGAACTTCTAATTTGGCTGCTATATCTTCAAACAAACATATCATAGGCTTGAAAGGTCAACACTCTCAAGTTCTAATCTTGATTCAAGGGTTTTGTCCAAACATGAAATAAAGTCAAAATACATACAAATTGATTATATTGGAAATTTATCCTTATAAATCTCCCCATTTGGCTATTCCTGGAAAAAACACAAATTAAAAATCAATGGGCCGTCAAGCTCTCTAAAAGACTCAAATCTCCAATCTTAAAATGAAAAAAATACAGACACTTGGCACACTCACGCTGAGTAGCTGCTCTGTATAAACTTCACCGCATCGTTCCAAATCTTCATAGTTAAACATATATTCAATGCAAAGGGAATATATAACAATATAATATAAATCGGCATAAGAATAAACCTCCCCCTTTGTCTAACAATCTCTACCCAACTTAGGACGTCTCCTCCCCCCCCGCCAAAAATCTCCCAAGGACTCTAAAGATTGAGATACCATTTCTCCACCTTTTTGTTCAGGAATAGACAAAGTTAAAGATGCACAATAAATCATTTCTCCTAAATAAAACCAAATCTCCCCCTAAATGAAACATGGGTAGGCATAAAGGAAAAAAAGTATATCATGCAGTGGTGTAAAGTGCAACAAGTAACGATAAATACAACACAACAACACGAGCTCAGATAATCCAAACTATGAACAAAAGATACCAATTTGATGCGTAAATGAGATATCAATGATAGCAAGCAACAAACGATACCAATATGATCATATAGCATACCAATTTGAGACTACATGAAACTAAAACCAGAACATATGACATATATGGTTTAAATGCAAACACAAAGACTCAAAAACAAACGATACCATATATATAAGGGCCATTTTGACTTAACTCCCAATTTTTAATGCATAATTTGACTTAACCCTTGTTTTTATAATTTTTTTGACTTTTCCCCCAACATAGGGGGTTAAGTCTAATTTGACATTATAAACATGGGGCAAAGTCAAATAAATATTTTGACTTAACCCCCGATTTTTCTTCGATATTTTGAGATAACCCCGCGTGTTGGGGATTATATCAAAGAGATTAACAAAGTGGGGGTTAAGTCAAATAACACAATGAAAAGTGGAGGTTAAGCTAAAAAATCCCTATATATAAATATGCAAAAGATACTAATGACACACAGGCATATATATATATATATATATATATATATATATATATATATAGGTTTATACACCACAAAAGATATTAAACACAATAAGCTTTCCACACTAGCATAGTATCGATGTGTCTAAATAAATATGTGGTAAACAGAGTGAAGGAGTGTGAACCGGAAACAAAAGAATTATGACCCCATCACTCAAAAATTGTCCAAGGAGTTTCATTTGACCGTATTAACTTTATCAAACAAAGATTTAGTCTCATAGTGATTTATAAAGTGAACTCATAAACAATGTACATTGGTTTAGAAAATATAGATGATTCTCAAATCAAAAGTGTCAAACATGAGTTAACTGAGACTCATTGTGCAAAGCCATTGATCTTCAACTTATAGCACCCTCAAAATCATAGATATATCAATTTTTTTCACTCCCATTTTTTTAAGATATCAATTTTGAAGAATCAATGAAACAATTGGCCTTGACAATATTTTCTTTTCTTTTGCCTCTTAAATTTTTAGGCTCTTGCCAACGGTGGCTTTTCAGGTAAGGAAGACTTCTCCATTCGTAGCCTTTCCCCTGCACACTCATATTCTCAAAAAAGTAACAAACTCACGGGTAATAGTTCTTACATGCACAAACCCCCCATAGTAAAAACGATATGTATAGTGACAAGATTTATGGGAGAACACCTCACTTAGCTCATGCAATATATGAGCTTTTCTAATGTCCTTAGCAATGGTCGACTCTCAAAAACATGGTCTTGGCTGTAGTACCGGATGCATTTGGATCATCGAAGCCAATCCCACAATTGTCATCTTTGATTTGGACGGTGCCTAACATTTTATCCAATTTTTTCGATTTTGACTCCAAATCAAATTTGACATTACTTGAGTCCTACAATCTCTCCTCTAACTCCATAATTATAGACTCGAGAAAATGACGAGACTCGTAAAAATCTAGGGTGTTCTTCATAATCTCCATTAAACCACGAAAGTTATCTCCCTCCCCCTCAACAAGCGCGAACTTCTCCCTAAGAGTTTTTTCACGTGTCCTAAGATCCTCAATCAATTTATTCTCATCATTCGTTTTGGCACGTTGTTTCAACGTAGCTTCCAACTTCAAGTTAGCATTTTTCAATTTTATCGTCTCCGCATACATCTCACGGAAGGCGACTTGAAGTTCACTTTCCTCCGCCTCTTCTTCTCCATTCTCTCCACCGTCACTCACTTGGGAATAAAAAAATAATGGCCTTAGAATTGCCATGCTCAAAATTATCTTCATCGCAAGGTTTTTCATCAAGGCTCACATGACTAACCATGAACGCAGTGTAGTTGTGCTTAATGTGAAAATTGAGTTCGTCTTTCGGTTCACTATCACTAAGGTGGCATCGTATGCCTTTGGCTTCTTGACCTCCTTCCTTAGTTTAGTGGGACACTCAGCTGCCCTAAGGGCATGACCCTCACACCCAAAGCATCTATCCGAATCACCCCTCTTAAAATTATCATTACGATTTTTAAGGAATTTTACAGCCTTGTTAAATTTGCTTTTCTCAAACTTCTTTTCATCTTTCGATTGCTTTTCCAACTTGAGAACTTTTTTAAACTTCTTTGCAAACATGGCCATATCATCAGAATCGATGTTAGACCCATCATTCGAAACAAGTGTTTCCCCCTTCCGGGCTTTCAAATCAATGCCCTTATCTTTTTTCATCTTTTTGGAGGAAAATATGTCGAGCTCATAAGTTTGAAGATCACCTACAAGATCTTCAAGTTTCGTAGAGTCTAAACTACCCAAGGAATTCACAACGGTTACTTTTAAATTAAATATTTCAGGAAAGGACCTTAAGATTTTCTTGACTACACGGGTTTCGGGTATTCTCTCTCCCATGTTAAAAGACGAGTTCACAATATCAGACAATCTAATGTGGAACTCACTAAAGGATTCACTCTCCTCCATCCTAATGGTTTCAAACTGAGTGGTGAGGTTTTGGAGTTTGGAAGCCTTAACAATTGTGCCCTCATGGGTTAGTTGGAGTATATCCCAAGCTTCTTTGGATGTCTCGCACGTCATGATACGACGGAACTCCTCCGGTGTGACCTTAGAAAAAAGGCATTTAACTTCTTCATTTAAACCACGTGAATTATATAATTAGGTAATTTGTGCTCATCCTCACTTTAACTTTATACGGGTTTAGGTACACGAAGTTCACCTACTAAAGTCGTGGGTGGGGACCACCTCGTAATGATCGCTAACCAAACCCGCTCATCTATATCCTTAAGTATTGATTTCACACTTGCTTTTCAGTACGTGTAATTAGACCCATTAAACATTGGTGGCCTAAAAAGTGACTGACACTCCATATAAAAACTGCTCGGATTCATGCCTAAAAAAATTATAGACATCCGCTCTGATACCACTTGAAAGTCTTATAGGGTTTATATGGAAAAGGTGCAAAACGAGCAAACTACTATTTTTAAATTTTCTCAAATTCAAGTTCAATTAAACAAGTTAACCCAAATTAAGCTTATCACCGATCTAAACAATTGTTGTGTTTTGCATCTCGGTGATAGCATGATAAAATAATTCAATCCACACAACACATCGATGTACGAGGAAAATACATTATGGAAAAAATTTCGGATGGTCCAGCCACGCAAATTCACTATGTATGAATTTACAAAGGACACGACAGTAGACTTACACAACGACTTGACCCCCTCGCAAGCCTTGACGCTCTGCGTTCCTTTAACCTCTGCACAGTGACACGCAGGAGTCCATCCGTGCAACTGTCATAACACACGCCTGCCTCGGTATCTATCGATAAGGCTCAACAACCGTCTACGAATTGAAACACAGAGTCCACCGTGCGTAAACAGCAAATACGGAGTCCACCGCATGAAACGATTCTCAATAAAATGAAGAGAATAAACCTTGGTGCCCACAAACTAGATCTCAAAGCATATATATGATGAAACTTGGATCTTTAAACGATTTGGTGTAAACTAGGGTTTTGGTTTTGAAAAATTTGATCATAGATGATCATAAAAACACGGAGAGCTTTTTGGAAGAGTTTTGGGACTCAAAAAGCATGAAAAAATCTCTAAGGAAATTGCTGCTCCACACTCCTATTTATAATAGGTTTTCCAAAAATGAGATAAGGTTGAAAAAGATAATGAAAATCTCAACTTTGAAAAATGCGATAGGTCGTTCGAACGAAGTTAGAAGGCTCGTTCGAACGAAATACCAAATCTCGTTGGAACCAAAATTCTAACGGCATATCCAACGAAAAACCAGTGTAGACTAAAAATTGTTCGTTTGAAGTTTCGTTGGATACTTAGTTCTAACGAGGTTCAATGTCTCATTCGAACGACATAGCTGATGTCGTTAGAACGACTTGAATTTTTTTTCTAAAAATAAGTTTTAAAATAGTTAAAAAACATTTTAGAAATCAACACTCAAAACTAAATATCCAAGGGTCCAAAGTATACGCATTCATACCTGAGAGATCCTCGGAAGATGAAGACAAAACTTGACACTAAACACGTTATGATAAATGTAGAACTTCTAACTTGGCCGCGACGTCTTCAAACAAATACGCCATAGGCTTGAAAGGTCAACACACTCAAGTCCTAACCGATGACTTAAAGGTTTTGTCCAAACACGGAATAAGCTAAAATACATACAAAATGACTTTATTGAAAATTTTTCCTTACAATAGGAATAGGAGTGACGAAAATTATTTCTCTAGGGATGGAAGCTGACATTCGTCGTTTGATTTGGTTGATCAACAAGGAAGGACAAAGTGCCATAATTTCCTTTTAGGCAGTACATTGAACTTGTCATTTGCTGTCACTAATCAACTGTTAATATAGTCTGAATAACTCATATGCTGTAATCAAGCTAATGTAAATTTACATGGAACTACTCATTTGTTTTTGTTATTTTTATCTTTCTGATTTGGATCTCCCTTGAATTAGTATTGATGCAAACATGCATTCTTCCAACAAAAACCTTATTAACCTATGAGCTATTTTCTGCCTTAATTTTCTTCCACTATAGAACTTGGAGAGGGTTTTACTTTAAAAAGGACAATCCTTACACCTCTCTTTATATGGAGGTAATGATGAGCACATCTAACCCTACTCGGACCACGGATGTCAGGATCCTCTTGCACTGGACTGTCCTTTTATATTATTTACTTATCTATGTTGAATTAGCTGTCTCTTCTTTTCTTCTTAGAGTTAATTTTTTGATGCAGGAATGGATGCCCAAGTGGCTTATGGGTTCCACCATTTACGGAATGAGAAACCTTACCTTGCACAAGGTCCTATTGCAAATAAGGTCCAGAAACTTATTTCCTCCTACAGTTATATCATGTTTTAGTGTCTTGTTGATACATATGTTTTGGAGCTCAATCTTGTAGGTAGCTTTTTTTTTTCGTTAAAGACTATTTGTGTGATGGAAGAAACTATTGCAACTAAAAATAGAGATAACACACAGAAATAATTTGAGGTAGTGAAAAGCCCCATAAAACAAGTCGAAAGAGGAAGTAAGATATATCAGGATCAAAGAGGATTAGAGAAAACTATTTCAGATTATATTTCCTTAAGAACTATTTCAATTTACATTACCATAATTATATATGAAACTCTTATTCTATAAACATGATCAACACTACTTGGATACTCGCCAAAACCTAACAACGAGAATGTGGATGTTAGCTATGATTATTTTTTTTTAATAATTAAAAGATGTATAGATGATTGTAATAATAATAATAATAATAATAATAATAATAATAATAATAATAATAATAATAATAATAACAATATTAATATTACAAGAAAATTGCTTTAAATAGTGGGCTGGGATGGGGAGAATAATCATCTTAATTATGTATTTATATTATTCTTTCTTGGGTGTTAGCAATAGCTGTCGTTTGTCTTTTTTAACCTTTCAATACTGAATACTGAATTCTGAATGTTGAATACTGAATAAAATCTCTGAAAACTTGTGTGTTATCTATCTGAATGAACTTCTGAATAGATATTTATTTAAAAAATTTGGTTCAAAATGTTGAATTCCTGTGATTAATACCATTTCAACCTTGTTATGTCAATAAGTTATACTCTCCATCCCAAATTAAGAGTCCCTATCAGTTTTTTTGTATAAATTAAGGATACACTCGATCAATGGCCAAGATCAACATTTGTTCACTATCATTGAATTTGGTTCGTTGATTATGTCCAAAAAGAGAAAGTGAACTATTAATTTGGGACGGCCCAAAAAGGAATAGTGGACTCTTAATTCGGGATGGAGGAAGTATCTTTAACAAAAAGTAATAAGGGCGAAATCAGGAAAATATTCACTAGATCTCATAGTCGTAACCTATCGAAACACTGAAACAGGTCTTAGATGCTGAGGTCGCCGTTGGTAAGGAAGGATTGGTCAGTAAGAATTGTATTGATTTTCTAAGCTTTTATAAAATCATTTGGTTAGTCATTCTAATTATTGATATTTTCCACCATTTTTTGGGATCTCAGATTGGTATCTGCTTTCTTTGTTTTGGGGCAGTTTTTTCCTGGTTCAATCCACTTTCGTAAGTTGCATATGGACTTTGGGCATTTTAAGGATCACCACCACAATTTGTTATGAATAATTTCACTTTATCATCTCCTTTGTCCTAGTTGTTTCTCTTTTCGCGGCCAATGCGGTCTTTTTCTCTCAATTTTGTCTTCTTATGCAGTCAAAGCTAAAATCGGTATGTCACAACACTAGCTGTGTTGTCAAGTTGAATGTTTCAGAAGATGGTAGAAATAGAATATCTATGGTTTGTTTTTCCGATCTTAACTTGGATTTAATTAAATTCGGGTTCAAGTTCATGGTCATGGTCCCTCTTTTGAGACAGATCTTTGCATATATCCAACAGGAAGAGGATATGCAGGAAGAGGATATGAATAGTAATTGCAATGAGGCACTTGACAAAAAAGCCAATAAAATATTATTTATTGAATGTTTAAACCAATCATTTTACTCATTTAACAAAAAAACCTTCACCTATCCATTACTCCCCTTCCACCAGACTGGCTGCTGGAGCAGTTGTCAGCGCAGTCATCAGATCTGGTCACCGGAGCAGTCACCGGAGCCTGCAGGCATTTTTTTTTGGGGGGGGGGGGGTAAGGACTTTTTGTTAAATGAAAATATTACTGGTTTAAACATTTAATGGTATATTATAATGACGGACTAAACATTATTTAACCCATTTGTAATATGTTTCATGTTTCCATTTAGGAAATAGCCCAATTTGTTTTTTGCTAGAAGCTGAATGGTCTAAGGGGCATGATGTTTGTTGGGGTACTATGCAATTCTATGCTCATAGGTTTGGAGCTTTAGCGTCTCAATGTCATCCTAGTTGTAATTTTTTTTACTTTGCGGTCTTAGGATGAGCAGGCGTATGATATTCCACTTGTATACCTCATGTACAAGAGTTCCCTTCACCTCTTCCAAAAGTGCATCTTCTTTTCTTCTGTGGGAGGGTCTTCCAATCATCTTATTCCACATGTACTTGTAGGATTGGCATATGGTTCTCTGTCATTTGTGTCTGGAAATGGTTCTACTCTCTCTCTCCTCTCGTCTGAGTGTACACCTGAACAAAATGGTGCTGTCGGAAGAAAAATTGTCCTATTCTTTAGATTGCATGTTCCTTGATCTTCACCATGAATATCCCTAAAACCGATAAGGGCAATGTTCTTGTCGCCTTCACCTGTTTTATGAATGTGAATTACTCAAGTCTTTTCACAAGGGTAGCACTGGAACTACTGAGTATGAGCAGCTAATGTGTGATTTCTATGGGGAAGCCAACTATCTAATGAGTGATTACTGGAAAAAGGAAAGAAAAATCTTAAATCTGAATCTTTTCCTCCTATGCCAGGAAACAATTGCACAAGAGATGGATGGATACTTAAAGTCAACCGCAGTTCTTAAAAATATTCAAGCAAATAATGGACAAACTAAAGAACAGAGAATGATCCAAGACCAAATGATGGACAGAATTAAATAATATATGCATATATATTACTTGTCACCAGTATGATATTTTCAAGTGTAAATACAATGCACCCTTTGGAATGGTTGAAGTTTAAAGGGCTCTATGTTGCTAGATTTAGGAATTAGCAATGCAAGGATTTCATATCTTTCCATAAATTTACTAATTTTTTTCATATTCAGTACATGTTCTGTTTTTCTTTCTAAACTTTAATACGTCCATAATTACCCCATTTTGAGTTTTGTACCTTTTACAAATTGATTTTGAGTTTGGTGCTTTTTCTGTTAGGGGTCCGTGAGACTTAAAGGTCATGTGCCTTGCACATGACCCATTGAATAAAAATAATTAAACAAAATAGGTAAACTCAACTCAACTCAACTCAACTCAACAAAGCCTTTTCCCAATTATTTGGGGTCGGCTACATGAATCCTATTTTTCCATTCCATTCTGTCCAGTGCAATATCTTCGGTTACACCACATGATATCATGTCCTTTTTTATAATATCCCACCAAGTTAATTTAGGCCTACCTCTACCCCTTGGGTTACCATCAATACTAACTAAATCACTCTTCCTTACAGGAGCATCCATTGGTCTACGCTTGACGTGTCCAAACCATCGAAGTCGATTTTCTCTCAATTTATCTTCTATAGGAGCTACTTTCACCGTTTTACGAATTTGTTCATTTTTAATTTTATCCTTTCGAGTTTTACCACAAATCCATCTTAGCATTCGCATCTCCGCCACACTCATTTTCTGCACATTTTGTTTCTTCGTTGCCCAACACTCTGTCCCATATAACATGGCGGGTCTAATGGCCGTCCTATAAAATTTTCCTTTTAACTTCAAAGGTATACGCCTATCACACAGAACGCCGGTCGCACTTCTCCACTTAACCCAGCCTGCTCTAATCCTATGCGTAACATCATCACTAATATCTCCATCTTTTTGTATAATCGATCCTAAATAACGAAAATGATCATTTCTAGGTATTTCTTGACCCTCCAATTTCACCACATCTCCATTTGTCCTCCTATTACTACTAAAATTACACTCCACATATTCTGTTTTAGTTCTGCTTATTTTAAATCCTCTTGTTTCTAAAGTTTCTCTCCACAATTCCAACCTAGCGTTTATCCCCATCTTAGTCTCATCGACTAAAACAATATCATCTGCAAATAGCATACACCATGGCACCTCATCTTGTATTTGTCCAGTCAACTCATCCATAACAAGAGCAAAGAGATAAGGACTTAATGCTGAACCTTGGTGTAGCCCTACCGTAATTGAAAATTCACTACTTTCTCCAGCTGATGTTCTTACTGTAGTCATCGCACCATCATACATATCCTTGATCACGTCAATATATCTGCGAGTCACTCCTCTTTTATGTAGAACCCACCATATTATATCTCTGGGTATCCTATCATACGCCTTCTCCAAATCTATAAAAATCATATGAAGATCCTTCTTTTTCTCTCTATACCTCTCCATTAATCTCCTCAATAAATAGATTGCTTCCATTGTTGACCTCCCAGGCATAAACCCAAATTGATTCTCAGATACTGTTGTCTTCAATCTCAATCTATATTCAATCACTCTCTCCAAAAGTTTCATTGTATGACTCATTAACTTAATACCACGATAATTTGAACAACTTTGTATGTCCCCTTTATTTTTATAAATAGGTACTAAAATACTTTTTCTCCATTCATCGGGCATCCTATTAGTCATTAAAATTCTATTAAATAATTTGGTAAGCCATGATACCCCATCCTCCCCTAAGCACTTCCAAACCTCAATAGGGATACCATCTAGTCCTAAAGCCTTCCCTGTTTTCATCTTTTTTAGAGCAATCCTGACCTCTGTTGTCCTAATTCTACGAAAAAATATATCTTCTCGAGTCTCCCTAAGTTCCTCTATATCTAATCTACTCCCATTATCTCCATTTAATAACCTCTCAAAGTAGTTTTTCCATCTTTCCATAATTTCATCATCTTTGACTAGGACTCTCGAATCATCACTTTTGATGCACTTAACGTTATTGAAATCTTTTGTTTTCCTATCCCTAAGTTTAGCAAGCTTATAAATACTTTTTTCCCCTTCTTGTGTTCCTAATTTTGTATAAAGATCCTCATACGCTTTTAACTTAGCATCTCTTACCACTTTCTTAACTTCCTTTTTAGCCCATTTATATTTCTCAAAATTCTCTTCATTTCTATTTGTTTGCCATGTTTTAAAGCACTCCCTTTTAATTTTTACTATATTCTGTACTTCTTCATTCCACCACCAAGTTTCTTTAGACTGTGACCCTTTGCCTTTTGATTCTCCAAGAATTTCTTTTGATATTTTCCTAATGCATGTGGCCATCTTATTCCACATTATGTTAGTTTCTTCTTCACAATTCCATGTTGCTTCATTTAATACTTTATCTTTAAATAGTTCTAATTTCTCTCCTTTTAAATTCCACCACCTAGTTCGTGGGTTAATCTTCACTTTTCGCATTCGTGATTGATTTTTAATATTTATATCCAACACCATTATGCTATGTTGTGAGGTTAAGCTCTCTCCCGGGATAACCTTACAATCTTTACACGTTAATCGGTCTCCTTTCCTAGTAATGAAAAAATCTATTTGGCTCTTATGTGTTCCACTTTTATAAGTTATTAAGTGTTCAAGCCTCTTTTTAAAACATGTATTTACTAGTACAAAATCATAAGCCATCGCAAAATCTAAGATAGACTCTCCCTCGTCGTTCCTATCTCCAAAACCATGTCCGCCATGCACTATCTCATATCCTACACGATCTTCTCCTACATGGCCATTAAAATCTCCACCTATATAGATTTTCTCACCTAGGGGTATTTCTTGAATTAGTTCATCCATTTGTTCCCAAAATTGTACTTTAGTGTGCTCATCTAATCCTACTTGAGGTGCATAAGCACTAACAATATTAATTATGTTTTCACCTAATACCAATTTTACAAGTATAAGCCTATCACCTTTCCTAATAACGGTTACGATATCGTCCTTAAAGTTTTTATCTACTATTATTCCAACTCCGTTCTTATTTCTATGTTTTCCTGTATAATATAATTTAAATCCTGTATTTTCTATTTCTCTAGCTTTCTCACCGACCCATTTAGTTTCTTGTAAACAAGCTATGTGAACTTTTCTTCTTATCATGGTATCTACTAACTCCATCCCTTTTCCTGTCATAGTCCCTATGTTCCAAGTCGCTAACCTAAGTCTAGTATCCTGGACTAGCTTCTTTACCCGCACACGTCCAGCTTGTTGCAGGAACCCTTGCGTATTTATCGTCGCATCCGGGCGCTGATGCGACGCCCCTTGCCTATTTTTCGAGACACCCGGTGGCAGGCGCAACGCCCCTTGCCTATTTTTCGAGACACCCGGTGGCAGGCGCAACGCATCGCTTAAGGGGATGCCCTAGCATTAGCACGTATATTCATAGGATTCATGTTCATAAGGATCTGACAAAGTTTTACGCTGGCTGTCAGCTACCTAACGCAACCCTCCTCCTTTTTCCGGGCTTGGGACCGGCAGTGTCAAAAAAAAATAAGAAGTTAAGCACGACAAGAATTAAATTAAGAAAGATGAAAAAAAGGGAAAACCATAAAAATAGAAGAAAGAACCCTTCCCTACCCCCACTAACCACCACCTAACCCCACCTTCATCACCCCCCCCCCCCCCCACCCCCCACCGGCAATCCGCTACCCCCAACCCAATAACCCCTCTCTCTTTCTCTCTCTCTCTCTCTCTCTCTCTCTCTATATATATATATATATATATATATATATAATCTACTTTGAGTCTGATTTGGATATGATTTTGAATATGGGTATTTTTGGGTTTGGTGTTTGTTCTGGGTATTTACGGGTTTTCTTGATTACGGGTTTTCACGATGGTGGGGTGTGGAGTGGGTATGCCGGAGGCTGAAGGTGAGGGGGAAGGGGGATGAAGGTGGGACGATGAGTTTTTGTGTGTGTGAGAGAGAGTTTTGTTTTTTGTGTGCGTGTTTTGGGGGGGTGTTGGGGTGGGGGGGTGGTGCGTGTTGGTGGTCGCCGGTGTGGGGGATGGGGTGCTGGAGGTTGGGTTGGGTGGAGGCGGGGGAGGACGAGGTGGGGGTGGGCAGTTCCTGTTTTTGATTTTTTTTTTGTGTTTTTAGTTTTTAACAATTTTTAGTTACTTTCTCTCATTTACTTAATTTATTAGTTATATTCTTTTGTAAGATGCACATGACCGTTAAGTATAAGGGACTTTGAATGGAAAATGTACAGAACTTGAAATCAATCTGGAAAGGAACTAAACCTAAACGGGGTAATTTTGTACATATTAAAGTCAAAGAAACACTTTTAATTATCTTAGGGCAAACAAATTGAAGGTTATTACTGTCCTTGTTTTGTCACAGTTGATTTACTCTGGCTACACTTGCACACAAGGATGGTTTTTCACACCTTGTATAGCTGATCCGAGTTTAAGGTCAGAACCCTCCTTCATTTAAGTCCTTTAAATGCTATTTTTTCCTTATTTTATTTGCATTGCTTTACTTGTCATTGTATCGTAGTTGTCAACTTGTGTCATCAATATTTTATTGGTTTCTTTGATGTGTACTATGTTTTGTGTCATCCACATTTAGTAGAAAAGAACATATAAAAGAAGTTCAGTATATACAAATGCAAACCATGCATGCTCTAATAGCAACAAGAAAAGTAAACCTATATTTTAAGATCAAACAAATTCATTGATAAGGGCAACAATTTAATAGGCCCAAATTGCTCTCAGAGAGGGAGGGAGGTGGGGGGTGTTGAGTAGCAGACTAACTAATTTCTAAAAAAATCATAAAATTACTTTGTTAATACAGTTAATTTTGAATGTATTATATCAAAAATGTTTTTGAAAGTATATATTAGTTGACGAGTGACCACTCGGAACCTTACCCCTCCCCCCTCTTAGGGTATACAGATATGAGTTAAATGAAAGCATGTAAATGATCAAATACACAGGTATCTTGTATTGCATATATCGTCATTATTCGAAGTTTCTGGTCGAATGTATATATTTGCTATTTGCCATGCATGTTATGGACATTATGTCAAATCTAACAATTGGAATTATGAAAGTTTAATATGAAAATATATTACTAATGGGAATAAAACTTCTTATTCTTGGTGGAAGCTAAACCCTCCCCGTAGATATGTGTGTCTATGTGTGTGTTTGTATTTATGTTCAAGAATTATAATGCTTGAGGTGGGGCATTCTCTGTGTTGGAGATTGGCATGTCAGGCACAACACTCATATAAGTACTTCTAACAGAGTCCATTGTTATTCACTTAATTATTTGCATAGCTGCAAGGTTGTTTATATCACTTGGTTAATGAGCGTATTTACACATTTATCAGTTTTAGTTTTGCATACAAAAAAATTAATCTCTGAACTTGCACTATGTTTGCAAGTACCTCCTGAACTATTAATTTTTCAAAAAACTCCTTTAACCATTTCTAACTCTTGCAAATAAGGGGATATTTGAATATTTTTCGTAGTTCAGAGGGTTGTTTGCAACACGAGAGGGTTATATCTGCAACTGAGGTAATAGTTTAGAGGGTTTCTTGCATTTTATCCTATGTGAGAGCGTACAATAGTCCTGTATGTGTCTAAATTATGGGCAATGCTTGTCTTGTTAAATGTGTTTATGAGTCGGAACGAAAATTTGTTAGTCTCCAGAAACAATGGTAGTTTCTGTATTAAATATTCATTTATTTATGTCACGTTTTTTTTCCCATCTTTTATTGGATATTTTGCTTGTATAGTCTAATTTCTATGATGATCTACTCAACTCAACACGGCCTCTAACCAGTTATCTGGGGTTTGCTGCATGAATCCTATTATTCCATTATGTTCTGTTTAGCTCAATGTCCTCGGTTGAACCACATGATTTGTTAATCCTTATTTTATACTTGCTTTAGTGACAAACTATTCATAGCTTTAACTCCATCAACTACCTTGTGGATGCAGGGGTCTAAATAACATTTTAAGAATGCACGTCAAAAGGGTCAACTGCTCAGAGTGGGAGCCGATTCTTGTCCCTTCAAGGTCAATATCGATTTTTTCACTATTCTATTTTTCCGGGAACCAATGTCCGTATCTGCATACTCGTTCTAATCATTTAATTATTAGCTATCCTTTATTTTTTCCCACAACATTTCGTAAATCACACAAGTTTTTTCTTATCTTTATGCCCCAAAATTCATGGCTACATGTTTCTTGTTATCACTGATTACTAAAATCTATAATTATTTCATTTTTTGATAATTGTGTATCCTATGACCAAATAATATATTTCGCTTTCAGTGTTAGGGCTGTAGTTGCTCTAAATCTTCATAACTATGGAAGTGGAAGAAATCCGTGGGGTAATCCAAAGCCAGAGTATATGGAAAAGGTATTTGTTGCCAGATATATTTGCTTTTTTTCTTTTCTCGACTCTTGTTGTGGTAGGATATTTTCCTCCTAGCAATAATACTGTGCATGAGGGCATATATATACAGATAGATGGGGGTAAACTAATGAGATCGGATATTAATGAACTCTATAGACGAGTTATCTATTGGAACAATACTCTTACCGATCTGTTAAGAACTAGTAGATCTATGCCAGGAGAAGTAGTAATGTGAGGATCACGGGCATGTATATAAATATAGTATATATGTATAGAAAGAAAAACTAGGAAAGGTTCATTACTATTTGATGTTTATGGGACTTGAAGGGTCCGTTTGATTGACGTTGATTTGTTTTCCATGGAAAATACTTGCTTTTGTTCATTTTTTACTTTTGTGATGCTTGAGTTCATATACATTCTATTAAAAAAATACTTATAAATATAAAAAGTACTCCATAGTTTTATCATTTTCCATGAAAAATATTTCTTACCCACCACTCCTAAAGAATTGATTTCCATGGAAAGCTCTAAAAATAAGACCAGACCACTCCTATCTTAATCCACTCATTTTCCAACTTCTCATAAAAATAAACTATTTCCAATCACTATCCAACTTTGTAACAAAAAAAACCAAAAGTGTAAAATTTTAAGGGAAAAATTCACGAGCGGTGTCGAGGAGAGATGTGATTATAAAAGCATTCCCAACAGGTATTTAGACGGACAAAGATGATAACCAAGCTCACTGACCTTATTTAGCCTTTTCTTAAAGGTTTATTTTTTATAGATTATGTAATTTTAAGACTTAAAATAATATTGATTATGGATATAGGACAACAAACATTTTGTTTCCATTTTTAGTCCCTATTTTCAAATTAAAGGGACACGGGGCATGTTGTGATTGGTTAACGTTTTATGAATATGGGTCCGCGCCAGCGGCTTTATTAAAAAATAGGGACTAAAATCATAAATAAAATGTTTGTTGTCCTATTTCCAAAATACATATTACAATAGGTCCTAAATTTACAAAGCCCCTATTTTTTAATAGAACATTTTAATGCTGGATTTACTGATTATCTATATTTCTTTGAGTAGATGAACTGATGCTACCTGTTTTATTAATATAGCTTTGAGAGGTTATGTCATCTAAATATGTTTTTCTTTACTTGATTTATTAACTTTCAGAAAGGCTTTGTTGAGGCTCATTCTGATGATGGTCTCTTAGAAGTATTTGGCCTAAAACAAGGATGGCACGCTTCATTTGTTATGGTTGAACTTATCTCAGCCAAACACATTGCCCAGGTACTGCAAAGTTATGATGAAAATTTCTTATTTTTTATTTTAGTTAGTCGTGATATACATTTTTCCGATGGTCATCTTCATTGTCTTTCACCACCAGTTTCGTTCCAACATTGTCCATTTTCTGTTTTGATGTAGTTTCTCTTTTCAGAAATTTTTCTCTCAACAACATAAATTATTGGGAAAAGCTACGGAAACCTCTTCTATTTCTGAATGCAAAACAGCCCCGAACTAAACATTTTATTGCAAGGATTCCCCTTGGGAAACTTTTTTGTGATGTACTTTAGAAACACATAAGGGGTCCTTGCAACAATGCATATAGTTCGGGGTGTTTTTTGTTTTGGTCGCCATTTACCCCAGTTTTTTTAAAATGTTTTTTTAAACATTTAGATCTTTTAACAACTTTTGAAGAGAAACAAAGGCATTGACATAGTTTTTCAATTGTAAACACAAGTGTTGATCTAACTTCATTCATTCTTACTCTTTGGTATACTAATCAACTCTATATTTTCCAGGCTACAGCCATTCGATTCGAGTTTAGAGGTGGAGAGTGGAAAGAGGCTTTTATGCAAATGGACGGGGAGCCATGGAAACAACCTATGAACAAGGATTATTCAACTTTTGTGGAGATTAAGAGGGTACCATTTCAATCACTTATGATTAATGGGGAATAACATCTTTCTCCATCTCAGTTCTAGGGACCTTAGATTATCTGTGAATGCTTAGTCTAAATATCCATGTAAAGCATATTCCTTTTCTCAGTGCTTCTAATTTCCGTCATCTAGGTACTTTTGTGAGAAGTCCATTATTTGTAGCCATAACTGATTTGTATTACATCCTTCTATTCTGAAATTAGATAGAAGGAAAGGGACTAAAAATTGTAATATTAGTTTTGGAATGAGATGAGAAATCTTGAATATTAAAGGCTTTAAGCCATGTGCAGGTATTGTAAATCTAAACTAGCAGTATTTGATCTCCAACTCAAGATTAGTCGGATAAAATCAACTTTGGTATTTGGTTAATTTTGTTGTCAATGAGAACAATCATTCGTCAAAGTAGAGTTTTGTAGTAACATGAGTCGGTGTTGAATGGAATTATAGTACAATTACATAGAATTTTGGATCAATATGAATATGTTTTTTTGTTACTTCTGAATATAATTATTTTTTGGTTTGCATGTTCAATATCGGTTTCATAAAAAAACAGTGAAAAACAAAATAATGGATAGACAAGTTTGTTATACGAGCTTGACCTCAGTTTACACCTGCTTAAACGGTTGTCATCGAATCAAATTAGAGCATATTGGTCTATATTTAGGCTCAAGTCGATAAAGCCTAAAAAACCGAGTCCAATGAACATATAGAAAAATAAATAATTTACTTTATCAAACACAACACAAAGATATGTGGTCCATCCTTAGATAGTTGTGTCTACTGGGGAAGGTAACAAAGGAGTTCATTAGCTCTAAGGCAAGAAGGATTACAATGATCTATGAGTATCTCAATAAAGAAGGTGCAATTTTGTCTTTCTCCATATTACCATATCTCCTTATTCCATGGTATTTACACGAGGTTTCTTATATTAGGAGGCTTAGGGGTGGTATACTTCCCTCGTTGGGATTTATTCTTGATTGTACATCCTTATTCTATATTCTATCAAACCCCTAATTATGACATCCCTTCTCTACCGCACGATTTTTCCGATCTAAGTTGGGCAGGTATCGTACCAAATCCCACCAATCAAATTACTTTTTCGAGAAATGCGATACATTTAAGTCATACAAGAGTATTCCACTTTCATGCAGTCAAACCAACTCTCATACGAGCTCCTAGTGGTTCATTCATCTGACTGTAAACTAAAGTCACTTTTGATTTCCAAATCATATGGATGTAGAAGATGATACCTGTACAAATGGATCTTATATATATTGTGTAATGAAGTACCACATGGGTGGATATATAGGGATCCAAATTTGCGAAATTATTTGATATCTGAGATGAATCTATTATTTCGATTTGTTACTTATTTTGTTATTGAATTAAGTTGTGTATATTTCAATACACATAAAGATAAAAATCCTTTATTGGCCCATAAACTGATCGTCCGAATTGCATGCATTAAGTATGTCGCCAATGCTTTGGACATAATAAAAAATTCCCCTTTTTTCTTTTGATATATCCGGGCTGATGAAACTAATTACTCGTTTGGTTGAGTACGCTAGTAATCAATTTCTACCCCTTATTATAGTTTGAGGATCGTCCCGTTCCTATAGAACCTATAACTAAAATACCCCTAACGGGGGAAAAGGGAGGATTACGGAAATCATGTTGATTGCAATAGGCAATTCTGATCGGTCAATAAAATCGATTTCAATGCTATTTTTTTTCTTAGTTTAGCTCGTGACAATTGTGGCCTCTCGGGAGAATCGGTAAAAAAAGCACAAGAGAAAAGCCTATTCACTAGTGATTGTGAGCCCCCAATTCTTGACTGGACGGGACAACAAAGGTTTAGGTAAATATTTAACGCGTTGCTCGACCAGAGAAGTCATTTTTAGAAGAGAAACTATGCATTTTTGGGATCGACTTTATACTTATTTTGTTTCTAATTTAGTAGTTTGGCCTATCAATATTCATGCTAATTATAATTTACTGAGCAAATGTTCAACTTCATTCATTTTTATAATTTTCAAGTAGTTCGTTTCTTTGTGAACATGGGTAAATAACCAAAAATGAACCACGCCTAAAATTGGACCAAGTTCTAACTGTTCAAGTTGCAGCGATACTACTGGAAATGACAGTTTCAATATTGCCCATACACAATCCTTCGTATAGACGTTGGGGAGGGGAACGAACGAGCGAGGGGGATCATGATCGACCACGTGGCAGATGTTTCGCTTATGGGGGAATGTCACGACCTCTTTTATAATGACAGTGGTAACGTCCACCTAAAAGTGGTGCAGAGGGCGTAATTGTATAACAATTACATGCAACTCACCCTAGTTGGGTTGAGTTTCTCAATTGCCTTTTTAATCAACTTTGATTCAAGATTTTAATTTTATTTTTTTCTCATACATTTCAACAAAAAATTAAAATATCTACCTAGTTAAATTTTAAATTATATGTTGTTTCCAAATCACATTCATTTTCAAAATTTGATATCACCATGTTCATCCACAATTCAACACACATATCCAATTAAAAAAGATCCAAGTACCTAATTAAAAAAAAAACTATTGAGATAAAATTTATGAACATGTAAACTATCGAGGTACAGTTTTGTTTATTAAATTAATATATTAACTAAAAAAATATCAAATCTTTTTATTTTTATATTTTAATAAATAAAAATATCTTTTTATTAGAAAAAAACATTTTTTTTTGTTTAAAACAAGATTTTTTTTGTCCCATTTTTTATTTATTAAAAATAACAAAAAAAAAGGTTCTTTTGTTCTCTTTCCTGCATTGTTTTTATATATTAAAAAAGGCAAATTTTTCTTCTCATTTTTTCGCCCCTTCTTATATTTGTTAAAAGAAACATTTTTTTTACCCAATTTTTATTTATTAAGAAAAATCCCTAATTTTATATTTAAAAAATGAGTTATTCATCACTTTCCTCACAGTTTTTTTTTTTAATTTTTTTGTTCTTTCTTTCACCCAATATGTATTTACCGTTTTTTCTTCTCTTTTTCCTCCCAATTTATATATAATAAAAAAACAGAAACTATTTTTTCCACTTTTTGGTCCTTTTTTTATATATTAAAGAAAATAAAAACTCCTTTTTTATGTCCCAAATTTTTAGTAAAAAATAAGAAATTATTTATTTTGTTCTCTCTTTTGCCCCTGTGTTTATTTATTAAAAAAAACTATTTTTTCGTTATTTCTCCTTCCCATTTTTTAAAATTAAAAATAAGAAAAAATGTATTTGTATTACATAGATAAAAATTGGAGAGGCAGCTTTAGGTTTACATGGGGTGAGAAGAATATTTTTAAAAGAGTAATTAAAATATATGGAGTAGGCACATTCGTGTGATGAGTTGACGAAATCAATGGGTGCAAACAAAAAACTCTATAAAATTAATATTGACCAGAGATTAATCTCATCAATTAAAAAAAAAATAATTGTCCCTTAAATAGATATATATGTTAAGCTAAGAAAAACAACTTCAAGAGAGGAATATGAAGGAGAGAGATCTGTTAGTAGAGGGGAGATAGAGGCATGTGATCAATTTTGGAGTTCAAAATTGTTAATATTCTGGTGGAATCAGACCCGTGATTTGCCCACACGGGTAATGGATCCTAATCCATTTCATTGGATTAATAGTATTAATATCTATTTTTTTTGTGCATATAAATATATCATAGATTTGATAGCCCAAATGATTATCTCCTATTGAGGAGATGGAAATGGTGTCCACAATAGATGGTTAGGCTACAAAACTATATTAATCTCTAAGTGGAGATAATGCCTGAACAACTATCAAATGGAAGACATAGGTCTCCTCATTTCTTTCCTTTAAAAGCCAACATAAGGCGATGGTTTTAAAAGCACTCCATAAGAGTAGCAAGAACATAAGAACAAAAGGTAATTGGATTTTGCATACTAAGATTAATCACCAAGAGAACCTTGAATTTGTATTTATGGATTAGGAGTAACTCTTATAGCCAATACGACAAAACTCACGAGTTCAAGTCGTACACAGAACCGGTCTCGGATTCAAGTTCGCACAAGGCCGTAACAACAAACCGGTACTCGATTCATAACTTTTGCATATTGGATAGGATTTGAATCCTTATATTATGTGCTATGTGCTCGTATGATTAATTCATCATTGGTATCAGAGATAGAACGCGTTGATTCACCATTTGATTGCACATTTGTTATTTTTCAATAAATCTTTTATGATCCCAAAATTCTATATTTTCGAAGTTCCTAAAAAATTATGATATAAATATATGTTATCCTTCATGATGCCAAAATTCCAACGATATAGAGAACGTTAAAATCAGAGTTATAACAAATGATATATGAATTTTCGAAGTTTTAGTTTTCATAATGGACACCCATTAAACATTCCATATAATAATTTCGATCCAAATTTGAGCTCTACTTTAATGAGTTTAAAATGGGATTAATCGAAATATTTTTGCATAATATTTTTCTATCTTGCGAGATGGTTCCAATGATATATGATCATTTTTTTGATAAATAGCGAGTGAGATATAAACTCTCAAACTTAGCTCCTTAAAATAGCAAAATCTGAAAATTCTGGTTTTATGATTACAGAGGATGAACAATATTTTTTTGGAACTTTACATGCTGTTTTGAAGGGCTTATGGTCAATAAGAATTTAATTACTTTGTAGATATTTGTTCAATGTCACAAGGGCTTTAAAACAATGCATAATACGTGATTTTTGGATAAGTATTGATGGAGATATGGTCTCCTGAACAAGGCCACTCAAAATCGCAAATCTGAGATTTTTTTTAAGATTATGATGAACAATTAAAACTTTGAGCTATGAATACTTAGGATTATTTTTTGAGGCTCGGTATCAAATCCTTTTTATATATTTTCAAAGTTCTAGATTCAACGGTGTTGTCCGTATTTTAAAATTAGTTACGAATGTTTAATTATTGATTAGTTGTTAATTATTTTTATATAATAAAATTTTCATTTGAATCCAACAGCCTTGTACGTTTATTGGTATTGTTCATAACATGCGAAAGCTTTTGTAATTATCAATCTCCATTTGTTGAGAATTTATTTCTTTACATATTCGGCGTTGTCTTTGAATACCCAGAAGACATGGTAAAACATATGCAATTTTATTTTTGGCTTTGCATGGGTGAAAGATAAAATATGGATTAGTCCATTAACATAAAATTTATATACGCATTATTTCAAGAGGCCAATTATGATTTATTTGTGCATGGGTTAATTTGTTGAATTATTGCACTGTTTATGCATGATTTATTTAGACCACCTTGTACTATTGACCTTTTTGGCTTGCTCCCTTAAAAGGTAGGTGTGGCAAATTCATCCACTTGAAGGACTAGGTTATGTGTCTGTATGCTGAAATGGATGATTTAAAATTGACAATTAGATGATCTTGTGTTTGCTTGTGTATTATTGTTTAAGGATGTCCTTAAATAAGCGTGCAATCAAGACATCCCCATTTGACTTATTCGTAGATAAATTGTATAGGATTTATTATTATTCTTGATGTAATAATTATGAGGAGAGAGTTCTATTTATTCATTTTGTAAGGGAAAATTTTCTATCATTGCCCCTAGTATTTAGGTTATATCGAGTATGGCATATCCCGTTACTTCCGTCATGGTACTTCACGTTCTCACGTTCAAGAAGAGGGATCCTATTATCAAAGCATCATGAAGTGCATCTCCTACGTGCGCCAATTTATCTTCAACATGCTCCACATCATCACTTAATATTGGTATAGTTGTTGCTTTGGTTTCTGTGAATTTTTTACATAGTATTGGGAGATTTTCATAAAATGATCTTTTACAAAACGAGGTAGTTTTTCGAATAATTTTTAGAACTTCGTTCAAATGAGATGGAAATCTCGTTAGAACGAATTTCCATGTCGTTCAAAGGTTATTTGATGCATTGTTTAAACGAGGTTCGAACGAGAGCATATTGTTTTAATTTTTTGGATAGTTAGAAATGAAATCAGCTTCGTTTGAATGAGATGGCAATATCATTAGAACGACATTGATGTTTCATTAGATCGATCCTATGCCGTATCGAGTTTTATGTACGCCTATAAATACCTATTTTTCGTAGTTTTTTTTGTTAAGACTTTGCATTTAAGAAAACTGCAAACCTGCTGCAAAAAGTCTTCACTTTGAAAAGAGAAATTATTTTTTGATTCACTCAATCTCTCCAATATAATTTTGCGAATCATCTTTGAAACTCAAATCACTTATGTATTGAAGTTACAATTGTATAGAAGGAGTCTCTATTGTTGCTCTTGTGATTCTTACGGGAATCATTGCTGAAAGAAGACTGCGATCTTTATGAGACTTGAGACAACCCCTGTTGAAGAAGATGAAGGTCATATGCGAGAGATTCATCAGGTTGTATTTCACTTGTAAGGTTGCAAGTTATGATTTGAAAACTGTATTAGTGAAATAAAAGGTTTTGCCCCTTTGGGGATTTTTCCTGAAATTTTATTTCCTTGTATGCTTCATCTACTTAGTGTTTTAAATAATCTAGATGCATGTTTTAGGATTTAAAGGAATTAAAATTTGTTTGTGGGATTTACATATAATTAAATAAGTTACACCATTAGAGAATTGTGCACTCTGAAATTGGTATCAGAGCGGGTTTCACCAAACTATCGCGAGATCCTTTTTTCGCAAAATTTTTCTTTGATATCAATTGTTTTGAAAAATCACAATTTTTTTGATGGAAAACTTATATAATAGGATACTAATTTTCGATGGATCGAACTATACCTATTGGAAAGACAGTGTGAGATCCACTTTAAAAGCAATAGATAAAAGGATTTGGTTAGTTCGTGAAAGAGGGTGGACTGCTCCCACGATCACAGTTGATAATGTCACAAATCCTAAACCCGTCTTAACCTGGACTGATGAGGAATTTAGGTAGAGTACCTATAACTCTCACGGCCTTTGTGCTATTTCTAGAGCCGTCATCCCTGACGAGTTTCGATGTATCATGACGTGCACTACATCTAAGGAAACATGGGATATCCTCCAGTTAACACATGAAGGTACGAACGATGTCAAGGCGTCGAAGCTTCGAAATTTGACCACCCAATTTTTGACCATCACTATGTTAGAGTCTGAGAGTTTCGATGAATTTTATGTTAGGTTGTCGGACATCGTAAACACTAGTTTTAATTTGGGTGAGAAAATTCTGGAGACGAGGGTCGTTAAAAAGATTTTGAGGTCACTCCCCACCCGTTTTATTCCTAAGGTTATCGTGCTTAGTTCTCTAGGGATTTCAGACACTCTTTGGTTAGAAGAACTAGTAGGAGACCTTCAGACTTATGAGATTGATATGTTCCCTAAAACCATTATACCTAAGGATATAGGGGTTACTTTAAAAATTCAAGCTAAAAAGAAGAAAAAGGAGAGAGTTTGTGAGTCTGAATGTGAGGGTGAGGTTGATTTCGATGACTTGGACTTGTTTGCTAATTTTTTAAAAAAGTTTCTCAAATTGTCCAAAAAGAATTCTTCCAATAAAAAGATTTTTGAGAAAAGAAAAAATAAGAATGAGGTAAAGTATAGCGGTGAGGAAGATGAAGATATAAGGTGTTTTGAGTGTGAAGGTAAAGGGCATAAGTCTTTTGAGTGTCCCACTATGCTAAAGAGAAAGGGAAAGAAAATTGTTAATAAAGCCACTCTTAGCGATAGTGACATCAAGTCGATTGATCAGGGGGAGAATCACCACATGAAAAGTGCATTTCTTTCATGGCTAGTCACGTGAGTACTTCTAGTTTGTCCCAGGACGATGATGACACATGTAAATGTGAGAGCCTCGATGATATTTTGAGCCATTAGAGTGAGGTAAGGGTGAGATTTTCAAATGAGGGAGAAAGTGATCTCCAAAAAGCCTTTAGTAATCTTTAGACAGATACGTTGAAAACCAAAAACATGAATAAAGATTTGAGTCTTAAGGTGTTAGATTTGAAGAGAGAGGTAGAAGTTTTGAGGGTGTGTGAGGTGTCGGCAAGTCAACTCGAGAAGGTGAAGGTTTCTTTGTGTGAGCAATCGATCGTCTTAGGCCGAAAAAAGTGATTTGACCAGCGCCATAGCTAGTCTTATGGGAGATCGTCAATATTCATTGGAGACTCATGAGAAACTTAAAACCCGTGTGTCCCAACTCGAAAGAGATCTCAAACGTGCCCAGGAGATCAAAGTTACTTTAGAGGACACATCTAAGAAGGTATGAAAGATGTTCCTCGGTCCCGCTTTAGGTAATGTTGTGAGGCTAGGAATAGGTTATGATGGTGTGCCCACTTCATATGTTGCACTCGAGCAGATTGCCGAGTTTGCAATAGATCCTTATGGCTCTCTTCATATCCCACCTAGGCGTCCGATTCCACGTAGAAGAGCACGTCTTAGACTTCCTAAGCCCGTTTATGTTTGTTTCCATTGCAAGCAAAGTGGACACCTTAGGGAATTTTGTTTTAAGTTGGGTAATGTGTCTCATAGGTATCTTCCACGATATGCTACTACACGTGTTCTCTCACGCACTCCTACACATGTTACTCCGCATACTCCCGCACATCACATGAGAGATTTTGAGCATTTTCGAGAGCAAGTTGAGTATTTGATTAAAATTTCACATGATTCGATGGATGTTTTTTTATAGGATGTCATCTCCTTTGGAGAACTCCTCCGGGCCTAATGATTGAGGTTGAGACTTGTTTTCTGGCATATGATGCTTTTCATGTTTATATCATTCATGTTTATTACTTGATTGTACTATCATTGTACTTATATTTTTCATTTTGATATATTTTTCAAAAAATCCAAAAATATTTTTGTTTTTCTTAAAATTTTTGGGAAAAATACAAAAATATTTTCGGTTCCATTTTAGAAAAGGTGAAAAAGGCAAAAAGATTTTATTTTGATTAATTTTTGAAAATCCAAATTTTTTTTTTATTCTGTTTACACCAAATGTGGATGAACATTAAAGATGTCTGAGTCACGAATTCATTCGATATCCACGTGGCTCTTTTATAGTGTTTTGAGACGTGACATCATTTCATTTTTTGCTTAATAATGTACAGAGTCATTAAGATGTGATATGATGAATACTTGCTACATGTTTGACTTCTTGTCACCTTTAATGCACATGAGCACGAACTTATTGAGTATTGTACTTACCTTTCATGTGTCTATTGTTGTATTTTCATCTCAATCCTGCTTTTAAAACGAACCAAATGAGATAAAACAAGATAATGAAAGTAGTGCTTATAAGAACCATTGCTCCGATTGGACTTATTGAAAATTATATCTCCGATAAATGTGTTATATTTGTAAAAATGGAATCGGGTTGAGAGAGACAGGTTGTCTTTGCATGAATAGCCACCATTTGCAAAAAGAAAAGAGCCTATAAGATTAAAGGCACATAAAAAAATATAAAGTGCCAGGCCAATTTCAAAGAACATTGATGCTTAGCTACATATGATCATTTATTTATTTAAAACAAAAGAGTTGAGAGAAAATATTCATTATGTGAGTTTTGAGGGAGTTTAGTCGAAGATCAATGGGTTTGCACGCCTTGAAAAAGTCTCGTAAAAGCATTACATAGTTTTGGGCATTCTTGGTGTGAAAATCACTCACGATATTGATTAGTTGAATGGGTTAAGTCAATTTCACTTGAGTTCACCATTATTATACATAAGGTATACTTTGAGATCTTGCATTAGTGGTGTCTCATTCCTTCATGCACATATATTATATTTGTCTACGTTGATTTTCCTATAGAATGTGTTCACACCCCTACATTTTGTTTCTTTGATTCGGTTATTTTTGTGTTTCTGCTTGGTGTGTTGTTTTTGTAAATTTGTTTTACTAAAAAAATTAAAAAATTAAAAATAGTTAGTTTTGCTTAGTTTATCATTACTTGATTTACATTGCCTTATATTTGTGATGATTTTCTTTGATTGTTGTGACACACTCTGGTTTATTATTCTTTGCGTTTCTTTTTCTTTTCTATTTCAGACAAATAAAAAGGGGGAGAATGAATTACGGGGGAGTGAGAGTTTGATTTATGGGTGAGAATTTATTTATTAGTTTTATTTTCTCTCAAACTCGATATGTCACGAGGTTATATTTCTTTGTCTATTATGTGTAGGTACACTTTGATGAGCATATGAAAAGTACACGTAAGACAAAGATCATAAAAAGAGGATCAAGAGAAAGAGAATTGAAGATTTGGATAAATGAAGATTTTGAAGACTTGTACATTTTTAGTTTCTTTTGATTTGTGGGTTTGTGGGAGGGTATTAGATTCGTATAGGATTTTTTGGATAATTCAGATTTTTTATAACCATAAGAGGAGATTTGTAAGGGCAACTTTTCTGTCATTACCCCTAGTATCTAGGGCATGTCCATAGAATCTAGGTTACATTGAGTATGGCATATCCCATTACTTCCGTCATGGTACTTCACATTCTCATGTTCAAGAAGACGGATCCGATTATCAAAGCATCACGAAGTACATCTCCAACATGCGATAATTTATCTTCAACATGCTCCACGTACTCACGTAATATTTGTATAGTTGTTGCTTTAGTTTCGTGGATTTTTTACATAGTATTGGGAGATTTTCATAAAATGATTTTTTACAAAACGAGGCAATTTTCCGAACAAATTTTAGAACTTAAAAAATATTTTAATTTTTTCCGGCTTCGTTCAAACGATATGGCAATATTATTAAAATGACTTTGCATGTTGTTCAAAGGTCGTTTGATGCATTGTTCAAACTAGGTTCGAACAAGGGGCATACTGTTTTAATTTTTTGGATCTCGTTAGAAGCAAAATCAGCTTCGTTTGAACGAGATGGATGTCTCGTTAGAACGACACTGATGTTTCGTTCAAATGACCCTATGTCTCTTCAAAGTTTGTGTCCTCTTATAAATACCTATTTTCTGTAGTTTGTTTGTTAAGACTTAGCATTTACAAAAACTGCAGACCTACTGAAAAAAGTCTTTACTTTTAAAAGGGACAAACATTTTTTGATTCACTCAATCTATCCTATTTACTTTTATGAATCATCTTTCAAACTCAAATAAATTATGTATTGAAGTTACAATTGTAGAGGAGTCTCCACTGCTATTCTTGTGATTCTTGCAGGAATTATGGTGAAGAAAGATTGCGGTCTTTATGGGACTTGAGAGAACCATTACTGAAGAAGACGAAGGTCACCTGCAGGAGATTCTCCAGACTGTATTTCACTTATAAGGTTGTAAGTTGCGATTTCCAAACTGTATTAGTGAAATAAAAGGTTTTTCCCCTTTGGGGATTTTTCTTGAAATTTTGTTTTCCTTGCATGCTTTATCTACTTAGAGTTTGGAATCATCTAGATGCATGTTTTAGGATTTAAAGGAATTAAAATTTGTTTGTGGGATTGACGTCTAATTAAGTAAGTTACACCATTAGAGAACTGCTCACTCTCTCATTTGAAAGTCATTAAGTGGATGAATTTTCTTGATTGCACAAGAATACATAGGAATTGTCTTAGCACAAACTAATAAATTATCAATAGGAACCTACGTGGAGCCTTTGCGCACTTAATATTGTATGACACAAATATTTTTTCATTATCATGATGTAAATGTAATTAGTTTACACTTATGATAAATAATGGTACAAAATTTAGTTTTGGATCCGTTCCTTAATTAAAATGGAAGTTTGTTTAAAAATTAATTAGAAAATATACTCCAAATTTTTGCATTATTAGGAGATGATTACAAGCCTAGGGGACTTTCAATCTCAATCTACAAGAAAAGGATAATAATTTTTCATCTAAATTTCAGAACAAATAAAAGACGTGTAAAATGATATGTTAATTTTTGCGCAATTTTTTTAAATATTGAAAATGGCTTCCAACAACAACAATGTTGCCATTGCAATCACTAAAGAGGAAAAGCTAATTGGACCCAACTATAAAATATGGCAAACCAAGGTCCAATTTGTCCTAAATCATAATGAGTTCCTAGATTACCTCACTACCATGATGACTGAACCTTCTGAAGGTAGCACTGCTATCAGCCGACATGAGGATGAGGCTTACCATGCTTGGGTAAAGAAATATCGTTTATCTCACTCCACTGTTACATTCATGATGATCTCATAGGAGAATATCAAGGATGGACCATAGCTAAAGAACTGTGGGACCAACTTTGTTTCAATTTTAGTGGTACGCAAACCTAGAAAAATAAGGCACGACATGATAACACGACACGAACCAACACAAAAGTATAAATTAATGGGTGGATACTTAATGGTTTACGTTCATATTAGTGCCAACCCGATAAAACATGATAGTTAATGGGTCGGGTTAGTGTTGAGCCCTTTCACCCGTTAATACCCAATAAGACCCATTAATATCCATTAATTTGAGTAAATAAGACATATTATTGGACTTATAAAGAGTTTATGTGGCTTAATGTTAATTTAATCATAATGAATTTTACTAAATGATAAAGATAATAATGACGATGAATTAATACGTCTAATTGTGTTTAAAAATGGGCTAATATGTCAACTTGTATACGATTCAAAATAATGCATTATCTTAATGGGTAATAGTGAGTGAACATGACACGACACGTTAATATAACGGGTCAAGTTTGAATATGGTTTTTTCACACGATAAATAAATCACCTATTTAGACATGAATTTGATAAGAACTGAATATAATAAAATTGACACGAACTCAACTTGACACGACCCATTTCTAAGTCTAGTGGTACGTTCGCCACAAGACTTAGAAGCCTCGTCTTGAAGTTTGAGACGTGCCATTAGGAATCCAAGAACACAATGATTGATCATCTCAGGTTAATGTCTAGCATGATTCATGAACTTAAAGAAGTTGGGCACGTTCTTTCTGATGAGCAGTAGGTTCAAGTAGTGATAATATCTTTGCTAGATTCTTGGGTGAACATGAAATAGATATTGACACATAATGAGAGTATCAAGAACTTCACTCATATTTCTCACCATATTGAGCTAGAGGTAAATTATAGAAATGCGACCCAAGATGCTATGCTTATTGCCCAAGGTGGAATGTGCCAGATAAATAAGTCTAAGCAAGTTGGGAAAAGGAAGCAGAATGTGCAAGGTAGGTCCAAAGGGCTGATATAGAAAAGGATCACCAAGAAGGTCCATAGAGGCAAGCGTTGTGGAAGAAAAGATAAATCCAAAGTCTAATGCTACAACTATGGGGAGAAGGGACACTTTGCTTGTGAGTGCACTGAGTTAAAGAAGGTAATCCTTAATCATTCCTCTGTACATACTTATGTATGTTCTCATGCTTTAGTTGCTCATTATCTTTTGGGATTGGGTTGTAGAGTCAGGAGGAACAAAACGCGTGACATAGGACATATATGGATTTATAGATTTTTGCCACATTTCAGCTGGATCTCAGAGGCTTTATATGGGTAATAAAGGAAGTGATGGTGCTTTGGGAGTCAGTACATACTAGTTCCACTTGAGCACAAGGCTCACAATGCTTCTTCACAACGTGCTTTATATCCCTGGAATACATCATAATCTACTTTCAATTTTAGCTATTTCAGATAATGGTTTTTCAGTTTCCTTCAATAAGGCTGGTTTGGAAATTTTGTTTAATGGTGTGATTTATGGACATGCATAAATTTTTTATAATTTATTTAAGGTTGATTTAGATGAATCTTATTATTCATTATCTTATGTTGTAAATGATAGAAATATTGATTATGTAACTTGGCATGCTAGACTTGGGCATATAGGAAAGTATATGGTGACTAGATGATCAAAAGAAGGCCTTTTAGGCCCACTCGCTAAAGTTGACCTACTTGTATGTTAACCATATTTAGCAGGAAAGGCATGTAGGAATCATTTTAGTAAGGCTGCCCGAGCTACTCAACCATTAGAGTTAGTCCATTATGATATTTGCAGACCTATGAATTCTAATGCGCATCATGACGCCTCTTCCTTACTTTTATAAATGATTACGCGATATGGTTATCTCTATTTGATAGATCGCCGCTATGAAGCTTTGTAATATTTTAAACGCTTCCTATAAGAGGTTGAGAATAAAAAAGATATAATTTTAAAAATGTTTCAAATTGACCTAGGATGCGAGTACTTATTTGATCAGTTCAAGGAGCTTTGTAAGAATAAAGGCATACGTTGATAACCCGCTATTCCTTACACTCCAAAACAAATGATGTTATAGAGAGGAGGAATATGACCTTACTAGATATGGATATATCAATGATGGCGTAGGTCAATTTCCCAATATCATTCGGGTGAGATGCTATTTTTACTTCTGCCTACATCTTAAATAAAGTGCATTCTCAGTCAGTTTTTTCATCACTATAAGAGTTTTGGAAGGCAAAAAACCTAATTTGGAGCATTTATGCCCATGGGGATGGATTGGTTATATATAAAATATCTCCCATAAATATGATAAACTAGGTCCTAGAGCTAAAAAATAAAGCTTTATAAGATATTCTGAAAACTCAAAAGGTTATGTAATGTATGGTGAACACCCCAATGGAGGAATGACCGAAATAAAAATCTCGCGATACAAATTTTTATTGAGAATAATTTACCTAGCATAGGCGAAGATAATAAGGACTTAAAAATCTATGAGTTAGAGAAAAATGAATATATTTTACCATCTTTAAGCATGGAGGGGGAATTAGAATCTGGTCCTACAATCGCGAAAAAAGTGGGAGTGAACCATTGGATCAAAATTCTAAGGCACGTTCTAATAAAGGAGGAAACATTCCACTTCATCATTTTGAGATTTAGGGGAATGCTCTCTTGTCTACTACAAAGGATGAGGATGAGCATTCTTCTTATGTAGAAGCCCTTTTCCTCTGATGCTAGATATGAGTGGATGACTTCTATAGAGGAAGAAATGAGCTCCATGTCTAAGAATAAGGTCTGGAAGTTAGTTGATATTCCACCTGATTGCAAGATTATTGGAAACAAATGGGTTTGGAAGATCAAATGTGGCGTAAATGGATCAATTGACAAGTATAGGGCACGCCTAGTGTAAAAAAGGTACGCTCAGAAGGAGGGTATTGACTATGAGGATACATTCTCCCATGTGGTGAGATTTGCCTCAATTAGCCTCATCCTAGATATTGTCACACATTTTGATTTAAAACTTTTTTAGATGAATGATAAGACTGCATTTCACAATGGAGAACTAGATGAGGAGATATATATGGATCAACCCGTGGGTTTTGCGGTCAATGGATAAGAGTGAAAAATATGCAGCCTAAAATGTTCCATTTATGACCTTACGCAAGCGTCTAGGAAGTGGTATTTTTGATTTCATCATGCCATTACCCACATAGGGTTTGAGATGATTGAGGAAGATCATTGTGTGTATTTGAAAAGATAAAAAAGATCTTTGTATCCTATTATTGCATGTTGATAATATTTTACTAATTAGGAATGACACGAATTCCATTGTCGCCACTAAAGATTGGTTGTCCTCGAATTTTGAGATGATGGACAAGGGTGAAGCAAATTATGTTCTAGGTGTTAAGATGGTGAGAGATCGTTCAAAGAAAATCTTTATTTATCTCGAGATACTTACATCAAGAAAATCATACAATGGTTTCACAAGCATAAATCTAATCCTGTTAACACTCTAATGGAAAAGGGTGAACTTTGAGCCTAGACCAATGCCCTAAGATTATTGAAGAGAAGAAACACATGTCCATAGTACCATATGCATCTCTGATAGGGAGTCTGATGTATGCGATGTTATATGCATGACCAAACATTTTCTATACAATTGGGGTAGTTAGTCATTACGAAAGCAACCCCGACACCACACACTGGATGATGGTGAAATGAATATTTAGATACCTACGAGGTACTTCATATCTCATCTTATGTTATCGTGGAGGAAGCTTGATATTGTGAGGCTATACTGATGTAGATTGGGCTGGTGAGAGAGATGAATGCAAGTTCACTTTAGGCTATACCTTTCTACTGGAAGGCTGAGATGTTTCTTGTTATAGAAAGAAGAAATATGTGTAGCCTTATCCACTATGGATTCAGTATATGTGTCTTACTCAGCAGCAATTTAGGAGGAAATTTGGTTGAGGATATTCTTTTAGAGGTTGGGTTCTCTAGTGCGTGGAGGGGATCCTATACTTTTTTACTGTGATAGTACATAATCTTTTACTTATGCAAAGGACCCCAAGTATCATGACAAGTCCAAACACAATACTATTCACTATCAATATATTCGTAACATGGTTATACAAGGAGAGGTAGTCCTAAAGAACATCTTTATTATCTGTATGGTGGTTGATCCTTTGACTAAGCCTATTTCAAGAGATATTTTCATTTCTTATTTTGAGAGTATGAGACTTTATAGGATTTGAGATGCTTATGACACTTCTGTTATATTGACGTTATTATTATTATTATTATTATTATTATTATTATTATTATTATTATTATTATTATTATTATTATTATTATTATTATTATTATTATTATTATTATTATTATTATTATTATTATTATTATTATTATTGTTGTTGTTGTTGTTGTTGTTGTTATTGTTGTTGTTGTTGTTGTTGTTGTTGTTGTTGTTGTTGTTGTTATTGTTACAGTTTTTCGTTCTTTAATTTTTTTGTTCGAATTATTACTGTAACACACATTATAGTAATGTCACCACGTTAGAATCGACCCACTCACACAGGTGATTCACCTTGGCACTTAGAAAGAGAGAGAGAGATGTGAGACATTCATGTCATTGATGCTTAGATCGGTGAACCTAGAAATTTATATCTTTGGTTCCTAAAAAGAGAGAAGGATATTAATTTATACTATATATTACCTCAGTTAACTACTAAGATGCGACATTTTTATTTAAAGGTTTATCATAAAGTTTTTTTTTATAATTCTATGAAGTCTGTATATAGCTGAATGTGAGTATTATCTCCTATTGAGGAGATGAAAATGGTGTCCACAATTAATGGTAAGGCTACAAAACTATATTAATCTCTAAGTGGAGATAATGCTTAAACAAATATAAAATGGAAGACATAAGTCTCCTTATTTCTGTGCTTTAAAGCCAACATAAAGGGATGGTTTAGAATCTCTCCACAAGAGTAGAAAGAAAATAAGAACAAAAAGTTTTTTGGGTTTTGCATTTTAAGGTTAATCGCTAAGAGAACCTTGGATTTGTATTTGTCGATTAAGACTTACTCTTGTATACAATCTGATACAACTCATGAGTTCAAGGCGTGCACAAAATCGATCTCATATTCAAGCTTGCACAAGATCATAACAACAAATCGATGTTTGATATGTAACTTTCGTATATTTGGTAAGATCCGAATACTTATATTATGTGCTGTGTGATCGCATGATTAATTCTTCAAAAAATAAATTGAAGGTATTTGTAAGACCCTAAATGTTATTAGGAATGTTAATTATATGATTAATTATAAGTTATAAGTTGGTGATGGGTGTTAAACATGTTAATTATCATATTTTGGGGATGCATACTCATGTGATATATGTGTTGGTTGCATTAGATGTTAATCAAGCTTATGATCGGGGATAAATTGTTTAGATCATATGGATAGTTAGGTGGTCAAATGCATCATGAAAATATGTTTATAATGAATCATTATGTTTCTAAAATTAAACCAAGGTGTTGGTCCAAAATTGGAAATGTTAGGTCGCCAAATGTGAAAGTTTTGAGATTTTCGGTAAATTGCTACCCTTCTGTTCGGGCTCAAATTAGGCATACTAGTTTTATGATTTGTGAAAAACACAAAATATCAAAGTTGTAGATATATGAGCTAATTTTATATCACAACAATTGATGTGTAAAACAGAGGTCCAAGTAAGGAGTTATGCTGAAATTACGAAACAAGGGCAAATATATCTATTCGTTAAATGGTATTTTGTCTTATTAGTAGAACACATGACTTGTTTTGATTGGACCAAGGGGAGGTGCCTTATGACGACTAAAAGAAATTAAAAAACGCCCTTATTATTCATTTTCATCAGAATTTCAAGTGGGTTTGAGAGTTACATGGAAGAAAGAGAGGTTTGGATAAATTAGTGAAGGATTAAGGAAGATTATCGAGAGATAAACAAGTTTATGTATCCAAACATCCTTAGGTAAGATTTAACTTGTAAATTTCATTATTTACACGACATATGTTATTTTATATGATATTAAAGATCATATTTTTGGATGAGATAATACGTGTTGTTACGTGTAGGTGGGTATGCGTAGGTTGTATATATGAAGTATGTTGAATTCATACAACTAAGGGTGTAATCATCATGTTAATCAAATTAGTGTATCTTTGTGAATACTCAATGGAATCGATTAATTAAAGTTGTATATGAAACTAAACTTATATATACATGTCATATCCTAAAATTATGTAAAAATATCAAGAAATGAATCTTGGGTGATAGTTTAAAGTTTGGGTATAAAATCTGCCCCAAAAGTGTAAGTGCGCACACCAGGTGTTCGATGTCTTGCTTGACTTAGTAAATGAACAATAAAAATTATTCAAATTCAATTTTATATTATTCAATACGTTTAATATATGTTTCCATGATTTATAACTGAGGGGGACGTTATGTATGCTTGAAAAATGTCAAGTTATGCTTTGATGGTCTACTCAGACCTAGATGTGTTAAAAGTGGCATAAATCATTGAATACTTGTTGAAATCAAGAAATTCCAATTGTAAATGTTAGAGAACATATATCAGTATGATATAATTGAAGGGTATAATAAAATATCTTCTTCTTTGGCTTGGGGATTGTATTGAAGTTGAAATTTTGTTGTTGTTTTTCTTCCGAAATGATTTGGAAAAAGTTGTAATAAACGGGCATAACTTTATCTAGGGAATTCATAATTTAATTCTGTATATTGTCTCAGAACCCTAATGAATAAGGTGTTATAGAAATGGGAAGTATCATATTTAATGACTTTTCAGTTATGTCAGATTGACCAACTGATGTGTTGTGTTACTGCGTTTAATGTGATTTGGTGTATTCAAATACTAATGATGTTGAATTGTTAGGTGGGGAAGCAGCTAACACTACCATACCAAGGAAATAGTTTTGGTATTAATCTTAGTACCAAATTCAAGGTGAGTGACGTCTCCTATGAAATATAAATGCTTATATTTTCATATGGAATTGTGTCGTTAAATACATGTGTGGTGATTCTTATGGAGTGATGTGGTGTTATGAAGCATATGCGTATGATTAATAATGTGAAATGATGTTATTTAATGTTATGGACTGAGGTGGGACCTCTATCTAATGTTAATAATAGTGGATTAAAATGTTAAATAATGCTATCTAATGTTATGGACTGAGGTGGGACCTCTATCTAATGTTAAGGACAGTGATGGGTCCTACGGGATGCGGTGAACCCGTTGATCCAACATAAAGGTTTGTTGTACTCGGGCCTAATTATGGGATGTGTTATCCCCATTAACTGGGAGTTAATTGGACTGGCGGGTCGAGGCTTGCGGGAGTTACACAATTCCTGTTGGGTCATAACATTAGAAAATAAAAATGATTATTCAAATTGGTTATATGTGTGGTATATGGTCATTCACTAAGCTTGCATTGCTTACACTCCTATAATGTCGTGTTTCAGTTATGTCTATCGTTTGGAGTTCACTGCCAAGTTAGGACCATAAAACGGGGGAGTGACAGATATCTAATATGGGTTGAATATCATCAAGATTTTTTGGGTAAATGTTAAACTAAAGAACTTTTGTATGTAAAGTTTTTTTAGTACATGTAAATTACATGTTAAGGTATTTATGTTTTCATCCAAACATGATTTAAAAAAAATATGGTGCTATTTTCAGAGAGAATTAAAGTAAAGTATCCAGTAAGGGAATTTATCTCTAAATTATAGGATTATTTGAAGTTAATTATGTCGGGGCCTGACAACTTGATATCAGAGCATGGTTATTGGGTTCTGGAGAGGATGTGAGGGTCTAGATTGGCAGTGGACGTAGAAACTGTTTTGAGTTATAAGTATTCAGTTTCAATGGTTACATTTATGTAAGTTGGATTCGTGAGGCGTGGACATGAAGGGTTGTTATTAAGTTTTAAATTTACTTTGTTGACTAACATATGTTAGTTATACACATATATTGTTGTACGTGATATGAAATGCAAGGATCTTGTAAGAAAGGAAATAAGATGTTAAGATTTATTCGGGGATGACTGTGAATAAAGGTATTTTAATATAAAGCATTGCATTGCGTTTTTATGTTGTATGAACAAATGTGTCATTGAATGAATTTTTTTAAATAGACAATGTGGTATACAAATTGTGAAGTATTGGAAGTAATCTCTTCTTATACTGGACAAAAATTATGAAGTATTGGAGGTGATATCTTCCTATGCTTGTATATGTGGACTTAAGTCGTGTTACGTATATCATTATGAATGGGTACGCTCCTCATCTGTATGGTAGAGTGATGTACGGAAACACATATTCCATTAAAGGATGATAAGTGATAAGAGTTATTGTTACATGATTATAATGAGACTTAAATTGTTGGAGTGTGAATGAAAATGAAGATTCACGTAGTAGAGGTTAAATGAGAAGGTTAGTAGTTGTATGTGTTTGTATTTAATATATGAAAAGGTACGAAATTCAATAACTAGTCGATATATCACAAATGATCAGAATAGGGGTTCATAGTAAATTATTACAAGTACAATAAAAGAGTAATGAGAGTTGAGATGTACGCCTTTAATAGTATGAGTACATGTAGTGGATATTTTGAAAAGCATATACGAATAGTAAAGTTGAGATAAGGTGTTAAAGAGTTGGAAGTTTAAAAATATTGAGGAGTCCTTTTAAGAATATGTGTTGTGGATTAGTATGGGAAATATGTTAGTTAGGTTTAAATACTTACAACTGAGTTAGGTGGCTATTGAGTTGTATTTGTCATTTTGTGTATGTGTTATCACTAAGAGTACGTTATATAACTAATATGATTGACATTATATGGAGTCACCAAGAAGTATGTATAAGGAGAATGTGTTATGTGAGATACCATAATGTGGTACATTAAGGTATTTGTACAGGTTATTTGAATGAGATACGACTTATAGTACTTAGAGAAGTATTATGGGGTTGGTAAGTATGGTTAAAGTTTCAAGTGGTGATGTTAAGTTTAACATCGATATTACCAAACATGTAAGATGAGTATATTAATGATGTTGCGTAAGACTATAATGTTAAAAGGGTTGGGGTAAGATTATAATTGTAATGTTATTGTGTTGGATAAATGACTAGTTAAGGTCATTGTATGTTTAGTTAAAGAACAATCAAACGATAGTGAAAATATGAATATAGTGAGAAGTTATATTGAGTTCATAGTGCATGACTGCACAAGATACATGAACGTAAATATGGAATATTGGCTCAAAATATACATTTGGTGAATGATTGTTCATTATTGATATGTGGAAAGTAGTGAGGCTATGTTTATATTAAGGATCGTAAGATCGATATTTAATATACTCTAAAACTTCAGAGATGATACGGATAGTAGTCAAAGTCGAACACATATATTTGGTATTGAATGAAAGATGAGAAGATGACATGTAATAAGTTGGTATTGTAATATGATGTTTATCATTTGAATCTGCCTCTGTTGCTGGAGAGGCAAAGAAAAGCAAGCACGATGTCCCAAAAGAAGGGAAAAGAAAAATCGATGCACCCCCTCCGGCTGTTACTATGAAGGTTGTCGAGAAGCCCCCAGTGGCTCCGAACAAGGCCGCTGCTCCAAGCGATGTTATAGTCATATCCCCGACTAAGACTACATCCTTGGTCGAGACCGTTCCTGCTCTCCCGAGGAAGCTGAAGAAGAGATCCTCGGTCAATTTGGCTGAATCTATCTCTCAGCCTCCAACCACTGGAAGTGGTGTTCCCACCTTCGTTGCTTCAAGTTCTGCTTTGAGCTAGGTGAAATCTTGGATCATCCTCAAGATCCAAGGTATTGAAGAAAATATTTCTCGGGATATGGTTACCACATTGGCTGCTCGTCATATTACTTCTGTAAGTATTATTGTCCTAGACTTTCATTTTCCCACTATTATATCTTTGCACTGGCTTGCTATTATTTTCTTTTCCTAGTTGGTAACCTGTTTCAATATAATTTTGAAAAAGGATAAAGCTATTAAAGCTTCAAGCTCCTCGTCAGGTGTAGAGGAAACTTTGGTGGGTCTGACGCAGTCTCTGAAGGATTCTCGCCAGAAGTATGTTGACGATAAAGCTGCCTGGGAGAAGCAGCTCAATTCGACCGAGCAGGAGAGGAATCAAGCTGTTGAAGTCTCCAAGGGATTGGAGAAGAAAATAAAAGAATTAGAAAATAAGAATAAAGAGCTCGAAGGTAAGCTCCAGAAGGCTGGGGAGCTTGAAGGTAAGATCAAGGTTACTGAGGAAGAGCTGAACAAGCTTCGTGAAGTAGGTCGACATAAGGAAGAAGTGGAGAATAAATTGAAGGCTACCGAGGAACTTCTTTCCTAGAAGCTTTCTTCAGAAAAAGCGAAAAGGAAGTTGGCTGTGAAAAAATCCTTCAGTGCTGGCTGGGATAAGGGGTGGAATAAGGGTCTGGCTGCCATGATGTCACAAGTGGAATATGGTAGCCTCAAGTACTTTAGGGATGGCTGGGTCGCTGCTCTACAAGAGATGAAGGTTGATGAAAATTCCCGACTGTTTCAGCGACACATCCCTGGCCGCCCTCCAACTCCTGAAGAAGAATAAGAGGATGAAGCTGCCTCTGAGGAATCCTCCATGGTGATGGGAGATTAAATTTCTCTTCCCCCAGTTATCCATTCCATCGGCGAGCAACTTCAACTATCCCTTATCTCATCCGAGCAGCTTCCAGCACTCCCCGAGCAACCATCTGTGCCATTCGAGCACCCTATCTCCTCGTCCCAGCCTCCCGAGAAAGTTTTAGGAGACAAGGAGAAGGTGTAGAGTTGTTCGGATTTTTCTCTCTGTTTTATTTTCTTTGTCAAATAAAACACTGAACTTTGTACTTCTCCTTTATGATGTAATAAAATTTGAAATTTTGATTATGCATACTGTTGATTCTCTTCTTCATGCTCTGTTTGCACTCTTATTGATTCTTGCTTTCTCTTCTTTTACTAGTTTATGGCCAGGATGGAATTATTGTCTGCTCATGATACACAATTATTGAGGCAATGCAATGAGTATTTCAAAGCTGGTCATACAGATATGACTGCAGCACAAATCATTGATATCCTCGGTCAAGGTGCTTCAGATCAAGAAATTGAAGCCTACCAGTATTTGAAGTGCCTGCTCGACCGTGCAGTGGCTAATAATGTAGCATATTATGAAATGATTGAAGACCTCCAGGGCACTCTTGAAGAGTTTCAACAATAATATAAGGAATCTACAGCCCTTTTGCACGAGGGATATGAGAAGAAGTATCAGCAACTCAGTGCTGATAAGGGGTATGATAAGCTGTTCGCTGCTTATGATGTGAGGGAAAGAACTTTGAAGACCGAGGTCAAAGAGCACAGGCAGATAACTAATTTGTTGGAGCAGGAAAACAATAACCTGCGAGGAGAGATATCTCAGTTGAAATATGCAGCGTCTACCTCCAACATCTTGGTCCCTGTGAATGACGAAGGGTTCTCATTCCTGGAAGTTGAAAATGCCAATCTGAGAGACGAGTTAGAAGTCTTGAAGAGAGTTGGTCCTTCTACCTCTGCTCGCGAACGAGCAAGGGCTTCTCGGGGACGAGCAAGAGCTCCTCGACTAACTATTGAAGAAGCTAGAACGCAGGCAGCCTTGGAGAATCAAACATTCCAGTTAGTGGCAAAGAATCAGGCATTGACTGAGATGTCTAAGAAAATCCAAACTTTAGACGAGCAACTGGATGCCCAAAATTCTGCCTTGGAGAATAAAATGAATTTGGTGAAGAATCTCCATGAGCAGTTAGAAAGATTAACCTACCAGTTCCACAAACAACCTAGGGAGTTCTGGATGGCTGGTTATAATAAAGACCTTTACCATCTAGATGATCGGATCCAGAATGCAATTAATGTGGGTTATAAGCAAGGGTGGCTAAATTCTTTGGGCGTGCTGAAGTTGGAACAAGGTCATTACTTGTGGGATTACCATAATCCTGGGTTGCTCGACCTACCAGTGCCTCCTTTCAAGCTTGATATGAGCTGGATTCCTTCTCGGGCCATTCCATAATGCCTAATTTCAAAGTATCTCAGCAACTACAGTCTTCACTCCAACTTTGAGATATCTCGCCCCGAGCATCTCCTTGATTCAGCCATCATTTATGAACATCAGGATGCTTAAAGATCTTAATTTCATAAATTCCCCTTATGCCTTAGATGATCCTCCTGCTGGTGAGGAACCTGTTTCAAAAGTAGAGGGGAAGAAACCAATAGAATAGGAATCTTGATGTAATAATTAATATGTATTTCATTCTCGATGTATTTTACTCTAGATTTAATGAAAGACTTTTATTTTTCCTTGCAATCTTGATTGCCATTGTCTTGTGGTTGTAAAACACTTTACATATGTGCATGTATATCTGTTAAAAATATAACAACATTGTGTTATTTGCCGATCAACTAAAGCTTATTGTCGACTATCCTGAATTTGTGGTAATCATTTGACAATTTGATGACTAATCAAAATTGATGATGTTTGTTTCTCGACCAACTTGGTGGTAATGTTACGAGTATCCAAAATTTTTCTTGATCACTTTCACATACTCATACTTTGTTTAATAAAAATATTTCCGACCAACTGTAGTTGACAGCTTCTTATTGCCGACCAACCTGAGTTGGTACTTTTGGGAAATATTTTTTCTTCCCAACCAACCTTAGTTGGCACTTTTGGGAAATATTTTTCTTCCCAACCAACCTTAGTTGGTACTTTTGGGAAATATTTTTTCTTCCCAACCAACCTTAGTTGGCACTTTTGGGAAATATTTTTTTTTCTTCCCAACCAACCTTAGTTGGCACTTTTGGGAAATATTTTTCTTCCCAACCAACCTTAGTTGGCACTTTTGGGAAATATTTTTTTTTCTTCCCAACCAACTTTAGTTGGCACTTTTGGGAAATATTTTTTTTCTTCCCAACCAACCTTAGTTGGCACTTTTGGGAAATATTTTTTCTTCCCAACCAACCTTAGTTGGCGAATTTTGCTGAGTAGTGTGTGTGTAGCACTAGTATTTCGCGAAAAAATTTCAATAAAAGGAGAGAACTGGGCAGAATATTGTCACTTTATTCATACTAATGAAACTGCATTACATGAGAGTTTACATTACTGATAATATTTGCGCAGGTGTTCTGCATTCCATGCATTCTTAAACTCCTCCCCTTCTAAAGTTTCTATTCTGTAGGTTCCTGGTCGAACAACTTCCGTAACTCGGTAAGGTCCATGCCAGTTTGCTTCCAGTTTGTTGTGCTTTTGAATCACTTTCTTTAGCACATAGTCTCCTTCTTTCAGGTCGGACTTCTTCACTCTCTTGTTGTAGAACAAAGCTGTTCGTTGCTAGTAAGCAGCATTTCTAATGGCTGCTTCTTCTCTAACTTTCTCAAGCATGTCCAAGTCTAACCTTCTCATTAAATCGCTGACAGGGGAATTAAAATTCAGTACTCTGTGTGTTGGGAGACCCAACTCGGCGGGTATAACAACTTCACTTCCAAATGCTAGCATGTATGGATATTCCCCTGTTGCTGCTCGGGGAGTAGTTCGATAAGCCCACAGTACAGAGTGCAGCTAGTTGATCCAGTTTGCCTTCGCGTCATTCAGTCTTTTCTTCAAGCCATTTAACAGCGTTCTATTTGTCACTTCAGTTTGTCCATTGCTTTGGGGATGGCCTGGAGCTGAGTGAATCTTCAAGATTTTTAACTGATGATAATAGGCCGCGAATTCCTCATTGTCGAACTGAGTTCCATGGTCTGTGATGAAGGCATGAGGAAGACCATATCGATAAATGATGTTCTTCCAAATAAATTGGTACACCTTGTCATACGTCATATCAATGAGAGGCTCAACTTCAACCCATTTAGTAAAGTAGTCCACAACGACCACGAGATACTTAAATCTTCCCCTGGTCGTTGGAAGTGGCTCAACCAAGTCTATTCCCCACATTGCAAATGGCCAAGGGGAAGTAATGGGTGCTAATAATGCTTGAGGAGTTCTTCTGATAGAGGAGAAGCGTTGACACTTGTCACATTTCTTGGCATAGGCTATACAATCAGCCCTCATCATTGGCCAGTAGTATCCTTGAGTCATCATTCTTTGCAAAAGCGTCCGACCTGCTACATGGGCTCCACAGGACCCTTCATGGACCTCTTCAATCAGATCTTTCACCTCGATGGGGTGGACACATCTTTGCAAACCTGCTATAATTCCTCGTTTGTATAGAACAACATTAGTCAATACATAATGAGAAACTTTAAACTTCAGTTTCTTAGCTGCAAGTTTGTCAGTCGGTAATTCCCCTTTCTCAATATATGCCCTGATGGGATCCATCCATGATGATCCTAAATCAAGGGTAATAAAGTTCATTGTCAGATCTTCATCTATACTACGACCAACTAAAACTTCAATTGGGATTGTTCTTCGTAGCTCGGTATGAGTAGCTAATGCTAATCGAGCTAAGGCGTTTTCTCTCGCATTCTCCATTCTTAGTATTCTGAGCAGCTGAATAGCAGCAAATTCTGATACCAATTCCCTTGCCTTTGCATGATACCTGATCATTAATTCTCCTTTGGCTGCATATACTCCCATCATTTGATTTATGATCAATTGCGAGTCACTGAAGATAATAACCTGCTCTGCCCCCATGGTTTTTGCCAAACTAAGGCCTGCAATCATGGCTTCATATTCAGCCTCATTATTCGAAGCTTTGAATTGGAAGCGTAGGGCGTATTCCACGTCGACCTCGTCCGGACTGTTCAAAACAATCCCTGCCCCACAGCCTGTAGTGCAAGATGAGCCATCCACATATAGACTCCATATAGGTAACTCGTCTTCAAATTTTTGATCTGACAGAGTTCCTCGGTGGAATATTTGTTACTTCCTTTCACCCTCTCCTAATACTTCTTGCTGTTCGTCGATCATATTTTCTTACCCTTTTACCAACTTAAGTTGGTCTGGGCTTGGGTTTGATGATTCTGTAACATCTACAGGTTGATCGGTGAGCAGCTTTTACTCTTCGGGGGTATCAGGATAGGTGAACTTTGCTATAAAATCTGCTACTTCTTGCCCTTTAAGCGATGATCTGGGTTCATAAACTATATCATATTCACCAAGTTCTATTGCCCAGTACATCAATGTCCCTAATTTTTCTTGTTTATGAAGGGCTTGCCTTAACGGCATATCGGTATATACGACTATGGTATGAGCCTGGAAGTATGGCTTCATTCTTCTACTTGCCTCGATCAATGCTAGTGCCAATTTTTCCAGCTTTGGATATCTGATCTATGTTCCTCGGAAGGCTTTACTCATGTAATAGATCGGTTTTTACACTCCATTCTCCATTCTTATCAATGCTGAACTAACTGCATTCTCCAATACTGTCAAGTATAATTTTTCTCCCATCACTGTCCTGGACAATAGTGGAGGTGCTCCCAAATATTTCTTCAATTCTTGAAAAGCTTTACCGCATTCTTCATTCCATTCAAAAGTATTTCGGAGTGTTTTGAAGAATGGGAGGCATCTATCAGTTGCTCGCGATACAAATCTGTTAAGTGCTGCTACTCGCCATGTAAGACTTTGCACTTCTTTCTTCGTCGTTGGAGATCGCAGCCCTAACAGAGTTTTGATCTTTTCAGGGTTTGCTTCAATGCCTTGTTGATTGACAATGTACCCGATAAACATGCCTTCTCGTACTCCAAATATGCACTTGGTTGGGTTCAACTTCATTTGATATTTATCCAATTGATCAAAGGTCTGGCCTAAGTCAACTAGATGGTCAGCAACTTTCTTACTCTTTGTCAGCATATCATCCACATAGACTTCCATATTGCAACTGATTTGTTCTGCAAACACCTTATTCATCAGCCGCTGATATGTTGCACCTGTATTTTTCAAACCAAAAGGCATAACATATAACAATAAGTTCCCCTAGGGGTAATGAAAGGAGTACTCTCCCTGTCTTCAGGTTTCATTTTAATCTGGTTGTAACCAGAATAAGCATCCATGAAGCTTAGCAGCTCGTGTCCCGAGGTAGCATCCACTAGTTGATCAATTTGGGGCAAGGTATAGTGATCCTTTGGGCATGCTTTATTGAGGTCGGTGAAGTCTACACACATCCTCCATTTGTTGTTGTTCTTCTTCACCATCACCACATTAGCTAACAGTCTGGATATTTAACATCTTCAATAAAGCAAGATTTTTGGAGCTTCTTGACCTCTGCCTGTATAGATCGATTCTTCTCGGGACTGAATACTCTTTTTCTCTGCTTCACTGGCTTGATCTTCTTATTCATGTTTAGCTCGTGAGATAAGAAATTTAGGTATATTCCATGCATATCCTCATGACTCCATGCAAAAGTTTTCTTTCTGCTTCTTAGGAAAGTTATCAATTCCTATTTTAGTGAGGCCTCCAATGACGAACCTATTTGAGTTATTCGTTCAGGGTGCTCATCATCCAGAATGATGTTTTCAGTAGCTTCCACCACCTGACCTCACGAGTTGCGACTCATCTCTAGGATCCAAGGTTTCAATTTCTGCACCTTCATCCGCTTGATAGGTAGTAGTCGTTTTCCTAGATTCTTCCAGTTCCTCCTGCTCGGCAGATGAATAGTAGCATTCCTGAGCTGCTTTTTGATCACCCTTCACAACTCCTACTCCAAAATTTATTGGAAATTTTAGTCATTGATGTACCGTAGATGGTACTGCCTCGAACTTCTTCAATCCTACCCTTCCCATGATGATATTGTAGGCTGATTGAACATTCTTATCCATCACGAAGAAGAGTATTCTTTCTGTTCGACAAGAAGGCCATGTACCAATGAATATATCCAACTTGATCATCCCAAGTGGAAAAACTTTCTCGCCAACAAAACCGAGGAGGGGTCTATGATAAGGCTCCAGTTGAGATAGCTTTAGATTTAAACTGTCGAAGCACGAGTAGAACATGATGTCTACCGAGCTACCATTATCTACCAGTACTCTTGAAATCATCACTTCCTTCATCCTCATTTTGATCACAAATGTGTCATCATGAGGATATAGAACACCTGCGAGGTTGTTCTTTGAGAAACCAATGACCAATTTCTCTTTGTTTACCTTTCTCGGGCGATCATCCTCAGCTAGATTTATTCGTTGAATGTATGAGCAAGCTTGAGCCTCATTGAGGTAAGTTTTTCTCTTTGCAGTAAGGTCTCCTCCTCCTGCATCTCCACCTGCAATAACATTACAATCAAATGACCCAAAACGTATTGAAAATACCTCACGTTCAGGTTGCCTTGGTCTTTTGGGAAGATCGGGGTCGTCTTCTAGATCATCTTCATGGTCTCTTTTCTTGTTCTCCTCTGCTCAATGAGGAGATCTAGACCTCTCTCTTGTCCAGTCGATGTTTTTTCTTTCATTTCTATGATCAACATACTTTGCCAGTTTTCCTCGTCTAATGAGTGCTTCAATCTCATTCTGAAGAGCAATGCAATTTTTGGTCATGTGGCTATGATCTTTGTGAAACTCACAATATTTGGCCTTATTCCTCCTGTCAGGTCTGTCTTCATTTTCTCTGGCCAGTTTAATTCCCCACTGTTCTTGATTTCTTCTAGAACGTGGTTGATGTCTATCTTCAAAGGAGTGTAATTATCAAATTTCTTCAATACCTCCCATGACGACTTTGTTTTTGATTGCTTGTCACCACCAATATTCTTATGCTCTTTCTTCTTAGCTTTATCAACCTCCACCTTGGTTTCTTTAGTATCCATATTCTTCTTCACAGCCATAACCTCCTCGGCATTCATGATCTTGGCCACTTTTTCCATCAGTTCTGACATGGTTCTGGGTGGATCTTTGGCCAAAGTGTAGTACAACTTATTGGGTAGCAGCCCACTCATCAAGGCAGTAATCGCTGTCTTTTCCTCATAATCAATGACTTCGAGTTTCTCGTTGTTAAAACGAGTTATATAATCTCTGGTACTCTCACCAGCTTTTTGTCTAACACTTAACAAATGCGCTACTCGTTTAACTAGCTTTGCCCCAAAGCAAAAATTTCCAATGAATAGCTCGGCCAGTTGAAAGAAAGTTGAGATCTTACCCCGAGGAAGATTATTATACCATATTTGATCAGATTCGGTAAGAGTTCCCAAGAATTCCCTGCATCTCATCTCATCTGGAACAACATAGATGTCAGCTGCAGCTTGGTATTGTTATATATGAAGGACAGGGTCGGTTTTTCCATCATATTTGGGAGTCACAACAGGTGCTTTGAACTTTGACGATGTGGGAAAATCCACAATGTCCTGGATAAAAGGGGTCCCTTAAATAAAAGTTCGTTGTAGAGGGTTCTTGGCCTTAGCCATTTCCCCTAATCTATCCTCCAGCCTCTGAATAGAGCCTTTCCACGCATCATTTCCTTCCTCAGGCCTGTTGGTTCGAGCAACTGATCTCGTTGATGTGGCTTCCTGGGATCTATCTTGATGAGCAGCTGGTCGCGACTGGGCATATCCTTCCCTTAAGTCTGATGGTCGTCGAAAGCTCCTTGATGGAGCCTTAGGAGGACTTTTGTTCTTCCTAGGTCCCAATCGATCAAAAGGAGAAACCCTACTTAATCTCTCCAATGCATTGATCCTTTCTAGAGAGAGTGACCTTTTGTTAAGTATCTGTGGCTTGTACCGACGAAGTTCTTCCTGGTTGATAAGAGAAATCATCAGATCTCTCAGTATGATATGAATCGGTATGCCTGGTACGCGAAGAAAGTAAACGGGTGTTTCTTTGAACACTTCGTTGTCCTGAATGAGTCGGCACACCACCATGGATGGTTTGTATGAGTTGTCGCATAGTTTCTTGCATGACTGTCTGGACCTGGGCCAGATTTGTAATTATTCCGGCCAGATCTTGGACGTTTGGCGAAGCAGATGGATTTAGGGGGTTTCCAGCATTTCGATTACTGGATTCAGGATTATCAGCCATTGGTGATGAGTTGTTTTTGGTGAAAAACGAAAATTTCAGTCGTTTCCCACAGACGGCGCCAATCTGTTGATGTGAAAAATTAGATTATATCTAATTATTTAATCATAGATAAAATTAAATGAGACAAAGAAATTTTAAAGTGGTTCAGCCTTCTAAGAATGACCTACGTCCACTGTTTTTGTTATTGCTGACTGTTTAAGAATTCTCGAATACAGGTTTTATCAAGAAATTCCGATTCCCCTTACAATGAGGATGATATAATGTATTTATAGCCATCAGGTTGTACATGTGAAAGGGTAATACAGAGCTTTCCCTTAGGCGTATACATCTGCATGATAATAATAAGCATTTAATGCCCAGTCAATCTGTTGGTTATCCTGCTATTAATGCTCTGTTCGAGGTGCAGCTCGGACCGCCTAAGCTGCTCGGACCGCCTAAGTAACTCGGTACTCATAAGTTGCTCGGTGAAGTAAAGTTCCTCAGAGAACTCTTATTGGTTGGAGCGTCTGAGTTGATCGGGCAGGCAGAGTTCCTCGATGCCAAAGTGATTGTAAAAAATGCTTGTAGGTGCCACGTAGACTGACACGTGTCTTCTTATGATTAATCCACGTCAGCAGGTTAAATTTGGTATCAACATGGGGAATTTCCCTAAATAGTAATTTTTGGGATTTTCGAGGATTAAATGATTTTCAAAGGATGTTGTGATTATTTTTGGGACTATATAGGTCGAAATATTTTAATTATATGTCGCCGTTGAGTAAAGCGACACGTGGTAAGATTTTTAATTAGAAAACCCACATTTATTTATTTTGGGTTGAATTAATGATTTACTATCAAGTACCTCGTATGGAAATTTCGACTGCGCCATGATTCTTAGAATGGCCGAGATAGTCGGAAAAGAGTGTCCGATTGTTGAAAATGAATTTCGGGAAATTTTAGAGGTAAAAGTAACTCGTAATTGGGTAAACGAGTCATTTTTGGGTTTTAAGGGTTAAAACCCGTTTCTTCCTATATAAAGAGGGAGAGAGGGAAAGAAAAGAGAGAGAAGAGAGAGAGGAGGAGAGAAAAGAGGAGAGAAATGGAGATCTCGGGCCAAACTCCGCCGGATTCGACTCGAGGTCGTCGGATTTTATCCACGAGGCAAGTGTTTACTTGCTTTATTTATTTTTTGCATAAATATCTCATACCGTAGTTTGGTATAAACAACCCCCAAAGATTTTGGTTTGAGTTTTCGTGGATAAAACGAGTTTTTGGGAGTTAAAACAAATAAACCCCTAAAAAATTTCATATTTGGAGAAACTTAGAAATTAATCGAAATAAATTGGTGGTTTAGGATTCTAGGATGTTTAGAACCCTTAAAATATGTATATTTGTTGTTGGTTGAGGTTGTAGGACGTTGGGTGAGGCGACAAAAGTTTGGGAGAAGCTTTAATGGCCGAAACCGTCTCGGAGAAGATGATGAATAGTAACCCGTGACTTTAGAGGGCCATTTTGGCCAGGAAAAAGAATTGATTTAGCTCTCGGACAAAACATGAAAGTTGTATATCTTTTCGATACGTTCGCGTGGGTGCCGACCGCGTATTTTACTGATTTTTCCTCGATTTGATATGATTTTTACAAGATGGCAGCTCCGGGTTGAAATTATCAACTCGGGAATCAAATCGAAAATTGGAAAAATAAAGGCTAGAATTAATTGTGTAGATGTTTGGGATGATTTTTGGTGTATTTTAGAAACCCTGAAAATGAATTTGGGTTGTTGGATAAGGGACTTGAGGAATTTTGTTTTAGAGACCTGGTGTGACTGGTCGACCGCGCCCCTATGGCCGATCGACCACGTCAAGGAAAAAGGGCCTACTGCTTTGTTTCATAGGCTTATTTGCAAATCGCGATTGATCGGGCGTCCAGGACCGGTCGACCGGTGCCCTATTTTCAGCACAAGATTTTGGAGATTATTATTACTTCTCCTCTTTGAGTTTAAAGTTTAAGGGGCTTCTAAATTAGAGTGTTATAGAGGGTTATGTCCTTAAGGACTTGATGAATTGGGAATATACATATATGTATATTCGCTTAGAGTGAATTAGTATAATTGGAAATATCCAATAAATCCTTAAGACACGATTAAGGAAATTATTATTTATCGAAGTAAGAAAATACTCTGGGTTTAGTATCATGCGTATATGAATGCATGATTACGATTATTTGAGAGAATCTTTGGGATTAATGGTCATCGCTAGATGTAGTTGGCAATTATGGCCATTGATATATATTCTAGGAGGAATATATGGTATATGTATATACTATGGGATTAAAGTATATATATATGATATGATGTAAATGATTTTGAAAATATAAAAATGAATATTTTCAAAATGGAAAAGTAAAGATTTTCATAATTAATAAATTATGGTTACACACCTCCCTAAATCTCTATCATAAGGGAAGTTGCGCGCGTGAGGTGAAGCCCCCTGGCTAATGAATGCAGGGTGGATATAGTCCTATAGGCCATATGAGCGATTATTTGTATTGCGCTGGTTAGGTGATTCTGGGTGTGGTCATGACTATCCCACATGCATATGGCCTCTTCCCGACGTTGGTAGGTTCCCAGGTTGTCTTGTTTGATAGGCCCTGGAAGATGATAGCCATTTAGGGGCGCGTCTAGTAGGGAAACTCGGAGGGACGGTCTTAGATTTATTAAAGGAATTCATGATAATGGATTGGATTTAATTACATTTCTCGGATGGAAGAAGGGAAATGGGTTAATTATTTGGCTTCGGTAACATTCCCGGATGGAAGAAGGGATGTGGAAGCATATGATATGGTAAAAGCATTTTTATGATAATAAAAATGGCTTTTAATTACATTTCCTGGATGTAGGAAAGGAAATGGGATGCTTTAAATGGGAAAGGCATTTTTATGATAATAAAATTGGCTTTTAAAAAGGTATATGAATTATTAAAGCAATTCATGCTAATGAGTTGGCTTTTAAATACATTTCCTAGATATGAGAAGGGAAATGGAAGGTTTCGAAATGAAATTGATAAGTATTGATAAATACTTGGTATATGAATCCTTAGTCCGGGAGATAGATCCTGATGTTTATGGTCATATGTATATATATGGATAAATCGAGTACCGAGGGTCTAATGGATCCCGACGATTGACCGTGCCGTGTAGTAGTGTATCGGGGGGGGGGGGTTCCTTGTTTGGATTTCACTTTGCGAGACACCCCACGTACGAACATGGCATTGCGTTGAGACTGGGGTGAAGTTTAGCCCTTAGTACATTACTTGGACTATCTAGGGTTGATAGTGGTTGGGTGATAGACTAGTTTAGCAGGGTAGCTTGACTAGAATGTTTAGAGGGATGCGCTAAGAGTGCAATATTAGTGGAGAGGTGAGGGGTATCTCACGGGAGTGCGATACCAAATTTAAATATGAGATAAAACCTTTTTCTAAAAATAAGGCATTTATGCACTTGCTAAACATTTTCGAAACTCGGGCTCTGACCCGTTTATCTACTTTTCCTTTCTTTCTCTCTCTCTCTCTCTCTCTCTCTCTCTCTCTATATATATATATATATATATATATATATATATACATATATAGGTGTCCAGACACAGGGATGCCTGGATGGCACTTCCTTCGAGTCAGACGTCAGCTGCAATAGCTGTGGATGCGTGCAGGTTTTTGATAGCCGCTTCCATTCTTGTATTCTAGATAAGAGGTATTGTATAATCATTCGGGCCAATGGTCCAATTGCATTTATTTATTCTTTTAGTACGGCATTCGATTTGGTTATATATTTTTGACCGAGTGTTCGGTTATTTTATTTTATTTCATTTCAGTTTGATTTACGCATAAACTGTGTGGATGTTTTTATTCGTTGTTGTTAAAAAGAGTAGATAAGTAAAATTTTGACGCCAGCCTAATAGGTTATTAGTAATTAAATGGATTTTCAACAGTGATGCTAACAATGATCCATATGAGACTCCTGTTAAAATTTGATATAGGAGTGATCGCCCGGTATCTTATTAGGCGAGTTGTCACAGTCTAATGCTAAGAATTGTGACAGGTGCATTTTTGGGCCTATAAAATGATAAGGAATGTACCATTAAATGTCGAAAAAGTACAGAAACGTACCTCAACTAACTTTTCTATGTATAAAATGAAAAGAATTATTTACATTCTAAATAGTTACATGCGTTGGTCTAAATAAACACTAATGTAGCAGCGCATGATTTTATATGTCAAAGTCATTGAACTTTAAAGCAAAAATAAACCATTAGTAGGTTGAGATTAAATTTAGTAATTTTATATAATTTCATATTTATGTTTGAAATAGTGGGGGAAGCATTGTTTCTATAAGTTATATTCTCAACACATTAACCCATGACAAAATTTTATGGGAAAGATTGAGAACTTTGTATGAATTATGATAAATGTGATGGTATTTATCTAAGGCAACGATTCCTATTCAAAATAAAAAAAGGCATGATTCCTATCGAAAATAAGAATAAGACCATTGAATGTTTATTCATTTGTTGTATAAGTGAATTTACTGTACAATACTATTTCCAATGTGCATTTGTCATGATAAGTGTATATATACATGATTTATTGAATATTTAAGTATTTTGATTGTATTCCAATATTGAAAAATGATTAAGCGTGTACACGAATCTTCAAAAGGAAGATATTGGATCAAAGACTCTAAAGTACAAATAAGTTGTTTTGTATCTTCGTACGGTTACCATGATAATAATGGAAAATGACATAAATATTGGAAAATTGTAGATTTATCTCGAACGAGATATATGATTCTTAAGGCTTGTAGTTCCGAGTGAATATTTTAGCACAATTGGAAATGGTAATCTTATTAATAATTTTTTTGTACAAGATTAATGATGGAATATGAATTTATTTCTTATTAAAGAAATCTACCTTTGACAATTTTAAAGAGGATGATCCTAGATAACAATTCTAATGCCTATCGTTACGATTGACAATCATTGTTTGAAAATGCATAAAATAATCTAGAAAGTCACGAATTATTAGTCATGACATAATACCATAAAGAAATATCTCTCTATTAGTGATGGCATTAGGCCTAATAAGATAACTTCGAATCTGCTAATGAGAGAGTAAGAGACACTCATAAAGGGGGATGGGATTAAATCTTGTTAAAACCTTAAAGAATTTTCATATTGAAAACCCAACCTGAATGACTGGAGATCCCAAGAATTAGGTTCAATGGGACAACCTAGTTATGTCCGATTTAGTAGCACTGAGAAGAAAATAAATTCTTCCTCCCATTCCTAGGATGAGCCAATGCATTATCTGCATTGTGTAACAGGATAAATTTTGTTTTAATAATTTTTATATCTTAAACATACGGGTTAAGAGGGGTGTTAACAGGATACTCTTTATAGAAATCACCTATGTGAGTGAATATGGACACATTTCTAAATTCTCTAACTCACTCATGAAACCAGAAGTTGTTCAAGGCTAAAATGAATACAACAATGAGAATCAAGAATGTTCGGAGAAGGACTGTGTGAATTTTATAATCTCGGTTTACACAAAAAGGTAGATTAATTCAAGATATAGAATTCATTGATTGACCAGTAAACCCGATAGTTTCTCACTAGGAAAGATTTAAGGCCAAAATATATCTTTACCGATGCAACTCTTTTCCACTTGTACTCTCTCTAATTTGTCTTCTTATTCATTTGATTCTTCAACCAAATTTCATTCATGCGGGGGATTATTGGAAAATATCGTGTTTTCATCCAAATTAATATTTTCATCAAATTAATATATTGGTTAACTGTAAGCCATTATAAACGTAGGACCCGTACTTCAAATGTGGTGGGACTAAGTTCGTATGCATTTCTTGTAGCAAGATGAGTCACGTGATATATTCATTTGTTAGATATGGACAAATGATGAATACGAAATTTAGTTTCAAAGTGCCCCATTTATGTTTAAAAATTATTGGGAATTTTATATAATTTTTTAGGATGAATTTTCTAAACTGTCGCTAAAGGTTGTGACTGTTCGCTATATGGTGGTTGTTTTTCGAAACCGTCACTAAAGGTTTTGACTACTCACCATTAGTTATGACTTCTCATGAAAAACGCCTCTAAAGTGACTATTAAGAAAGAAAAATACATCTTTTCATGAAAGAACACTTTATTTTCTATAAATACAAAACTTGTCTTCATTTTGAAAAAAAGAGAAAAAATGTTTTTCAATACTTTCCATTCCTAATCGATTCCGAAAGAATATCAAACATAACTGGTTAATGAGACACGCACATTAAAGTGCTACTTGCGCATGTCGAGATTGTTTCATCCTAGGAGGCAGAAACTTATTGTTAATTGTCGTAAGCACCGAAGCCGGAGCACATTTTGTCTTAAGGAGAGAGTGTCTAACAATGACTCGATCATCTTCTTTGTTTGTAAGTTTTCTATCGGCCCAATTTTTATTGTACAAATATGATTTATTTCATCTTTTTATATGATAAAAATATAAAACCACATAATTATAAATAACAATCTTAAGACAAAATATTACATTGATGCTTTGTGTTGTGGGGTTTTATCCTCTAGAATAATTTTATAACGCGTGTGAAATTATTTTTAATGCCATTTTTGTTTAATGTTAAAACCCATTTTGGAGCATTCTAAAATAACCCACTTTACATTTGTGTTTGTCTGGTTGTTTCTAACCACTCTACTGTTCAGAATGTAACTTGCATTAATAATTCATGTTGCATTTTAAAGGACTAAGCAATGAACACATTGCCAAATGGGCACTTTATCCATACCGGAATATTGTTTTTAACTATTGTTAATTTGTGTCATATACTGTGAAGTTTGCTGGTATAGTTGAAAGCTATTAATCAATGTAATCATTGTGGCATTATTTTAGTTAATTAAAGGTCCGACCTTGTTTATAAAAAGATGATATCTCTTATTATTTAACACCTTAAAATAGAAGACATGCCCTATATGATTTGTTTTTGCATATTTGTATGCTCTGATATGTCATTGTTTGGAGCGAGTCTTAAAAGTAATATAATCTATTTGGATAAAGAGATACGACTCTTTAAGAAATATATAAACAATGATTCGATTTAAGACCACATTGTTAAATTTCGATTGGATTTCTCTCATTACGGTTGTGTGTGTGTGTGTGTGTTTGTGTGTGTGTGTGTATATATATATATATATGTATATATATATCTTATAATGGAGTTTTTAAACTTACACATCAAATGGTTGTAATTTATGAAATCCAATGAAACAGTGGGTAAGCATTCAAGATATAATTGTTAGAAATAAATAATTTTATTGCACCATTTGAATATTAAAAATTCATCTTCTAAATGTTTAACACACCAATTTTGATTAAACGATAATCACATGTGTGACTTTTGTGTATTTAACATGGGACATTTGGTCAAGTATTTTGTGAATAATCCCTTGTCAAATGCTTTAATTTAAATGTTAGACATTATGTTGCATGCTCTATTATAATATTTTGTGTGTCAAAACTAGAGTATAGTACCATATGACTTGGAAGAAAATTTAAAGATATGACCTTTTATGTAAGCTGTTAAACTGCCCATTATGCATATATAAAATCTATTGGAAGGATACGTAGATTATGAGGCATGGTATTCCTTTATTATTACTTAACCATTATATATCATGTTTGCAAATTCGTTGTTACTAATTTTACAAGATCATAATTTGTTTTGCTATAATGAAGTGATGGAAACATGTGCAATGACTTAATGAATACATGTTTGATCACGTGTACAAGTAACATGTCAAATTTTGCATAATTCTTATATCGTGGTGATGCGATGGTATACAATAATCTTGTGCCACACGTTTAGTGACATGATAGTGCTATGTAATCTCATGATAATTACATGCATGATTATGTGTGTACATAGGATATTGAATTTCGATCACATCTTTGGTGATGTGTTTGTTTGCTTGTCTTTGACGTGACACTATAATCATACTAATGTGAAAATAATGTATGTGATGACAAAATTTTAGTATCATGAAATATAATATTTGATCTCATGTCTAATGTTGTTCCATTAAAGTTCACCAAATGAAATATAATGATACAATTTTTATCTATTCGTGCATTGTGCACTAATTTAAATGATATTATCATCGGTGGCAGACTAGATATAGTTAGTAAAAAAGATGTGATGTAATAATATTTGCGATTTAAAATTCATGCATTGTCCCTTAAATTAAAATTTGAGTGTATTGTACAACAATTCATGAATTATTATACCGTCAATATAATATTCAATTTATTTGATAAATGTTGCAAAATAATGAAATTTGTATTAATATTGAATTTCCCGTTTGTCATGAAAAAAGGCTTAAAAATTTTAATATGATTAAATATGATTAATTTCAAGAGGGGACGGTATATATGTTAACCCGCCTCACTATATTGGATTTAACAAAATTCTACATGAAAAAGTATCCACATTTGATAAAGGAGAACTTGAACGAAATATGATAAACACCGTGGATAATAATGTAAAATGCGATGAAGAATACCAAAGATATGAGAGTCTTTAATAGAGATAAGGTGAAATAAGCCTTTTCGTAAAGTCAAAACAAAATTGGAAGAATTTTATAGTTTAAATTAATATATTTGTCTATGTGATTGCTAAATGTTCTCTTCAACGACGGTAGACTAGTGTGGTGTGATTACAGATCTATTCATTGAATTTATAATTTAAGATTCAAGACCAAGCGATTTGACGACTGCTTTAACGATGGTAGAATTAAAGCATAAATCCATAGAAATGATCAAAAGATTCAGAACCAAGCGGTTTCACAACTACTTTAAAGAATGTAGAATCAAATTATGGTCTCGTTGGAGACTTAGATATAATCTTAGGAGTCCACAATTAGCAAATTCAAAGAAGGGAAAGTAACCTAACTAAATATTTCCATAAACATAAAATATGTTTAAATGGTTTTGAGGCATATGTAATATGAGTGACACAACTTGAGTCTAATGTTAAGAATTGTGACAAGTAAAATTGTAGGCCTATGCAATGATAAGGAAAGTACCATTAAATATCGAAAAAATAAAGAAACTTATCTCACCTAACTATTATTTAGAATGTAAAGAATGGCTTACCTTATAAATGGCCACATGTGTTTGTACAAATAAATATTAATGTTGCAACACATTATTTTATGTGTCAAAGTCATTGCATTTTAAAGGAAAAATAAAGCTTTTGGAGGTAGAGAATAAATGTAGCAATTTTGTGTAATTTTAAATTTATGTTTAAAATTGTAGGGGAAACAACATTTTCTATAAGTTATATTCTCAACACATTAATCCACAATCAAATTTTAGGGGAAAGGTTGAGAACCTTTATATGAATTATGATAAATGTGGGGGTATTTATCTAAGAAAATGATTCCTATCCAAAATAGGAAGAAGACTGATTGCTATAAAAAATAGTAATAAGACCAATGAATGTGTATTCATTGGATGTATAAGTGTATTATTTAGTGTACTGTACTAATTCCAATGTGCATTTGTCTTGAGAAGTATATCTATCTATCTATCTATCTATCTATCTATCTATCTATCTATCTATCTATCTATCTATCTATCTATCTATCTATCTATCTATCTATCTATCTATCTATCTATCTATCTATCTATCTATCTATCTATCTATCTATCTATCTATATGATTCATTAAGAGTTAATTAATACTGAAGTATTTTGATCGTATTCTAAAATTGGAAAATGATCAAGCGCATACACAAATCTTCAAAAGGAAGATAACGGACCAAAGAATCTAAAGTATTAAAAATTCATGTCGTATCTTTGTGTGATTACCAAGATATAAACATTCGAAAATCGTAGAAGTTTTGAGAAATTATGTTAGCATAATCGAAAGTGATAATCCTCTTAACCATTTTTTTATACAAGATTAATAATGAAATATGAATTTATTTCTTGGAAAAGAAAGGCACCTTTGAAAATTTTAAAGAGGATGATCATAGATAACAATTCTATGCATGTTGTTGTGATTGACAATTAATTTTTGAAAATGCATAGAATATTCTTGCAAGTCATGACATATTAGTCATGACATAAGACCATCAAGATATTGCTCTCTGTTAGTGATAATATTAGGCCTAATAAGATAACTTTTGATCTGCTAACGAGAGAGTAAGAGACGTTCATCAAGGGGAATGGTCTTAAAGCTGTTAAAACCTAAAAGAATTTCCATAATGGAAATCCAACCTAAATGACCGTAGATCCTAAGAATTAGTTTCACTGGGACAACCAAATTATATGCAATTCAGTTATCAATGAGAAGAAAATAAATTCTTCCTCCCATTCCTAAGATGAGTCGGTGCACTATTTATTGAGTGTAATAGATAAATTTTATTTTATTGATTTTTATATCTTGAACATATGGGTCAAGCGGGGTATTTATAGGATAGTCTTTATAGAAATCACCTATGTGAGTGAGAAGGGTCCACTTTGATGAGAATAACTGATGACCACATTTCTGAATTTTCTAACACACTTATGAAATTAGGAGGTGTCCAAGACCAAAACGGACACAACAATGAGAACCAAGAATCTTTAGAGAAGGACTATTTGAGTTTTATTGACTCAGTTTACACAAAAAGGTTGATCAATTAGAGATATCTCATTCATTGATTGGCTAGTAAACTCGATAGTCTCTTACTAGGAATAATTCAAGGTCACAATTTATCTTTTTCGTTGCAAATCTTTTCCACTTATTCTCTATATCATTTGTCTTCATGTTCATTTGATTCTTCACCCAAATTTCATTCACGTCGGGGATTGTTGGAAAATATTGAGTTTTTAAAAAAATTAATATTTTGACCAAATTAATATATTGATCAACTTTGAGCCACTATAAAAGTAGGACTTGCACTTCAAATGTGGTGGGAATAAGTACGTACCTGTTTCTTATAACAAGATGAGTCATGTGATATATTCATCTATTAAAAATGAACAAATTGTGAATAAGAAATTTGGTTTCAAAGTGCCACATTTTTGTTTGAAAATTATTGGGAATTTTATTTAATTTTTTGGGACGAATTTTCTAATCCGTCATTAAAGATTGTAACTGTTCGCTATATAGTGACTGCTTTTCAGAATCATCACTAGAGGTCATGATTGTTAACCAATAGTTGTGACCTCTAATGAAAAACGTCCCTAGAGTGACTATTAAGGAAAACGCATATTTCATGAAAGAACACTTTATTTTATGTAAATACAAGAATTGTCTTCATTTTACAAAGAGAGAAAAATATTTTTAAATACTTTCCATTCCTAATTGATTCAGTGAGAGTATAACATAATTAGTTAATGGGACGTACACATTGAAGTTCGTCTTGCACGTGTCGAGGTCATTTCATCCTGGAAGGTAGACTCTCATTGTTCATTACCGTAAGCACCGAAGCTGGAGCTCATTTTATCTTAAGGAGAGAGTCTCTAAAACTCGACTTAGTCATCTTCTTCATTTGTAAGTTTTAAATTGGTCCAATTTTTATGGAACAAATATGATTTGTTTTATCTTTTACTATGATAAAAATACAAAAGAACATAATTATAATTAACATCGCGATCCAACTCTTCTTGCAGAAAAACTCATTCGCAAGATTTATAAGGGCATTACCTTTTGGGATGAACTGATCAATATAATCTTAATGAATATATTAGATTATCAATATTACATAATAAATTTGTTAAAATTGTGTACCTAAATCCATAGTGGTGATTGAGACTTAGAGGTTAGAGGTTTTCACAGACTAATCCCTCTCTCTCTATGAGTTCTCTCTCAATGATGAAAAATGAGGAGGAGAGTATATGAGTGAATTAGCCTTGGGGACCAAAACCCTTCATTATATAGACATCTAATTAGAACCACATAATTTCTAATTAGGTGACTCTTGAGTGATCGATAGGTGACTCTTGAGTAACTACGACTCTTGAGTAACCAATAGGTGACTTTTGGGTAACCACACATTACAAAGACCATACTCATTTTAGATGTCAAATTAGGATCTAATAATTAGATCACTAAATTAGCCCAATAAAATAAAAGCCCAAATGCAATTTCTACTTAATATGTAAGCCCACATTAGAAAAATATTCCAAAAATCTCCCACTTGGGCTACATATTAATTCCTAAGGAAATTATATTCGATAACCTATGGTGTGCACTATATTTTCTATCTATTCTTAAAATATCTCCCAAATTAATCTGGTCCATATCGTATACTAGAATGAGAACAAAGTGACCTTTGTTACATTTATTTCATAACTTGATCCATCAATGATCACCATACCAAATATATTCAATGACATAGATAAAGTATGGATATGTGCCTGGAAATTACATGCAATATGATCTCAGATATGCTTATTTCCAATTGGTCCTTACTTTACTCCGAAGTGAGATCAAACTTTAGTCTTTTAAAACTCATGTTATACCAGGATAAAATAGACAATACATTCAGAGTAAACAACAAAATGAAAATACCATTAGCTTTATTCTGCAGAAAACTAAAACATACATAAAGTATCTCAATAGTGTTAAAGAAAAGAACAAGGACAAACTCCCACTGAAACTGCATATCATCAAACAAGACAACACCCATGTGAGTAGTGTGCTCATGAAAAACCTTGGGTGGTAAGCCTTATTAAGGGGATCCATGATCATGGAGTTGTTCCTATATGTTCAATAGACACTATCTTACTCTTAACTCTCTCCTTAACAACAAGAAACTTAATGTCTATTTGCTTAGACTTCGACGAGCTTCTATTGTTATTCGAATAAAGAACTGTATAATTATTGTCACAACATATATTTAACGATCTTTTAATACTATCCACTATTCGCAGCCGAGTGATAAAATTTCGTAGCCATATCGCATGATTTGTTATCTCATAATAAGTTATGAACTCCTCCGTCATAGTGGAAGGTACAATGAGTGACTTCTTAGCACTCATCCATGAAATAACACCTCCAAACAACATATAGACATAGCCAAAAGTGAATCTCTTAGTATCTTGGCAACCCGCAAGATCGGCGTCGTAATATCCAATGCATTTCAAATTATCTGACTTTCGATTGATGAACATGCAATCTTTTGTTCTCTGTAAATCCCTCATAACCTATTTGGATTCTTTCCAATGATCTATCGTAGGTTTATTCAAATATCAACCCATTATACCCACTATGGATGCGTACATACTTGAGCATACATTAGACTCCATGTAGTTGAAGTGTAAGGAATCTTTTTCATTTATTTACTTTAAGTCTCATTCTTAGGGAATTAATAGAGACTAAACTTGTCTCCCTTAGAAACGAGAGCATGTCCTTGTGCATAATCATTCATACTAAATCTAGCGAGTACCTTCTTGAAATATCTCTTTTGTGATAACCCATGGACACCCCGAGAGCGATCTCGCTGTATCTTCATTCCCAATACAAAAGAAGCATCCCCAAGATCTTTCATTTCAAAATGCATAGTTAAAATCTCTTAGTTTCGTGCAATAAGCCTATATCGGTGCTAACTAGTATCATGTCATCAAAATAGAGCACAAGGAAGATAAATTTACTCCCAGTGAACTTATGATACACACAGTCATCAACGACATTAACCTCAAAATCATATACGATAATGACTTAATGAAACTTGTGATACCATTGACGGGAATCTTAATTGAGACCATGGATGGAATCCTTGAGTTTGTAAACCATAGACTTTGGATCTCCCAAGACAAAGTTTTTAGGTTGCACTATATATATGGTTTCTTCAATGTTACCATTGAGAAAATTCGTCTTAACATCCATCTGATGTAGATCTAAATAAAAATGAGCTACAAGTTCAATTATTTTCATTAAAACTGAAGAGACAATCTCTTTTTAGTCAATGCCTTACTTCTGAGTGAAACTCTTAGCGACTAGATGCTCATTATATCTCTCAGCATTACACTTCGAATATCGTTTGGTTTTAAATATCCATTTACAACCAATAGGCTTCGCACCTTCAGGCAACTTGATAAGATCCCAAACGTCATTATCTCTTATGGATTTTATCTCATCATTCATGGCATCAATCCACTTTTGATAGTTAGAACTTTGTTTAACTTGTTGGAAGTTGATTGTATCATCTTCCATTGACCCTATGTCAAACTTATGCTCTTAAAGAAACACAATGGAATCACTTGAAATTTCACTTCTTATTTCTCTAGTAGATGGCTTTAATGGCACTTAGTTAAGAGATCATAAAACTTAAAACCCTTCGACCGTTCGATGTACCCAGTAAAATAGAAGCTTATAGTTATTAAGCCCAGTTTCTTTTCTTTTGGCCTACAAGGCCTTGCCTCAGCTGGACATCCCCAAATGTGTAAATGCTTAATGATAGGATTTTGGCCTATTCGTAGTTCATAAGGGGTTTTAGCTACCGCTTTACTAGGCACTCTGTTTAGATTATATACTATAGTCTTAAGTGCCTTTCATTAGAGTTATTCTGGAAAAAAAGAATGACTAATCATACTTCTTACCATGTCCTTAAGCGTTCTGTTCATCTCTTAGGAAAACCATTCATGTTAGGCTTCCCCGACATTGTTTATTATGGGACAATACTCCATTCTTCTAAAATTTTGTGAAAAGGTCCTAGATGTTGTTCACCTGGTCCATCATATCTGCCATAATATTCACCACTGCAGTCAGATTTGACAACTTTAATTTTCTTGATTAGTTGATTTTCATCTTCGAGTTTGAAGGGCTTAAAAATATCCAAGGATCGTGAGTTTTCATGAATTAAATATAAGTACCCATAAGGAGAGTAGTCGTCTATAAAAGTGATAAAATACTATTCACCATTCCAAGAATCGAAGGGAATGGACTGTAAATATCAGTATGTATCAATTCTTATAGGCCAGAACTCCTTTTGGCACTTAATTTCCGAATATTTGTCTATTTTACCTTTATACACCCAAAACAAACATCAAAGTTTGTTAAATCAAGGGGTTCAAGTATTCTGTCTCTCGCAAGCCTTTCAATTCCCCACTGGGAGATATGAGCCAAACATTTGGGATATTAGGCGTAGGAATTCTCATTAGTCAATTTGCATTTTTTGACTTTTGTAGTTGTTCGTAAGGTTTCATTAAGCATTGGTATTCAACATTGATAATTTTTCAAATAAATAACTAGTTGTAATGTCAGTAAAATTAAGAAAATGATTGACTTTATTATTTCTAAATAAATAAGAAAAACTATGTTTGTCCAAAATAGAAATAAAAACCAAATTCTGGCTGAAAGACGATACTACATAAGTATCTCTTAATTCAATAAAATGACCAATTTCAAAAGATAATATAAAGGTTCCGTGCTTCAAATGTAACTGTTTTTTCATTGCCCACATAGAGGAATATTTAGCATCATTTGGCGATTGACTCCACAGGCAATCCTGCATAGACATACTTAGATGAGTAGTAGCACCAAAATCGACCCACCAAGTATGACTAGGTTCAAAAGACAAATTAAATATAGAAAAACCAAATTCAGAAGTGTAGCTTTAAGTCACGCCAGGCGGCGTACTTGAAATAATCCTTCTTCACATGCCCAGGTTTCTTGCAAGAGAAACATATAAATTCTAGATCCTGCTTTTTCTGTGGAATTTTGGGTTGTGAGATACCTACTTCAGTTTCCTAATTATTATTTCTTTTTGCGTTTATTATTCTTTGATGTAGATGCAATATGAGCACTTTCAATAGAAGTTACCTCATCTGACATACCGCCCAAGAATGCTTTTGGAACGTTGCACTTTAAAATTATTAGACTTAAGAGATTAGATAGATCCCACTTCTCAAAGTTCTCTTTGTCCTCAATAGATTTTTTCTCCGTAAGAGAAGTACGTTGTTCTTTCCTTAGTGCATCGTCTAAATCCATGCAGTTGAGAACCATCAAAATGTTCTCTTTCCAGTTCTTGAAGTTTGTGCTGTTAGACACAGGAATTGAGTTCATGTTGGCAGTGATATTAGTACTTAATTTAGAGAACAAATAAATAACATAAGCTCAAATTAAAATTCAAGTCAAGATATATTAAAAGAATAAATGCAAGACATAAATTTTATGCAACTGTAATGGTGGGACCTTTTTAAGATACCTTGAATAACATTAATGTTTAGTCTTTGGACAGAAACATCAACTTATAAGTGGTACACTTAGCCCATAAATAAAATGTTGATGGTAGATTCGATCAAACGACAACCTTCCTTTGGGCCCATTTATTATCCACATGGAAAATTTATAAGTTATACATTTATTTCCGTATGTGTATTTATTATTTGGCCATTAACAACCTCCCTTTCGGCCGGTCACTAATCGCATAAATAATAAACACACGCATCTTAATAACTAATAACGGATTAATCTACGTAATAGAGGTTACTTTGTCAATGTATTATTTCAATTAATTTATTTTAAGATATAAGACATAAGGGTATTAATAAAATTCGATAAATAGGAGCATGACTCTGGTTCCATAAAAAATATCATGAATCTTTTGAAAACTTATGTTCTCCTGATGGGATTCTTCTTCCTCCCATCAACCATATGAACATTTTATCATATATATAATATTCAAAACTATGTATTGAATCTTTGGTCAATACCAAATAATACATAACATGAATATTAGAACAAAAAGTTAATGATAAAAAAAATATATGTAATGATTTATACCATAAAATATGGGAAAATAATTTAGTTTTTCAAAAATGAAAAATTTATGTTATCACTGCAGTAACATAAACAATCTCTTCAGGATCACTCTCCAATGAGTGGAATCGCAAAATTAATTTTTAAGCGAGAGTTATTAGCATTGACATTATTATAAAAAAGGACAAAAACACTTTTTTCGGTTTCCAAATGAGTCAAATTACCGAGATAGGGTGGTGCCCATTGTTTATGATGGGTTTTATTAATTTTGAAGTTTTCAGATTACAATCAAAATTTTGTAAAATTCTGAGTAAGAAAATGATATATGTCGCTGAAAATATCCCTCAAAATATTTTTTGCGGGTAAATTCACCCGAAATCAAGATTCCAACAATTCTCATATTAATAATACAAGATCATAACCTTTTAACTTAAAACATCCTCTAATTAATTTTGGGATTATGATTATAAAAAAAATTAGAAAACATACATAAAATTATCTATATAATTCTAAAATCCATATGGGTTCTTACAAGATTATGTGTATGAGAAATAAAACAAAAGGCATAATGATGATCAATCCCAATAATCTAACAAGAAGTTGCTCTGATACCACTTGTTGGGATGAAGTTATTAATATAATCTTAATCAACATATTAAATTATCAAGATTACATAATAAAAATGTTAGAACTGTGTACCTGAATCCATAGTGGTGATTAAGACTTGGGGGTTAGAGGTCTTCCACGGACTAATCAATCTTTTTCTATGAGTTGTCTCTCAATGATGGAAAATGAGGATAAGAGTATATGAGTGCATTAACCTTTGGGACCAGACCCCTTCATTATATAGGCATCTAATTAGAACCCTATAAATTCTAATTACATGACTCTTAAGTAACCAATAGGTGACTCTTGAGTAACCACGACTCTTGGGTAACCAACATGTGACACTTGGGCGTTACAAAGCCTATACGCATTTTAGATATCTTATTGGGCTCTACTAATTTGATAACTTAATTAGACCAATCAAAATAGAAGCCCAAATACAATTTCTACTTAATATGTAATCCCATATTAGATTATTAAAAATATTCCAAGAGGTTAAAACATCTTCCGAATCAATTTAGTCCATATTATATACCAGTATGAGACCAAAGCAACCTTTGTTACATTTATTTTGTAACTTGATCCATCATTGACCACCATACCAAATATATTCAATGACATACCAAGAATGGATTTGTGGATGGAAATTACAAGCAATGTGATCTTAGACATGCATACTTCCAATTGGTCCTTACTTTATTCCAAAGTGAGATCAAACCTAGTATTTTAAACCTTATGTTATACCACAATTAAAAGACAATACATTCAGAGTAAACAACAAAATAAAAATAATAGCAACTTTATTCTCTATAAAACTTTAACATACATAAAGTATATCAATAGTGTCAAAGAAAATAACAAGGACAAACTCCCACTAAAACTTCATATCATCAAAAAAGAAAAAAACCTATGTGGGGAAGTGTGCTCATGAAAGACATTAGGTGGTATGCCTTTAGTAAGGGGATTTGTGAGCATGTAGTTTGTTCTTATGTGTTCAATAGACACTATCTTACTCTGAAATCTCTCCTTAATAACAAGAAATTTAATGTCTATGTGCTTATAATTCGATGAGCTTATGTCGTTATTTAAATATATAACTACTAAATTATTATCAAAATATATCTTTAGTGATCTTTCAATACTATCCATAATTCATAGCCTAGTGACAAAATTTCGCAGCCATATCGCATGATTTGTTGCCTCATAACAAACTATGAACTCCGATGTCATAGATGAAAGTACAGTGAGTGAATTCTTAGCACTCCTCCAGGAAATAACACCTCTAAACAACATGTAAACAAATCCAGAAGTGGATCTATTAGTATCTTGGAAACCCACAAGGTCGGCATCAGAATTAGTAAATGCTTAATGACTAGATTTCGGCCTATCCATAGTTCATAAAAAGTTTTAGCTACCGCTTTACTACGTACTCTATTTAAGATATTTACTGCAGTATTAAGTGCCTCTCTCCAGAGTGATTCTGGAAAAGAAGAATGAAAAATCATACTTCTTACCATGTCCTTAAATATTTTATTTCGTTTCTCAGTAACAACATTCATGCTAGGATGCCCTGGCATTATGTATTGTGGGATGATTCCACATTCTTCTAGGAATTTGATAAAAGGTCCTGGGCGTTGGTCACCTAATCCATCATATTTGCCATAGAATTAACCACCACAGTCAGATTTGACAAGTTTAATATTCTTGTCTAGTTGATTTTAAACGTCGACTTTGAAGGCCTTTAAAAGATCTAGGGATTGTTACTTGTCATGAATTAAATATAAGTACCAATAACAAGAATAGTCATCTATGAAAGTAAAAAAAAACAATACTGTTGACTATTCGATGAAGCCATAGGGAATGGGTCACAAATATCATTATGTATCAATTCTAAGACGCTAAAATTCCTTTTAGATCTTAATTTCCGAATGTTTGTTTATTTCCCTTTATTTTTTAAGATGGTTACGAACTGACTTAAGTGCATGATATATTTTCTAGGTGCTTCAGACTCACAGATGCCTAGTCTCCTTATACTTATGATTCAAAACTGAGTTATGGGTTTTGATAATTGTGTTGTTTGGGTTTGTTCATGCAGGATCAAGGACTTGTACGACCACATTCATGAGGTATCTAGACTGAGAGCCCCTCTTGTTACTGATGATGTTTTTATGATAAACATGATGGTAACAACCCCAATCCCTAGTTGTTTAATTCAGTGGATTATCAACTTGATCTATACAATATAGTATAAGTTTTAACAATTCTTGACTTGCTTTTTGAAAGAAAACAATTGATCTTCTATCCATATGATTTTTCCTTGTCCATCCCTTTAAACCATAGTAAATTAGAAAAAGATGTCCTTATAATGTTTTTGAAGTATAAAATGCAGTTAGTATAAGAATTAAATTTCTAAGCATTTACTTAGACATAATATATGACACTCTGGTTGAGGTTTTCAGGTAACTCCTTTTAGTTTTCTGTTGTTTCTATTTACCGCTTCAACAAATTCTTTTACCTGATTACTGTATTAATAGTGTACTCTATGTTTCTATCAGCACTTCCTTGGTAGAAGGAAAGCATGCACGCATCTTCTTTTTTGTTTACATGTTGGAATTTTGTTTTCCTTAGCAATTTTCTTAGGGATGTTTTGGATGTGTTTAAAATACGTTGTAACAGTTCTTTTATATGTTCCAAAATGTGAAACTCTTAGACTGTGAGATCGCATACGATAGAGACTTTGAATATGATTATCTTGGCCTTAAAACCCTTGAAATATCCTGCATTTAGAAGGTTCAAGGGAAGGTTGGAGAAAGACCACAACACATGTTGATGAGGGTTGCTGCTGGAATCCATAAAGATGACATTGATTTTGCTATAATAACATACCATATGATGTTTCAGCATTGGTTCACCCATGCTAATCCTACTCTTTTCAACGTAGTCACGACAAGGCCCCAAGTACGTAATGTCAATTATGATTATTTAATTCTAATAACAATACTTACTTGTTTGTTTTCTGAGTCAATTTTTAATGGGAATTTGCAGTTGTGCATCTATTCTCTTATTCAAATGAGGTATAAAGGTAAAGGAAACATAAGGGAGTTCATTATGAAGATGTTTAACATTGCTTTAAAACTTAAGGGACTAAAGTTAGAACTGTCTAATGACTTACTCGTGCATTTGGTACTTTTTTCCCTTCCCGCACACTATAATACTCAAAAGGATAAATGGACTCTTAATGAGATCATTTCTCATTGTGTGCAAGAAAAGGACAGATTGAAGCGAGAAAATACAATTGAAAGTTCTCATATTGCATCTACATTAATGATTAATAAGCGAAAAAGGAAAAATAACAAGCAAACTGTAGTAGGAACATCAACACCCGAAATTTGATAAAAGAAGCACGATCCAGAATTTACCAGTTGTGTTTTAAGGAATCTGGGAATGTGAAGAAGGATTGTTCCATATACACTACATGGTGTGTAAAGAAAGGTACACTTCTCACTTTGGATTGTTTCGAAGTTAATTTGGCTTTTGTACCTAGTCATGCTTGGTGGGTAGATTCTGGTGCTACTACTCTTGTAAGTATGTCTATGCAAGGCTGTCTGTGCAGTCGATCACCAAGTGATGCTGAAAGATTCATCTATGTGGGTGATGGCAAGAAAGTTCCAGTTGAAGAAATTGGGACCTTTCGATTATCTTTTGAGACAAATTATGTATGTTGAATACCAATGCTTCATTTAATGAAACCTTGAAAACTACTATAAAAGGTACAAAACACAAATTGACTAATGAGAATTCTGTCGCCTTATGGCATAAACATTTCGGTCATATCTCCCAAAGGAGAATTGAAAATCTTGTGTTAGACGGAATACTTGAACCCCTTGATTTAACAGAGTTTGATGTTTGCATTAGGTGTATAAGGGGAAACAGATAAACATTCAGAAGTTAAGTGTCAAAAGGGTTTCACTTTCACAGACAAACATTTTAAGACATTTGCATCTTAGAATACATAGTAAAGAGGTAGATAAAACCCCTTATGAACTATGGATACACATTTAGGCATGTCCAGCTGAAGTAGGGCCTTATAGGCCAAATGAAAAGAAACTGGACTCAACAACTATTAGCTGCTATTTGTTGGGTACGCTAAACGGTCGAGGGATTTGAAGTTCTATGATCCCTCAACTAAGTCCTTTTTCAAGACAAGAAATGCGAGATTTCTTGATGATGTTGAGTTTGAGGGGGAATATACGATTAAGAATAAGAATGTTATCTTTAAAGATGAATCAATTCCTCTTTTGAACATTATTCATCCTGCTGACAATGTTGAAGAAGACAACAGTAAGGGCTTCCCTACACAAACTCAAAGAGTTACTTTAGAAGAGAAAACTCAACAATCTTATAAGGAAGTTCCAGTAAGGCAACCCATTAGAGAAAGAAGAATTTCAATTTTAAGTGATTACATTGTGTCTCTTCAAGAGCAGGAGTTTGACATAGGGTCAATTTTCTTTGACATTATTGAGATACTTTATATATGGTTTAATTTTCTGCAGAATAAAGTTGATGGTATTTTAATTTTGTTATTTACTCCACTACACCAAATTCTATGAATAGTCATGGTAGGTCGGTTACGAACCACATTTGTGACCAACTAGTCAGGGCCCAAAGTCGAGACCAAGTTCAACAGAGGCTTGACCAGTTCCATGACCAAGTGTGGTCATGGGTACAGTAGGAGCTGGCCATGGCCTTCGTGTGGGTCATGGACCTTGTCCTTGACAACGGCCTGACCATTATGGCTTCAAATTCGCACCAAATTTTCATTAAAGTTAGGTCATGGACTAAGGTTGTGACCATGTGCATGACCAATGCCAAAAACCCATCAAATAGGGTCACGACTTTGGGTTGTGACCGGTTCAAATTGGTAATGCATTTAGTCACAAACTAAGACCGTGACCACAACTATTTCAATGCCCTAGTCACGGCTGGTGACGTGGAAAAAATAAAGTCATGCGGATGGGTCATGGACTAGTGCCATGACCAGTGTCTTCATATTAAAATTTAGGTGCCATTTTTTCATTTCCCCCAAAATTTCCTCTCTCAATCTCTCAAACCCTAACCGTTCTCTCTCATTTTCTACACAATCTTTCTCTCTGTGAGTACAAGAATTATCATAATAGAATTCCATGAAACAATCTCAAAGAACAAAAAGTAAAAATCACACACACAACAACGATGTACGTGGTTCGACAACTTGCCTATGTCCCCAGAGAGGTTATTATTTTATTATAGTGTCTCTTAATGCTCAAGATTATATCCCTTTGCCTCGAGTCAGGGTTTACAATTATAGATACATAAAAGTAAGATATTGAGTTGTATAAGGAACTCAATTAACACGTGAATAATTCGTGGTGTACCTGAATATCTCTTATGAGATTGTTGGTAACCAATTTGGATTTATTCGTGAGTGTTCTAATGTGTTTCAAATACACAAAAGTAAATTAAATTCTGATTTAGTTCGGGCAACGCTTTGGACAATCTGTGATGTTTAGCTACTCTCATGGGCCATATTGAATGGGTCCCCACTATTGGCCCTAAACATTTTTGGCCTTGTGGATTGTGGCCTATTAATTTTTAATGAATGAAAGGCTTGTAGATTAAAACATTCATCTTTTCAACAGGCATGCACTTTTGTAGATTTGTTGAACTCATAGGGGTACGCTCATCTTGATCCAAACACCATGGAATATTTGTAATTTTTAGGAATGGGTGAGGGTACCGTTGTTCGAGAAGTAATATGAATTGCCAAAATCATCCTAGGATGTCATATTCATCATTGGCGTTTGGTTTCAAACCAAAGGTTCAACTCATTTGTCACTTCAGTTCGAATTTCTTTCTTCATCGCTCAGTTTTTAGGAGCTTCATTAATCTTTGTAAGTTCAGTTTTCATTTTTTTAGTTTTCGCTTTCTCAGTTCTCTTCTTCTTCTATAACTGTAGCTAGGTTTTTTCTTCTCTCACTGTGCTTATGGAAAAACTTGATAATAAGTCGATTGTTTAGTTTAGGAAGTCATACAATATTCCTAATTGGGTTGAGTTCAACTGTGCCCCTTACTGGATTTATGCCCTTCTGATAACTCAAGGGGGTTTAACGTTTCCCCCAAACCACCTCTTTCTTAGGTTCTTCAAATATTTTGAAATTATGCCTGCCCAATGTGCCCCCAATGTTGGGAAGATAGTTAATGGGCTGAACAGAATAAATACCCTTAATGGGATGAAACTAGGCCTTGTTGAAATAAGCTAATGCTACGTGTGGTTGCGAACCAGTGATGGCCTTAAGTATTTGAAGACCAGGAAGGCTGGAAAGGTCTTGGTGGTGAACCTTCTAGACTCCCATAAAGATTTCTTGGACCATGTTTTCATTGATAGAAATCAGTAATGTTCTCGTGCTTATGAGGACGAAAGGCACCGATGCCCTGTAATTTCAGACTTTGGAGATGACCGTATATGTTACTTTTCCTTTTCTTTCTTTAATTATGATGTTCTATTTTCTTACTTCTGTTATCTTAGATAATGTTCTTTTTCCTCTACTTTAAAGTTCACATTAAAAATAAGGAGCCTGACATATGAAATTGGCTCCCCCAGGGCTATCGATTCTAGCCCATATGACAAGGGGAGGGAAAAGGAGAAAGAGAGGAAGAGAGAAGAAGAGGAATAAAGGATAAAGAAAAAAGAAAGAAAGAAAGAGGAAGATAATAAGAAAGAAAAAGAGAGGGAAGAGGCCAATAAGAAGTTGGTCTTTAGTCCTTCCTCTGTCCCCTCTAGCACTCCTGAGTTCGAGGGGGACATCGTGGGTGATTGAACCTCCCTTGCCCCCAATTTGCTAAAGGGGGCAGTACTCAAAGTTGATCATGAGTGTTCTCCGAGGTTGGGGTCACCCCAACTTGTCCTTAAGTCTACCCAAGGAATTTCCTTGGTAAGTCTCTTCCTGATTTATCGTGATTTTTTGCTCTTTTTATGTTTTTCCTTCTTCGTAGTGACTTGTTATTTTCTATGATCGTTCAATTTTTTTTTAATTTCACCACTATTTTGGATGATCACTCCAACAAGTCCAGAAGTTCCCAAGAGCTGAAAGATGCTCCAAAAAAGGAGAAGAAGTCCTCGATTGCTTCTCATTTATTATGGGATCAAGAGAGGGAGAAGTCAGTTAAGGCCTTTGCTGACCTTGAAGCGTCCGAGAAGGTAGTTAAAGAGAATCAGAACTTATTCGATAAAATCCAAAAGCTAGAGGAGGGTCTCCCTCAAGACAAGGACGCTAGCTATCTTGATGGCTTCAAGAAAGCATATGATGACGCTGAGCTTCATCTCGCCTATGGGAGGAAGGTGGCCTTTAAAAAAGGCTGGGACCAGGCTCTGAAAGTGATGGTCACCCCTGCTACATCTGAGTTATTTGACCTCCATTCTCCTGGGCCTGATCCTTTTGAAAAAGAAGAAGATGGTGCTGGTTAGCCGGCCAGTCATGCTGAAGGCATGACATATAAGTTTATTGTGGGTAATGGTCTGGAGTAAGGGGTTGTCGACAGGGGTATGCCATTATCAAAGTTGAGCAGGTGAAGGAGCGAGGCATGTAGACTAGGAATTTCTTTTTTCTTTGTATACCGATATTTTGTAACCTCGTAGCCTTATAATTTTTTGATTGCTCTGATTGTACTGGCCTTCAACCCCCTTATATATCAATAAAAAGATAATTATATTCTGCTTATGACTTGTTTGCTCCTTTACCATATGCTAATACTTTGTTTGATGTTTAGTTTGTATTTGTTTGTAGTCTGATGCGAACTACATCCCCCATAACTCACGTTTCGGGATAATGCTTGGGCCTATCATTTGTGTGAAAGCTCTCAAGGCATTTCTAAAGATTTGTAAGTCTCTAAGGGCGAGGACAAAGCAGTATAAGAATCAGTTTGAGCTAGTCGCCAAGCTGAAGGATGATCTTCAAGCCATGGAGGAGATCAAGGCTTCAATCGAGGATGAGGTGAATGCTTTGAGAGCCAAAATCATGGAGGCCATAAAAGTCAGCCAGGTGAGTGAAATGCTTCAGGCCGAGAACGACGCTCTATGGAAGGAGATAGCCGGGCTAAAATTAGTTGTGATTGTTCTCAAGGAGGATGTCAAGAGGCTGAGGTATTCATTTAAAATAGGACCTCGAGAAGCCTGGGTAGAAGGTTACAATGATGGATGGGAAGATGCCTAAGCAAGTCTTAAGGAGGTATAGTAAATTGCCTTTACTCGAGGGTGGTTAAGTTCCCTTAAGGAGGTAAAGATGTCCAAGGAATCCAGACTGTGGTAGAAGTACCAAGTTGAGTGTGTGGCCTACCACCACAATCCTTTCTCGAAGGATAATGAGTGAATTCTGACTGACGCCATCCCTATCCAACTTTTGGAGTAAAACCTTTATGAAGAGGTGGATAGGCTTGTCCTGAAATTGAATGATCGTCAAAGAGAGTTTATTACAGAATATCTTGCTCGCCATCCTGGGCCACTGTAGGTCCTTGTGTATTTTTGGTCTCACTGTAATTGTAATTTCATACTTTTGTTAATAAAGAGCTTTAATTATTAACCTTTTCCATATTTTGAGCATGTGCTAACTAAACATGTGTTAATAATTGTTGCTTATGATTGAACTGGAAAGAGCTGTTTCTCATTAGTTAATTAATATATTTGTCAACCAAATAATACTGATTAACCATCTTAGGCCCTTTAAAATGGACTAGTACTTAGGTTTGATCATTTTGAGTTTCTCAGCGAACTAAATGATATTAAGAACCGGCAATAGCCATACATTAGTAGATGTTTGAAAATTCTCCTAGTATAATATGCCTTAATAGTATCATTCCATCTACTTTACCTCTTAGGTTGTTTCATCACACTCCCTTAGGCCTAAGTAAGATAATGGCGAGAATGTACCTGGTTGATGGGTCATCCACCGAGCAAGCTTTTTGTGACCAACCTGAGTTGACTTTGCTGCCTAAGGATACGCTGTAAGGATTTTATTGTTGCCGGGGCAACTCATAAGGTCTATTATGTTTGTGAGAAAGACCCGAGGGCCCTATTTATCTAAACATTTTTACTAACTTATGGTAATTACTATCAACCCTACCCGACATGTGAGATTCCTTGATTGAAACAAGTTGAAACCCTAGGAGTTCTATTATGCACGAGGGAGTTATCATTTAGAAAATGTGTGTATTAGTGAGATGCGATCAAGAAAAATTAAGCAGCCAATGCATAATACTAAAGTGAGAGGGTTAACTGGCCTTTATTCATGGATAATAATTATCGAGCAATATAGGTTTGAAAATGAAAATTTTCTTAAACTAAATATGCTATTAAAAGATAAAGAAGACTAAAAGTAGAAATTTTTGAGATTGACTGCATTTCAGTCTCTTCGTATCTCCTTGCTCTCTAGTGTTTCCAAGTGATATGATCCTTGAAGGTTGTCCCTGATTACTTTAAAATATCCTTCCTAGTCTGGTCCCAGTTTTCCATCTGATGGTTTTATGGCACTATCGAGGAGTTTACCTAGGATATAATCCCCTACCAAAAACCTCCTCTTATTAACTTCCTTATTATACTGCCTGGCCAACTACTGTTGGCCGGAAGCCAACTTGATCATGGCCAGTTCTCTTCGCTTGTCTGTTAAGTCACGTTTAGTGTATAAAGTATTATCATAGCCTTGGTAGACCAAGGTGTTTCTCATAGTGGGGAGACCTGCCTCTAGTGGAATGATGGCTTCCATCCCGTAAGCGAGCATATAGGGTGTTTCCCTAGTTGGTCACCTGGGGGTGGTATGATAAGCCCACAGAACATGAGGAATCTCATACACCCAAGAACCCTTGGCTATTTCCAACATCTTTTTCAGTCCATCGAGCATGGTTTATTGGAAGCCTCTATCTGTCCGTTACTTTGGGGATACGCAATAAAACTAAAGTGGTGCTTGATACCATGCTCATCACAGCGACCCTGAAAGAAATAACTTTCAAATTGTGTGCCGTTATCGGTGATGATAGTCCTTAGTATCCCAAAGCATGTTATAATGTTTCTCCATATCAACCTGGTCATATCTAAATCGTGAATGTTTGCCAGTGGTTTTGCCTCTACCCATTTGGTGAAGTAATTTGTGCCAACCAGTAAATACTATCGATTTCCAGATGCAGTAAGTAGTGGTTCCACAATGTCTCGTCCCCATTATGCGAATGACAATGAGATTGTCAGTAATTTTAGGTCGTTAGTAGGCTGGTGGACCATAGGAGAGTTCTTATGACATTTTTCACACTTGCAAATGTAAGTGCATGCATCCTTTTACATATGAGGCCACCAATAACAATCCTTCCTTACTCGGAAGGCGACCGATCTTCCTGTTGCTTGACTTTCACAAATACCCTCAAGAAGTTCCCTAAGAACTTTCTCGGTATCTTGTGGGTGGACGTGTTGGAGATAAGTACTTGTAAATGACTTCTTGTAGAGATTCCACTTGGGGGTAGAGGTAAAAACGAGAAGCCTTGACAATAACCTGATGGGCTGATCTCTTATCACCGGGAAATATATCATTCCATAGATACGAGATGATAAGATCCATATAATTGGGAGATCTCTCTATGAGGAGGTCTTGCTTGGCTACGATGGTCTGGTTAATGCTTGGCTGTATGAGGAACTCTATCTGAATGGTTCCCCTTAAGTCAGAGTCTACTACTGAGCTTAGGGCTGCTAAGACATCGACGTGACTATTCTATCCTCGAGGGAACTATTGAATGTACACCTTCTCAAACCCTGCCATAAGTCCTCTTTCCACGATGAGGTAGGCTACCATTCTATCATCTTTTGTGTTAAAATACCCAATTACTTGAATGGATACCTGTTTGGAGTCACCGAACACGTGAAGGTGCTTTGCCCATAATAATTGGGCCTTACACAAATTAACGATCAGTATTTTGTATTCAACTTTATTATTGGAGTCCTCAAATCTTAATATAATTCCTTTCTCAATGACAACACATTCTAGAGTGATAAGGAATATGCCTACTCTTGCCCCCTTGGAATTAAAAGCTCCATCAACGTATAGGGTCCAGTTCTTAGACCGTGCTTCCTTATTTACTGACTGCTTCGTTACTAGTTGGTCAATTAGCTGGTCCCCTATGAATTCAGTAATGAAGTATGCTAGGACTTTTCTTTATCGTTGTTCTCGATTGAAAGTGTATATAAAATCTCCCGAGTTCCACTAACCACTTTGAGAGTCGCCTAGAGAAGTAAGATTTTTGAAGAACAGCTTTGAAGGGGTAGGAAGTGATTATTGTTATTGAGTTGGTTTCAAAGTAATGTTTTAACTTCCTTGGAGCGACCACTAGTGCATATGCGAGCTTTTCCAAGGGAAGGCAGCACTACTCTGCGTCTAGAAGTGTCTTTCTATCATAATAAACTGGGTGATGCCCTTTTTCTTTCTCACACACCAGAGTGGATCTTATAGCGTGTTATGATACTGCAAGGTAAAGATATAACAGGTCTCCATCATTTAGAATCACCAACAGGGGTGGTTTTCTAAGGTAGAATTTGATCTCCTACAAATCTCTCGAACGGTCATGGTTCAATATGAGGACTTTGTCCTTTTTTCAGGATCTAAAAGAATGGTAGATAGCTCTCCGATGACTTGGAGATGAAGAGATTGAGCCCCGCGAGCATACCAATGAGATTTTGAACATCTCGTAATGTCTAAGGAGGATGAAACCTGGTAATAGTGTCGATTAGATCTAGATTGGCCTCAGTTACTCTTTTACTAACTAGATAGCCCAAGAACTTTTTAGACTGGACACCGAATGAACACTTGTTTGTGTTAAGATTCATCGAGTATTTCTTGAGGATCTTAAAGGTCCTGACTAAGTTCATGAGGTGGTTTCCCTTGCTTTTGCTTTTGACTAGCATATCATCGATGTAGACCTCCATTATGTATCCCATCTGTCTCTTGAACATCTTGGTGACCAACCTCTGATAAGTCGTCCATGCATTCTTTAAGCCGGATGACATAACCTTGTAGTAGTATAACCTAAAGGGGGTTATAAAGGACATTTTGTCCTGGTCAGGTTTGAACAATGGAATCTGATTATAGCCACAGTAGGCATTCAAAAAACTCATCCTTTCATATGCCATAGTAGAATCAACCAATTGATCTATTTTAGGAAGTGGGAAGATATCTTTTGTAATACCCCGTACTTTTGGCTATATTTATTTTTGGGATTAATTAATTAAATGCGTATTAATTGGAAATTAATCCGGGTTATAAATACTAATGAGATGCGTATTGGTATTTGATTATGTGCATATATGATTATATATGAACTTGGTATTATAAAATTTGTCGTGAGATTTATATACGGCAATTTGGAAATTTTATTGAGACGCGTGGGACCGCCGCGTCACGGTATAATATTTTATTTATAAAAAGTGAATTTAAAATCTATAATCCGTATGGTCGTTTTGAGTGCGCCAACGCGTCCGGAAGGGTCGAGATAGTCAGAAAACACTAGCCGGGGGTATAGTTTGGGTCCCGGGGTAATTTTAGACCATACCGGTAACTTAAAGGGTATTTTAGTAATTTGGTATTTTTGGGTAATTAAAAGTGACGAAAATTGAGAGTTGTAATCTGATAAGGATTGACCCCAACCAACCCTTATTAACCCAACAAGCTACGGAGGTTTATTGAAATTAGGTTTCATAAGTTTCCCCAAAGCAAACCCTAGCCACCATAGCCTTTTGGAGAAGAAAGCTTGGAGAAGGAGAGAGAGAGAGGAATTCTGCAGAAATTCTACACCGAATCCACACCAAATTCAGAAATCAAACCAAGGCAAGTGACTTTATTTCCATTTAATTACTGAGAATGTCTTTTCCATGTTAGAAATTGAAGAATCTTAATTGTTCTTGAAAGATTAAAAGAAAACCCATGAAATTTGAAGTTATTATTGAATATTGGGATAGGTTTGCATGTAGAAACATTGTTGGGAGATTTAATTTCGGATATTTCATATCTAGGTGATGTATAAACGAATTAAAATCTGGGAATTTATGATGAGAAGAAGTTAGGGTTTATGTTCTTGAAGAAAATTGGGAATTAATGTAGAAATTGTGATTTAATGATGTTTAGATGATATCAAACCCTTTAATGATGTTAGTATAGCCCCTTAACATGTTTGAGGATGATTAGAGAACTCAATATATTGTGGGAACGAATTTTAGAAGAGGTTTGAGGAGTAAAAATGGTGAAAAACGATTTTTGGGAAATTCTGGGCCGAAACTGGCATCTCGTTAGAAGCAGCCCCCAGGTCGTTCGAACGAGCTCGTTCGAATGAGCTTCTAACGAGTTGACCAGTCGTTATTAACGAGTAGGATTTTCGTTCGATATCTCGTTCGAACGAGATATCGTTAGAAGGGTCAGTTCGTTCGAACGAACTGGGATCTCGTTCGAACAGCCTCGTTCGAACGAGACTTCTAACGACCTGACAGTCCAAACTCGTTCGAAGCCTCGTTCGAACGAGACTTCTAACGAGTTGACAGTTTGACCCTTTTTGGACTGTTTTGACTTTTGGAGTTCCGGGAGATGGTTCAAGGGTAGAGTTAGCATCCCTTTGATGATATAGTAACTTAGTTGGGACTTTTGGGTTGTTGGGATTAGCAAATCATATACGAGAGTTATATTCAATGAATCATTTGGGTTGAGACGTGAGTGACTACTACGATGTGAGGACGAATTATAGCGCGTATAATTATGAACCGGAATAAAATAAGTTGTGATAATTAGTTAGTACGAGAATGCGATATGTACTACGATTAAAATACGGTATTACTAAGATGTGTGTTTACTTAGTATTAGTATATGGATTGTATGTATGACATACCTACCATACTTGCTATCACGGGAGGTTTCGTTCGCTTAGGACCCTCTATTCCTTGTGTGCCTACGGGGGGGATATAGACTGGTACCTTGATGAACATAGGTCATAGAAAGACTTATTGTGATATTAATAAGTCCGCTGACCATGGGAGCGTAGGTATGTGCGTGACCCATGTGATGGTGACTATGTTCGCCTCCACTATTTATGATTTGTGTTATCTGAACTATTCCTGAGAGATTCGGAATATGTGATCCTTATGTACGTGATGTACCGGGATGGATAGCAGAGTATGTGTGCACTACAGCTTAGATTGCGGGGTGCTTGTATCGTATATTTATGATGTGAATAATATACATTAAATTAATGGAAATCCTCATGTTAATGTTGTAAAAATATTACGGTATTGTTTCGAGTTATATAATGAGTTAACTGATAGTTATATCATTGGCATATTTAGTAACTGTGTTCACAGTAAACCTCTACTTAATTACGAGAGTTGTTATGTTATATGGAACCGATTACATGGGTAGAACCCGTGGTAGTCTAGCTAGTTATGTTGTCAGTTAGCTAGTAGTATGGGTAGTTATAGATGGGTACTTGCGTTAGGAGTGCACAGTTAGACGAGAGGTGAGAATATAATGTGAGTGCACGTCCTAACATGTACTTTGCATTTAATGTTGTAAATGTTTTTAAAGCACTTGCAGGTTTTTAAAATGATTTCCACTTTCGGGCTCTGACCCATTTGCTTTCAAATATATTTTCTTGTAAAACCTTTTTAGGTGCCCAGCCACAAGGACACCAAGCATAGGTACTCATTCAGGTGACGTGCTGTAGCTGGTTGTGGAAGCTACAGGGATTTGCTCATAGACGCTTCTATCTTTTGGATTCCAGAGTCACTATCTATCAGTTGTAGGGCATGTTGCCCATTCCTATTTAGAGCATTTTTACATTTCAGTTTTCAGACTCTAGCATGTATTGCTCAGTATTCAGTTTTAGTTATTTATTTCAGTTTACATATCAGTTGTGGGATTTGTATTGAGGAGTTTTTCCTCCAGGTTATATTTACATATTGTGATGGTTGTTCTTGTTACTTCAGTATGGTGAATGGTGTTATTTAGTTATTCATTACTCTTGTTGCATGTTAATCAGATTTAATAAAAAAATTTGGCACTTACTTTTTAAATACTAGGTGGTTAGTAATAATAAAACGTTTTCGACAGTGATGCTATTAACTGAGCCAACTTGGCATTTTGAATTAATTTTATAAAGGAGTAGCTACCCGGTGTTTAATTAGTCGGGGTGTCACAGGTGGTATCAGAGCATCAGGTTCTAGTGTCCTTTAGGATCTGTACGGCTATTATGTTTCCGCTACGTTTTCTTTGATATAGAGCCCTATATTTTAGGACTGTTGTACTCTTATTGTGTACGTTTCGTTCTTCAGCTATATTAAGTTTATAAACCGTGAACTTATAAACTTTGTTCTTGTTTCAGATGCCTCCACGACGTGCACGACGAGTTCCCAAGAATGCTACGCCCGAACCCCAGCCCGCTCCAGTTCAGGGCATGTTGAACGCCGCTGAGGTTGCTGCTATAGTAGCCCAAGCGGTAAATGCTGCGATTACCGTGATTCAGCAGGCACCACCGCAGGCGCCGGTTGCCGCGCCAGTCCAGGTTAATGCATTCCCGTCTGCTTGGGAACGTGTACGTGACGCTTTTCAGAAAGCGCATCCACCAGAGTTTGCTGGAAGCTCAGATGTGGTTATCTCGAGCCAATGGAGGAAGGACATGCAGAGGCATTTGAGGATGCATGAGTGCACTGATGTTCAGAAACAGGTGCTAGCTACTTTCAAGCTAGTTGGATCTGCGCTACAGTGGTGGGAGTCTATTACCACCGCGGAGGAGAGGGATACCCTCACGATTCAGGAGTTCTGGGTGCGGTTCGACCGCAAGTACTTTCCATCCGCAGTTCATACAGAGATGAGGAGGAAGCTGATGAGTTTGAAGCAAGAGGGCAAGACAGTGGCCGAGTATGAGGCCGAGTTCACTAACCTGTTGAATATCGTTCCAGACGAGATTCCAACAGAGAAGAAGAAGATAGAGAAGTTCACTGATGGGTTGAATTGGAGGATCCGTCAGCATCTGCTAGGGAACCTATCGTTGGCCACGTATTCTGATGTGGTTAACGCTGCATTACTACACTGCCAGGACCACCGTTTTCATATGGCCGAGGGCAAGCGGTCAGGGGAGTCTAGCCATCAGGGCAGGACTGGAGGGCATGGTGCCAGCGGGGCACAGACCGGTCAGGGGCAGAGACAGACTGAGCAGGGTACCCAGCAGGGGGACAATAAGAGGTTCCGGTCAGGGAACTACAGGCAGGGACAGGGAGGTTTCCGCCAGGGCCATCAGGGTCCAAACGGCCATCAGGGCCAGCAGGGACAGAATGGGCAGCAATTTCATCAGGGCCAGCAGGGCCAAGGGAGGAATGGTAACGGCCACCAGGGCCGGGGACAGCAGGGGCAGAGGGGAGGGAACTTCCCAGGGAAGTGCTTTACTTGTGGCAAGACTGGCCATAAGAAGCAGGATTGTCCTGATAGGGGCAGGGCCCCACAGCAGCAGCAGCAGGGTGCTCGTCAGGAGCCACAGAGACCTATGTTTCCCGCCGCTCTTCCTGCACCGCCACAGATGGCAGCTTTGCCACCCATTCCAGCAGTCCCAGCTCAGCAGGGGCAGCTACAGTATGGACGTGTCTACAACGTCCACCAGGCTGCAGTTCCACAGGCACCGCCCGCGATCGAGGGTACGTTTCCTATCCATGGCACTATGGGTCGGGTGTTATTTGATACGGGTGCTACACATTGTTTTATTGCTACACACTTCGCGAAAGCTTTAGGATTGTTAGCTACGGCAGAGAGCACAGTGACGTGTGTCGACTCACCATTGGGGAGTGGGTCACTTATTTTCTTTATATGCCGGGGAGTCGGGGTAGAGGTTGGTGGTTTGGTATTGCCTGCGGACATGTTAGTGTTAGACATGCATGTTCACGATGTGATCATCGGTATGGACTGGCTCGTATCATATAGGGCCATGATTGATTGCTTTAGCGGGAGCATTATTTTTGCCATTCCGGGGCAGGAGATGTTTATAGTGGCGATGCCTCGCCCAGAGGGAGGATCGACCGCTCATCTGTATTACATAGAGGAGGATACCTCTAAGGAGGTTGTGATTCCTTTAGATTCGATCCCGGTTGTCAGGGAGTATTCGGATGTGTTTCAGGAGATACCAGGCTTACCACCCAGTCGAGAGATAGACTTCGTTATTGATTTGCTACCGGGTACGAGACCTATAGCACGTGCACCGTACCGTATGGCTCCAGCTGAGATGCGAGAGCTACGGGATCAGATAGAGCAGCTGTTAGGGCAGGGCTTTATTCGCAGGAGTACCTCACCTTGGGGCGCTCCAGTTTTGTTTGTGAAGAAGAGGGATGGTTCACTGAGATTGTGTGTGGACTACCGAGAGTTGAATAAGGTCACGATACGGAATAAGTATCCGTTGCCTCGAATCGATGACTTATTCGACCAGTTGAGAGGAGCTTCTTTTTTCTCGAAGATTGACTTGAGGTCGGGATACCATCAGTTGCGTATCAGGGAGGAGGATGTCTCGAAGACTGCGTTCTTGTCGAGATATGGTTCTTATGAGTTTCGGGTTATGCCTTTCGGTTTGACCAACGCTCCAGCAGTGTTTATGGACTTGATGAACAGAGTGTTCAGAGATTTCCTAGATCAGTTTGTCATTGTCTTCATTGATGACATTCTGGTTTACTCTCAGACAGAGGAGGAGCACGCCGAACATTTGAGGCTGGTTTTACAGACACTTCGTCAGAACGAGCTGTATGCAAAATATGAGAAGTGCGGGTTTTGGTTGAAGGAAGTCCAGTTCTTGGGTCATATTATTTCCGATCAGGGAATATCTGTTGATCCGGGGAAGGTGTCAGCGGTAAGGGAGTGGGGACAGCCCACGACACCAACGGAGATTCGTAGTTTCTTGGGTTTAGCAGGATACTACAGGAGGTTTATTCGGGGTTTCTCAGAGATAGCAGGTCCTTTGACACATCTTACTCGTAAGGGTGTGCCATATATCTGGAGTGATGCCTGTCAGTTGGCATTCGATGAGTTGAAGGACAAATTGACCTCAGCACCTGTGTTAGCATTGCCGAGACCGGGAGTTGAGTATTTGGTTTACACCGATGCGTCTTTGCAAGGGCTTGGAGGTGTGTTGCAGCAGGAGAGACAGGCCATAGCTTATGCTTCCCGTAAGCTTAAGCCTCATGAGAAGAATTACCCCACACATGATTTGGAGTTGGCGGCAGTGGTATTTGCCTTACGGATTTGGAGGCACTATCTTTTGGGGGAGAAGTTTCAGCTGTTCACGGACCACAAGTCACTACAGTATCTGTTCACGCAGAAGGAATTAAATATGCGGCAGCGTAGGTGGCTTGAATTTGTGAAAGACTACCAGTTCGACATACAGTACCACCCGGGTAAGGCTAACGTGGTAGCAGACGCGTTAAGCCGTAGGCCAGCAGACAAGGTGGCAGAGGTGTGGAAAGCGAAGTGGAAGGAATTGGGACACCAGGATGCAGTGGCCCGATCTTTCATGTCTGTGATGACCGTTACACCGCAGATTGTCACGAAGGTTGTACGGGCACAGGCAAATGATTCGTTCTGTCAGGAGCAGATAGTTCGATTACTCGCTGAGGGAGCTGAATCCTATACCGTTAGCTCAGACGGGGGATTACGCTTCAATGGGAAATTGGTAGTTCCGGAAGGAGAGGAATTGCGACACGATGTTATGGCAGAGTCGCACGGTTCACGGTTCGCGGTACATCCCGGAGGGGACAAAATGTACCAAGACATGAGACGGCAGTATTGGTGGAGCGGTATGAAGAAAGATATCGCTGAGTTTGTCTCGAAATGCGCCACTTGTCAACTTGTAAAAGTGGATCATCAGAGACCAGCAGGATTGCTACAACCGTTGGAGGTTCCGGTGTGGATGTGGGAGAGCATATCCATGGATTTTGTCACGGGGTTGCCTACGTCGTAGAGGGGTCACGACTCCGTTTGGGTAATTGTGGACAGGTTGTCCAAGGTCGCTCACTTTTTACCCGTTAGGACTGATTACACTGCGGGACAGTATGCCCAGCTCTTCATTTCAGAGATTGTGAGACTTCACGGTGTGCCCCTGAATATCGTGTCTGACAGAGACAAGATATTTGTTTCGCGGTTTTGGGAAAGTTTCCAGGAGGCCATGGGCACAGAATTGCGGTTGAGTACGGCTTATCATCCGCAGACCGATGGGCAGACAGAACGCACCAATCAGATGTTGGAGGACATGCTACGCATGTGCATTATTGACTTCGGGGGTGGATGGGAGCAGTACCTTCCACTGGTGGAGTTTGCTTACAACAACTCCTATCAGTTCACGATTGGCATGGCTCCGTTTGAGGCATTGTACGGTAGGCCTTGTCGTTCCCCAGCATGTTGGTTGGAAGTGGGGGACAACAAACTACTTGGGCCAGAAGTGATCCAGGATACTTCGGCAAGGATTGAGTTGATTCGAAGTCGCATTCGGGTAGCTCAAGACAGGCAGAAGAGTTATGCTGATGCAAAGAGGTTTTTCAGGGAGTTCCAAGTGGGGGACCAGGTTTTGCTCAGGGTTTCTCCGATGAAGGGGATTATGCGTTTCGGGAAGAAGGGGAAGTTGGCACCGAGGTATGTGGGGCCGTTTCCTATTATTGAGCGGATAGGACCGGTTGCGTATAGACTCGGGTTACCGGAGCATTTGCATCGGATTCACGACGTGTTCCATATTTCCTCGCTGAGGAAATACCTTAGGGATGATTTGGCTCATTCTCACATTTCTGTGGAGGACATCGATCTCCAGCCGGATAGCTCTTATGAGGAAGGGCCGATTGCTATTTTGGACCGAAGCGAGAGGAAACTACGGTCAAAGATAGTCCCGTTAGTACGTGTTCAGTGGCGACATCACAATGTCGAGGAGTCCACATGGGAGCGCGAGGATGAGATGCGCGAGCGTTATCCAGAGCTGTTTTTAGCAGGTACTTTCTAGTTTCGAATTTCGGGACGAAATTCAGTTATTAGGGGGGAAGTATGTAATACCCCGTACTTTTGGCTATATTTATTTTTGGGATTAATTAATTAAATGCGTATTAATTGGAAATTAATCCGGGTTATAAATACTAATGAGATGCGTATTGGTATTTGATTATGTGCATATATGATTATATATGAACTTGGTATTATAAAATTTGTCGTGAGATTTATATACGGCAATTTGGAAATTTTATTGAGACGCGTGGGACCGCCGCGTCACGGTATAATATTTTATTTATAAAAAGTGAATTTAAAATCTATAATCCGTATGGTCGTTTTGAGTGCGCCAACGCGTCCGGAAGGGTCGAGATAGTCAGAAAACACTAGCCGGGGGTATAGTTTGGGTCCCGGGGTAATTTTAGACCATACCGGTAACTTAAAGGGTATTTTAGTAATTTGGTATTTTTGGGTAATTAAAAGTGACGAAAATTGAGAGTTGTAATCTGATAAGGATTGACCCCAACCAACCCTTATTAACCCAACAAGCTACGGAGGTTTATTGAAATTAGGTTTCATAAGTTTCCCCAAAGCAAACCCTAGCCACCATAGCCTTTTGGAGAAGAAAGCTTGGAGAAGGAGAGAGAGAGAGGAATTCTGCAGAAATTCTACACCGAATCCACACCAAATTCAGAAATCAAACCAAGGCAAGTGACTTTATTTCCATTTAATTACTGAGAATGTCTTTTCCATGTTAGAAATTGAAGAATCTTAATTGTTCTTGAAAGATTAAAAGAAAACCCATGAAATTTGAAGTTATTATTGAATATTGGGATAGGTTTGCATGTAGAAACATTGTTGGGAGATTTAATTTCGGATATTTCATATCTAGGTGATGTATAAACGAATTAAAATCTGGGAATTTATGATGAGAAGAAGTTAGGGTTTATGTTCTTGAAGAAAATTGGGAATTAATGTAGAAATTGTGATTTAATGATGTTTAGATGATATCAAACCCTTTAATGATGTTAGTATAGCCCCTTAACATGTTTGAGGATGATTAGAGAACTCAATATATTGTGGGAACGAATTTTAGAAGAGGTTTGAGGAGTAAAAATGGTGAAAAACGATTTTTGGGAAATTCTGGGCCGAAACTGGCATCTCGTTAGAAGCAGCCCCCAGGTCGTTCGAACGAGCTCGTTCGAATGAGCTTCTAACGAGTTGACCAGTCGTTATTAACGAGTAGGATTTTCGTTCGATATCTCGTTCGAACGAGATATCGTTAGAAGGGTCAGTTCGTTCGAACGAACTGGGATCTCGTTCGAACAGCCTCGTTCGAACGAGACTTCTAACGACCTGACAGTCCAAACTCGTTCGAAGCCTCGTTCGAACGAGACTTCTAACGAGTTGACAGTTTGACCCTTTTTGGACTGTTTTGACTTTTGGAGTTCCGGGAGATGGTTCAAGGGTAGAGTTAGCATCCCTTTGATGATATAGTAACTTAGTTGGGACTTTTGGGTTGTTGGGATTAGCAAATCATATACGAGAGTTATATTCAATGAATCATTTGGGTTGAGACGTGAGTGACTACTACGATGTGAGGACGAATTATAGCGCGTATAATTATGAACCGGAATAAAATAAGTTGTGATAATTAGTTAGTACGAGAATGCGATATGTACTACGATTAAAATACGGTATTACTAAGATGTGTGTTTACTTAGTATTAGTATATGGATTGTATGTATGACATACCTACCATACTTGCTATCACGGGAGGTTTCGTTCGCTTAGGACCCTCTATTCCTTGTGTGCCTACGGGGGGGATATAGACTGGTACCTTGATGAACATAGGTCATAGAAAGACTTATTGTGATATTAATAAGTCCGCTGACCATGGGAGCGTAGGTATGTGCGTGACCCATGTGATGGTGACTATGTTCGCCTCCACTATTTATGATTTGTGTTATCTGAACTATTCCTGAGAGATTCGGAATATGTGATCCTTATGTACGTGATGTACCGGGATGGATAGCAGAGTATGTGTGCACTACAGCTTAGATTGCGGGGTGCTTGTATCGTATATTTATGATGTGAATAATATACATTAAATTAATGGAAATCCTCATGTTAATGTTGTAAAAATATTACGGTATTGTTTCGAGTTATATAATGAGTTAACTGATAGTTATATCATTGGCATATTTAGTAACTGTGTTCACAGTAAACCTCTACTTAATTACGAGAGTTGTTATGTTATATGGAACCGATTACATGGGTAGAACCCGTGGTAGTCTAGCTAGTTATGTTGTCAGTTAGCTAGTAGTATGGGTAGTTATAGATGGGTACTTGCGTTAGGAGTGCACAGTTAGACGAGAGGTGAGAATATAATGTGAGTGCACGTCCTAACATGTACTTTGCATTTAATGTTGTAAATGTTTTTAAAGCACTTGCAGGTTTTTAAAATGATTTCCACTTTCGGGCTCTGACCCATTTGCTTTCAAATATATTTTCTTGTAAAACCTTTTTAGGTGCCCAGCCACAAGGACACCAAGCATAGGTACTCATTCAGGTGACGTGCTGTAGCTGGTTGTGGAAGCTACAGGGATTTGCTCATAGACGCTTCTATCTTTTGGATTCCAGAGTCACTATCTATCAGTTGTAGGGCATGTTGCCCATTCCTATTTAGAGCATTTTTACATTTCAGTTTTCAGACTCTAGCATGTATTGCTCAGTATTCAGTTTTAGTTATTTATTTCAGTTTACATATCAGTTGTGGGATTTGTATTGAGGAGTTTTTCCTCCAGGTTATATTTACATATTGTGATGGTTGTTCTTGTTACTTCAGTATGGTGAATGGTGTTATTTAGTTATTCATTACTCTTGTTGCATGTTAATCAGATTTAATAAAAAAATTTGGCACTTACTTTTTAAATACTAGGTGGTTAGTAATAATAAAACGTTTTCGACAGTGATGCTATTAACTGAGCCAACTTGGCATTTTGAATTAATTTTATAAAGGAGTAGCTACCCGGTGTTTAATTAGTCGGGGTGTCACATCTTTGGGACATGCTCTCCTGAGGTATGTGAAATCAAACAGACCCTCCAACTACCATTTCTCTTGTCTACCACCACTGTGTTGGATAACCATTTATAGAACTGAACTTCCCTAATGGATCCTACATCGAATAGCTTTCCCACTTTGTTTTCCACCGCCTTAGATTTCTCAGGGACTATTCAGCGGGCCTTTTGAGTGACCATCCTGAAGGTCAAATTGACGTGTAGATGATGGCAGGATACATTGGGATCATTTCCCTAGCAATTCATATAGTTCCCAAGCGAAAACATCTAGGTTACTTCTAAGGAAGGCAGTCGGTTCTTTTTTCTCTTGATTGGCAAGAGTGGCTCCGATAAAAAATTTCCTCTCTGGCAAGTTATCATCGGCCCCAGCCTATTCCAGGTTTTTGATGACCTTATCATCTAGGTGTACCCTGGTCTCCTCCACCCCTAGTCATACGTACCGTAATTACTATTTGGAGGGTATATCCTCCTCCGGGGATTCCTTTTCAGCGTCTTTTAGCTCCTTGTTCTCTTCCTTCTTGGGTAAATGGCCACGATGAAACACGTCTTAGAAATGTCCTGGTTGCTACGGATTTTAACCATGCCCCGATCGGTAATAAAATTTAATTTTTTGTGGTAGGTGGATGGTACAACTCTCATGGAATACCACCAGCCTTTTCCTAAGATGGCGTGATATCGAGACTCTATATCCACCATTAAGAACTCGATTAGCTTTGAGATGCATCATGATCCTCTCTGCAAAGCTTACCAATGTAACTATGGCTTCCTTGAGGTCGGTGATGTTCAACTACAGCTTGTGGAATAGCTCTAGGTACATAACTTCTGACGAACTCTCTTGGTCCACAAGCAACTTGTCAACGTCATAATTGGTAATTCGAAGGGAAATCACCAGTGCGATGTGATTTGGGGTTCTTACCCTCACCAAATCTTCCTCAGTGAAAATAATATTATTGGTATTGTTGATGTCCTCTAGTCATCGATGTTTACCCTCCTGGGTTTTGGCAGGGTCAATCTGAAACACCTCCATGATGGAAATAACCTTCTTTAGCTCCATCAAATAGAATTTCCTTAGATTTTCTTAAGATCTGATGCCCTATATATTATCGTGAACTCATATCCAATGTTTTCGTCAAGGAAATTTTCCGACTTCTGTTTGCCATTGGTAGGGAGCTTATTTGCTTTTTTCTCTATGTACACATTTAGGTGCCCAAATTTGGCTAGCTCTTCCAAGTGTGATTTCAGATCCTTGCAATTTTCAGTCTTGCGGACTCCCTCCTTGTGGAATGCGCATCTCAGCACATTATTTATTTTTGTTGGTTTGCCACCCATTTTTTTTCGCCACTTGATGAATGATTGGTCTTTGATCTTTCTCATAATCTTTTAAATATGTTCCTTGAAGACTGTATTAATAACCTGAAATGCCTTGGAAGGATCTGCCTTGTTTCCATTCTTGGAGCTGTTCTTATTCCTCTTTATTGGAGTATCGCTCGTCTTTGCTCCTTTGGTTGTCTTTTCTTGACTGTTGTCCCATTATTAGAATGAACCACATCTTCCACCTTAGTGTACTACTTCTTAGTTAGGGACTAGTGTAACAAGGAGGTGGTCGGTAGGATCATTTTAAAAGATGCAATAATAACCTGCTCCTAATAATCCTCGACCTCGTTAAAGACTTCCTAATAACTTGTGGAATGATTATGGCCATCCCCAGATCCTCGCGGAGGGGGAGAGGAGGGTTCATCTCCACGGTGAGAGGATCTTAGTCCCACGTATCCCTCTCGGGAGAACTTCGGTCGGCGTCGGTGATGTGTGAGGTAAATAATGTAGAGAGATGGAGTCGCCAGTCTAGTTTACTCAAAATAGACAAAAGAAGGTGGAGCCATCCCGAAGGATGGCATCCAAAGACATACTGATAGATACGAAACCAAAATTGATTTGAAAAGGGTTCGGAGGCTAAGTTACGAAATGGGAAGGTGTTAGGCACCCATTCCTCCCTTGCGGTCTCTCATGGATTGTTGATATTTTCCTTTATTTCCCGTTGATATGTGTGCATGTGTATATGTAATGGAGATAGAAATCCTCGACTTATATCATGGAAGAGATAAAGTGAGTCATCCACAAGAATGTTCCTAAAAATAATATTAGAAAATAGGATTTACGCGATTATCCTTGTGTTGATCTTTATAATGGAATTATAACACATGTGGAATAATACACCACTAAGAACAAATATATGTATATGTAAATATATAGAATCTAAGAGAATTAAAAATAACAAAAGTGGAAGAATTAGGACTCGAGTCTCGAATTTTACCCCGAGACGCCTACGTAGCCTATAGAGGCATCAAAGTCCACGTAGTTCGTATGCAAAACAAGGGGTGGGATTTATCCCATAAATCCAATCGGGGACTTCTCTTATATGTGTGTGTATGTAAAAAAATGTTTTAGTTATGAGATAAGTGTGAGAACTCCCATTTGGAATTTATGAGCATACCCTCTTTTTCTTGTTTTTTTGGTTTTATTTATATGAAAATAGGATATGTGAAATAATACTAAATAAAAAGTATATTAGGATATGTGAGATGGAGAGAATAAGAATACTAGGTGATAAAATAAGTTAAAGAGAATTTAGGAGAATTTGAAGATAGAGTTGAGAAAATTGGACCTTCTTGAAGATCTTGAGTTTGATCTTGAATGTTGGAGAGTACACCTTGCACTTGGGTGATGATGAAGGGTAGTTAATTTCACCAATTTTGATGAAAAATATGATGAAAAGTGAGGGTTGGCAAGGGATTTGGATGTAGAAATCACGCTGACTTCGAAAGAGGTTTTCTGAGTTCGCTGAGAGTGATGGATTTTAAATCTTGGGTCCCCTTTACAATGATGTCAGGACCACCTTTTTATAGGCCAAGGGCATTTTCGCTCGGTATATCCCTGGTCCTGCCAATCGGCAGGTGTGTTTAGGCACACTATCGATAGGTAGGGTCTAAAACCTGCCGTTTGGCAGTCTCTTTTAGGTTCCTTCGAAAAAAAGTTCGTAAATCGCAAACCGTTGATCCAAATTAGGCACAGGGTAAACCGCTGGAAAGGTATTTCAGAGACCTTCGAAAGTCCTTTGGACTGCTCCCAGGTCTGGGAGATGACTTTAGGTCAAATGTGGCTTGAAAGAGCTCATCGGTCCTTTGGATGGAGAATTACCGGATGCAAACGGATCATTCGTTCGCATGGTAAATCAGAATCACGCATGGGGTGGATTGTTGGAAAGGTTAAGAGATGTACTTCGACATAAAAAAGAGTTTGACTCAGGTTGGGAAGTTGACTTTGGTCAATCGGGGCCTAGAAGCGTTCGGTGATCTTTCAGAGTAAAACGGATCGTTCGTTCGTACCGTAAGCCAGAATCATGCATGGGGCAGACTGTTGAAAAGGGGTTTTAGTGACCTTCGAGGATTCATTTAGCCTAGGTTGAGCTGAAGAGTTTGAATTTTGGTCAAACGGAGCCTGGGAGTGCCCGATGGCCTCTAGGTCAGTACCCGGGGTATGACTTAGGTTTTTAGTGATGAAGGGAGGTGCTAGGGACTTAAGGAGAGGTTAGGGGGTGCTAGAATGGGGTGTCTACAGAGCCCCTCAGCGGGTGAGTTTGGAACAAAAAATAGCCGTCAAATAGACACCGCATGATGCCTTTGAAAGAGGATGATCGATTCAGAGGGCCGAGGCCGATTGTAAGGACCTAAAGCAATGCTGGGGATGACCAATTTTATGGGTCGAGGCCGATTCTAAGGGCTTAAATCATGATGATCAATTCTGTGGGTCGAAGACAATTCTTAGGGCTTAGGTCGTGATGACCAATTCTACGGGTCAAAGCCAATTCTGAGGGTTGAAGTTGTGATGACCAGTTCTACGGGTCGAAGCCAATTCTGAGGGCTTAAGTTGTAATGACCAATTTTGTGGGTCGAAGCCAATTATGAGGGCTTAAGTTGAGATGACCAATTTTGCGAGTAAAAGCCAATTCTGAGGGCTTAAGTTGAGATGAAGAATTCTGCGGGTCGAAGTCAATTCTAAGGTCCTAAATTGAGATGACTAATTATGCGAGTCGAAGCCAATTCTGAGGGATTAAGTTGTGATGACCAATTTTGAGGGTCGAAGCCAATTCCGAGGGCTTAAATTGAGATGACCAATTCTGCGGGTCGAAGCCAATTCTGAGGGCTTAAGTTATGATGACCACTTTTGCTGGTCGAAGCCAATTCTGAGGGCTTAAGTTGTGATGACTAATTCTGTGGGTCGAAGCCAATTCTGCAATTCTGAGGGCTTAAGTTTAGATGACCAATTCTGCGGTTCGAAGCCAATTCTGGGGGCTTAAGTTGAGATGACCAATTCTGCGGGTCAAAGCCAATTTTGAGAGCTTAAGTTGAGATGATCAATTTTGCGGGTCGACGTTAATTATGAGGGATTAAGTTGTGATGACCAATTTTGCGGGTCGAAGTCAATTCTAAGGGATTAAGTTGAGATGACCAATTATACGGGTCGAAGCCAATTCTGAGGGCTTAAGTTGAGATGACCAATTCCATAGGTCAAAGCCAATTCTGAGGGCTTAAGTTGAGATGACCAATTCTGCAGATCGAAACCAATTCTGAGGGCTTAAGTTGTGATGACCAATTCTGTAGGTCGAAGCCAATTCTGAGGGCTTAAGTTGTGATGACCAATTCTGCGGGTCGAAGCCAATTCTTAGGGCTTAAGTTGTGATGATTAATTCTGTAGGTCGAAGCCAATTCTGCAATTATGAGGGCTTAGGTTGAGATGACAAATTCTGCGGTTCGAAGCCAATTCTGAGGGCTTAAGTTGAGATGACCAATTCTGCGGGTCAAAGCCAATTTTGAGAGCTTAAGTTGAGATGACCAATTTTGCGAGTCGAAGTTAATTATGAGGGATTAAGTTGTGATGATCAATTCTGCGGGTCGAATCCAATTCTAAGGGTTTAAGTTGAGATGTCCAATTATACGGGTCGAAGCCAATTCTGAGGGCTTAAGTTGAGATGACCAATTCCACAGGTCGAAGCAAATTCTAAGGGCTTAAGTTGAGATGACCAATTCTGCGGATCAAAGCCAATTCTGAGGGCTTAAGTTGTAATGACCAATTCTGTGGGTCGAAGCCAATTCTGAGGGCTTAAGTTGTGATGACCAATTCTGTGGGTCGAAGCCAATTCTGAGGGCTTAAGTTGAGATGATCAATTCTATGGGTCGAAGCCAATTCTGAGGGCTAAATTGTGATGACCAATTCTGCGGGTCGAAGACAATTCCGAGGGCTTAAAATGTGATGACAAGTTCTGCGGGTCGAAGCCAATTCTGAGGGCTTAAATTTTGATGATGAATTATGTGGGTCAAATACAATTCTGAGGGCTTAAATTGAGATGATAAAATTAAGATGAACAATTCTGTGGGTGGAAGCCAATTCTGAGGGCTTAAGTTAAGATGACCAATTCTGTGGGTCGAAGCCAATTCCGAGGGCTTAAATGGAGATGTTCTCGGGGAACTCTGTCGGGGAAATTACCTCGTGATTTTGATTTGAGCTGAGGAGATGATTGCTGGGAAATCTTTGTATCTTTTGGAGAATTTACGGGGAAATAGCCAATTTGATGCTATAAATTCCACTGGGGATGTGATTAGGTTGTCCATGATTTGGACTCTTTGCTCGGGGAAATTTGAGACTTTTGGGGAATAGGCGATAACCTAAGGTTTAGGACACTTCAGAGGTCCTCTTGGGACATTGTCGGGGAGGTATCCACTTGGTTTTTGAGAGTTTCGTTGGGGGAAATAGGGGTTCCTCTTGAGGGAGTGTGAAATTTTCTTGGTAAAAATGTTCTATACCCTCCCTGGGATTTTTAGGGATATTCTGAGGAGTTTTCAGGGTTTTCTGGGAGTTTATGTACGAAAATTTAAGGGGGGGTGCCGGTCGGATCGTTTCTTGCGGGTGAGGCCGGAGGCTTAAGGATGTCTGGGAGCACCTTCCCCCTGTGGTGCGCTGGGTAGTATCTTCAACGGGTTTTGGGAGGCTGGCGTCTGTGCTGGATGAGACGCCTCGTTCGACGGCAGTCTTATGAACTTTGGGGGAGAGGTGGTGGGACACTACCCACACCTTCCATTTTGGCTTTGGGGAGATGACTGTGACTCCCATAGATGTGCAGTAGCTACTGGGGCTGGATTGTGATAGAGAGCAAATAGAGGTGGATCATTCCTTGTGGGTGAGGCCGGAGGTGGTGCAGGCGGCGCTAGGTGGTGTGGGGAGGATAGTGTTTGGAGATTCTATCCGTTTGTCCCTACTGAGGGATGTTTTACTGAGTAGGGTGATTGATGTGGAGGATGGACTGCAGGTGAGGCAGATGGCCTGGCTATTTATTTTGCTTGTGTTGGGGGGATTTCTGGTGGCGTCGAGCGACGACATTATCCACTTATGGTTTTTGCCATACTTGAGGATGTTTTTGAACATACCTATTTATGATTGGGGGATCCTGACTTTGGCGACCCTTTATTTGTCTCTGGATGCATTTAGCTGGTGCTGCCGGTAGACGTTTACTTGAGCCACATATCTTCTTAAGGTATTCTTTAGTTTGCACATTTTTCTTTCATGCATTCGCATTTTCCTTGTGCGTCTCTTTTTTTATTACGAATTCTTGTCTTTGGTAGACGTGGTTCTATGAGGTGATTGGGTGTAATACCCCGCTAATTTCTCCGAAGGATGAAACTGTTGGGGACTTTTGCCGATTGTATCGGTGGTGGAAGGCCAATCGACAGTCGAGGAAGTCTCTTTCTCTAGAGGTGGTGCGTCAGGTCTTGAATGGCCTAACCAGTGATGGGGTAAGAGTTTTTTTTCTTATTCAGTCTTGGTCTTTGTGTGCTCTGATTCCATATTGACTTATATCTACTGGGGATTTTTTTGGTGACCTTTTACCCTTGGGGACGGCTGTTCAGGACACGGGGTTGACTGGGGTGAATGCGCAGATGAGCAACTTACTGGCGCATGAGTTTGGCCACTCATGGTATCTCGGGGAGAGGGTGGTCCGACATATTACTGAGGAGGAGGTGGTGGTACCACCTGCAAGTCCCCTTATGTCTATGAGGACAGAGCGAATGCTGCTAGAGGACGCGAGGATCACGACGATGATTGGCAAGTCCTATATGTTATACACCGATACGACTATGCTGTATGATTATATGGACTTCGTGATAAGTTGGCTGATGGCACCCAGCATATATGATGCACTGTCTTTCCCTCCTGCGGGTTCGAGTTATCCAGTGGGGTCTTCCCACAGTGGTGGTGGTCCATCGACATCTGCAGCGGCGGAGACCTCGGAGGTTCCCTTTTTGTGGTTGCATACCCCTTTATACAACATTTGATAGGATGATGGAGGGATGATGCCTATGTTGCATCGTCCTCGTGCGAGGGACCCGGAGGAGTTGGGTTTGATAGAGAAGATCCTTCGTCCAACGGTGTACTTTTTTGGTCCTTTTCCTTTTCTGATTTCTTTTGATCTCCTTTGCATGATGCCGATTCTGCCTTTTCTTGCAGCAAGTTCGGGTGTCCACCACTTGGCTGAGGGACTGGATATCTTCGATGACTGCCCATATTCGAGATGCGGTTCCTGTTCCTTCTTGCTTGGTGCCGTCGGCCTCATCCGGGGAGGAGTCCGGTTCAGGTAACGATGGTGTGTCATCTCACCTTAGGGGAAAGAGAGCACGTCGCAGGGATGGAAGCTCTTAGAAAGAGAGGGGAAAAGGTAGGTGAGAGAGAGAGAGAGAGGATATGGGTTCGGGCTGAGTCCCGTTGTTTTTTTGCTTTTCTTTGATTTCCTACAAAAATGATGTAACACAGAAAAATATCTATGCAATGCAATTGAGTTTTTTTATTATCTTCGGTTAATGATGAATGAAATGAATGCATGCATATGCGCTCTTTACTTTGCTGCTGAGATCGTAAAAAGAAATATTTTTTGGAAGTTTTGAAAGGAAGTTTTATTCATAATGAAGAATTATATAAAGATGAAAAGGGAATTTGAAATTCTGTTTGAGAATAGAAATTTATTTTTATTGAGTTTTCTAATTTTGACAAAAAAAGGAAAAAGGAAAATTTCCAAAAATGGGGGGTTATCGATCGTTAAGCTCCTTATCCTGCCTATCGGCGGGTCATGTCTGGTCTAATCAATCAAGGCTATGATCGATACTCTCTTCAGCCTTCGGTACTTTGTGGGGAAGGATTCCCCCCGATTTCTGCAAAGGTTGTGTCTTTTGTGAGGGTTTGCAAGTATAAAAAGGGGGTAAGGGTGGAGTGTTTTCATCACACCTTCACATTCTTCCTTTTTCATATTCTTACTTGTTTACTATTTCTTTCAAGATGGCTCTCCCTGGTAGTATTGAGTTTGCTAACTACCTCAAAGCCTTGGAAGTAATGTGCTCTTATAATGTTGACTACGATGCTTTCAACATGCGTCGAGTTTCTTTATGGCGCAACCGGCCCATTGAATGGAACATGCTGATAACGGCTATCGAATTTTAGTATCCCGAGGATCATGTCTTTTGCTTCGGGTTGGATGAGATTTATCCTACCTACTATGAATTTTCTGCCATGATGGGAATAAATCCAAGCGTTACTGAGGCTCTACCTGAGTTTTCTCAGTCTCCCTGGGAGCTTTTGGCTGGAATTTTCCGTGTCTCACCCTCGGTGGGTAGATCTTTGGTTACGAGAGGAATGATCTCCCTTCCAGCGGTGCTGTAATTTGTGCACTTGTAGGAGGTTGGTGATGCTGGGTATGCCGGAGCTATCGTTTTGGGCTTCGTTTCGAAATTACTGCTGGTGATTGGGGAACTGCTGGTGGACCCGCAACTTGCAGCCATTACTTCATAGATGTCATACCATCATAATCCTGCAGCGGTGATACTGGAGGAGACTTTGAATGGCCTGGATGCCTGGCAAGAAGGTCGTTTTGACTTTCTAAGGGGTAGCCCTGTGATGTTGTTCATGTAGTTGTCTGAAAGACTCCGCCTGGTGACTCCTCCGGAATACCCTTTGTCGACTGTACTCAACTTTTTTTTATGCTATTTCACCAGCGTTGGCCTGGATATTAAGACCTGGGAGGAATGGCTTATGGAGCATGGGGCTCTAAATCTGCGCTGGTCAGTGCCTTGGTGGGGATAGTTGCTGCCTATTCTGGAGCTGGGGGAATACCTGTACGTTCGGCTGGTTGGTCTCAGACAGACCTCTTTCTATTTCCCCTTAGCGGCTTCTGCGCCAATTCGACTGGGAGCAGATTGTGCCACCTCGGACACTAGACTTCTTTCTGATAGAAGATCTGACAGAGCATCTACGCATGCGTCTTGGTTCTTTATGGGAAAGTCAGCGTTCGTCGACCCATCCCTCTCAGTCTGTTGGGAGAGTTTGGCACATCCTTGGGGATTATATGAAGTGGTTGTGGAGAAGAGTAGTCAGGAAGATATTGGTAGTGGAGATCGGACAAAGGTATCTTGTCTTATTCGATACCATGGAGGGTGGTGTTGTGTTTTTTCTGAGGCTGGTTATAGCTTATCGGTCCATGGAACGTCTGCGGAACTCCATTCAGACAAGGGAAGATTGGGGACCCCAGGATGTAGATGATGACGGAGCGAGATCCTCTGGTAGCTGTGGGTAGGACTCTTGGGGGAGTTTATTTTATAATGGGGAATAAGTTTAGGAATTTACTTGACTTTTTAGGAAGGTAGGGGGAAGGGAGTTATCCGTTACTCTTCTTATGTAATTGCAGTGTAATTTATTATTAGTGAAATAAATAAGGTTTTGATCATCCAGCTGTGCCTTTTGATGAATTTTATATTTATCTATACTGATCGCTAAGGCATGCACAATCCTTTTGTTCAAGTATATGTTAGAATGAACTGTCGTTCTCAGAGGTAAGAAAAGAATAATTTTTTGTGAAAAAGAAAGGGCCGTGCTCATGTAAGATGTATGAGCTGCCTACGTACCTCTGGGGTTTTGAAATTTTTTAATTTTTTGGAATTTTTTTTTGCAGAGGATCAGGCCCACGTTGTTCTGGGTAGAGGGAAATGAAGAGAGATTTTTTTTAGAATAGAAGGGGGATAAAAAGAGTCGTAGCACGTCGAGATTTCGGACTAGGGGTAGGACTTCTTGAGACGGTCTAGGTTAACTGGATGAGCCATCTCTTCTCCATCTAGGTCGGTGAGCATAGTAGTACCGCCAGACAAGATCTTCTTCACAATGTAGGGGCCACTCCAATTGGGATTAAATTTCCCTCTAGGGTCCTAGACGGGCTCTACTATTTCTTTGAGGTCTAAATCTCCCTCTCGGACATTGCGGTCCTTGACTCTCTTATTGAATGATCACGTTATACTGTGATGGTACCCTTGTTTGTGGTATAGAGCTTTCAATCTCCGTTCATCTAGGAGAATCAGCTCGTCAAGACAACTTTGGTACCAGTCTTCTTCGCTGACTTTTCTTTCAAGCATGATGCATAACGAGGGTATTTACACCTCCACGGGTAGGACTGATTCCATGTCGTAGACTAGAGAGTAAAGGGTAGCCCTATTAGAGGTTCGAATTGAGGTTCGGTATCCCTAGAGGGCATATGGGATTTGGTCAACCCAATCTCGACAGCTGTTAGTCATCTTACTGATGATGGCTTTGAGGTTCTTATTAGTGGTTTCGACTGCACCATTGGTCTGAGGTCGGTAGGGAGAAGATTTGTGTCTCTAAATCCTATACTCGTTGACCACTTTTATGACTTTTGCCTCGAAGTGCAACCAGTTATCTGACATTAGCTCATGCGGGACCCCATATCGGCAGATGATGTTCTTTTTGATGAATTGAGCCACTTTATTGACATTCAGGACTTCGTATGGCTCGGCTTCGACCCATTTGGTGAAGTAATCAATGGAAAATAGGATGAATTCTTGCCCGTTAGAGGCCTTGGGTGTAACTTTCCCTATGATGTCGATGCCCCAGGTGGAGAACAGCCAGGGACAAGTCGTGTTGTATAATTCTCACGGAGGCAGGTGCTGAAGGTTGGAAAACTATTGGCATTTGAGGTATCTTCGGACATAGGCGGTGCAATCCTAGACCATGGTGGGCCAGTAGTAACCTTATCGGATGATCTTCTTGGCAAGCACGTGACCGTTCATGTGGGGACCACATTCCCCGCTGTGGATTTTCTGTATTACCTCCTCAATGTCAGCCCCTACGATGCAGTGTAGATGGGTTCCATCGAAGTAACAGTGCTTTGTAACATATGATGTATTGGGCGGCTAGTCTTGGGAGGGTTTCTCAGTCTTTCTTATTGGAACCTTCGGAATAACTACCATTCTTGAGGATGTACTAGATATCATAGTACCAACAATTGTCTAGATCGGGATCTTCTTTGGTAATGAGCTCAATGTGGTAGCAGTGGGTTGTCTTGCTTTTGAACTAGGAAGGGGGCCATTGTTATTCCTTCGAGCATGTAGACCATGGAGGCAAAGGTAGCAAGGGCATCGGCTAGGTTATTCTTTTCTTGAGGTAGGTAGTGGAAGGTCATATCTCGGAATGGGGAGGCTAATTCTTCTAAGTGGGCATGGAAGGGTTGGTGTTTCTCATCTTTGACTTTCCATTTTCTGAGCACTTGGTCGATGATGAGGGTATAATCCCCGTAGACATATAGGCATTGAATACCTTTCTTTAGAGCAACTTTGAGGCCTATCGTACACGCCTTATATTCAGTCATGTTCTTGTTGCATGGAAAATCCAACTTGATGGCGATGGGAGTGTGGGAGTCATCTAGGGAGATCAAAAGTATCCCAATGCCATATCCCTTTCTGTTGGCTTCATTGTCAAAGAACATTTTCCATCAAACGTCATCTTGAGCAGTGCAGAGGATGTTTTCATCTAGGAATTCGGAAATCCAGTTGTCATCTTCTTCCACAGGGTAGTCAACGAGGTAGTCAGAGATGGATCTTCTTTTTATGGCTTTCTACATGACATACACGATATCAAACTCGGCTAGGAGCATCAACCACTGGGTCATTCAACTAGATAAGGCAGGCTTATCAAGCAGGTACTTGATAGAGAAGGCGAGCATGTAGTGTCGTAACATTTGGGTAACCCAAACAAGCGTGACACATGCCTTCTCCAAAGCAGTGTAGTTGACTTCGTATCCGGTCAATTTGCGACTGTTGTAATAGATGGATCTTTCTTTGTGGGAATCTTCAAGGTATTGGTCTAGCAAAGCCCCACATACAGTGTCGATTATGGTTAGGTATAGGAGCAAGGGGAGATCCGACTGTGGTGGCATGAGTACCAGAGGGTAGGTCAGATATTATTTGATTCGGTCAAAAGCTTCTTGGCAGGCCTCGTTCCAAACCTTGGTTGAATCCTTCATAGGTGTTTGAAAATAGGTTAGTAAATGGAGGTTAGATGGATGATGAACCGACTGATGTATTGCATTTTTTGAGGAAACCACGGACTTCTTTCTCCGTTCGGGGAGGTGGCATCTTAAGTATGGCTTTTAGTTTGGTAGGATCTGCTTCTATCCCCTTCTCACTGACCATGAACCCCAAGAGTTTTCCATTTGTAATGCCGAAGACACATTTCTGTGGATTGAGTCTTATCTGATACTGTCATAGTCGTTCGAAGAACTTTTGGAGAACGGGAACAGGACCTTCTTTAGTTTTGGATTTAATAATCATATAATCCATACAGACTTCGACTTCTTTGTGAATAAGATCGTTCAGGATGGTTGTGGCCGCCCTCTAGTAGGTAGCTCCAGCATTCTTGAGACCAAATGACATAACAGTGTAGTAAAAGGTTCCCCATGGGGTGATGAATGCGGTTTTTTTTCGGTGATCTGGGTGCGTTTTGATTTGGTTGTATTTAGCAAAACCGTCGACGAATGACTTGAGAGCATGATTGGCTATGTTGTCCACAATCATGTCGATATTGGGTAATGGGTAATCATCTTTTGGAGAGACTTTGTTCAAGTCCCGGTAGTCTACACACATCCGAAGCTTTCCTCCTGATTTCAGCACAGACACTATGTTGGCTAGCCATGTGGGATATTCTATCACCCGAATAAAGCAGACGTTCAACTGTTTGACCACCTTTTTTTTTACTTTGAGCGACCATTCGATGAGAAACTTTCTCAATTTTTGTTTGACAGGCTGGTAATCTGGGAGAGTGGGGGTCTCATGTTGAGCTATTTCAGGATCAATGTCGGGCATATCATCATAGGACCATGCGAAGACATCCACGAATTCCTTCATCAATTCTTTGAGTTGTGCGCGCTCATGCTCATCAAGGTAGCCCCTATCCTAATCTTGCGCAATTGGCTACTAGAACCGAGGTTAAAAAGAATAGTTTCTTCTTCATTAACTTGAACACGGTTATGTTGTTTGTTATTAACCTTATTTAGATCAGTTAAGAATTGTTAATTTGCAAAATCATCATCATCAAAAGTTTGATTAGAATCTACACAATTAATGTAAGGCACATCAAGATACTCAAAATCTTCATTTATTTCATTGATAGGAAAAATAGCATTGAGACCCTCATCAAAGGAGGTCTCGATTATATTAGAGCAAGGATAGACAACAGAAGAAGAGATGGGGGTAAACATTGGGGTTAGGTGGGATTTCAATAGGTAGAACTAGCACAACATGCCATTTGAGTAGAGGTTCATCAGAAGCTTTAATCAGGTGGGATGGATCAAGTGATGTAGTGGCTGAATGAACCATGCAGAGTGTCAGCCCCAGTGTCTGTAAGTTAAACGAATCCTCGGAGTCACTTCCCTTGAAATCTGTGGTATCTTTGATGAGTGGTTGTACGTGGTGTTGGGAATTTTCGGCCCATGGGTAGCTATATCGAAAAAAGATCTCCATTCCAGGCTTCATCTTCTTGTCTGTGTGGTCATACCAGGGTTTCGAAAAGCGACAAAAGGGGAAGTCTTCACCCTCTTTGATGAATTGTCCATTCAAAGAATCACCTGGGATAGTCTGGATGTAGTCTAATCTTTTCATTGGTCGGGACTAGCGAATCATTCTGAGCTCTTATTTTGATGGTTGATACCCCAAACCACAAGGAGGGAAAGCTTTTTTCAGTTCAATGAGCTAATTATCCCTTGCTGATTTTTTCCTAGGCCCAGTCCGGGCATGAAGTACATGTTTCTGAACATATTAATCACATTGACATTGCCATGAGGGTCGTATTCTGGACAAACCCTTTCTCTAAAATCGTCCCCTGCCAAGGATAGAAGTGGCTCAACTCGGCATCTTGATAGGAGCATATCATTTGACCCCTGTTGTATGTCAAAGATTGGATTGCTGGTACTTGTACCCTCGGCATTGTCGTCGTCACCCAAAATGGTGATGACTCTCTCGTCGATGAAGAACTTTAATTTCTGATGGAGCGAGGAAGACACACCCTTGATACTGTGGAGCCAAGGTCGTCCGAGCAACAGGTTGAAAAAAGATGGGATGTCAATAACTTAGAATTCAATGATAGGGTTTATAGGGCCAGCCCCCATTACAAGTTTTATAGATCCCATCACCTCCCAACAGGTATTATTGTAGGCACGTACCTCAGCGGAGGTTGAAGCGAGATCACTTTCCTTTAGTCCTAAACATTTGAAGGTTCTTAATGGGAAGACATTCAGAGCAGATCCATTATCCATAAGAGAGAGAGGTATAATTTTCTCCATAACTTCGACGGAGATGTTGAGTGCATGATTGTGATTAGTCCTAATTCTGAGGATTTCTTCTTCGAAAAAGGATAGCATTCGGGTAGAGGTCAAGGATCCAACCAAATTTATCCCTTCTTCTGGTGTGGTGGAAGGAGGAACTATAGGTCCAATGAGCAACTTGATCAAATCATTTCTGTGCAGTTGGGAAGAAATGAAAAGCCCCCATAGAGTGATGCTAGCTTGAGTTTTCTTTAGTTGATCGAGGATCTTGCTTTCCTCGAGGGTCATCTCTGGCATAGGAAGGTTTTCGACGCCCTTACCTATGTTATTGGCTGGTGGTAAGCTTGGGATCTGGTAATACCTTCCCGATCTAGTCATGTGATTTACTGAAGAAGGTAAGACCATGAATCCCATTTCCTCATCAATCTCAGGTTGTTCTGCCACCTTGATTATTTCTTCAAGAAGTTCTTCAAATGATATCGTCCCATACATGTCAGCTACCGGGCCAATTTTCTCTGAAGCTTTCTCTTTATTTGAATCTCCAATTTCTTCCCCCCGTCCGGTGGCAACAATTCTGGCTTTCCATGTAAAGTCAATGCATTCCACAACTTCAATGGCCTCTTCGTACATGTCCTCCCATTCTGCGTTGAGATGTAAGGGTGAAGGGACTAGGCGCCCTTATAGCTTCAGAGTATCAAATAACTGAGTTTTACTCCAAATATTATTGGTTTGCCTGAATAATTCTGCCATGATCTGGCCAATGTCATCTAGGTTGACTTCATCGATCGGTACCCCCAACCGTCTGACTCTCAGGCCCATTTCCACACTTCTAAGAACACCATACTGAACCTTTGGCAATCAATGATCATCTGTGAGGGCAATTTTATCCCTAACTCTAGGAGTTGGTTTAATACTTCTGATAACTCCATACTTCCATTTTCAGAACGGGTACGGATAGCGATGCATGCTCTAGTCAGGAGTGACAGTGCCTAATCAGTGAGGCTAGCATGGTGTAGGAGGAACAATGGGAAAGTTTGGAGAGGTTTGGGAGACTATATGGGTGTGATTTGAGTTGAGGGATCAAATTCTGGGTTCTCTTCTAAGAAGATGGCATTGGCGAGATTTGGGAGTGGGTTGTGAGTAGTGTTCGGCTTAGTATTGATGGGTGGGGCGATGGTACCCCGGTCAATTAGACCTTGGATTATGTTTTAAAGGTGAAAGCATTGGTCGGTGGTATGGGCAGCAGTTTGGTGAAAGGCATAGTGGGCATCTGCCTTGAAGTTCATTGGAAGTGTATTTGGCAATGGATGGGGGTCCAAGGGTTTGATGAGGTTGTAACTTAACATGGCTTGATAAACTTTGGAGAGGGGATCATGGATCTCGGTGTACTCCTTTCGGAGTGGGACATGGCGGCTTTTTGGTGACCACGAGGTGGTTGGTTGGGAGATGTTGTTGACGGTTGAGACTGCAGCACTGACAGGCTTGTCATATTTTCTCGGAGTGAATTGTCCAGACACTTTCTTTGGTTCAACTTCTGTTTTAGCAAGACCCTCTTCAATTTCTACTCCTGCTTCTCTGAGTTCTCGGAAGTGGGGATAGTATTGTCCTCCCATTGTTGCTCGGACATGAGGTAATAAGTTCTTCTTCACTATGTTGACTTGTTCTTCCTCGGATGGTTGATTGGTCATGGTGGATGTTTTTTCCCTCCATCAGGCTATGAAGTTACTGAATGATTCTCCAGAGTTCTGTTTGAGCAGTTTTAAATCACGACGGGTGACCTCAAGTTCTTCATTATATTTGTACTGCGACATGAATTCTCGGGCCACATCCTCCTAGTTACGGATTCGGGACTCCTCGAGAGACAAGAACCATCGGAGGGCTCTATCCTTCAAAGTTTGATGAAATAATTGGGCCATCACTTATTCAGAAGTCCCAGGAGAGTTATAGAATGGTGATAACTACAAATATGAACAATCGGAGGTCCACTTCCTCCGGATTTCTCAATATTTGGCATCTTAAACTTTTTGAGTAACCTCACCTTAGGATAAGGAGACATGTGGGTGTATTCTATATAATTTCCAGAGATTTTGACTTGGTCAAACTTCTTAGTTAGCATCTTGAGATATTCTTTGACCTTGTTTAACTCTTCCTCTTTCGGATCAATGATCATAGGCAGGTTAGCCCCAGGCTGGGCAAGGTTTGGCATAAAAAGCTGGGCATGAGGTGACCCATTAGCAGGAGGGGCACGCGGAGCGTGCTGATACTCTTCGGGAACCCATATAGGCTTGGGTGGAACCATAGCACGAGGGAATAGGACCTAGGGCTATTCAGGGACAGGAACCTGGTTTTGCTGCATCTCTCGAACCTCAGTCTGCAAGTTGTCAATCCTGGACAGGAGCTGAGCTAAGAATGCAGTCATATTTGGCTGCACAACTGGTACTTGATCTGTGTTCTCAATAGAAAGTGGATGGATTCCGAACTCGGAAGAAGTAGCAGGGAACAGACAGAACTCTGAGGTGATTTGACTAAAGACCGAAGACAATAAGGATCCAGGCCAAGGGTGTACGATCGACCTGAGAAGGCATAAAATGGGATTTATTTTTGAGAAAAAGAATGAAAATATTTTTGATATTTTTTTTGAGATTAAAAGACAAAATATTTTTGGATTTTTGATAAAGAAGGGAGAAATGTTTTTGGATTTTTGATAAAGAAAGGATAAGTTGTTTTGGATTTTTAATAAAGGAGGGAGAAATTCTTTGGTAGACGGGTCTCAGCATGATTTTTATAATTATTATGTTCTCACTTGTATTAAATTCTCCTATATGCAAAAATGAAATGCCGGATGGAACCCGAGCTTGAAAAAGTTGTGTTTGTAACATACGTAAAGATATGGTTGGACTTGTGACTAGGCTCACGGGCAGGGTCCCATTTTAAAAATGCACGAAAATTTGGACGACAGGCCGACCCGAAATTTTGACAGAGTTTCGGCTTGAAACCGATAATCTAACATGTGTGTCCTAAGCTTAACACCTATATGGGGATATGTAGTTGGTTGGGTGAATTGAAAAGGGTTCCCCCCCTTTAGCGTGGCGTCCAGGATATACGTCTTGCTTTTGAGGGTAATCGGTACGTGTGGACAAGCCAATTTGATATACCTGAGTGTACATGAATTTCCTCACTATATACCTCGTGGGGATGGTACGTGTGAGAGAGAATTTGATATACTCGACGTACGTGAATGAGTTCCCTGCGATATACCTCCCATCATGACTTCGGTCAAGAGGTACGATGTGGGGGAACCGTTCGATATACGTCGAAGGTACTTGGCCAATGGAAGGTGAGAGTTATATCGCTTAGGCTAACTGTGCCCTGCCACACTAGCGCCGATCACGAAGTGACCCTCCAGCTACTAGATAAAATTTGGTCAATACCAGGTCCACCATAGAGCTATCTAGGATAGCTCTATAGACCAGAATCCTAATGTCCTCATTCTGTCGATCGTTGCTCCCGTGGCGTCTTTATGGCAGGCCACGCTCTGATCAACCATACTTTGATTTTTCACGTTCAGTTTTATCTCGGTCGCGCTCAAAGATCCTCCCTCGACTGTGAGTATTACTCACCAGAGAACTAGGAGTCCTGTCATGGTATTTCCTGGTGCCCCTGTGGATATCTCTCTCCATTATTTCAAGTCGACTCTCGGGCGAGCATTCTCTTCCAGCTGAAGGTGTGTAACCTCCTCTTATGCTAGAATTCTATCTTTGTAAGCATCGACCAACCTGGAGATTTATGTGGATCTGGGTGGTCCCTGGCTTTCTTCAGAAGGTTGCCTCTCTTAGCGAAACCTGAGGTTTGTATGCTGGCGAATCTCCGACCTGACCCTGAGTTGAACTGGGTCTTTTTGCATATCGCCAACCTGAGTAATGTCGTTGCTATGGTGAGACATCATGGGATTTATGTTTGTGAAGGTTTTCGCTGGAATAGAAATCAAATCTCACAGATGGCGCCAATTGTGAATAACAAGACTTATCACAATAAAATTTCACGAAAAAATCGCAAAGAACAAAAAGTAAAAATCACACACACAAAAACATTGTACGTGGTTTGGAAACTTTCCTACATCCACGGAGATGTTACTATTTTATTACAGTGTCTCTTAATGCTCCAGATTACATCCCTTTGCCACGAGTCAGGGTTTATAATTAGTAGATACATAAAAGTAAAAGATTGAGTTGTATAGGGAACTCAATTAACATATGAATAGTTCGTGGTGTACTTGAATATCTCCTTCGAGATTGTTGGTAACCAATTTGGATGTATCTGTGAGTGTTCTTATTTTTTTCAAATACACATAAGTAAATTAAATTTTGATTTGGGCCGGGCAACGCTTTGGATAATCCGGGCTGGTAGACTGCTCTCATGGGCCATATCGAATGGGTCCCCACACTCTCAATCTCAGTTTTTCGGCTCAATCTCTCTCTCAATCCATAAAAGGTAACTCGAAAACACTAACATTTTGTATTTGTGTATTTATATGTGTATTTATGTATATGTGTGTGTATTCTGTGTATGTGTGTGTGTATATATATATATATATTTGTGTATTTTTATATGTGTATACGTATGTACTGTGTGTATGTGTGTGTGTGTGTATCATGTGTATGTGTGTGTGTATTGTGTGTATATGTGTGTGTGTATTTGTGTGTATGTTAAATTGATTTTTTTATTTAGTTTCTTTCAAACTTAAAGCGTATAAAATATGGGATGCAAACTCCAGTTAGAGTGTAAAATGTATGGTGCAAACTCAAATTTTTTGAAGCTCTGAAATAGTGTTTGAAAATATAAAATACGGGTCAAAACATAAGGTAAAAAATAATAATTTCCCAAAAGAAAAGGAACATTTATCTTAAAAAACTTTGAGTTTGGTCATCAGGGTCGTACGATTCAATTTTTGTTGTAAAATTTTAGACTAATATATTCTGATTTTTTGTTGTTGTTAGTAATTGATGGGTGTTGACATTATTATTGAATATATGAGGAATTTTAAGATATAAAATAAGAAATCTCCGAATTCATAGTGTTCATTACGAACACATCCCCTACTCATTAGAATTCTTGTCTCCGTCCCTAATCTTCATGTGTATTTATTTGAACACACACACACACACACACACACACACACACACACACACACACACACACACACACACACACACACACACACATGTATATGTTTATATCTATTTATTTTAACCCTAGTTAAAATTGAAACCTTAATCTTCATGTATATGTTTACGTTTATTTATTTTAACCATAGTTAAAATTAAAACCCTAATCTTCATGTATATATTTATGCATTAATTTCAACTCTAATTAAAATTGAAACCCTAATATTAACATATATGTTTAATGAGAAATGTCCTCACTTTAGTTGGATATTGTGATTATGGGTATGTATTTTATCACGTAGATGGGATAATTATTGGTTGTTAATTTGGTTGTTGGATAGTATGTTGGATTTCTTTGGTTGATAATACACATATACTTTTAAACTCTCTCATAATAAACCCTAACAACATGTGTCTTAACACTTACGATAGGTTCTTGTTTAGATTTCACGTTGGTGAGATCCAACATGCACGGGATTAAGAGAAGAGTAGTGATGAATCAAAGCCTTAATTAGACTAATATACCCTTATACCTCATATGTTAGAATTAATAGTTATTAATTAATTAGAGCCCTTATTTGTAGGACTCATATTCACGTCCTCGTATATTTTTCTCAGGAAAAATGAGGTAGGATGATAATCACTGGAAAAAAGAGTACAAGAGGTTACAATTGGACCGCACATATACCTCTTTTATTATTGCACTCTATATAAAGGGTACTCCTATTTATAGGTATTATAATAAGAAGATTGAACAATTTAACTACCTAGCAAATCGTGGAGTTGATCTTCATCAAGAGTACTTGTTTGATCATATTCTATTTTCCATACCAGATAGTTTGGATGATGCTATAGAGGATATATTCCACTAACATAATCCCGATGTAGCCCAGACCTTGCTTCCACTGTTAGAGAAGGAAGAGAAAAAAATTCACCCGTTATGGATACAACTGCGTACAGAGAGCATTGACATAGACTATGATGTCTCGGGCCATATGGACATAAAATTGAGTAGTGCCAACAAGTTGAAAAGATGGGATTCTGAGTTTATGTCACAGATATGTATACATCAATTATAGATACGCTTCCTCCTAGTTGGCCACGTACAAAAATCCATAAGGTTTTTGGATGGATGTCAGGTACATCGAACATATTCTAAAGTCTTACTCTTAAAAGGTATATATATATATATATATATATATATACTCATTAAATTGATTAGTTAGTTATAATTTCATATTATTATAACTATTTACTTGCTTATGGTTTCTCATTATTACAAATAACTTTGGGAGGCAACGGCCAAAATTTACCAAGTGACGAGGTGACACCCCCACAAGGATCCTCATCTTGTGAACAACTACCAAAATTCTCATCACTAATCATTGAGCAATTGAAAACTCCACTTCTGGTTCATTCCCCTACTCCAAGTACGAGTAGGTAACAAGCCCCTGTTGTTCCAACGCCCCCATCCAACGCTCTAGGAACCTCCCGCTCAAATAAAAAGAAGACCATTGGGTTCCCCACGGGTGATAAAAATGATTCTAAACTTTAAAGCCTAGTGTTTGTCGCCGGAAAAAATGAATGTGGGAGTCGGGGGAGTAGACAATGGGAACCTTGTTGTTCAAGTCATCAAATATGACATTTACGATCAACTCTGCAAGCTATTTATATTTCTAGATAAGTCAAATTATAAGGTTCTTTCTCGGATTTCTGAACAATTGAGGACATACCGGAGAAACCTTTGGCATAGACATTTCGCGAAGGATGCATCGAGCTCCGATACTTTAGCTTTGAAAGACAGGTTGCCTCATAATATTGAACTGCCCGTGAAGTTGTGGAATGATTTTTTGGAGAATGAGTCGAAGGACAAGAAGCTTCTCCAAAGGGAGAAGAATAAATAAAATAAGGCAAAAAAAATTAATGTCCACAGGATGGGCTCCAAATCTTATGAAGATTTGAAGAATGAATGGCCGAGTAGGACAAAGGATGGTTCGGATGCTGGTAGACAACCAAATTAGGCCAACTTATACATTCATGCTCGACGCGGAAAAGATAATAAATTCTTACCTCACTTTTTTAAGACTTTGGAATCAATAGCGGCCATTAGTAGTCAGTTAAGTTCGATCCCTTCTGATGACTGGGATAATGATTCCCTGATCTAGACCTTTGTAAAGGACAAAAGGGGGAGGACGAGAGGTGTTAGATCATGTATACCAAAAATAAAATTACAACACAACGCACCTCTTCTGGACAAAATTTCTTCGGTCTAGGGGTGTTCGCGGTCTGGTCCGATTGTAGGGTATTTTTAGGACCAGACCGCATTAATCGATCCTAGAAATTATGGATCGAGATCGGATTAGAATAATCGATCTCGATCCTATTCGGTTTTCAAGCGGTCCGTGTTCGGCCTCAGTCCTATTAGATCCATACCCAAATAAAACAACACACTTTTTAATTCAAAAACATCACGTTTTTTTAAAACACTTTTCTTTAAAAAAATAATAACTTTAAAAAAAAGCACAAACCAAAAATTTCTAAATCTGTATAAAGAACATACACAAACAAAAAAAATGTAAATCTGTATAATTTAATTTTACTGGAGAAACTAATTTAATTTCACTGTAAATCTGATATGTTCTTTGAGTAAGTAGGCAAAAACTGCATAAGAAACAACAACTCATAATAACTCATATATCAAAATAGAGAAAATAAAGCGTAAGAAGGCACAATACATAGTTGTAAAGAACAGTTTTAAAGCACAAAAAATAGAGTTGTAAAGCACAACTCCAACGCATTATCTTAACTGGGGCCTTTGAAAAGTAATAAAAAACAAAGTTGTAAATCACAAAAAATGTCCAACGCATGATAAAATTTTGTTGTTTATGGATTATATGCGTGGGAAAAAAATATCCAAAGCATGGCCAAATTTATGGAACACACATATTCAAATGAGTATTCAAAACCCCAGCATGGTCAAATTTATGGAACACACATATATTGATTTGAGAATTCAAAACCCCAACATATATTGAAATCGGATAGAGAAAAACAAAATATTGAAATCAGATAGATAAAAAGGAAGAAAATAATAGAAGTTTTAGTGGCTTAGGTGGGGTTCATACCCGCGTGTGTCATTGTTGTTCTAGGGAGAAAATGAACCCAAAGTAGTCGGAGGAGAGTTTACTGTCGGAGCTGGAGCCGGAGCCAAGGTTGTATGTAGCGAGAGATGAACGTTGTTTTAGTTTGTATGTAGAGAGAGAGAAGAGAAAATAAGAATAGGGGTTTGGGAGGGATTAGGGTTATGCATGTTGGGTCTGTGAGTTATAAAATTAAAATAATAATAATAATAATAATAATAAAAGTGGTTCGGTTCGGCTCAAACCTGCTTTTTACGACCCAAGACCGATACCGACCCAAATTATGCGGTTCTATATATTTTTAGACCGAATACGATTCATTTTTTTGTCCATTCAGTCTATTCGGGGTCGTGCATACCCCTACTTCGGTCAGGATTCGTAAATCATCCCAAGAGGAACTTGTGACTCTTTTTACTGAAGGTTATTGACCCATAATGCCTTCTCAAGGTTCCCCTAACCCTCCTCCTAAAGGTTTCCCCTTTCCTCCCTCTTGAAGTTTCACATCCCAAATACTGTATCCTTCAATATTCCCCTCCCCAATGTCGCCTCCTTAAACATTCCACTCCCCAATGCTATCTCCTACAACATTCCTCTTCCCGGTGCCTCCACCTATCACAGGTATTGGTTCATCGTCAACCACTCTTGATGACTATGGCAAACAATTATATTTCCAGAACTAGGACAATAGTAGTATTATTGGCATGTGAAAACTCTTCTTCGTAGTTGTCAAAACTAAAGTACATGGTCGATCTTTACAGAAAGGTGAAACTCAAATAATGGTTGATGAAAATTACAAGGGCTGTGAAGATGAACCTGTTCACGCTAACAGCGGGGAAGGGACATAATTAAGGCATTATGCAGATTCTTTTACCACTTGGCTAGTTTATCTATTGGCCAAGTTCTGAAAATGTCTTTTAATATTTTTTTTGTTTCAGTTGTAATAACAATTTTTTTTGTTTCAGTTGTAAGAATATTTTTTTTAGTTTTAATAATATTTTTTCTCATTTCAGTTGTAATAATATCACTTGAATGGAACATGAAATTTCCATAATCATATTAATTTCTTAAATGCTACATGACATTTTTTTTAATCTATCAACACAAGACCTAAATTTGAAGATTATTAAATGGATTTCCTATAATACAAAGCGTAAATGGGTGAGACTAGCCTAATAACAAATAATTATGTAAAGGGCGTTCAAGAATTTGTTAAATATTCTTACAAAAATATTAAAAGTGACAAGATTTGTGTCCGTGTACCCGTTGTATGGACGGAAAATACAAGTCATTAAAATACGTAGAGTTGCATTTAATAAATTGGGGAATTTGTCAAGACTGTAAAATATGGACATACCATGGTGAAAAAATGTACCTTACATTCTGAAAGAATTGTTGGTACCAGACCGGGTGATGGAACCCCAACGAGTGAAAGTGGTACATTATTCACCAACACATCGCCCATTGACTGAATTAATTGATGATGCTTACGGAGTCCACAAGCATCAAAGCCACCGGCCTATGGATACGAATAATACGTATTATGACCAAGTAAATGAACAATTTGATTTTGAACTACCAGAAGATTCGAAATACATACGATTGAAAGCCGATGTGGCTAGACCGTTGTTTAATGATTGCAATAAAGATCAATCGATATTATATGCAATGATTGGTTTGCATAGCTTGAAAAGTCATTTTGGTTTGTCTGGCAACAACGTAATAAAAATTCTCAAGTTGGTTAAAGAAATTCTCCACAAGGAGAACACATTACCAGAAAATTATCCTACCATGAAGAAAAGATTCAAGGGTTTGAGTTTAAAATACATATCTATTCGTGCATGCAAGTATGCTTGCATATTGTACCCCAACGAGCACGAAGAAAGGGTAATAAATTTTGATAAAAAGCCACAACCTTAACCATGGATAAACAACAACATCGATAGCAAGTAAAACATATTATATTAACCCAATCAAAACATCAAATGAGTTGTTCAATTTAGATAAGGAAACAACTCAACTGTTTAACAAGCACCTGTCCTGGCCTTAAGCAGACTTTATATGTTTTCTCTAAGTGGTTCACCCGAATTAAGGTTATATATTAGATCATTTCATCCTTTTGGACAAAGAATATGGCAATATAAATACAAACTCAATTGTAATACTAGGGTGAAAATTATAGATAGCCAACACATAATTCGACTTAAGTCTTTAAGAGTTAGTTTTTCAATTGAAATAATAAATTTCATAGTGGATGGTTTTTTCAACTGATCAAAAAAACATTATTCACACGTAGTTGTTGATCATTTAGTTCAAATGTCTTTAAGTATCAAAGTAAAATGTACAAGTATAATAATGTTGAAGAGTGTTCGACATCTCAGTCATCAAACATCATAATACTAATGTCAATAAAATTACACAGGTGTAGTAGTTCAGAACGGTACATATATGTGGTAAAATACCACTATTATCATTTCAACATAAATATGTCGAGTAGAAAATAAAGATCAATCACACAAAGCCACCGCATGTACATGGATAGGTAATATGCCTACGTCCACGGGGAGTATCTCTCTCTCTCTCTCTCTCTCTCTCTCTCTATATATATATATATATATATATATTGATCGATTCTTGATAAAAAAAATATTACATGCCCTTTTTCCTAGCGGTGTGCATTACATTTATAAAGACAAAAAAGGGACCCGATCATTTCAATCTCCATGATCTTGGAATATTGTAAGCTATGATCCCATGAATCTGATTTTTAGATTTTCATTGATCAACCTCCCTTCATTCCTATCTCTAAGATATTATCACTTATCAAGTCTGCCAGACACGTGACATCTACTCCTATCTGGTTGGATAATTCCCCCACAATTACCTCCAAAGATTTGCAGTCTGAATAGGGTGTAGAGGTTTGCTCGCTCGTTAAGCATAATGCTTGATGGCAATGAAAGTTGATCACCTATAGAAGCTATAGTCATAGGATGTTAACAATTGGTGTTTTTTTAGTTAAAAACGACTTTTTATCCGCCCTTTAGGCTTAAAAGGCACACTCATAATTTTCTCCAATATTTTAGGGGTATGCTGATAATCCTACGTCTATTAGCCAAAAGGAAATAAAGTGTCACCCGTCATGTGGGGATGTGATAGATAATGATGTATTTTTTCTTAGAAGCTGAACCAAGGCTATTTAATCACTTATTTAACGTCATTTAAAGATCATTTTCTTCTTCAACCTTCCAAAATAAACATAAATCTATTTGCCTTCCATATTCACTGTAAGTTCATCCTCTCTCCTCTTTCTTATTTCTCTGAAATTTTCTTTAGGTGTTCATCTTTATTTTCTTCATCTTTATTCTTTTTGACTTTGGAAAATGATATATCGTGTGAGTTAGAGTTCCATAGAAGGATTTAGGAAACATTTCTCCATCCCAACGTGGGTAGTAAGAGTTTGGGGAAAACGTCAAAAGATTATTATAATATTGAAGGAGGACACTGGTTATTCTCCCAATTCATTGATGAAGCCGCATAACCTTCCCTCCAAACTAAATTTTCTTTGAGTTTTGTGAATATTTTTGTGTTTTCCTTATCCAAAGTACCCCAAATACCTTGAGTATAGTTAATGGGGATAAATAGGATAAATGAGTTGTATGAAATCTGTTAGGGACCCCAGAGATCTTATATTGCTATATATGGGGGAAGACGAGAGACAATACTTTTTATTTGAAGCCGAGGAAAGTTGAGAATGTAATGGTGGTGAATTTTAATGATTCAAATAATAGTTATAGGTCCCATGACTTTTTTTATTAAGAAGTGGTAACATCCATTCATTCCCAAGGGTTGTGAATCTTATAACGGCTACAGTCATCCCAATAGGGTACATGAAATAGATTGATTGCTAGTTTTTATTTCTCTTCATTTAAATTATTCTGGCCTTGTGTGATTCTTACTAATATTTTTCTTATTTATTTCATGATGATAAATCCAAGAAGAAAGAGCGTGAACAAGCATATGTTAGTTTTGAAGAATTGAGTAAGGTCTGGAAACTCAAGAGACCTTTGTCGGCTGGCGCCAAACACCCAAGGTCAACATTATTGTTATTAAACTACACCTATACCACTAATTCTTTTATTTCCAGACCAGTCATCAAGAAACTAGAAATCCCTATTCTTTTTGGCGGGGATGGGTCTTCAATTGCAAGCACATTGGGATCACTTGAGTTTGTATACGTTACATTAATTCCTGCTATGGTCCCTTCAACTTCTGAAGAAGAGACGCCGCTGAAGAAAAGGATTCTAAATTTGATGGAGGAAGGTGATTCCCCTACTTTTCCAAAATCTTAGCCTTCCAAAAGGAAGGAGGTAAGGGGTTAACGAACCCCGTTGACTTAGGGGATTCCCCTAAAAAATTGCAAGCCCATCTTGTGAAGAAGAGCATGATTGGAATAATTTTTGTAGTTGCCTTTCCCACCAAGAAGGTCAATGCCTTGCTAAGGGGAAATCCATCCATTATGTCAATGACTAGAAATCTTAACTTGGCCCCTGAAATACTGAAGGGGGCATGCCTTTGGGGAAATTAAGAAGTGGTCGGTAGGTAGTCAACTGATATTGCTCAAATAGTCTTAGTGGTGAGTTCTTATTTTGTGTTTGGATTTTACTTCTCTGAAAATTCTTGTTATACTAACCTTATTGATAGGATTTTACCTTATAGTTCTTGGTGGACTTGGTTATATTCTAGAAATGAGGGTTGACCAGGAGAAGGCCAACGTTAACATGAGCCATGCCTTAAAGGATTCTCAAAAGGATCTGAAGGTTGTTGAAAAGGCCTGCAAAATTATGGTAAACGCCAAGGAATTGGATATCTCTATAAAATTCCAAAATCGCGCAGCTATATATTGTTATTGAGGAGTTTACACAGACAATGCATAAGGCCTTAGATGCTAAGGACAAGGCCTATGACTAGGGGTGGGATAACGACTTCATTTAGGCCAGGAAATAGTTAGACTACGTTCGTAAGTCCTAATTCAACAAAAGGATGTGACGAATCCTTGTTTAATGTAGAAGTCCCCTCTAAATTTGGACTTTTCTATCATAACCGTTCAAGTTCCCCTCCAAACTTGGATGAAGAAGAGGGTGAAGAATCAAGTGGCGGCTAAGAAAGAAAGGGTGCCGAACAAGAAAAATAGGTCATGGATCTAAACAAGGTCGTGGCCGAAGAAGAGCAGGTGAAAGAGAAGGAAGGCCAAGCTAGTTAGATTAGCATAGGACTTATTGTTCTTTGTATTTCTCGTCTTTTTATTATATTCATTATAAGTGCTTGCCCAATGTTTATATTCAAATGACAATACTTACTATTTTAGCCTTGCTATATCGTGTTTGGTTACTTTTGATTGCCTATATATGCTTGATTTGTATCTAGTTTCTGAATGCCTTTCTTCTTTATCATTGTATCTAATAACAATTTGGCCTTGGTGCCAATTTCTTAGTCAGGATGATTTTGGCCGAGCATAAGATTTTTTTTTCACTTATTAGATATGCCCTTCAAAAGATGATAAGTGCTTATGGTTTGTAAACTCGTTTGGTGTTTTATCTTTGGGCCGAGATCAAATATGTAGAAGGCATTGTTGTCTTGCTTTAAAAAATAAATCTCTAAGGGACAAGATCGAAAAAGATGAAAAAACTTTAAAAGAGGACCAAGTGATTAATAGAAGTCTGTAACAGAATCTGATGAAATTGAGATATCAGTTTTTTTATATCCCCCTCATGGTCTGGTTGGAGGGCTATAATGAAGGTTGTGTGGATTATCTACCCCACTTAAATGAATCCAAGAAGGTTATTTACAAACATGGGTGGCTGAGCGCCTTGGGTGTTATGAGACTTCCTCACAATTCCCAATTCTGGTATTAGTATGGTGTCAATAAAACTTTTGTTTGGCTCCTTCCACTAGGGAGTGCTGATCAAGGATTCCTACGGATGTCATTCCCATTTAGTTTATAAGGGATTATCTTCTTTACCATGACAACGATGATGGATTTCATCCAGAATTAAACAATAATCACCATGTTAAAATGACTGTCGAGCTAAATTGTCAAGGATGTAGTGGCATTGATCCCCATTTTGTATTTATATTTTATAATATATCGATCTGGATACTTTGGATTAACTTAATATGAATGAAATATCTAATTAATTCCATATCTTACATTTTCCCATTATCAATCATTTTTTTTTTACTTTTGACTTACCTTTTAGGATAAGTGTCATCACACCACCTTAGGCCTAGGACAAACCATGGAAAAATTTCACCTAGTCGCAGGGAAATCCACCCATTAAGTATTTTAGTCGACCAAAGTCGGGGCACTTAGTGCCTAAGGATCCCCCCATATGTCTTTTTCTTGTGCGGGTAATGTTTTTATGTTTTTGTGTTCATTAGTGATGAGTACATATAACCTTAATCTACGATTAAGTGAAATACAACTAAGGCATTTAAATAAGGCAATCAGAACTTGATTGGACAAAATTTAACAAATTTGTAATAATAAGAGCTTTGTCATGATGATAATTTGTAATTAACGAAGTTGGCCTACCATTTGGAACAATAAGGAATCTGATTACATTAACTGAAATTTAAATCATCCAAGAAGTTAAAATAACAGAAACTTAAAACTTGAATAAAGGAAAAAGTTTTAGAAATAAAATCTCCTAAGGTTGGCCGCATTCCAGAACCTACGTATCTCCCTGCCCCCAATTTTTTTCTATATGGTAGGCTTGTTGGAGGTTGACCTTGATGACTTTGAATGGACCTTCCAGTTAGGACCCAGTTTTCCATCTAAGGACTTCCTTATGTTGCTGATAATCTTCCTAAAACATAATATCTAACCTGGAACTTCCTCGGATTGACACATTTATTGTAGTTCTTAGCCAATTGTGGTTGGTAGGAAGTTAGTATGAACAAGGTCGAGATCAGTCCTTATGATTTCTTCATTCACGTGTTGATTGGTAATGATCTTCCTCATGGTCCACATGCTAGCTTCTAATGGAATTATGGATACCATTCCATAAGCCAAGGCGAAGGGCGTGTCCCAAGTAGATCTCATGAGTGTTGTTCGATATGCCCAGAGGACATGGGGAAGCTCATCCACCTAAGAACCCTTTGCTTTCTCTAACCTTTTCTTTATTCCATCGAGCACTATCTTGTTGGATGCCTCAGTCTCTTCATTTTTTGGTGGTAGGCCATTGAACTGTATTAGTTCTTGATGTTGTGATTGTTGTAGAAGTTTTGGAATGGTCCACTTTCAAACTACATTCCATTTTCAATAATGATCGCTCTCGGCATGCTAAAATGTGTTACGATATTCCTCTAGATAAATCTAATCATATCAGTATCCTTTATGTTCACCAAGGTCTCAACTTCCATCCATTTGGTGAAGTAGTCTATGTCGATTAGGAAATATTTTTGATTTTCTAGTGTTGTATGTAAGGGACCCACAATATCTAGTCATGCAATACCCCGTAATTTTAATGCATTAATTAATTGGTGAAATTTATTAATTATTATTATATATACCATAGTGATATGTGATGTTACTATTTATATTTTCATATGGTTATGCGCATATGTTTTATGTGTTATGTGTATATGGTTATGTGTATATATTATTCGAAAGTAAAATCAAACTTAATGCATGATAATGGATTAATAATTTATTAATAAATAATTTAGGGATGGTTTTCTTTGGACACGTACCCAGTAGAATATTAGGACATTGGTTTGTAACTTTAGGTTGACGTTTAGGCATGTGGAATGTTCGGTTTTGAATTAAAATAATGTGTTAATCCTTATAGCTCAGTACATGGCTTGGAAAAAGGTTTTGGTCCTATTGGATTAGTTATTGCGCTTATGGGATTTAGGTTTATATGGTTCCTATACCTAATTCGTGGTTGAATAGATTAAGAGGCCCTGAAGGTTAATCTAATTCATCCTAGCGGCTAAAGAGAAGAACCCTAGAGCTAGAGAGGGAAAACACTCAAGATGAGAAGAGAATTTAGGAGAATTTGGGCCTGGATTTCATCCCTTTAAATCAAGGCAAGTTTATGTACTGTAGTATTTTAATTGTTTTTTATTTATAGTATAATTATTCATTGGAATATAAACATAATTTTATAATAATATGACTTTGAGGGTTAGTCAACTAGTTTTCATAATTAAATTAATTGGATAATTTAAGTTACTATCCATGTGTTCTTGGCATAGATTGATGTTAGTATAATTCTTTATGAATTGTAGATGGAATGGATGTGTAATTGTTAGTAATGAGTTATACATTGATAATCAATTAAAATCTCCTTGATAATTAAACGAAATGATAGATAATCCGAATCTAATTGATCAATGATTGAATTCTAGGATTTCTGGGTGGAATTGGAATTTATTCCATTAAATCTTGTTATATTCATTTAAAAACCATATATATAGGTTAGGAGTGATGTAGTAATACTCATATATATGAATATAGTTGAGTGTTGCGAGGATATGGGAGCTTGAAAGTTTGTTAATGGCGGATTCCGAGAGTTGGAAATAAAGATCAACGCCAATCTGGTTTGAAGCTCGTTACTGATATCATTTGAATGACTTAAGTATGGTCATTTAAATGACTTGGGAAATAAGAAATTGTATATTTTGAATTACGAACGCGTGGGCGCTAGTTTCGTATTTTTTGAATTTTTATTAAATTTATGATGAATATTGTATCAAGAGTGCATAAGGTTAAAATTCTAAGTTGGTGATTTTGGTTAGGGATTTGTGTTGTAAATGGTTTGGTTGGAATTTTGGGCTCATGGATAGGGTAATTTGACCTTTATGTGGGTATAGTCGAAGAAGTGATGGTATATTATTATTCTTAGGTTATGGTTTGGGTTTTTGGATTATTTGGTATTTTGACCTCATTGGATTTGTAAGGGATAAATTGAGTAGAATACATTGATAAACCATTGAGTAGTGTAGTAATACTATTGTGATAACTATTGTAAAGATTTGGTATGAGAGATACCTAGACTTGGAAGGCCTTAGGATATCGGGCTAGTGTTATAGATAATAATTTATAGTTAACGTTAATATTAACTAGCAATGGTAAGAAACTATATATGTAACCCTAAAGATTGGGGTTTGTATTTATATGTTTAGCCGGCTGAGTAGGGTCATACTTATCTTGTATATTATGTGCAATATTCCGAGTATGAGTACCCATGGGATACGCATTAAAGTGGATATACTTAAAGGGCGCGATTTACGACGACTACATGGGTACCCTGATGCAAAAGACGGGTTTTACCTTATTCATTTTACCCCAGACACTACATGCTGAAATTTTTGTTGTATCTTGTGGAGATGTACACAAGATGATCCTTTCATATTACTTTTGGATATGGGGATATATGACTGGTGTGAAGGCATAGTGATTATCCCTAGTAGATGATTTCATGGTTATGGGTGTGAAACATCCCATAACTATGCCCAGTATGTGCGAGTGATTCACAAAGATGGTAGGAGTAGGTCTTCGTCATGTGAGGGCCAGTGAGTAGCCCATTTATGATGTATGTGTTATGGACAACACTGATGTGGATATAGACTTAGAGATTGTGTGTTTTCCCTCGACATATTCATTAACATGAGATATATAAAATATGTAATAATAGAAATTTTACTTACATTCAAAATAGATGAATAAGGATAATCATGGGGTTCACTTGGATTTGGGACTAGACTCGTATGATAGTTAGGGTTGTGTGGGTTGAGATAACTTAAAAACACTAAAATACGAGGGGAGGATGCGAAGTTATATTGTAGCTCATACTCATTTATAAGCTTTGATTATGCACATATTCTTCACATTTATCCCCTTAATTTCGGTATTTTTATGATCCCGTGCAGTGTATTTATCTTGGATTTGTCTCTTATTTATGCTACTAACCTTTTTTGGCAAGTATTTCGTGTTTTGTGTATTTCTCTTGTGTTTTACAGGTATTTCATACAAATAAGTGCGAAAGAGAATGCAAAACAGTGAAAGAAAGCAAGAAATGGGGAGTTCAAGGGCATTTTCGTAATTTTACAGCAATATTCCGGTGGTGAGGAAAGCTAGAGAGTTGAAGAGGTCTAAATTATAAAAACATTGGAAAAAAATGGCACCTCAATCCGAGCTACGATGAAGAAGTTACGAGGTTTTGAAGTTGCGAGATAATGAAGAGTCATTTTCAGAAATGAAGAGTCATTTTCAGAACTAAGGAGACAACTCTTGAAATATCTTGTTTAATTCGTTTTTATTAGTTGTAAAACGTGGAGAGGCATGAGAAGAGTCTCATTTAGGTATATTAAGAGGTCAAAACGTGGAGAGGCATGGGAAAAGTCCTTTTTGAGATCTATAAAAGGCCAATCCCTATGTCATTCCAAAAAAAGAGAGTTGCTAGAGAGAGGCTAGGTTAGGAGTAGGTTAGAAGTGCTAGATTAAATTTTAGGGTTAGATTTTGAGAGCAAATTTTCTATTCCTTCAAGAGTTTTCATGAACCCTAGTTTGTAAGAAATTCTGGATTCCAATTCCATTTTTTGTTGCTGAATTCAAGTAATATCTTTCCATTCTCTAGTTTTATTATTTGCAAATTATTTCCCATGTCTAGTAGATCCATAATTTTGTGTGTGAATTTATTCTTGAACCAAATCATGAGTAGCAAAATTCCCAAGGGTTGGGGTACATGAACTCAATCCAAGGCAAATTATTTATGTAGAAAATAGAGGTTAAATTAAAATATTGATTGAATCGTGAAAGCACCGCTTTATATTTATCTTTGATTTCGTATGGTGCGGGCTTGAACCTCATATACGTAATGCTTAGAATATATAAAGACTGGATTCATTCACCTCTTTATATCTATCTTTGATTTCATATGATGCGGGCTAGATCCCTCATATATGTAATGCTTAGAATGTATAAAGACCGGATCTAGTCAATAATTTTAATTTACCATTCTAGTATTCTATACGGTAATTTTTTAAGGATTGAGGGATTGTACCCTACCCTATTTTCTCCCATTTGTCAGATCTAATTTCTTTTGCACTTTTCAGTTTGTTTTTCTTAAGTAATTTTTTTAATATAAATTTTCCCAATTATTAATCATCTTTTCATTTCTTTTACGAAATCATTTCAAGATTTAATAATTTTTCTTATTATTATTTGGCAATCTCGATCCCTGTGGATACGATCCCGACTTACCGGGTTTATTACTTGAGTGACAGGCTTGCACTTGAGCCTAGATTGTACGCACTTTTGAGACAAATATTAAGTCGCGTCAAGTTTTTGACGCCGTTGCCGGGGATTGAAATTGTTAAATTTTTAAGAAAGTTATTTTTATCTACAAGTGATTTCGAAAAAAAAAACAAATATTAAAAAAAAATGGGTGTCACGTTCTTGAATTGCCCAATTTGAAATGTCTTATTTTAACTCTTTTGGTGGCTTTAATTGTTATGCTAATAGTGAGGAAGAGGAGGCACTCAAGACTTATGACCATTGGACCAATATCACTAAAGATGATTATATCAAATACAAGCCTAGTGCTGAGAAACTCCAAATTTATCAAAATCAATTGCTTGAAGAAGAAAGACTTGAAAAAGAATATCGCGAAAAAATTGTTATTGGGAGCAAGAGTTAGATGCATTATTTGAACCCAATGAGGATTTTTTTTCAGATATTTTTGAAGATGAAGTAAGTTTTCAACCAAATGAGGAATTCGAGGTGCTAGAACCAAGAAAGCCTACTTTGGAAGAACTCTTACTTGATCTAAAAAAGCAATCTGATGACTGTGCTGTTCTCGAGTCGAAAATTATAGCAACTTGCAAGGAGTTGATTGATTATTTGGACAACTTAGAAAAGGTCGAGACTTGCGCTTCACCTAATACTTTTGAGAATGAAATCATTGAAATTGATCCAAGTTCTTTTGAATCTAAACCTATTATAAATATTGCAAAATCTACTAAGGTTGAGGATCATTTGTCTCCTTGTGTCCCCACTATTATCGAACCATTAAATCCATCACAAGAATTGGATGAATGTCTTAAGGATGTTGATCCGCTTCTTGTATGGGAATGTTATTTTGAGATGCTTCATCTTACGGGCCATACGCTCAGACGTGTCACTCCACCAGATCCAATTGAAAATTTTGAGGGAAAAAATTTTGAGGACACCAAACAAGAGAGAGAGCTAGAGGAGTTGAGCCTAGCAGAGTTTGAGCGCGAGCTCGGACAGGTGGATGCAAGCCTAAATGATGAAGTCCAATCTTTCTGGACCTCATTTCGTCATTTAGACGAAAGCGAGTGGGACAATAGAATTGATGCATTCCTCCTTCCCAAACCTCCACCCATACCATTTGAGTCTTCGGAGGTACTTGAAGATACGACTCAAATATCGTCTGACTTAGAGACCAACACACGTGCTACGCAACAAGAGGATCCTTTTCCGGTTTATGAGGACAAGCACTCTATGCTTAAATTGTTTTTTAATATGGATTGTTCCTTTTTGTGTGCTCCGCTCCCCATACTACTTGAAAAATCTTTGGAACGTGATTCTATATTTCTTGGATCCCAATGGGACTTGTCCTCTTATGCACCCAAATCCTTTATTATCCCCCTAAATTTTTTCATAGGTGATGGTTCATTTCTTCCGCTTTGCACATGCCTTTCATTTTTCCAACGAAATTTTTATTTTTTGGAAGGCATGCATCCTAATGAGGGTACACTGATTGCCCCTCAAAGTCAAATTGTATTTTGGGTGGACCCTCAAATTTTTCGACTTCTAGTGTATGATTTATTAGCCGTTCAAATTGTAGGTTGTACATAATTAGTTTTTTTTCTTTTTCTTTTTCTTTCCGTTTTTAATAGTGTAGTGTCATTAGTTAAAGTTTTTGTTATTCTTTTTGTTATGCTTGGTTCTAACATGTTTTGTAGATTCAATGGACTCGCACTCATCGGGGATCGCTCCATTTGGGTAATATCTTTCTTTTCCTCTCTTTATGTTGTGTTCTTGATTTTCATTGAGGACAATGCAACATTTAAGTTAGGGGGTGTGGGATATTCTTCCCATTTATTGTTTAGATTCATTGATTCGATCACATGTTCTTTCCAAGTGTGTTTTAAAAAAAAAAAAAAAAAATTTGAAAAATTTTGAAAAAAAAGCTAAAAATAATTTTCTTCAAAATAAATAAAAATTGGAATTTAAAATTTTCAAAAATATCACCTTTATTCTATTTAAAGTCTCAAATTGTAAAATTCAATAATGCACTAAGCCAAAATTGACCGAAGATGGAAATTGAAAGAAAATTGATGACTTAACGAATGAGTGTGGAGATTGATCCAACCCGGTGAGATTTCGAGCCTTTCAATTTTTTTTGAGATTTTAAATCAATTCGAGTTTATGATTAACTCAAAGTTCTTTTCAGCATTTTAATAAGTCGTTGATGATCTCAATCCTTTGTTTGATCGGTAATGAGAAATGTGTGAAATGTTGTCTCGAAATTCGTGCTAAATATATCTCTAAACTTAATTAATCTCGAGATGCATATGGTAATGTGATTAGCAATTTGGACAATGAAGTAGGCCCTCGTTTGTTACCCAAAAATATTAGCCATAAAAAGTTGTGAAAAACAAAATTATCCCTTTGCAACCCACTTTGAGCCTAATAAAATATTCCCTTTCGTTTGATAACCCGAAAAACCCAAATAGCCCGGAATTGGGAAAATAGAGAAAATTCATCAAGTAAGTCCAAAGTGTGCATAAAAAGGGGCAAGAGAAAAATGGGAAAAAAAAAATGCTCAACAAAAAAATGAAAAAAAAAATTAGCAAAAAAAAAAAAAAAAGAGAAAAAAAAAATAGCAAGAAAAAAAAAAGAAAAAAAAATGAGCAAAGGCCCGAAAAAGCACTAATGGACGTCATAAGGACATTTTCCAATTTCGTACATTCCATCCATTCCCATTTTTACCCTTTACACCTTTTAACCCCAAAAAAGTCCTAACCGAGTCCGAATGGCGAAATTAATTACTGCGTGGAGAGCTAAGGCATGAAAAGATAATATGAGAGATTAAATGGTGTGAATTAGAGATGATGTTTCCCATTTTCTAATAACTGTATTCCGATGATGAGATCATTTCACCATATATTTCCTTCTTTTCAATTTTGTATGCATGAATTTGTGTAATTATATTTACTCTTTATATCATGCATACTGAGAGAAAATAAACACAATCCGAGTGATTCGTTTGTGAGTGCATCCGTAAGAATTTGAGTCAAAACGAATTTTCGGAAAGTAACGTAATGCTGAATCGGTGGAAATTTGAGGTTTAATTTTTGGCTTCGCACACACACACACTATGGTTTGAGACAGTTGAATATGAGTTGACGGTGAGTATTTTTCGAAAATTTTAAATTGTACAATTTTTAAATATTTTGATATTTATTTGAGTCAATAAAGAATTTTGTGGGTGTATTCACTGCAAACCCTCACGAGACAAAACTCGTCCTACTAGGGTAACCTAGAGGTTTAAAGGCTTGTTGCATACGCTAAATGCAATCGCTTGCCTGCGAAAGTGGAATTTTATTTTAATAAAAGAATTTTCAAGAGTGGATTTTTGGTTAGATTCATTTACATTGTTCGGGACGCGCAAAGTTCTAAGTTAGGGGGTGTGATTATGCACATATTCTTCACATTTATCCCCTTAATTTCGGTATTTTTATGATCCCGTGCAGTGTATTTAGCTTGGATTTGTCTCTTATTTATGCTACTAACCTTTTTTGGCAAGTATTTCGTGTTTTGTGTATTTCTCATGTGTTTTACAGGTATTTCATACAAATAAGTGCGAAAGAGAATGCAAAACAGTGAAAGAAAGCAAGAAATGGGGAGTTCAAGGGCATTTTTGTAATTTTACAGCCATATTCCGGTGGTGAGGAAAGCTAGAGAGTTGAAGAGGTCTAAATTATAAAAACATTGGAAAAAAATGGCACCTCAATCCGAGCTACGATGAAGAAGTTACGAGGTTTTGAAGTTGCGAGATAATGAACAGTCATTTTCAGAAATGAAGAGTCATTTTCAGAACTGAGGAGACAACTCTTGAAATTTCTTATTTAATTCATTTTTATTAGTTGTAAAACGTGGAGAGGCATGGGAAGAGTCTCATTTAGGTATATTAAGAGGTCAAAACGTGGAGAGGCATGGGAAAAGTCCTTTTTGAGATCTATAAAAGGCCAATCCCTATGTCATTCCAAAAAAAAAGAGTTGCTAGAGAGAGGCTAGGTTAGGAGTAGGTTAGAAGTGCTAGATTAAATTTTAGGGTTAGATTTTGAGAGCAAATTTTCTATTCCTTCAAGAGTTTTCATGAACCCTAGTTTGTAAGAAATTCTGGATTCCAATTCCATTTTTTGTTGCTGAATTCAAGTAATATCTTTCCATTCTCTAGTTTTATTATTTGTAAATTATTTCCCATGTCTTGTAGATCCATAATTTTGTGTGTGAATTTATTCTTGAACCAAATCATGAGTTGCTAAATTCCCAAGGGTTGGGGTACATGAACTCAATCCAAGGCAAATTATTTATGTAGAAAATAGAGGTTAAATTAAAATATTGATTGAATCGTGAAAGCACCGCTTTATATTTATCTTTGATTTCGTATGGTGCGGGCTTGAACCTCATATACGTAATGCTTAGAATATATAAAGACTGGATTCATTCACCGCTTTATATCTATCTTTGATTTCATATGATGCAGGCTAGATCCCTCATATATGTAATGCTTAGAATGTATAAAGACCGGATCTAGTCAATAATTTTAATTTACCATTCTAGTATTCTATACGGTAATTTGTTAAGGATTGAGGGATTTTACCCTACCCTATTTTCTCCCATTTGTCAGATCTAATTTCTTTTGCACTTTTCAGTTTGTTTTTCTTAAGTAATTTTTTAATAGAAATTTTCCCAATAATTAATCATCTTTTCATTTCTTTTACGAAATCATTTCAAGATTTAATAATTTTTCTTATTACTATTTGGCAATCTCGATCCCTGTGGATACGATCCCGACTTACCGGGTTTATTACTTGAGCGACAGGTTTGCACTTGAGCCTAGATTGTATGCACTTTTGAGACAAATATTAAATCGCGTCAAGCTTACTCTTCGTAAAATTGTTGTTACCGCTATTATTGACTTTACTTTTCATAACATAGGCCACTATTGTCGCTTCTGCTCAAATATCTTATTTGCATCTTCATTTGTTACTGCTCGGTTAGGATGTAGGAGTCAAGCCTATGTGGTCATTCTCTTCACTACTTGATAAGGATTCATGTAGTAGTATAATCACAATGGATTGGATTATGTTGAGACAATTATATTTTATTGTTTTCAGTTATAGTTTCTGATGTGTATGGTTATTTCACTTACATGTGTACAATTTATGCACTTAGTTTTATTTTCAGTCATGTTTAGAATGATGTTCAATTATTTTTAATTACCATGATTTTTGTATGAGACCTAATCAACCTTATATGGATTTTTTTTGAGGTGTCACAAGTTTAACATTACACATATCTTAGTCTTAACTAGATATGGTTAATCTTTCTCACGTGTTTCCAACAGTATGCAAGTCAAAAAATTCCGTGCGTTTCAACCCGTCTAGGACAACTAATACAAGTGGAAGCCCTCAAAGTCAAGGCTAGTGTATTCACTAGATTTTATATGGTTGGGGATTTTGAAATATCTTTAGGAATGTCTTGTGGCTATTTTGTTATTTTGGAATCCAATTATTGGATATGTGTTGAATTTTACTTCCTTTTGGTGGATGTAAGTTGATATGATCTCATGGACTAAAAGTATAATTTGTCCTATGGATATGGATTTTGGGCTTTTTGGATCCAACTATTGGATATGTATTGAATTTTACTTCCCTTTTACGGATGTAAGTTGATATGACCTCATGGACTATAAGGTTATTTTGTCCGGTGACTATTTTGTTTTCTTATATTTATTTCCCTCCATTTTCTATTAATTTTAATGGACTAAAAAGCTATATTGGATGTAATATATCACACTCTAAATTGTTTTTTGCGCCAAAGTGGAGTGTTGAGGGAATGGAAATAAAATACTAAATCAAATACCTCAAATGACCCTTTGAATTCTATATGCCATTAGTTTATTTGGATGGAGGTTAAGTGAGGGATGAATATGAGCCAATTTGGAAGATGAGGAATGAAATTGAAACAATAAAAAGATAAATGACTAAAATGAGACACAAGGAAAAGTAAGAGACAACCGGGCTACTTTACTCTAAAAATTTTATTATTAGCAGAAAAAAAGAGGAAGGTTTGCCAAAAATAATATAGTTCAATATTCTAATGGAAAAATACTTTGGCCACCGAAAAGATTACCTTCATCTTGAACCATCCCCCACCATCCTTGTAAGAAAAAATAAATCTTCCTCTCTCAAAGCTATCCTCATCCATTCACTTGACATTGGGTTTATTTCCTTAGCCTAGTGACAAAAACAAACCCGGTACAACTCGTACTCCCAATTTAGAGGGGTTACCCCGATACAACTAAACCTATTAACCTAGTATTTCCTATTCCCTCTCCCTCTACCATTAGCCAAATTTGGCATTATCAATTAAAGAATTAAGTAATAAAAAAATCACAACTAAAATGTTGTTTTGGAGGAGAATCTTTTCCCTATTTTTATCTACTATATTAGTGTCGAATTTCTAATTTTAGTAATAAATATTTATATATCATCACTTAAAGTAGTCATTACTAGAGCTAGTGACGCTGTTTTACCACATCGTGCCAAAACATTAATTAATCCATTAAAACTTCATACACATAAAAATATATCATTTCAGCCTCTTCAAGCATTATGCAAAAAGTTAACTGTTTTGTGTCTCTAAACATAAGCACTGTCGAAAATCGGCACTAGTTATAATTCAAAATACCTAAACATGAAAAAGAAAGAATAATTTTACAGAGTGCCTGTTGTAAGTTGTATAAAGGATAATTTTACATTTTTTATGAGGACTTACCCTTCTTCTAATTAAATATGTATTAATCTAATTAAATTGTAATTATATTGAAATCCAAACTTAGCACAAATAATTTTCGCTAACATTATATGCCATTTTTTAAGCATAGGACAAAATTTGCGAAAATATAATATTTGCACTTACTGAAGTTAATGCGGTTTTGAAAATAACATTTCAATGCAATAATCCATCTCATCATCCCATTCATTAAAATCTAATGACGGTACCAGAATATTCAAGCTGCCAGTTCCTAGAAGAAAGGGACTTCAAGACCTCTTGAAGTCTGAATTAGAAGCTTCCAAAACCCTCAAAATGTCGTTCGTTTGCAGCATTTTTCCCCTTTCCTTTTTTCTTTTCCAACATGCTTTCCATAAATAACATTTCAGTCTTTGAAGTGAAATTGTCCAAGGTTCCACAATATATTGCAGACCAACTGACCTCCCTACCTATAAAAAATCAATCACCACTAACAGACCACCACATGAACTATTGCAACACTTGATTACTGACCAATATCATCAAATTTAGAATGTCAGGCAATCAATTTTACTTTATTCTACTCACAGATAACAAATTGAGCTTGTGCTCAAGTTACGAGATCAAATTTCTGGCCTTGATGGCCATTCCTGTAATTAAGGGTGATATAATGTATGCAATACAATCATCGAGTTTGCTCCAAAAATAGTGTCTTATACAAATATGCCAAAACAATGGGTACATGCAAATTGCAATGACCCTTGTTTCATGGATTCGAAGCCTGCAATCCATTCTGCTGCCCAAAAACACTAAAGACAATACATAGAAATAGCCACTTAATTTGTCTATTTATAGAATGAACATGAACCTGTTTTATGATAAAAAAAAGTCAAACACCCTTATGGTAATAAATCAAAGAAAACTTGTAAACTGATAGCCAGTTGCATGCGTCTGGACATAAAAGCCCCAATGACCCCTTTAATTAAACATATAAGTTGTTCTATGCTTAAAACTAAATGACTTCCTCCATAACACTATCCCATATAGTAATACTCCCTTTCGTGTCACAACTCACAGTGGCACACACGAATAGCTTATGGGATCCAATTTACACAATTTAGTACTTTATGACTATAATATTATTTGAAATGTAGTATTATATTTGAGATGAGTATAGGGATCTCTTTATATTATACATATAGTGTTTACATTTTTTACTTATAAAAATCAGATGCACGAATTTCTTGTGTAATGCGCTTTACGTGATATAGCCTTGGAATCAAAATGTGATACCTTTCTCACATGCGATTTAAGACAATGTTTGGGACACAAGCACACTTGCATAATTTGAATCTCGATGAAATCATCTTGGGATTAAAGATGTCAGCTTATTGTTTCTTGTGGGTCATACCTCGCCAGATGGGCTAGAGGAGACAGTGAAAAGAAATATATGGGCTGTAGGAGAGATTGAGTGGATCTATATTGGCTTTCTACAGAGTAGGTGGGTTCTTGAGCCATTGTGGTTGCAAGTCCATTTTGGAGAGCTTGTCGATGGGGGTACTGCTTCTAGCATTTCCCATGAATGCAGAGAAACCAGTAAATGCAAATAAGGTTAGATGAGTTGGATGTTGGAGGGAGGGATTAGGGTTGAAATGGCTGGGACTTCAGGATGGCAAACAATGTCAATCCAAAGGTAGGCAATTTGCGATGGAGTTAAAGAATTGAAATGGCTATTTATTTATCGCCTTCTTCCCCTTCTCAGTAATGAAAATTACATGAATGTTTTTCGATGCATACACATATATATTATTGTCTAAGAATGAACTGAAAAAATAAAACCCACTAGAAATTTCATGCAAAATTAAATATTTCTGGATACCCTAATCATCATAAATCAAAGATCATAAATTTAACATGAAAATTCAAAAGGTTAGATCTGATCTTCTTTCATCATCTACGCATTCATTATCGTTGTATTCATCCTAATCCTCAAAATCCGTATCAGCAACATCATCACAAGAGTAATCATCTCATAATCCGGACATTCTTTTACTTTTATATTCATCCCAATCCTCAAAATCCATATCAACAACGTTAACATCATCACGAAGTAATTATATCATCAACCCACATTCTTCATCTTCTATATCTTCTATAGGAGGGGATACAAATCCAACTCATATCTCCTCCCCTGCTTTGACTGCTTCATCATGATCTGATCCCTCAAACTATTTTTTATGTTTACCCCCAATTAAGTGAAGTACTTTGTATTGTTTGTATTATATGTAATCATGTTGTCTTATAAAATACATTGAAGTATAAAAAGATACGGTTAGGTTTGTATTTTAATGTATCATATGCATTGTGTATCGTGAGATACCGATAACCATGTTTATAATCATCCAAAAGAAAAAGGACAGTTAATAGTGATCATAATAGTTCCTTAGTTAAATAAGAATTTGTGGGATTACAATGTTCAAAAAATGAACATTTGATTAGTTTGCATCAAAGCAGAATTATGTAGTCGAAAAACAAGACCACCCAGGAGGATCGATATTTTCGGATGAGGAACCATCCATTGTTGTTACATGCCATGGATAAATTGTATCCTCCTGACGTAAATATCATGGACAGCTCCTGTGGCTTCACCATGTGTCGAGATGGCTTCACCTTCTTTAGTGTTATGATTTTTGATTTCGCACACAATGAGGAGAGAGATACCAATTGAACTAAACTCAATTATGCAACATTAAAGAACAACAACAAACCAATATAAAACTCTCGCTAGAATATATTTTATGATATGTGCCCAATAAATGCACTACAATATATAGATAGGCTAAGGATATATTCCTTGAATATTCTAACTGAAAGGGGAATTTTGTAGTACTTTGTGATGTGATGTCACAAAAATGTGGCATAAGACATAATAACGGAATCTTCTACATTCCCAACTAACCATATAATATCTATGACTGAAGGAAAGGGAAATATGAGAACTCGGAAAAATAATTACATGTATACCTCATTAACTACAGCACTTGCGCCTTGGCTTGACTACACAAAAGGTTTTGAACCGACTAGTGCCTTTTAATTATTGAAGATATCTTGTAACCCATAAGGGGTGGTGGAATTCGTTATTCTTGATTTATTAAGGACATGACCTTTATGTGCTTATTTTTCTTTACTCTTGTGGTGCTATACATTATGTGAGATTAACTTGTTGAGTTATCCTCTCTATACATCATGGCCAATTCATTCTGTGAGATTAACTGTTTTCAATTATCCTTTTGTGTAAAAAGCAGCCTGGCTTGGACTTATTGAAGTTAAAATTTACACAAGTATCAAACACATTGACCACATTAATCTGAAGAGGAAGATCCCTGAGTTCTAGCATGATATGTTCATGTAGATGTTGCTGGCTTTCAGGTTACTACCTAAAATTTTGAGTTAGGATGTTTGTAGCAAAACTGGAAAACTGGAAGCGAGTAGCTAAATTTTACTAATAGGGTACTGTTGGGTCTTAACAAGTTAGTGATAATCAATGATTTTATCACTTAATTGGAAGAATTTCTTACCTTACCACAAAATAGATATTTAACAATTAAACATCTGTGGAAGTTCGATTTAAAGAGGCGACATAAAAATATGCATTGGCACAAGAATCAGTAAGATTTTTTCCTTTATTTCAATAGGTAGCATATAAAAGTATTCCCTTCCCTTCCCACGTTAATAATTTCTCAACACTCAGATTTTCATTTCCTTGTCTTCCACTGCAAAATAATTAACCAGTTTGAAGGACTAGAAAATTATCTACGAACTCAATCTTGTTTAAGTTCACATCTAGCAACTGTATGGTTGTGTGGACAACTACAGTAGAAAACTAAAATAACTTTAAAAATAACAAAACTACTTCATTACAAATTACGTCCTGGATCTATTAATAATTAACCTTTTCATCTATCCATAATTACAACCAGAATCCCATTTTTTATAAATTAAATAAGATTGACCTCTTATGTATCCCAAAAGGATTTGATATGCATCCAAAATGGACTAGGTCATATCCATAAAACTATATCCAGGAACCAAAATTGGCCAATTTCATCAACGGATACGCAGTTAAAGTATCGGGTATGTATTGGGCCATATCGAATCTGATACTCCATTTGTGTCATATTTGAAGCATATGTGCTAAATAAGAAACACCTTTATAACTTCGACCTGAATTTCCCAAGCAACTGATGATAAACCTATGTTTTAGGAGGTCCAGTCCATACAAAGCTAAGATCAACCCCAAAACTAGATCCAATTTTCAAACTTGGGTGAGTTGGTATCAACCTATGGAAAAAAGAAGCTGGTTTTAAGGAGGAGGCCCGGGATGTGTCTTCACAAACAAAGTTAAACTATTTTTTCCCTTGAACATTGTCAACGAGCTCGAAAGAACCGACACTTCTCTCTTTCAGCAATGACACTAAACCATGAGCTTGCTTTTTATATTACAATTTTTTCTTCCAATATAAAGAATTTATTGATTGACGGACCGAAGAGATTATAATACGGTAGAACGAGATTCTTCAATAAAAAAGAACTTGAAATATAGATGAAGCACATGTGTGATGTCCAATGATGTGTTTGGGAAACTGAATTACATGGCTTGAAATTGGAATTAAAATATTTTCAGTATAAAATTTTCAAAATTTAAACTGAAAATTTTTCAATTTCAAAGCAAGGAATTGGGTTTCCAAACACACCCTAAAAAAATGTGATATCCCCTACCACGTTTCCCATCTCCAATTGGAATTTTCTACATTGCTCTTATTTCTTTTAGAAAACTAAAATATTGACTTTTAGTCAAAGAAGCTACAAATTTATGATACAGACATTTACTAATCCTAGGGTCATCATAAAGACGTTTAGAGTATCTCCAGTAGAATAACTAAAAATGAATAATCAATACATGCCACAAGCTTTTGATTATTAATTCAAGGGGCACTTAGATACCACCCCCTCTTAAAGGATTTTCATATATTGAGACCCAAATTCCATTTGATTAAATAAACCGACCCTTTTGACAGTTGTCAATTCGTTAATATACTTCACTCTATTTAAGCATGGAGATAAGCTATATCATCCTTGTTATACAGTATTTCCTATCACTACAACTAGAAGTATTTTTTTACATAACATCATCCAAACAACTCATATATATTGGTATTATATCCTACTTTAATCATATTGAACATGCGCATGAGATACCACAAATAAAAATTCATGCACCCACAATAAATCTTAAGGTATTGCAGATACTATATATTTCTATACAGTAATTGATCATAATGGTATGACAATTACAGAGTTAGGTACCATGACAAAGTATTGGTGGCAGATACCCTTTCAGTTGGTAAAATATACATTATCCACGAACATAGAAATTTTGAATGGGTGGATTGGTAAAATAATAGACTTCAATTATAACAACTTGGCATAGACATTCATATAGTAATCAACTACATTCAAACCCATATGCTCATACGGTAATTAACTACAAAGGAAAATCCCACATTCTACATATGCCCGGATATATCCATTCAAAAAAACCTTTTTAGATCCCTATAGACAAGGTAATTCTGTTAATTGACAGTTGAGGGCCGGTTTATAATCCCACTAATAACATGGGGTAAATTACTAAAAGTATCTCTGAGGGGGGCACTCCTAATTCTCTATTAATTTAAAGCATTGCTAAATTTAACAATCCTATCGTCTATAATGGTTAGTGTTTGTCAATAACCAAAATTCAAATACTTGACTTAAATTATGTAGTTTTGCTTCTTTTTTCAAATAAATATTTCCTTTCTATTTAAATTAATAAATGGCTAAAGTATTATATATATATATATATATATATAAACCCGTTTGTTCTCGAGTGAGGATCAGTTCGCCATGAACGCCAAAGTGCAAAAATTTCGTTCCAAACAAATGAAAGTAATTCCAAGTACTTTCTCATCTACTGTTTTATGTTGCTCATACAAGTGCTTTCTTGCTAATTTTTATTTTTACAAAAAAGATGGCAAATACAAGGTTTGGTGTGTGTATGTTTGCCCGTGCGTGTGCGTGTGTGTGAGAGAGAGAGAGAGAAGGGGGTGGGGATTTTTCGGGGGATAGGGTGAGGATTTTTAGGGGTGAAGTAGGGGATGCGAATACCACTCATTTTAATTATTTAATAAAGATTGTTAAATTTGATTATTGGTTAAAGGGTTGTTAGATTTTGATTAGTCAATTGGAAAAGGTATTTTGATCAACATTGTTAAAATTGATTAGGTTATCGAAGATATTCTTACACAACATAGCGTTAGCTTTGAAACTGACTTACTTATTGTGTAACACATTACATTGTGAAAAAGTCTATATGTAGCAAGTTTTTTTTTACCATGCGTGTATACCAAGTGCATGAAAATGTATGCACAATCATTCCAAGTGTATCCGAAGGTGTATGCAGAATCATTTAATGAACGTGGGATACAAAATTGGTACAATATCATTACTCTTACATTATTCCTAGTGTTTCAATATAATCCTCACCATTCCAATACAATTCTTAAACCTATTTACATATCCCATTCCCCCTTAGCATTTCCCACTACTCTGATCTATCTAAGCCTATTCATTATTTAGTTCAATATCTTCACTTAAACCAAATTCTAATTTATAAATTTAAGGAGGCCTGTTCCCTTCTTCCCAATCAAAGCTATTCAAAAACCCTGAGTTACACATGCCAATGAAAAACAATAGAATGAATTTCCAATGAAAAACACTAAAGATTAAATATGCAAAACTATAGTATAGTGATAGCCATTAAAAGGTTTAACATTATTACAATTTAAAAGAAGATGATACCAAAACTCACAAAATGAACCAAACTCTCAATCCATTTGTAGATCACCCACCAGAATTTATGGCCACGCGGGTCCGACAAACCGGGCAATTGGGGACTCTAATGAGCCACACATCAACACAATCAGCATGGAACATGTGGTTACATGCAGGAAGTGTTTTAAACCGATCGCCATGTTTAAAAGTCTCCAAACAGATAACACAATCATTAGTTGTTTCGACAGATGAGTATTGGAGTGATGGTAAATCTTTTTGGGTGGTGGTGGAGGTGCGGCGGCGGTAGAGGGATGTGGTAGTGAGGACGAGGTGGCGAAGTGTGAGTGCTGCGAGGCCCAAGTAGAAAAGGAAGAGGAAGAGAAAGAGGATGAGGAATCCGATGAAATCGTTGATGAATTCTGGGATTGGGTATGTGTTTGGGTTTGGGTTTGGGTTTGGTGGTAGTGGTAGTGGTGGTGGTGGTGGTGGTGGTACGGCGGAGGAGTATGAGTTTTTAGTGGTGGAGGTGCGGCGGCGGCTGCGGTAGAGGGACGTGGTAGCGAGGAAGAGGTGGCGAAGTGTGAGTGCTACGAGGCCTAGGAAGAGGAGGAAGAGGAAGAGACTGAGGGTGAGGAATGTGATGAAACCAGAGAGGAATTTTTGGATTGGGTTTGGGTTTGGGTTTGGTTCTAGTGGTGGTGGTGGTGGTGGTGGAATGGTGGCATGGTGGTGGTTATAAGCGTAAAACGTTGGCATCTGGGGAGGATTTTTGTGTTTTAAAGAATGGTGTGAAGGTAAGATTATCTATACGAGGATTTGCTTTTGGAGGAATAACAAAGCAAGATATTATATATACATGGAGAGAGATATTGTGACATATGAGAAACTGGGTCACCGTACCATAAATGCAAGAGTCTTTTCATTTTTCTTATATATATATATATATATATTAAGACAGATGAAAAGACTCTTGAATTTATTAGTGAGACTCTTTCTTTTCATCGTTTTTAAAATGTAAGATTCTCACTAATAAATGTACGAGTCTTTTCATCTTTTTTAAAATGCAATAGTCTCACTAATAAATGCAAGAGTCTTTTCATCTTTCTCTCTTGACATGTGTACACACTAATAAATGCAAGAGTCTTTTCGTCTTTCTTTATATATCTATATACTAGGGTGTACCCGTGCCGATGGCACGACGATAAATTTGTTCTCGTGATATTTTGTACTCGTGCAGATATATTGTATCTGTGCCAATGGCACGACAATAAATCAGTTCCCGTGATAAATCTATACCGTGATAAATGTGTTTCCTTGCCGATGGTATGGGGAAATAAAAACTCAAATTAAAAATAATTCAACTCTATTGCATTGTATCGCACCTCGCTTCGTCCGACCCATGGGACATAATAGCGATTAGGTCTTGCAAAATAAGACCCAACACGATAACAATGTTTTGTGTGCAAAGTTATAATGGAGGTGAATATATAATGAAATGAAATAGGAACCAATCTACTTGCACAAAATACGATATATATATATATATATATATATATATATATATATATATATGATGATGATTTCTTAATTGATAAACTTGTATTTACATTATGTTTGGGTTTATAATTTATACAACATTTCTACTACTGAAGAAAGGAATAAAAAAATTCAAGCTAGTGTGTGCCATCAATGGCACGATTAAGATTTTAAACCAATCTATTATTTTTTACACATCAAACTTGACATTGGAATAAGCTTATATTAATTAATTTCAAAAATTCATTAAGCAACAATGACATGAAATATAAAAAAAAAATCAAAATCAACTAAGAAGCACAAATTTACTTCATGGTAACTTCTCCCCAAAATTTTTTTTACTAATTTATTTAAGATCTCTCATGAAAAGACATTACTAATTTATTTTTTTACTAATTTTTTTTTCAAATCTATTATTTTTTACACATCAAACTTGATATTGGAATAATCTTTTTTGAACGTATGTGATTTTTGGTATTTAAGTTTATAATTAAAAATGTAAATGAAAAACTACATTATTAATTTTTAAAAAACAAATTTAAAATAGAGAAATTAGTTTTTATCTACAAAATAATTGATTTAATGCAAAGGAATTCAATAAAAAAACCAATTTCAGAAATTCAATTTCTCTCGTTTTCTCAATATGTCCACTCATACGGGCCCGTTCCTAATCTATGCATGTGCCAATGGCACGATGAAAATTATAGTGTCTAGCCAACGGCTCAAGTTGTGCTAATAAAAAACTTGTCTCACATTTATGTTGTATTAGCTCGTCGATGCAATATCATCGTTTAATTGAGCCTCGGTAGCACTTTTAACTGAGTAGTAATAGACACATTAAAAACTGAAATAATTAGTATAATACAGTTGCAACCTTAGGCTGAGAAGACACTGTGAAGTCGAAGAAAGGACTATAAATACGAAATATGATAAAAATACACCAGTATCAAATTCCCTAAATATGGCCAGAACTGCCCATATTCACTGTCCGTATGTCAAAAAATACAAACAGCTAGAACTGTCCATTAAAAAAATGCAAATGGTCAAATGGCAAACATGAAATCATAAAATGGCAAAGATATGCCCGTTAAAAACCTTCACTTTCTCTCTATATATACAATGGCCAAAACCAAACAAATAGATCAAGAAAGTAGCTGGCTACCAGGAAGTTAGCTCCGGCCAACAGAGGACTAAAAAAGACCCATCGTTTCCGCCTAGCACTGAGCTTTCGATTCGAAAGATCCCGTTCCAAAGTAGTGGTGTTGCATATCTGAAGCAGCCTGTAGTTAAGTTAGGAATGGGAAAAAAAAGATCAGAGAGAGAGAGAGAGAGAACAACTTACAGCATCTCACACTAATGTGATTTCAGTACCAGATCTGAACAATAAAACTCCGGGGCTGCCTGTAGTTAAGTTGAACATAACCCACTTTGTGAAACACAAAATGGCGTGAACAATAAAACTCTGAATCAAACACCACTTTGTGATAATAAGAGAGTTGTGTGTGCGCGTTTGTGAGATATTGAGACGATCATGGATTTAAGATAAAATTGGGGGAAAAATATAAAGAAGAGAGCTCACAATTAGACAAACCTCCTTGAGCCAAGTGCTCTGACAAACCTCCCTGAGCCAAGTGATAATATCTCGAGACATGACCATTTTGCCCAAACTAAACTCACTCATTTCTTTAAAAAAACCATTGCTTACTTTGACAAATCTCCATCTCTGAGGTGTAGAGTTTTAGCACAAAAAAGTTCGGAGAGATAGAGAGGGTGGTAAAATTGACTTCGAGATGAGGTTTCAAATTAAAGAACCCCTTACCATCTTTTATCTGTTTTGGCATGCCATCAATCTCAAGGTATTTCTCTATATATGAAAATAAATAAAACGAACTAACCATTTTGGTGAGAGGCAGTCTGGCAGAGTCCGGTGGTTTGGTTCAGTTGATGGGATTTTGAGCAGGTCCGAGTTGAGTTTTGAGAAAATCCAGTGTTTATCTTGAGTCCTTGAGTTGATGTCGAGTTAAGTAAATTCGACTGAGGGTTTTGAGCTTTAAGTAGGAAGCAACATGTTTTGAGTTGTAATGTCAGTGACGGGAGAGAGATAGAGTGAAAGAAAATAGCAAGAAATACCTTCATTGAAAATGGAGACAATCTTTGTAGATTGCGTGTTGACAGAGGTAGGAGTGGCTTGACAGTCTTAGTAGCCCCTCTAGCCACTTTTAGGTGGCGTGTAGATACACAAATGGTTTTTTATTTACACTTGACGTGGATCGGGTAGATGGCAAAAAGATACTCTTCCTTTTATTATGTAGATAAATACAAAATTTGTTTATAAAGATTATGTCTACAAAGTTATATGATGTGGCAAGTGGTTGTATGATGTGGCAAAATTCCCTCTTGATTTATTATATAGATATCTATATCTATATCTATATCTATATCTATATCTATATCTATATCTATATCTATATATATATATATGTAATCTTTTAAAAAAAATGTTTTATAAATATAAATTGTTTTAAAAAAAAAATACACTTTTAGTAAAAATATAAATAACCAATTTACACAAGTTATACTTTTTTGTAAAAAGCGGCCTGGCCTAGCCTTGTTGAAGTTAAAATTTACACAAGTAACAAACACATTGACCAAGTTAAGACGAAGAGGAAGATCCCTGAGTTCCTGCATGATATGTTCATGTAGATGCTGCTGCTTTCAGGTTACTACCTAAAATTTTGAGTTGGGATGTTTGTAGCGAAACTGGAAAACTGGAAGCGAGTAGCTAAATATTACTAATGGGGTACCATTGGGTCTTTACAATTTAGTGATAATCAATGATTTTATCACTTCATTAGAAGAATTTCTTACCCTACCACAAAATTAATAATTAACAATTAAACATCCGTGGAAGTTCGATTTAAAGAGGCCACATCAAAATATGCACTGGCATAAGACTCGGTAAGATTTTTTCCTTTATTTCACTAGGTAATATATAAAATTATTCCTTTCCCTTCCTAGGTTAATAATTTTTCAACACTCAGATTTTCATTTCCTTGTCCTCCACTGCAAAAGAATTAACCAGTTTGAAGGACTAGAAAATTATCTGTGAACTCAATCTTGTTTAAGTTCACATCTAACAACTATAGGGTTGTGTGGACAACTATAGTAGAACACTAAAACAACTTTGATTAACTATAGTAGAACACTAAAACAACTTTGATCAACTATTTTCAGGGGTGAAGGATGGGATGCGAATCCCACTCATTTTAATTATTGAATAAAGATTGTTAAATTTGATTATTGGTTAAAGGGTTGTTAGATTTTGATTAGTCAATTGGAAAAGGTATTTTGATCAACATTGTTAAAATTGTTTAGGCTATCTAAGATACTCTTACACAACATAGCATTAGCTTTGAAACTCAATTACTTATTATGTAACACATTACATTGTGAAAAAGTCTATATTTAGCAAGTTTTTTTTTTACCATGCGTGTATACCAAGTGCATGAAAATGTATGCACAATCATTCCAAGTGTATCTGAAGGTGTATGCAGAATCATTTAATGAACGTGGGCTACAAACTTGGTACAATATCATTACTCTTACATTATTCCTAGTGTTTCAATATAATCCTCACCATTCTAATACAATTCTTAAACCTATTTACATATCCCATTCCCCCTTAGCATTTCCCACTACTCTGATCTATCTAAGCCTTTTGTGCATTAATTAGTTCAATATCTTCACTTAAACCAAATTCTAATGTATAAATTTAAGCAGGCCTATTCCCTTCTTCCCAATCAAAGCTATTCAAAAACCCAAAGTTACACACGCCAATGATAAAACAATAGAATGAATTTCCAGCGAAAAACACTAAAGATTAAATAGGCAAAACTATAGTATAACGATAGCCATTAAAAGGTTTAACATTATTACAATTTAAAAGAAGATGATACCAAAACTCACAAAATGAACTAAACTATCAATCCATTTGTAGGTCACCCACCAGAATTTAAGGCCACGCAGGTCCGACGAACCGGGCAATTGGGGACTCTAATGAGCCACGCATCAACACAATTAGCATGGAACATGCGGTTACATGCAGGAAGTGTTTAAACCAATCACCATGTTTAAAAGACTCTAAACAGATAACACAATCATTGGTTGGTTCGAGAGATGAGTATTAAAGTGATCGTAAATATTTTGGGTGGTGGTGGAGGTGCGACGGAGGCGACGGTAGAGAGACGTGGTAGGAGTAAGAGGTGGCGAAGTGTGAGTGTTGCGATGCCTAGGAAGAGGAGTAAAAGGAAGAGACTGACGATGATGCATGTAATGAAATCAGAGATGAATTCTGGGATTGGGTATGGGTTTGGGTTTGGGTTTGGTGCTAGTCGTGGTGGTGGTGGTGGTGGATTGGTGGCATAGTGGTGGTTATAAGCGTAAAACGTTGGCATGTGGGGAGGATTTTTGTGTTTTGAAGAATGGTGTGAAGGTAAGATTGGGTTAAAGATGCGTTCTCTGTACGAGGATATTATATACGCTGAAATATAGTATATGTATATGGATAGACAGATTGTGACATTTGAGAAACCGAGAGAGTTGTATCGTAAATAGACTCTTAAGGTTCTTGGATGAAATATAGTATATGTATATGGAGAGACAGATTGTGACGTATGAGAAGCCGGGGAAGTTGTATCGTAAATAGACTCTTAAGGTTCTTGACTGATATCTAGTAAATTGTAAATGTAATATTTGTATTATATCGACCAAACCATTTCCCTTTTTATACTATCTCACTATAACCATTTAACACAAATACTAAAATCACGCAACAATCTCAACTTATTCCTTCAATTGTCATTTTCTTTCTAAAACCATCACCAAACATCGAAAGAAATATTTTTGTACTCATGTCGACATCCATATGCTAAACTAAAATATATTTTCAATTCAAATTTCAAAAAACAAAATTAGAAACTTAGTAAAACGAACGTAAGGTAAAACCAAATCACACTATGATACACCCAAAAGCACAAAAGTGAGAAATCATTGTTATGGATATATTAAATAGAGGGATTGGGAGTGTGGTAACAATATTTTCATATATACTTAATCACCACACTCCAAATCAATATTTTCATATATATTAAGAAAGATGAAAAGACTCCCATGTACGCAAAAGTCTCACTAATAAATGCAAGATTCTTTTCACCTTTCTTAAAGTGCAAGAGTCTCACTAATAAAGGCAAGAGTCTTTTCATCTTTCTCTCTTGCCATGTGTACACACTAATAAATGCAAGAGTCTTTTCATCTTTCTTAATATATATATATATATATATATATATATATATATATATATATATATATATATATAATCTTTTTAATTTTTTTTATAAATATAATTTTTTTTAAAACAGTACACTTTTGGTAAAAATATAAATAACAAATTTTTTTTTTTTACAAAAACTATAGTTGTAACTCTTTTTTCTATAAAAATATTTTTTTACAAAAGTTAATTTTATAAGGATTAGTATAAATTATTTTATTATGTATAAAAGAGTTTCTAATTTCTTTTCTTTACATAAATTATGTTTTAAAAGGCTGTTCTTATAAATATAATTATAATCTTAAAAAAATGTTTTTATAAAGTAACGTGCAAATTTAAAAGACTATTTAAGAAAACTATACATTTTATTATAAAAAATATTTTTTCGAGTTATACATAAAAAAATATTTTATAATAAACAATTCTTTATAGATAACTCAAAAAATATTTTATATAAAAAATATACAATTTATATCAAATTTTGAACTTTAACATTACTTTATAAAAACATATTTATCTTAAAAATATTTATATTATAAAAAAGCCTTTTAAAACACAATTTTTTTAAAGAAATGAAGTTGAAAGCTAGAGTTTTTAGAAATTACTTTATAAAAATACAATTTTTATACATAATAAAATATTTTATGCTTATATTTATGAAATCAAGTTTTGTAAAAAAGTTATAAAAAATGTTAACATTATAGCTTTATGAAAAAAGATTGTATATTTATATTTTTATAAAAAGAAACTACATTGTTTAAAAAAATAATTTATATTTATGTGTGTGTGTGTGCATTCTATTATTTTTGTTTTATAATTCTCCTTATTTCGTTATTAAATATTTTTCTATTACATTCCAATTTTACAAGCAAGTATTTATCTGGCATCAAATATTCTACAAGTGAAATACATATATTCGTTATTCTTTTATAATTTTTTCTACATTAAAGTCATGTATCACACAAATATAAAATAGGTATTTGAAAGTTATATATTTTACTTCTATTTTTATGAGTATTTTCATATTACATTGTATAACAAGAACTTCAAAACACCTGTGCATCGCGCGGGTATAAAAACTAGTCTATATCTATCTATATCTATATTATAACTCTAATACAATAGTATTAGAGTTTAATGAACCATCAATTAATCCGCCACTTCTATCCTAACAGTCAAATAATCACATGCCCTTCTCTCTTCTACTCTCTCCATTGGTTTATCTTCCCACCCTTCATCTTCTACTACCCGTTCATATATTAGAAAACCCAAATTGGTCTGGTCGACTTCCTATTTTTTCCAACTCTTTCGTACCTTTGTTTTATTTGTAAAAGAGAACCTAAAAAGCCACCTCTATTATGATATCGACCATTGTCCGTCTCTCTCAATTTGACAATTTGTATAAGCCCAAATATCCTCCTCTTAATGAAACACTTCGCCTTAAGAGGTAATCTCAAACACTCGGTTCTCTCCCACTATTTTATTCTTATTCTTCTGGTTTTTCTGTGAGGGATTTTGGTTGTAAATCTTCACCCACTTAAAATGTAATACACATGATTTGTTTTGTTTTTATTTTGTAGGATTTGGATAAACCTTATTTGTTAAAATCTTTTGGGCCCGATATACTTCTGTATGAGTTTAGAAATTCTAAAGGTATTGTTGTTGTTAGATATGGATTCGATCATGTTTTTTTCGCTAACTATATATAATTTAGAAAATAAAATATTATAATTAATTGGTGTATTATCTTATAGTTGTAATGATTTTTTAAAAACATTCGAATAATTTAATTTTATTCAAATATAATTTTACTCTTCTTAGTTTACTCATCCCTCTACATATTCTCTGTAATGTTTCTAGCAGGTAGATTTTGGCAACTGTTCAATGGTGTCAGTGATGTTACATAGCAAATGTTTGAGGAAATGCCATATAGAATGAAACACACTCACTTTACTGACGGATTATTTTATGGTTTCATACCCAGGTATGTGATTACTTGGAGATAAGTTTCATATGGAATAGCCTCTAATTAAGTTCCTTTAGAATTTCAGTCTTTAATGCAATGTGTTTTGGTTAGTAAAATCTTTGATAGATAATTTTGAACATTTTATCCCGTTATCTATACTCAAATCTATTTGGATCTTTTAAGGGTTTAATGATATGATTGTTTTTATATAAATTCTTTGTCCAACGTGTCATTGGACAGTTATTGGCGAGTTCAAGATCCCATAACACGTTTAACGAACAAGTGGTAAACTGATTTCAAAATTTACGATATGCTTGCCATTTGTTATATAAATTTTCTCAAAGACTTTTCATCATTACAATCTATTTTAATATTTGGTTTGTGGTTAGTTTTACTTTAGATTATATGATCAAGTTCCTAACGCTCATGTGCGTGGTAAAATAAAATGCAATCTTTTTTTATTCCGTGTTTAGAATTCCAAAAGGGTAGTTTGGTATGTTGTTATGGGACATGTTTTTTCTTATGAATTTTGTGAACCTATGAATTCTTATTCTTTTAAATCATTTCATTACCTTCATTCATAAAAAAATCATATGTTTATATTTAGTTTTAAATTTTTTTGCTCATGAATATATCTCTTGAATTATCTTTACTACATATTATCAATATAAAGTTAAATAGATTTTTAAGAAAATTATAACTCACATACTCCTATGTACTTTATTTTGGATACTTATATGTGTTGCTGTCCTTAAATGGGTATGTTGTTGGATGATTCTTTTTTGTAGGTTTAGGAACTTTTTTTGAAGTGATTATCGTTTAAGAGTTATCATCAATTGAATAACTTAATTTGATATGAGTTTTATTTATAAAAGTTTTCACTCTTTAAAAAAAACATCTATTTGTTCCTCAAAACCCACCACCAACATCCGTGATCAATTTCGTCTAATTAAAAATAAATTAAAAATACATTTGGGTTATTGTTTCTATGAAATGATATTTTTAGTTTTGTAGTTTTGTTCATGGACCGAGTGTGCATAATAAATTATTAATATTATGAACATATTAATAGTTCATATTAATTATCTAAATATTATTATGGCTTAATACACATATAGAGATAATGATGCTTAACCATTTAAAAACATTCGATTTAGACTAAACTAACATCTGCATTCATTTTTTTACAATCGCAATAGGTCTCCATATTTTAGTTTACCATAATACATAACTTTATCTATATGTATATTTATTTAAAAAATGATAAAAGAGATGTTATGATAACAACTCATGATAAAAAATAGATGTCATATTTATTGATACTATACTTTCAAATTTTTTCCAATTTAGTATATCATAATTTTTTAATTTTATAAAAGTAAAATTAAGATTAAACATATTATAAGGCGCCCGCGCATCGTGCGGGTTAAATACTAGTATAGATAGATACAATCGTAAATAGACTCTTTACAATCATATATAGACTCTTAAGGTTGGTTTAAGTTTAATATTGGAGTTAATGTTTTAAGATTATAGTATTAATCCGAGTTTTGCTATGACTCACAAATGCAACGTATTTGATGCGACACACTGACGTAAAATTATTATATTAATCATATTGTTTTTTAGTTTATGTAGTCTTAACAATTTGTTATATTTTCATGGGAAAATCTAATGGCATTTTATTCAATAAATGAGTGTGAGGGGCTAAATAAATTAACTGATTAAAAATGTCGTTTAAACATAATTAAGAAGATTGTATTTACATTAATAAAATAAGTCATATTTACATAAGACATTTCCTAATTGGTTATATTGAAAAAAAATTCTCGATAGGTCATACTTATACATGTAGTGTTATTCATTACTTGTTTACAAATAGGATCTATTGGAGCAAAATTTATTTTTCATGGGACTTCGTGGAGCAAAAAAACAACCGTAGGACATATTTGATCGCATACATAGTAAACGAGACCAATTTGTAAAAAAACGCAATAAATAAATTAGGATATCTCTCCACCACTTTTGCATTACCAACACCATTTACCTCTGCCACCACCTACGACCACCTCATAAATCACACGCATGTAATACCCTGTATTTTTATTTCTTTTAAATTTAGGGATTTATTAAATTTAATTGACATAAATTAATTTAATATTAATCCGGAAATTTGTTTTATATATTTACTAGCGTAACGAGAGTTAGTAATTATTGAAAATTTGTTGAATATTACTAGATGAGTAAAGTATTATATAATATTGATTTAAATTGTCACGAGTGAATAAAATGGCAATTATGGAACTTTAAGTCGGGACGCGCCTGTGTCGTGTAAGGACTAAATTATTATTATAAAAGTGAATAAATTATAAGTCACCCGTATGGTCGTTTTGAGAGCACCAATGTGTGCTAAAGGGTCGAGATAATTAGAAAAGTGTACCCAGGGTTTTAGTTTGGGTCTCGGGGCATTTTTAATCCACATATATGTGTGCGATCAGAGTAGCACACCCGAATCTGGTTGGAAGGATGTGGGAAGCCATTTAAAAAGGGGGTATTCCTTGAGAAGGATAGAATTTAACTATATAGGGAACACTCGGAGAGTAGTCGTAATTAGTCAAAAGTTGAGAGAGAGTTGCGCGTACAAAAAACGATGACGCTAGTAAGGTATAAAAGGCCTGGAAGTGCATATCGTGGAGAAAAGTGCATGGGTCGAAACTTTCAGAATACGCAAAGGAAAGAAGGGAAATACTAAATGTCACTTAATGTGAGACATTACAAGTGGAAGTCGACGTTGAGCGGGACATGGTGAGTAGTCTCCGCGTGCACCACCCATAGATAGAAATCGGTTGGGACAAGAGAATCAACCAGAGCATTTTGTGGCTACCGACGAATCCTATAACGGAAGAGGCCAGTAAAGTTGGAAAAGTGTTCATTAGAACATGTGGAACAAGTCACCCAAGAAGGAAGTGATCGACATTCCTTTGGGGTGATTTACAATGTTAGCTAGTGTGCCCCAGCCTTCCTTTGAAATGAAAAATCATGCCGGTACGTGATCGTTCTCCTTAGGATGAGATTTTAAAATCCCACCTTCAATATGGAATTTCAGGAAGCAACGAGGATAACACTTCGTGTTGAGCAAGTTGTATCACCCATAATCCGGGGAGTAGGTGAGCAGTGATTAACCATTAGTGGATGAGTGTGAAAGTAATTTTTGATTCATTGTGATCGATTCATTTCCACAACGGTTATAGCTAGCAAGTGGAGTATAGTATGGTAATTGGGGGAGGATATTACCTAATGGTAGGGTTCCGTGGGAGCACTCGTACCTATTTATTGTGAACAAGATTCTTATTGAGGTTTTGGTGTGCAAAAACCTTAACTTTTCTCACTCTGAATGTTAAGAGATGGGCGGATAATAAGAATTTTGGATTGGTCAAGTTAGTGTCTAATGACTATGGTGGAAATTATCATGGCTGTTTTAAGCGAATAAGAGAGGTCAGATGTTCGTAGTTGTCATGTAGTGATTAAGCGCCTCACTATGTAGATAGTTTGCGTAGTGAAAAGGTATCCAATTTTTTTTACCAGGTAGGCCTTATTTTCCAAATTTCGGGACGAAATTCCATTATTAGGGGGGAAGTATGTAATACCCCATTTTTTATGGCTTTTAAATTTAAGGATTTATTAAATTTAAGTGAAATAAATTAATTTAATATTAATTCGAAAATTTGTTTTATATATTTACTAGCGTAATGAGAGTTAGTACGAATTGAAAATTTGTTGAATATTACTAGATGAGTAAAGTAATATATAAGATTGATTTAAATTGTCACGAGTGAATAAAATGGCAATTATGGAACTTTAAGTCGGGATGCGCTTGTATCGTGTCAGGACTAAATTATTATTATAAAAGTGAATAGATTATAAGTCTACCGTATGGTCGTTTTGAGTGCGCCATTGTGTCCAGAAGGGTCAAGATAATCAGAAAAGTGTACCCGGGGGTTTAGTTTGGGTCTCGGGGCATTTTTAATCAAAATTGGCATCCCGGGAGGGTATTATAGACATTTTATATTTTTGGGTAATTAAACCCACGAATTTTCTAAGGATACATCAGCCTTTAGGAGTTGTGTTTTAGGTTTAACAAACACAAAACCAAAGAACAACCATTAGAGAAGAAGGTGGAGAGCTTTCCAAGCAATCCAAGGCCAAGAACTCTTCCGTTTGCACCGCCACTACCATCAAATCGTAAATCGCGCGATGAGGAACGCAACCATAACTTTTTCATCCACAAATTATAACCTTAAATTACAGGCAAGTATCTATTTTGCTTTATTTCTAGTTAATGTTTCAATCACGTTAGTCTAGGGTTGTTAAGAACATGTTTCATGGAAGAATTTAATACCATAGAGACATTAAATCACATGTTGTATATGAAGTAGATATATTCTGGACATCTCAATCACGTGTAGAGGAATTACCACGAATTTGTATGGATTTAGAAGCAAGAAATCTGGAAAAGAATTTGAAGAATGTAAATTAAAAGAAAAATTAGGGTTCTTGAAGATTATGTCAATTTTTCCCCATTAATTCGTTATATTTGATGAATTCGGACATATTTCACGTAGGAAATCATGTAGTTAGGTATATAGTACCATTAGTAATGTTGTTTGAGAGTTTGGGGATCGTTAATGGAGTTTTTGTTGAGGTTGGAGAGGCAAACCCATAACTTGGCAATGGCAGAATTCGTCATAACTGCTTGATCGATCGATCTATCAAGAATATCGATTGATCGATTGACCCCATTCCTCGATCGATCGATCCCTCCTGGAAAACTGCATATTTTTCGTTTATTTGTTTGATCCGGTTAAAATGCGTAGGAACCCTTGATTATTATTGTTAGAGCATAATGGGTTATAAAGAGGACCAGTAGGGTCTAAGTAGACTCCGACGAGTAAAATTTAATATAGGATGTAATTATGGGTTAACGGGGAGTTATTCACACATAAGAAATCAAAGATCGAGACTCGTAAGGGAGTTAGACCAGAAGGTAAGTGAGAGTATGCCTACAGAAATTAAACTTAGGGAGATAGAATACTTCGAGAGATGAGAAGTAAATATGAAATAAATTATAAATGATAATAAAATAGACGAATCCGTTATGCGAGATAATCGGGTAATATGTCCTAAGAATGGATAATTATAATTATGGGTCGTGGGCGTACCTAATTTAGAAAACGTGAATATTTATATATATATGACTGTGTGATTGTGCATATATTATTTATTTGTGTAAAAATCATACCCGAGCTACTTGATATCACGGAGGTTTCCGCGCCTGGACAGTCTTATCTTGATTGGACCTTTATGGGGGATAATGATTCGTACCCTATAATATAGTATCCTTGATACAGTCTATCTGAGTGATATTGAGATAATCCTAAGAGACGCGAGGGTATGTGCTGACCTCTTAGTGACTGGGAACTATGCGTCGCCTCCATTTGTATGTGTTTTGTGTTAATACAGTTCGAGAGTAATTTTGAACTAGTATTTCCCTTAGTACGAGTGATACGGGGACTTGATAGCAAAGTATGCCAGCACCATAGATTTTGTTTCGGGCGCCGTTAGTATATATATTATATGTGTGACTAATATATATATGTAGATATATATTGGAACTTTCTACTGTGCGTAAAAGTAGTTAAGAAATGAATAAATACTCCAACTTTATTATAAGTGTTTGGAAATTTTGTATTAATGCTGATTATTCTAAGTAACGTAAGATATATGAGAGAGTTTAATTTTAAGAAATTAATTGTTTTAGCCGTAGTATTTTCTCGGGATGAAACCTTATGGGAAAGTTAAGTTAAAATAAACTTATGAGATTAATAGTATGGTAGGCGTGCACACTAGATGAGAGGTGAGGATTCTCAAGAGAGTGTCGCATATTAACATGGTTGTTACATTAGCCGGTGAGCATTTTAAATACTTGATTAACTATTTTTAAACTATTTTACACTCGAGCTCTGACCCGTTTCATGTTATTTATTTCTCTTGTATATATATGAATATATTACAGGTACCCAGCCACAGGGGCGTCATGCTTAGATTCTTTGGACCGGACGCGCTGCAGCTTATGTGGGAGTTGCAGGACCTAGCTTAAACGACCTCTTTGTTGATTCTACTCTTATTTTAGTTTTGATTAGTTAGGGAAAGTGTCACCCGTTTCCCTATTCAGTTTGGATTTGTTAGATATTTATGTTCATTTATTTTCTGTATTCGGTACTGTCTGGGATTTAATTCTTGTCAGGATGATTTCATTTTTAGTTTTTAAACTTGGTATTGGTTTATCTGAATGGTTAAATTCTTGTGTGTTAATTGCCATCCTAACATTTATTCGATTCTTAAACTGTTAATTATTGAAAAGGTTTTCATAATGGAATTTAATAAAATAAAAATAAGGGTTAAATTATTTTGACACTTAGATTAATTATTTAGGGTGTTTAAACTGGAGATTTTATTGTGCGACAGTGATGCTAAGAATGAACCAACCGTTCACCTTGATTTTAATTTAATAAAGGACTGATCACCCAGTATTTAATTAGGTGGAGTATCACAGGTGGTATCATATCATCATGTTCTAGTGTCCTTTAGGATCTGTAAGGATTATTTCGCTTCCAGCTCAGCGTCTTTGATTTAGATCCATAATTTTAGGAATGTAGTATTCATCTTTATGAGTTGGGAATATATTCTTCTGCGATTTGTTTATGTGAATGATGAACTCATCTAGATTATTTAAATTTTTAGATGGCTCATAAAAAAGAACATGCTAATGCCTTTGGGAGAGTCAGAGAGCAAGGTCAGCTCACACCTCAAGTGTCTCTAGAGAGGGTATCAATCGCCGAATTAATAGGTATTATGGCACAATCAGTTACCACTACGATTTTACAGTACCAAGATCGCAACTTGCAGCTTATAGGAGGCAAAAGATCTAGAGAGATAGTCAATCTGACATGATTAGAATTAACAATTGTGCGAAGACACCAAAATCGCAACAACAAGTTCCTGAAGACTGTAAAATCCATGAAGGTAACAAATTATGCATGGAAATCCAAAAGTGTCAGGGCCAACAAAGTTGGGGTCAGAGTGAAGTCACAAATAGGTGTTTCAAATGTGGAATGGATGGTCATGAACGTCAAACTTTTCCGTATCAGACTGGAAAGGAACTCCGACTCGACCAGCAAGAACTTTCAAGACTCTACTATAAGTGTGTACAAACGGGTCACAAGTGGAAGGGCTGTCCTCAACCAGATGTCATTTTGCGTCAAGATGCTCAGCTAGGCCAACAAGGCCAAGGAAAAAGTGAAACTGGGCAATCGGACCAAAATCAACAGAGCTATAAAATGAAACAATTTAGAGGTATATGCTTCCATTGTGGCAGGATAGGTCATAGGAGGCAGGATTGCCCAGATAAGGGTAAAGTACCCCAGCAGCAGGGACATAAATAGTACGAATGTGTGTACAACATCCAACATACTTAAATTCAGAAGCCATCATTGGCCATTGATGGTACGTTTCTTTTTCCTAGTATTTTAGGACACATTTTATTCAATACTGGGGCAGCATACCATTTCATAGATACTCACTTTGTATGGGCCATAGGATTTTTAGACACTACAGAGAGTACAATGTCTTGCGTAGACTCATCATTGGGAAAGGGTCCTTAATTTTTTTATATGTCGGGGTGAAGTTATATAGATTGGTAGTTTGATTTTACCTGCAGACGTACGAGTTTTAGACATGCATGTGCACGACGTCATTATTGGCATGGATTGGCTCACTGCATACAGAGTCATGGTAGATTGTTTCGGTAGGAGTATTATCTTTTCCATTTCGGGGCAGGAGATGTTTTTGGTGGTGATGCCTTTCCCAGAGGAAGGATCTTCCACCCATTTGTATTACATAGAGGAGAATACCTCTAAGGAGATTGTGATTTCCCCTAGTTTCAATTCTAGCCGTTCATGAGTTTTCGGAAGTATTCCTGGAGATACCGTGCCTACCTCCAGGTGACAGATAGATTTCATCATAGACTTGATGCCGGGAACCCGACCGATAAAACTTGCCCCGTACCGTATGGCCCAACAGAGATGAGGGAGTTAAGGGATCAGATAGAGTAGCGGTTAGGCTAGGGCTTTATTCGTAGGAGCACCTCGCCTTAGGGAGCTCCAGTGTTGTCTGTGAAGAAAATAGATAGTTCACTGAGGTTATGCGAGATTATCGGGGAACTGAACAAGGTCACGATACGAAATAAATATTTGTTACCCCGAATCGATGACCTATTCAACCAACTAAGAGGAGAAACTTTGTTTTAGAAGATAGATTTGAGATCGGGATACCATTAGCTATGGATTAGGGAGCAAGATGAAAGAGTGTATGAATAATGTTATATACTTTATTGAGATTACTCATTTAAGTGATGTGATATACGAGAATGATATTGTCTTGATTACAACTTTATAGAAATGGTTAGTACGATAGTAGGGAGTTATTCCAAGGCTATCGGAGTAGTTGCCTTAGTGCAGCATGTTTTGTTCTGGCGAGGCCTCACCTGCGAGAGGGTCGAACTCGCACTTATTATATCTATTTTAGAGACTTCCGTGGGGATAGGGGTCTTGAGATATTCAATCCCGGTGAGTGTAGGGACTTTGTTATTATGATTCAGAATGTATTGGGTTTATTGTTGAGCGAAAAGATTTAACTCATTATTATGTTTAGTGCTCAGGACTTGGTGATAGGAAGAGCGCATTGATATATCTATTATTTAGAGATGTGGTAGTTAAAAGTTATACCCATATATTCAGGGACAAAATTTTGAGAGTTTTGATCGTATATAATGAGGTTTATGGAATGTGATTTCCACCAATACTGAACGTTAGTGCAATTGTAGAAATGTTCTTTGTTAAGTGTAATTACGGGAGGAGAGGTAACTTTTCTATCAAGAGACAAAATAAAGGGGTACATGCTATAGACGGAGGGCCTAACAGATTTCGATAACCGACAATGCTAGGTAGTAGTGTATCGGGGGGGGGGGGTTCCATGTTTGGATTTCGCTTTGCGAGACATCCCACACATGAAACTTAGCGCGAGGTTGGAAATAAGGACATGTTTGATCATTTATCCATGAGTTCGGTACCTCGATCGTTATAGGAGCAGGTAATTATATCTATAAGCCGGTAGCTGAATTATGATTTAAGGCCAGTGGAGTTGATTGTGGGGTAAGGAAGCATTGAAAGTTTTATTTTACCACCACGAGTTGAAGGGTGGAACAATGATAAGGGGATTTAAAAATTTTTATTTCTAAGGTGGTTGAAAATACCCAAGTGTTGTAACCATGCTCTAAGCACAAGGGAAATAAAGAATTGGGAGTTATGTGTGAAGCGTATGTAATTCTTACGCTAGTATGCACGACTTATAGGGTGCATGGGCATCCTAGTTAGCTGATGTTAAAATCATCCGAGTAGAAGGGACGTGGGACTAGACGTGTGGAATAAATGTTTGTAGGAATAACATAACGAAGTGGAAGTGGTAGAGTGGATTAAGCACCATGTGAAATACGATAAATCCATATATATGTGTGCGATCAGAGTAGCACACCTGAATCTGGTTGGAAGGCTGTGGGAAGCAATTTAAAAAAGGGTTATTCCTTGAGAAGGATAGAATTTATCTATATAGAGAACACTCGGAGCGGAGTCGTAGTTACTCAAATGTTGAGAGAGAGTTGCGCGTACAAAGAACGATGATGCTAGTAAGGTATAAAAGGCCCGAAAGTGCACATCGTGGAGAAAAGTGCACAGGTCAGAACTTTCAGAATACGCAAAGTAAAGAAGGGAAATATTAAATGTCACTTAATGTGAGACATTACAAGTGGAAGTCGACGTTGAGCGGGACATGGTGAGTAGTCTCCGCGTGCACCACCCATAGATAGAAATCGGTTGGGACAAGAGAATCAACCAGAGAATTTTGTGGCTACCGATGAATCCTATAATGGAAGAGTCTAGTAAAGTTGGAAAATTGTTCATTCGAACATGTGGAACAAGTCACCCAAGAACGAAGTGATTGACATTCCTTTGGGGTGATTTACAATGTTAGCTAGTGTTCCCCAGCCTTCCTTTGGAATGAAAAATCACGCCGGTACGTGATCGTTCTCCTTAGGATGAGATTTTTGAATCCCACCTTCAATATGGAATTTCAGGAAGCAGCGAGGATAACACTTCGTGTTGAGCAGGTTGTATCACCCATAATCCGGGGAGTAGGCGAGCAGTGATTAACCATTAGTTGATGAGTGTGAAAGTAATTTTGGATTCATTGTGATCGATTCATTTCCACAACGGTTATAGCTAGCAAGTGGAGTATAGTACGGTAATTGGGGGAGGATGTTACCTAATGGTAGGGTTCCGTGGGAGCACTCGTACCTGTTTATTGTGAACAAGATTCTTATTGAGGTTTTGGTGCGGAAAAACCTTAACTTTTCTCACTCTGAATGTTAAGAGATGGGCGGATAATAAGAATTTTGGATTGGTCAAGTTAGTGTCTAATGACTATGGTGGAAATTATCATGTCTGTTTTAAGCGAATAAGAGAGGTCAGATGTTCGTATGGTTTCTCTGAGAATGGGAGTTTTGTGTTTAGATAAATCCCAGTAGTTGTCATGTAGTGAGGTGAGGCCTCCCAATGATATTGAAATAATGGAATTTAATAATGTATAGGCATGTCTTATGCAAATGTTGTCGATTAGGAGCACGATGTGAAGTTTTTTTAATGAGAGCGTTAAACAAGCCTGCTATGAGGCGGGGGCTATAGTGATTAAGCGCCTCACTATGTAGATAGTTTGCGTAGTGAAAAGGTATCCAAATTTTTTTACCAGGTAGGCCTTATTTTCCAAATTTCGGGACGAAATTACGTTATTAGGGGGGAAGTATGTTACCCCATTTTTATGGCTTTTAAATTTAAGGATTTATTAAATTTAAGTGAAATAAATTAATTTAATATTAATTCAAAAATTTGTTTCATATATTTACTAGCGTAATGAGAGTTAGTACATATTGAAAATTTGTTGAATATTACTAGATGAGTAAAGTAATATATAAGATTGATTTAAATTGTCACGAGTGAATAAAATGGCAATTATGGAACTTTAAGTCGGGATGCGCTTGTATCGTGTCAGGACTAAATTATTATTATAAAAGTGAATAGATTATAAGTCTACCGTATGGTCGTTTTGAGTGCGCCAATGTGTTCAGAAGGGTCAAGATAATCAGAAAAGTGTACCCGGGGGTTTAGTTTGGGTCTCGGGGCATTTTTAATCAAAATTGGCATCCCGGGAGGGTATTATAGACATTTTATATTTTTGGGTAATTAAACCCACGAATTTTCTAAGGATACATCAGCCTTTAGGAGTTGTGTTTTAGGTTTAACAAACACAAAACCAAAGAACGACCATTAGAGAAGAAGGTGGAGAGCTTTCCAAGCAATCCAAGGCCAAGAACTCTTCCGTTTGCACCGCCACTACCACCAAATCGAAAATCGCTCGATGAGGAACGCAACCATAACTTTTTCGTCCACAAATTAGAACCTTAAATTACAGGCAAGTATCTATTTTGATTTATTTCTAGTTAATGTTTCAATCACGTTAGTCTAGGGTTGTTAAGAACATGTTTCATAGAAGAATTTAATACCATAGAGACATTAAATCACATGTTGTAGAGGAAGTAGATATATTTTGGACATCTCAATCACGTGTAGAGGAATTACCACGAATTTGTATGGATTTAGAAGCAAGAAATCTGGAAAATAATTTGAATAATGTAAATTAAAAGAAAAATTAGGGTTCTTGAAGATTATGTCAATTTTTCCCCATTAATTCGTTATATTTGAGGAATTCGGACATATTTCACGTAGGAAATCATGTAGTTAGGTATATAGTACCAGTAGTAATGTTGTTTGGGAGTTTGGGGATCGTTAATGGAGTTTTTGTTGAGGTTGGAGAGGCAAACCCATAACTTGGCAATGGCAGAATTCGTCATAACTGCTTGATCGATCGATCGATCAAGAGCATCGATCGATCAATTGACCCCATTCCTCGATCGATCGATCCCTCCTGGAAAACTATATATTTTTCGTCTATTTGTTTGATCCGGTTAAAATGCGTAGGAACCCTTGATTATTATTGTTAGATCATAATGGGTTATAAAGAGGACCAGTAGGGTCTAAGTAGACTCCGACGAGTAAAATTTAATATAGGATGTAATTATGGGTTAACGGGGAGTTATTCACACATAAGAAATCAAAGATCGAGACTCATAAGGGAGTTAGACTAGAAGGTAAGTGAGAGTATGCCTACTGAAATTAAACTTAGGGAGATAGAATACTTCGAGAGATGAGAAGTAAATATGAAATAAATTATAAATGATAATAAAACAGACGAATCCGTTATGCGAGATAATCGGGTAATATGTGCTAAGAACGAATAATTATAATTATGGGTCGTGGGCGTACCTAATTTAGAAAATGTGAATATTTATATATATGACTGTGTGATTGTGCATATATTATGTATTTGTGTAAAAATCATACCCGAGTTACTTGATATCACAGAGGTTTTCACATCGGGACAGTCTTATCTCGATTGGACCTTTATGGGGGATAATGACTCGTACCCTAGAAGATAGTATCCTTGATACAGTCTATCTGAGTGATATTGAGATGGTCCTAAGAGACGTGAGGGTATGTGCTGACCTGTTAGTGACTAGGAACTATGCTTCGTCTCCATTTGTATGTGTTTTGTGTTAATACAGTTTGTGAGTAATTCTGAACTAGTATTTCCCTTAGTACGAGTGATACGGGGACTTGATAGCAGAGTATGCCAGCACCATTGATTTTGTGTGGGGTGTCGTTAGTATATATATTATATGTGTGACTGATATATATACGTAGATATATATGGGAACTTTCTACTGTGCATAAAAGTAGTTAAGAAATGAATAAATACTCCAATTTTATTATAAGTGTTTGGAAATTTTGTATTAATGCTGATTATTCTATGTAACGTAAAATATATGAGAGAGTTTAATTTTCAGAAATTAATTGTCTTAGCCATAGTATTTTCTCAGGATGAAACCTTATGGGAAAGTTAAGTTAAAATAAACTTCTGAGATTAATAGTACGGTATGCGTGCACACTAGATGAGAGGTGAGGATTCTCAAGGGAGTGTCGCATATTAACATAGTTGTTACATTAGCCGGTAAGCATTTTAAATACTTGCTAAACTATTTTTAAACTGTTTTACACTCGGGCTCTGACCCGTTTCCTGTTATTTCTTTTCTCTTATATATATATATATATATAACAGGTGCCCAGCCACAGGGGCGTCGTGCTTAGATTCTTTGGACCGGACGCACTCCAACTTATGTGGGAGTTGCAGGCCCTAGCTTAAACGACCTCTTTGTTGATTCTACTCTTATTTTAGTTCTTATTAGTTAGGGCATGTGTCTCTTGTTTCCTTATTCAGTTTGGATTGTCAGAGATTTATGTTCATTTATTTTCAGTATTCAATACTCTTTGGGATTTAATTCTTGTCAGGATGATTTCATTTGTAGTTTTTAAAGTTGGTATTGGTTTATTTGAATGGTTAAATTCTTGTGTGTTAATTGCCATCCTTTACATTTATGCGATTCTTAAACTGTTAATTATTGAAAAGGTTTTCGTAATGGAATTTAATTAAATAGAAATAAGGTTTAAATTGTTTTGACACTTAGCTTAATTATTTAGGGTGTTTAAACTGAAAATTTTATTTTGCGACAGTGATGCTAAGAATGAACCAACTGTTCACCTTGATTTTAATTTAATAAAGGACTGATCACACGGTATTTAATTAGGCGGGGTGTCACAACACACACATTTTATATATGCACATGTAAATTGATTCACATGTTTACACAGACGCACTCACGTACAAAAAGAGAAAGAGAGAGAGAGATTCATAAGTCATAAATCTATTACCCAATTCGAACATGAATCGTGTTTCTCCCACATTAGTTGTGACCTAATCAAAGAAAATGTAGTTATTAAAAGAAATGGAGATCGAGATAGAATGGTTTATGTGTAAATTATTTAAATCTCAACAGAAAATTAACCAGAATAAAACTTGATCTCAATCATAAAAATAGATTTGGGCAATTAGAGCTAGGGTTTTGAGTTTATACTTTAATTTGGGGAAAATGTATCTAGGTAATAGTAGAGAATAAATCCATGTTGCAATACACATTTAATAGAAAGGAAAATAAATTGAGGGTTCTTCTCGATTGATCTCCATCAAACCTCGAATCCATTGGTAATAAATTTCCCATTGTTATCGCAATACCCATGTTTAAATTTAGTTAGCGTGAATTCGAAATTATTACTAGTTCATATTTGTGTGTTTTCTTTTTTTCTTCATCGATGATTGTTGATATCCCTTTTTGGGATTTGGTCAAGCTAGCTTATCCTGATCATTTTAAAAATAACTTTTTGCATCATTTCTAATCCTAAAAAACTAATTTTTATCTAATCTCATCTCAAAAGTGATGTGTTACAAAATCTCATCTAAATAGCCAAACTTTAAAAGAGAGGGATTTTTTATGTATCTGTTTGGGTGGTGCTAGATTTTGAATTGGTATGTATGACTCTTTTTGTTTCTTGGATTAATTTATATTTTGTTTTAAAGTATGTTCATAAGTAGGTGGCATTTTCCCAAAAAAAAATATATATTTTAGTCATATGTCACTCAACTACTAGAGAAGTTAACAATCACTCATTATTTTGTAAAGTAGTATTTTAATGAATGTGTAATGGTCAATTAAAATGTGACACCCTGTAAAATTCATAAATAGATTGAAAGGTCTAAAATGAAAATCATGGGAATAAAAAATATGGTAAACAACTAAAATATGAACAAGTAACAAAACAAGATAATGCAATATTTTGTAATAAAAAACCAACTCTGATGTCAATCACCATCAATATAACAATCCAAGTCTAATAGCATTACAATATGTTCGACAGTTGACTCGTGAATAAGCCATACAACATACAATCATGCTTTAAATACATTGAAGTAGGAAAAGATACGGTTAGGTTTGTATTTTAATGTATCATATGCATTGTGTATTGTGCGATACCGATAACCATGTTTATAATCATCCAAAAGAAAGAGGATAGTTAATAGTGACCATAATAGTTCCTTCGTTAAATAGGAATTTGTGGGATTATAATGTTAAAAAATGAACATTTGGATTATTTTGGGCAACATTGCATCAAAGCATAATTATGTAGTCGAAAAATAAGACCACCCAGGAGGATCGATATGTTCAAATGAGCAAACATCCATTATTGCTACATGTCATGGATATATTGTATCCTCCTAATGTAAATACCATGGACGCCTCCTCTGGTTTCACCATATTTAGTGTTATGGTTTTTGTTTTTAGTTTTTTTAGTCCTATCTCCTAAAATTTATTAGGCTCCAATTCCATATTTTTTAAAAAATTGTAGTAAGTCACATAACCACCCAAAACTGCCTATAACTACTCTATAACCACCTCTCTTCACTTTTGCAGATAATGAAACTTGTCCCCTAGTAATAACAATAAGACTGATAACTAAAAAAATAAACAGATTTTTATGGTCTAGTCCCTTGACTAGACATTTTGGACATTTTAATCGGGTCAAACAAATTTTAAACTATTAAGTCCATATAAATACATTTTTTAGACATTTATTTATTTTGTTTTTATATACCTAATCAATGATTGGTAGCTCCCCCACTGACTCAAGGTCTTCTTTTTTATTTTTACTTATGTTCAACCAACTATTCTTCTTCTTTCTTTACCTTCTCTCCAGGAAAGAATACATCAATTCTTTCGAAGAGGTGAATACATCACTCTTCCTTCCTTTTCCTTCTCTCCAAGAACCGAATACATAAATACATTTACCTCTTATAAGTTTTATTCTATTTACCGTAGAATACATTAATTTTAACCTACATTTACCTGTGTCATAATTCTATCATTTGTATGTTTATATTTTATCAAAAATTGTCTTGTATGTCGATCAGTTACAATAAAAGTGCATGTATTTGGTTTCGATTGAATCAAATCATTGTAATTGTGTAATACATGTGCTGAAATAACTTCAATAGTGACTGGATGATTTGATTGTGTGTTTTAAGAACGTGTTTTGTAAATTTATATGAATATGTTTTGATTATGTGTTTTAATGTATAAACATAAAACAATAAAACATTGTGTTTTGATTTTCTAACAAGTTGTGTATGTATATATTTTGATTGTGTGTTTCATATGTGCATGTACTTAATGTTATAGTGTTGTGTCATAAAACATAAAGTACACGCTCATAACAGAATTGCAGTAAAGTGCACGGATAAACATATAAAGTACATGTGAAACTATACTAATTTATTCACATTATGCTTGTTGACATTATTTTGGCAATATTTTAATGTGTGTGTACTTTATTACTTAATTTCATGACTTAATAGACTTGTCGTATTTTTATTGGGCAAGTGTTTGTGGGTCCACACCAGTGGCATTAACTACTCTTAACTATTAACAAAATAATTTTCATTTTTTCATTTAATGCATGTCATAATGGAAAGTTATAGAATTGCGAGGTGTTGTTATTTGGATAACATGACTTTCATTGAAATATTTGAAAACAACTCATTAGATTTCATATGAAATGAGTTGTGTAGTAGGTTTACAGATTTAAAAATTGGGACTTTTTCATTGAAGTACTCGATTGGTGATTAAAGTCGGTTCATTTTGGTTTGTGACAACGATGTTCGCTGTATATTACGGTCTCAATTGATCTTCAAAGCCAATTTTATTTGGATATATGTATTTTATTCAAGAGCTTCACCCTTAATAAAAAGTCACGAATGGGTTGAGTGCACTTATAAAATTTGCAAATGTGACAACCCGCTCTAAATAATAACGGGTGGCCAGCCCTATACTACATTAAATCAGGTATCTCAGATGGCACAGTCTCAACATCAACTGACAATACTAATAATATAAGGCTAACTACCCGAAATCATTAAAAGCGAATTGTCAAAAAATTAAAAAAATTTCATTTAACAACAACAACAAAACCAATAATGCACATAACCTACAATATACATCTAACTATGATGAGTGAAATGTGCAAACACCAATACATACAAGTGTGCAATACACGGTACAACAAAATCTCAACAATGAAATACCCGAATATGCTGTCGGGTAACAGACATTACAATAATCTACAACTCTTGAATAATAACTCAATACAACTGAATCCTAATCTAGATATACAAAGATAGTAATTGACTAAAGCAAAGTGCCGCAACAGTTCGCTACTGCCACAACTCCACGAATCCTGAATGGATGGACATCAAAGGCGTCCTTGCGGAGGAACACCTGAAGTAGTACAATATATACATGGAGGAGAAAATATAAACGGGTCAGAGCCCGAGTTTGAAAACCATTTTATAGCTAGTGTATTCAAATGCATAATAATTATAAATGCATTATTATATGATTTAGTTGGAATCGAACACTCCATAATAATTCAACTCTCCTCTTAACTAAAGCGCGCACTAAACGTATGCACGTGATCTCCAAATGGATGCTCGATTCTATATAGGTAGGAGGATTCTAACTTAAACCCAAATAAAGTATTTAAGTGAAATCATCTAACCTAGATCCCAATCTACACTTGCTTCCATAATTTATAAGTTATAAACATTAACTTTAATGTAATAGTTATAGTTATCTTTATAATGTTCATTTGTTGAACATATAAAGTTGCATCATCATGCTCATAATCGCAACAACATAATACATCAACATTCTCAATTACTAGAATTTCATATATTCTAGTGATGACCTTCATTGGCATGTAAAAAATATATATAATTATATATGGGTTATTGGCATCAAGAGTTAAGGACTAGACTCCTCCCGATTTTCAACACGGCACTGCGTTTAGTGCGTGGGACGTCTCGCCGAGGCGAAATCCAAACAATGAACCCCCCGTTACATTACTCCTGATCGTATCGATCCTCGAGGAACCCAATTTATTATCCAAATTTTAATTAATTTATATTCCCAATTCTCAACAGTATAAGACGTTTCATGCGTGGGACGTCACGCCGAGGCAAAATCCGAACAAGGAACCTCCCCGTTACACTACTCCTGGCATTGTCGATCGTCGGGATAGGTGATATATATATATATATATATATATATATATGAGCATTAAGGACTAAACTTATCCCAAAGTTCCAACATTACATTACGGTTCGTGCGTGTGACGTCTCGCCGAAGCGAAATCCAAACAAGGAACCCCCCCGATACACAAATCCTGGCAATGTAGGTCGTTGAGGTCCATTATGCCCTTGACACGCAAATACAAACACAAGCAATAAAAACCATCCAACCGAGCTATAACTCGAAGGACGCAGGCTCACATGCTATCATCTTCCAGCTGCCCATATACGTAGCAAACTGGGGCCACCTGGTGGGGTTCCACGACACCCATCTCGTGATTAACTCACGCACACTACGTCCCGGGAAGCGGTCATAGCTCCTAACCGGCAAGTGAGAGCGACACATACCCACGACCTCTCACCCCCAAAATAAATAAATGTATATATATATATATATATATATATATATATATATATATGTCATTTGCTAACCACTATGGACGACTATGACCTGGGGAATATCTACATCCTGCTTTTCTAGTCAGGATGCTCACCTTCTACTCACGTAACTTCCCAATGATAGCAAGGAGGGGGTATGCTTAACTATGTATTTATACCATCATATAAGGTATAAGTACATCACCACATCATAAAGATATACCATAATATAAGGTATACCTGCAACATCAATTTCATATTCATTATACGCCTATTGGCGAAAATTGATTTACATCATTGTTTAGTATATCTCTCTCATGATACACTAACCGTCACAGCCTGCGTTCGTCTAATATGAATTGTCTCTCAATTCTATCTAAGTTAAGGATATTCTATATCCTAATGCACCTCAATTTGCATTTATAACTCTCCATTCATAATAGGGTTCAATTCATTTAATGAACCTTTAAAGTTATCCCATTTGGGATTTGGATCCTAAGATCCCTTATCTCTAAATTCTTCTTATTGTTTCATATGAATATGATTATCTCCAAATAGAGTCTCCAATAAAAGTGGGCTTCCCCACTTAGAACATACCATACTATATAATCGGTATTCCTCAAATTTAGTCAATATGACTCCAATTATTTCTTTTAAGGGAAACTCTCTAAAAGTCCCCAAAACATACTCCAAATATCTCCTATAGAGATCCCAAATTGATAACCTCGAACAAAACGGGATGAAATTCTCCTTTGAAAACATCCCTTGGAAAATCCCTGTTTTTGAATCGATTCGGGCCAATTCCGAATCGATTCGGCCCAGCGAATCGATTCGGCTAGGAAGGCGAATCGATTCGGGTCATCAGACCTGGGATTCTGTCTCAGGACAAATCGACTCAGCTAGGGTCTGAATCAATTCGGTCACTTAGACCTGGGCACCTGCATATTTCTGAATCGATTCGGCCCTTCAGAACTTCGAAAATGGCTACTTTTTAAGTAAGCCAAAATACCCAAAATTTATTTTAATGGTTTTCTCTCCATCTCTCTTCAACCCAATCACATATATAACCTTAATATTCATCCTAGAATACATTTAAACTAATTTCTATCATCAAATCTAAGATCTACATATTAAATCTAAGATTATACCCAAAAGTTAGGTTTTTGTTAAACTAAACCTAAAACCCAAAATATCAATCCACAAATCATGAAATAATTGGTACAAAACAATTATTTAGCAAGTTTAATCACTTTCCTCGGGTTCGTAGGGTCTGAATCCGCCTTGAGATCGCGTATTGGCCGGCAATCTCCACTTTCTCTCTCTTTTCTCCTTCCTTTTCTTCTTCTTTCCTTCTTTCTTTCTATTTCTCTCTCTTTCTTTTGGAGAAATATCTCCTGTAGGCTTTTTAAGCCTAATCTCCCAAGATACACATCTTTAAATGGTAATACACACTTTAAATTACTCGGTGACTCAATTCGAGTCAAACGGTCCTAATTTATTTCGGAAACTAAATAGATCCCAAGTACAGTCATTTCGACTTTCTCGACCCTTCCGGAAATGATGGTACCCTCGGAATCTCCATTCGAGACACTTTCTAACGACTCTAAATTTTGACCTCAATTGCCAATTTGATTTTTCTCCAAATAATATATTATTTATTTCTCCCAAAATAAATAAATCCTAGTCTCCAAGTCCTCGGGTTATTACAGCAAACGGGCATATTTCACTTATATAGGTTGCGAGAGGGTTAACTGCAGTGATACATGAAGATAAAGGGTTGACTATGTCATCAAACACTGCAATCGATCTTAGTAGAGGTGTTGAAAATGATTTTTATATTGGAGGTGTGGAGATAAGTACCTAAAAATTTTATATTTTCAATGATTAGAAGACATATATAAGCCATGGAGAGCAGTGTTTTGAAGGAGGTGTGGTTGAGTTTCGAGATAAATTGTGAAAGTATGTTGTTAAGCTTAGGTTTAAGTTTGTCTATTTGAAGAATGATAAAACTCAGGTGATTAGAGAGTTCTCTAAAAGGAATACTGAGGATTGTATATGGGGAGTTCATGTTTCATTATCTTAAATAAATGGTTACTTTATATGAGAAGTTTGAATAATAAGCATACTTATAAAGGTGTTTATTGTAGTTCGTTAAGCAAAATGATGTATTCCAAGTTGGTTTCAACATGCTGGTAGATGAGCTTAGGGATAAACCATTGCTGAGGCCAATTGATATCATTAGAGATATAAAGAAGAACTACAGTCTTGATATAGGCTATTATCATGAATGGTGTGGTAAAGAGATATTTGTTGCTGAGTTATACGGTTATGAAAAGGTTTACTATGTGTTAATCAATGATTATAGAGAATTTCTCTTCTAGTAAAATTCAGGATAACATTTCATTCTTAATGTGGAATCGGAGAGTAAATTACTCAAAATAATTTTTGTAATGTTTGGAGGATCCTTTTAGGGATTTTAGTAATGCAGGACTGTTTTGTCTCTTCATGGTTCCTTTTTTAAGAGCCGCTACCGTGGAACCATTTTATCGTCAACCGCAAGGAATGGGAACAATGGTAAACTCATTTTAAATATACTATATTTTGCATGTAATTTAGTGTAATGCATATACATTTTGTTTTTCCTTGGGAAACTCCCAAAGTACGCGCATAATATTATAAAGTAAGCGTGAAGTCACGTTTACTTTAAAATATTATGCATGGACTTTGAGATTCCGTGTTTTTTATTTGTCAATAATGTTAAGTACATGCATAATATTGTAAAGTATACATCAACTTATTTTTACTTTGTGTGTACTTTCTAATGTTATACATGTACTTTGGGATTCTTTATCTGTTCTTTGGACAGAATGGAAAGTACACACATAAATCATAAGGTACACAGGAATCTATGTGTACTTTATTATATAATGTGTGTACTTTACATGGTTTAATCTATAAACTTAAACATTCAAACAATATGCCTGTACTAATGTTAGAATATATTTATTATTTTATATAGCCTACGTTTTGTATGGTCCCCGCCAGCGGTACCATTATTAGAGTACATTGTATATGGAACTATAATTTATTTATTTATGACATAAATCATTATGTTTTCAGGCCTTTTTCATCTTGCATATGTTTTTGTTGATTCAAAAACAGATGATAATTGGACGTGGTTTGTCATTAATTTGCATGATGCAATATCTCATCAAGATCAAAACATCACATTTATATTCGATCGAAACAATAGTCTAAATGATCTAATTGAAGCTGTTTTTAAGGTCATCCCGATGTCAGCACATTCCTACTATATATATCATTTATAAGGAAATATATAGAAGAGAATACGGCGAAATTGTGTGAACTTGTGAAAGAATATTGTGAAATATTTTATGCATTATGCATATGTTGTAACAGTCGATGAATTTTACAAGAACATTTATTCCTTGAAGAAGGAAGGTAAAGATGGTGCTACATATTTTCTTGATAGTTCACCTCGAGATAATTGGTCTTGTGGATATTTCCACAGAAAATGGTATGGTGGCATGGCATTTATTGTTGCGGAATTATTCAGATATTGGATCTTAAGGGAAAGACATTTAATGATAATGAATATGCTGGACAAACTGAGGGTCAAGATTATGAATTTCAATATAAACAAACTCGTTGAATCTGAAACATGAAAAAAATGAGCTGTGTCCTATTTTTTAGAAGTTGCTGACTGATAATTGGAGTAAAATTCGATATTGAAATATTAGCCGCTCAAGTCAACATGTATTCGAAGTTCATTCAGACGTGCGGGCGACTATTGACTTATAATAAGGAATTTGTTCTTGTAAGAGTTGGCAGATAAGATGTATTTCATGTTCTCATACTATTTTTGTTGTACGAGGATATGGATAAGTATTTATGTGCATATTGAGGATTACTATAAGGTTTCTTTCTACAGACAATCATACTCATTACCTATAGTTCATCTTCCTTATTTGATGTCTCTTAACATTTCTATACATGTAAATCCAGACGTTCTTCCTCCAATGACAAATAAACCAATAGACAAGCCAAGAAATAAAAGAATAAAGTCTGTTAGTGAGGTCATGGTTAGGTAATTTACTTACGTTTGGTATAATAAAACGGGTCATTACAAGTCTTTATGTAAAAAAATCCATTTGATTAAATTTATTATTAATCAATTCATTTATTGTCACATTAGTTATCAAAAAAATTATTGAAGAACCCATTTGAATTTAGAATCTAATTATATTATTGAGTGTTAATTTCTATTATTTTTGTTTGTGAATGGGATCTATGCAAAGTACACGCATGTGTTAAAAACACATATTTTTTTTAATAATGTTCACGTGTACTTTATATAATATTGCATGTACTTTACATTTGTGTTAGTCATTTTGGACAGAATATAAAGAACAAGCAGAATTCAAGTAAGTATACGTAGAACTTAGTCTAGATTATAGATTTATTTTCAATAGATTAAATCATATATAGTGTTACTTGTCATTTTGTGTAGCCTACGTGTATTATGGTCCACGCCAGTGATAATATTATCAGTGTATAGATGTTTATAATCAAATTGATAAGACCCATATGACAAAAAAATAAATTCTTTTATTAAGAATAAAAAATATACAAAAGGTATTGATAGAAAGGATAAACAAAATCAAACATCAAAAAGCGAATCATGAAAATTATTAAAACCCTTGATAGATTAAGGAAGATATGCGATGAAATTTGAGTACACTCGAATTTTCTTCTCCTCCACTTACACATACTGGAGGGAGTTAAGTTTGTCCTTTTTCTCCCTCAAATTTATAAGCTTCGTTATGACCTCATTTATGAAGAAATACATGAGGTCTTCGTATGTTTGTGGAGGCTCCTCATCCTCTTCGAACAAGTCAAAACGGATCGGTGGGATTCCAGAGCAGCCTCCATTAATGTAGTGTGTAAAAGGATCAAATGCATTTTGGTATAAGAAAATATCTTCCTCAAGACTTTGCAGTAACCTCCTTACCCTTATTTCTTCATCAAGACTACTTCTCAAAGTCTTTGATGGGATAACCATTTTTATATATTTATAATTGAATTTAGGATGGTGGAGAAAAGAATAATTTTAGGTTTTTATAATCCAAATGAAACTATTTATTTCTGGGGTCAGAGAGAGTTGGAGCATGTTAAGCCTAATAAATAGGGTATGTTGTGGGTTTACTGGTTGATATGGATGAACTAAAGAACATGGGTAAACTTTCTAACTTTGAAGTAGCTGGGGGATGTTGAGCCTAATAAATAAGGTAGGTTATGGGTGTACTAGTTGATATGAATGAACTAAATAATATATGTAAACTTCCTAGTTTTGACATGCAAAATCCTTGTCAACTTGTAAAGTTCTTACTAATTAAATTTAAACGGTAAATTTAAATGATAAAATTATAGGGGTTTATGCATAAGAGTAAAATAAATGTAATTGAAAAATGACTTTAACAAAATTACATGCATATGTAAAGAAACCATTTAATTACAGTACATCATATGTGGTGCTATAATGAGTACAAAACAACAAAATTTACAAATATAGCATCTTGTTGTAGCAATGTAGGAACAATTTTAAAAACATAATTTACAATCATTATTTTTTAGCCTTCGTATACTTTGTTATATACTACATGTACTATGATATATTATGTGGGTAATTTGAGATTATGTGTTTGTTATTTGCAAATATTGCTAAGTAAACACATAATATTATAAAGTACACATGAATTTCTTTCTATTTTTTACATGTACTTTCTAATATTATGTGTATACCTTGGGATTCTTTGTTTGTTCTTTGGACATAATGGAAAGTACATGCATAAATCATAAGGTACACGTGAATTTGTGTGTACTTTATTATATAACTTGTGTACTTTACATGGTTTTATCCATAAACTTAAACATCCAAACAATCTGTGTGTACTAATGTTAAATATGTTTATTATTTCATATAACATATACGATTATGGTTCGCGCCAACGACACCATTTTAGAGCACATCTTATATGGAACTATAATGGAAAAAAATAATTTACAAATACAGTATCTTGTTATAGAAATTTACAAACAATTTACAAAAAAAATTAGAATTTACAATTATTTTTTCTTGTACGAACCATCAGTAAATAAAATTTCATTAACTATATAAGCTCTCTGTTGCAGCAATTTCCCATCTTGAAATGATTTTTTGAGATCAATTCCTTTGCTAATTTGTTCTATATATAGAATACCCCACTGTCAAAACTGAAAATAAAATAAACTAAATATATGAATTAGTATAATATGAATGAAATTTTTTAATATTTGTCATGATGAATTATGCGTGTAATTATGCAAATGTGTGTGTACCTTATACATATCAATTTTTTTATTACTTATTGTATTGTTTTGGACATTTATGATTTCTGGTTAGTTGAAATTTGAGATCACGATTCAATAGCCAATATATTGTTCTTCTTTCCTCTTTATTTAGGACATCTTAAAAAACTTAGTTTTTGAAGGTTCTTTGAATTTGACCTAATTTATTTAATTTTTGTGCTTCGGTATTCAATTTGTGCACTACTTCGTGGAAAGCATCAAACTTTTGAGAGGAAAAAAAGTGAGTGTATATAAAACTCAAAAGTACATGTAATGTAACTAAGTTTAGGGTGTAACCATTATTTTGTCATCCTAAAAGAATGATGTGTTTTGTTTCTTATCATCTGGCCGGAGAGAATTCATATGAGCAACTTTGTTTTTTCTTTGTATATGGCTAACAATGTGAAATGTCTTTGTTCATGTCTTATTGGTATGAAGAAATTATCACACACGCCTAATAATTCAAAAAGGGGTTTGTATATATGCTCGTTCTTCCCCATCTCTTTATTTTGCCGAACGACATCCTGTTAAAAAGTATATATTTGTTAGTAAGAAATCAAATGGTAGTATTTATCTGATGGTGAAGCACAAAGCTTTAAGTTTTATTTTCCTAACCCAGGAATATATTTTTCAAGTGTATCTAGTGGAGAGACCATCCTTTCTCATTTTATTCTCCATTACTTCACTAAAGGCAATAATTACCTATTTCACTCATTTAAAAAGGTAAGGATATAATTATGCAAATTTAATGAATGTCATATGTTTGGATTACATACTTGGTTTGATATTTCTTCGGCTTTCAGCAATTCTTCAATATCTTCTCGCCCAACGAGGGCCTTCTCTCCCTGATAAAGAAATAACCTGCATTTTAAGACAAAGAATAATGTCAGAATAACAATTAAAATGTGTGTAATCTATGACCATTATGCGTGTATGCTATGGATGTTCTTCACTACAAAATGCATGTACTTTATAAAACTATGTGTGTACTTCATTAAAAAAATGCGTGTACTTTATTTCAAAATGTTTGTACTTTATAAAACAATGTATATACTTCGATATATAATGTGCGTACTTTATAAAAATATGCGTGTACTTAAATAATAAATACGTGTACTTCATTGATAATGCGTCTACTTTATTAAACTATGTATGTTTTTCATTACAAAATGCGAGTACTTTATAAAAATATTAGTATACATACTATATGGAACTATAATTTACAAAATAAACCAGCAAGGTAATATTCGTATACAAAAATAAGTGCATTACATAGGAAAAACAAGTGCATTACAACATAAACAAAACAATACACTTTATCCTTGTTCCACTGTTGTGTAATATTCGTCCAATTTTACTTTGGCAACGTCACTCAAATACAACGTAGCAGGGTACATATGAAGGTCTAGTGGCTTGTTAAATGTAACAACCCTCACTTTTGGTAGCCTATTTTATACATATTTGCTATATGTAGTAATTAATTATAAAATGATGGATGTGGAGTAAATATTAATTTTATATGAAAAAGGTTAATATTTACTGGAATGTTGTAAGATTACATGATGAGTAGGTAAAAATATCCATGTGGTGATTTGTTGTGTCATAAGAATTAAAATGACATTTTGGTTTAATGAGAAGTCGGAACTTAAAATGATTTATAAAATTCCCAAATGATAATTTGGAGGGTGTAGTTAGTCCCGGTAGGTGCAAGACAATAAAAATAAGTGCTATATTGCATTTTGGTATTTCGGGCACTTTTGACTGGTTATAGCTTAAATGTGTAGTTGTGATTTATTTTATCGCGTATTAGCCATTAGATTTGGGCATTTTAGACATAAGGCCCGATTAAGTCTTGCTAGCCTTATTATTTTTCCCTCATTTCTCTTAAAACACAATTGAGCCCTAGAGAGAGTAGAGAGAGGAAGAGAACTTTGGAGAAAAGAGAGATTGGAGGTTGGATCATTATCTGCACCAAATCAAGTATGAATTTCCTACATCAAGGCAAGTTATCTACTTGCTACTATATGATTTAAGTGGATTAATTAGGATAAATAGTTGTGGATTGTTATGATTTAGTTTGGTTAGGGTTTTATTAGATTTTTTGGGTATTAAACCCTTGGAAATCTATTTGGATGATAAATGTTGTTGATGATGGTATATATATATATTTATGATGTATAAGTTGAAGTAAATGAGGTGGGGTTGGTTGGTTTTAGGTTGGAAGAAAATTTGGAATTTAGAACTCCATAGCCAAGACTTGGCAAATTTGCAGAATCGAATCGATTCGGCCCAGGGACAATTTCCAGGTCTGGGTGATCCGAATCGATTCGGCAATTATGCAAAATCCCCATTTTCTTGGCCGAATCGATTCGAAAATCCTGCATTTTTTCTTTTGTTTTCCTTTTCCTTTTGATCTTTTTCCTTAAGCTTAGGACCTAGGAACCTTCTTGAAAGAAGTCAACTTAGAGTCCTAGAATAGTAATTGAGTTTGGTTGCCACCCTAGACTTGAATTGGGTCATATGGAGTTTCTTCTGGGGAGGTTTAAAGAAATTCTAAGGCATTTCTTCTTTTATCAAATTTTTGAGAGTTAGGAAGTTAAATGCCCATGCTTGGAGACTTAAGGGCTTATCAAAATTTTATGAACATTGGGGACTTGTAGGATCATAATGATCATTGGGAGATTTAGTTGGGACTTGAAATTTAAGGAATATCGATGATAATATTTAACGGGAATAGGTTCGAATAAAATGAACCCAAATTGTTTAAAGATGATAAGCTCAACTAGAATGAACCCAAACTATGTTAATGATGATTGGTTCATATAGGATGAACCCAGTTGTTTAATAATAACAGGTTCGAATAAAAAGAACCAAACACATGGATAATGGAAATGAAATTTTTGGTATGGTAATTGAAAATGAAAATCAGATTTAATTTACTTAAACACTCCTCTCTAAATAACATCATAAGGGAAGTTCGCGCACTTAGTGATGCCCCCTGGCTAGTGAATGCAGGGTGGATATAGTCCTAGGCCATATGCGGGGTTTTTATATTATTTTTTGCGCTGGTGAGGGGATTTCGGGTGTAGTCCTGACTCTCCCGCAGGCATATGGTTGCTTCCCGACGTATCGATAGGTGCCCAGGTTGTCTTTTATAGATAGGCCCTGGAAGATGATGGTCATTTAGGGGCGCTCCCAGTGGGGAAACTCGGAGGGGAGGTCTTAGAATCGTTATATGTATATGAATATAACTTTTCTGCATCAAGTGGGACGGGATGGTTATATGCCATAAAGAGCATGGATATGTGCCATAAAGAGCACGGGATTGAGATACGTGCCATAAGGAGCACTTGATACTAATGATATTCCTATTAAGGAATGGAAAGACAATTTGGAAAGATAATTAACTGTGGAAGTTAATAAATGAAGGGAAATTATATCTTCTTGATTTAAACCAAATGAATGGTTTTATTCCTGTTAATGAATGTAAGAAGGATATGGTAATTGGATTAATGAGGAAAGGTTTTAAATTGAAGTTATTTACTTTTAAATTCTCTTTTACAATTGTGTTACATTTCATAATTAGTTAAAATATATTAATTGGTAATTGTAGTTAAATATGCTAGTTATCATACCATTTTATCATCCTTATCATTCATGCATAACTATTCATTTCTATCATGCTTTTTATTTCTTCTGGTGATCATATAAAACCCAGCCCTGACCGATTTACTTTCCTTGTTGTGTATATGATTGTATCCTCTCAGGTGCTCCACCGCAAGGATGCCCGTTTTGATGTTTCCATTCCTTTGCTTTTCTCGGGATGTAAGATTTTGCGGATTATTACAGGACATTGAATTAGATGCCCTCATCCTTGTGTTCTAGATATGATCGGGTCTTAACTCGGGCGAGTGGCCCAAACTTTTGTATTTGATTAATGAATGTATTACATAAGATATTAAATTGTTGTACTTCATTATTTGTTGCTGTGGATCGACAGCTTATTCGGTCCTTTTGTATACATTCGTCTTAGTTGTATTATATATATATTCTTGTGGAATTCCACTTGCTTGTCAGAATGGGTTGTTTAATTTAATTTTCTTAACTGGTTTTAAATTTCTAAACTTTTGGCAACCCGTTTTCTGATTTTATTGGGTGGTTTTCCCGTATACTCAGTTTATTTTTAGTGATGCTGAGAATGATATCCATCCATGATTCCTGTTACTTTTGAGTATCGGGTTGGACACCCCTTATCTCGGATCGCGGGTTGTCACATTAAACCATTCATTGGGTGTTGTGGTCATAGCTTGTTCGACCACAACGCTTGGTTTGGAAGTCTTTCTTTTCTTTGTTTGCCTTGTTTTTTATTCGATTGCACATCAGCAGCTTCAATAGATGCATTTTTATTCTTTTAGGCTGTTGTGACTAATTTTATTGCAGACCCTAGATATTCAAAATTAGTGCATTTATTTTCTTTTCGTTCCTCTCTTTTGTGTAGTCGTTTGTACATCGAATTTTAGAGTTGAATTTTTTTTATATTCAGTGTCCAATTTTTCTCTTTTAACTTTTTTTTCGAAATAGAGGTCTTTAAATCCTGATTTTTCTTTATCATAATTTTATGAGATTTTTCTTGAAGAAAAAAATTTATGCTTAAATTTTGGATTATTTGATAAACATATTATTAAAGTACATGCACGAAAACTCAAAGAACATGAAACAAATATCAAACTTATGGGAACCTGTGGGTTTAGTATATTGATAATGCATGTACTTTATAAAAATTGAAAACGAAGGGAAGATCTGATACCAATTTGTAAATGCAAAATAATCCAAGGGTGGTTCCAAACACACAAAAGTTCAATATTTTAAGTTTTTCCTATTTTAATGATTGAACTAAATTTACCTAATTGAATTTTCCCCTATCAAACTTTTCTTGTGAAACCCTGATTTACAAAATTTTATCTTTTAACCCTAAACATGCATCTAGGTGGTAGGCGATTAATCAAACACACAAGAACACGCCAATGTACGAGGAAACCACAAAGGAAAAAAAACTCGAGCGACCCAGCCAAACAATCACTATGATATGGTTTTACAAATAATAGATAGTAGACTTACACAATGACTCATACCCCAAAAGTCTTAACCCTCTTCTATCTTCAACCACTCCTCCAAAGTGCAAAGTAGGATTCCACCTATGCAAGGTCCACAACACACGAGTTTACATGTGCCTCGGTATCCACCGATGCAACCAGAAACCCTCTAGGATTCAGAACATGGAGTCCACCGCTTCTTCACCGCAATCAACATGTATGGAGTCCATCATACGAAACAAGTTCTTCGAATGATGAAAGAAACAAATGAGGTGCCCAAAAAAGATCTATAAGTATATGAGTTATGAATCTTAGATCTTGTAAACAAAAGTATGAAACTTTTGGAGTTGGAACTTTTGAGACAGGTCTGATTTTTATTTTCGTCAAAAATTTGTCTCTCAAAATAAAAATAGAGTCTCAAAAACCTTTTATACAAAAACTAAGGTGGCGCGTCATTTGAACGATTTACTGTTTTCATTCAAACAAGATAGATATCTGGTTTGAACGATATTCATTTTTTTGCTAACGACCTCAGCTAAACTAAAACAATAAGCTTCATTTGAAGCCTCGTTTGAAACAGGGGTCGAACGTCCTCAACATGTCATTTGAACGACATGGACATGTCATTTGAATGACATGGACATGTCGTTTGAACGACAAAAATGAAAAATTAAAGATTTTAAAAACTACGCCTATAGGTATCTCATAAAATATATTTACGAAGAAACTAAGTTCCAATCAGTTTTAAAAATAGAACGACATTATAAAATATTCTAAGATCTCATAAAATAGTATACATTCAAACCTACGAGATCCTCGACATACGTGAAGATAAATGTGGCACGATAAACACGGTTTAAAATATGCACTTTTCGGAGCTTTGTCGCTACGTCTTCATCAAAAAATGTCATAGGATCTTGGGATAACAAACTCAAAGTCTATCCTATGACTCAAATATTTTTTCTGGAATTAAGATAATTACAAATAAATTGACTCGATTAAAAATTTTTCCTTACAAATCTCCCCCTTTGGATATTCCAAGTCAAAACCAAAATAAAAATCATATGGTCCAAAAAGCTCTCTAAAAAGAGTCATTGCCCAACCCCCAAAAAGGAAAAAAGTACAAACGCTCGATAGACATAAACATGAGTAGCTTTGCTATGCTTGAAAACTTTGCCACTCTAAGTTCAACCTGTAATCCTGCACACTTAAACACACCTTCAAATGCAAAGAGAATATAATAAGTATAAATCCACAAATGAATAAAAATATAACAATATCTAAATAATCTCAACCTAGGTAAGACGTCTCCCCCTAAGATAAAGATATCCTAATCATGCAAAGGAAATATATCATTTTCCCCCTCTTTTTGTTCAGGAATAGGCAAACTAAGATTACACAAATAAATTATTCACAAAATCGAATCTCCCCCTAAGTATGTGATCATATTATATCAATACTAAGCAAATGGATATTGGAATAAATCATGCAACGATGTAAGGTGTAACAAGCACGCAACATGGCAAATCAAGCACAAGTAATCCAAAGAAAATCAAGCATGTAATAAATAGGGACTAAATGTAAATCGCAAAGACTCGAAACCCAGTACCATATAAAATATACGTACAATATATCAAAGAAAATCCGACATACATATATAAGTATAAACTACCACAAAACATGACACAAAACACATAAGCTTTACACACTAGTATAATATCGATGTGCCCAAATATGTGGAATGGATTGAAAGGTTGTGAACTTGTAATAAAAGAATTATAACCTAAACACTCAAATATGTTCAAGAATATCTAATTGACTGAAAAACTTTATCAAACTAAGCTTTAGCCCCAAGCGATAAATAAAGTTGAACTTAATGAACAAAACAAGTACAATGCACACAAGCCTAGAATATTAATGATTCTACAAATCAATAGCGTCATGACAAAATACGCATAACTAGGATTCATTGTAATTGTGCAAACCCATTGACAATTCCAACCAAACTCCCTCAAAATCGAAACATGATCATATTTTTTGTTCTCTTCTATTGTTTTTATTGATTGTATCAAAGTAAACTATTTTGGCCCCTTTTGGCAATATTTTCTTTTTATATCCTTAACTTTTTTTCTTGGGCTTTTTTAAATGGTGACTTTCATGACGAGTTCATTATAATCTCGCAGTCCTTTCCTGTGCACACTCATCATTTTATTCAATATTAAACAATTCCTCACGGGCAACGATTCTTACATGCACAAACACTCCATAGTCAAACAAACATGTAGATGACAAAATTAACAGGAGAATATCTCAGCAAGATCAAATATATTTCATGTTTCTTATGAAAACCTGATTTACCAAATTTTATTTTTTAACCCTAAACATACATCTAGGTGATAGTAGATAAATCAAACACACAAGAACACACCGATGTACAAAGAAACCACAAAGAGAAAAAAACTCAGAAGACCCATCCATACAATCACTATGATACTATTTTATAAGGAATAGACAGTAGACTTACACAATGACTCGATCCCCCATAAGCCATGATGCTCTTCTATCTTCAACCACTTATCCATAGTGCAACGCAGGAGACCATATACACAAGGTCCACAACACACGAGTCCACGTGTGCCTCAATATCCACCGATATAGCCAATAACTGTATACGATTCAGAACACGGAGTTCACCACTTCTTCGCCACAATCAGCACGTACGTAGTCCACCATATGAAAAATTTCTTCGAATGATAGAAGAAATAAACAAGCTGCCCAAACAAGATCTCAAAGTGTATGAGTTATGAATCTTGGATCTTGTAAACAAAAGAGTGAAACTTTTGAGACAGGTCTGATTTTCATTTTCATCAAAAGTTTGTCTCTCAAAATAAAAACAGAGTCTTAAAAACATTTTATAAAAAAACTAAGGTGGCATGTCATTTGAACGATTTACTGTTGTCATTCAAACGAGATAGATATCTCATTTGAACGAGATTCAATCTCGCTACTAACGACCTCAACGACATTAAAACAGTAAGCTTTGTTTGAAGCCACATTTGAAACAGGGATCGAACGACCTCAACATGTCCTTTGAACAACATGGATGTAACAACCCTTGACTTTGGAGACTGAGAAATTAAATTTTGGGAAAATAAAATTTAATTAAATTAGAGAATTTCAAAATTTGGGAATTGAGGTCCAAAAATAGAGGACATTTCAAATTATTTCGGATGATGATTTTGAGGGTACCATCGATCCCGAAAGGGTCGAGATAGTCAAAATGACTATCATTGGGTTTTATTTCGGCTTCAGAATGTTTTTAAGTCAGTTTGACTCGAATTGGAGTAAACGAGTCATTTAAAGTGTGTATTAACATTTAAAATTGGGTTTATTGGATTTAAAGGCTTACAGATCAAGCCTTATCATTTGAGAGAAAGAGAGAAAAATCCCTAGAGGGAGAAAGAAGAAAGAAAAGAAGAAGAAAGGAAGAAAGAGAGTAGAAAAAGCTTGGGATCTCCAGCCCAAATGCGACATCGAGGACGATCCAACCTCTACAAAACTGTGGCAAGTGTTTAATCTTGCTAAATAAGTCATTTGTGTATTTCATTTCATAATTTGTGGGTTAAAGAAATGGATTTTGGGTATTAATATCAAAACCTAGATTTTGGGTACTAAAATGGGAATTTGATGTTTATACATGGGTTTAATGATGTAAAAATTGTTGGGATGAGTTTACATGTTAAAAATATTGTTGGGTTAAAGATTTGGGGGTTTGGTGATGATATTTGGGTGTTTGAGGAAGTAGGATTTTGTTGAAAAATGGAAATTGGCCAAGACAACTGGTGTGGCCGGTCGACCGCGCCCAGGGGACCGTTCGATCGCGCCTTAGGGGAAAGCCTACTGCATTTCTTCGTAGGGAAAATTTGGATCCGCGGTTGATCGGGGGTCTGGGACCGGTCGACCGGTCCCCTGTTTTTAGCCCAAGACTTGGATTTCTTTCTTCCCCTTATGTTTTGGAGTTTTATTTTTAGGGGCTTTCTTAATGGGTTTATTATGAAGTGTTATGATATTAGATTAAGGGAATAGGGCCCTAGGTCGAATTGGGGCTTTCGGGCCTATGTTGAATTGATTTAGGAGGATGGGATGCCTCTTTTAGTAATGAAAGAATTATGTGACTAAATTGATTGGCAGATTATCCTATTATGATGGAGGTGGGAAATCATGGATTGGTTGTGAATGGTAGAGATAGTCCCTTGTTGCTTAAGTGTGTATGAAAAATTAATATTCCGAGGCATGGTGGGGGATCTCAGTGAGGACGGGAGTTCTAGCTTGAGGTCATAAGTAAGTATAGATATGCTGGGAGGTTAAGAACTCTTAGAGAGAGTGGTGAGAGTATGGTATGAAATTGTAGGCCGTGGGTAGTGCCAAATCCTTATGGTAAATAGGATTCTATTGAGATTAAGGTTTGGGGACCGAAGAGAGAGAGAGAGGGGTCACGTATCCTTAGAAACGTTTAAATTAAGGAACAATAGGTAACCCAATAGGAGTAAGGGTTCATAAGATTAATTGAATCATAGGTGATATGGGGAAAGATTTGGATCGTACTATCATCTAGAATAAGTGATATTATAATTCTAGTCAGGATAGTTCATACATGATTGTGTGATTGTGACCATTGGAACTCCAATATTTGAAAGGAGTTGGGATAAGTTGAGGTTCATAGATTATTAGTCATGTATATACCAATGGTCAAATAGTACTAAAGATAATTATGTACTTTCAAATGTAGAGATGAAATGTGTATTGATGGTTTCCTACACTAAAATTTGGGTGATAACCCTAATGCTAAATATATGTATAGATTTTGGGGAGACTATTCATCTTAGGAAAAATGGATGAATATGCTTCAAGCGAGATATTGTATTCACATATCGAGCTAAATTAAAGGAGTTGGTGGTGACGTCTTGTATATTGAGGATTATGTATACTTATAGCTGAGATGATATATCTTATACATATGAACGAGGGCTAGTTTGTATATATATAGATATATGGATATGAATATATGGATATATTTATGTTGTGAATATTTCAACCTTATGTGATGGTTTAATATTGGATCATATGATGGGATCATATGGAAGTGTATATATTGTGAATGTGAATGATATATATACTTATTTGGTTAAGCATACCCCGCTCATGCTATCATTGGGAAGTTTCCACGCAGAGGGTGAGCATCCTGGCTTAAGGAGCAGGGTGTGGATATTCCCCAGGTCATAGTCGTCCAGTGTGTTATTATGTGATTTATATTTTTGGGGTGGGACGTGGTGGGTATGTCTCGTCTCATTGATCGGTTAGGAGCTATGGCCGCTTCCCGGGATGTTGTGTGCATGAGTATATCACGAGGTGGGTGTCGTTGATCCCCACCAGGTGGTCCCCAGTATTGCTACGTGAGCCGGGCACTGGGAAGATGATAGCATGGTTCAGTTTATCGGCGCTATATATAGCCTGGTATTATATGTGCATGGCCATTGTACATCAGATGTGATATGTACACCTGGTCATGGGTATGGATGATGGTATATATATATGGTTAGAATGAATGCCTATATATAAATTTATATATATCCTATAGATGAAAGGATATGGAATATCGTTGGAGTACATCTTAGATGATTATGGTGTACTAGATTATTAGGGGTTGATGTATCGCATTTAAGGAGTATTTCGGTTACATCATCCCAAGGATATTATTGGAGATTTTAAGTTTCTTTATATGGTAATCTAAATTTAGTAGTTATAGTAGCATAAAATTGTATGTATGGCATAATGGATCTCTAGGATCGACATTGTCAAGGAGTAGTGTAACGGGTTGGTCCCTTGTTTGGATTTTGCTTTGCGAGACACCCCACGCACGAAACGCAGTGCAGTGTTGAGATTGGAGAGAAGTTTGTCAATAATAATTTGTGTGCATGTTATTCAGAAATAGAATTCTATGTTTCAACCTATATATATATGGGTAACTTGTTAATAATTCATTAAATTATAAATCGGAATCCATTAATCCTAGTATGGAATAATTGTTTGAAAATAATCAAGTATGATTAGTAAGGGGTGGATTCTTGGGTATGCTAGGAAGACAGGTCTTGTGGGTATAGGCTAGGCCTATGGTAAGTTAGGTTGTCCTTATAGGTGGGGTAACTTAACTAAAATTTCAGAACGTGAATAGGTGCGCACCATTTGAGGAGAGGTGAGTTGGGGTTTCACGAGAGTGCGATTCCACTTTATATTATGAAATAAGTGCACCGATGTTTATTATGCACGGTTAACACACTTGCTAAATATTTTCACACTCGGGATCTGGCCCGTTTATTTTTCTGTCCTGTCCGTGTATATATATATATATATATATATATATATATATATATATATATATATATATATATATATATATATATATATATATATACAGGTGTCCTACTGCATGGATGCCGGATGACCTTTTATCCAGAGTCCTGGGAGCTGTGACAGGTGCGGATTGTTTCCAGATGTAGATTCTAGTCGCTTCCTACTTCTTTAAAAAAATCTAGGTAGGATTCATGTTGTATATCGGGTTTATACCCAAGGGATATTTATATATGTTTACATTAATTCCATTTCAGCTATTGTATTGGCTGTGACCCGACAGCTTATTCGGGTTTATTTCCTTGTGGTATATTCGGTTGTTGTTACTTATTTAATTCTATTCTAGCATTTCATTTATCACTGTCCTTATAAGCATCTTCCTTTTCATTATTAGTATCTTATAGTGTTGGTTTGTTGCCTGTTGCATATTTTATTTAAATTTAACATCTTGCTTATATGATATCGGGTAGTTAGTCTACATTATATTTGTACTGACAGTTGGTGTTGAGACTGAGCCATCTGAAACTCCTAATTTAATATAGTATAGGGATGGCCACCTGTTATTATTTTGAGCGGGTTGTTACAATGGACATGTCATTTGAACAACATAAATAAAGAATTCAATATTTTAAAAACTCTACCTAGAGGTATGTCAGAAAACATGTTTTCGAAATAGATAAGTTTGAATTAGTTTTAAAAACAAAACACCCTTATAAAATATTCCAATGACTCCTAAAACAATATACATTCATACCTACAATATCCTCAGCATATGTGAAGACAAACGTGGCATGGTAAACACGTCTTAGAACATGCTCTTTAAAGATCTTCCACCACGCCTTCCTCAAACAACGTCACAGGCTCTTGGGATCACAAACTCAAAGTCTATCCTACGACTCAAACGTTTTATCCAGAATTAAGCCAATTACAAACAAATTGACTCGATTAAAAATTTGTCCTTACCCGTGAACGTAAATAATAAATGTGTGTACTTTACTGATAATGCGTGTACTTTATTAAACTATGAATATCCTTCATTACAAAATGTGTGTACTTTATAAAACTATGCATGTATTTTATTAAAAAATGTGTGTACTTTATTCCCAAATGCATGTACTTTATAAAATCATACATGGATAATGTGTGTACTTTATAAAAATATGGATTTACTTAAATAACAAATGAGTGTACTTTATTGATGATGTGTATACTTTATTAAATTATGGATGTTCTTCATTACAAAATTCACCAAAGTACCTAATGAGATTGTTGAGTTTGGCTTCAGTAATAATTGCTCTCAAGGACTTATTTTTTTCCCTCAGGGCCATCTGAGTATCCTCATTTCGCTGTTTGAGTGTTTACTTGAAATCTAACATGTACATGTGCGTTTTCTCTAATTTTATTTCTTTACTCCTCTTATTTCTTTTGGAATCTCTTGCATCTTGAAGATTATTCTTCAAGTTTTCATTATTTGCTCTAAATTGGGCATTATCTTCCTCCATTTCTTGCTTCCATCACTGTCATTATTTTTTTATTTATTAACTTCAATTATCAAATTATTTTTCAAAAGAATGAGTAGGGCATATTCCTCCTCCAACTTATTAAGCTTTATGCCCTGCTTCATCATTTTCCTTCAGTTGATAATTTTTCTCCTCCAACTTCACTTTAAGTTCATAATTTTCTTCTGTCAATTTGCTCACGTGTTGAGCCAAAATTTCTGAATTATTTGAATCTTTTTATCATCGGGTTTCTTTTAAGATGACTTAACCATATTATTTAACAGTATATTCTAATCACCAGAATCAGATTCCTCTAAAGATGTATCAGCTAGTTCAGGAGTTATTTGTGAAATGTTCAAAGAGAAACTGGGCATGCCATCCATGTTCCCTTCTTTTCTTTTTCTCTTTGAACCCTTTTTATTAAAATTAGCTGAACATAAATCCTGATGAGTCACTTTATATCTCTACCGTACTAATGAATCTACCGTACTAATGAATCTCATATATCTCTCTATCTTACTCTCCATAAGTCTTATCATGTGAAATTAAGGTTATGATATTCACTTTAGAAAATCTATCTCTTCAATATTTCTTAAGTTATTTAGAATAGCTCCGTATCGTTATAAAGTTTTCGAATACTTATAGTGAAGCGAAGCATTTATTAACTACTTATACGCACAGTATAAAGTTCCCATATAGATATACGTATATATATTAGTTACACATATAATATATATACTAACGGCACCCCACATAAAAATCTATGGTGCAAAGTTTCCATATATAAGTAGATATATATACCAATTTCTCATAATATATATATATATATATATATATATATATATATATATATACACTATCTGCACCCCACATACAAACTATGGTGCTGGCATACTCTACTATCAAGTCCCCGTATCACTCGTACTAAGAGAATACTAGTTCGGAATCACTCTCGAACTGTATTAACACAAAACACATACAAATGAGGCGAAGCATAGTTCCAAGTCACTATGAGGTCAGCACATACCATCACGTCTCTTAGGACCGTCTGACTATCGATCAAATATCCTGTACCAAGGAGTTCTATGTTCTAGGGTACAAGTCAATATCCCCCATAAAGGTCCCATCGAGATAAGACTGTCCCGGCGCGGTAACCTCCGTGATAGCAAGTAGCACGGACATGATTTTTACACGTATATAAGATGTATGAACAAACACACAGTCATATAGATATATAATCATTCACATCCACATTACTAAATTAGGTGCGCTCACGATCCATAATTATAATTACCCGTTATTACACATTTTACTCGATTATTTCGTATAACGGACTCATTCATTTTATTCTTGTCATTAAGTTATTCTAAATTCAATTCTTGTCTCTCGAAGTATTCTCTTTACCTAAGTAAAATTTCAGTAGGCCCTCACTTACCTTCTAATCCAACTTCCTAGACATTTCAATTATCGAATCAACGCACATATGATTTCCTAAGTATGAATATCTTCCCGTTTACCCCTTTATTTCCCCTTCACATTAAAGTCCCACTTATCGGGGCTTATCTTGACCCTACTGGTCCTTTTTATGTTCCATTATGTTCTAGCAACCCTAATCAAGGTTTACTACGCATAAAATCAGATTAAGCTAACACGAGAAAAAATGTAGTTTTCTAGGAGGGGTCGATCGATCAATGAAATGGGGTCAATCGATCGATCGATACTCTGGGCTCGATCGATCGATCAAGCAGTTATGGCGAAACTGCAGAAAACCCAGCTACAGAAATCTTACCCCAAACTCATCCAAACCATCATGTTTCTGTCCCAAACTCCCAACCACTTATACTACAAGTCTTGTATACCCATATAAACAATATCCTACGTAAAACATGCGAGTTGTCATCAACTATAACAAAATAAAAGGGTAAAATCTATATAAATCTCAAGAACCCTAATATTTTTCTTTAAATTATTTTCGTCCATTATTTTTCCATATTTTCTATCATTAACACCATGGAAATTCGTGATTCAACCTCTACATGTGAAATGGATTTCCCGAATATGATCTTTACCTCTACAACATGTAATTTTTGTCTCCAATTAATGTTTTCTTTCAAGAACACAAATTCCGATCAACCCTAGACTAATATAAAAGAAGCATTAACTTGATTAAAGAAAGATAGATACTTGCCTGAAATTCAAAGTTCTGATTTGTGGAAAATTTGGTGTGGTTGAGATCCTCGTTGCGCGATCTACCATTTGGCGGTGACGATGGTTCAACCGGAGGAGTTCTTGGCCTAGAAATCCTTGGAAAGCTTCTCCTCTTCCTCTCCAATGACCGTCATTATTTTTTGGTTATGATAACCCTAGAAGACAACGCTTACCATCTGATATAACCCTAGCAAATTCGTGGGTTTAATTACCCATAATTACGAAATGTCCGAAACGTCCTCTCGGGGTACTAATTAAGCCTAAAAATGCCCCGAGACCCAAACTAAACCCCCGAGTACATTATTTTGACTATCCCGACCCTTCCGGACACTTTGGCCCACTCAAAATGACCATACAGGCAACTTATAATTTATTCACTTTATATAATAATAATTTAGTCCTAACATGACACCGGCGCGTCCCGACTTAATTTCCACAATTGTCATCTTACTCACATGTGACAATTTTTATAAAATCAATCTCATATATTACTATACTCATCCAGTAACATTCAACAAATTTCCAATAATTACTAACTCTCGTCACGCTAGTAAATATTTAAAATAACTTTTCGGATTAAAATTAAATTAATTTATCTCAATTAAATTTAATAAATCCCTAAATTTAAAAGCCATAAAAATACGAGGTATTACATGATTTTACTACTTCGTTGATGTAGTGGGCATTGAAAAGCTCCCTAAAAGGTGTCTTCTTCAGTAGCTCAACATGCTTCTCATTGACTTTGCTGCGAATATCAGAGAAATCATGGTAAAAAATCAGTACATTTGACCTATACTCGTCATATTTATTTTGTGGGACTTGTATATTTCTTGTCCGTCTTAGTATCACATTTTGTAGCTCTCTTTGGACCACTTTCTTCGGATTTTCCTTCTCTATATTTTGTATGCTTTCCCTTTTGTGCTTTCATTTTCAACCTCATTTCAATAATATCATGCATAAAACAATAAAATACACGCAAATTACAATAAAATACACTCATCAAAATAGAAAGTACAAGTAGCTTACAATAATATACATGCATGAAAACATAAAGTGCACGTATAAAACAATAAAGCTCACGTATAAAATAATAAAGTACACGCATCAAAATGTAAAGTTCATGCACATTATAATAAAAGACACGCATCATTACGTAAAGTACATGCACATTGTATTGAAGTACAAGTATATTTCCTTAGAGTACATGCATATTTAACAAAATTACATACACTTTGTATTGAGTATAGACAGTCTTATCTTAACACTTCATACTAATCCTAACAAAATACAAGATAGTTTATTTGAAGAATTCAATAAATAAATTTCCTATTGTTTAATTAATGGTATGTGACACCCCGTCTAAATAATACTGGGTGATCAGTCCTTTATTAAATTAAAACAGAATATCCAGTTGGTCCATTCTTAGCATCATCGCCCAAAACTTTTTAAAATTTACTAACCACCTAGTATTTAAAAAGTTGGTGTCAAATTTTATCTTGTTGTTTAACATAAAGCCAAATAAATAATTACTTAAACATGGACTATTCAATAATTAATCTCATAAGGAAATAAAGAGACATAATAAAATAAATGTGACTGGAGTAAGTACTTTCAGCCTAAATCCCCAATACAATAATTCGACATTTAAAAAAATCCCATCACTAAAAAGGAATAAAAATATAAATCCATTATCTTTGAATAACATCTGAATAATGATGGGCAACATGCCGAAACTGGAATAAGTAACTCAGCGAAAGAAATGGTAAATGTGGAGACGCCTAATAGTAAGGTTGTGAAACATCCACAACATCTACATCACGATAAAGGACAGGAACTCCTAAGCCTGGTGTCCCTGTGGCTGGGCACCTAAAATATTTTTACAAAAGAAATATATGAGGAAGAAACAGGTCAGAGAGTTTAAAAGTTTAGGAAGTATTTAAAGTGCATAAATACCAATTATTGTATACATGTTAGATCCTCGTACTCTCACTTGAGATTCTCACCTCTCAACTATTGTTCACTCCTAACATAGATTTCTAACCCGCCCTAGTTATGCTACCCCGCCTAGCTAGTCAATCCAAGTCCCTTATTACATGAACTAACCCGTTGCGCCCACTCTTTTTTCCCATATAATATTGTACCAAAATTCTCAATATCGATTAGCCAATTATGGGGTTCTTATTCATTATTTAAGTTTCCAACCACTTAAATTAATTGGGATATTATTATCTTTCTCATCTATGAGTCACACCGTAGAATAAAGCACATATATACATATTTATTTCCCTTACAATATATATATACAATACAACACCCCTAGTTTGAGCTGCGGTGCATGCGTACTCTGTTACCAAGTCCCTATACATCACGTACCAAATAAAGGACTACCGATTTGGAATCACTCTCGAACCATATAAATACAATTCATACACAGTTGGAGGCGAACATAGTTCCAAACCTAAGGGATACGCGCATACCTACACACCCATATGACTGTCAACACTACTGTTTTCACAGATAGCCCGTACCTAGGTTCTATGTTCTGAGGCACCAATCTAAAATCCTCCTAATGGGCTCATCAGGATGAGACTGTCCCCTTTCTAAGACCTCCCGCTACAGCAAGCAGCGCAGGTATGTCATACATAAGTCACATAATTGGTATTCATACCACATGTACATTTATCTCATTAAGATAGGTATACTCTCAACCTATAATACCTATTCCATACGTAGTGTATAACCTTCGAGTTCCCTACGTATCATTTATTTAGCATAATATTTATTCTCACAACAACCCGAGTGTTCCCTATTACTCAATACGATTCCTAAGTGTTTTTTAAGTTAATTTAGTAGGTAACCCACTCTTTCCTATTAGTCTAAGTCATAGGTTTCCTAAGATACCCCTGACATCATCGTATTTCTCCCGAATTTAAATTCCATTCTTTAACTAAGTACACTTAGCCTCGTCCCTATATTCATCTCACACTATTAAGTCTCAACATCTAACATTTATCCACTGATGTTTATTATATCTCCAATTATAATGTAAAAATCAATTAGAAAGTTAATTAGGTTGTTTCCCATAAGGTCTAAATAAAAAGGGAAGAACTTTCAAAATCTGGGGAACTGAATCAATTTGCCCTTTTGGCCGAATTGATTCGCCCTTAGGCTGAATCGATTTGAAATTCTAGAGGTCTCATCTTCTTCTATACGTAGTTACGTTTTTCTCCAAATTTCTCAACACAACTCTCATTGTTCCTCACCAATTCAACAACCCAAATTCCCAAACATTTAATATACACTTATGGGTGATATTCAACGTAAAATTATCATTAAAACATCAAAGATTAAACCTTTAGAACTGATTTGTCCATGATTATCAACAAAACCCTAGTTTCATGTTCATCCATGTTCATATACCCCCAAGTAAAAATTTATTTCATTTTTTTACTTCCTTATAACATGATTTCAATTTCTAAACATATAATATTTCAGTCTACATGCAATACGTACCCAAGATCATGTCATTCATTCTCCAAATTAAGCCAAAACATGCAATACTCATAAATAAATCACCTACGTCTAACATGGATATTATATCTTTTCTAAGTTAAAAGAGATAAATACTTGTCTTTAACAGTAGGTCTGAGCCGTTGTAGATGATGGTATGGTTTCGATCCTCCTCTCCCGATCTATGTGATGGTGGTGACGATGCGGTAAAAGTGGTGGTTCTTGGCCTTAGAACACCTTGGGCACCTCCCCTTCTCCCTTTTATTGACTCTCTCTATTTTTTTATTTCGTAACCCTAATTACCTCACAGTAGCTGATGATATAAACCTCAGAATTCCGTAGGTACTTTTTCTCCAAAAGTAAAAATGACCAAAATACCCTCTCTGGGTGTTGGTTTGGTGTAAAACTATCCCGGAACCCAAACTAAGCCCCCGGGTAGACTTTTCGGACTATCTCGCCCCTTCCTGACACTTTGGCGCACTCTAAATGATCATTTGGATAAATTATTTCCAATTTACTTTCTATTTCATAATTTAAGTCTCGACGCGACTAATATGCGCGTCCCGACTAAATTACTGTAATTGTCGTATTTCGAACTCACGATATTTATAATATCTTATTATCATTATTATTACTCATTCACTAAGTAATATACAACATAAATAAATATTAGCCCTTATCTCGCTAATCACTAATTATTTCAAACCGGATTAATTTCTCATTTTAATTTAATTAATCCCTATTAATTTCTCATTTTAATTTAATTAATCCTTATTTTAAAAATCATTAAAAATATGGGGTATTACATGGTAATACCCAATATCTATCGTTTTACAAGATATGAATCAAGAATGAATTTTAGTAACATATTAAAAAAAATGATACAATAGCTCCATGCTAAACCGCCAGGATTTTCAAAACACCTTAATCAATACTATTCAATTCGTTTTGTTAAATCCTTGGCTTTCAATTCAGTTACATGTAAATTTTGTACATCAAAAGTACAATTAATATCTTCATATCGGTTGTAAAAGACAATTAACTTTTTGTCTCTACCATTAATGCGAGGTAGAAAATGAATTGTGTCACATAAATTATATTTACTGTCAATGTGGATGGTTTTTCAAAGGTGCACCCAAAAGTTTTGTAGTTGAACATGCTTGATGATTTGATTCCTAAACAATAAGAAAATTTAAAAACATCATACAAACATTGTAATATTATTGAAAATGTGAGTGTACTTTTTTATTGTAAGATGCATGTGCAGCGTTAAACTTAAGTACATTACACAATATAAATCAATCATATTCCTCAACAAATGTCGTTGGAGCGAACCACAATAATATATGAGGTATTAAACATAGATAGCATGTATATACACTTAACATGAAAATGTGTTTTTCTAAGCCAAAGCAACAAATGTAGTAGCTAAACCCATATTATGTCTTCGCATCAACCACAAGATAATATGATTCCATCACTCCATACATAATTGATGGTTTAATTCCTAAAAGTAATTAATTGTAAGATGCTTGTGCATTATTAAAGTTATTTGCATGACACAATATAACCCAATCATATTCCTTAATTAATGCCGCTGGTGCATATCATAATAATACAGGAGGTGGATGCATGTGTATTGTTAAACTTATCAACATTACACAATATAACTCAATAATGTTCCTCAACAAATGCCGCTGGCGCGAACCATAATAATATAGGAGGTATTAAACATAGATTACACGCATATACACTCAAAATACAAAATGTGTTTTTTTAAACCAAGGCAACATATGTATGTGACACCCCGACTAATTAAATACCGGGTAACTACTCCTTTATTAAATTAAATCAAAATGCCAAGTTGGCTCAGTTAATCGCGACACTGTCGAAAACGTTTTATAATTACTAACCACCTAGTATTTAAAAAGTAAGATGTCAAATTTTAAATTTTTAGTTTGATTAACATACAGTAAAAGAATAATGCAAAAATGACATAACCATCCACCATAACTAAACCATGGAATAATCAACAAATGATAATAACTCCGGAGGAAAACTCCTCACAACAATCCCATAACTGAAATGAGTAAAACAAAGTATCCTGAATTAATTACATGCCAAATAGTCTGAAAATCTGAAATAGGAAATAACTCTAATGGAAATGGGCGACATGACCTACAACTGATGAATACTGAATATGGAGTCAAGTTGAAAGAAGCGTCTACTAGCAAGGCCCTGTAACTTCCACAAACAGCTACAGCTCGTCACCTGAATGAGAATCCTAAGCATGGTGTCCTTGTGGCTGGGCACCTAAAATGGTTTTTATAAAAGTAGATTTGAAAGCAAACGGGTCAGAGCCCGAAAGTGGAGAGTATTTTAAAATAGCAAGTGCTTTAATAACATTAAAACAACGAATGCAAAATACATGTTAGGACGTGCACTCACATGAAATACTCACCTCTCGTCTAATTGTGCACCCCTAATGTATAGCACCCATCTAAGTGATAATTACATCTAACTAAACTGACATGAGTTCTAACCTTTCTACTCAGTTCCCATTATACATTCTAATGTTATCAATTAAATAGAGGCTTTACATTCACTCGGATTCTCATTTAAGCAATACAATTCATTGCAGGTTATCCCTTACATTTTATCAAAGCGTTTCCATATTTATACACACAATACCACATGAAAATTCTCATTAATTAAGTGTATATTATTCACGTCATAAATATACAATACAAGCACCCCGAGACTAAGCTGCGGTGCACACACTCTGCTATCAATCCTGGTACATCACGTACATAAGGATCACGCATTCCGAATCTCTCAGGAATCGTTCTCAGATAACAAGAATCACAAACAATTGAGGAGAACACAGTCACATCACATGGGTCACGCACATACCTACGCTCCCACGATCAGCAGACTTATTAACAATCCAATAAGTCCTTCTTTAACCTATGTTCTCGAGGTACCAATCTAAATCCCCCCCGTAGGCAACACAAGGATAGATAGCCCTAAACGAACGCAAACCTCCGGTGATAGCAAGTATGGTAGGTATGTCATACACATAAAATCATATACATATACTAAGTATGCACACATCTTAAAAACCACCATAATTTATTTGTGGTACACTTCTAATTATCATACAAACATATAATGTTACACGATATACATATCTCCGGTTAATATAATTATTCAAGCTGTCAATTATTCTCACACCGTAATAGACACTCACGTCCTAATCCATAATTTCCATTTGGTTCAAATCACACTCCTATGTTTTACTCCTCATTATGTCCCAAATATACCAAATATATTAACTAATCATCAAGGAAGTGTTATCTCTACATTTGAACAAGGTTACGGGACACGCGAAATCAAAACAGGCCAAAAGGCCTAAACTGTCAGCTCGTTAGAAGTCTCGTTCGAACGAGAGTTCGTTCGAACGAAGTGGGCTTTCTAACGAGATCTCGTTCGAACGACAGGCGTCGAATGAACATCCCTTTAGTTAGAAGTCAAAGGTCAACTCGTTAGAAGCTCGTTCGAACGAGCTCGTTCGAACGACCTGGGTAGGTCTTCTAACGAGAGACCAGTTTCGGGCCCAGATTTCCCTTTTTTCATTTTTCCATCTTTTCTTCACATCTAATCCCACATAAAAATCGTCCTAACATTATTTTAAGGTTTCTAATCCATACCAAACATTCATAGGTCATAATTAAACAATTATATAGGGCTAAATCTTCCTAAACATCATCAAATCATTAATTCCTTCATTTATCCCCAAATCCCATGAACATGAACCCTAAAATCTTTAAGTCACCAATGGGTATAATTAAATCCATTTTTGTTTCATACCAGGTATGTTATCATCAGAATAATTACCTAAATACAATTCTACATGCAATTCCTCATCAAAAAGTAAGTCTCAATTCCAATTTAAATGGGTTTTTATCAATCTCCCAACAACAATGAAATTTCAGAAATGTCTAAGCATGGAGAAAACATTCAATGCTATTAACGAAATTTAAACCACTTGCCTTATTTCTTTATCTGATTTTGATGTTGAATTGATGAATTATTCTCTCTCTCTCTCTGCAGGATTTTTCCTCTCTTTTCTCTCTACAAGCTCTTCTTCTCCAAGGTGACAATGGTGGCTAGTGTTTGCCTTAGGAAACTCTTGGAACTAATTCTAATAACCCCCGTAGCCCATTAGGTCATAAGGTGTAGTTAGTGGGTTTAGTGGGTAATTACCAAATCAGATTTTTATTTCCTAATTTTCGTTGGCTTTAATTCCCAAAAATCTAAAATTACCAAACTACCCTTTTACGTTGCCGATATGGTCTAAAAATGCCCCGGGACCCAAACCAAACCCCCGGCTAGTGTTTTCTGACTATTTCGACCCTTCCGGACTCGTTGGCGCACTCAAAATGACCATACGGTTTATAGAAATAAAATTCAATTTTTAATTAAAATAATTATATTCCTGACGCGACTGTCACACGCGTCTCAACAAAATTTCCAAATTGCCGTATTTCTATCTCACGACAAATTTCATAATTCAATATTCATATATAGTCATATATACACATTATAATCAAATACCAACTCACATCTCGTTAGTACTTTATCCGGATTAATTCCCAAATTAATTCACATTTAATTTAATTAAACCCAAAAATAAATATCACCCAAAAATAAATATCACGAAAATACGGGTTATTACATACTCCCCCCCTAATAACTGAATTTCGTCCCGAAATTCGGAACTAGAAAGTACCTGGTAAGAATAACTCTGGATAACGTTCGCGCATCTCATCCTCGCGCTCCCATGTGGACTCCTCGACATTGTGATGTTGCCACTGAAGACGCACTAACGGAACTATCTTTGACCGCAATTTCCTCTCATTTCGGTCCAAAATAGCAATCGGCCCCTCCTCGTAGGAACTATCAGGCTGGAGATCGATGTCCTCCAAAGAAATGTGAGAATGAGCCAAATCATCTCTAAGATATTTCCTTAGCGATGAAATATGAAACACATCGTGAATCCGATGCAAATGCTCCGGTAACCCAAGTCTATACCCAACCGGTCCAATCCGCTCAATAATAGGAAATGGCCCCACATATCTCGGTGCCAATTTCCCCTTCTTCCCGAATCGTATAATCCCCTTCATAGGAGATACTCTGAGTAAAACCTGGTCTCCCACTTCAAATTCCCTGAAGGACCTCTTCGCATCAGCATAACTCTTCTGCATGTCTTGAGTTACCCGAATGCGACTCCGTATCAGCTCTATCCTTGCCGAAGTATCCTGAATTACTTCCGGCCAAAGTAGTTTGTTGTCCCCCACCTCCAACCAACATGCTGGGGAACGACAAGGTCTACCGTACAGTGCCTCAAATGGAGCCATGCCAATGGTGAACTGGTATGAGTTGTTGTAAGCTAACTCCACCAGTGGAAGAAACTGCTCCCATCCACCCCCAAAATCAATGATGCACATACGTAGAATGTCCTCCAACATCTGATTTGTACGCTCGGTTTGCCCATCGGTCTGCGGGTGATAAGCCGTACTCAACCGCAGTTCCGTGCCCATGGCCTCCTGAAAACTCTCCTAAAATCGTGAAACAAATATCTTGTCTCTGTCAGACACGATATTTAGGGGCACACCGTGAAGTCTCACTATCTCTGAAATGAAGAGCTGGGCATACTGTCCCGTAGTGTAGTCTGTCCTTATGGGTAGAAAATGCGCGACTTTGGATAACCTGTCCACAATCACCCAAACGGAGTCGTGACCCCTCTGTGACGTAGGCAACCCCGTGATAAAATCCATGGATATGCTCTCCCACATCCACATCGGGACCTCCAATGGCTGTAGAAGTCCTGTCGGTCTCTGATGATCCACTTTTACCAGCTGACAAGTGGCGTATTTAGAAACAAACACGGCAATATCTCTCTTCATCCCGCTCCACCAATACTGTCGTCTCATGTCTTGGTACATTTTGTCCCCTCCGGGATGTACCGCGAATCGTGAGCCGTGTGACTCTGCCATCACCTCCTGTCGCAATTCCTCCCCTTCCGGAACTACCAATCTCCCATTGAAGCGTAATCCCCCGTCTGAGCTAACGGTATAGGACTCGTCTCCCTCTGCTAGTAATCGAACTATCTCCTCCTGACAGAACGAGTCATTTGCCTGTACCCTTACTACCTTCGTGACAATCTGCGGCATAATGGTCATCACAGACATGAACGATCGGGCCACTGCATCCTGGTGTCCTAACTCCTTCCATTTGGCTTTCCACACCCCTGCTACCTCATCTACTGGCCTACGGCTCAATGCGTATGCTACCACGTTAGCCTTCCCCAGGTGATATTGGTTATCAAACTGATAGTCCTTCACAAACTCATGCCACCTACGCTGCCTCATATTCAACTCCTTCTACGTGAATAGGTACTGTAGGGACTTGTGGTATGTGAATAATCGAAACTTCTCCCTCATAAGATAATGTCTCCAAATCCGTAGGGCAAATACCACTACCGCTAACTCCAAGTCATGAGTGGGGTAATTCTTCTCGTGAGGCTTAAGCTTATGGGAAGCATAAGCTATGGCTTGACTCTCCTGCTGTAATACACCTCCAAGCCCTTGCAAGGACGCATCGATGTAGACTAGATACTCAACTCCCCGTCTCGGCAATGCTAACACAGGTGATGAGGTCAACTTATCCTTTAACTCATCAAATGCCAACTGACAGGCATCACTCCAGATGAATGGCACACCTTTACGAGTCAGATGGGTCAAAGGACCCGCTATCTTCGAAACTCCCCGAATGAACCTCCTGCAGTATCCTGCTAGGCCCAAGAAACTACTGTCTCAGTCGGTGCCATGGGCTGTCCCCACTCCCTCACCGCGGATACCTTCCCCTGATCAACGAATATTCCCTGGTCGGAAATAATATGCCCCAAAAACTGAACCTCCTTCAGCCAAAACCCGCACTTCTCATACTTTGCATACAGCTCGTTCTGACGTAGCGTCTGCAAAACTTGCCTCAAATGCTAGACGTGCTCCTCCTCTGTCTGGGAGTAAACCAGAATATCATCAATGAAGACAATGACAAACTGATCTAGGAAATCTCTGAACTCTCTATTCATCAAGTCCATAAACACGGCTGGAGCATTGGTCAAACCAAAAGGCATAACCCGAAACTCGTAAGAACCATATCTCGTTAAGAACGCAGTCTTTGAGACATCCTCTTCCCTGATACGCAACTGATGGTATCCTGATCGCAAATCAATCTTCGAGAAGAAAGAAGCTCCTCTCAACTGGTCGAATAAGTCATCGATTCGAGGCAATGGATACTTATTCTGTATCGTGACCTTGTTCAACTCCCGGTAGTCCACACACAATCTCAGTGAACCATCTCTCTTCTTCACAAACAAAACTGGAGCACCCCAAGGTGAGGTACTCCTTCGAATAAAGCCCTGACCTAACAGCTGCTCTATCTGATCTCGTAGCTCTCGCATCTCTGTCGGAGCCATACGGTACGGTGCGCGTGCTATAGGTCTCGTATCTGGCAATAAGTCTATGACAAAGTCTATCTCTCGACTGGGGGGTAGGCCTGGTATCTCCTGAAACACATCGGAATACTCCCTGACAACTGGGATCGAATCTAAAGGAATCACAACCTCCCTAGAGGTATCCTCCTCTATGTAGTACAAATGAGCGGTTGAGCCTCCCTCTGGGCGAGGCATCGCCACTACAAACATCTCTTGCCCCGGAATGGCAAAAACAATGCTCCCACCGAAGAAATCAATCATGGCTCTATAATTTGTGAGCCAATCCATACCGATAATCACATCGTGCACATGCATATCTAATACCAACATGTTTGCAGGTAATACCAAACTACCAATCTCTACCCCCACTCCCCGACATATAAAGAAAATAAGTGACCCACTCCCCAATGGTGAGTCTACACACGTCACTGTGCTCTCTGCTGTGGCTAACAACCCTAAGGCCTTCATAAAATATGTAGCTATAAAACAATGTGTTGCCCCCGTATCAAACAAAACCCGACCCATAGTACCATGGATAGGAAACATACCCTCAATCGTGGGTGGTGCCTGTGGAGCTGCTTCCTGGTGGACGTTATAGACACGTCCATACTGTAACTTCCCCTGCTGCACTGGAGCTACTGGAATGGCTGGTAGGGCTAGCACCTGGGATGGAGCTGGGAGGGCAGGTGGAAAAAGTGGCCTCTGTGTCTCATTACGGGCTCCCTGCTGCTGTGGGGCCCTGTCGCCCTCTGGGAAATCCAGATGCTTATGAGCATGCTTACCGCACACAAAACACCATCCTTTGAAATTACCTCCCCTCTGTCCCTACTAACCACGGCCCTGCTGGCCGTTACCTCCACGCCACTGGCCCTGTTGGCCCTGATGTGTATGATGTTGGCCTTGCTGGCCCTGATGCTGACCCTGCTGTCGATGCTGGCCCTGCTGGCCCTGCTGATTAGGCTGGCCCTGCTGGCCTTGCCTATAACCCCCATATCCCTGCCTGGAATCACCTGAACGGAATCGCTTAGCGGGGTCCCCCTGATGGGAACTCTGCTCGTGCTGACGAGTCTGTCCATGAGATGGTGCTCCAGTAGCACCATTACCCCCGGTCCTGCCCTGCTGGCTGGACTTTCCTGCTCTCTTGTTTCCCTGAAGATGGAAGCGGTGATCCAGGAAATGTTGCAATGCAGCATTGAGTACATCAGTGAAAGTACTCAGGGATAAGTTACCAATAAAGTGCTGACGAATCCTCCAAGATCACCCGTCGACAAACAACATGATCTTCTTTCCCTCAGTAGGTGCCTCATCTGGCATAATAGTGAGAAGTCTCGTAAACTCCTCCTCATACTCTACTAAAGTAAGATTCTCCTGCTTCAGGTTTAGTAATTTCTGCCTCATCTCAGTCTGCACTGCGGGTGGAAAGTACTTGCGGTCAAACTGCTCCCAGAACATCTGAATAGGGATCGTGTCCCTCTCCTCCAAAGTGGTAGTGGACTCCCACCACTGCACCACGGCTCCCACCAGCTTAAAGGAAGCCAATAACTACTTTTGCACATCGGTGCACTCATACATATGGAGATGCCGCTGGATGTCTTTCTTCCATTGGCTAACTGTGACAATATCGGAGCTACCAGAGAACTCAGGGGATGCGCCTTCTGAAAAGCACCCCTCACCCTCTCCCATGCAGAGGGAAGCTGTGCTGGTACTGGCGCCACTGCCTGAACCTGGGGTGGAGCCTGCTGAATCACCGCTATCGCGACATTTACCGCCTGAGCAACAATGGCGGCTACTTCATTGGCGTTCATAGTACCCTGTGTCGGAGCTGCTGGCTGCTCGGCCTGGGCACGCCTATCCTTCGGAGCACGTCTCGGAGGCATCTGAAACGTGAAAAAGTTTATTAGTCTATAGTTATCATCAAATCTCAAATAGCTGAAGACTTAAATGTAAGAGCAGGAATACAACAATCCTAAAAATAGGGCTCTATAGCAAAAACGTTAAGCTGAAAGCGAAATAAGCCGTACAGATCCTATGGACACTAGAACCTGATGCTCTGATACCACCCGTGACACCCCGACTAATTAAATACCGAGTAGCTAGTCCATTATTAAATTAAATCAAAATGCCAAGTTGGCTTAGTTAATAGCATCACTGTCGAAAACGTTTTATAATTATAACCACCTAGTATTTAAAAAGTAAGATGTCAAATTTTAATTTTAGTTTGATTAACATACAGTAAAAGAATAATGCAAGAATAACATAACCATCCACCATAACTAAACCATGGAATAATCAACAAATGATAATAAGTCCGGAGGAAAACTCCTCACAACAATCCCATAACTGAAATGAAGAAAACAAAATATCCTGAATTAATTACATGCCAAATAGTCTGAAAATCGGAAATAGGAAATAACTCTAATGGAAATGGGCGACATGCCCTACAACTGATGAATACTGAATATGGAGTCAAGATGAAAGAAGCGTATACTAGCAAGGCCCTGTAACTTCCACAAACAGCTACAGCTCGTCACCTGAATGAGAATCCTAAGCATGGTGTCCTTGTGGCTGGGCACCTAAAATGGGTTTTACAAAAAGTAGATTTGAAAGCAAACGGGTCAGAGCCCGAAAGTGGAGAGTATTTTAAAATAGCAAGTTCTTTAATAACATTAAAACAACGAATGAAAAATACATGTTAGGACGTGCACTCACATGCAATACTCACCTCTCGTCTAATTGTGCACCCCTAATGTATAGCACCCATCTAAGTGATAATTACATCTAACTAAACTGACATGAGTTCTAACCTTTCTACTCGGTTCCCATTTTACATTCTAATGTTATCAATTAAATAGAGGCTTTACATTCACTCGGATTCTCAATTAAGCAATACAATTCATTGCAGGTTATCCCTTTACATTTTCTCAAAGAGTTTCCATATTTATACACACAATACCACATGAAAATTCTCATTAATTAAGTGTATATTATTCACGTCATAAATATACAATACAAGAACCCCGAGACTAAGCTGCGGTGCACACACTCTTCTATCAATCCCGGTACATCACGTACATAAGGATCACGCATTCTGAATCTCTCAGGAATCGTTCTCAGATAACAACAATCACAAACAATGGAGGCGAACACAATCACATCACATGGGTCACGCACATACCTACGCTCCCAGGATCAGCAGACTTATTAACAACCCAATAAGTACTTCTTTGACCTATCTTATCTAGGTACCAATCTAAATCCCCCCCGTAGACAACACAAGGATAGATGGCCCTAAACAAACGAAAACCTCCCGTGATAGCAAGTATGGTAGGTATGTCATGCACATAAAATCATATACATATACTAAGTATGCACACATCTTAGTAACCACCATAATTTATTTGTGGTACACTTCTAATTCTCATACCAACTTATAATGTTACACGATATACATATCTTCGGTTAATATAATTATTCAAGCTGTCAATTATTTTCACACTGTAATAGACACTCACGTCCAAATCCATAATTTCCATTTGGTTCAAATCACACTCCTATGTTTTACTCCTCATTATGTCCCAAATATCCCAAATATATCAACTAATCATCAAGGAAGTGTTATCTCTACATTTGAACAAGGTTACAGGACACGCGAAATCAAAACAGGCCAAAAGGCCTAAACTGTCAGCTCGTTAGAAGTCTCGTTCGAACGAGGCTGTTCGAACGAGAGTTCGTTCGAACGAAGTGGGCTTTCTGACGAGATATCGTTCAAACGACAGGCATCGAATGAACATCCCCCTCGTTAGAAGTCAAAGGTCAACTCGTTAGAAGCTCGTTCGAACGAGCTCGTTCGAACGACCTGGGTAGGCCTTCTAACGAGAGACCAGTTTCGAGCCCATATTTCCCTTTTTTCGTTTTTCCATCTTTTCTTCACATCTAATCCCACATAAAAATCGTCCCAACATTATTTTAAGGTTTCTAATCCATACCAAACATTCGTAGGTCATAATTAAACAGTTATATAGGGCCAAATCTTCCTAAACATCATCAAATCATTAATTCCTTCATTTATCCCCAAATCCCATGAACATGAACCCTAAAATCTTTAAGTCACCAATGGGTATAATTAAATCCATTTTTGTTTTATACCAGGTATATTATCATCAGAATAATCACCTAAATACAATTCTACATGCAATTCCTCATCAAAAAGTAAGTCTCAATTCCAATTTAAATGGTTTTTTATCAATCTCCCAACAATAATGAAATTTCAGAAATGTCTAAGCATGGAGAAAACATTCAATGCTATTAACGAAATTTAAACCACTTGCCTTATGTCTTTCTCTGATTTTGATGTTGAATTGATGAATTATTCTCTCTCTCTCTCTCCGCAGGATTTCTCCTCTCTTTTCTCTCTACAAGCTCTTCTTCTCCAAGGTGACAATGGTGGCTAGGGTTTGCCTTAGGAAACTCTTGGAACTAATTCTAATAACCCCCGTAGCCCATTAGGTCATAAGGTGTAGTTAGTGGGTTTAGTGGGTAATTACCAAATCAGATTTTTATTTCCTAATTTTCGTTGGTTTTAATTCCCAAAAATCTAAAATTACCAAACTACTCTTTTACGTTGCCGGTATGGTCTAAAAATGCCCCGGGACCCAAACCAAACCCCCGGCTAGTGTTTTCTGACTGTTTCGACCCTTTCGGATGCGTTGGCGCACTCAAAATGACCATACGGTTTATAGAAATAAAATTCACTTTTTAATTAAAATAATTATATTCCTGACGCGACTGTCACACGCGTCTCAACAAAATTTCCAAATTGCCATATTTCTATCTCACGACAAATTTCATAATTCAATATTCATATATAGTCATATATACACATTATAATCAAATACCAACTCATATCTCGTTAGCATTTTATCCGGATTAATTCCCAAATTAATTCACATTTAATTTAATTAATCTAAAAATAAATATCACGAAAATACGGGGTATTACACACTACACTAAAAACAACAATTTTCCACACCCTGATATTAAAAATCTGGCACAGTTTTAAATCATGCCAAATTCTGGCACGATTTAATAACAATCTGGCACACTTTAAAACAGTGCCAAAATTTGCCACTGTTTTTAAGTGTGCCAAAATTAAGTACACTTGACTAAAATATAAAATGTCCTAAAAAAATTACACTTGCTCACTTTTTGGAGTCTCCCGCTCTTTTATCCATCTCCCACTGGATTCTCCCGCTCATTCGCCAATTTGGAGTCTCCCAGTTCACCACTTTAGATTTTGGCTCCTCCACAGGTACTACACGTTTTGGAGTCTCCCATGTTTTGGTGTCTCATTTTTGCAGATTTAGGGTTTTCTATATACATTTGCCTATGTTTGTATTTACATATTGGTGTGCTTTTATGAGTCTATTGATCGTAGTGTTATATATATATATATATATAAATTTTTAGGGCTTTCAATTGTCAAATTTAATACTACCTGCTAGATTTAATACTAGGAGATTGGAATGTTTAGAATTCTTCCAAGTTGTGCTTCTTTGATGTTAATGGAAATTGTGGACTTTACTAATAAATAAAATTAGGGTTTTCTGGTGAAGTTGAACCCACCTCAAAATTACTGATGATAAGAGTGGAAATTACTGTTCTCGAGAAAGAGAGATACAATTTAGACACAGTCCACCCATGGTTTCTCTCTTCGCATGTCCAAGTTGTTAAATGTTGGCAGGTCTAGTTTGAAGTGGTCAAAATCCATAGAATAAGACTCAAAAAGAGCTAATGAGGTTCATTAGCAGCAGTAGTTTATTTGGTTGAAAATTCAAAATTAGTAATTTTTTTCAAGTCAGAATGAACTTGGCTTTTATTTAACTTGGTTATGCTTTTGTGATTTTATAGGAAGCTACATTAGAAGTTGCTACAGTGCAGAAGATAAAAAGAGAAGTAAATGGTGTTGTTGTTACTGCTGTCGTTCCTGGTGGGACAAAGAGCAGGAAGCATTTTCCTCGTAAGGCATTTTGTTATCTAATTGTTATTGGTGTTAGTACTCCTAAAAAAGCTTGCATCCTTCCCGAAAGGGTATTAATTCTTCCTCTTCATTTGTTGAATTAAATTTATTAAAGGAATCTCTTGTCATCATATTTTGGCAAAAGAGGTTGAGAAATATTTTTTCTCTTTTTTGCACTGGCATATGGATAGATTTATTATTGTGTTATAGGTGTGGACAAATTTATTAGTGTGGATAGACTTATTATTAGTGTGCTGTAGGTGTGGACATATGACTTTCATTTCTCATTGAGTCCATTTTTGTCATATCAGTACACAATAAAGATGCTTTTAAATAATGCTCAAATGAAAGTAAATGTGTAGCAGATGTGATGCCAAATATGGGTAGGTCGCGAATGAAGTCAATTGAATAACTCAAAAGTGCTTAATATCGTCCAAATTTAGATTTTTGTAATGGCCCTATAATTACTGAGAAACACTGAATTTTATCACAAAACTATTTATTATTTTGTCATTTTCTTTAGGAACTCATTTCCACATTCGACAAGGCACATTGAGAGTCAATTCTTGACCGTTAATGTCATATTATAGCAGCTTAAAGTCTATAGTCTATTTTTACTTTTGATTGTGTTTTTAAGATGATCATTACTTTCTCCCTTGTCAGAGTTGATTATTTTGATTGTATTTGGAAAAGGGTGAAATATATTAAGCATAAAAGAAAATGATATTAAAACTGATATTAAGCATAAACTTCAACAAGAGAATGGATTTAAGACATTGAAAGGAAAAGAAACTGATATCAAAACTTCATATGCTAAACTAGATTCCATTATTTTAATGTCTGATTCAAACACTGACACATAGACCTTTCAAGTTCATGTAGAAATTGTTATACATGGTGTGGAGAAAGCTGACAGGTCGGAGGCAACATCTCATGATTTTGATACCATAATTAGATCTCAAATTGCCTTCTCCGACTTGATGAAAATTTGCACTAGAAAATCAGGTATGATTTTCTTTCTCACATGAATAAATGAATTGGCAAAGTGTTGGTCATTTTCTAAAAATAATGGATACGAAAATCCTCTGTCTTTCTCCTTCTCCTTCACAACACAAACCTCTCTAGTTCTATCACACGGTAAAAAGAAGAAGCAAATAATGTTTTGATTTATATCAAAATATCATTTCAATTTCAAATTTCTATTCACTGGAACTGGCTTATTTTATTTTGTACTCTTCGTCAACAACAATGCTTCGAATGGAGGCTGCTGCCGTAAAAGATGCATAAGTCTCTGAATGTCGGGATACCATAGCTACATGAAGCGTTGTCTGCTTTAATTTATTAGAGACCCTACCTCTACCTATGACCCTTCCACGTGAAGAAATCTTACCAGCTTGAGAATCGTGGGAGGATCTAAAAGGTTTTAATGACCCTTTCCTTCCTCTACCGGAGGACTTTGAATCGATGAGTTTAGTGGTGTCTTCATCATTACTGAAGGAAGCTGCAATTCCAAATCCTCCAGTACTTTTACTTCTGATATCCTGTATGGAACGTGACTAGATATGAACTATCGGACTTCTGTAGTGTGTGATCTTTCCTTGAGACGTTCCTCTAAGCACTCTCCAACTTTGATAATTATATCTTCATTTTTAAACTTGAGTGCATCTGAATCCTGGGAGATTTTGTTACGCGTTTCTTCAAGGTTGTATTGCACGCAGGAGTAGAAAGCCATCTTGTCATCCTTGTTAACAAAATTGTGTAAAGCAACATCCAAATCATTGACCGGAAGGATCTCCATTTGCCAATTGTTCTCAGAAACTAAAGCTTCAATATTTTACTGATTCAGTTCTTCCGATCGAAGCCGTTCAGAATCATTAATTTTAACCCCGCTGCGAACTTTTGCTGAAGAATTTGAAAATATGAGAATGTCGTGAGGATTTTCAACCTTTCCCACATACTTCTGCCTAAACCGAGGATTTATTGTCATGAATCCAAAGTAATCTACCTTTACTCGGACCAATGGAAGCTTCAGTTCTGATAAGTCAACAACCTTTTGGTTGAACCTGTCTATTAGATTGCTTACCACTTTGTCTAAATGTTCAAGAATTGAATTCTGATCATTGGGATCAATGTCAAGTTCATCTTTTATTACTATCTCAGTATATTCAATTCGCCTCACTGAGTTTAGAGTTAATTTGGTCGTTTAATATTGATTTCCCTTATTCTCTATGAGAAGCACGTGTTTCGGCTTTGATTCTCCATCAATTAATGATGTTGCCACCGAAGAACCTGATTGAGTAGTGTGGGAACCCATACCTCGAACTTCTTGAAGGTTAACAAGACATTCATGATCATTCCCCAAAACTATGAAGTCCAAGAAGCGCGGTAAAAAATGTTCATTTATGACATTTTTAGGATTTATCTTCACTTTGTTTTGATGAAGCACCAGAATGTTGAACCAGTCTGACACTTGGCACCCTTCTTTAGCTTCAGGTTGCATCCATTGTACATCATATGATGTCTAAAATATTCTATTCAGGCATTCATCTCTAATATTTCCGAGGCCATACAGTGCTATAGAAGTTCCACCCTTCCTAATAAGAATGGGGTAGAGAATGATCTCCCCAACGCCAGAACCGCCGAGAACCATTTTCCCAAAATAGTTCACAAGATTGCATGCTGAAAGGATATCAACTGTGAAAAGTTTATCCACTCCAGCAGGATCATCATGATTGCCATGAATACTGAACATTGGCAGGCCAACATTGAAATGAGGATCTTCATAATTTACCTGGCCAAATACATTTGCAAAGTTCATATTATGGTCGCTGACAAATTAAAATTGTAGTGGTTGATCATTCAGACAGTAATGGCGAAGAATCTCAATGGCCTTCACTAATGTTGACCTTGATGGTTTATTCTCATGAAAAAGATCACCACCAAGTAGTAAAAAGTCCACCTATTTTTTCTCGGCTATCGAACATATCTCTTCATTTGCTTACTTTTTTATCTCGCTCACTTTTTTGTTGTACAATTGGCAAGAAGCTCTTGCTATGTTGCATTTGGATTGTATGGTTCACCAAGTTGATAATTGTTTGGTTAGAAATATAGGATGGAACTGCATGGTATAACAGTTATCATCTTGAAATTGTATAAAAGTTAGCTTTTGTAATAGTCATAAACTTTATAACAGTTATAAACTTTATAAATTCAATATGAATATATAACTGTTTTTGTAACTTTATAATTGTTAGTACCTATATGTATTCAATATGAATTTCTAACAGTTATAAATTCAATATGATTTCAATGTGAATTCAATATTCTTTTGTAAATGTACAACTGCTGTAGGTACTGTATCTATGTGAATTCATTATAACTTTAGTACTGAATATTGTAAGTTAAAACAGGTATTGAATATTGAATATTCTTAAGGTATATTGTCAACTAACAGTTTCAATATACCTTATATGAATAGTTAACAATATTCAATACCTTATATATTCAATATGAATGTTCATACTGTATAGTGAATATTCAATACCTTATACATTCAATATGAATAGTTAACAACATTCAATTCCTTATAGATTATACATTCAATACCTTATACCTTATTGAATGTTCTATATATTGTAACTATGTGAATTCATATTGAATTTTCTATGTATTGTAAATGTTAACTATATATGGAAATTCATATTGAATGTTTATAATGAAGTCTCGATTGGTATTGAATATTGTAACTGAATTCATTATATAGAAGCAAAGTTGTACATGTTTTAACTGAATTCATTATAACTGAATTCAATACCTTACAATATGCTATTGTAACTGAAGATTTGGCCCTATATAATTGTTTAATTATGACCTACGAATGTTTGGTATGGATTAGAAACCTTAACAATAATGTTGGGACGATTTTTATGTGGGATTAGATGTGAAGAAAAGATGGAAAAATGAAAAATGGAAATCTGGGATCGAAACTGGTCTCTCGTTAGAAGACCTACCCAGGTCGTTCGAACGAGCTCATTCAAACGAGCTTCTAACGAGCTCATTCGAACGAGCTTCTAACGAGTTGACCTTTGACTTCTAACGAGGGGGGTGTTCGTTCGACACCTGTCCTTCGAACGAGATCTCGTTAGAAAGCCCACTTCGTTCGAATGAACTCTCGTTCGAACAGCCTCGTTCGGACGAGACTTCTAACGAGCTGACAGTTTAGGCTTTTTGGCTTGTTTTGATTTCGCGTGTCCCGTAACCTTGTTCAAATGTAGTATTTCATGTGAGTGCATGTCCTAACATGTATTTTGCATTCGTTGTTTTAATGTTATTAAAGAACTTGCTATTTTAAAATACTCTCCACTTTCGGGCTCTGACCCATTTTCTTTCAAATCTACTTTTTGTAAAAACCATTTTAGGTGCCCAGCCACAAGGACACCATGCTTAGGATTCTCATTCAGGTGACGAGCTGTAGCTGTTTGTGGAAGTTACAGGGCCTTGATAATAGACGCTTCTTTCATCTTGACTCCATATTCAGTATTCATCAGTTGTAGGGCATGTCGCCCATTTCCATTAGAGTTATTTCCTATTTCAGATTTTCAGACTATTTGGCATGTAATTAATTCAGGATATTTTGTTTTATTCATTTAAGTTTTGGGATTGTTGTGAGGAGTTTTCCTCCGGACTTATTATCATTTGTTGATTATTCCATGGTTTAGTTATGGTGGATGGTTATGTTATTCTTGAATTATTCTTTTACTGCATGTTAATCGAACTAAAATTAAAATTTGACATTTTACTTTTTAAATACTAGGTGGTTAGTAATTATAAAACGTATTCGACAGTGATACTATTAACTGAGACAACTTGGCATTTTGATTTAATTTAATAAAGGAGTAGCTACCCGGTATTTAATTAGTCGGGGTGTCACATAGTGTCTCCAGGGAGGTGTTTTACTTGTGGCAACACTGGCCACAAACGTCAGGACTGTCCCCAGAGGGGTAGGGCCCCACAGTAGTAGCGGTAGGGTGCTCATCAGGAGCACCGACGACTGTTATTTCTAGTTTCCTCCCAATACCACCCCAGGTTCCAGCCTTGCCAGCTATTCCAGTGGCTCCATTACAGCAGGGTCAGTAGCAGTATGGACATGTCTACAACGTCCATCAGGCGCCATCCGCTGTTGAGGATACGTTTCCTATCCATGGTACTATGGGGCACATTTTTATTTTACACGGGGGCATCACACTGCTTTATATGCCGGGCCACAGGGTTGTTAGACACATCAGAGAGTACAGTGACTTGCGTAGACTCGCCGCTAGGAAATGGGTCGTTAATCTTCTTTAAATTTCGGGGAGTAGGTATAGAGATTGGAACTTTAATTTTGCCAACAGATATGCTAGTCTTAGATATGCACCAGCATGACGCCATTATTGGCATGGATTGTCTTGCTTCTTATAGAGCCACGATAGACTATTTTAGTAGGAGTATCACCTTTTCTATACCGGGACAGGAGATGTTCCTAGTGGCGATGCCTCATTTTAAGGGAGGATCATCCACCCATTTATATTACATATAGGAGGAGACCTCTAGGGAGATAGTGATTCCCATTGATTCGATTACCTCAGTCCGTGATTTTTCTAATGTGTTACAAGAAATACCGAGACTACCGCCTAGACGAGAAACTGATTTCTCCAAATACTTGATGTCGGGCACTTGGACGATAGCTCGAGCATCCTACCGTATGGCCCCAGCTAAGATGAGAGTGTTACGGGACCATATTGAGCAGTTGTTGGTACATGGATTCATTTGTAGGAGTACCTCACCTTGGGGTTCTCCATTATTGTTTGCAAAAAAGAGAGATAGGTCGTTGAGGTTGTGTGTGGATTACTGGGAGTTGAATAAAGTCACGATACGGAATAAGTATCCGTTGCCCCGAATTAATGACTTGTTCGACCAATTGAGAGGGGATCCTTTCTTCTCAAAGATAGATTTGAGGTCGGTCTATCACCAACTACGAATATGGGAGCTGGACGTCTCAAAGACCAAATTCTTGACGAGATATGGGTCCATTGAATTTTGGGTGATGCCGTTCGGACTAATGAATGACCCAACTATTTTCATGGGCTTAATGAACATGTCAATATGTCATCGTCTTCATTGATGACATCTTGATTTATTCACGGAATGAGGAGGAACATGCCGAGCATCTGAGGATGGTTTTACAGACACTGCGTGAGCACGAGTTGTATGCAAAGTATGAAAAGTGTGGATTATGGCTAAAGGCGGTTCAGTTCTTAGGTCACATAATCTCTGAGTAGGGGATATCGGTAGATCTGGGAAATGTGTCAGCGGTGAGGGAGTGGGAACAACCCACGACACCGACTGAGGTATGTAGTTTCTTAGGGCTGGCAGGATACCACGGGAGGTTTATTCAGAGATTCTCGAAGATAGCGGGTCCATTGATAAACTTGACTCGTAAAGGGGTGTCATTTATATGGGATAATGATTGTCAGTTGACCTTTGACGAGATAAAGGACAAGCTGACTTCAGCACTAGTTTTAGCACTACCCAGACCCCGATTGGAGTACCTAGTCTACACTGATGCTTCCTTGTCAGGACTTGGGGGTGTGCTTCAACAGGAGGATAAGGCAATTTCTTATGCTTCCCGTAAGCTTAAGCCTCAAGAGAAGAATTACCCCACCCACGACTTGGATTTAGCGGTAATCATGTTTGTGTTGTAAATATGGAGGCATTATCTCTTGGGGGAGAAATTTTTCCTGTTCACTGATCACAAATCCCTACAGTATCTGTTCACACATTGGGAGGTGAATATGCGTCAGCGGAGGTGGCTAGAATTTGTGAAGGATTACTAGTTCGACATCCATTACCACATGGGGAAGGCTAACGTTGTAGCATATGCGTTGAGCCGTAGGACAACAGATGAGGTGGCCGAGCTATGGAAGGTGAAATGGAAAGAACTCGGGCATCATGATACAATTGCCCGATCATTCATGTCGATGATGACAGTTATAATCGAGATAGTTACTAGGGTGATACAGGCTCAGGTAGCAGATTCCTTCTGTCAGAATCGAATTATCCAGCTTCTAGCCAAGGGAACAGAGTCTTTCTTCATTAGCTCAGATGGGGGTTTACTCTTTAATGGCAGGCGGGTAGTTCTAGAGGGGGAGGAGTTACGGCATGCGATGATGATAGAGTCACACAGTTCATGATTTACGGTACATCCCAGGGGGGATAAGATGTATCAGGATATGAGGTGACATTATTGATGGAGCGGAATGAAGAAGGACATCACCGAGTTTTTTTTAAGGTGTGCTACTTATCAATTAGTGAAGAGAGACCATCAGAGACCGGGAGGACTACTACAGCTGTTAGATATCCCTATGTGGAAATGGGAGAGATTTTCCATGGATTTCATTATAGGGATACCTACATCGCAGAGGTCACGATTCCATATGGGTGATTGTGGATCGATTGACCAAGGTGGCTCATTTTCTGCCAGTTCGGACAGACTATACTATGGGGCAGTATGCTCAGATTTTCATTATCGAGATAGTGAGACTCCACAGGGTACCCCTTGATGTTGCGTCTGACCAAAAAATGATTGTTGTGTCTAAAGTTTGGTAGAGTTTTCAGTAGGCCATGGGTACGGAGTTACGATTGAGTTCGACCTATCACCCACAGACAGTCAGGCGGATAAAGCAAACAAATTAGATGTGGAGGACATGTTGCGGATGTGTATCCTACATTTTGTAGGGGGGTGGGAACAATGCATTCCACTGGTGGAGTTTGCTTAAAATAACTCCTACCAGTTTACGATTGGCATGGCTCCATTTGAGGAATTGTATGGCAGACCCTGTCGTTCTCCAACATATTGACTTGAAGTGGGGGATAACAAGTTACTTGGGCCGGAGGTGATTCAGGACACATAGGCTAATGTTGAGCTGATACGAAGTCGCATTCGGGTGGCTCAGGACCGAGAGAAGATCTATGCCGATGCCAAAAGATTTTCCAGAGAGTTCAGGGTTGTGCATCAGGTGCTGTTGCGAGTATCTTATATGAAGGGGGTAATGCAGTTCAGGAAGAAAGGGAAGTTGGCGTCGAGGTATGTGGGGCCATTACCTATTATTGAGAGGATTGGGCCAGTAGCTTAGGGACTTGGATTACTGAAGCACTTGCATAGTATTCATGACGTGTTCCACATTTCCTCGCTGAGGAAATATCTTCGGGCTGATTTGGCCCACACCCACATTGCATTGGAGGAGATTGACCTTCCACCTGATAGTTCCTACGAGGAGGGACCAGAAGCTATTCTTGATCATAGTGAGAGGAAACTGATGTCAAAGGTAGTGTCGTTAGTACGAGTGCAGTGGTGGCATCATAATCTAGATGAGTATACCCGGGAGCGTAAGGATGACGTGCGGGAACAGTATCCAGAGTTGTTTCCAGAAGGTATACTTTGATTTAGCTTTTTTTTGAATTTCAGGATGAAATTCAGTTATTTGGGGGGAAGTATATAATACACTGTATTTTGTTAGAATTTTATTTTTAATTACCGACTTTGGATTAATTGATTTAAATGGAAAAAAATTAATTTATAATTAATCCGAATTTAATTATAATAATTACTAGCATGACGAGAGTTAGTATTTATCAAAAATAATTACGTGGAATATTACTTAGCGAGTAAAGTAATATATGAATATGAGAATATTATTTTGTCCCGGAGTGAAATATACGGCAATTACAATACACTTAGTTGGGACGCACGTGTGAATCCTGTCAGTATTACGTTATTGAGCTAAAAAGAATAAATTATTTTTAGTAACTTGTATGGCCATTTTGAGCGTGCCAGTGCGTCCAGAAGGGTCAAAATAGTCAAAAAACACTACTCGGATGTTTTGTTTGGAGTCCGAGGCATTTTATCCCAAGACGACACCCCAGAGGGGTATTTTGTTCTTTTAGGATTTTTTGAGAATTAAATGGACGAAAATTAGGAATTTAATAATGGTTGTACGTGGGTTAGAAGAAGTTAAGAGTTTCCAACTTACGTTAGAGAGAAGGAGAGAACCAAAGAGGGAGAAGAACACATAGGTGATTTGGGCCAAAGATTCAAGTTCTTCCACCGGAAATCACACCAACGCATAGATCGCAAAGAGAGGAGCACCTACATACCAATTTCGTTCAACAATTCAGAGGATTACAAAAAGTCAAGTGTTTATCTTGCTAAAATTCTGAGCATATATGATTCATGTTAACCTAGATTATGAGATAACCATTGATGCTATGGATTTTAGACCGAATCACCATTAAATTGTGGAATTTGAAAGATAGGGTTGCATGTAGATGAATAACACTATTGCAAGAATGATAAATCTAGACATTTTAGGTTATAATCACGAAATAATTGGGGGGTTTTGCACGATTGTTCACGACGGGTTTATTATTAATGGACTTTTAGAGATTGAAGACATTAGTTTAGATTCCCTATGATTATGTAATGATTTGTCATTTAAATTATGTTATAAAGTACCCTATTGTGATTAGGAATAGTTTAGAATCATTGATTGGGTGTTGGGATGAATTTTAGAAGAATTTGGATGAGGAAAAGATTGAAAAAATGAACTTTTGATGAACAGGGGAACCCTCGAAATTTTCGTTCGAAGACCATCCCAGGTCGTTCGAATGAGAATTCCAACTAGATTTCCAATGAGATTTTTGACATCGTTCAAAGTGAGAAGTTCATTCTAACGACCTCGTTCGAATGATATTCCTGGACTTTTAACGAGATTCCAGAATTCTTATTTTTGGCCCGTACAAGTTAGAAACCCTTCTAGGTTGGTCCAAGTGAGAGAAATTAATCTATGCTATTATCGAATGACTTAAATTACCAGTTAGTATTGAGTGGAGAGATCGATTACGCAAGGGGATGTAGCAGGGTAATAGAGCCTTAGAGAAAAGGTATATGTTAGAGAGGTAAGTCGAGGTGTTACGATAAAGTTAGTAGTATAGACGATGATACTATCTATAATTTTAGGAACATAAGTTGCGTGAATAGCTAATGAATATAATAAGTTGTGTGCATACTTATTGATTGAATTATTATGTGTATAACATACCTACGATGCTTGCTATTGAGCGGAGGTTGCGCGTTGTGGACAATCATGCCTTGAGGAGACTTTGGGCGGGATATTGATTGGTATCACTAGAGCATAGAACCTTGGTACGGGCTATCTATGAGAACGATAGTGATGACGGTCTTATGGGTGCGTAGGTATGTGCGTTGCCCATCGGTTTGGGACTATGTTCACCTCCAATATATGTGTTTTGTTTTGATGGTTCGAGAGAGACTGAACCTTTAGTCCTTTATGCAAATGAGCGATGCAACATGACATGATAACAGAGTATGCAGACACCGCAACTGTGTCTCGAGGTTCACTATTGTATGTATGTATATATATATATAGGGAAAGGATCAAGTGAGGTCCTAGTTTGAGGACCCCGAATGAGGACCATTTTTTTAAAATTGTAAAAAAAATATTTTTGGGCTGATTGTTTTTTTATGATTTTTAAACATTTCAATAGGACCATAAAAAATTAATCAGCTCAAAATGATTTTTTTTTTCTATTTTAAAAAAATCAGTCAATCTTTGTCAGTTTTTAAGTTGTTAAAGACTAACATAGTTTGACCGATATTTTTAAAATAGTAAAAAAATTCATTTTGATCTGATTTTTTTTATGTGTCCCTAATGAAATGTTTAAAAACTATATAAAAAAATTAGCTCAATTTTTTTTTTACCATTCTATCAAAATTGGTCCGCGCCAGCGGTATGCAAACAGAGGTCCTCAAGAGATCCTCTCTCTCTCTCTCTCTCTATATATATATATATATATATATATATATATATATATATATATATATAGACGAGATAGAGTGAATATATGTATACACTTGTGTTGATATCTACTGTGTGAATTTAGTAGGTAAAATTTATATTGAGTCCGAAATGAGTTAAGTAGCAGTCATTTAATTGGATTAAAACTGAAAATGCTTATTTATGCTAAAGTGGGATTAATTATATGTATTGTACATTGTGAGGGAAATAATTGGGGACGATATCGGACTATGATAGGTTTAGATAGGAAGAACTAGTTAGTATGGGGATATAACTAGTGGGGTTTGAATATTCTCTAGGCATGCACCCTAGATGAGAGGCGAGCATTCCCAAGTGAGTTCGATAATTTAACATGATAAATATATGTGCTAATAAATCATTTTAAGCATTTGTTGATTTTTAAAACTATTTTCAACTCGGGCTCTGACTCGTTTTCTGTAAAATCTCTTTTCTTGTCAAACCACTTTCAGGTGCCCAACCACGGGGACACCAAGCATAGGAGGTTTACTCATTCGATGAGCTGTAGCTATTGTGGAAGCTACAGGGCATTGGTAGTAGACTCCGTTATGACTCTCGTTGACTTCCTTTGACCTATTTTATCAATTAGGGTCTGTTGCCCATTTCTACTCAGTTATTCAGAGACTTCAAACTTAGTTATTTACCCTTCACTTATTGGATTTATTTAGTTGGACTATTGTATTTGACTTTAGGCTGGAAGTGTTTTCTCCAGTCCATTTCATTATGTTAGTATTTCATTTCTTATATGATTGGATTATATGGTGAATGTTTAGTTATCTTTTTTTAAATGGTTTATAATTAATTGGAAAGATAAAATTTTTACATCAACCTTTTTAAATATTAGGTGGTTAGTTTAATTTATAAAGTTTTCAGCAGTGATGCGTAATCTGAACCAATTGGATATTCTAAATTTATTAATAAATAACTGATCACCCGGTATTTAATTAGGCGGGGTGTCACACTTTTGATCAGGCGAGGATGTTTATCAGAGTCAAATGGGGCCCGAGAGTGCTCGGTGGCCTCTAGATCGGTACTCAGAGTATAACCTAGGTTTTCTGGTAAGCGAATGAGTGATAGGGACCTAAGGACATGCATAGGGGAGTATTAGGACGAGGTGTATATAGATATCCCCTCGACGTGTGAGCTCAGATTAAGTTAAGGCCATTGAATGATAGACATCACATAGACATTGGGGAAGAGGATTTTAGGTCAATTATGGGGACCTAGAGTATGAGGTTGACCGATTTAGAGGGTCATGGTTAGTTTTGAGGACTTAAGGAGACGAGGATGATTGATTCATCAGGTTGAGGTCAATTTTGAGGACCTAAGGGGGACGATGATGATCGATTTGGCGGGTTGAGGTTAATTCTAAGAACCTAAGTTGGTACAAATAATTTTGAGGCCCAGGGTAAATTCTGATGATCTAAATAGAAAAAGATTACCAATACTGAGGGTCGAGATCAATTTTGAGGACATAAAGTTAGGACGACCAATTCTAAAGACCGAGGTCAATTCTGAGGACCTAAAGTTGGGACGACTAATTCTGAGGGCTAAGGTCATTTATGAGGACATAAAGAGATGAAGATGACCGATTCTGAGGGTCGAGGTCCATTTTGGGGACCTAAAGTCATGACAACTATTCTAAGGTCCGAGGTTCAATTCGGAGGACCTTAAACTGGGACGACCAATTCTGAGGGTCGAGGTTAATTTTGAGGACCCAAAATTATAACGACCAATTCTGAGGGTCGTGATTTATTCTGAGGACCTTGAGTTAGGGCGACCAATTCTGAGGGTAGTGGTCAATTTTAAGGACCTAAATTTATGACGAGCAATTCTGAGGGTCAAGGTCAATTCTGAGGACCTAAAGTTGTGATGACTAATTCTAAGGGCTGAGGTAAATTATGAGGACCTAAAGTTGTGATGACCAATTTTGAGGGCTGAGGTATATTCTGAGGACCTAAAGTTATAGAGTGGGGAATAGCTCTCCTGGGAAAATTTGAATTATCTTGAGGGTACAAGTGATCTTATGGTTCTGCTAGGGATTGTGTTGTCTTGAAACTCCACTTGGGGATGTTTAATTTTTGTATTCCGTTAGGGGAATTGTAATAAACTTGAATTCTGATGTGTAGTATGATGATGATAAAAGTGTAAGATTAATCCAGATGGGATTTTAAGAGTTTGTATGGGGTTTAGCGATCCAAAAATGAGTTTCCTTAGGAAAATAATGTTTCAAATTACTCGTTGTTAAATTGGGTTCCATGATCTGTAATGAAAGCATATGGAAACCATATCGATAGATTATGTTCTTCCAGATGAACTGATACACTTTCTCATAAGGCATCTAAACCAATGGCTCTGTCTCCACTTTGGTGAAATAATCAACATAAAATGACTAAATATTTAAACCTACCTTTGGTGGTCGACAGTGGGATGACCAAGTCAATTCCCAATATAGCGAACAAATACGGTGAAGTTATTGGTGTTAAAACAACATTATGTTCTTTATGAATGGAAGAGAACTTTTGGCACTTGTCATAGTTTCTTGCAAAGGCGATACAATTTTACCTCATAGTCGGTCAGTAGTATCCCTGAGTGCTGATTCGTTGGAGCAATGATCGACCAGCGGAATGAGCCCCACAGTAACCTTCATGCACTTCTTTGATCAAATTATCCACTTGCATTGGATGAAAACAATGCTGCAAGGAGATCGTCAATCCCCTTTTGTATAAAACTCCTTTGTCTAACACATATCCTGTTTCTTTATATTAGAGATTTTTGACCTCTTTAGGATCAGATGGTACTGTTTGATCTTTAATATAAGCTTTGATGGGATCCATCCAAGAAGGACCCAGATCTAGAACAATGAAACTTACCATCAGGTCTTCATCAATACTCCGATTAGCCAAAATTTCTATTGGGATTGTTCTTTCAGAGCTCAATTTTTATTACTGATGCTAACCGAGTAAGGGCATTAGCTCAGTCGTTTGCTATTCTTGGGATCCTGTTCATCTGGACGATGAGAAACTTGGTAATAACTTCATGGTCTTATCAAGATACTTGGTCATCAGTTCTCCTTTAACTCCATATACATGAAGTACTTGGTAAACAACCAGTTGTGAATCACTGTGTGCCATCACTTGTTCGGCGCCTAATGAGTGAGTTAAATTCCGTCCAACTATCAAGGCTTCATATTCTGCCTCTTTGTTTGATGCTTTGAACTGAAACCTGAGAGCATACTCAATATTAATATCATCAGGAGTATTAAGTATTAAACCTGCTCCATTTCTAGTAGCATATGAAGATCCATCCACGTACAAATTCCATAATGAGACATCATTGTTGAAACTTTTTGTTGTCAATGTCCCATGCTAGAATATCTTTTTACTCTCCTTTGCATATTTTTGGGTTATCTCTTGAATTTTGGATGACTCAGATTGATTGACAACAATTTTAGATTACTTTTGAGTTGATCTCTCTTCTTTTGAAGTTTGCTCAATAGGAAAGTTTTGTTGGTCGGGAAGTAAATTCAGCAATAAAATCTGCCAAAACTTGGCCTTTCAATGAGGATCTTAGTTCGTAGACAATATCATACTCTCCTAATTCTACCACCCAGTACATCAATCTTCCTAAATTCTCATGCTTGTGGAGTCCTGGTCGAAGAGGCAAATCAATATACACAACTACAATATGTGCTTGGGAATAAGGTTTCATACGCCTAAAAGCGTTAATAAGTGTTAGGGATAATTTTTCCAAACGTGGGTACCTAATTTTAGCTCCTCTGAATGCCTTACTGGTGTAGTAAATTATTTTTTATATTCCATTGTCCTGTCTGACCAAGGCCAAGCTCACCGTTGACTCGGAAATAACTAAATATAAGTATAACTTTTTGCCCAAAATTGCTCGGGATAATATAGGAAGTGATCCCAAATACTATTTCAACTCCTAGAACGCTTCTTTACATGCTACATTCCACTCAAAAGTCTTTCTCAACACCTTGAAAAATGGTAAGTACCTGTTTGTTGCTCAGTAAATAAATATATTTAAGGTTGCCACTCTTCCCATGAGCCTTTGTATATCTTTCTTGCAAGTCGAGGACTGAATTTCGATCTAAGCTTTTATTTTTACTAGATTAGACCTAATTCCCATTTGATTAACTATGAAGCTGAGGAACATCCCTTTTGTACTCCGAACAGACACTTGGTTGGATTCAGCTTCATCTGATGCTTTTCCAACTGATCAAATGTCTGACTGAGGTTGACGATATGATCTGAGGCTTTTTGTACTCTCTGTCAACATATCATCCACATAAAACTCCATGTTATTACCTATCTATTATTCAAAAAATTTATTCACCAACCTTTGATATGCCGCTCATGTATTTTTTAGCCCAAAGGTCATTACATTGTAGTAATAAGTTCCTCTATTGGTGATGAAGGTTGTACTTTCCCTGTCTTTAGGTTTCATCTTTATCTAATTATACCCGTAATAGGCATCCATGAATCTTAAAAGTTCATGCCTCGATGTAGCATCCACTAATTGATCAATTATAGGAAAGGTAAAATGGTCTTTTGGGGAATCTTTATTTATATCAGTGAAATCCACACACGTCCTCCATTTATCATTATTCTTTTTAACCATTACAATGTTGTCAAGCTAGGTTTGATACTTCACATCTTCAATAAAATAGGATTTTTAAAGTTTCTCGACCTCCTCTTGGATTCTTCTCAGGACTAAAAACCCTGCGTCTCTACTTGATCGATTTGTCATCCTTACTAATGTTGAGCTCATGATAGAGGAAACTGGGATCAATCCCAGGCATATCCTCATGGATCCAATCAAATATATTTCTTCACTACCTTGGAAACATAATCAATTCCTAGTTTAAGACTGGATCCAATGTTGATCCACTCTGCATGGTTCTCTCTAGTTTGTCATCATCCCGGATAATGTTTTTCGCAACTTTCACAATTTTTCCTTTGACTAACTCGGTTTGATCTCGGGGATCTAAAGTTTCAACTTCAGATTCATTGTTAGGCTCAATGGTATCCACCTGATAAGTTGTAGTTTTCTTGTTTAATTCAATCAAGTCATCTTGCTCGACTCAAGATTAGTAGCATTCTCTAGCCACTTTTTGGTCGCCTTTCACAACACCTACCCCAAAATGAGTTAGAAACTTCAAGCATAACTAGAATGTTGACGGTACTGCTTCAAACTTCTTCAACCCTGCCCTATCAAGAATCACATTATAGGAAGACTAAATGTTTTTATCCATCACGAAGAAACATATTTTCTCTGTAAGATTTGCTGGCCAGGTGCTAGACAACATTTCTAGCTTGATCGTCCAAGAGGGTAAACTTTTTCACCAGAAAAACCTATTAATGGCTTGTGGTAGGGCTCTAGTTGGATAAACGTCAAGCCCAAACTCTGAAAGAAAGTATAAAATATAATATATGTCGATCTCCCATTATCCACAAAAATTCGAGCGATGATAGTGCCTTAGATCCTCAATTTGACAACCAATGGGTCATCATGGGGATAAAGTACCCTAGAGAGATCATTCTTTGAAAAATCGATCACCATTTTTTCTTTGTTGACCCCTCTAGGATGGTCATCTTCGTTCAGATTAATTCTATGGATATAAGAGTAAGCATTCCTTTCGGGAGTGTGATCGCCACCTATAATCACATGATAAGAAAATGAACCAAAACTGATCATAGATACCTCACATTTTGGTTGCTTGGGCTTCCTCGACAAGTCTAAATCATCTTCGTGATTTCTCTTCCTATCATCTCTTGGCTTACATAGAGAACTTGACCTTCTTTTTGATTCAATACTATCACGCCAATCAATATATTTATTGAGTTTTCCTCGACGGATGAGGGATTCTATCTCAATTTTCAAAGGGACTTAGTTATCCTTTACATGACCATGATCCTTATGTAGTTCATAATATTTGGATCTATCCCTCTTGTTAGGAGGTGCCCTTAACTTCTCAGGCTATCGCAAATCCTTATTGTTCTGGATTTCTTGTAGTATATGGTGAATGCTAACACTTAATGGAGTATATGTTCCATATTTTTTTATCTTTTCCTCTTTCTTCGACTTCTACTCCTTGTGTTCCTTCTTCTTAGGCTTCGTATCGGCTTCGTAACTGGACTCTGTTTTGTGGCCATCTCTTCTTTGGCATTCATTATTTTTCCTGCTTTCTCCATGAGTTAAACTATAGTTTTAGGAGGATATTTGGACAGAGTATAGTATAGTTTCTCAGGAAGCAACCCACTCATAAAATTAGTGATGGTTGTTTTCTCTTCATAATAAATCACTTCTAATTTATCATTGTTGAAATGCATAATATACTCCCTTGTACTTTCCCCCCCTTGTTGCCTTACATTCAAAAGATAATCAACTCTTTTTACTAGATTAGCTTCGAAATAGATTTTACTAATGAATACCTCATCAAGTTGATTAAAGTTGGCGATCTGTCCACGAGGCAGGTTATTGTACCATATTTGGGTTGAACCCCCGACGGTACTTGAAAATGTCGTGCACCTCATTTCATCAAGAACTGAATAAATATGAACTACCACTTGATATTGCTCGATGTGGAAAACTGGTCAGTTTTACCATCATATTTGGGGGTGACCACAGGAGCTTTAAACTTAGATGGAGTAGGAAAATCCATAATTGCCTACATAACAGGAGATCCTTTAACGAAGCTCCGTTGTAAAGGATTCTTTGCTTTTTCTATTTCACCTAACTAATCTTCCAACCTATGGATTGATCCTTTCCACAAAGTATTTCCTACATCAGACCTATGCAAAGCAACTCAGCTGTTCTGACCATGTGTCTGCGATGAACTCCCTTTCTGAGAAGTCTGCTCGGTGTGTACAGATCATCGAACGCTTGATCTTGATCTGACTGAGGCTTCACACTATTTGACTAAACGTTGAGTGTTCCTGGATAACTCCCTAGGAGGGTTTCTATTTTCTCGGGACGCATGGCCTTTTAGGAGAAAGAGAATAGATATCATAGGGCTCTGTGAACCAGAGTGATGAATTTTCTCCTGTACGATAAGACGTATCTCGTGAAGATCTGGAATATCTATGTCTGATGGATCTTAGAGGTGGAGGTGTCATTTCTCTTCTGGATGAAGGAGACATTTGTTGCTGGGAAATGGATGGAGACTTAGCTTATAGTGATTGAGCTAATTGCCTCACCGTGTCCTGCATGGCTTCCTGTCCTCTGGTAATACTAGCAAGGATTGTAGTTAGATTTGTTTCCTAGACTCAGGGTCATTCATCTTTCCTTGAACACGGGGATATGAGAGTGAGAATGGCAATTAGAAAAACATTCCCACAAACAGTGCCAATCTATTGATGTGAAAAGTTTGACTTGATCCAATTTTATAATCACAGATGAAATATATAATTGCTATGGTAAATAAAAAGAGAGAGAATTTTTAAAGTGGTTCAGCTATGTAAAAAATCCTACATCCACTATTATTGTATTGATTTCAAAGGTTACAGAAAGCTAGGTACTCTTGTAAATAAAAATTTCCTAGAATTCGTTCTACCTCGCCCTTTATGAAAGGGATACAACGTATTTATAGTGATCCGGAGGTCAAGGATCGGAATGTCAAGGGATGGAATGCTTTTATACATTTAAGCATTTACATCCCTACATAATGATTGTGATGATTGGTTGTATAAACCACGTGTAATATGACCCTTGGTATGGTGACATTTAATTGATCTTGATGGTCGGCCTTCCTTATGTTGGTTTGCATAACTACCGAGCTACTATCTGCTGCCTAGGATTTTAGCCACGTAGGATGACAAGTGTTCACTTCTGATTGATCCGCATAGATGGATAATTTTTTGCATCAATAGTATCCATTTGTAATGAAATGATTTCTTCTTTGGTCCCCAAAGAAGAATATTTCATTGAAAATTATCTTATTTCCTTCGAAACTCAATCTTCAAGCGATAATGAGTCATCTCTTCAGTTTGAATTTCTTTCCTCCCCATCTTTATTCTATATTGTTGAACCGATACAAGTACCTAATGAATAGGTGTTAAACATTAAATCCTTTAACCCTTTCACCAATGAGGATTACTTGCTCGAGGTTCTTTCCATGAAGGCAATTTTTCCTCCATGTGAGCCACCTCCCATTCCAATTATGAAATATTTGGGAAGAAATTCTATTTTTTTTATCCCATGTGTTTTTGTAACCCATTTTATCCAAATCCCCCATCATCCCTCCAAAAAATTTAATCGGCGATGGTTCATTTCTTCCACCTTACACACGCCTTCCATTGTTTGAACGAAATTCCTATTTTTCGAAAGGTATGCATGAAAGGGGTGGTACCTTGGTGATCCTCTAAAGTCAAATCATATTTTGGGTGGACCCTAAAAAATTTCAACTTCTAGTGTATAGTTAGTTAAAAGTTAAAATTATAGGTTGTAAATATTTAGTTTTGTTTTATTTTCCTTTTTCTTCTTTATTCTTACTTATTGTCTAGCGTAGTTAGTTAAGTTTTTGTTATTTGTTTTTTGATATGCTTGGTACTAACATGTTTTGCAGAATCATTGGACTTATACTTTTCGGAGATCGCTCCATTTTGGGTAATATCACTCTTTTCCTCTCTTTAACTTGGTTCTTAATTTATAATGAGGACAATGTCAGTTTTAAGTTAAGTTTGAGATTTTCTTCTTTTGTGAGTGTTATACACATCTCTTTCCTCTCTGAAAATGTTATATTCGTTGGTAATCTCACCATTCTTTCGTTGATTGGTCATTAATTGAGTTCGTATATGAAATGTGTTACTTGAGCATGATTTTTAAAATTTATTTTCACTCGATAATTTTGTAAACTTTAGGAAATGATCATAGGCCATCCTTGTTATATCACCCATATTGACCTTAACTTCACCTTATATGTTTTCCCTCGTCAACCCTTTTGAGCCTTAATATAACCTTTTGTTTCATAAGCCAAAATCCCATAACAAACCCCACATTAGAGTTATAAAACATATATATCACATTCCGTACCTTTGTTTGGAATGATACTTGGGTTTGAAAGATGTTCGTGTTATGTGGTTGCAATTTAGCATGTGAGAGTGGGAAAGTAAAGAAAAGAAAGAAGTGAAAAAGAGCAGAAAAAGAGAAAGTAGAAAAAAAATAAAAGAAAGAGAAATATGTTTATGTTGTGTATAGTGTTCAATAAGCTTTATTTGCTTTCTCCATTGTTATATTCAATGCTTTTTACGTAATTATATTCCAAATTTTGCATTTTCCCACATTTTCCATTCTCCTGAGTTTTCATCTCTGAACACTTTGAATCCGTACATAGTCCTTTCATTTCATAACCATAACCCCAAACATACATTACAACCCTATACAAGTCCTATGTGATCCTATGGTGAATTCAATTCAAAATTTTAAATAGTTGCGATAATCTATGAAAATACATTTTGCCTCCTTTAATGATGGTATCTTTCATTGAGATTACATATTTTTCTTTTATATAGCGTTCTGCTTTGGTGACATGTGCGTGGCCAAGATTACATTTACATTTACTTTATAAGCCCGCATGTCGCGGGTATAACCTCCCATTCATAGTGATTTCATTTGTTGCGTGTAATATCCGGTGAGGATTGACATTTATGCATGATTTAATGCTTATCCGATTTATTTAAGTTTTTTCCAAACCATACTTTGCATGTGCTCGCTCCCCTCCAACTTTTTAAGGTTTTAATTCTACAAAGTTCATTCTATAATGTTAATAATACGGACTTCTGTTTGAATTCATTCACTTTGCTAATAATGTGTTCAAAATATTTTTAGTTATTAATGGGCTTGTCGCATGTGGTTGGGCATATTTTGTGGAAACTTTGATGTTTGTGGGTTTCTTCCCTAAAAACCCTCAGGAGATCACACTCATCCACTAGGGTAACCTAGGGGTTGAATGATTTATTGCATATGTTAAATGCAATCGTGGTCCCTATAAAAGTGGCATTTATATTTTCCATTCTTATATACTTTTTGTACGTCCTTTGGTGGACTAGTTTTGTTTGTTTCATCACCAAGGACTAGTAATGTCTAAGTTAGGGGGCCTGATTAGTCACGAATATTGTATATGCGCGCCCATTATCTTTACGCATTCTAGAACTTTTTGTGTTCCTTATGCCTATATTAATGCTCGTTAATAGACCATCTTGGTTTTGGATTTATATATATATATATATATATATATATATATATATATATATATATATATATATATATATATATGCTTTGTAGGCCTTAGTTGAGCTTTTGTAGGTATTGGAACGCTTAAAGTGAGGATTCGTTGTGTTTCGAAGAAGTTTTGTCATCGGATGCTACTTCAGGGGAATTTTATATAGTCCACACTTCATCTATGCCTTAGTGGGATTCCCAGTAAGCGTAGTTCATCGATTGATCTTCGCGTCGCCATGAACGACACATCATTTCGAGTTCGAACGAAGAAGATATGTCCATTTTCGTACTCATATATTCTCCCTCATTTTGGACCAAAGAAGACCATGGAATAGGGGAACGATTTTCTGGCCCTTCCCCATCGGTCGACGGGTGAATCATATTTTGGCTTACAATGGATGTAGTGGGTTTTTTCCTGGGTTCCGGTCGGCCGCCCCCTTGCCGCGGTCGACCGGTAGTGCCAGATATTGTGCGTTTTTGCCTTTTTTATTTCTTTTTCCAATTTTCTTTTCTCTCTTTTATAACTTACTATTAATAGACCCCTTAGATTATTTTCTTAGATATATTTCATTTAGTGTGTTTTTCATCTTGCATTTTAGTTAGCTTAGGGTTTGAAGGAGATCTTTAGGTTTTGCTTCTCTCTCTCCTAGGGTTTCACCCAAATGGGTTTGTAAGTTACTATCCATCATCTCTCTCTTTAAATCCAAGCTTCAGTTGTTGTTTTTCTTGCTTTGTTATTTGTTTACTTTCTTTTAACTTAGATTTAATTTATTTCCTTACTTTCTTGCATTTAAATACACGCCATCCATTATGTTGTGTAGATAATTTAGTTTAGGTTCTGATGGATGGAACTCACCTTTGTTTCAATGTGTAGCTTTGTTGTGGTGATGGTTTTTATGTATCAAATTCGTTTGTGTTGTTCTTGTTATTATGCCTAGGAGATTTAATGTGGTATATCATTTATTCTCCGTATTTATGACCTAGCATGTGTAATTTTCTGGATATTTGTTGATGCCAAAATCATATTAGTCTTTTATGCGAATTTAAGGGGTGATAACTCTAGATTTAATTGATTATTGAAATGAGATTCAATCTTACTAAATTTGTTGTCCTATGTAAGGATTTATACACATTAAACTGAGGTGGGGGGTATTAGTCACAACCAATAGTTTTATTCCTTTTTGCTAATCGTAGTTTAAATACACATGCCTAGATTATATGTTCTTTTAACAACTATCCTTTACACTTTTATTGAGAAGTATTAAACTAATTAAATTCTAATAACTAGTTTCTATGAATTTCGATTCCCGGATTGGCCGTTGTACTCCCTTGAAAGCGTGTAGTCAATAGTTTTTGTTTCTGCATAACAGTGGGAGCCAAGCATAACGAACGACATATATCTTTATACACTTGCGCCGCGGTTCACCCCTGTTATCAATAATTTATAGTCATCTCGGGGGGCAATTTCAGCCCAAACTCTAAGAGTTGAGTCAACAAAGCTAGTAACTTCATGTCTCTCCCCTTCGATTGGGTGCAGATGGTGATACAGGCCCTCATAAAGAGTGACAAAGCTTAATCAATGAAGAAGATAGGGGGTTGGAGAAAATATGGGCAAACCTTAAACGGTTTGAGTGAGACTATATGGATGATGGGTGCTTTGTTGGGCACTATTTGAGTAGATGGGTCAAATAGTGGGTCACTTTCTATAAAGAGGGCATTTTTATGTGCTCGAAATGGGTGATGAGTGATGTTAGGTTTAGGATTAGCTGGTGGGGCGATGATACCTTGAACAATTTGGCCTTAGATCACATTCCCAAGGTGGAAGCATTGGTCGGTGGTATGACTAGCGGATTGGTTGAAATCACAATGGGCATCGGGCTTGAAGTTTTTAGGGAATAAATTTGTTAATGGAAGGGGGTCCAATGGTTTGACGAGATTTTGGCTTAACATGGCCTGGTAGACTTTGGATAGGGGAGAATGGAGCTCAATTTACTCTTTTTTGGTAGGATTAATGCGACTTTCGGGTGCCCAAGCGGTTGCAGGTTAGGTAATGTTATTGATGGTTGAGACTGTAGCACTTGAGGGCTTCTTATACTTTTGAAAAGTGTATTGTCCGGTCTCCTTATTTGATTTAGATTCGACTTTGGTAATGAATTCCTCAATTTACACACCAGTCTCGGGAATGGATCGCAAGTGTGGGTAATACTGTTCTCCCATAGATGCTCGGATATGAGGCAAGAAGTTCTTCTTTACAATACTGATTTTTTCCTCCTCAGAGGGTCGGTTGGTCACGGTAGAAGCTTTCTCTATATAACTTCCTATGAAGCTACTGAATGTTTCCCTTGGGTTTTTCTTAAGAAGCTCTAGATCTCGATAATTAAGCTTTAGCTTCTCGTTGTACTTGTATTGAGACATAAATTCCGAGCTACATCCTCCTAACCATAGATTTTGGATTCTTCAAGGGACAAAAACCATCGGAGGGAACTTTATTTTAAGGTCTGCTGAAATATCTAGGGCATTATCTCTTTGGAGGCACCAAAGAGGGTCATAGCTCGTGATAGCTACGAAGCTGAATAATTGGGGGTCCGTTTCCCCCGAATTTCTCAATGTTTGGAATCTTGAACTTCTCTAGGAGTCTGAACTTTGGATAGGGAGACATATGGGTGTAGTTTATATAGTTTCTGAATATCTTGACTTATTCAAACTTCTTTGATAGCGGTTTGAGATTTTCCTTGACCTTGTTCAGTTCCTCCTCTTTAGGATCCACGAGTACTGGCAGGTTAACCCGTGGTTGGGAAAGGATCGAAATACGAATTTGAGCTCGTGGAGGCCCATTGGTAGGTGGAGCATGCGAAGCATGATGATACTCTTCTGGAACCCAAACAGTCTTGAGAACAGGTGGACCCATGGCACAAGGAAAGATAACCTTGAGTTCTTTGGGAATATGGTCCCGGTGATGCTGTATTTCATGGAAATCGATTTGAAGGTTGTCAATTTTGGCACTTTATTGGGATAAGATAGTCATCAGATCGGACTGCACATTTGGTTCTTGATCAACATTCTCCATGAAGTGATCGTGAAGGTAAATCCTAAACTCGAATGAAGTAATAGAAGAACCGAAGAAACTTCAGGGAAGCTTGACGGAAGATCGAAGCCAATAAGGAGCCAAACCAGAGATAGGTATGCAATTGCCTTGAGAGGAAAATGGTTTGAATTTATTTTTGAAAGGATGGGGAATTTTATTTGGTATTTTTGAAAAAGGCAGGAAAATTGGAAAGGAATCTCAACATAATTATTATTAATATTATTATTAGGTTCTCACTTGTATTAGGTTTGCCTAAATTTAGAAAAATGTCGAACAGGACCCGATCTTGGGAAAATAGGGTTTGAAAATATGTAAGACACGATTTGTCTTATTTCTAGTATCACGAACGGGGTCCTATACTTTAAAAAGGATAAATAGTGAGAAAATTCGGTAGTATGCCGAACTGGAATTTTGATAGAGTTTATCATGGTAATCGACAAAATAAATATGAGAGCCCTAGGTTTGATACTTATATGAGGTTTATGCAATTATTGAGTTAGTGGAAGGGTTCCCACCTTTCGTATGACTTCCACGATATACCTCTTGCCTATAAGGGAAATCATTAATCGGTACGTATAGACAAGCCATTTGATATACCTAAGTGTATGCAAATTTCCTCACTATATACCTTGTCGGGACAGTACGTGTGAGTGTCCATTCGATATAATCGACTTACGTGAACGAGTTCCCTGTTATAAACCTCCTGTCACGAGTTCGGTCAAGCGATACATTATACATCGAAGGTACGAGGCCAATGGAAGGTGAGAGTTATATCTCTTAGGCTAACTATGAACTGCAAGACCTACGCCTAACACAAAGTGACCCCCAATATGGGATAAAATTTTGGTTAATATTACCATGATGTTGGTGATGTAGTGTGAAAAAATGCACGAGTTTTAATTAACATATTATGGAGAGAGAGAGAGAGAGAGAGAGTATTTTTTTATCATTTTTTATTGGCATGATGAGTAAGGGGAGTACTACACTATTGAGGGAGCATATACAAGTATTATAAAAAGTAAATCTAGTATGGAGACTATACTATGCATGCATATATGTGAGTGAATAAGTGACATGGGGATATATAAAAGTGAGTGTGTGTGGTAGTGATCCTATACCTTGATCAACTACAGGTGATGTGTGATATGGATATATACACAAGTGTGGGTGTGTGCTAGTGAAGCCTAATCATGGATATTCTAAGTGGTGTGTGAAGCATGTGAGTAGAGAGTGAAGTTAAGTGTAAGTGTGTGAAGTGTTCGTGGAGAGTATATACAAGTGTATAAGTGAGTGGAAACTGATATATACATGAGATATATATACACAAAATATAAATGGAGGAGAAAATGGAACATACAAGTAGGTGCATACGCACACATCAAAAAAATAATAACACCCATGTAGAAAATAGAGTCTAGTTCTCTCGAAAGAATCCCTAGTAGAGTCACCACTCTGGCCATCCTGAGCGGGGTCTGAGGAGGGCTTCCCCCCTTTCTTCTGGCATGCGCGCTTGATTGCACTATTCCTCGGGGCGCTCGATCGTCGTCGATGTGGGGAAATATGTAGAGATAGAGTCACCAGCCTATTGTGCACAAAACATGCAAAAAATGTTGTCACCTAAAGAGAACGGCATCAAAGACAATTCTGATGCTTGCGAAACCAAGTACTTCAAAGGTCAAGGGACTAAGTTACGAAATGGGAAGGTATTAGGCACCCATCCCACCCTTTCGGTCTCTCATGGGAATGTGTTAATTTTTTTTTGTTAAACTCCGTGAAGTGTGTGATTATGTGTATAATATAAATGGAGAATAGAATGGCTCAACTCGCATCATGGAAAAGGACGGAGTGAGTTCATTCTTAGGAGTGTTCCCAAAATAATAATTTAATGTATAATGTAAGTGTTTGCCGAATCACAAGTCGTTATAGAAGAACGAATGCATACATCGAATAAGACACAACCATATGCCTAAGTATCCCATGGGGCATCAAAGTCCACTTAGTTCGAAAATAATGTAGGGTGGTGTTTAACCCATAAATCGAAACGATAGATTTCTCTTATACGTGTGTGTAGAGATAAGCGTGTTTCAAATGTGAGGATGTGTAGTGAGAATCCCTCTTTTGGAATTTATAGGTGAACCCCCCTTTTCTTTCCTTTTTTTATTTTTATTTTTAATGAAAATAAAATATGCACAAATACTAATAATAAATGATTGAGATTAAAGTATGTGATGTAATGAAATAAATCACTAAAGTATAAATAAAGCAACTAATGCTAAAATTAAGAGAATTGAAAGACAAGGGTGGAAAATTGGACCTTCTTATGAACACTTGAAGTGGATCTTGATTGTAGATGCACTCATCTCACAATAAGGATTGGTGGTATGAGGAGATGTGTGAGAATTTACTAAAATGAGTATGAAAATAATGGAAAGAATGTGGGAAATGGGCTTTTTAAGAAGGGAAGAACAATGAATTCGAGATAATGTTCTCTGAATTGTAGAGAGGGATGTTCAGGGTGCAACTTTCAAAGTGAGGACATGGCCTCTATTTATAAGAACAAGGGGGGTGCCGATTGGTAGGGTCCTTGACATGCCTATTGGCATAGAAACCCAGACACACTGCTGATAGGCAGGGTCCTCGGGGTACCATTCGGCAGTCTAAAAATTATTTTTTGGACAATGATCGTAAAATGTGAATCATAAGTCAGAATTGAGCACAGGGCAGGCCATTAGAAAGGGTATTTAGAGACCTTTAATAATCCAGTGAGTCACTCCCGAGTTCGGGAGCTGTTCGAGGTCAAATGGGGCTCGAAAGCGCCCGTTGGTCACTAGTCATGAAATTTTCGAAGGAAAATAGATCGTTCGTCCGAACCCTAAGGTCGATTCACGCACAAGATGGACTATTGAAAAGGTTATTTACATCGCTTTAAGATTTCATTCAGCGGTTCGAAGAGTTGACCAAGGTCAAATGGGGTTCGAAAGCATTCGGTGACATGTTGGAGTAAAAAGGGTCGCTCATCCGTACCGTAACACTGATTTGTGCACGGGGCAGACCGTTGGAAAGGGTATTCATATCCCTTCAAAGATTAATTATGTCACCCCCTAACCCCATTAGGATATAATTAACTAAATAGTTGACAAACCACATTTATTATTTATTTATTTATTTATTTATACATATTGAAACAACTTCAAGGTTAAAAGGCGAAATACTAAAAATCCAATCATTTTAAGGAGACATAATTTAAACATAACTCAAATACCATTTAAATTAATTACAACTAGTACAATGTATAAAACAAAACTAACAAGACTCCACAATTATTCACTCAACCTCCTAGACCTGGCAGTGGCAACTTCAGAACCTGAAAATGTAAACATATAAAACCATGAGTTTAAAAACTCAGTGAATGTACTACATCTCTATATTGTAAAAGTACTATTTTAACATCTCAACATCTCAATATATATCCATCTCTATATGAAATTAGGCCATATACATATCCGGAGTTAATAAACCCCACATCTCCTGCCCGTAGGCAATAATCATATCCATAGGTTTTAATAACCTAATATCTCCTGAATTGCATAGCCACTTAACATATCTTGACTTTTATAAAGCCATAACATCTCAATATCTCTTGAATTTTAACAAGCCATAACATCTCAACATCTCATGACTTTTAATAAGCCATATCATCTCAATATATAATTCATACACATCATATCCATAATTAACTCAGTAATTACACTTACATTGGGTTGTTAACTATGTATTCCCATTTCCTTCTGGTGGAGCTGAACTGGGTTGATTTGACCTTACACCTGTTAATCCAACTAAATCAGTACTGAATCTCAATCATATGTATTATCTTAATATATCTATGTAACATTCAATGACTATACAACAATAATATAATTCCACTCAAGTCACATTCCATGAAACATGTGTAAAGACGAAATAATCGTATATATGTTCATACGGTTATGAACATTCAACCATAGAAAATAACTCATAAGGAATTTATAACTAAAATAAAGTAAACATAAAAGTATACTTCTCAATGTAGATAAAATTGAAATATGTACTCAAAACACCCTTGGGAAAGAGCAGATATAAACATTCTTTCATGGGGTATCCAGTATGGCCTCAGATTATTGTCCTCCATACTTAACCATCCCATATTCCTAAATTGTATAAATACAGGTGCCCAACCTTATCCATATGAAAACATCTATGAATATACTTAGCAGTACAAGTGATGGTGTAATTGTTCAAGCCTCCTAGAGTAATTATGACCATTTCTTTATAACACAAGAAATCTGTCCTACAAGGTCCTCTATTGTTCCTTCAACTTCCAAGAATTTTCATAATTTTTATATAACATAACTTTCCATGATTTTCAACAAACATTTATTAAGAATACTTAATAGTACATAATTAAAGTTTCATAATATTTGGACTTAATTGTATATCTCAAAAGCTTGACCAAACTCAGGGCATACCGAAACGAAATATACAAATAACAACTATATCCCAACTTGCAACTATCACTAAAGACTAAGCATAAGGAGTTAAATTATAATTTTTGGATATGATATGAATATATGAGTCTATTTTCATATCCAAATGGAATTTCTGAATTCCAGTAAGCACACAAAGAAATATGAAAGTTTGAATACAAAGGGTTTCAATACAAAGCAATATGACCTATAAACACCACTTATCTCACATATGAACCAATACATATTATCACAAAGGAGGATGGAATTTTAAACAATAATTCACTATTTATATACTTTGAAATAAGTATAATAGAAGATTAAAACAATATTAACATATAATTTTACCTTGGAAGCACCTTAAGGATTTTCTTGGAATAGTTTGCCTAGCTTGTCCTTGTAACCCTTTCTTCCTTAACTTCTACTTCTCTTTCCTTAATCTTAAATATCTCAAAACTGAACCTAGGGTTATATTTGATGAATAAGTAAGTCATAAGAATAGTTTTAAGTCGGCAAAGGCATGCCTCCTTTCCATCCAATCAAAATAAGCCATATGGTTTACTAAAAGACAGTTTACCACTTAAAGGGAATGGACAGATTTGTCCCTTGTTTGTAAATTTGGCCTAACTTCTTATTCGGACATCCGTTTGATGCACCGTTTGTTATGTTACAACCCTAACTCACATGTATACAACTATCTAGTTTTCACCTCAAGTCATTTGTAATGTTATAAGGGTCAAAACTAGTCTTAAACAGGAATATTTCTATCGAAAATAACAAAGTTTGGTGTTCGTACATAACTCGACATTTCATGATTTATGAAAGTAGGATTAGACTAAATATAATCATTTAATATTAGATATTAAAATAACAAATTATTCATATCACATAAGATAAGCATGATTTAAATATAATTTATCATAATTATATCCGGGTTGTCACAACTTCCCCCCCTTAGAAAATTTCGTCCCCGAAATTTAACATAGAGGTCACTTACCAAACAAATGGGGATACTGTTTCTTAATTCTATCCTCTGTTTACCAAGTTGCTTCTTTAATTCCATGGCTCATCCACATAACTTCAAAAAAGGGAATAACTTTATTTCTCAATACTTGCTCCCTATGATCAATAATTTCCATTGGTTCCTCGATGTACAATAAGTCTTCCTTCCGTTCAATTGGTTGAATTTTCAACTTATGAGATGGATCCGCCAAATACTTACGAAGCATCGATACATGAAACACATCATAGAAATGAGTTAAATCTGGAGGTAATTGCAATACCCCGTATTTTTATGCTATATTAATTTGGGGATTTATTAAATTGAATGTGAATTAATTATTTAATAAAAATCCGAAAATCAATTATGTTATAATTATTAACGCGATGAGAGTTAGTAATTATGGGAAACTTGTTGAAAATTATTGATAATAAAAGTAATTTATAATATTGGTTATATTAAATGTCACGAGTGAATAAAATGATAATTTTGGAAATTTGGGTCGGGACGCGCCCGTGTCGCGTCGGGACTAAATATTGTTATATAAAAGTGAATATTTTATAAGTTGTTCGTATGGTCATTTTGAGTGCGCCAACGTATTCGGAAGGGTCGAGATAGTCAGAAAAGTGTACCGGGGGGTTTGATTTGGGTCTCCGGGCGTTTTTAGGCCTAATTAATACCCCGGGAGGGCATTTTAGACATTTCACATTTTTGGGTAATTAAACCCACGAAAATTCATAACCTATATCAGCCATTTAGGTTATTCATCTAGGGTTAGAAAACTCAAAACTCTAGAACGACCATTGGAGAAGAGAGGAGATAGCTCTCAAGGCATTCCAAGGCTCAAAACTCACCCGTTTGGACCACCGCCACCGCTAACGCGCAGATCGCGAGACGGGGAACGCAACCACACCAATTTCGGCACGAAACCAGAACACCAAAAATCCTAGGCAAGTGTTTATCCTGCTTATTTAGTTGATGCATATTTCATATTAGTTTAGGAAAGATTAAGGATGAATTATATGGAAGAAAACCCAAATTGAGATAGGAAATTGCATGTAGTGATGACTTAAATGTTATTCTGGAAATTATTTGTGATATAGAAGATTAAGCCACGGAATTTTAATGTTGTATAAGAAGGAAATTTCTGGGAAAAACAGATTATAACCATAATTAAAAGATTTCTAGGGTTCTTGAATTTTAACTGAATTTTGGCTTGTTAATCCATGTTTAGTGACGTAAATTGACATGCTTTACGTAGGAAATACCTAATTTGATGATATAATGTTAGTAGTATAAATTTTGGGATGTTTGGGATTTGAAAACATGGAATTGGTTGAGGTTAGAAGATCAAACCCATAACTGCAGAACTGCAGATTTCGCATACCTACTTGATCGATCGATCAAGCCTAGAGCTTCGATCGATCGAGCCCCAGACCTCGATCGATCGACCCCTCCTGGCAGACACATGTTTTCCCTTCTTAATTAGTTGAAATTCACTTTAATGAGGAATAATTCATGGACACCCTTATAAATATGTTTTCGGAGATAAGGAGGACCAGTAGGGTATATGAATGAATTTTGGGACCTTTAAGGTAAGACGAAAGTTGTATTGTCGGGAGATTCCATATAAGAGATGATGAGACTACGTATTTGAAGTGAGAGATTACGTAAAATAGTTACGATAGAGAATAGATGAATACCTACTGAATTTTTATAAATGAGAGGATAAAGCCATGAGAGTTATGTGGTAAGTTGGAATAATACAGAACCAAGGTTAGAAACGAACCGTTATATGTGTTTACTAAAAATGTGAAAATAAGGATAAAAGTCGTAACTATGGGATTTGAAATATACCTAATATTGATATGGTAATATTAGTATAGTTATATGACTGTGTTTGCATATACTATCTATGTGTGAAAAACATACCCATGCAACTTGCTATCCCTGAGGTTACCACGCTGGGATGATCTTATCCTGTGTTGCCTTATGGGGGATATTGACTCGTACCCTAGGAGATAGATATCCTTGGTATAGGCTATCGATTTGATAGTTCAGACGGTCATAAGAGACGCGGGTATGTGCCATCCTCTTAGAGACTTGGAATCTATGTTGTTTAGGCACATATTCTTCACATTTATCCCCTTAATTTCAGTATTTTTATGATCCCGTGCAGTGTAAGTAGCTTGGATTTGTCTCAAATGTATTCTACTAACCTTTTTTGGCAAGTATTTCTTGTTTTGTGTATTTCTCATGTGTTTTACAGGTATTTCACGCAAGTTAGTGCGAAGGAGAACGCAAAACAGTGAAAGAAACCTAGAAATGGAGGTCATTTTCGTAATTTTTCAGCCTTAGTCCGGAGGTGGGGCCAACTAGAAAGTTGAAGATCTCTAAATTACAAGAATACTGGAAAAAACGGCACCTCAATCCGAGCTACGGTGAAGAAGTTACGATGTTTTGAAGTTGCGGGATAATGAAGAGTCTAGATGTGCGGATTTCTGACATTAATTATGCATTTAATGCAGTGCAACTCTTGGAAAACTTGTTCCACAAGCACTATTGGTTGTCAATTTTGAGATTTTGTGCTATAAAAGCCCATGACCTACATCATTTGAGAGGAGGCTAGAGAGAGGCTAGGGTTAGAAATTTTAGAGAGAGTTTTTAGATCAGATTTTTAGATCAAATTTCCATTTCCTTCAAGATTTGCATGAACCTTAGTTGTATTCTGAATCTCAATTCCGTTTTTGTGCTGAATTCAAGTAATATCATTCTATTCTCTTTTGTTTAATTTTTGCAAATTTCTTACAATGTTCTGCAATTTCATAGTTTCATATGTGAATTTATTTTTCAACCAAATCATGAGTAGCTAATTTCTCAAGGGTTGGGGTACATGAACTCAATCCTAATACAAATTATTCGTATGGAAAATTAGAAAATAAATGAAAATGTTGGTTGAATCGTGAATGAAAATCATATATGCATTGTCATATCTTTTAATCTCTCTTGCCCTAGGTACTTGGGATGTTTAAGAATGCTTTGTATGTATAATTTGTCGTTCACCGCCTTATATTGATCTTTGATTTCATATGATGCGGTCTTGAACCTCATATATGTAATGCTTAGTGATGATAAGGACTGGATTTAATCAAGAATTTTGATTTATAATTTTAATATTCTAAAGAATAATTTGTTAAGGATTGAGGGATTGTACCCTACCCTAATTTTCTCTAAATTGTTAAACCCAAATTTTGCTATTAATTTCCAATTGTTTTTCATAAGTAAATTTTTAGAAATTTTCCCAAAAAAAATCAATCATCTTTTTATTTCTTTCAAGAAATCATTTCAAGGTTTGGTAATTTTTCTTGTTATTGTTTGGCAATTTTGATCCCTGTGGAGACGATCCCTACTTACCGGGTTATTACTTGAGCGACAAGGCTTGCACTTGAGCCTAGATAAATACGCACTTTTGAGACAAATATTAAGTCGCGTCAAGTTTTTGGAGTATAGTAGTAAGTCCCCGGCAATGGCGCCATTTTGATCGAGTGGAAAAACCGAGCGTCCGTGTAATAGGCTAGTCGTTGTTATCGGCTTCCAACCTCAATACAAAAAAAAAACCTAAACTTTTAACTACACTTTTATGGAGTATAGTAGTAAGTTTGGGTATCGAATCCACAGGGAATGTTTTATAGAATTTAATTGATTTATTACTTCTAAAATAAAAATGAAAAAGATGATGATTGGGAAAATTTCTATTAAAAAATTACTTAAGAAAAACAAACTGAAAAGTGCAAAAGAAATTAGATCTGACAAATGGGAGAAAATAGGGTAGGGTACAATCCCTCAATCCTTAACAAATTATTCGTATGGAAAATTAGAAAATAAATGAAAATGTTGGTTGAATCGTGAATGAAAATCATATATGCATTGTCATATCTTTTAATCTGTCTTGCCCTAGGTACTTGGGATGTTTAAGAATGCTTTGTATGTATAATTTGTCATTCACCGCCTTATATTGATCTTTGATTTCATATGATGAGGTCTTGAACCTCATATATGTAATGCTTAGTGATGATAAGGACTGGATTTAATAAAGAATTTTGATTTATAATTTTAATATTCTAAAGAATAATTTGTTAAGGATTGAGGGATTGTACCCTACCCTAATTTTCTCTAAATTGTTAAACCCAAATTTTGCTATTAATTTCCAATTGTTTTTCATAAGTAAATTTTTAGAAATTTTCCCAAAAAAAATCAATCATCTTTTTATTTCTTTCAAGAAATCATTTCAAGGTTTGGTAATTTTTCTTGTTATTGTTTGGCAATTTTGATCCCTGTGGAGACGATCCCTACTTACCGGGTTATTACTTGAGCGACAAGGCTTGCACTTGAGCCTAGATAAATACGCACTTTTGAGACAAATATTAAGTCGCGTCAAGTTTTTGGCGCCGTTGCCGGGGATCTATAATTGGTAAATTTTCAAGAAAGTTATTGTTATCTACAAGTGATTTCATAAAAAAAAAAAAAAAAAATTTCATCCTTTCTCTTGTGTGTTATATGCAGAATTCATCTCCCACCCAAATTCACGAAAATCCTATTGCCGAAGCCGGATCTGAAAATTCTGAGTCTTTGCCGTTTTGGGTTCCACCTCCTTCCCCTAATAATTCCATCACAAGTCGTTCGTTGAGTCAAACCTTGAGTGAGAATTTTGAACCTTTTGGTAGCAATATGTCGGATCATGGTAGTGTCGGTGTTGGTGCTGGAGAGGATGATGTACCATATCAACACATGAAAGATCTTTTATTTCCAGAGAGAACTGCTAACCCTGGTTGCATTTTATTCCCATATAATGCAGGTCAGTTCCACTTTCGGAATGGAATGATCCAAATTCTTCCTACATTTCATGGGATGGATTCGGAAAAACCATATCTCCATATTCGAGAATTCGAAGATACGTGTGAGACATTTGGAGATCAAACTTGTCCACAAAAAGTAATCCGGTTAAAGCTCTTTCCTTTTTCCTTAAAGGATAAAGCGAAAACTTGGTTATGGACCCTGCCCCCAAATTCTGTGTTATCATGGAGAGATATGCAAAACAAGTTTATCTCTAAATTTTTTCCACAACACAAAACCAATTCTGTTAAAGCCCAAATTCAAGCTTTTCGTCAAAATGAGAATGAGGCTTTTGATAAGTGTTGGGAAAGATATCAGGAGTTAGTTAGTGCGTGCCCCCATCATGGTTTTGAAACTCATCATCTGATTTCATTTTTCCATCAAGGCCTTACTGTAGCGTCTAAACAACTTGTTCAAACCATGTGTGAGAGACCTTTTTGGGAGTTAAGTACGAGCGATGCTGAGGCTCATTTGAAATATGTGGCGGAAACTACCCAAGCATGGGATACTTCTGATCCAAATAGTCAAAATAGAAATCGACAAGTGTCCAACTTGCCTGCTGCGTCCGGTATTTATCACGTGGACAAGGACACTTTGTTGGATCTAAAACTTGATCAAATGGAAAAGAACTTTAGAGAAATGCTAGATATGCGATTGAGAGATGTGTCTGGACCCGTAAAAATCGGGATGGAGAAGGTATGTGCCATTTGTAATGCAGGCCATTCTACCGAAGAATGTCCTACCATACCTGCATACAAGGCCATGTACACTGAACAGGTTGATGCGATAGGAGGTTTTTGAGGGAATTATAATGCTCAACAAGGGAATGCATATAATCAATCGTGGAGGAATCCCGGGTACAATTATGGACAACCCCAAGGTGGGATGGTTCCTAACCCACAGATGACTCTACCACAACCCCCTCAATTTCAGCAAGTGGCAAACCCTATGCAAGTACCACCTCCTGGTCCTTATGTACCTCCACCTAGGAGATCTCATGAGGATAATTTCAATCAATTCATCCAAGCCCAAAAAGAAAGAGATGCCAAATTTGAGCGAATGTTCGCTGAAATGCATACTAACATCTCTAGGTTGCAGTCTGCGGTGAATACTCAAGAGAAGGGTAAACTTCCAGCCCAAGGCCAAAGACCACCTCTTCAAGGTCAAAGCACGGTTTGCTCCACATCATCAGAATTGCAAGAACAATGTCAAGCTGTTACTACTCTTCGCAGTGGCCGCGTAATTGATCTAGCACCTAAATTACCGAAGGTGAATGATGATGGAGTCGAACCCGAGATTGTGAAGGAATCTGAAATTTCCGAGTCTGAAGAACCTTCCTTAGAAAAGGAATTGAAATATGCGGAGGTTGAGCCTGATATTGAAGTCAAGTCGCCTACTGCTGCTCCATTTCCTCAACGCTTAGAGTCACCCCAGAAAGGTGCTTCGCGTATCGAGGTGATGGATGTGTTGAAGCAAGTAAAATTGAACTTGCCGTTCCTTGATGCTATTCAACAAATTCCAGCATATGCGAAGGTTATTAAAGATCTTTTGACTGTCAAGAGACGTCTTAAGGTGAAGAAAAATGTTTTCTTGGAACAAAATATGAGCTCAGTTATTCTCAATGATCTTCCACCAAAATTCAAAGATCCAGGTTCACCTACCATTTCATGTATCATTGGAGAAATGAGAGTGGAAAGAGCGTTTCTTGATTTAGGTGCGAGTGTAAACATCCTCCCATACTCCATCTATAAGAAGCTTGATTTAGGTGATTTAAAACCTACCCGAATCACTCTACAGTTAGCGAATAGGACAGTCAAAGTGCCTCGTGGGATTGTAGAAGACGTAATTGTTAAAGTGGATACGTTCTACTTCCCCGTTGATTTTGTTATTTGGGACACCGAGCCTGTTCCCCATACGAGAAATCATGTTCCAATTATATTGGGCCGACCATTCTTAGCTACCGCTAATGCTCTGATCAATACACGGAATGGCCAAATGCAACTCACTTTTGGAAACATGACTCTCGAGAAAAATATTTTCAATGTCGCTAACCAAATGGGTGATGAGGATGAGATTCTTGAAATGGATCTTATTGAAGAAGTGGTGGATGAAAATATTGAAAAAATCATAGGAGGAGATGCTCTGAAAGTGTGCTTAGGGCAAAGTGATGCTCAAATGAGTGATTATATTGAGTTTGGGAGAGAGGTGGAAGAGTTAAAAATGTGGTTACAAGAGGAAGAGAGTTTTGAGAGTTTAAGAGCGGTTGACTGGATTTCTAGGTATGAAGAATTGCCTCCGAGGGAGACACCCTTGGTCCCCTCTGAACATAGATTTCCTAGTCTTGAGTTGAAGAAACTACCTTCTCATGTCAAATATGCCTTTTTAGGTGAGAATGATACATTTCCTGTTGTTGTGTCTTCCCATCTAGAAAAAGGGCAAGAAGGTATGTTGTTAGATGTGTTGAGAAAGCATATAAGTGCTTTTGGATGGACCATAGCAGATTTGAAGGGTATAAGTCCTTTGATTTGTACCCATAAAATCCATCTCGAGGAAGAAGTGAAGCCATCTCGTGAGATGCAAAGGCGGTTAAATCCAACAATGAAAGATGTTGTAAGAGCGGAAATAATCAAATTGCTAGATGCTGAAATTATATATCCCATTTCGGATAGTAAATGGGTGAGCCCAATTTAGGTCGTTCCAAAGAAATCAGGGATGACTGTGGTTGAAAATGTTAAGGGAGAATTAATACCTCAACGCACCACCACCGGGTGGCGTGTTTGCATTGACTACCGAAAGCTCAATGCCGGAACTCGAAAGGATCATTTTCCCTTACCATTTATCGATCAAGTTATTGAACGAGTAGCGGGCCATCCTTATTATTGTTTTCTAGATGGGTATTCCGGTTATAATCAGATTGAGGTGGATGTTCTTGATTAAGAAAAGACGACTTTTACATGTCCATTTGGTACGTTTGCCTATAAACGTATGCCATTTGGGTTATGTAATGCACCAGCTACTTTTCAGAGGTGCATGTTAAGTCTCTTTAGCGATATGATTGAAAAAGGTCTTGAGGTGTTCATGGACGATTTCAGCGTTTTCGGCTCATCTTTTGACCATTGTTTAGCTAATCTTGAGAGAGTTCTATTCCGATGTGTGGAAAAAGACTTAGTCCTCAATTGGGAAAAATGCCATTTCATGGTTACCGAGGGTGTAGTCTTGGGCCACATAGTCTCATCTAGGGGAATTGAAGTTGATCGAGCAAAAATTGAAGTAATAGCTGAGCTACCCCCGCCAAAATCACTTAAAGATGTGAGGTCCTTTCTAGGCCATGCTGGATTTTATAGGAGGTTTATCAAAGACTTTAGCGCCATCGCTAGACCTTTGAGTAATCTTCTCATGAAGGACAATCCATTTGAGTGGAGTAAAGCATGTCAAGAAGCATTTGATAAACTCAAAAGCATGCTTATTTCTGCACCTATCATGCAAGCTCCGGATTGGTCGCTTCCCTTTGAGCTTATGTGTGATGCAAGTGATTTCGCGATTGGGGCTGTTCTTGGACAGAGGAAAGACAAGAAAGCTCATGTTATTTACTATGCTAGTCGAACATTATCTGGCCCTCAGCTTAATTACTCTACTACAGAGAAAGAGTTGCTAGCAGTCGTTTTTGCTCTCGACAAATTTCGCTCTTACGTTGTTGGGTCGCCTATCCTTTGTTTCACTGATCATTCGGCATTGAAATATCTCTTGAGTAAGAAAGATGCCAAACCTCGTTTAATCAGGTGGATCCTACTCCTAAAAGAGTTTAATCTCTCGATTCAAGATAAGAAAGGAGTAGAAAACGTCGTTGCTGACCATTTGTCACGACTCTCGTCCGACGTACCTATTGATCCCATTCCCATAGACGAGTATTTTCCGGATGAGAATCTATTTGCTACCTCTTCTCTCCCTTGGTTTGCGGATATTGTCAATTACCTTGTCACCGGAGTTGTTCCCTCTAGTTGGAATCCGCAAGAGAGAAGGAGGTTCATTACTTGGTCACGCATGTTCTTTTATGATGATCCATACTTGTTTAAGTATTGTGCTGACCAAATTATTCGGAGATGTGTACCCGATGAGGAAATCCAAGGGGTGATTCGATTCTGTCATTCGGAAGCATGTGGCGGTCATTTTTCTAAAAATAAAACTGCTGCGAAAATCCTTCAAAGTGGTCTTTATTGGCCCACAATCTTCCGGGATGTGAATGCTTTTTGTAAGACTTGCGATAGATGCCAAAGAATGGGAGCTATTACTCGCCGTGATATGATGCCATTATCCCCTATTTTAGTCTTGGAGTTGTTTGATTGTTGGGGAATTGACTTCATGGGGCCCTTTCCCCCTTCTTTTGGTTTTCTATACATTCTCGTCGCTGTAGATTATGTCTCAAAATGGGTAGAGGCTATAGCTACAAGGACGAATGACAGCAAGGTGGTGATCAAATTTATTCAAGAAAATATACTTTCTCGCTTTGGTATGCCTAAGGCCATAATTAGTGATAATGGAACTCATTTTTGCAATAGGCCGATGGATAAACTAATGCGAAAGTATGGAATTGTCCACAAGGTTAGCACCCCCTATCACCCCCAATCGAATGGCCAAGCCGAGCTTGCTAATAGGGAGATCAAGAATATCTTGGAGAAGACAGTTGATCCTAATAGGAAAGACTAGTCTCTTAGGTTGACTGATGCTCTTTGGGCTTATAGAACCGCATACAAGAATCCCCTTGGGATGTCCCCATTTCGATTTGTGTATGGCAAACCTTGTCATCTTCCGGTTGAAATCGAACACAAAGCGTATTGGGCTATCAAAAGGGTGAACTTCAAAATGGATAAAGCCGGTGAAACACGTAAACTTCAGTTGAATGAGTTGGAAGAAATGCGCAACGATGCGTATGAAAGTGCCAAAATTTCCAAGGACCGAATGAAACGCGCTCATGATGGAATCATTCGTAAGAAAGAGTTTCATTTGGGACAGAAAATACTCCTCTACAACTCGAGGTTGCACTTGTTTCCCGGTAAATTGCGGTCTCGATGGTCTGGTCCTTACATTATGAAAGAAGTGTTTCCCCATGGAGCCGTTGAGCTAATGGATGAAAAAGGGGGAACCACTTTTAAATTCAATGGGCATCGTCTCAAGCCTTATTTGGAAGCCATGGTTAAAGAAGCCGACACAATCTGGCTGTCGGACCCCATTTATGGGGATTGAATGAACAAAGAGAGGTGAGGTCGTCGCACCCCCGACGCGTATGGGGTGATTTTTGTTGAATTTTTGAGTCATGTATAAGTGTTATATAGTATCTTGTTGCATTTAGAGTAATTAGTTCAAGTATTGTTATTTTTTTGGTATGCTTGGTTCTAACATGTTTTGTAGATTCAATGGACTCGCACTCATCAGGGATCGCTCCATTTGGGTAATATCTTTCTTTTCCTCTCTTTATATTGTGTTCTTGATTCGCATTGAGGACAATGCAACATTTAAGTTAGGGGGTGTGGGATATTCTTCCCATTTATTGTTTAGATTCATTGATTCGATCACATGTTCTTTCCAAGTGTGTTTAAAAAAAAAAAAAGCCAAAAATATTTTTCTTCAAAATAAATAAAAATTGTAATTTAAATTTTTCAAAAATGTCACCTTTATTCTATTTATAGTCTCAAATTGTTAACAATCCTAATGCACTAAGCCAAAATTGACCGAAGATGGAAATTGAAAGAAAATTGACGACTTAACGAATAAGTGTGGAGATTAGTTCAACCCGGTGAGATTTCGAGCCTTTCAATTTTCTTTTTGAGTTTTTAAATCAATCCGAGTTTATGATTAACTCAAAGTTCTTTTCAGCGTTTTAATAAGTCGTTGATGATCTCAATCCTTTGTTTTGATCGGTTATGGAAATGTGTAAAATGTTGTCTCGAAATTCGTGCTAAATATATCTCTAAACTTAATTAATCTCGAGATGCATATAGTAATGTGATTAGCAATTCGGACAATGAAGTAGGAAATCGTTTGTTACCCAAAAATATTAGCCAGAAAAAGTTGTGAAAAATAAAATTATCCTTTTGCAACCCAATTTGAGCCTAATAAAAAATTTATCCTTTCGTTTGATAACCCGAAAAACCCAAATAGCCCGGAATTGTGAAAATTGAGAATATTCATCAAAGTAAGTCCAAATTGTGCAATAAAAAGGGGCAAGAGAAAAACAGAACAGAAGAAAAAAAAAATGAAAAGAAAAAATGAAAAAAAAAAAGAAAAAAAGAGAAAAATGAGCAAATGCCCGAAAAGGCACAAATGGACGTCATATGTTTTGCCTCAATATTGTTGTGTATGTGTTAATACAATTCGAGAGTGATTCCGAATTTGTATTCTCCTTAATACGAGTGATACAGGGTTTGGATAGTAGAGTATGCCCGCACCATAGGTTTATTTGAGGTGCTGTTATAATATATATATTATACGAGTAGTTAATATATATATGAAATTCTGAAATTTGGAACTGCCTACTGTGATTTAGTAAGTAGGACATGGTTGATGACTCAAATTGTAAATACTTGTTTTGAGAAAGTATAATATGACACTGGAAAACTTTATTGATTAATAAAGTTAAAATGAGAACTTTGGTCACTAATTGAAATCTTACTTTTTAAACAATTGTATTATTCAGTTTTAAATCTTGCGAATAACCTAAGATAAGATAAATCGTTGGGGGAGATTAGTGCGATACATGTTAGATAATCCATTGCAAAGGTTAGTACGATAGGCGTGCATATTAGAAGAGAGGTGAGAGTTACTTAAGAGAGTGTCTCACTAATATGTTGTTGCATTGGCCTGTAATCAATTTAAATACTTGCTAAACGAATTTTTAAATCATACACACTATTGGGATCTGACCCGTTTCTATTTCTCTCTCTCTCTCTTTTGTATATATATATGAATATATTATAGGTGCCCAGCCACAGGGGTGTCTTGCTTAGGATCCCTTGGAAGGAACGTGCTGCAGCTTAGGTGGGAGTTGCAGGCCACTTGCTTAGACGATTTCATTTACTTGATTCCACTCCTATCATTCTCAGTTATTGGGGCATGTGTCGCCCTTCTCACTATTTATCTGTTTTATTGGGACATTTGTAGTTCAGTTATTTCTAGTACTGTTCTTTGGGATTTATTCAGTAGGGATGTTTTACTTTAAGTTTTAAATGTTGGGATTTTGGATGTTGAATGGTTAAATTATTGGATTATGTTCCAGGATATTTGTGGTATGATTCTTACTTATTGGAAATGTTGTTAATAAATAAATAAATAGTTTTTCTTTAAAAATAATTTGGAAAGAAATGTTTAAAAAAATGGTTTTGACACTTAGCTTAATTAATTAGGGTGTTAAATTGAAAAAAAAATTATTTTCGACAGTGATGCTGAGAATGAACCAACTGTTCACCTTGATTTAATTTAATAAAGGAGTGATCGCCCGGTATTTAATTAGGCGGGGTGTCACAAGTGGTATCAGAGCATCAAGTTCTAGTGTCTATAAGATCTGTACAGCTTATTTCGCTTTCATCTTAACGTTTTTGTTATAGATCCCTATTTTTAGGATTGTTCTATTCCTGCTTTTACGTTTACGTCTTCAGCTATTTGAGATTTATTAATGACTGTAGACTAATAAACTTCTTCACATTTTAGATGCCTCCGAGATGTGCATCGAAGGATAGGCGTGCCCAGGCCGAGCAGCCAGCAACCCCGACACAAGGCACTATGAATGCTAATGAGGTAGCCGCCATTGTTGCTCAGGCGGTGAATGCCGCGCTAGCGGTGGTTCAGGAGGCTCCACCCCAGATTATGGCAGTGGCGCCACTACCATAAAAGATTCCATCTGCATGGGAGAGGGTTAGGGATGCTTTTTATAAGGCGCATCCCCCTGAGTTCTCTGGTAGCTCAGATATCGTCACAGTCAGCCAATGGAAGAAAGACATCGAGTGGCATCTTCGTATGTATGAGTGCACCAACGTGCAGAAACAATTGTTGGCTTCCTTTAAGCTGGTGGGGGCCGCTTTGCAGTGGTGGGAGTCCACTACCACCTTGGAGGAGAGGGACACGATCCCGATTCAGTCGTTCTGGGAGCGATTTGACCGCAAGTATTTTCCACTTGCTGTGCGGACTGAGATGAGGCAAAAATTACTGGTTTTGAAGCAGGAGAATTCCACCGTAGCCGAGTATGAAGAGGAGTTTACGAGACTTCTCACCATCATGCCAGATGAGGCACCTACTAAGGGCAAGAAGATTATGTTGTTTGTGGACGGGTTAGCTTGGAGGATCCGTCAACACCTTATAGGGAATTTGTCTCTGAGTACTTTCACTGATGTACTCAATGCTGCGTTACTACATTGCCAGGATCACTGCTTCCATCTGCAGGGAAGCAAGAGAGCAGGAGAGTCCAGCCAGCAGGGCAGGACCGGGGGTAATAGTGCTAATGGGGCACCATCACATGGACAGACTCATCAGCACGAGCAGAGTTCCCATCAGGGGGACCCTGCTAAGCAATTACGTTCAGGTGATTCCAGGCAAGGATTTGGAGGTTATAGGCATGGCCAGCCTAATCAGCAGGGCCACCAAGGCCAACACCGACAGCAGGGTCAGCAGTAGGGCCAACAGCGTATTCATCAGGGCCAACAGGGCCAGTGGCGGGGAGATAACGGCCAGCAAGGCCTTGGTCAGCAGGTTCAGAGGGGAGGCAACTTCAAAGGTCGATGTTTTGGGTGTGGTAAACACGGCCATAGGAACCAGGATTGTCCGGAGGGAGATAGGGCCCCACAGCAGTAGGGTGCCTATAAATAACCACATATACCACTTTTTCCACCTGCCCTTCCATCTCCAGCCCAGGTGCCAGCCCTACTAGCCATTCCAGCAGCTCCAGTGCAGCAGGGACAGTTACAGTATGGACGTGTATATAACGTCCACCAGGCAGTAGCTCCACAGGCACCACCCGCGATTGAGGGTATGTTTCCTATCCATGGTACTATGGGTCGGGTTTTGTTTGATACTTTTGCGACGCATTGTTTTATAGATACACATTTTGCGAAGGCCTTAGGGTTGTTAGCCACAGCAGAGAGCACAGTGACGTGTGTAGACTCACCACTGGGGAGAGGGTCGCTTATTTTCTTTATATGTCGGGGAGTGGGGGTAGAGATTAGTATCTTGGTATTAACTATAGACATGTTAGTCTTAGATATGCATGAGCACGATGTTATTATCGGTATGGATTGGCTCGCAGCTTACAGAGCCATGATTGATTGCTTCGGTGGGAGCATTATTTTTGCCATTCCGGGGCAAGAGATGTTTGTAATGGCGATGCCTCGCCCAAAGGGAGGTTCGACCGCTCATTTGTATTATATAGAAGAGGATACCTCTAAGGAGGTTGTGATTCCGTTAGCCTCGATTCCAGTAGTTCGTGAGTATTTCGATGTGTTTCAGGAGATACTGGGCCTACCCCCAGTCGAGAGATAGATTTTGACATAGACTTATTACCGGGTACTAGACCGATAGCACGCGCTCCATACCGTATGGCTCCGGTAGAGATGCGAGAGTTGCGAGATCAGATAGAGCAGATGTTAGGTCAGGGCTTCATTCGTAGGAGTACCTCACCTTGGGGCGCTCCAGTCTTATTTGTGAAGAAGAGAGATGGTTCGCTGAGGTTATGTGTGGACTACCGGGAGTTGAACAAGGTCACGATACAGAATAAGTATCCGTTGCCTCGAATCGATGATCTGTTCGACCAGCTGAGGGGAGCAACGTTCTTTTTGAAGGTAGATCTGAGGTCAAGGTACCATCAGCTATGTATTAGAGAGCAGGATGTTTCAAAGACTGCCTTCTTGACGAGATATGGGTCTTATGAGTTCAGGGTGATGCCATTCGGACTCACAAATGCTCCAGCTGTATTCATGGACTTGATGAACCGAGTATTCAGAGAATTCTTGGATCAGTTTGTCATCGTCTTTATAGATGACATTTTGATATATTCACACTCCGAGGAGGAGCATGCCGAGCACTTGAGGCAGGTTCTTCAGACTCTATGAGAGCATCAGTTGTATGCTAAGTACGAGAAGTGCGAATTTTGGTTACGAGAGGTACAGTTCTTGGGGCATGTTATTTCTGAGCAGGGAATAGCAGTTGACCCAAGTAAAGTGTCAATGATGAGGGAGTGGGGACAGCCCACGACACCGATGGAAGTGCGTAGTTTCTTGGGGTCAGCCGGTTAGTACAGGAGATTCATGGGAGGATTCTCCAAAATAGCGGGTCCATTGACGAATCTGACTCACAAAGGGGTACCATATGTTTGCGATGATGCTTGTCAGTTGGATTTTGACGAGCTAAAAGACAAGCTTACTTCAGCACCAGTCCTTGCTTTACCGAAGCTGAGTGTGGAGTACCTGGTTTACACCGATGCATCTTTACGGGGACTTGGGGGAGTACTCCAGCAGGAGGAGAAGGCTATAGCTTTTGCCTCCCGCAAGCTTAAGCCGCATGAGAAGAATTAACCCACCCACGACCTGGAGTTAGAAGCGGTCGTCTTTGCATTGAGGATATGGAGGCACTACTTATTGGGGGAGAAATTCCGTTTATTCACAGACCACAAGTCACTGCAGTACCTGTTCACTCAGCGAGAGTTGAATATGCGTCAGCGCAGATGGTTAGAGTTTGTGAAAGACTATCAGTTCGATATACAGTATCATCTGGGGAAGGCCAACGTAGTTGCTGATGCGTTGAACCGTAGGCCGGTAGACGAGGTAGCGGACGTCTAGAAAGCTAAGTGGAAGGAGTTAGGCCACCAGGACGCAGTAGCCAGTTCCTTCATATCTGTTATGACAATGACACCCGAGATTGTTACGAGGGTGATACAGGCACAGACCACAGACCCTTTTTTCCAGGAGAAGATTATAAGACTTTTAGCTGAGGGTGCTGAGTCTTATTCTGTTAGTTCTGATGGAGGTTTGAGGTTTAATGGGAGAGTGGTGGTTCCAGAAGGAGCAAAATTGCATCATGCAGTGATGACTCAATCTCACGGGTCCCAATTTACATTACATCTTGGAGGAGATAAGATGTACCAGGATATGAGGCGACAATACTGGTGGAGTGGGATAAAGAAGGACATTGCTGAGTTCGTGTCCAAGTGTTCTACCTGCCAGCTGGTGAAGGTGGACCATCAAAAACCGTCAAGATTTCTTCAGCTATTGGAAGTACCCACGTGGAAGTGGGAGAGTATTTCCATGGATTTTATTACAGGGTTGCCTACATCACAGCGGGGCCACGACTCTATCTGGGTGATTATAGACCGTTTGACCAAGGTGGCTCATTTTTTGCCGGTGCGAACAGATTATACCACGGGTCAGTATGCTCAGTTTTTCATTGCTGAGATTATCAGATTACATGGGGTGCCCCTAAATATTGTGTCAGATAGAGATAAGATTTTTGTGTCACGTTTCTGGGAAAGCTTTCAGGAGGCTATGGGTACTGAGTTGAGGTTGAGTTCAGCTTATCACCCACAAACAGATGGACAGACAGAGCGTACTAATCAGATGTTGGAGGATATGCTATGCATGTGTGTTCTTGGTTGATGATAACCCTATGTCAAATCAATTTTTGAAAACACTTTAGCACCCTATAATTGATCAAACAAATCATCAATACGAGCCAATGGATATTTATTTTGAATTGTTACCTTGTTCAACTGCCGATAATCAATGCAAAGTCGCATGGTTCTGTCTTTCTTTTTCACAAATAATACCGTAGCACCCCATGGTGATACACTGGATCAAATAAAACCTCTATCTAGCAAATCTTGCAGTTGAACCTTTAACTCCTCTAGTTCCATAGGTTCCATTCTATATGGAGAAATAGAAACTGGAGCTATACCAGGCACTAAATCGATAGTAAACTCTACCTCTCTGCTAGGTGGCAACCCTGGTAATTCATCTGGGAACACATCTGCAAAATCCTTAACTACTAGGATATCTTCTAATTTTTGTAATTCCCTGCTTGTATCCACAATATATTCTAAAAATCTTTGACAACCCTTATTTAAGAATTTCCTCGCCCGAAGGGTAGAAATAAGATAATTTGGAACCACATTTCTTTCCCCAGTAAATTTGAATTCTTCCTCCCCCATCATATTAAATGTAACCTCCTTACGAAAATAGTCAATCGATGCATGGTAGGAACATAACCAGTCCATACCCAAGATAATATCAAAATCTCGAATATCTAGTGCAATTAAATCTATGGTCAACTCCCTCTCCCCCCACATACACTACACAATTTTTATACACAAGATCCACTAACATCACATCTCCCATAGGTGTAGAAATATATAAACCACAATCTAGATAAGAACATGGTCTACCCAATGAATGGTAAATGACAGTGCTATAAATGAATGAGTAGAACCTGGATCAATAAGCACGTAAGCATGTTTATTCATGACATAAAATGTACCTGTCACCAGCTATGGAGTAGCATGAGCATCCTGTAAAGTCGTAGAAAATATCCTTCCCGGAGCCCTGAAACCACTAGTATGTCCTCTACCTCCTCCTTTCCCTATGCCTCTAGTTATGAACCTCGACTAGGAGTAGCTGATTAAGTCCTTCCTATTAGCATAGGACAGTTCCTTTTGGTATGACCAATTTGATGAGAGTGATAACACTCTACCCCCTTTAACTTGGGATGATCTGGACTGATATAACTCTTAGCTTTGCAAAAATAGCATGTAACAGGCTTAGACTGCCCATTGTCATTATCCTGTTGTCTATTATGTTGGCCCATCAATCCTGCACCCCTAAAACTACTTGGTGTCCTATTCTAAACATAATTTCCAGTCCCTCTACCGCACTGAAATCTTTGACTCCCTTGTTTTGAGTATTCTACATTGCCTTCCTTTTGCTGAGATGGATCAAATCTACTCCTCTTTCCCCTTTATTCCCTATTATTTATTGCATCATTAACATCTCATTTAACCATCATAGCTTTGTTAACTAAAGAAGTATAATCTACCATTTCAAGTGCAGTGAGTCTAGACTTGATAACCAAAGTCAACCCATCCTGAAATCTGGTGCATTTGTCCTCCTCATTGTGTAAGAAGCGTAATGCAAATCGAGACAAAGATATAAATTTATTTTCATACTCCCTGACCAAAATATCCCCTTGAGTCAATGATAAAAATTCTCTCTCTTTTTACTTCCGATACATGCGAGGAAAATACTTTTCATATAAGGCTTTTATAAAGGAATCCCAAGCAATTACCTCACCTCCCTTCGGAGTAAGCAATAAATGTTTGGAATACTCCCACCAATATTTATCTTCGCCCTTTAACATGAAAATAGCCAAAATCACCTTATGCGTGCCAGGTACATTCATCACCCCAAAGATAGTTCTTGTGTCTCTAACCCAAGACTCGACTTCTAAAGGATCTACAGAACCTGAGAATGCTGGGGAGTTCAATTTGATAAACTTCTCGTACAGAATATTCTTCTCCTCTTCTAGCCAAAGTCTTCTCCTCCAAGTATCTGACTTCTTGTTCTGCTATTTGCGTCATAAACATGTTTTGTTGTTCTGCCATTAAAGTCATGGTACGAGCCATTTTCTGCATATCTGTAAGCTGTTCAGGAGCGCCCTCTGCATTATTTGGATTTTGTTGGTTTACTGTATTTGAAGACTCCTCATCCACCCTCTCATTAACATTTTCTCCTTCCATATCTTACATATTGTCATAAATCGCAATTACATAAACAAGAATACAACATTTATTTCTAACATAATGGTTAGTATTTCTCACAAATTAATATAAATGACCCACGCCACACTATTTCTGCCACTGCCACTACCACATCTAGACTCTCTAACCCCAGAATATAACAACCTAAAGCTCTGATACCAAGTTGTCACCCCCTAACCCCATTAGGATATAATTAACTAAATAGTTCACAAATCACATTTATTATTTATTTATTTATTAATACATATTGAAACAACTTCAAGGTTAAAAGGCGAAACACTAAAAATCCAATCATTTTAAGGAGACATAATTTAAACAGAACCCAAATACCATTTAACTTAATTACAACTAGTACAATGTATAAAACAAAACGAACAAGACTCCACTATTATTCACTCAACCTCCTAGACCTGGTAGTGGCAGCTTAAGAACCTGAAAATGTAAACATATAAAACCATGAGTTTAAAAACTCAGTCAATGTACTACATCTCTATATAGTAAAAATACTATTTTAACATCTTAACATAGCAATATATATCCATCTCTATGCCAAATTAGTCCATATACATATCCGGAGTTAATAAACCAACATGTCCTGCCCGTAGGCAATAATCATATCCATAGATTTAAATAACCTAATATCTCCTGAATTGCATAGCAACTCAACATATCTTGACTTTTATAAAGCCATAACATCTCAACATCTCTTGACTTTTAACAAGCCATAACATCTCAACATCTGATGACTTTCAATAAGCCATATCATATCAATATATAATACATACACATCATATCCATAATCAACTCAGTAATTACAGTCACACTGGGTTGTTAACTATGTATTCCCGTTTCCTTCTGATGGAGCTGAACTGGGTTGATTTGACCTTACACATGTTAATCTAACTAAATCAGTACTGAATCTCAAGCATATGTATTATCTTAATATATCTATGTAACTTTCAATGACTATACAACAATAATATAATTCCACTCAAGTCACATTCCATGAAACATGTGTAAAAACGAAACAATGGTATATATGTTGATAAGGTTATGAACATTCAACCATAGAAAATACCTCATTAGGAATTTATAACTAAAATAATCTAAACATATAAGTATACTTCTCAATGTATATACACATGAAATATGTACTCAAAACACCCTTGGGAAAGAGTAGATATAAACATTCTTTCATGGGGTATCCAGTATGGCCTCAGATTATTGTCCTCCATACTTAAACATCCCATATTCCTAAATTTTATAATTACAGGTGTCCAACCGTATCAATATGAAAACATATATGAATATACTTTCCAGTAAAAGTGATGGTGTAATTTTTCAAGCCTCCTAGAGCAAGTTATGACCATTTGTTTATAACACAAGAAATCTGCCCTTCAAGGTCCTCTATTGTTCCTTCAACTTCCAAGAATTTTCATAATTTATATACAGCATAACTTTCCATGATTTTCAACACACTTTCAGTACAGAGACTGAATAGTACAGAATTAAAGTTTCATATATTTGGACTTTATTTGCTATCTCAAAATCTTGACCAAACTGAGGGCATACCGAAATGAAATATACAAACAACAACTGTATCCCAACTTGCAACCATCACTAAAGCCTAACCATAAGGAGTTAATTCTAATTTTCGGATATGATATGAATATATGAGTATATTTTCATATCCAATTGGAATTTCTGAATTCTAGTCAGCACACAAAGATATATGCAAGTTTGAATACAAATACAAAGCAATATGACCTATAAACACCACTTATCTCACATATGAACCAATACATATTATCACAAAGGAGGATGGAATTTTAAACAATAATTCACGATTTATATACTTTGAAATAAGTATAATATAAGATTAAAACAATATTAACATATAATTTTACCTTGGAAACACCTTAAGGATATTCTTGGAATAGTTTTCCTAGTTTTTCCTTGTAACCCTTTCTTCCTTAACTTCTACTTCTCTTTCCTTAAGCTTAAATCTCTCAAAACTGAACCTAGGGTTGTATTTGCTGAAGAAATAAGTTGAAAGAAGAGTTTTAAGTCGGCAAAGGCATGCCTCATTTCCATCCAATCATAATAAGCCATATGGTTTACTAAAAGACAATTTACCACTTAAAGGGAATTGACAGATTTGTCCCTTGTTCGTAAATTCGTCCTAACTTCTTATTCGGACATCCGTTTGATGCACCGTTTATTGTGTTACAACCCTAACTAACATGTATATAACTATCTAGTTTTCACCTCAAGTCATTTGTAATGTTATAAGGGTCAAAACTAATCTTAAACATGAATATTTCTATAAAAAATAACAAAATTTTGTGTTCGTGCATAACTCGACATTTCGCGATTTATGAAAGTAGGATTAGACTAAATATAATCATTTAACATTAGATATACTAATAACACATTATTCATATCACATAAGATAAGAATGATTTAAATATAATTTATCATAATTATATCCGGGTTGTCACACATTGAGTTTCGCTGAAGCTGGAGAGTTGATCGGGGTCAAACGGGGCATGAGAGCTCCTGTTTACCTCTAAATCAGTTTTTGTGGTAAAATGGAGCGTTTGTCCTACCCGTAAGGTCGATTCGTTCACATGGTGGACCGTTAGGAAGGGGATTCAAATCCCTTCGGAGATTGATTGAGATTTTGCTGAGACGAGGGAGTTTACCAGAGTTAAATAGAGCCCGGGAGCGCCCAGAGGCCTTGAGATCAATTTTTTTATAGTAAAATGAACCGTTGGTCCGAACCATAAGGACGAGTTACACATGGGGCAAACCGTTAGAAAGGGGATTCAAAGCCCATAGAAGATTCAATGAGCTTTTTCTGAGGTAAGAAAGTTGACCAGAGTCAAACGGGATCCGAGAGCGCTCGGTGGCTTCTAGATCAGTACTCGGAGTACGACCTAGGTTTTGTGGTGAATGAGTGAGTGATAGGGACCTAAGGTGGTCTTAGGGGGGTCCTAGGATGGGGTGTCTACACTTTTGTTTTTTCACTCAACAAAGAGATGGATAGCAATTGACGTAACTCAATTTTGAAACATTAATGAAGAACAACAAATGAATATGAAACTCTCTCTAGAATAGATTTAATGATCTGTGCCCAATAAATGTGCTAAAATATAATGATTCATTTTTTTGTTTCCATTTTTTTCTAGTGATGTTTGTAATAGTACTTGGATTAGGAAGGCTGTAAAGAGCATCACTTGTAAAATGCCTATCTTTTGAATAAACCTTCTTTTTGTGGCAAAAAAAGGATATCTTCCTTGAATATCTACACTAAAAGGGGAATTCCCTTGTACTTTGTGATGTGATGTCACAAAGAATGTGGCACAAGACGTGACGTAACAACATATTCTTCTACATTCCCAACTAACCATATAATATCTAACTGTCCTTTTGTTTGTCATTATTTGTCATGGCATATGCTAAAAAGTCGGCAAATATGAAAATTTGTCAATTTTTTGGCTGTTTGGTTGCAAAATTTGTCGTGGCATTATTTGATAGTGGACAATACCCATTATGCATAAGGTGTTGGCAAACTTTGCTTACCTATTTGAGTGAGAAATATTTACCAATAAATTTGCTAACTTATTAAATGGTTTTAATATTTTAAAAAACAATTTGAAAACTGTTTTAAATACTTTACAAACTATTTTGTAATGTTTTAAAAACTATTTTTAATATTATAAAAAATTGTTAAGAAAATGTTTTACAATTTTTTTTAAAAACCCTATTATAAAAATATTGTAAAAACTATTTTTAACATTTTTAAAAACTATTTTGAATGTATTATAAAAACAGTTTTAAAAACAATTTTAAAAACTGTTTTAAATAGTTAAAAAAAACTGTTTGGTAATGTTTTAAAAACTCTTTTTAATTTATAAAAATTGTTAAGAAAATGTTTTCCAAATTATTTTAAAAACTATATTATAAAAATATTGTAAAATTTATTTTTAACATTTTTAAAAACTGCAATGAATATATTATAAAATCTGTGTTAAAGTTTTAAAAAACAATTTTAAAAACTGCTTTAAATAGTTAAAAGAACGTTTTGTAATGTTTTAAAAAATATTTTTAAAATTTTTTAGGAAAGTGTTTTAGAAATATTTCAAACAATTGTATTATAAAAATATTGTAAAAATTGTTTTTAACATTTTTATAAACTGTTTGAATATATTATAAAAACTGTTTTAAATAGTTAAAAAAATTGTTATGAATATTTAAAAATTGTTTTGTAATGTTTTAAAAACTGTTTTTAATATTATAAAAAATTGTTCAGAAAATGTTTTACATTTTTTTAAAAATCATTTTATAAAAATATTGTAAAAACTGTTTTTAGCATTATTTTAAAACTACTTTGAATATATTATAAAAATTGTTTTAAACTTTTTAATAACAATTTCAAAAATCATTGTAAAAAATATGTTTTAAAAATGTGTTAATAAAATATTTTGCCTAAAAACTTTTTTTACCTCATTTGGTTGTTTGATACCCTAACGTGAGAAAAATAATATTTTGTCTTGGAAAAGTTTGCCTAGGCAAAGGCAAAATTTTCGTGAGAAAAATTTGTCATGCCAACTCCTTTGCCCAATGTTAATCAAACGGACCCTACGACTAAAGAAAGGTAAACATGAGAACTCGAAAAAATGCATACCCCATTAACTAAAGAACTTGCACCTTGGTTTGACCGCGCAAAAGGTTTGGAATCGACTCCCACCTTTTAAAGATTGAAGATACGAGTCTTTAACCCTTAAGGGGTGGTGGAATTCGATATTATTGATTTATAAGACATGACCTTTATGTGCTTGTTCTTCTTTACTCTTATGGTGTTATATATTTTGTGACATTAACTTGTTTAGTTATCCTCACAGTCCATCATGGGCAATTCATTTTGTGAGATTCACTGTTATGAGTTATCCTTTTTGTAAAAAGCCGTCTGGCCTTGTTGAAGTTAAAATTTGCATAAGTAACAAATTGACGAAGTTAAGCCAAAGAGGATAATCCCTGAGTTCCTGCATGATATGTTCATATAGATGCTACTGGCTTTCAGATTACTACCTAAAATTTTGAGTCAGGGATGTTTGTAGCAAAATTAGAAAATTGGAAGCGAGTAGCTAAATTTTGCTAATGGGGTGATGTGTGTTTATGTATATTTGTTGTTATGAATGATATAGTCACAACAATTACTTGTAGTCTAGTGGTAAATCTTGTCTCACCCTTATTTTAGGTCATGGGTTCAAGTCCCACTAAGGGTATTTAGGAGGATTTCACTACACCAAAAACAGGAATCTGGCACGGTTTAAAATCGTGCCAGACCCAATCTGACACAGATTAAAACCGTGCCAGAATCAGAGGTGCCATATTTTTTGGCACGGTTTTAAATCATGCCAGATTTCCCAATCTGGCGTGCTTTTGGCACGCTTTTAAACCATGCCAGATTTTAATTTGGCACGCTTTTGGTACACTTTAAAACCGTGCTAGATATTGAATCTGTCATGCTTTCGGCACAGTTTAAAATCGTGCCAGATTTTCCATTTTTTGGCATGCTTTTGGCAAGGGTTATAAGCGTGCCAGATTGTTTTATAAGAACACTCAAACTTTATAATTTGTTACGATTTTGGCACAGTTTTAAACCGTGCCAGATTTTTCAATTAATAAAAAAAAAATATTTTGAGACAAATTTGGAAAATCAGCAAATTCCAAATGTGGTAGGAAAAATATTTATTATTTGCAAAATAAAATCAAGAAAATTCACAAACTATGAATATCACACGTTGTTGATAAGTACATACAAACTTCAAAATATTACAAGAGTTAATACTCCCCAATCAAAAAAAAATTGGGCAAAGTTTCCTCTATTTTCTGAGCATTCCAAAACCTTCTAATACAAAACTTGTCAATATAAAGCCCGCATGGCCATAAAATATAACAATAAAATTCCAAAAGCCCACACGGCCATAAAAGTTGACAACAAAACTGCTACAGCCTTAACGACAATAAAAGTAATAATAAAACTACTAAAGGCTGCATGATCATAACACAAAAAATTGAATCCTGAGTATTAACGACACTAAATAAATAATCCCCTCGTTGTAAAAATTGACTTCTCCGTGTGTTCCACGTGGATAAAAGCTAGCGATTGAATGAATCCTGCAAAACAATGGGACACAAAAAATATATGATATTAGTAAACAAGTAGTTTTTTTTAAAGAACGTATTCAAACTGAAAAATCGCATATACGAGTTCCAATTATTATTATATTCTCAAATTGGAAGTCTCATGACTACGTGGTCAGTTCATACGAGTTACATTAGTCTCATACAAGATGCTAGGGCCTCTTACGGGGCCGTTTGTGGTTGGTCTGGGTTTTCACCCTTTAACATCTTATTTTTAAGTTTAATCTATACTTTCAAATTATCGTCATATTCTCAAACCACGAGACCCATGACTACGCGGTTAGTTCCTATGAGTTACATTGGTCTCGTGCGAGGTGTTCATGCCTCTGACGAGGCCATCTGGAGGATGATTTGGGTTTTCACCCTTTAACGTCTTGATTTTAAGCATAATCTAGATAATTTCAAATTATCATCATATTCTCAAATCGGGAGACCCATGAGTACGCAATCAGTTCCTACGAGTTACATTGGTCCCGTACGAGGTGTTAGTGCCTCTTACGGGGCCGTTTGGAGGCTAATTTGGGTTTTCACCCTTTAATGGCATGTTTTTAAGCCTAATCTAGATACTTTCAAATTATCGTCACATTCTCAAACTGAGAAACCCATGACTACGCGATCAGTTCCTATGAGTTACATTGGTCTCGTACAAGGTGTTCATGCCTCTTACGGGGCCATTTGGAAGTTTATTTGGGTTTTCACCCTTTAACGGCTTATTTTTATGCTTAATCTAAATAATTTCAAATTATCATCATATTCTCAAATCGAAAGACCCGTGACTACGCTGTTAGTTCCTACAAGTTACATTAGTCCCGTGCGAGGTGTTCGTGCCTCTTACGGGACTGTTTGGGAGTTGGTTTGGGTTTTCACCTTTTAACGGCTTATTTCTAAGCCCAATCTAGATATTTTCAAATTACTCGGTCAGTTCCTATGAGCTACATTGGTCCCGGGTGAAGGCTTTATGCCACTTACGAGGTCGTTTAGAGGTTGATTTTGATTTTCACCGTTTGACGACTTGTTTTTAAGCCTAAGCTAGATATTTTCAAATTATCATCATATTCTCATATCGGGAGATCCGTGACTATGCGGTGAGTACCTACGAGTTATATTGATACCATGCAAGGTGTTAGTGCCGCTTATATGGCCATTTGGAGGGTTATTTGGGTTTTCACCCTTTGAAGGCTTGTTTTTAACCATAAGCTTGATTTTTTAAAATTGTCATCATATTCTCAAACAGAGAGACTCGTGACTACGTGGTCAGTTCATACGAGTTACATTGGTTTTCGTGCGAGGTGTTAGTGCCTCTTACGGGGCCGTTTGGAGGCAAATTTTTGTTTTCACACTTTAACGGCTTATTTTTAAGCCTAAGCTAGATATTTTCAAATTATCATCATATGGTCAAATCGGGAGACCTCTAACTACGCGGTGAGTTCCAATGAGTTACATTGGTCCCGTGCGAGGTGATGTTGCCTCTTACGAAGCTGTTTGAGACTAATTTGAGTTTGCACCCTTTAACGGCTTGTCTTTAAGCTTAAGCTAGATACTTTCAAATTATCATCATATTCTTAAACTGGGAGACCCGTGACTACGCGGTTTGTTCCTACGAGTTACATCTATCCCGTACGAGGTGTAAGTGCCTCTTACGGGTCCGTTTGAAGGCTGATTTGGGTTTTCACCCTTTAACGGCATGTTTTTTTAGCTTAAGTTGGATACTTTTAAATTATCGACATATTCTCAAACTGGGAGTTTCGTGACTACGGGGTCAGTTCCTACGAGTTGCATTAGTCTCGTACGAGGTGTTAGTGCCTCTTGTGGGGCCGTTTGGAACCTGATTTGGGTTTTTACCCAAGCCTAATATAGATATTTTCAAATTATCATCATATTCTCAAATCGAGAGACGAATGACTACGCGGTCTCTTCCTATGAGTTATATTGGTCCCGTGCGAGGTGTTCATGGCTCTTACGAGGCCGTTTGGAGACTGATTTTGGTTTTCACCCTTTATGGGCTTATTTTTAAGCTTAATATAAATACTTTCAAATTATCATCATATTCTAAAACTGGGAGACCCGTGACTACGCGATCAGTTACTGCGAGTTAAACCAATATCGTGCAAGGTGTTCATGCCTCTTACGTGGCCGTTTGGAGGCTGATTTTGGTTTTCACCCGTTCAGGGCTATTTTTTAACCCTAAGCTTGATGTTTTAAAATTATCATCATATTCTCAAATAGAAAGACCCGTGACTACACGGTCAGTCCTACGAGTTACATTGGTCCCGTGTGAGGTGTTCATGCCTCTTATGGAGTCGTTTAGAGGTTGATTTGGGTTTTCACCCTATGAGAGCTTGTTTTTAAGCATAAGCTAGATATTTTCAAATTATCATTATATTCTCAAACCAGGAGACCCGTGACTATGCGGTCAGCTCCTACGAGTTACATTAGCACTGTACGAGTTGTTGGTGCCTCTTATGGGGCCGTTTGGATGTTGATTTTGGTTTTTACCCTTTGATGGACTGTTTTTAACCCTAAGCTAGATTTTTATAAATTATTATCATATTCTCAAACCGAAAGACCCATGACTACACGGTCAATGCCTACGAGCTACATCGGTCCCGTGCGAGGTCTTCATGCCTCGTACGAGGTCGTTTGGAGGTTGATTTGGGTTTTGACCCTTTTACGACTTGTTTTCAAGCCTAAGCTTGATATTTTCAAATTATCGTCATATTCTCAAACCAAGATATCTGTGACTACGTGGTCAGCACCTATGAGTTACATTGGTCTCGTGCGAGGTGTTAGTGCCGCTTACATAGTCGTTTGGAGGCTGATTTGGGTTTTCACCTTTTGAAGGCTTGTTTTTAACCCTAAGCTAGATTATTTTAAATTATCATCATATTCTCAAATCGGGAGACTCATGACTACGTGGTCATTTCATACGAGTTACATTGGTCCCGTGCGAGGTGTTAGTGCCTATTACGGGGCTGTTTGGAGGCTGATTTGGGTTTTCACACTTTAACGACTTATTTTTAAGCCTAATCTAGGTATTTTCAAATTATATTCATATTGACAAAACGGGACACCCATGACTACGCGGTCAGTTCCTATGAGTTACATTGGTCCCGTGCGAGGTCATGTTGCCTCTTACGAGGCCGTTTGGAGACTAATTTGAGTTTTCACCCCTTAACAACTTGTCTTTAAGCCTAAGATAGATACTTTCAAATTATCATTATATTCTCAAACCGGAAGACCCGTGACTATGCGGTCTATTCCTATGATTTACATTTGTCCCGTACGAGGTGTAAGTGCCTAATATGGGGCCGGTTGGAGGCTAATTTGGGTTTTCACCCTTTAACGACATGTTTTTCATCCAAATCTAGATGCTTTAAAATTATTGACAAAATCTCAAACTGGGAGACCCGTGACTATGCAGTCAATTCCTACGAGTTACATTGGTCCCTTACGAGGTGCTAGTGCCTCTTATGGGGCCGTTTGGAGGCTGATTTGGGTTTTTACACTTTAATGGATTATTTTTAAGCCTAATCTAGATATTTTCAAATTATCATCATATTCTCAAATAAAGAGACCCGTGACTACGCGGTCTCTTCCTACAAGTTACATTGGTCTCGTGCAAGGTGTTCATGCCTCTTACGAGGTCATTTGGAGACTGATTTGGGTTTTCCTCATTTAACGGCTTATTTTTAAGCTTAAGGTAGATACTTTCTAATTATCGCTATATTTTCAAATCGGGAGACCTGACTATGAGGTCAGTTACTGCCAGTTACATTGGTCCCGTACGAGGTGTTCATGCCTCTTACGTGGCCGTTTGGAGGCTGATTTGGGTTTTCACCCTTTGAGGGCTTATTTTTAACCCTAATCTAGATTTTTTAAATTACAATCATATTCTTAAATCGAAAGACCCGTGATGACACGATCAGTTCCTACGAGTTACATTGGTCCCGTGCGAGGTGTTCATGCCTCTTACGGTATCGTTTAGAGGTTGATTTAGGTTTTCACCCTTTGACGGCTTGTTTTTAAGCGTAAGCTAGATATTTTCAAATTATCATCATATTCTTAAACTGGGAGACCCGTGACTACGCGATCATCTCCTACGAGTTACATTGGCAATGTACGAGGTGTTAGTGCCTTTTATGGGGCCATTTGGAGGCTGATTTAGGTTTTCACCCTTTAATGGCTTGTTGTTAAGCCTAATCTAGATATTTTCATATTATCGTCGTATTTTCAAACTGGGAGACCCGTGATTACAGGGTCAGTTCCTACGAGTTACATTGGTCCTGTGCGTGGTGTTCATGCCTCTTACGGGGCCTTTTAGAGGCTGATTTGGGTTTTCACCCTTTGACAACTTATTTTTAAGCCTAAGCTAGATATTTTCAAATCATCGTCATATTATTAAGGACATAAAATTGTAGATATAAAATAGATGAATTGTAGTGATGAAAATCATCGTCAATCACTCATAAGGACATACAATTATTTTGTTACCGTTCATAATCTTGGTAGTAGAGTTTCGTTTATGAGTAAAGCATGCTGCAGCAGTAGAGAATCCAAGGTTAAAAGTAAAACTAAATCATGCATCCAAATGCACAAGCATTTTGATAACTGGAGTTGTTTTAGTTCCATTGAAAAAAGTCAGGAAAAACCCTCAAAATAATAGATCAAAAACCCAATAAAAAGTTGCCAGATATATGACATTGTGCTGACATCAGCATGGCCATCACATCAAAATCTGCCTCAATTATTTTAATATCTTTTATGTACTTATTCAAATCATTGATATGTACATCGGCATTTCATATACACATGATGATTACAATTATTATAATTAAAAAAATTTAATAAGAGTTTCATCTTTAATTAATATATCATACATTGATTGACTAGTTATACAGTTTAATCATTGACTCGTTTCACACACGCATCGCGTGTGCACCGTTAGCTAGTATATTATAGCCATAGTTTTGTAAAAATGGAAGATTATTTTTTATGTATTGTTGTTATACTTTTAGTGCAGGTTCAGTAGGTGCTCTTTTAACATTGACAATTGCTTGATTAAGTCTTCTTTTAGAGAAATTGTAATATTGGCCACCTAAACCTTTTGTACTCAACTAAGTCATGAACTCAACCTCAATCTAAAAAACCTTAATGATTTGGTATTTGAACCACTTTCCTTACCTAGAGTTTCCATAGTTGTTTTGTGTGAATTGTGTCCACCGCCGTTTATTGTTTCCCAATTTATGTCCCACTTAGTTTTCACATATACTATGTCTAACGCATTACTTTCATGCTGATAGGGTGTGACCGAGGATGAAATTTTTTAAGCTCTTATTGCGAATAGTGCAACATATGAGAAGAAAACATCATTTTCACAAGTGAGTGTGGCTTATAGTAATCAAGAACTGTGTATAATTTAGATATTTGCATACTAAATTGAAGTTTGTCTCCAGGAAAAATATAGGCTTAAGAAGCAAAATAAATATTACCCCAGAGTACTCTTGAAGCATCCTTTTGCGTGAGGTAAATTCCTGTTGTCTTATATGCACTCTTCGTAACATAATATGAAATTATTCTTCTTATTTTCACACTTTTATAAAACTATAAATGATGTAAGCGGAATCATTTTCATAACAACATTTGAAATAATGTCTCTCTCTCTCATTCATTAATTTTTAAAAGTAAAGTGATTATAATGAATGGCCAATGACCTTATTATAAGTATGTAAAATGACTAAAGAGAGAACTCTGAAGACATTTCGAGGAAATGTCTCCCTCTAACTTAATATAACAACTAAAATAGAGAAAACTGTGACACCCCGCCTAATTTAAACATCGGGTGATCAGGCCTTTATTAAATTAAAACAAGTTTCTCAAATGGTTCGTTCTTAGCATCACTATCGAAAACTTTTTAATTACTAATACCCTAAGTAAAATTAGACCGGTGCCAAATTTTATCTTTCTTAAAACAGATAAATCAACCATGCGGAACAAAGTACAGATAATCATGTACTATAAATCAAACAACAAGTAAAAGTACAACAGAATAGAAGTATTACCGAATAAACCATCGGCTAAAGAAAAACCCAAACAACAATAGAGTAACCACCAGTCTGAAATCAATAACTGAAACTAAAACCGGACAACAAGTCCATACATAGAATAGAGTGAGATCCTGTACTAGATCTGAATGAGAGATATCGCCTAGTCAAAATCCTGTAAGAATCCACTGTGCTACAGCTCCGAGTCTCTGGAATGGAATCATCATACATGGCATCCCTGTGGCTGGACACCTAAAAGGTTTTGAAAATATTTTATAGCAAGAGTTAGTACTCAAAACATTTTGAAAATATTTTGCAAGCGTTTATCACAATATAAAATGCGGTTATTGATTACACATGTTAGGTTCTCGCACACTCTCTTGAGTTAACTCACCCCTCATCTTTTGTGCACACCTACCGTTCTACACTTAGTTTACCTAGCCTTAATTCTCAAGCTAACTAAACCAAAGTAGTAAACTGAACTTATCTGTACCCAAGTTCCAGTACCGCCCATACAGTACAACCGTTTTACTAACATCACGCGTATGTTAAATAATTCCCAAGTAACATTTAATCTATGTTATTTTTCAGGACATCTCATTTAGTTTCACTACTAAAATTACTACAATTTTCACAATTGTTAACTTTCCCTCTTAAGTAATTAAGTTTCGCTACTTGAATTACTAAATAGATTTTCTCTATCTAAAGGTTCATTTCGTAATTAAGTTTCACCACTTAACTTACCAATTCAGTATGCATCTTCAAATACATAAAATATATCAATCTACTAACACACGGAAGTAGAATATCATCAAGTATATATATTTTACACACAATATATACTAAATATCAGTCATTGCTATTTTGCCCCTTTTATACACGTAAAGGACTCTTGGTTCGGAATGATTCATCGACCCCAAGGAAGAATTGGTTTGGAATGATACATCGACCCCAATTATTTTTAAAATATATATATACACATATTCTGGTTCGGGACTCTCTCATCGCGACACCAGTTCAAAGTTTGGTTCGGCATTTCTCATCGACCCCAAACATATAATAGCGTTATGTTAGTTCGGAATGTCTCATCGACCCTAACATAATTAATTTAGGCATAATCTCTCTACCTAAAAGATCACATAATTCAGTAGGTACACGCCAGACCTATTAATCATATACGTACGTAATATTTTAAATCTCATATATTTACCGTACAATATTCTCCTCACGATTTATCTCATTAATCGTATTTATTTGAGTATTCACACAACTCTAAGGGTCCTAGTTACCCCTTACATATAATTTCAGTAGTTATTTCTTACCCTACTGGTCTATTACTTAAATTGAATTTAATTCTCCCTGAAACTCAATTTCCGAAATCCCCGATACTCAACTAAATCGGATTATTCTCCTCGGTCCGTAATCCAAGCCCTACACCCAATGGCCTTATCGGACCTCAACGATATACCTACTGGTCTTATTTTCATTCCCATATAAGTATAATGTAAATCCTAGAATACTCATTCATTCCCGAACTCAACGAAGAATTAAACACAAAATTTTCGGGAAACAGCTTGCGTCGATCGATCGACGGCTGGGTTCGATCGATCGACTTAGTCGATCGATCGATAGTTCAGATCGATCGATCGATCGAACAGGGACAGACGCAGTCTGTCTTCTTCGTCGATCCTCTCCTCCATTAAAAAATTCTGAAACTCCATTATTGGCCACCAAACTTCGACCCAATGATCCTAACATGTTTCCACATATACTAGGACAGTTTCTAACGTATCAAATACCTCAAAACTCCAATTACTTTAAAGAAATAATGAATTAAACCCCAAAGTTTCTTGAAACCCTAGTTATGGTGTTCTTCCCATATATTCATTCAAACCCCATATTTTAATCCGAAAATCAACAAGTCTAATCTGAATATTAATCCTCTACATAGGTTAAGTCATTCTACATGCGATTCCTATCCCAACATGCATAAATATCATCTTTCTCCAATCAAAATAATGATTTAAACAAAACTATTCAAAAACCCTACACATGGGTATTATAACTTTAAGATTTTTGCAATAAACCACTTGCCTCAAGATTTGTCGGGTCTGATTTCGTGGTTGTTGATGATGATTGGTGATCTTCATCCATCAATCCTTCTCCCCCAACAAGTTGATGGTTGAAATCCCTTTGAATCTCTCCCAATCCCCTTTTACCTTAGACAGTTGCCTCTCTCTCACTTCTCCAATGGCTATGGTGTAACTCCAATTGCCTAACCCTAGCCACCACCCTTATAATCAGATTTAGGGTTAAAAAATTCGTAGGTCTTCCTTCCCATAATTGTAGAGAGACCAAAATGCCCCCGAATGGTCCCGGTTTAGCCCAAAAATGACCCGACACTCAACTAGTACCCCTGGGTATACTATTTTGACTATTTTGACCCTTCCGGACTCGTTGGTGACCTCTAAATTATCATTTGAGTCACTTAAAAATTATAACTCGTTCTCACCCCAACACGGTCTACACGCGTTAAGTAACTATTTACCACTCGCACTAAATAAATAAACTGAGGCAATATTTATCGGTATCTATCTCTCGATTAATATACCAAAATTAAAATTTAAATAAAACTCTTTAAATTACTACTCTTCCGTAATTTAAATTAAGCCGGCATTTTCTCATTTAATTCTCCAATCTAATTAAATGGAATATTAAGAAATACGGGGTGTTACATACTCCCCCCCTTGCAAAGGAATTTCGTCCTCGAAATTAGGATAAGGCTGGTATTAAGGCTAAGGATCCTAGACATAATTGCATCCTCTAATACCCAATGTCAAATCATCACATCCTAACGGTCGCCCCAAGTACATGCTTTGCTTCGTAATAAATTCTTACCGCGCGTTACCCATGCCGCATATATCATAATTAAGTCTCACTACTTAATTTCTTAAAGATTTCCCAATCCAACGTTAATTCTTGGAATTAAGTTTCTCCCTACTTAATTTACCCATTCGATGTATATCTCTATATAACATCTAAGTGCCTACTATCACTCATAAGTAGAATATTATAAGGTATATATTTCATTCACAATATATACTTTAAGGAAAATTGGTCCGGCAAAAATCATCGGCTCCAATAATCCTATCATTTACATTGGTCCGGAAATTCCTCGACCCCAAGGTAAATGTAATGCACATGTCGGTTCACACCTTCCGTCGATCTAAATATTTATCATTGATTTGGTTCGGACAATCATCGATCCCAAATCGATCCTCCCATGTATTGGTCCGGAACATCATCGACCCCAATACAGAGATTAAGCGTACATACTATCGCACATAAGTAGGAAAAATCAATAGGTATATATATCTTACACATAACATATACTACCAACACTTGTTTTTATAATCACCCCCCCCCCCTTCTATAACACTTTCGGGGTTATTGGCTCGGAATTCCCCTCGATCACCAATAGTGAATAATTACTTGTCTCGAAATCACATCTCGATCACTAATATATGTACATATATCTCATCGCACATGAGTAGTCAATTTGTGAACTATATATTTCACATTTCATATACCTTAAAATGTCACATTCCAATAGAATGTCCTCAAATCACGCGTTAAGGACTATAAGTTCGAAACGTATACTCGAACCACACCCAAAGTACATGTATTGTTCGTAATCGGTACTCACGAACCTAATTCTCATGTACAGTCCATATAGGCACTCACCCTACCTATAACTATGCTCCTATAGGCATACATTCAACTTATGGATAAATTAGTGGGCTTCTCTAAAATTCCACTATCATAAGGGTGTAACATCATTCTTTCTCACTAACTTTGAGTCATAGGTAACATCACCTACTCAAAGTAAAACTTTGTCTCTATTTCCCCCTGACCATCACTTACAGGGCGTAATTTTTTAGTATTTCACCCTGATTCGCTATCATGTGGAGCGGCTTCATGCACTCCCCCTTTTTAACTACACACTAATCCATCCCGGTCACCCCATTTCATTACCCCCAACAAAATGTTGGCTAAATTATGATGTTCACAACCCATTAAAAATTTATAAGTTTGTCTCCTCATTCCATCATTGGAAATGTAGGTTCACTACTACATTTCAGTTGCTCATATCGAGTCTAACTCTCTCTATAACTAGAGGTGTATCTGGAGACAATCTCACTATGTCTCCTCTCAACATCGCTTCCCACTTACGTCATATTTCCTCAAGTGGTACTCTATTCCCTTTTCTCTCCGGGTTTATTATACTTTATAATCCGTGCACTCTTCGCAATTGGCGCACTTTTTGAGGTTGGTTACATTATAAGAATCAACATTTTAGTAACAGGTAAGTCACCCTCAACACTCAGTCAAGTAGCACCTTGCGCTACTTCTTCACCACAGTTAGGTCTCCCATATCAAGAGATAACCTTTGAACGGTTTCCCACCGATTTTCATCCCATAGGGTGTGCTGGATCTCTCAGAACATATAATCTTGGATCATCATCTATCTCCCATGACGTTCAACCCATTTCATCGATACGACTTGTTTCCTAATTTCCCCACCGTCGTACCAAAAAATATTCCGCATCCCTCTATTTCAGATGTCTAAGGGATCCAATTGGCTAGGGCGCCCATACACCCTTTTCTCCGCGTACATTTGCAAAAACATTGCAAATGTCGCACCCGTAACGTGCTTTTCTTCAACTCCAGCCTAGTCTACATGACGTGACTATAATCTTGTGGGTATTCTCAATACCCTAGAGACAAAAATCAAATCTTTGCCCACAAAGTCCCACTTATCCCTTCTTGGTGAGGTAAGCCTTTCAGTGTTTCTCCACAACACTACCGGATCCACTGATGTCCTAGCATCTAACAATGTCTCTTCTCCTGACGTGCATAAAATTCAGTCGTATTCCCTTTCGCAACCGAACTTAAACAAGGGACTTCTCCCCATGTATTCTTACTGAGCATTATCGGAACACATAGTCGATATGCTCAAATTCGATTTCTCAACAATATGTGCAACCACACTCCAATATTGCTAAAGGAGTCAAGTGGTACCGCGCTTACACTACCACTAAGTCTTTAGCACTAACTACAACAGCGAGCTCGATCTCTCCGCTCAGCAGTCATACCACGAACATTGACTCACATCATATAGGTTTCCACACACCGAAATCAATTACTATGAGATGTTCATAATCTCCGAAGTCTCTCACATATTGAAGAATAATGACAACTCGACCCTTTTCAGGTGAGGATTCGTCCTATACCCCATTCACTCGAGGCTAAAACCCATATACTTCCTTAACCATCGCTCTGGTGGTTTAGATGGTTTTCCGGACTTAACACGCTTGTCCTCTCCGGAATGCAAAAATTATTGGAGTTATTATTTCTTCAAATATCTTCAAGCTAAATTAGAATGCGTGGCTCTACCAACCACACTAGACATCATTACAAAAATCCCCTTACTCCTATCAACCTGGTTCCCTTAGTTTTGCGACTAAGAGGAACGCACTATGGGGCTTAACAGTCTCGACTTAGGATCTAGTCATTAAATCCTCTAGTGGGTTTCCACTTATGGCTTGCACCAGCCCATTACATTCAGTCTTACTCTTTGACTAAATCTTTAAACTCTCTTGACTTCGCCCCCTAGGAGCATTTACCCCAACCTTGTAAGAAGTACCATACTGCCTTCATATACATAAGTCGTCCAAGAAGAGTTTTACCAAGATTGCGAATCATAACTCGAGAGTTCATTCTCTCAAGGGCTCTTTTCCCTCGTACCCATCTCATCGATACAAGTTCACTTCAACGGATAATCTCTTTCTCACGGTTGGCCTCTACTAGGCTTTCACGTGGGGGTTCCGGTATTTCCATTCTCTTTGCTTCTAAATCAACAATAGAGAACTTTGTGGTTATACTATATGTAAGGTCTCTCTATTTGTATATACGAACCCTCGGTCCGAAGGTAGTGACTGGTATCCCCGCCACGTTGCCTGAAAATTTACTCAAATTTTCACTTCTGAGTATTTCTACTCTATCCTAAATGCCAAAACCACTGGACATACTACTTCCCTTGGTTACCAAGTACAGTTGCCATTTTATCACATTTTACGGCTCGTCCTCATCAGAAAAATTTTGCAGACTCCCTCCCACTATCACTACGTTGGGCGGGTCTAAATTAGTATCCCACTTTGCTGTCGCGATACTTGAAAAAAATGCTTGCTATGCCTCAACAACCCTTGCAGCATTTTACTTCCATTACACGCTAGGAGTGACCTCGACAACGGTCATCTCTCCTATGATTGCCATCTTCGAGCACCCTATGCTTTGCCGAGCTCCTCCCTCATATCGTCCTTCCAATGCTAATGCTGGTCCTATCACCATATTCGACGTACCGTGCACAATCGAACTCGTATATATAACACTACGTCTACTAAACAGCAGGAGAACGTGAACTATGTACGTAGAGGAGTACAATCATCCTAAGATAGGGCTCTATATCAATCAAACGATACGCTAAAAACGTAGTAAGCCGTACAGATCCTATGGACACTAGAACCTGATGCTCTGATACCATCTGTGACACCCCGCCTAATTTAAACACCGGGTGATCAGGCCTTTATTAAATTAAAATAAATTTCTCAAATGGTTCGTTCTTAGCATCACTGTCGAAAACTTTTTAATTACTAATACCCTAAGTAAAATTATACCGGTGCCAAATTTTATCTTTCTTAAAACAGATAAATCAACCATGCGGAACAAAGTACAGATAATCATGTACTATAAATCAAACAACAAGTAAAAGTACAACATAATAGAAGTATTACCGAATAAACCATCGGCTAAAGAAAAACCCAAACAACAATAGAGTAACCACCAGTCTGAAATCAATAACTGAAACTAAAACTGGACAACAAGTCCATACATAGAATAGAGTGAGATCCTGTACTAGATCTGAATGAGAGATATCGCCTAGTCAAAATCCTGTAAGCATCCACTGTGCTACAGCTCTGAGTCTCTGGAATGGAATCATCATACATGGCATCCCTGTGGCTGGACACCTAAAAGGTTTTGAAAATATATTATAGCAAGAGTTAGTACTCAAAACATTTTGAAAATATTTTGCAAGCGTTTATCACAATATAAAATGCGGTTATTGATTACACATGTTAGGTTCTCGCACACTCTCTTGAGTTAACTCACCCCTCATCTTTTGTGCACACCTAACGTTCTACACTTAGTTTACCTAGCCGTACTTCTCAAGCTAACTAAACCAAAGTAGTAAACTGAACTTATCTGTACCCAAGATCCAGTACCGCCCATACAGTACAACCATTTTACTAACATCACGCGTATGTTAAATAATTCCCAAGTAACATTTAATCTATGTTATTTTTCAAGACATCTCATTTAGTTTCACTACTAAAATTACTACAATTTTCACAATTGTTAACTTTCCCTCTTAAGTAATTAAGTTTCGCTACTTGAATTACTAAATAGATTTTCTCTATCTAAAGGTTCATTTCGTAATGAAGTTTCACTACTTAACTTACCAATTCAGTATGCATCTTCAAATACATAAAATATATCAATCTACTAACACACGGAAGTAGAATATCATCAAGTATATATATTTTACACACAATATATACTAAATATCAGTCATTGCTATTTTGCCCCTTTTATACACGTAAAGGACTCTTGTTTCGGAATGATTCATCGACCCCAAGTAAGAATTGGTTCGGAATGATACATCGACCCCAATTATTTTTAAAATATATATATACACATATTCTGGTTCGGGACTCTCTCATCGCGACACCAGTTCAAAGTTTGGTTCGGCATTTCTCATCGATCCCAAACATATAATAGCGTTATGTTAGTTCGGAATGTCTCATCGACCCTAACATAATTAATTTAGGCATAATCTCTCTACCTAAAAGATCACATAATTCAGTAGGTACACGCCAGACCTATTAATCATATACGTACGTAATATTTTAAATCTCATATATTTACCGTACAATATTCTCCTCACGATTTATCTCATTAATCGTATTTATTTGAGTATTCACACAACTCTAAGGGTCCTAGTTACCCCTTACATATAATTTCAGTAGTTATTTCTTACCCTACTGGTCTATTACTTAAATTGAATTTAATTCGCCCTGAAACTCAATTTCCAAAATCCCGGATACTCTACTAAATCGGATTATTCTCCTCGGTCCGTAATCCAAGCCCTACACCCAATGGCCTTATCGGACCTCAACGATATACCTACTGGTCTTATTTTCACTCCCATATAAGTATAATGTAAATCCTAGAATACTCATTCATTCCCGAACTCAACGAAGAATTAAACACAAAATTTTTGGGAAACAGCTTGCGTCGATCGATCGACGGCTGGGTTCGATCGATCGATTTAGTCGATCGATCGATAGTTCAGATCGATCGATCGATCGAACAGGGACAGACGCAGTCTGTCTTCTTCGTGGATCCTCTCCTCCATTAACAAATTCCCAAACTCCATTATTGGCCACCAAACTTCGAACCAATGATCCTAACATGTTTCCACATATACTAGGACAGTTTCTAACGTATCAAATACCTCAAAACTCCAATTACTTTAAAGAAATAATGAATTAAACCCCAAAGTTTCTTGAAACCCTAGTTATGGTGTTCTTCCCATATATTCATTCAAAACCCAGATTTTAATCCGAAAATCAACAAGTCTAATCTGAATGTTAATCCTCTACATAGGTTAAGTCATTCTACATGAGATTCCTATCCCAACATGCATAAATATCATCTTTCTCCAATCAAAATAATGATTTAAACAAAACTATTCAAAAACCCTACTCATGGGTATTATAACTTTAAGATTTTTGCAATAAACCACTTGCCTCAAGATTTGTAGGGTCTGATTTCGTGGTTGTTGATGATGATTGGTGATCTTCATCCATCAATCCTTCTCCCCCAACAAGTTGATGGTAGAAATCCCTTTGAATCTCTCCCAATCCCCTTTTGCCTTAGAAAGTTGCCTCTCTCTCACTTCTCCAATGGCTATGGTGTAACTCCAATTGCCTAACCCTAGCCACCACCCTTATAATCAGATTTAGGGTTACAAAATTCGTAGGTCTTCCTTCCCATAATTGTAAAGAGACCAAAATGCCCCCGAATGGTCCCGGTTTAGCCCAAAAATGACCCGGCACTCAACTAGTAACCCCGGGTATACTATTTTGACTATTTTGACCCTTCCGGACTCGTTGGTGACCTCTAAATTATCATTTGAGTCACTTAAAAATTATAACCCGTTCTCACCCCAACACGGTCTACACGCGTTAAGTAACTATTTACCACTCGCACTAAATAAATAAACTGAGGCAATATTTATCGGTATCTATCTCTCGATTAATATACCAAAATTAAAATTTAAATAAAACTCTTTAAATTACTACTCTTCCGTAATTTAAATTAAGCCGGCATTTTCTCATTTAATTCTCCAATCTAATTAAATGGAATATTCAGAAATACGGGGTGTTACAAAAACCTAATAAAACATGAATAAAATTACAAATAAATCAAGGCATATGTTACTCTCCCAAACTGAGAAAACTGAAAACAACAAGCTAGAGGCCTAGAAATAGGTACAAACACATGAAGTGATACCAAAGAAACTTGTCTAAACTAACTGTGTCCTCATCGAACTCTCGGTTGACCAAATTGACTACTATACGCTTCTTTGGGGGGTTAAAATTGGGTGTTGGGGGCGAAAATTAAAAAAAAAACTAGTTTCCTAAAATAGGTACAAACACGTCAAATTATACCAAAATAACTTGTCTAAACTAATTTCATCCTCATCGGACTCCCGGTTGGCCAAATTGACTAGCATACGCTTCTTTTGGGAGTTAAAAAAAGGTGTGTTGGGGGGGGGGGGGATTGAAAACAACCTAGTGGCCTAAAAGTAAGTACAAACACATCAAGCGATACCAAATTAACTTGTCTAAACTAACCTCATCCTCATCGGATTCTCGGTTAGCCAAATTGAAAAGTATAAGCTTCTATTCAGGGTAAATAAATGGGCATTGGGGGGGGGGGGGGGGGGCGAAAACTGAAAACAAAAACCTGAAGGCCTAAAAATAGGTACAAATATACAAAAGTAACTTGTCTATACTAATCGTATCCTCATTGAACTCCTGGTCGGCCAAATTGACTTGTATGCGCTTCTTTTGAGGGTTAAAATGGACGTTAGGGGCGAAAATTGTAAACAATAACCTAGCTACTTTGATTTAAGTACAAACACATCAAGCGATACCAAAGTAACTTGTCTAAACTAACTGTGTCCTCATCGGACTCTTGGTTGCCCAAATTAAGGGGTATAGGCTTTTTTGGGGGGTTAAAAATAGGCGTTAAGGGGCGAAAGTTGCAAACAACATCCTTGATGCTTAGATTTACGCACAAACACATCAAGCGGTACCAAACTAACTTTTCTAAACTAATCGTTCCCTCATCGGACTCTCGATTTCCCAAATTGAGTAGTGTACGCTTCTTTTTGGTGTTAAAAATGGGCGTTGAGGGGAGAAAACTGAAAATAACCACCGAATGGCCTAGGTTTAGGTACAAACACATCAAACGATACCAAAGTAACTTGTCTAAACTAATTGAGTCCTCATCGGACTCTCAGTTGGACTAATTGACTTGTATACACTTATTTTTTAGGTTAAAAATGGGCGTTGGGGGTGGGGGACTGAAAACAACCAAACGACCTAGATTTTGGTACAAACACATCAAACGATACCAAAGTATCTATGGAAGTTTGTTGTGTATCGATTACGCCCCAATAAAATTACATATGTGTCAATGACAATGGAATGTACTAGTCTTTTATGTTATATAATAATTTATTATTACACGTTTACTAAGGTTGATTTTTTTCAACAGGTTCTCATTCGGAAATATGAAGATTACTTTTGGGAGAATGGAGTCTACTTTTGCAAAGAATATCATGAAGACTATATTTGGGAGAATAATATGTTTAGAACTTCGATGATTTTAGATTTCGTTTCAAGTTTATGGTTAAAAAGTAGATGATTTATCTTGTACAATATTTTATTTTGGGAATTTTAATGGTTATGAATGAAATATAATTTCACATCATTTTAATATCACTGACATGTAGTGTTTTTTATTTTGTCATGTGTGTTTTGGAATAATGTTTTTAGTAAAATTTGTGGGCATTGATTCTGCACTGCCATTGGTTGAGCACAAGTTATTCCTAGTGTATTTATATCTATTTGTGTAATGAGATTTTTTAAATATAGTAATATTACTTACTAACTTTAACCGTTACAAATAAAGGCATTCATTACAAAAATATGACACACCCAATCTCCTACAATGTATTTTGTAACGGTTTTTATCAGTTACAAATTCTATAGTTGTAACGGGTGAAAATCGTTAAAATTTAGTAAATATGTTAGTAATACATGAGATGTGTACCAATGCCAAATCCGTTACAAAATGTATTGTAACAGTTTTAGTCTGTTACAAATATTAAATTTGCAACGGATTTTATCCATTACAAATGTCGTTAGTAAAATAAAAAACGCCAATTTTTTAACGGATTTAATCCGTTACAAATATTTTTTGTAACCATTTTTGCCCGTTACAATTGACATGTTTTGGTGTAGTGATATGGATAGTTGGGAGTAATTTTGGTCGGTCTAATAAAGATATTTTGGGGTTTTAGCATTTTTCCACGAAATAGACAAAGGGGGACAATTACTAGTAGATGCACCTATAACAAAAGGAAGATTAGTGGAAATAGAGTGTAAAAGAGAAAGGGTCTGCCCTAAGCTATCGTGGGAGAAAACTATGGAGAGATCTTAAGGAATTAAACTTTAATGATAATATTGTTTATAATAGATCATAATGGAAAAGGTAAATCCTAGTGGCTAACCCCTTATGATGGGATTAAGGCAAGGATGATGATGATGAGCCAAAGGGGGACAATAAATATGTAATTTATGTTAGTTGGATATATTTCGTGTCAAAGCGTTTAAGTCTTATATCATTCTCATCAAAATCATAAATCTTTACATATGTTGTGTAGAGAGCGGGGCTCGTTCATTAGACCTCATGAAAATAGAACATTAAAGATCTTCTTGGATTATTACAATATAGAGAGTTATGTTGTTGAACATTGAAGACATATCGTTTTGACTTCGAATTATGATTGAACATCTATGAATATGCACACACACACACAAACACACACGTTTTTTTATTATGTTATTAAAAATGGTGTTTTAAATGGAAAAAGTGGTTTAAAGACTTGAGAAGTGATGTGTATAACCTTGGGAGAGACCTATATTTTTTAAATTATTCTTTTATTAATGAAACATAGATTTTCTACCTTGATTTGTTCGCATGGACATACTTTGTCCCCGTAGTCACATCCCTACACTTTTTTAGGCTTTATGAAATTTCTTCCTAAGAGTGTGTTCATGGTGCTTAATTAACCACGTGCGCACAAATACTCATTTTAGGCATACTTTGGTTTGCTGCCTTAAATTGTGCGCACAGTGCCTAATTGCCCCCATGCACACCATGAACTGAGATTTCAATTTTGTTATATATAGGTTCTTTTTCCCTCCATCTTTAAAAAATATGAGTTCCTCATACTTCTCTACACCTTAGTGAGATCACACTATATATTGACTTACTTGAGTCTGAATATATAGGAGTTACAACCAGTTTGGATATCTAGACAAGATAGGTTAGACTAGTTTGAGAACTCCATCTCCTTAAAGGTTCAAAATCATTGAAGAAATCCAGTCCAAGATAACCTTCAAGATCAACATAAAGGGGAGTTGATTCTAAACCTTAAAACCACAAATAGGACACTTGCACTGCATCATATATATCATCTATTTATTTTAATGGTTTTTCAACACTTTAAATCTTTTTAAATCAATTTAATTCAATTCAAATCATGTTATATAATTTTAAACAATTTTCAAATGATTTTTGAATTAATTAAAAAATGGTTTTCAAAAGTGTTGTGGGTGTAAGTTGAATTTTAGACTCTTATTTTCTATGCTGAATGTTTGCCTGGGTAGAATTCGAAAGAGCTAGATAATTAGAGGTGTGATGTGTAATTATTTTCAACACTTGTTTTAGCCTTTATCCTGTGCATACACGTGTTGGTAACCTATCGAGTGGATTTGTTTTTTCTGTTAATCACAAAACACGTACACATCCTCATCCTTTGGATCAACATAATCAACGTACTTCATGCATTTTGACTCAATCCTTGTGACCAGCCTAATCCAATCAGTGTACATTTAACCCACCGTTTGTGTTAAACCATTGGACGAAAGTCAATCTATCAAGACTCAATCCCAGCTATTAGATTGGGGTCGATGTTCAGGATCCTTCTATGATTAGTATAAAAAGGACCCCAACCTCAGCATTTTGAGACTTTTTCCATTTCGTTAAGTCTGAGAGAAAAGAGAGAGTAGAGAGAAGAGAGAGAAAGAAGAGAGAGAAGGGAGAAAGAAAGGGAAATGATATAGAGAGAATATAAGAAGAAACCCTAAGTTTTTTTATAGTTCAACCCCTTGAGTGTTTCTCCCAAACCAAACACCAAAACAAAAACAGTTCCAAACACCAGAAAACCCATTCTTGAGAGTTAGACGTTTTAGGGTTTCTGTGATCTTAGTATTGTGTTTTCATTTTGAAGACCTCTACAAAATCTTGGATTCTCTCAGAACTCATCTCTAAGAAAGATTTAAGTTTCATTATTGGAACTGAGTTTTTGTAAAAGAGAACATCATACGATTTTTCTGTTTCTCTTATTATTGATATGATATTTTAGATCTATTCTGTTTCAACGAGTTTCTGAAATAAAAACTTTTTAGTTTCAAAATATTTTTTTCAGATCTAGTGAGTTGTGTGTTTCTGATTTTTTATTTCATATTTTATGAAATACTGGTGTACAAAAATAAAAAGAACACAAAAGAACTCTTGCTAAAGTTTTAAGGCGTACATATCTGAAAAGAATTTTTATATCAAAACTTGTTGAATCAGTCCCTGCATGTTAAGTCTGAATCTGTTTTTATAAAGTAGACTTCTCGTCTAGTTAGGATCTCAATTGGAGGTTTACAATTTCAAAAATATTTTCGAAAACTAGAAGTTGTCTCTGACCTTGAACCGTCTCCTGAGCAAGGTATCCTTGAGATAAGTCGATAAATAAAAGATCAATAAGTCTTGGCTTGAAAAATCAAGATTCAGAAATAACTTTCAATTTAGAAGTGTTGTAATTTGTTAGGAAAGTTTGTATAAATCTTGAGAGGGTGAGTAGCATATTTGCATTTAGTATCACATCACAAAATCTATCTCACACGAACACTTAGACACTGTGGTTCTGTCTGAGAATCTTGAATTTGAAAGAGTTACTAGAATCAGAATTGAAAGAGAATGAGATCAAGGAAAAGACAAATAAGAAGCAAGAAAAGATCAAGTTCCAAGTAAGATTACCTTTGGAGTGGAGAATCTAGTGTAGGTACATTCTGAACTTAGGTTAGGATCTTTGTGATTTGCTTAAGTGTTGTAACTTGATTTTTATTCTAGTGGATTTTTATTTTGTTCCGTAGAGGGAACCGTAGATGTTTCCCTTATTTAAGGGTTTTACCACGTTAAAAATTCATGTGTCTATTTCTTTGAATGGTCTTAACTGTTGTTGTGATTGGGACTGCATGGTAACTTTAGTAGATGTTTATTAAAACATAAAAAAGAAAGGTAATCAACTATCTAATTTAATCCATACATTCATAAACTTTTTACTAAAACATCTTGTGTTATTTTCAAAAAGAGTTTTGCCCAAAAATTTTATTCAGAGTTTACACAATTTATAACATTTTGTTGTTAACCTTGTAAACAAAGCTTTTAGTATTAAAGACTTTCTTCAACTGGTATCAGAGCAGGAACACCTTTTGTGGTCCAAAACTTGTGAAATTGTTTTCGAAACTGCTTTCTGAAAAATTTATGTGTATGGCAGAAAAAATTGAGAAGTTTGGTAACCTATCCAGACCACCACTCTTTGATGGAAACAATTTTTCGTACTGGAAAGTACAAATGACTGCTTTCATTCAAGGAACCCTGGGTGATGAAGTATGGGAAATGATTAAAATAGGGTTTGAACCTCCTACTAAACCTACCTCTGCCACTAATCCAACAAGGATTAAGAAACTTCTTAGTGAATTTACAAAGGAAGATAAAAAACTGTCTCTTGATAATAAAAAAGGAGAGAATGCCATCTTTATGTCCATTAATGAATATGAATTCAAAAGAATATCCATATGTTTTACTTGTAAGGAGGCATGGGATGCTTTAGTCATTGCTCATGACGGTGATGAGCGTGTTAAAGCTGTAAAAATCCAAATGCTTATTCAGTAATACAACACCCTGATTATGAATGAAAATGAATCTTTTGACGATTTCTACATAAGGTTAACTGATATTTTTACAAAACTTCATGCAAATGGTATAAACTATAGTAGAAAGGAAATTGTGTCAAAGATTCTTAGGTCATTGCCATCTAAATTTGACAACAAATGATATGCTATTGAGGAAATGAATCACCCTAATATAACTCCTGAATTAGTTAGTAGTAAACTTAGGACTCTTGAATTGGAACTAGACTTTAAAAATCAATTTATCGGACAGACTAATAAAGCCTCTAGTTCAAATGTTATATTTTCATCTAAATTACTGTGCCTAAATTGAACATTCTAGATTTTGACACTAACTATCTTGAAAACTGTGATTTGGAAAACCTTGACAATGAAATAGCTCTTATGAGTAAGCATTTCAAAAATATTTTGAAATTCAGAAATGATGTAGCCTCTAAACAAGGCAAATCAAATTATCAAGGTAATCAACCTCATAGACCTCATGACAGAGATAATACCAAACACACTTATGACAATAGGAGGAACTATGACCCCAATAGACCTCAACCTGACATAAGAGATGTTAAGTGTCATCGTTGTGGTAAACTTGGTCATTATGCTAGTAAATATCCAATTAGTTTTACCAACAATAACAAGGCCAATATGTGTAAGACTTGGGACAACTCTAGTGATTTTGAAGAGGATGAAACTGAGTCAATGCAAATAAATGAGTACTGCATGTATTTCTTTGCTAAGATAATATATAATGATGATGCTTGCCTGCCTGCTCATGAACTTGATATGCCTATTGATGCTGTTAATGATCTTGCTGATAATTCAATTCCAATTACTGCTAAAAAATTATGTGTGAGTTAAAGGGAGAATGTTGATGACGAATTGAACGTGTTCATGACTAAAGAACCTATCAAAAACCTAAGGGACAATTCACACGATGCACGTACTGAGTCTGATGTTGATCTGCCTGATTTACATGAGTTATACACTAAAACAATTAAGAAGAGTGCTCACCTAGAAAAGATGATAAAAACCTTAAGTAAGCGTATGGATTTACTTAACCAAACCATTAGGAAGAACACTGAAGATTATACTGCCCAATGTGTTGCTCATGAGACTGAGATTGAGAATTACAAGTTGAGAATAAATTCCTTAATTCAAACGAACCATGAATTTGAACAAAAATACAGGGCAACCCTTATTGAACTAGAAGATTCAAAGCAAAAGGTTTCAAATGTGTTTAAAAAATGCCAACACTTTGAAACACAAACCAAGACCTATGAAAAAATTATTACTGGAAGAAAATTTGATTCTGAAGATAAGTCTGGCCTAGGTTTTGGAGAAATGGTGCATACAAGTAAGACCAAAGTTTCTCCTGAAAATCTTGCTTTTATAAAATAAGGCCAAACTTCTCAAAATGTTCTAAAAGGTGAACCTATTCTCAATATCTCTCAAACAACACATAATCCGTACAATCAATAGTTGAAACCAAACAGTCAAACCAAATATGTTTGTCTTTCTTCCAGAGACCAAAGACAGAAACCTAAGTTTAATGATGATTGGACTACTATACCCAATAGATCCAAGCCAATTTTCAAGGACTTTAGTAAGATAGTCAAGTCCTACACCCATCAGTACTGCTCCTACTGCAATATATTTGTCCATACTCTTGATGAGTGTTTTCAAAAAAGGACATACACTCCTACCTACCAGAACTTTAACTATTCTAGGAAATCTAGAAATACTTGTGTACTGTGACACCCCGCCTAATTAAATACCGGGCGATCACTCCATTATTAAATGAATTCAAGGTGAACAATTGGCTCATTCTTAGCATCACTGTCGAAAAATAAATTTTTCCCATTTAACACCCTAATTAATTAAGCTAAGTGTCAAAACCATTTACAATATTACTTTCGAAATTTTATTTAAAGAAAAATTAATTAAATAATTTATTAACATCATTCAATAAGTAAGAATCATACCACAATAATTCTGCAACATGAACCAAATAAATTTAAAACATTCAACATCTAAGATGCCAACATTTAAAATTTAAAGTAAAACATTCATGTTGAATAAATCCCAAAGTACTGTACTAGAAATGAACTGAAATACAACTGTCCCAATAAAACAGATAAATAGTGGAGAAGGCGACACATGCCCCAATGTCTGAGAATGATAGGAATGGAATCAAGTAAATGAGATCGCTTAATCAAGTGGCCTACAACTCCCACCTAAGCTGCAACACTTTTCTTCCAAGGGATCCTAAGCAAGACGCCCCTGTGGCTGGGCACCTGTAATATATAAATATATACAAGAGAGAAAAGAAATAGAAACGGGTCAGAGCCCGATAGTGTGTATGATTTAAAATTCGTTTAACAAGTATTTAAATTGATACATGCCAATGAAACAACATATTAGTGCGACACTCTCTTGAGAAATTCTCACCTCTCTTGTAATGTGCACGCCTATCGCACTAACCTTTCCAACGGACCATCTATCATATATAGCACTAATCTCCCCCCAACGATTAAGTTTATCTTAGGTTATTTGCAAGATTTAAAACTAGACAACACAATTGTTTACAAAGTAAGCTTTCAATTTGTAATCAAAGTTCTCATTCTAACTTTATTAATTAATCAAAATTTCCAATGTTATACTATACTTTCCCACAACAAGTATTTACAATTTTGAGTCATCAATCATGTCCTACTTACCGAATCACAGTAGGCAGTTTCCAAATTTCAGAATTTCATATATATATATATATATTAACTACTCTTATTATATATATTACAACAACACCCCAATTAAACTATGGTGCGGCCATACTCTACTATCCAAACCCCATATCACTCATATTAAGGGGAATACAAATTTGGAATCACTCTCGAATTTTATTAACACATACACAACAATATTGAGGCAACGCATAGATTCCAAGTCTCTAAGAGGAAAGCACATACCCGCGTCTCTTAGGACCGTCTGAACTATCATTCCGATTGCCTGTACCAAGGACATATATCTCCTAGGGTACGAATCAATATCCCCCATAAGGCAACACAGGATAAGATCGTCCCAGCACAGTAACCTCAGGGATAGCAAGTAGCGTGGGTATGTTTTTCACACATAGATAGTATATGCATACACAATCATATAACTATACTAATATTACCATATCTATATTAGGTATATCTCAACTTCCATAGTTACGACATTTATCTTAGTTTTTCTAATTTATTAATATCGCGTATAAGGGTTCGTCTCTAACCTTAGTTCGAAGGATTTTTCCAACTTATTACGTAACACTCATGGACTCTATCCTCCCAAGTATAAAAGTCAGTAGGTGTCCTTTTTATGTTCGAACGTAACTCTCCTATGCAAATCCCCCTTTAATTCATAAAATCATCGACCCTTAAGTAATTATCCCAAAAATACAATTTTGTCTCATATTAAGAGTCCCAAAATTATTTATAGGTCCTACTGGTCTTCCCTATGTCCCAAAACATTTTATTAAGGATGCCCAAGAATTATTTCACGATAATTTGAATTTAACTCATTTAAAAAGGGAAATAGAAGTCTGCCAGGAGGGGTCGATCGATCGAGGTCTGGGGCTCGATCGATCGAACCTTCGATCGATCGAAGCTCTGGGCTCGATCGATCGATCAAACAGGTATTGCGATTTCTGCAGAATTGCAGTTACGGGTTCTAACACCTATCTTCATCCAAATTAAAGTTTTACATTCCCAAACGTCCAAAATCTTGTACTATTAACACCCTAACATGATATTATACATTTCCTACGTAAAGCATGTCAATTTACTTCACTAAATGTGGATTAATCATGCCAAAATTCATTTAAAACTCAAGAACCCTAAAAATCTCTAAATCATGGTCCCAATATGTTTTTCCCAGAATTTCCTTCTTATTCACATAAAAAAATTTATGGCTTATTCTTCTACATCATAAAAGATTTCCAGAATATCATTTAAGCCATCACTACATGCAATTTCCTATCTCAAATTTTGGTTTTCTTCCCTAAAAACTCTTCACAATTACTCCAAAACTAATTTGAAAGATCCATCAATGAAATAAGTAAGACAAACACTTGACTGGCAATTTCAAAAGTCTAGTTCGGTGCCGAGTTCGGTATGGTTGAGTTCCCCGTCTCGCGATCTACGCGTTGGTGGTGGCGGCGGTGCAAACGGTTGACTTTTGAGCCTTGGAATCCTTGAGAGCTCTCTCCTCTCTTGTCCAATGGCCGTTCTAGGGTTTTGAGTGTTCTAACCCTAAGTGGATAACCTAAACGGCTGATATAGGTTATTAATTTTCGTGGGTTTAATTACCCGAAAATGCAAAATGACTAAAATGCCCTCCTGGGTTACTAATTAGGCCTAAAAACGCCCCGAGACCCAAGTCAAATCCCCGGGTACACTTTTCTGACTATCTCGACCCTTCCGGACGCGTTGGCGCACTTAAAAAGACCATACGAACAAGTTATAAAATATTCACTTTTATTTAGCAATATTTAGTCCCGACGCGACACGAGCACGTCCCGACTTAAATTTCCGAAATTGTCATTTTATTCACTCATGACATTCAATATAATCAATATTATATATATTACTTTCTCATTAGTAATATTCAACAAATTTCCCATAATTACTAACTCTCACCGCGTTAATAATCATAACATAATTAATTTCCGGATTTATTTTAAATAATTAATTCACATTAAATTATATAGATCCCCAAATTAATATAGCATAAAAATACGGGGTATTACATACTTCCCCCCTAATAATGGAATTTCGTCCCGAAATTCGAAAAATAAGGCATACCTGGTAAGAACAAATTTGGATATCTCTCCCGCATATCTGCCTCGCGCTCCCAAGAGGATTCCTCCACATTATGGTGCTCCCACTGGACTCGTACAAGTGGAACTATCTTCAACCTCAATCTCCTCTCTTTAAAGTCTAGGATAGCCACCGGTCGATCCTCGTAAGAGCTGTCAGGCTGTAAGTCTATCTCATCTATCGCGATGTGAGTATGGACCATATCATCCCGAAGATATCGTCTCAACGACGAGATGTGGAATACATCGTGAATGCGATGTAAATGCTCTGGCAGTCCCAAACTATATGCAACCGGCCCAATCCTCTCGATGATGGTAAATGGTCCTACGTACCTCAGAGCCAATTTCCCCTTCTTCCCGAACCTCATCACTCCCTTCATAGGAGATACACTCAATAACACTTGGCCCCCCACACTAAACTCCCGGAAGAACCGTTTCTCATCAGCGTAGCTCTTCTGCCTATCCTGGGCTACCCGAATGCGACTCCTGATCATCTCAATCCTCGCGGAGGTCTCCTGAATCACCTATGGTCCTAGCAACTTATTATCCCCCACCTCGAGCAAACAAGCTGGGGATCGACAAGGCCTGCCATACAAAGCCTCAAATGGAGCCATGCCAATCGTGAACTGATACGAATTATTATAAGAAAATTCTACCAGTGGAAGGTGTGGATCCCAACCTCCTCCAAAATCAAGAACATACATGCGTAGCATATCCTCCAACATCTGATTAGTACGCTCTGTCTGTCCATCTATCTGTGGGTGATAAGCTGAACTCAACCTCAACTCAGTACCCGTAGCCTCCTGAAAGCTTTCCCAAAAACGTGACACGAAAATCTTGTCTCTATCTGACACAATATTCAAGGGAACCCAGTGTAATCTGACGATCTCAGCGATGAATAGCTGAGCATATTGACCCGTGGTATAATCTGTCCGCACCGGTAGAAAATGAGCCACCTTTGTCAAACGGTATATAATCACCCAGATAGAATCGTGGCCCCACTGTGATGTAAGCAACCCCATAATAAAATCCATGGAAATACTCTCCCACTTCCACGCGGGTACTTTCAATGGCTGTAACAGTCCTGATGGTTTCTGATGGTCCACCTTCACCAGCTGGCAGGTAGAACATTTGTACATGAACTCAGCAATGTCCTTCTTCATCCCACTCCACCAGTATTGTCTCCTCATATCCTGGTACATCTTACCCCTCTAGGATGCACCGCAAATCGGGACCCGTGAGATTAGGTCATCACTGCATGACGTAATTCTGCCCCTTCTGGAACCACCAATCTCCCTTTAAACCGCAAACCTCCATCAGAACTAACAGAATAGGACTCAGCACCCTTGGCTAAAAGTCGTACAATCTGCTCCTGGCAAAATGGGTCTGTGGTCTGTGCTTGTATCACCCTCGTATCAATCTCGGGTGTGACTGACATAACGGATATGAAAGAACGGGATACTGCATCCTGGTAACCCAACTCCTTCCACTTTGCTTTCCAGATGTCCTCTACCTCGTCTACCGGTCTACGACTCAACGCATCAGCAACTACGTTGGCCTTCCCCGGATGATACTGTATATCGAATTGGTAGTCCTTCACAAACTCTAGCCATCTGCGCTGCCACATATTCAGCTCTCGCTGCGTGAACATGTACTGCAATGACTTGTGGTCTGTGAACAAACGGAATTTCTCCCCCAATAAATAGTGTCTCCATATCCTCAATGCAAAGACGACCGCTGCTAACTCCAGGTCGTGGGTGGGGTAATTCTTCTCATGCGGCTTGAGCTTGCGGGAGGCAAAAGCTATAGCCTTATCCTCCTGCTGAATTACTCCCCCAAGTCCCCGTAAAGACGCATCAGTGTAAACAAGGTACTCCACACCCGGCTTCGGTAACGCAAGGACTGACGCTGAAGTAGGCTTGTCTTTCAGCTCGTCGAAAGCCAACTGACAAGCGTCATCCCAAACATATGGTACCCCTTTGCGAGTCAGATTCGTCAATGGACCCGCTATTTTGGAGAATCCCCGAATGAATCTCCTATAGTATCCAGCTAACCCCAAGAAACTACGCACTTCCGTCGGTGTCGTGGGTTGTCCCCACTCCTTCACCGCTAACACTTTACTTGGGTCAACTGCTATCCCTTGATCAGAAACAACATGCCCCAAGAACTTTACTTCTCGTAACCGGAACTTCTCATACTTAGCATACAACTGATGCTCTCGTAGAGTCTGAAGAACCAGCCTCAAGTGCTCGGCATTCTCCTCCTCGGAGTGTGAATATATCAAAATGTCATCTATGAAAACGATGACAAACTGATCCAAAAACTCTCTGAATACTCGGTTCATCAAGTCCATGAAAATGGCGGGAGCATTTGTGAGTCCGAATGGCATCACCCTGAACTCATAAGACCCATATCTCGTCAAGAAAGCAGTCTTTGAAACATCCTGCCCCTAATACGTAGCTGATGGTACCCCGACCTCAGATCTATCTTCTAAAAGAAAGTTTCTCCCCTTAGCTGGTCGAACAGATCATCAATTCGAGGCAACGGATACTTATTCCATATCATGACCTTGTTCAACTCCCGGTAGTCCACACACAACCTTAGTGAGCTATCTCTCTTCTTCACAAACAAAACTGGAGTGCCCTAAGGTGAGGTACTCCTGTGAATGAAGCCATGTCCTAACAGCTTCTATATCTAATCTCGTAACTCTCACATCTCTGCCGGAGCCATACGGTAGGGTGCGCGTGCTATAGGTCTCGTATCTGGCAATAAATCTATAACAAAGTCTATCTCTCGACTGGGAGGTAGGCCCGGTATCTCCCGAAATACATCTGAACACTCACTGACAACTGGGATCGAGTCTAACGAAATCACAACCTCCTTAGAGGTATCCTCCTCTATATAATATAAATGAGCAGTCGAACCTCCCTCTGGGCGAGGCATCGCCACTACAAACATCTTTTGCCCCGGAATGGCAAACACAATCCTCCCACCGAAGCAATCAATCATGGCTCTATAAGCTGCGAGCCAATCCATACCAATAATAACATCGTGCTCATGCATATCTAAGACTAACATGTCTGCAGGTAATACCAAACTACCGATTTCTACCCCCACTCCCCCGCATATAAAGAAAATAAGCGACTCACTCCCCAGTCGTGAGTCTACACACGTCACTGTGCTCTCTGATGTGGCTAACAATCCTAAGGTCTTCGCAAAATGTGTAGCTATAAAACAATGTGTCACCCCAGTATCAAACAAAACCCGACCCATAGTATCATGGATAGGAAACATACCCTCAATCGCGGGTGGTGCCTGTGGAGCTGCTGCCTGGTAGACGTTATATACATGTCCATACTGTAACTGCCCCCACTGCACCGGAGCTGATGGAACGGCTGGTAGGGCTGGCACCTGGGCTAGAGCTGGAAGGGCAGGTGGAAAGGTGGTCTCTGTGGCTCATTACAGGCACCCTGCTGCGGTGGAGCCCTATCTCCCTCCGGACAATCCTGGCGCCTATGGTCGTGCTTACAAAACCCAAAACATCGGCCTTTGAAGTTACCTCCCTTCTGACCCTATTGACCGCGGCCCTGCTGGCCTTTACCTCGCCTCCACTGGCCCTGTTGGCCCTGATATACACGTTGTTGGCCCTGCTACTGACCCTGCAGTCGGTGTTGGCCTTGCTGGCGCTGCTGATTAGGCTGGCCTTGCTGGCCCTGCCTATAGCCCCCAAATCCCTGCCTAGAATCACCTGAACGGAATCGCTTAGCGGGGTCTCCCTGATGGGAACTCTGCTCGTGATGACGAGTCTGTCCATGAGATGGTGCCCCATTAGCACCATTACCCCCGTCCTGCCCTGCTGGCTGGACTCTCCTGCTCTCTTGATTCCCTGAAGATGGAAGCGATGATCCTGGCAATGAAGTAATGCAGCATTGAGTACATCAGTGAAAGTACTCAGGGACAAATTACCTATAAGGTGCTGACGGATCCTCCAAGCTAACTCGTCGATAAACAACATAATCTTCTTGCTCTCAGTGGGTGCCTCATCTGGAACGATGGTGAGAAGTCTCGTGAACTCCCCCTCATACTCAGCTATGGTAGAATTCTCCTTCTTCAAATTTAGCAATCTCCGCCTCATCTCAGTCTGCACGGCGGGTGGAAAATACTTGCGGTCAAACCTCTCCCAAAATGTCTGAATCGGGATCGTGTCCCTCTCCTCCAAGGTGGTAGTGGACTCCCACCACTGCAAAGTGGCCCCCACCATCTTAAAGGAAGCCAATAACTTCTTTTGCACGTCGGTGCACTCATACATACGGAGATGCCACTGGATGTCTTTCTTCCATTGGATGACTGTGACGATATCTGAGCTACCAGAGAACTTAGGGGGATGCGCCTTCTGAAAAGCATCCCTAACCCTCTCCCATGCAGATGGAAGTTGTGCTGGTACTGGCGCCACTACCTGAACCTGGAGTGGAGCCTGCTGAACTACCTCTAGTGCGGCATTCACCGCCAGAGCAACAATGGCGGCTACCTCATTAGCATTCATAGTGCCTTGTGCCGGGGATGCTGGCTGCTCGGCCTGGGCACGCCTATCCTTCGGAGCACGTCTCGGAGGCATCTGAAATGTGAAGAAGTTTATTAGTCTACAGTCATTATCAAATCTCAAATAGCTGAAGACTTAAACGTAAAAGCGGGAATACAACAATCCTAAAAATAGGGCTCTATAGCAAAAACGTTAAGCCGAAAGCGAAATAAGACGTACAGATCCTATGGACACTAGAACCTGATGCTCTGATACCACCTGTGACACCTTGCCTAATTAAATACCGGGCGATCACTCCTTTATTAAATTAATTCAAGGTGAACAATTGGTTCATTCTCAGCACCACTGTTGAAAAGTAAATTTTTCCCATTTAGCACCCTAATTAATTAAGCTAAGTGTCAAAACCATTTACAATATTACTTCCCAAAAATTTCATTTAAAGAAAAATTAATTAAATAATTTATTGACATCATTCAATAAGTAAGAATCATACCACAATAATTCTGCAACATGAACCAAATAAATTTAAAACATTCAACATCCAAGATCCCAACATTTAAAATTTAAAGTAAAACATTCATGATGAATAAATCCCAAAGGACAGTACTAGAAATGAACTGAAATACAATTGTCCCAATAAAATAGATAAATAGTGGAGAGGGCGACACATGCCCCAATGTCTGAGAATGATAGGAATGGAATCAAGTAAATGAGATCGCTTAATCAAGTGGCCTGCAACTCCCACCTAAGTTGCAGCACGTTTCTTCCAAGGGATCCTAAGCAAGACGCCCCTGTGGATGGGCACCTGTAATATATAAATATATACAAGAGAGAAAAAAAATAGAAACGGGTCAGAGCCCGATAGTGTGTATGATTTAAAATTCGTTTAGCAAGTATTTAAATTGATGCATGCCAATGCAACAACATATTAGTGCGACACTCTCTTGAGAAATTCTCACCTCTCTTATAATGTGCACGCCTATCGCACTAACCTTTCCAACGGACCATCTATCATATATAGCAGTAATCTCCCCCAACGATTAAGTTTATCTTAGGTTATTTGCAAGATTTAAAAATGAACAACACAATTGTTTACAAAGTAAGCTTTCAATTTGTAATCAAAGTTCTCATTCTAACTTTATTAATTAATAAAAATTTCCAATGTTATACTATACTTTCCCACAACAAGTATTTACAATTTTGAGTCATCAATCATGTCCTACTTACCGAATCACAGTAGGCAGTTTTCAAATTTCAGAATTTCATATATATATATATATATATATATATATATATATATATATATATATATATATATATATATATATATATATATATATATATATTAACTACTCGTATAATATATATTACAACAGCACCCAAATTAAAACTATGGTGCGGGCATACTCTACTATCCATACCCCATATCACGCATATTAAGGGGAATACAAATTCGGAATCACTCTCAAATTGTATTAACACATACACAATAATATTGAGGCGAAGCATAGATTCCAAGTCTCTAAGAGGAAAGCTCATACCCGCGTCTCTTAGGACCGTCTGAACTATCATTCCGATAGCTTGTACCAAGGACATCTATCTCCTAGGGTACGAATCAATATCCCCCATAAGGCAACACAAGATAAGATCGTCCCAGCGCGGTAAACACAGGGATAGCAAGTAGCGTGGGTATGTTTTTCACACATAGATAGTATATGCATACACAATCATATAACTATACTAATATTACCGTATCTATATTAGGTATATCTCAACTTCCATAGTTACGACATTTATCTTAGTTTTTCACATTTATTAATATCACGTATAAGGGTTCGTCTCTAACCTCAGTTCGAAGGATTTTTCCAACTTATTACGTAACACTCATGGACTCTATCCTCCCAAGTATAAAATTCAGTAGGTGTCCTTTTTATGTTCCAACGTAACTCTCCTACACAAATCCCCCTTTAATTCATAAAATCATCGACCCTTAAGTAATTATCCCAAAAATACAATTTTTGTCTCATATTAAGAGTCCCAAAATTATTTATAGGTCCTACTGGTCTTCCCTATCTCCCAAAACATTTTATTAAGGATGCCCAAGAATTATTTCACAATAATTTGAATTTAACTCATTTAAAAAGGGAAATAGAAGTCTGCCAGGAGGGGTCGATCGATCGAGGTCTGGGGCTCAATCGATCGAACCTTCGATCGATCGAAGCTCTAGGCTCGATCAATCGATCAAACACGTATTGTGATTTCTGCAGAATTGCAGTAACGAGTTCTAACACCTATCTTCGTCCAAATTCTAGTTTTACATTCCCAAACGTCCAAAATCTTGTAATACTAACATCCTAACATGATATTATACATTTCCTATGTAAAGCATGTCAATTTACTTCACTAAACGTGGATTAATCATGCGAAAATTCATTTAAAACTCAAGAACCCTAAAAATCTCTAAATCATGGTCCCAATCTGTTTTTCCCAGAATTTCCTTCTTATTCACATAAAAAATTCGTGCCTTATTCTTTTACTTCATAAAAGATTTCCAGAATATCATTTAAGCCATCACTACATGCAATTTCCTATCTCAAATTTGGGTTTTCTTCCCTAAAAACTCATCACAATTACTCCTAAACTAATATGAAAGATGAATTAATGAAATAAGCAAGATAAACACTTGCCTGGGAATTTCAGATGTCTGGTTCGGTGCTGAATTCGGTATGGTTGAGTTCCTCGTTTCGCGATCTACGCATTGGTGGTGGCGGCAGTGCAAACGGTTGAGTTTTGAGCCTTGGAATCCTTGAGAGCTCTCTCCTCTCTTCTCCAATGGCCGTTCTAGGGTTTTGAGTGTTCTAACCCTAAGTGGCTAACCTAAACGTCTGCTATAGGTTATTAATTTTCGTGGGTTTAATTACCCAAAAATGCAAAATGACTAAAATGCCCTCCCGGGTTACTAATTAGGCCTAAAAATGCCCCGATACCCAAATCAAACCCCCGGGTACACTTTTCTGACTATCTCGACCCTTCCGGACATGTTGGCGCACTCAAAACGACCATACGAACAACTTATAAAATATTCACTTTTACTTAGCAGTATTTAGTCCCGACGCGACACGAGCACGTCCCGACTTAAATTTCCGAAATTGTCATTTTATTCACTCATGACATTCAATATAATCAATATTATATATATTACTTGCTCATTAGTAATATTCAACAAATTTCCCATAATTACTAACTCTTATCGCGTTAATAATCATAACATAATTAATTTCCAGATTTATATTAAATAATTAATTCACATTAAATTATATAGATCCCCAAATTAATATATCATAAAAATACGGGGTATTCCTAAACAAAACCCAAACAACTCTAACTCTAAAAAGAAAAAGGGAGGTCCAAGACTAAGAAAAAATCATTTAGAAAGACCCCTCAAACTCTTCTAAATCAAAAGGCCACAAATTTTTTAAAACTAGGCCTATTTGGATTAGAAAAGATGATTTACTACCCCAGCTCAAGTGCAACAATGTCATTTCTGCTTTAAAGGCACAAAGTACTTCAACTGGATGGTATTTGAACTCTGGATGTTCTAAACATATGACCAGAGACGAAATCAAATTGAAGAACAAGATAGACTTCCTTAGAGGTAGTGTCATGTTTAGAGATGGTGTTTCCTCTCAGATCATAGGTAAATGAACACTGAGTGAGCAAGGGCTTCCTGAACTGAATGATGTTCTCTTAGTTAAATGCCTTAAAGATAATCTCTTAAGTATATCATAATTTTTTGACTCCAATCACTCAGTTACCTTTTCTGAAAAGGAATGAAAAATTATTGATGAAAAAGGTAATTGTATCTTAATAGGAAACAGAACCCCGAAAAACTGTTACATAGTAATCCCCAATTCTGAATCTTGTAATGTTGCTAGATTAAAGGATGATTATCTATGGCATAATAGATTGGGACACACAAATTATGATAACCTTAAAAGATTGAGTTCCCAAGAGATAGTTAGAGGTTTATCTAAATATAAAAACTCATTTACTCCTGTATGTGGACCTTGTCAGGAAGGCAAAATAAGTAAATCTCCACACAAGAGAGTTAAAGATGTCCTTACTACTCAACCCCGAGAGCTTATCCACATGGACCACGTAGGTCCCTCAAGAACTATTAGTTTCTGTGAAAACTATTACATACCAGTTATATTGGATGACCATACGGGATATACCTAGGTAGCTTTTATGAAACAAAAATCAGATACCTTCAATGAATTCTTAAGAATTGTCCTGAAAATTGAGAATGAGAAGGATACCCAGATATATCGAATTAGGAGCGAGAGAGGTGGAGAGTTCAAGGACTCTGGAATTTCTGAGTATTGTGTAGCCAATGGCTATAAACATGAGTTTAGCGCTCCCAAAACCCCAGAACAGAATGGTATAGTTGAACGTAAGAATAAGAGTTTACAAGTAATGGCTAGGGTTATGTTACATTCTAAGAATCTACCAAGATATTTTTGGGTAAAAGCTATCCAAACCGCATGTCACATATTTAATCATATCTACCTCCGAAAAAATTCCAAACAAACATCTTATGAGTTATGGTTCCATAAAAAGCCAAACTTGAAATATTTTAAAACCTTCGGTAGTATCTGCTATATCTGCAAAGATAGAGAGCATCTTTCAAAATTTGACACCGGAGGAGAAAAGGGATTTTTTCTTGGCTATTCCAAAAATAGTAGGGATTTGCGTGTGTTTAACTACATAACCAAAACTACTATGGAATCAATTAATGTAATTGTAGATGACACAAGTGTTAGGACTAGTGACAGTTAACAAGTAACATTTGATGATGGCGATCCTGTTTTATCCCCTGATCTTCAAGATGATACTGATTCACCGCCACATGAGAGTCCTTCTGTACACACTTAGGTTTCTAAAGATCATTCCACTGAAACCATTGTTGATAATCCTTCGAAACCAGTTAGAACTAAATCCCAACTTCGACAAGTGGCATAATTTTCTTTTTTTGTTTCTCTTGAGGAACCTAAAAATGTTAATGATGCCCTTACTGACTCATTTTGGATAAATTCTATGCAAGAAGAGCAAATCTAATTTAACAATCATGATGTTTGGAATCTGGTTCCTAGACCAAAAGATTCGAAGGTTATTTTCATAAGATGGATTTTTAAAAACAAAACTAATGAAAATGGGGAGGTCATTAGAAATAAAGCTAGGTTGGTTGCGCAAGGATACTCCCAGGTTAAGGGAATTAATTTCGATGAAACTTTTGCACCTGTTACTCATCCGGAATCAATTCAACTCCTTACAATTTCTTGTCATAAGCAATTCAAATTATTCCAAATGGATGTTAAATTCTCTTTCTTAAATGGAATTTTATCTGAAGACGTTTACGTAGAACAACCCAAAGGATTTGTTGATCCTGTACACCCGGACCACGTCTTTAAGCTTAAGAATGCCTTATACGGCTTGAAACAAGCTCCTAGAGCTTAGTATGAGAGACTGTCTACGTTTTTAGTGTCTCATAATTTTGTCGACGATGGAAACGATCAAACATTATTTATTAGAAAGGAAAATCAACATGTCTTAATCGCGCAAGTATATGTGGACGGTATTTTTTTCGATACCACTTGTCCTAAGCAAGTCGAGAATTTTTTTGATATCATGCATACTGAATTTCAGATGTCTTTAATGGGTGAACTACAATATTTTCTTTGTTTACAAGTAAAACAATGCAGTGATGGTGTTTTTATTTCTCAATCCAAGTATGCTGCAGATTTAGTTAAAAAATTCGTCTTAGAAAATGCAAAAACTTCTAGAACCCCCATGAGTACTTCAATTAAACTTTCTAAGGATGATAATGGGAAAAGTGTTGATCCCACTCTTTATAGAAGTATGATAGGGGCCTTTCTGTATCTTACCGCCTCTTGACCTGATATATCCTTTGCCGTGTGTATTTATGATAGATATCAAAGTAACCCTAAAGAATCTCACTTATTAAGTGTAAAAAGGATTATTAAATATAGTAAGGGTACTCTAAAATTTGGTATTGGTACACAAACGATACTACTAGTTATATTTTAGGATACACCGATGCCGATTGGGCCGGGTGTTCTGACGATAGTAAGAGTACTTCTGGTGCTTGCTACTATGTAGGCAATAATCTTGTAGGTTGGTCGTGTAAGAAACAGAATTGCATCTTATTATCTAGCACCGAATCTGAATATATAGTAGCTGGTAGTTGTTGTGCTCAATTACCATGGATTAGACAAATGCTTAGTGATTATGGTCTCACAGAAAAATAATTAACTATGTTTTGTGATAATCAAAGTGCCATTAATATTTCCAAAAATCATGTACTGCACTCACGAACTAAGCATATTAAGATTAGACATCATTTTATCCATGACCTTGTCGAATCCAAAGATCACATTATTGAATATCTAAATACTCAAAACCAGCTCGCAGATCCCTTTACAAAACCTTACATTTGATTTGAGTATTTGCGAACAACTATAAACATGATAACTCTCAATTAGTCTCTATTTTTTTAATTTATACCCCTTGTATATTTGAGAAAAAATGGGGGAGAAGATCTTGAGTATTGCTTAGCGATTTTTATATCTATTCCTAATTCTGATTTAACTAATATGCCAATTTAGTGTTTATCTTATTACAGTCACTTCAGACCCAGTGTTTATATTCTTGTAGGGTATTGGTCTGTATATAGTTGAGTGATGTATTTTTTTTCTTATTTTCGATTCTAGGATGGGGATGGGTAGTTAGAATTTTTGTATAGGACAAATAGGATTTCTTTTTATTTCGACCTAAGATTTCTGAATACTCAAGGGAATTTTGTCTCTAATATCTAAAGGGGGAGATTAAGAACACACTATATAGTGACTTACTTCAGTCTGCATATATAGGAGTTCCAATTAGTTTGTATATCTAGACAAAATAGGTTAGATTAGTTTGAGAACTCCGTCTCCTCAAAGGTTCAAAATCATTGAAGAAATCCAGTCTAAGAGAACCTTCAAGATCAACATAAAGGGAAGTTAATTCTAAACTTTAAAACCACAAATAGGACACTTGCACTGCATTATACATATCATCTATGTGTTTTAATGGGTTTTTAACACTTCAAATCTTTTAAAATCAATTTAGTTCAATTCAAATCATTTTATATAATTTTAAACAATTTTAAAATGATTTTGAATCAATTAAAAAATGGTTTCCAAAAGTGTTGTGGGTGTAAGTTGAATTTTAGAAACTTATTTTCTATGCTGAATGTTTTCCTGGGTAGAATTCAAAAGCGCTAGAGAATTAGAGGTGTGCTGTGTAATTATTTTCAACACGCGTTTTAGCTTTCATCCTCTGCGTACACGTGTTGGTAACCTATCGAGTGGATTTGTGTTTTCTGTTAGACACAAAACACGTACACATCCTCAGCCTTTGGATCAACTTAATCAACGTACTGCATGCGTTTTGACTGAATCCTTATGACCCAACCTAATCCAATCAGTGTACATTTAACCCACCGCTTGTGTTAAACCGTTGGATCAAAGTCAATCTATCAAGACTCAATCCCAGCCATTAGATTGAGGTTGTTGTTCTAGATCCTTCTATGATTAGTATAAAAAGTACCCAAGCCTCAGCATTTTGAGACATTTGCCATTTCGTTAAGTCTGAGAGAAAAGAGAGAGTAGAGGGAAGAGAGAGAAAGAAGAGAGATAAGGGAGAAAGAGTGGGAGAGAATAGAGAGAGAATAAAAAAAGAAACCCTAAGTTTTTTTCGTAGTTCAACCTTTTGAGTGTTTCTCCCAAACCAAACACCAAAACGAAAATAGTTCCAAACACCAGAAAACCCATTCTTGAGAGTTAGACGTTTTAGGGTTTCTGTATTCTTAGTGTTGTGTTTTCATTTTGAAGACCTCTTAAAATTTTTTGATTCTCCCAAAACTCATCTCTAAGAAAGACTTAATTTTCATTATTTAAACTGAGTTTTTCTAAAAGAGAACATCACACGATTTTTCCGTTTCTCTTTTTATAGATCTGATATTTTAGATCAATTATATTTTAACGAGTTTTTGAAATAAAAACTTTTTAGTTTCAAAATAGTTTTTTCATATCTAGTGAGTTGTGTGTTTATGATTTTTTATTTCATATTTTATGAAATACCGGTGTACAAAAATAAAAGGAACACAAAATAACTCTTGCTAAAGTTTTAAGGCATACATATCTGAAAATAAGTTTTATATCAAAACTTGTTTAATCAGTCCCTACATGTTGTAATACCCCGTATTTTCGTGATAATTATTTTTGGGATTAATTATATTAAAAGTGAATTAATTGAAAAATTAATCCGGATAAAATATTAACGAGATGTGAGTTAGTGTTTGATTATAATGTGTATATTTGGCTATATATATGGTTATTGAATTATGAAACTTGTCGTGAGATTGAGATACGGCAATTTAGAAATTTTGTTGAGACGCGTGTGACAGTCGCGTCAGGAATATAATTATGTTAATAAAAAAAAAGTGAATTTTATTTTTATCACCCGTATGGTCATTTTGAGTGCGCCAACGCATCCCTAAGGGTCGAAATAGTCAGAAAACACTAGCCGGGGGTTAAGTTTGGGTCCCGGGGCATTATTGGGCCATACCGGTAACTTATAAGGGCATTTTGGTAATTTCACAAATTGGGTAATTAAAACCAACGAAAATTAAAGTTAAAATCTGACTTATTATTAACCCACTAAGCCATATTCCAACCCCAATCTAGGTAGTGGACTACAGGAGAAGTTAGAAACCATAAAGATTGGCCAAAACCAACCCCACCCCCATTAACACCTTGAGAAGAAAGCTTGTAGAGAGAGAAGAGAGGAGAATCCTGCAGAGAGAGAGAGAGGAACTCATCAAATCGACATCAAAATCAGAGATTCTAATAAGGCAAGTGATTTAATTTTAATTAATTTCAGATAATGATTCCTCCATGTTTAGGAATTGATAAATTTTATTGTTCTTGGGAGTTAATGAAAAACCCATGTAAATTGGAAGTAGAAATTTACATTCTTGATGAGGAAATTGCATGTAGATTGATAGTTGATGATTAATCTGATGATATTACAATTAGTATGAAAATAAAAACGGATTTAGGTTAGGCTCTTTCATGATTCATAAATTCTAGTGTTCCTGTTTTTAGAATTGGGAAAAAAATGTAGAGATTTGATATTTGAATGATGTTAGGATGAATTAATACCCCCAAACATGTTAATATGTGACCTAAGTATGTTTAGGGACGATTAGGGACCTTAAACAATCGTTAGATTAATGTTGGGATGAGATTTGAGGAGTAGAGAAGTTGGAAAAAGGAAAATAAGAAATCTGGGCTCGAATCTGGTCGCTCGTTAGAAGACCTGCCCAGGTCGTTCGAACGACCTCGTTCGAACGAGCTTCTAATGAGTTGACCATTTAATTCTAACGAGGGTGAAGTTCGTTCGATAGGTTCGTTCGAAAGAGACCTCGTTAGATAACTCACTTTGTTCGAACGAGATCTCGTTAGAAGTCTCAATTTGTTCGAACGAACTCTCGTTCGAACAGCCTCGTTCGAAGGAGACTTCGAACGAGTTGACAGTTTAGGATTTTTAGCCTGTTTGGATCCCGAGTGTCCCATAACCTTGTTTATATGTAGAGATAACACTTCCTTGATGATAGAGTGATATATTTGGGATAGTTGCGATATAATGGGGAGTAAAACTAGAAGTGTAGTTTGAACCTAAAGGAAATTGTGGATTAGGACGTGAGTGCCTAGTACGATGCGAGAACTATTGACGACCAATTATTATATTAACCGGGAACATATAAATGGTGTAGTATTATATGTGAGTACAAGAAGAGATATGTACCAATATATTACGGTGATTACTAAGAAGTGTGCATACTTAGTATATGTATATGACTGTATGTGTATGACATACCTACCGTACTTCCTATCACGGGAGGTTTACGTTCGCTTAGGGCCTTCTTATCCTTGTGTTGACCGGATTTAGATTGGTTACCTTGATGAACATAGGTCAGAGAAGGACTTATTGGGATGTTAATAAGTCTGCTGATCGTGGGAGCGTAGGTATGTGCGTGACCCATGTGATGTGACTGTGTTCACCTCCATTATTTGTGATGTTGTTATCTGATAACGATTCCTGAGAGATTCGGAATGCGTGATCCTTATGTACGTGATGTACCGGGATGGATAGCAGAGTATGTGTGCACCACAGCTTAGACTCGGGGTGCTTGTATTGTATATTTGTGACGTGATTAATATACACTTAATTAATGGGAACTTTCATGTGGATATTGCGAATACATATATTTATGGTAATGTTTTGAGAAAATAAAACGGGTTAACTGATAGTGAATGATATTGCCTAATTGAGAATCTGAGTTTAAGTAAAGCCCTCTATTTTATTGATAACGCTAGAATGTAATATGGGAATCGAGTAGTAAGGGGTAGAACTTATTACGATTGGTTAGTTATGGATGTCATTTTAGATGGGTATGGTACGTTAGGAGTGCACATGTAGTCGAGAGGTGAGAATTTCATGTGAGCGCACGTCCTAACATGTATTTTGCATTTAATGTTTTAATGATATTAAAACACTTGCTATTTTTAAAATGATTTCCACTTTCGGGCTCTGACCCATTTGCTTTCAAACCTATTTTTGCAAAAACCATTTTAGGTGCCCAGCCACAAGGACACCATGCTTTGGATTCTCATTCAGGTGACGAGCTGTAGCTGTTTGTGGAAGTTACAGGATCTTGCTAGTAGACGCTTCATCTGCTTTGAATCTATATTAAACATATTATCAGTTGTAGGGCATGTCGCCCATTTCTTTTAGACATTTCATTTATTTCAGTTATTCAGATTTCAGGATTCAGACTTGTCATTTTTACTTTCAGTTGTGGTATTGTTGTGAGGAGTTTTCCTCCGGACCTCTTATTACTATGTGTTGGTTATTTCATTACTTCATTATGGTGAATGGTTGTTATTTTGTCATTTTTCTCTTACTGCATGTTAATCAGTCTTAACTTAAAATTTGGTAACTTACTTTTTAAATACTAGGTGGTTAGTAATTATTAAAATGTTTTCGACAGTGATGCTATTAACTGAACCAACTTGGCATTTTGAATTAATTTAATAAAGGAGTAGCTACCCGGTATTTAATTATTCGGGGTGTCACAGGTGGTATCAGAGCATCAGGTTCTAGTGTCCTTTAGGATCTGTACGGCTTATTATGTTTTCCGCTGAGCTTTCTTTGATGTGGAGCCCTATATTTTAGGACTGTTGTATCCTTTTGTATATGCTACGTTCTTCAGCTATTTTGAGTTTATAACTGCGAACTTATAAACTTTATTCTTGTTTCAGAATGCCTCCACGACGTGCACAACGGGTTCCTAGGGATGCAACGCCAGAACCACAGTCCTCACCAGTTCAGGGAACGATGAATGTCGCCGAGGTCGCAACCATTGTGGCCCAGGCGGTAAATGCCGCACTAGCAGTTGTACAGCAGGCACCACCCCAGGCGCCAGTTGTCGCGCCAGTTCTGCCACATGCATACCCGTCTGCCTGGGAATGTGTACGTGATGCTTTTCAGAAAGCACATCCACCGGAGTTTGCTGGTAGCTCCGATGTTGTTGTTTCGAGTCAATGGAGAAAGGACATACAGAGGCACTTGAGGATGTATGAGTGCACTGACGTTCAGAGGCAGGTACTAGCTACTTTTAAGCTAGTGGGATCTGCACTACAGTGGTGGGAGTCTATTACCACCGTGGAGGAGAGAGATACTCTCATGATTCAGGAGTTCTGGGTGCGGTTCGACCGCAAGTACTTTCTGTCTGTTGTTCACACAGAAATGAGGAGGAAGTTGATGAACCTTCGACAGGAGGGTAAGATTGTGGCCGAGTACGAGGCCGAATTCACCAATTTGATGAATATTGTCCTAGATGAGATACCTACAGAAGAGAAAAAGATACCGAAATTCACAGACGGGTTGACATGGAGAATTCGTCAGCACTTATTAGGAAACGTCTCGTTAGCCACTTATTCTGATGTGGTTAACGCTGCATTGTTCCATTGCCAAGATCATCGCTTTCACATGGCTGAGGGCAAGCGGTCGGGAGAGTCCAGCCATCAGGGCAGGACTAGAGGAAATGGTGCCAGTAGGGCACAATCTATCAGTGGCAATGGTGATCAGGGTACCCAGCAGGGGGATCACAAGAGGTTCAGGTTGGGAAATTTTAGGCATGGACAGGGAGGTTTCCGACAGGAGCATCAGGGTCCGAACGGCCATCAGGGCCACCAGGGTCAGAATGGCCAACAGCAGCAGTTTCAGCAGGGCCAGCAGGGCCAGTGGAGGAACGGTAACGGCCACCAGGGCTGGGGGCAGCAGGGACAGAGAGGGGGGAACTTCCCGGGGAAGTGCTACGTTTGTGGCAAGACTGGCCATAAACACCAGGACTGTCCTGATAGGGGCCGGGCCCCGCAGCAGCAGCAGGGTGCTAGACATGAGCCACAGAGGCCACTTTTTCCACCAACCCTCCCAGCTCCAGCCCAGGTGCCAGCTCTTCCAGCCATTCCAGCAGTTCCTGTGCAGCAGGGACAATTACAGTATGGACGTGTCTATAACATCCACCAGGCAGTAGCTCCGCAGGCACCACCCGCGATTGAGGGTATGTTTCCTATCCATGGTACTATGGGTCGGGTTTTGTTTGATACGGGGGCAACACATTGCTTTATAGCTACACATTTTGCGAACGCCTTAGGATTGTTAGCTACAACAGAGAGCACAGTTACGTGTGTAGACTCACCATTGGGGAGTGGGTCACTTATTTTCTTTATATGCCGGGGAGTGGGAGTAGAGATTGGGGGTTTGGTATTACCTGCAGACATGCTGGTATTAGATATGCATGTGCACGATGTGATTATCGGTATGGATTGGCTCGCAGACTACAAAGCCATGATTGATTGCTTCGGTGGGAGCATTGTTTTTGCCATTCCGGGGTAAGAGATGTTTGTAGTGGCGATGCCTCGCCCAGAGGGAGGCTCGACCGCTCATTTATATTACATAGAGGAGGATACCTCTAAGGAGGTTGTGATCCCTTTAGATTCGATCCCAGTTGTCAGGGAGTATTCCGATGTGTTTCAGGAGATACCAGGCCTACCCCCCAGTCGAGAGATAGACTTTTTCATAGACTTGTTGCCAGATATGAGACCTATAGCACGCGCACCGTACCGTATGGCTCCAGCTGAGATGAGGGAGTTATGGGATCAGATTGAGCAGTTATTGGGTCAGGGGTTTATTCGGAGGAGTACTTCACCGTGGGGTGCCCCTGTGTTGTTTGTGAAGAAGAGAGATGGTTCACTGAGATTGTGTGTGGACTATCGGGAGTTGAATAAGGTCACGATACGGAATAAGTATCCGTTGCCTCGAATCGATGACTTATTCGACCAGTTGAGAGGAGCTTCTTTCTTCTCAAATATTGATTTGTGGTCGGGATACCATCAGTTGCGTATCAGGGAGGAGGACGTCTCGAAGACTGCGTTCTTAACGAGATATGGTTCTTATGAGTTTTGGGTTATGCCTTTTGGTTTGACCAATGCTCCAACCGTGTTTATGGATTTGATGAATAGGGTGTTCAGAGATTTCCTAGATTAGTTTGTCATTGTATTCATTGACGACATTCTGGTTTACTCTCAGACAGAGGAGGAGCACGTTGAGCATTTAAGGCAAGTTTTGCAGACACTGCGTCAGAATGAGTTATATGCAAAGTATGTGAAGTGCGGATTTTGGCTGAAGGAGGTCCAGTTTTTGGGACACATTATTTTCGACCAGGGGATATCGGTTGATCCGGGGAAGGTATCCGCGGTGAGGGAGTGGGGACAGCCCACGACACCGACGGAGATCCGTAGTTTCTTGGGTCTAGCAGGATACTACAGGAGGTTTATTCGGGGATTCTCGAAGATGGAGGGTCCTTTGACACATCTGACTCGTAAGGGTGTGCCATTCATCTGGAGTGATGCCTGTCAGTTGGCATTCAATGAGTTGAAGGATAAGTTGACCTCAGCACCTGTGTTAGCATTGCCGAGACCGGGATTTGAGTATTTAGTTTACACCGATGCGTCCTTGCAAGGACTTCGAGGTGTATTGCATCAGGAGAGTCAGGCCATAGCTTATGCTTCCCGTAAGCTTAAGCCTCACGAGAAGAATTACCCCACTCATGACTTGGAGTTGGCGGCAGTTGTTTTTGCCCTTCGTATTTGGTGACATTACCTTTTGGGGGAGAAGTTTCGATTGTTCACAGACCACAAGTCCCTACAGTACCTATTCACGGAAAAGGAGTTGAATATGCGGCATCGAAGGTGGCTTGAGTTTATGAAGGACTATCAGCTTGATATTCAGTATCACCCGGGGAAGGCTAACGTGGTAGCAGACGCGTTGAGCCGTAGGCCAGCAGATGAGGTGGTAGGGGTGTGGAAGGCAAAGTGGAAGGAGTTGGGACACCAGGATGCAGTGGCCCGATCGTTCATGTCTGTGATGACCGTTACACCACAGATTGTCACGAAGGTAGTAAGGGAACAGGAAAAGGACTCGTTCTGTCAGGACCAGATAGTTCGATTACTAGCAGAGGGAGCCGGGTCCTATACCGTTAGCTCAGACGGGGGATTACGATTCAATAGAAGATTGGTGGTTCCGGAAGGGGAGTAATTGCGGCATGAGGTGATGGTAGAGTCGCACGGCTCACGGTTCGCGGTACATATCGGAGGGGACAAAATGTATCAAGACATGAGACGACAGTATTGGTGGAGCGGTATGAAGAGAGATATTGCCGAGTTTGTTTCTAGATGCGCCAAGTGTCAGCTGGTAAAAGTGGACCATCAGAGACCGACAGGACTTCTACAGCCGTTGGAGGTTCCGATGTGGATGTGGGAGAGCATATCCATGGATTTTATCACGGTGTTGCCTACGTCACAGAGAGGTCATGACTCTGTTGGGGTGATTGTGGACAGGTTATCCAAGGTTGCTCATTTTCTACCCGTAAGGACAGACTACACTACGGGACAGTATGCCCAGCTCTTCATTGCAGAGATAGTGAGACTTCACGGTGTGCCCCTGAATATCGTGTCTGACAGAGACAAGATATTTGTTTCACGGTTTTGGGAGAGTTTTCAGGAGGCTATGGGCACGGAATTGTGGTTGAGTACGGCGTATCACCCGCAGACCGATGGGAAGACCGAGCGTACAAATCAGATGTTAGAGGACATGCTACGTATGTGCATCATTGACTTCGGGGGTGGATGGGAGCAGTATCTTCCACTGGTGGAGGTTGCTTACAACAACTCCTACCAATTCACCATTGGCATGGCTCCATTTGAGGCATTGTACGGTAGACCTTGTCATTCCCCAGCATGTTGGTTGGATGTGGGGGACAATAAACTACTTGGGCCGGATGTAATTCAGGATTCTTCGGCAAGGATAGAATTGATCCGAAGTCGCATTCGGGTAGCTCAGGATCGGCAGAAGAGCTATGCGGACGCAAAGAAATCCTTCAGGGAATTTGAAGTGGGGGAACAGGTTTTGCTCAGAGTATCTCCTATGAAGGGAATTATGCGTTTCGGGAAGAAAGGGAAGTTGGCACCGAGATATGTGGGACCATTTCCTATTATTGAGCGGATTGGACCGGTTGCGTATAAGCTTGGGTTACCGGAGCATTTGCATCGGATTCAAGACGTGTTTCATATTTCCTCGCTAAGGAAATACCTCAGAGATGATTTGGCTCATTCTCTTATTGCTTTGGAGGACATCGATCTCCAGCCTGATATCTCCTACGAAGAGGGGTCGATTGCTATTTTGGATCGAAGTGAGCGGAAACTGCGGTCAAAGATAGTTCCGTTAGTGCGTGTTCAGTGGCGACATCATAATGTCGAGGAGTCCACCTGGGAGCGCGAGGATGAGATGCGCGAACGTTATCCAGAGTTATTCTTACCAGGTACTTTCTAGTTCCGAATTTCGGAACGAAATTCAGTTATTAGGGGGGAAGTATGTAATACCCCGTATTTTCGTGACAATTATTTTTGGGATTAATTATATTAAAAGTGAATTAATTGGAAAATTAATCCGGATAAAATATTAACGAGATGTGAGTTAGTGTTTGATTATAATGTGTATATTTGGCTATATATATGGTTATTGAATTATGAAACTTGTCGTGAGATTGAGATACGGCAATTTAGAAATTTGATTGAGACGCGTGTGACAGTCGCGTCAGGAATATAATTATGTTAATAAAAAAAAAGTGAATTTTATTTTTATCACCCCGTATGGTCATTTTGAGTGCGCCAACGCGTCCGGAAGGGTCGAAATAGTCAGAAAACACTAGTCCGGGGTTAAGTTTGGGGCCCGGGGCATTATTGGGCCATACCGGTAACTTATAAGGGCATTTTGGTAATTTCACAAATTGGGTAATTAAAAACCACGAAAATTAGAGTTAAAATATGACTTAGTATTAACCCACTAATCCATGTTCCAACCCCATTTTAGGTAGTGGACTACGGGAGAAGTTAGAAACCATAAAGATTGGCAAAAACCAACCCCACCCCCATTAACACCTTGAGAAGAAAGCTTGTAGAGAGAGAAGAGAGGAGAATCCTGTAGAGAGAGAGAGGAACTCATCAAATCGACATCAAAACCAGAGATTCTAATAAGGCAAGTGGTTTAATTTCAATTAATTTCAGATAATGATTCCTCCATGTTTAGGAATTGATAAATTTTATTGTTCTTGGGAGTTAATGAAAAACCCATGTAAATTGGAAGTAGAAATTTACATTCTTGATGAGGAAATTGCATATAGATTGATAGTTGATGATTAATCTGATGATATTACAATTAGTATGAAATTAAAAAAGGATTTAGGTTAGGCTCTTTGATGATTCATATATTCTAGGGTTCCTGTTTTTAGAATTGGGAAAAATATGTAGAGATTTGATATTTGAATGATGTTAGGATGAATTAATACCCCCAAACATGTTAATATGTGACCTAAGTATGTTTAGGGACGATTAGGGACCTTAAACAATCGTTATATTAATGTTGGGATGAGATTTGAGGAGTAGAGAAGTTGGAAAACGAAAATAAGAAATCTGGGCTCGAATCTGGTCGCTCGTTAGAAGACCTGCCCAGGTCGTTCGAACGAGCTTCTAACGAGTTGACCATTGACTTCTAACGAGGGTGAAGTTCGTTCGATAGGTTCGTTCGAATGGGACCTTGTTAGATAACCCACTTTGTTCGAACGAGATCTCATTAGAAGTCTCAGTTCGTTCGAACGAACTCTCGTTCGAACAACCTCGTTCGAACGAGACTTCGAACGAGTTGACAGCTTAGGCTTTTTAGCCTGTTTTGATCCCGAGTGTCCCGTAACCTTGTTTATATGTAGAGATAACACTTCCTTGATGATAGAGTGATATATTTGGGATAGTTGGGATATAATGGGGAGTAAAACTAGAAGTGTAGTTTGAACCTAAAGGAAATTGTGGATTACGACGTGAGTGCCTAGTACGATGTGAGAACTATTGACGACCAATTATTATATTAACCGGGAACATATAAATGGTGTAGTATTATATGTCAGTACGAGAAGAGATATGTACCAATATATTACGGTGATTACTAAGAAGTGTGCATACTTAGTATATGTATATGACTTTATGTGTATGACATACCTACCATACTTGCTATCACGGGAGGTTTACGTTCACTTAGGGCCTTATTATCCTTGCGTTGCCCGGATTTAGATTGGTTACCTTGATGAACATAGGTCAGAGAAGGACTTATTGGGATGTTAATAAGTCTACTGATCGTGGGAGCGTAGGTATGTGCGTGACCCATGTGATGTGACTGTGTTCGCCTCCATTATTTGTGATGTTGTTATCTGAGAACGATTCCTGAGAGATTCGGAATGCGTGATCCTTATGTACGTGATGTACCGGGATGGATAGCAGAGTATGTGTGCACCACAGCTTAGACTCGGGGTGCTTGTATTTTATATTTATGACGTGATTAATATACACTTTATTAATGGGAGCTTTCATGTGGATATTGCGAATACATATATTTATGGTAATGTTTTGAGAAAATAAAACGGGTTAAATGATAGTGAATGATATTGCCTAATTGAGAATCTGAGTTTAAGTAAAGCCCTCTATTTTATTGATAACGCTAGAATGCAATATGGGAATCGAGTAGTAAGGGGTAGAACTTATTACGGTTGGTTAGTTATGGATGTCATTTTAGATGGGTATGGTACGTTAGGAGTGCACATGTAGTCGAGAGGTGAGAATTTCATGTGAGCGCACGTCCTAACATGTATTTTGCATTTAATGTTTTAATAATATTAAAACACTTGCTGTTTTTAAAATGATTTCCACTTTCGGGATCTGACCCATTTGCTTTCAAACCTATTTTTGCAAAAACCATTTTAGGTGCCCAGCCACAAGGACACCATGCTTAGGATTCTCATTCAGGTGACGAGCTGTAGCTGTTTGTGGAAGTTACAGGACCTTGCTAGTAGACGCCTCATCTACTTTGATTCTATATTCAGCATATTATCAGTTGTAGGGCATGTCGCCCATTTCTTTTAGACATTTCATTTATTTCAGTTATTCAGATTTCGGGCATGTAATTAATTCAGGATTCAGACTTGTCATTTTTACTTTCAGTTGTGGTATTGTTGTGAGGAGTTTTCCTCTGGACCTCTTATTACTATGTGTTGGTTATTTCATTACTTCATTATGGTGAATGGTTGTTATTCTGTCATTTTTCTCTTACTGCATGTTAATCAGTCTTAACTTAAAATTTGGCAACTTACTTTTTAAATACTAGGTGGTTAGTAATTATTAAAATGTTTTCGACAGTGATGCTATTAACTGAACCAACTTGGCATTTTGAATTAATTTAATAAAGGAGTAGCTACCCGGTATTTAATTAGTCGGGGTGTCACACATGTTAAGTCTGAATCTGTTTTTATAAAGTAAACTTCTAGTGTAGTTTGGATCTCAATTGGAGGTTTACAATTTCAAAAATATTTTCAACACCCAGAAATTGTGTATGACCTTGAACCATCTTCTGGGAAAGGTATCCTTGAGATATGTGGATAAATAAAAGATCAAGAAGTCTTGGCTTGAAAAATCAATATTCAGAAATAGGTTTCATTTTAAAAGTGTTGTAATTTGTTTAGAAAGTTTGTATAACTCTTAAGAGGGTGAGTAGCATGTTTGCATGTAGTAGCAGGTCATAAACACTATCTCACATGAACACTTAGACACTGTGGTTCTGTCTAAGAATCTTGAATTTGAAAGAGTTTCTAGAATCAGAATTCAAAGAGAGGAGATCAAAGAAAATAAAAGAAGCAGCAAAAAAAGATGAAATTCCAAGTCAAATTAACTTTGGAGTGGATAATCTCGTGTAGGTACATTCTTAACTTAGGTTAGGATCTTTGTGGTTTGCTTAAGTGTTGTAAATTGATTTTTATTCTAGTGAGTTTTTGTTTTGTATTGTAGATGGAACCGTGGATGTTTCCCTGCCACGTTAAAAATTACTGTGTCTATTTCTTTTAATGTTCTTAACTGTTGTTGTGATTGGGACTGTATGGTAACTTTAGTAGATGTTTATTAAAACATGAAAAGAAAGGTAATAAACTATCAAATTTAATCCATACATTCAGAAACCTTTTACTAACACATCTTGTGTTATTTTTGAAAAGAGTTTGGCCCAAAAAGTTTATTCTGAGTTTACTCAATTTATACCATTTTGTTATGAACCTTGTAAACAAAGCTTTTAGTATTAAAGACTTTCTTCACATAGAGAGTATTTTCGAAGTTTAGAGTATTTTAATTGCTTCTATTTATTCAAATTCACTTATTCCTTCCAAAATTGAGTCAAAACCTAGAGCTATACTTTATTTATGATTTTTGAGGAATTTTGAGTGATTTGAAATCAGATCCACTTATCTTAGATTCAATCTAAACCATTCTACATCATAATTTAAGATCTAACCTACAAGATTTAAAGAAGAGGTTTTTTGAGCTACTGGATAGTTCAAAGCATGGTGCAACTCTAAGGATGAAAATGTACCTATGGAGCTTATAATGGATCACTCATTGTCAATGGGGGAAAGTTATATATTCACAGGTAACTTCTTACGAGTGCATAAGATAGAGGTACTTTCTTGTATCATATAAAGCATTTTAAAGGTTAATGAGATATCAGAGTGCGTCAAGGTTTTATTACCCCTTAGTGGGTTTTTTTTCCTATTTTTTATGTAGATTGTTTGTATGTTGTGTATGTTATTTGTTTTATCTCTGTCACACACATCACTTAGGTCTCACTTATATCTAGTCTAATCCATCAAATTGACTTTATTATTTCGCATCTAGTGTTAATTGACTTAGATTTTGAAGATATAAATTAGTGATCCTCGTGTCTCTTATCATATAACCTAGTTGATCATTGTTCTTAGATTGCTAAAATTAATAAGAAAATTAAAATTAGCAGAAATTGGGCAAAGTTTGAATTAAAACCTATTCACCCTTAGGTTTATTTTAGTAAAACACTAGTATGGAACACACCAAATCTTTAAAGTAGAGGATACTTTGGAGTTAATCCTCCATACCTCTTTCTTAGCCTGTAGCACCAGATAACGGATTTAATCAAGCCTAAGAAGTTGTTGGTATTTTATTCTTAACACGATTTCTTATGAAATTTATTATTTATTAATAAAGAATAATCGTAGCTCATTTGAAATAAAAATCATGCTTGTATTAATTACATATATTTATTTATAAATATAATATATAAGTTAGTTAATTATATTAAGTGAGAATTCTGATGAGTTGATGAGTTGAGTTAGTCTCAATCACAAAAGATCAGAATTATGATTCCCATATATTTGAAGAGTTCACAATCTAGATAGTAAGCATGTCAATGGGTCGGCTTTAGACCTGGAACCGACCCAGATCCATGAACTGTAAATGAGTCTGAGCTAAATTTGTATATCCATTTACCCGAATGCCCATTTATTAAATGAACCGGGTCTGATTTTTAATATAACCGGTCCGATTACCCAATTAACTTTATTATATATATATATACCCTCATTTTAGCCACTAGATTATTTCTACTTATACGTTTATATATGACGTCCAATTGTTATTGAGAGTGCCTAAGAGAACATACAATTTACATTAATTAAATACATTTATATTTATAAATATAAATGTGTTTTATATAAATAAGATATGTTATACTTGTATGTTAGATTTTTGTTCTTAATGTTTTCTTATAATTGTCTATATTAGAAAAAATATTATAATGGTAGAATACATTATAATTATTTTTTTCTTACAAGCTAAGAATATTTCCAATATTAATGGGAGGAATAATAGAATTGCATAACTGATATCAAAGTAAGATAGGTACTGAGTTCTTTTCTTCCCACATCGTATGGAAAACAAAGAGTGCCAAAACTAGTTTTCATATAAAGATCGGGCAAAACTCATTAACTATTTAGGGGCTAACATCATCCCACATTTATTAAAAACAAAAGTTTAAGAACTCACTTCAGCTATAAAATGTGAGTTCAGGGTAAATTATAGCCAGATTAACTATCATAGCAAGGCTTCAATATTTATCCATCTTTTTGCACTAAAATTTGTTATTTCTCTATGCTTTAAATTAAGCAAATTTATGATTACCATTTACAATATGTTAAGATTTTAATATGGCTGGGTAATAGGACCGAATCTTGGGTCCTTAACGGATCTGGGTCTGGAAGAACAATGTAAGATCCATCAGGTAGTTGGGTAAGACTCGATATGCCTAAAATTTAAACGGATCGGAGACAGTTTTGGTTAAACAGTACCCATCTCTGACCTATCTACATGCCTACTATATAGGGAGTTTACATGCTATTGATAAAATTACTTTTACAAGCTTATTAGTTTATCAAAAAGTCATCTCATAGTTCAAAGAAGATTGTACCGATACATTAGGAATGTATTGAGTAGGAAAAAGAGTAATATGTTTGTTTAGGTTCTGACAAAATTATACTTGCGTAATATCAAGATTTTCAAAGGTTGAATTAATCCTTAATCCTGAGGAATATGAGGATTGCAGTATTTATATGATTACTAGTTAAATTTTTCGATGAGTATGATTCAATTTACTGGGTCAATAATCCCTATAGGTTGGCAGTCCTTATGTGAATATGTTCGAGATCATGTTCTGGAGGAATCTGCATCTAGGAGAGATATTCTAGATTATGATACCCCTTTGATACATATATACATTTTTATTCTACTAGTAAAAATGGCTTGTGGATTATTATCGGATAGAGTATTAAATAAGTTAAATTTGAGATAAAAAAAATGTATAAGACATTCTTAAAATTGATTCAATTTAAATTGATTTTCATTAAGTGGGTATTCAATACTTAACATGGAATATTATATTATGTACTATCTAACTTTATAAACAAGGCCTTTCTATTTGAGTCATTTTGAGATAATTAAAATGGTGTGAATTTGTAATTATTTTGTGTAGTTAATTACAATTGAACATAATAGAAATAATTTACAAAGGCTAATTTCGGATTTCCATATCTTTCTTTGGAAGCCTGTTTAATTATTTGCCCAGAGTCCCCGACATAGTTCATATTCCAAGTAGAAAATTCATAATGCCTTGGAAACCCTAATTAGGTCAAGAGCACTTCATTTACCTTTATATGGTCTAAGGAAGGGGTTTAAGTTGCATAAGACTCTTCTAAAGGTTAGAAAGGGTGAGATAAAAAAAAACTATTCACATTTTTATGAGGGGTAAGGAGAGAGAAAAGTTTTCTCTATTTCCACCAAGTTTTGATCTTTTTTAACACCCACATTACTGATCTATTGATGGTGCCAACTTGTAAGAGTTTTATTAAGTGTTAGGACTTGAGTGGCATATTTTATATAAGGGAAAGTGCAACAAAAACTAAAAGTAATATCAACCCCCTCGAACCAAAGCTTGATTTTTATTCAAAATATAATCTTTGAGGGGTGGATTTTTACTAACTTGGCCCCTTTCAATGTCAATGTTGTTTTTATTTTGTTTTTTATTTAATATTATAATTTATAGAAATCTCTTTTTTGATGTTACACTATTTCAAATTATATTAATATATTCATATTACAAACTTATCGGTTGGGGGATTGCTAAACTTTATGACTCTATTTGTATGGGTACCATGGAATTGAATTCGGATCAAATTATGATAATATTTGAATCACTACAGGGTTATTGCATCTTTAATGGAACTATCTATCTCATCATGGAAATTCATCACCTTCATGGTGATAGTCAAGAAATCAAATCAAATTCATAAAAAAATCAAGTAGTGCTAAACATAAAAAGCCTTAAGCACTACTAAGATTGCTACACTTAGTCTCTTTGTGTTATGAGAAACTTAGAAGTTCCTTTCAATCTGTAAAACACCTAAATAATTAATCTATGTAGATAAAGTGATGTGATTAGGCATTTGAGAAACATAAGATGTACATGCATATGCTCCTCTCTTGAATAAGTTGTGCCAAATGAATAATTATGCAATTATTCTTGTACCTTGTCTTTTACTCCTTAGAGGTAAGATCAAACTTATTTAGATATGATTTAGTAATACAAAGGACAATGTAATACATCATAAGGTCCATTATTAGGGGGTTAGAGTGCAGATGCCCCTAGATAGAGAAACTAGCATTTCTCCTTATCATATCTACCAGACTTTTAAGACCATTCTTCTAATGTTGCATGATCATGGTATTTAAAGAAATAGGCCTATGAGACCACCTCCAAACTGTCCATAAAAGGCAAGGCCATATCCAATTTCATGATCACTAAGGAAGAAAGTGGTGAACTTCAGGATATTGTCTAATGGAAGTTTGCGTGGATGATTCATGTAAATGGCTCATCAAACAAACCCGATAATGGAGAAAGGCTTATATTAGAAACCCTAAAGGTGTCAAACATTGAGTATGCATTATTTTTTTATTTTAATTCTTCAAATAATGATGAAAGTTACTAAGCTATAGTCACTGGTGTTTATCAATCCCTCTCTTAAATAAGGAAGAGTCCATTTTCTTAGTGTATCCCAAGTGGTTATGACCAAAATATTAGGAAAATATAAAGGCAAACGTAAAACGTTGGTCATATACATGAATAAATTCCAAGAATTGTTTGGGCTAATAGAAATTTTAATAGTGAGGTATATGCCAAGAGAAGAAAATGCAAAAGTCAACCACCTTGATTGGCTAGCCTCATTATACAAAGGAACAATTTTAATATAATCCTTAAACCCAACATTGTAAAGATCTAAGAGAAAAACAAATAAGAATACCTTGGACTAAGTTGGATGGATAAGTTCATCCAATACTTGAAGGAAGAAACCCTCCCCTAGGATCGGTCGAAGGTAGATAAGGTTAAGGGTAAAGGCCCCCAAATATTTCCATATAATGGAGTACTATACCAATCAGGATAGACTAAATAAATCTTGAGATGTGTGCACTTAGTAGAAATAAAAACTATTTTGCATGAACTTCATGAAGTAGTGTGAGGTCATCCAGGAAAGCAAAACCTATCCTAATAAGTATTAAATCAAGTATACTATTGGTCAACGGTGACTAAGGATGATGAATATTATGTACATCGATGTAATAAAGGCCAAAGAATGGCCAACTTCATCAATCAAGCTGCTGAAAAGGTATCACCCACATTAACTCTCTGTCTTTCACAATTTGGGTAATTAGAATTTTTGGTTCATTCCTTATACGCCAATGGAAATGACGTTTTCTTATTATGGACATTGACTACTTCACCAAGTGGGTGAAATTTTAACCACTCTTAAGAATAAAATAAAAAAAATTGTTTGTTCATTAGGAAAATTATTATAAGCATGTTTAGGGTACCTTAAGCTTCTTCCATCATCACCGAAAATGGGAATTTTTTTGAAAACAAGAATATTGATGTATTATGTGATCAATTTAAAGTCGTATATGTCATCTCAGCACCCAGCCATTCCTAGTGCAATGGGAAAGTAGAATTAATAAACCAAACCATCATGTACAGATTGAAAGAAAAACTCGAGAACTCTAGGTAAGTTGGTTTCTCAATATCCTTTTACCATATCACATATTAAACAGGTTAAATACAGGAGAAACACTTTTTTCTCTCCTTCGGCTAAAAAACATTCATCCCCGTTGAGTTGAACAATCCTATCCCCCATATTCGACTACATAGACGCCTAAAAATAATGATCAATTAATGAAATAAAATATGGAGTTCTTGGAAGAGAAAGGAGGGAAGGTAAAACTCAAAATGGCATCCACTTAGATGATGGTTATATATCTAATTCTAAAAAGTCAACTCCATTAACGAAGAACCTAGATAAATTAAGTTGCATGTTTGATTCATAAGATATGTTATTATTAGAATTATTATACATATGTTGTTTGGTAAAACATATTATATAAACGAAATAAAAACATTAAATGACTTGTTCATTTTAGATAAGGAAATAACTCAATTGTTTAACAAGCACCTGTCCTGGCCTTAAGCAGACTTGATATGTTTTCTCTAAGTGGTTCACCCGAATCAAGGTTATATATTATATCATTTTATCCTTATGGACAAATAATATGGGAGTATAAATACAAACTCAATTGTAATACGAGGGTGAAAAATAATAGATAGCCACCATATAATTCGACTTAAGTCTTCTGAAGTTAGTTTTTCAATTGAAATAATAAATTTCTTAGTGGATGGTTTTTTCAACTGATCAAAAAAACATTATTCACACATAGTTGATGATCATTTATTTCAAATGTCCTTAAGTATCAAAGTAAAATGTACAAGTATAATAATGTTGAAGAGTGTTCGGCATCTCAGTCATCAAACATCATAATGCTAATGTCAATAAAATTGCACAGGTGTAGTAGTTCAGAACGGTCCATATATGTTGTAAAATACCACTATTATGAATTCAACATAAATAAGCCGAGTATAAAATATAGATCTATCACACAAAGCCACTTCATGTACATGGTTAGGTAATATGCCTACGTCCATGGGGAGTAGCTCTCTCTCTCTCTCTCTCTCTCTCTCTCTCTCTATGTATATATATATATATCTATTCTTGATAAAAAAGTATTACATGCACTTTTCCTAAGGGTGTGCATTACATTTATAGAGACAAAAAAGACTGGATCATTTCAGTCTCCATGATATTGGAATACTGTTACAATATGATCCGATGAATCTGATTTTGAGGTTTTCATTGATCAGCCTCCCTTTATTCCTCTCTCTAAGATATTATCACGTATCAGGTCTGCCGTACACGTGACATCCACTCCTATCTAGTTGGATAATTCCCCCACAATTACCCCCAAAGATTTGCAGTCTGAATGGAGTGTAAAGGTTTGCTCGCTCGTGAAACGTAATTCTTATCGGTAGTGAAATTTGATCACCTATAGAAAGCTATAGTCATAGGATTTCAACAATTTGTGTTTTTTTAGTTAAAAACTGCTTTTTCTCTACCCTTTAGGATTAAAATGCACGTTCATAATTTTCTCCAATATTTTAGGGGTACGCTGGTAATCCTGCTCCTATTAGCCAAAAGGCAATAATGTGCCACCCATCATTTGGGGATGTGATAGATAATGATGTAATTTTTCTTGGATGTTGAACCAAGGCTATTTAATCACTTATTTAACATCATTTAAAGATCATTTTCTTCTTCAACCTTCCAAAATAAACTCAATTCTACTTTCCTTCCATATTCACTGTAAGTTCATTATCTTTCCTCTTTCTTCTTTCTCTGAAATTTTCTTCAGGTGATCATCTTTATTTTCTTCGTCTTAATTATTTTTTACTTAAGAAAACGATATATCGTGTGAGTGAGAGTTCCATAAAAGTATTTAGGAAACATTTCTCCATCCCAACTTGGGTAGTAAGAGTTTGAGGAAAACTCCAAAAGATTATTATAACAGTGAAAGAGGACACTGGTTATTCCCCTAATTCATTGCTGAAGCCGCGTAACCTTCTCTCCAAACTATCTTTTCTTTGAATTCTGTGAAAATATTTGTGTTTTCCTTATCCAAAGTACCCCCAAATACCTTGAGGATAGTTAATGGGGATAAATAGGATAAATGAGTTGTATGAAATCTATTAGGGACCCAGAGATCTTATATTGCTATATGTGAGTGAAGATGAGAGACTATACTTTTTATCTGAAGCCGAGGAAAGTTGAGAGGGTATTGGTGGTGAATTTGCATGATTCAAATAAGGATTATTATGTCCCCATGAATTTGTTATTAAGTAGTGGTAACACCCATCCATTCCCAAGGGTGGTGAATCTTTTAAAGGCTACAGGCATCCTAATAGGATACATGAAATAGATTGATTGCTACTTTTTATTTCTCTTCTTTTAAATGATTCTGCACTTGTTTGATTGTTACTAATATTTTTCTTCTTTATTTTGTGATGATAAATCCAATAAGAAAGAGCATGAACAAGCACATGTTAGTTTTGACAAATTGAGTAAGGTCTGGAAACTCAAGAGACCTTTGTCTACTGGCACCAAACACCCAAGGCCAGCATTGTCGTTATTAAACTACACCTGCACCACTACTTCTTTTGTTTCCAGATTAGTCATAAAGGAACTAGAAATCCCTATTCTTTTTTTGGTGGAGGGGTCTTTAATTGCGAGAGCATTAGGATCGCTTGCTTTTGTGTACGTTACATCAATTCCCGCTATAGTTCTTTCAACTTCTGAAGAAGAGATGCCGCCGAATAAAAGGATTCTCAATTTGCTGGAGGAAGGTGATGCTCCCACTTTTCCAAAAGCTTAGCCTTCCCAAAGGAAGGAGCTAAGTGGTTAAACTGACTTCGTTGACTTAGGGGATTCCCCCTAAAAAATTGCAAGCCCATCTTATGAAGAAGAGCAGGATTGGAATAAGTCTTGCAGTTGCCTTTCCCACCAAGAAGGTTAATGCCTTGCTAAGGGTAAAATCCTTACCATTATGTCAGTGGCTAAAAATCTTAACCTGGCCCCTATAATACTGAAGGGCGCAATCCTTTGGGGCGATTAAAAAGTGGTTGGTAGCTAGTCAACCGATCAGCTGGTCTCCCATGTTGCTAAAATAGTCTCCGTGGTGAGTTCTTATTTTGTGTTCGGATTTTACTTATTTGAAAATTCTTGTTATACTAACCTTATTGATATTATTTTATCTTTTAGTTCCTGGTGCACTTGTTGATATTCTGGAAATGAGGGTTGACCAGGAGAAGGCCAACATTGACCTCAGCCATGCCTTAAACGAGTCTTAAAAGGATCTAAAGGTTGTTCAAAAGGCGTGCAAAATTATGGTAAAGGCAAACGAATTGGATATCTCTAAAATAATCCAAAATCGCACAACTAGATAAGGTTATTGACGAGTCTACACAAACAATGTTTGAGGCATTTAATGCGAAGGACAAGGCCTATGATTGGGGGTGGGATGATGACTTCATTTAGGCAAAGAAATAGTTGGAATACATTCGTAAGTCCTAATTCAACAAAAGGATATGACGGAGCCTTGGTTAATGCATAAGTCCCCTCTAAATTTGGACTCTTCTATCATCACCGTTAAAGTTCCCCTCCAAACTTGGATGAAGAAGAGGGTGATGAATCAGACGGAAAATAGGAAAAAAAGGGTGACGGATAAGAAAAACAAGCCATGGATCCAAACGAGGTTGTGGCCAAACAAGAGAAGGTTAAAGAAAAGGAAGGCCAAGCTAGATAGATTAGCATAGGACTTTTTGTTCTTTGTAGTTCCTATCTTTTTATTATTTTCATTATATGTGCTTACCCATCGTTTATATTCAAATGAAAATACTTACTATTTTAGCCTTGCTATATTGTGTTTGGTTACTTTTGATTGCCTCTATATTCTTGGTTTATATATAGTTTCTGAATGCCTTTCTTCTTTATCATTGTATCTAATAATAATTTGGCCTTGATGCCAATTTCTTTGTCAGGATGATTTTAACCGATCTCAAGAATTTTTTTTCGTTGTTCGATATGCCCTTCAAAATATGATAAGTACTTATGGTATGTAGACCTGTTTGGTGTTTTCTCTTTGGGCCGAGATCAAAGATGTAGAAGGCATTGTTGTCTCGATTTTAAAAAAATAACTCTCTAAGGGATAATATCAAAAAAGATGAAAAAACTTTGAAAGAGGACCAAGTGATTAATAGAAGTCTTTAACAGAATGTGATGAAATTGAGATATCAGTTTCTTTATATCCCTCGCGTGGTCTGGTTGGAGGGATATAATGAAGGTTGGGTGGATTCTCTACCCAACTTAAATGAATCCCGGAAGGTCATTTACAAAAATGGGTGGCTGAGCACCTTGGCTATTATGAGAGTTCCTTGCAATTTCAAATTCTAGTATTAGTATGGTGTCAATAACCCATTTATTTGGCTCCCTCCACTAGGGAGTGCTGATCAAGGATTCCTATGGATTTCATTCCCATTTTATTGATAAGGGATTATCTTTTTTACCACGACAATGATGATGAATTTCGTCCAGATCCAAATAATAATCACCATGCTAAAATGCCTGTCGAGCTAAACCATCGAGGATGTAGTGGAAATGATCCCCATTTTGTATTTTTATTTTATAATATGTCAATCTGGATACTTTGAATTAACTTAATATGAATGAAATTATCTAATTAATTCCATATCTTACATTTTCCCATTATATATCGATCGTGTTTTGTTTATTGTTTTCCTTACCTTTTAGGATAAGTGTCATCACACCACCTTAGGCCTAGGACAAACCATGGAAAAACTCACTTAGTCGCAGGGAAATCGACCCATTCAGTATTTTAGTCTATCAAAGTCGGGACACTTAGTGCCTAAGGATCCCCCCCATGTGTCTTTTTCTTATTTGGGCAATTTTTAATGTTTTTTGTGTTCATTAGTGATGAGAACATATAACCTTAATCTACGATTAAGTGAAATACAATGAAGGCATTTAAATGAGGCAATCAGAACTTGATTGGACAAAGTTCAACAAATTTATAATGATAAGAGCTTTGTCATGATGATAGTTTATAATTATCGAAGTTGGCCTGCCATTTGGAATAATAAGGAAGCTAATTACATTAACTGAACTTTAAATCATTCAAGAAGTTAGAATAACGGAAACTTAAAACTTTAATAAATAAAAAAGGTTTTAGAAATATCTCCCTGCCCCCCAATTTTTTTTAGATGCTAGACTCGTTGGAGGTTCACCTTGATGACTTTGAATAGACCTTCCACTTAAGACCCAAATTTCCATGTAACGACTTCCTCATGTTGCTGATTATCTTCCTAAAACATAATAATCGACCTAGAAATTCCTTGGATTGACACATTTGTTGTAGTTCTTAGCCAATTGTGGTTGGTAGGAAGTTAGTTTGAACAAGGTCGAGTTAGTCCTTATGATTTCTTCATTCATGGGTTGATTGGTGACGGTCGTCCTCATGGTCCACAAGCCAGCTTCCAATGGAATTATGGATTCCATTCCATAAGCCAAGGCGAAGGGCGTTTCCCTAGTAGATCTCATGAGTATTGTTCGATATGCCCAGAGGATATGGGGAAGCTCATCCACCCAAGAACCCTTTGCTTTCTCTAACCTTTTCTTTATTCCATCGAGCACTATCTTGTTGGATGCCTCAGTCAATCCATTTTTTGGAGGTAGGCCACCGAACTGTAGTAGTTCTTCATGTTGTGATTGTTGTAAAAGTCTTGGAATGGTCCACTTTTAAACTACATTCCATTGTTGGTAATAATCCTTCTTGGCACGCCAAAATGTGTTATGACATTTTTCTAGATAAATATAATCATATCAGTATCCTTTATGTTCACCAAGGTCTCAGATTTCATCCATTTGGTGAAGGAGTCTATGTTGATTAGGAAATACTTTTAATTTTCTACTGTTGTAGGTAAAGGACCCATAATATCTAGTCATGCAATACCTTGTAATTTTAATGAATTAATTAATTGGTGAAATTTATTAATTATTATTATATATACCATAGTGATATGTGATGTTACTATTTATATTTTCATATGGTTATGAGCATATGTGTTATATGTATATGTTATTCGAAAGTAAAATCGGACTTAATGCACGATAACGAATTAAAAAATTATTAATAAATAATTTAGGAATGGTTTTCTTTGGACACGTATCTAGTAGAATATTAGGACATTGGTTTGTAACTTTGGGTTGACATTTAGGCATGTTGAATGTCTGATTTTGTACATGGCTTGGAAAAAGGTTTTGGGCCTATTGGATTAGTTATTGCGCTTATGGGATTTAGATTTATATGTTCCCTATACCTAATTTCGTGGTTAAATAGATTAAGAGGCCTGGAAGGTTAATATAATTCATCCTAGAGGCTAAAGAGAAGAACCCTAGAGCTATAGAGGGAAAGCACTCAAGATGAGAAGATAATATAGGAGAATTTGGGCCTGGATTTCATCCCTTTAAATCAATGCAAGTTTACTTAGTGTATAATTTTAATTGTTTTTGAGTCATAGTATAATTATTCATTGGAATCTAAACAGAATTTTATAATAATATGACTTTGAGGATTAATCAACTAATTTTCATAATTAAATTAATATGACAATTTAAGTTACTATTCATGTTCTTGGCATAGATTGATTTTAGTATAATTATTAATGAATTGTAGATGGAACGGGTGTGTAATTGTTAGTAATAAGTTATACTTTGATAATGAATCAAAATTCTCTTTATAATTAAACGAATTAATAGATAATCTGAATCTAATTGGTCAAAGATTGAATTCTAGGATTTCTCGTTGAAATTGGAATTTATCCCATTAAATTTGTTAGAATCATGTAAAAACCATATATATATAGGTTAGGAGTGATTAGTAATACTTATATATGAATATAGTTGACTGTTGTGAGGATTTGGGAGTTTTAAAGTTCGTTAACGACGAATTTGGAGAGTTGGAAATGAAGATCAACGTCAATCTCGTTTGAAGCTCGTTAATGATATCGTTTGAATGACTTAAGTAAGGTCATTTAAATGATTTGGGGAATAAGAAATTGTTTATTTTGAATTACGAACACGTGGGTGCTAGTTTTGTATTTTTTGAATTTTCATTAAATTTATAATGAATATTGTACCATGAGTCCATGAGGCTAAAATTCTAAGTTGGTGATTTTGTTTTGGGATTTGTGTTGTAAATGGTTGGTTGGATTTTTGGGCTCAAGGATAGGCTAATTTGACCTTTATGTGGGTATATTCGAAGAAGTGATGGTATATTATTATTCTTAGGTTATGGTTTGGGTTTTTGGATCATTTGGTATTTTGACCTCGTTGGATTTGTAAGGGATAAATTGATTAGAATATATTGATAAACCATTGAGTAGTGTAGTAAGTGTATTATGATAATTATCGTAAAAATTTTGTATGAGAGATACCTAGACTTGGAGGGCCTTAGCATATCGGGCTAATGTTATAGATAATAGTTTATAGTTAACATTAATATTAACTAACAATTGTAAGGGACTATATATGTAACCCTAACGATTGGGGTTTGTATTTATTTGATTGGCCAACTGAGTAGGGTCATACTTATCTTGAATATTATGTGCAATATTTCGGGTATGAGTACCAATGGGATACATATTAAAGTGAATATACTTAAAGGGGGCACGATTAAGGACGACTACATGGGTACCCTAATGCAAAAGACGAGTTTTACCTTATTCATTTTACCCCGAAATCTATGTGCTGAAATTCTCATTGTATCTTGTGGAGACGTACACAAGATGATCTTTCATATGGCTTTTAGGTATGTGGCTATATGACTGGTGTGAAGGCATAGTGATTATCCCTAGTAGACTCTTTGATGGCTATGGGTGTGAAATGTCCCGTAACTATGCCTAGTACATACGAGCAATCCACGAAGGTAGTAGGAGTAGGTCTTCGTTATGTGAGGGTTAGTGAGTAGCGCATTTATGATGTAAGTGTTATGGACAACCTTGATGTGGATATAGACTTAAAGATTGCGTGTTTTCGCTCAACATATTCATATACATGAGATATATAAAATCTTTAATAATAGAATTTTCACTAAGATTCAAAATAGATGAATAAATATAATCATGGGGTTTACATGGATTTGGGACTAGACTCGTGTGATATTTAGGGATTTTTAGGTTGACATAACTTAAAAACAATAAAAGACAAGGGGGAAGTGTAACACCCCGCATTTTTTCATGCATTAAATATGTAATTGATTCGGGAATTGAAAATTACTTGTGAGTCGTAATTTTAATTGAATTAATTAGGGAAATTTTATTTAAATATTAATCGGGGAGTAAATGGTTAATATTTACGGGAATTTATTTACTAAGTGAATAGAAATTATTTATTTAAGTCATTTCGAGTATTAATGACAGGGTATGCACTTATCTCAACCGGGAGTCGGTATAGACTAAAGGGGTGGGGGGATAAGTATTTTTATAAATTAATTCGGATGCCAATTCTGAGTGTACGGTTGAGTCCGGATGGGCCGAGATAGTCGGAAAAGTGTATCTGGGGGTAGTAAACGGGTCACGGGGCATTTTTAGACATAGCCGGGCCCAAACGGGGGAATTTAGGTCACTCGGGCTTGGCCCATTAGGTAAAAAATGGGATTTAGGTAAATTAATGAATTAGAAGAAATAAGAAAACGGCTGATGTGAGTTTAGGAAAAGGGTTAGTGTGTTAAGAAACCCTAACAGCAGTTAAAGGCAGATTTGGGGATCACGAGAGAGCCAACAAGGGTCTTCTTCAACCTTGGAACTCATCTCCAAATTCAGAATCTATGAACCTTAAGGCAAGTGTTAACTTGTTGTAGCATGTAAAAATGTATTTCGATTCATATTCATGTGATGTGTGTATTTAAGGAAATTTGTTTTGGGTGTTAATGGCAAAATCTTATTTTGAAAATAATAATCTGATTTACGGAATCTGAAAAGGGTTTATGTAAAAATCTGAAATTTGTATGTTAATATATATATCTGGTAGGATGTTATCTGGATAATTAGAAACAGATTTGATGATGGAAGTTGGGTTGTGAATGAGTAAAGGGTTAAAGATGGATTTTTCCCCAAATACAGAAATTATAGTTAATGGAAGAATTAATGATGTTGGTGGAAATTTTGGAGGTCTCTAATAAGGTTTCTAACATGTATTAATGTAAAGAGGGCTTAAGGTTGCTGGTAGAGAAAATTAGGGTTTGGGAAAAATCATCCATGGCTAAATCTGTCTTCGCGAAGAAGACGAAGACCTGCTCAATCGATCGATCGAAGGTCTGGGGTCGATCGATCGAAGGTCGACATATTTTGAAATTTCGCCCAGTTTTCTTTTATATGATGGAAATTTAATTTAATCCTTTTCCATGAATTAATTGTAATAACCCTCGCTTGTGAGACCGTATTTTATAGTAATTACTTAGTATAGTAATTAGAGACCAGTGTTGGGTTATGATTTGAATGTTAATTCAATGTAGAAAAGTTGATGTTTATTATGAGGTTGCATACATATCATGATTATGGGAAAATATTGCTATGTCATGCTTATTAATATCATCTGAATATCAAATGATATTTGGCTTAATTATGAGACCGGAACCTAAATTTAATTTTAAAATGTCCAAATGATAATTTGGAGGTTGCAGTTGATTCCGGAACGTGCGAAATAGTCAAATAATGTACCATATTGTATTTTGTAGTTTTGGGCATTTTTGACTGGTTGTGCTTTAATTAGGCTATTGCGTATTATTTTATCGCACTTTTGATTAATTAAGTGGAGCATTTACCTTAAGTCACGATTTATGCCTATTAAGTCTTCTAATTTCCCCAAAATCTCTTCCTAAACCTAAGAGAGAAAAGAGAAGAGTAGAGAGAAAGCTTTGGAGATTGAGAGAGATTGCTACTACACCAAGGAATCTGCATATTTGCTGAATCAAGGCAAGTTCTTACTTGCTATTTGTGTCTTGAGATAGATGACTTGTTATGTTAATGGTGTATTGATTTTAGTTTAGAGAACTTAGGGTTTTCTTATGTATTTTGGGTTTTGATTCTCTCTAAGTTGATTCATGGGGTTTGAAGATGATCAATAGCATCTTTAATGTTCTTATAGTGTTGGTATATGAGTTTGGTTGGAAGAAATTGGAGTTTGGGTAGAAAATGGAGTCCAAGACTCCATAGCCATTTCTTGGCAAAATCGCAGGCCCGAATCGATTCGGCCCCCTGGGCGAATCGATTCGGTTAGTTCCAGTGCCCAGGTCTTTTGGACCGAATCGATTCGGAATTTATCCGAATTGATTCAGCAGTTATGCAGAAACCCAGATTTTCAGTCCGAATCGATTCGGCCCTCTGAGCGAATCGATTCGGCTATTATGCAGAATCTCAAACTTTCTGGCCGAATCGATTCGGCCAAGGGGGCGAATCGATTCGGTAGCCCTGCACTTTTTGAAATTTTTCTTTTTCATTTTTAGCCCCTTTTTTTTAGGATTTTTTTTATTAGGGACCTTCTTAAATGAAGTAAACATAGGGTTTAGAGTTCTAGTTGAGTTGGGTCGACATCCTATACTCGAAAGGGTTCATCTAGGATTCATTCAAGGGGGGGATTTAAAGGGATGCTTAGGCATTTCTTTTGTCTTGTAGCTTATAAGGGTCTAGAATGTATTAAGGTCAATTTTGGTGACTTTAGAATTCGACTTGAGTTACATATTGACTTGATGGTTTATATTAAAGCCTAAAAGAGGCCTTGGGGATAACTTTGGAGTCTAAATTCCTTTTGAGGATGCTATGTCGGTACCACTTATACTTAGTCCCGAATTAGCTTACACATTCAATTAAAATGAGAAATTGTTAAGGTAAATGATAATTTACTAATCATGTAATGGGAATTAATAAAATGGATGTTACACACCTCTCTAAATACCATCTTAAGGGAAGTCCGCTCGATAGGTGAAGCCCCCTGGCTAATGAATACAGGGTGGATATAGTCCTAGGCCATGGGAGCGCTTATGGTTATATATTTTTCTGTGGGGGTAGGTAGATTCCGGGTGTGGTCTTGGCTACCACGCAGGCTCATGGCCGCTTCCCGACGCTTTCGATAGGATCCCAGGTTGTCTTATGTTAGGCCCTGGAAGATGATGGTTATTTAGGGACGCGCTCAGTGGGGAAACCCGGACGGGCGGTCTTAGAATCGTTATATTTATAATTATGACTATTCTAATTATCGAGTTGGACTCGATGAAACATTAATGCCATAAAGATCAAATTTATGCCGCCAAGAGCATGTTATTGAGATTAGTGCCATATAGAGCACATGATGAAAATTATATTCCTGATAAGGAATGGAAAATGAATGTTTAAATTGAAATATGATTAAAGATGTTAAAGGCTCATAGGCACATTTAATTCTGTTTTATTATGAATCTCACTCTATCTAGTCCTTCACCAGTTTCAGTTCCTTATATGCTGTTAACATGCTAGACTATCATCCATTCTTAATTGTGCATCATTATCATACTTGTCATTTATCTATTGATCACATATACCCGGCCCTGACCGGTTTTCTTTTCTTGTGGTACCTCTATATGTATATGATCCGCTCAGGTGTTCCGCCGCACGGTCGCTAGTAATTACTTTTCCCTTCCGCATGTTTTTGAGGAGCCGTGACATTGTGCGGGTTTCACGGGATTTTGAGTAGACGCCTCTGTTTACGTTTCTAGTTATGTTCGGTTCATTCGGGCATGTTGCCTAAACTGTTGTAAATGTATAATGAATTTATTATGTAACACTTGATGCTATGGGTATGTTGTATGGATGGTATTGACCGAAGTTTTATTCGGTCCTTTGTATCTTTCGGGATTTCTTATTTACGCTTGTGGGGGTTTCCACCCTCTATTTCTATGATGGGTTGTTGAAAATGTTTTCCTTTTTATTTCAAATCAAAGTTTTTGATAACCCATTTTCTGGAATATAGAGTGGTTATTCCTTATACTTTGTATATTGTCGTGATGCTGAGGATGATATTATCCATGATTTCCTATTTTATCGGGGTATAGGGCTGGCCACCCTTTATTTCGGATAGCGGGTTGTCACAGATGGTATCAGAGCATCAGGTTCTAGAGTCTTTAGGATCTATGTGGACTTGTCACGTTCTACCGTAGCATTCTTTGATATAGAACTTAATGTTAGGATTGCTTTGCTGCCTATATATGCGATCTCCTGCTAAATAGATTGCCTTATATTATGTTTTAACTCTATCTCGTCTTTATCTCAGATGCCGCCGAAGAGAAGACGTCCCGCTAGACGTAATAGAGTTGTTGAGGATGAGTTTGGTCCTCCACAGCAGCAGGGGAGTATCAGTGTCGCTGAAGTGGCAAATATTGTGGCCCAAGCTGTCAACGCCGCGATGACTGCCGTGGCCCAACAAATGCCACAAGCCCAAGTTAGGGGACAAGAAGCACAAGTTCCCACGGGACCTTCTCAATGGGAATGGGTGAGAGAATCTTTCCTTAAGGGACATCCCCCGGAATTTGAGGGAGGTTCAGATGTTATCAAGGCGAACCAGTGGAAGAGAGATATGCAGCGCCATCTTAGGATGGTGGAATGTAGTGAGGAGAAGAAACAGATTCTCGTTACTTTCAAGCTTGTCGGACCGGCCTTACATTGGTGGGAGTCAATGACGACGCCCGAGCAAAGGGATACTATGTCCATTACAAATTTTTGGGCTTTGTTTGATGGTAAGTATTTCCCTCCCGCGGTTCAGAGGGAAATGGAGAGGAAGCTGCAGGGTTTGGTTCAAGGGGAGAGGTCAATTGCTGAGTATGAGGAAGAGTTTACCCGGTTAGCAAGTTTTGTACCGGATGAAGTGACTCCAAAATCGAAGAGGATCTCCAAGTTTGTGGGAGGTTTGAACTGGCGAATAAAACAACATTTGCTGGGAAATCCATCTCTGGTGACTTTTGGTGATGTGATGAATGCCGCTTTGCTTCACTGTCAGGAGCACAGATTGTTTTTGCTAAACAAGAAGAAGGTAGTTACTGTGGGGCAAACAGTGAGGCAAGGAGGAGTCGGGAGTGGAGGGGGAACATCTTCTTCTTCCCAATCCTCGGGGAACAAGCATGTTGAGAAGGATCCTCAGCAGGGGGATTCGTCCAAGCGTCAACGTTTCAGTGGGTTTAATGCTGGCGGTAATAATAACAAGCAAGGTCAAGGTGGTCAGCAACCACAGGGAGGTCGAGGTGGAAATGGTGGTAGGGGCCAACAGGGCCGAGGTGCGGGACCATTCCGAAATAACCAAGGTAGGAATCAGGATGTTACGGCAATCAAATGTTTTCAGTGTGGGGAGCTGGGCCACTATAAAAGGGCGTGTCCTCAGTTGGTTGGAGGGCATCTTCCAAGGGTCCCGCAGCAACCGTATGTACAGTTTCCGCCCCAAGCGCCTAATCTGGTTGCTCCTCCTCAACAGGGGCAATTGCAGTACGGAAGGGTTTACCATATTCAGGAGGCTTTGCTTCCTCCAGCTCCTCCGGCACCACCGGCGATCGAGGGTAAGTTTCTCATTCAGGGGCACTTGGGTCGCATTCTATTTGATACGGGTGCTACACACTCCTTTATTTCTAGAAGTTTTGCTCAGACTACAGGTTTGATAAAATCTGCTGAAAGTACTTTCACTAGCGTCGAATCCTCTATGGGCGATGGCTCATTGATTTTCTTCGTATGTAAAAACGTAGAAATTAATCTTGGTGACTTGTGTTTTGATGCCGATTTGCTCGTCCTTGATATGGTCGGGTACGATGTAATTTTGGGTATGGATTGGCTAGTGAAGTACCGTGCTATAGTGAATTGCTTCGGGAAGAGTATAGTTTTTGCGGTTCCGGGACAAGAGATGTTCCTAGTAGTCATGCCTTGTGTGGAAGGGAGCACGAGTGCTTATTTATATTGTATTGCGGAAGATGCATCTAGAGATGTCGTGGTTCCCCTAGATTCTCTTCCAATCGTTCGGGACTTTGACCCGGATTACCTCCAAGTCGGGAGATAGAGTTTGTGATTGATTTAATGCCGGGAACTAGGCCGATCGCCAAAGCTCCTTATCAAATGGCTCCTGTGGAGATGAGGGAGCTGAGAGATCAGATTCAGAAGCTACTGGAGCAGGGCCTTATTAGGCGTAGTACCTTGCCGTGGGGCGCTCCGGTATTGTTTGTGAAGAAGAGAGACGGTTCTCTTCGGTTATGCGTGGACTATAGAGAGTTGAATAAAGTCACCATCCGGAATAAATACCCTTTACCTCGCATCGACGACTTGTTTGATCAACTTAGGGGAGCTTCATATTTCTCCAAGATCGACTTGCGGACAGGGTATCACCAATTGAGGATACGAGAGCAAGATGTGTCCAAGACGGCCTTTCTGACCCGTTATGGATCTTATGAATTATTGGTTATGCCCTTCGGGCTAACCAATGCCCCTGCGGTGTTTATGGACCTTATGAATAGGGTGTTTCGGGATTTCCTTGACCAGTTTGTCATTGTATTTATTGATGACATCCTAGTTTATTCTCAGACGGAGTCGGATCACGCTGCTCACTTGCGGTTGGTCCTGCAGAGATTGAGAGATCATCAATTGTATGCAAAGTTTGAGAAGTGTGGCTTCTGGTTGAAGGAAGTTCAATTTTTGGGACATGTGGTGTCATCCCAAGGCGTGTCTGTGGATCCGAGTAAGGTGGTCGCAGTGAAGGAGTGGGGTCAGCCCACAACGCCCACTGAAGTTCGTAGTTTTTTGGGCTTGGCGGGTTATTACCGCCGATTCATTAAGGGCTTTTCTAAGGTTGCTAGCCCGTTGACGAATTTGACCCGGAAAGGAGTAAGATTTGTTTGGGACAGTTCATGTCAAGCGGCTTTCGATGAGCTCAAGGATAGACTGACTTCAGCTCCAGTCCTGGCATTGCCAAAGCCGGGGTTGGAATATCTCGTCTTTACCGATGCATCTCTTCTGGGGTTAGGAGGTGTTCTTCAACAGGAGAGACAACCCATTGCATACGCTTCTCGTAAGTTGAAGCCTCACGAGAGGAACTATCCAGTGCATGACTTGGAATTCGCCGCCGTTGTATTTGCCTTGAAGATATGGAGGCATTACCACTTGGGGGAAAAGTTTAGTCTTTTCACCGACCACAAATCGCTGCAGTACTTATTCTCTCAAAAGGATTTGAACATGCGCCAGCGCCGTTGGTTGGAGTTTGTGAAAGACTACCAATATGACATTCATTACCACCCCGGGAAGGCGAATGTGGTAGCAGATGCCTTGAGTAGAAAGCCTGATGGAAACTTAGCTGAGGTGTGGAAAGCTAAGTGGAAAGAACTCAGCCTGGAGGATGCCGGAGTGAGAGCATTCCTTTCAGTGATGACGGTTACTCCCACGATTATAGCAAAGATTGTGGAAGCTCAGAAGAGAGATAAGGTTTGTCAAGACCACATACGCCAGTTGTTGTCTGAGGGAGCGGAGTCGTACTCAATAGGCTCTGAGGGTGGACTACGCTTCCATGGAAGACTTGTGGTTCCCGATGATGGGGATTTGAGACGTGCAGTGATGGCAGAATCCCACGGGTCGAAGTTCACGGTGCATCCAGGCGGGGACAAGATGTACCAAGATATGCGTCGTTTGTATTGGTGGGCGGGTATGAAGAGGGATATCTCAGAGTTTGTGTCTCAATGCACTACTTGTCAGTTGGTTAAGATTGATCACCAGCGACCGACAGGTTTGCTACAACCGCTCGAGATTCCCGTGTGGAAATGGGAGAGCATTTCGATGGACTTTGTTACGGGCTTGCCTAGATCGCAAAAGGGTCATGACTCAATTTGGGTGATTGTCGACCGTTTGACTAAGTCGGCACACTTCTTGCCTGTGCTCACCGATTATGATACCGCTCGTTATGCCCAGTTGTTCATTGAGGAGATCGTCAGACTCCACGGGGTACCTTTGAATATTATCTCCGACCGAGATAAAATATTTGTGTCCCACTTTTGGCAGAGTTTCCAGGGAGCTATGGGGACTGAGTTGAAGTTAAGCTCTTCCTATCATCCTCAAACAGACGGTCAGACCGAGAGGGTAAACCAGATGTTGGAGGATATGCTTCGTATGTGGATACTCGACTTTAAAGGCAGTTGGGAACAATATCTCCCATTGGTTGAGTTTGCTTACAACAACTCATACCAATTCACCATTGGAATGGCACCTTATGAAGCTCTGTATGGCAGGCCTTGTAGATCGCCCGCTTGTTGGTTGGAAGTGGGTGATAATAAATTCCTTGGACCTGAAATGATCCAAGATACTTCTTCGAAGATCGAGCTTATTAGAAATCGCATACGGATAGCCCAAGATCGCCAAAAGAGTTATGCCGATGCGGGTAGGAGACATATGGAATTAGAGGTTGGAGACCAAGTGTTGGTGCGGGTGTCCCCGATGAAGGGCATTAAGCGTTTTGGGAAGAAAGGAAAGCTTGCACCCCGCTTTATTGGACCTTTCCCGGTGATTGCAAAGGTTGGTCCCGTAGCATACCAACTTGCCTTGCCGGAACCCTTACAACAAATCCATGATGTATTTCACGTCTCTTCTTTGAAAAATTACAGAAGGTGTGAAGGTGCCCTTTGGCACATTCCTTTCGAAGATATTGAATTGCAGCCCGATGTTTCTTATGAAGAACAACCGGTTGCTATCCTTGAGTTTGGGGAGCGAAAGTTAAGATCTCGGGTGGTGCCTCTAGTGAGAGTCCATTGGAGTCATCATCATGCAAGCGAATCGACTTGGGAACGCGAGGATGAGATGCGGGAGAAATATCCACATCTTTTCTCATGAGGTACGCCTGAATTTTGGGGACAAAATTCCCTCATAAGGGGGGGAGTATGTAATAACCCTCGCTTGTGAGACCGTATTTTATAGTAATTACTTAGTATAGTAATTAGAGACCAGTGTTGGGTTATGATTTGAATGTTAATTCAATGTAGAAAAGTTGATGTTTATTATGAGGTTGCATACATATCATGATTATGGGAAAATATTGCTATGTCATGCTTATTAATATCATCTGAATATCAAATGATATTTGGCTTAATTATGAGACCGGAACCTAAATTTAATTTTAAAATGTCCAAATGATAATTTGGAGGTTGCAGTTGATTCCGAAACGTGCGAAATAGTCAAATAATGTACCATATTGTATTTTGTAGTTTTGGGCATTTTTGACTGGTTGTGCTTTAATTAGGCTATTGCGTATTATTTTATCGCACTTTTGATTAATTAAGTGGAGCATTTACCTTAAGTCACGATTTATGCCTATTAAGTCTTCTAATTTCCCCAAAATCTCTTCCTAAACCTAAGAGAGAAAAGAGAAGAGTAGAGAGAAAGCTTTGGAGATTGAGAGAGATTGCTACTACACCAAGGAATCTGCATATTTGCTGAATCAAGGCAAGTTCTTACTTGCTATTTATGTCTTGAGATAGATGACTTGTTATGTTAATGGTGTATTGATTTTAGTTTAGAGAACTTAGGGTTTTCTTATGTATTTTGGGTTTTGATTCACTCTAAGTTGATTCATGGGGTTTGAAGATGATCAATAGCATCTTTGATGTTCTTATAGTGTTGGTATATGAGTTTGGTTGGAAGAAATTGGAGTTTGGGTAGAAAATGGAGTCCAAGACTCCATAGCCATTTCTTGGCAAAATCGCAGGCCCGAATCGATTCGGCCCCGTGGGCGAATCGATTCGGTTAGTTCTAGTGCCCAGGTCTTTTGGACCGAATCGATTCGGAATTTATCCGAATTGATTCAGCAGTTATGCAGAAACCCAGATTTTCAGTCTGAATCGATTCGACCCTCTGAGCGAATCGATTCGGCTATTATGCAGAATCTCAAACTTTCTGGCCGAATCGATTCGGTAGCCCTGCACTTTTTAAAATTTTTCTTTTTCATTTTTAGCCCCTTTTCTTTAGGATTTTTTTATTAGGGACCTTCTTAAATGAAGTAAACATAGGGTTTAGAGTTCTAGTTGAGTTGGGTCGACATCCTAGACTCGAAAGGGTTCATCTAGGATTCATTCAAGGGGGGGGGATTTAAAGGGATGCTTAGGCATTTCTTTTGTCTTGTAGCTTATAAGGGTGTAGAATGTATTAAGGTCAATTTTGGTGACTTTAGAATTCGACTTGAGTTACATATTGACTTGATGGTTTATATTAAAGCCTAAAAGAGGCCTTGGGGATAACTTTGGAGTCTAAATTCCTTTTGAGGATGCTATGTCGGTACCACTTATACTTAGTCCCGAATTAGCTTACACATTCAATTAAAATGAGAAATTGTTAAGGTAAATGATAATTTACTAATCATGTAATGGGAATTAATAAAATGGATGTTACACACCTCTCTAAATACCATCTTAAAGGAAGTCCGCTCGATAGGTGAAGCCCCCTGGCTAATGAATGCAGGGTGGATATAGTCCTAGGCCATGGGAGCGCTTATGGTTATATATTTTTCTGCGGGGGTAGGGAGATTCCGGGTGTGGTCTTGGCTACCACGCAGGCTCATGGCCGCTTCCCGACGCTTTCGATAGGATCCCAGGTTGTCTTATGTTAGGCCCTGGAAGATGATGGTTATTTAGGGACGCGCTCAGTGGGGAAACCTGGACGGGCGGTCTTAGAATCGTTATATTTATAATTATGACTATTCTAATTATCGAGTTGGACTCGATGGAACATTAATGCCATAAAGATCAAATTTATGTCGCCAAGAGCATGTTATTGAGATTAGTGCCATAGAGAGCACATGATGAAAATTATATTCCTGATAAGGAATGGAAAATGAATGTTTAAATTGAAATATGATTAAAGATGTTAAAGGCTCATAGGCACATTTAATTCTGTTTTATTATGAATCTCACTCTATGTAGTCCTTCACCAGTTTCAGTTCCTTATATGCTGTTAACATGCTAAACTATCATCCATGCTTAATTGTGCATCATTATCATACTTGTCATTTATCTATTGATCACATATACCCGGCCCTGACCGGTTTTCTTTTCTTGTGGTACCTCTATATGTATATGATCCGCTCAGGTGTTCCGCCGCACGGTCGCCAGTAATGACTTTTCCCTTCCGCATGTTTTTGAGGAGCCGTGACATTGTGCGGGTTTCACGGGATTTTGAGTAGACGCCTCTGTTTATGTTTCTAGTTATGTTCGGTTCATTCGGGCATGTTGCCCAAACTGTTGTAAATGTATAATGAATTTATTATGTAACACTTGATGCTATGGGTATGTTGTATGGATGGTATTGACCGAAGTTTTATTCGGTCCTTTGTATCTTTCGGGATTTCTTATTTACGCTTGTGGGGGTTTCCACCCTCTATTTCTATGATGGGTTGTTGAAAATGTTTTCCTTTTTATTTCAAATCAAAGTTTTTGATAACCCATTTTCTGGAATATAGAGTGGTTATTCCTTATACTTTGTATATTGTCGTGATGCTGAGGATGATATTATCCATGATTTCCTATTTTATCGGGGTATAGGGTTGGCCACCCTTTATTTCGGATAGCGGGTTGTCACATTAATTGGTTGAGAAATTATACATGGGTTTTAAATCTAATTATGGTGAATAAATTAATTAGAATTTGGAGACGACTTAGTGTGACATCATAATTTAAATTTGTTAGGTTTGGAGAAATTAGGTGTGGTACACTAAGGTTAAATTTTGGGAAGGGTTCGAAAGGATTTAATATAGTTAGAGAACAAGTCCGGGGATAATGGTTGAGGAATACCGAGAGATAAATCTTATTTAGGTAAAGGCTAAGTAATTCGGGAGTCGAGAAGTTAGACTCGGGTGAGGGTAATTCGGACTTCGAGAGTAAGTCCAATTTTATGGTGGGGGTGACCCCAAAGGTGACTTAATTAATTAATGTGCGAATTAATTAATAATTAGAGTTGGACCATAAACTCTTAATAAATTAAATAGGCTTATGTTACGAGTTTTGTACATGGTGTAGCCGGGACGTTTTATATTTATATATATATACGGAGTGTGATAGTATATATATATATATATAGTGTGTGTGCATTAATATCACTGATTGAACATTATTAGTATGCACTCTAGTGCTATAGGGGGAGGTTGCGCCTAGTGGGTGAATCCCCTATCTTGAGGAGTAGGGAGAGTATAATCCCAGGTCATAGCGTCGGTTATATGGGTGAGGGGCATCTCACTTTCAGGGAAGGAATATGACCGCCTCCAATTCGTATGTTAAACTAAGTTGGTGAGCGAATCTAACTTGGATAACTAGGTTATGTGAGTACACCTAGTGGGATAGCACTTGGGAAAATTTATATTTTGTGAGTATTTTTACTCGGTCGAAAATTGTATTAAATGTTATTTCAGTATGCTTGAGAATACTGTAATATGATTAAATATATAATTAGGTAAATAAATATATATGGGATAGTTAATACATAGTGAAAAATGTATTATGTGCATAGCAAGTGTGAATGTTATATGACATTAAAATGAGTAATGATTTAACTAAGTTAACGTTTATAATAACTTAAAAACCATGAATTAAGGCATACTGGGTTAGAGTAGCTAAATTTCAAGGGTTAAAATAAGTATTGGGTCAGGGGCACAGGACCTAGTAAATTAAATGGAAGCGTTAGTAGTGCACATTAGAGGAGGGGTGAAGAAGTCCTCAAGAGAGTGCGACACTAACTAAAATATGAAGAGCATGCATATTTATTTATTACTGCAAGTTAATCATTTGTTTAATGTTTTCAAATGTTTTTGGGTACTAACCCTTGCTATAAAAAAATTTAAAAACCTTTTAGGTGTCCAACCACAAGGGCGCCCGGCTTGACTCTATTCCAGGTATCCGTTGTTGCAGCACCTGTGGATGTTGCGGGTCTTTGATAGACGCCTCCTTCTATCATTCGTGTAGAGACTCTCTCGTAGTTATCTTAGCTTGTCGCTCACAGTTCGTTTATCATTATTAGACATATTAAGATGTTCTTCTTATCTTTGTTTGTATTGGTTATTTGGACAGATGGTTTATTCGATTAAGTATTTTATTTGTGGATGGTCATTTTAGTTAACTGTGATTATGTATTAATTTATGTTCCGCATGAGTTTTATTTAATTAAGTGAAAGATAAAAATTGGCACCAGTCTACTTTTCTCACTTAGCTGGTTAGTAATTAAAAAGACGACAATGATGTTAAGAATGGACCAACTGAGAAACCTTTTCTAACTTGATTTAGGACTGATCACCTGGGATTAATTAGGCGGGGTGTCACAGATGGTATCAGAGCACCGGGTTCTAGTGTCCTTAGGATCTGTGTGGCTTTCTACATTTCAGCGTAGCACTCGTTCGTTGTAGATCCCTATTATTAGGACTATTGACTGATTTTACGCTTGTGAGATATCGTATTTTTGCTGTGAATATTTTTGTGTAAACTGTGTACTTATGCGATTTAATCTATTTCAGATGCCACCGAGAGACTGAGAGTAGAGAGGGCTGAGGCTAGGGATGAAATCAGGGAGGCTCACCAGGAGCCACAGGTACCGCCACCACCACCCCCACCCGAGTTGATTTCCACTACTTAGGTGGCAGTGATAGTGGCCCAGGCGGTCGAAACAACAATGAGAGCTATGGAAGCTCACTTTCCACAACCCCAAGCACCACCTCCAGTGGCACCAGCAGTTCAGGCTCCAGTGGGGCCACCATCCTGGCAGAGAGTTAGGGAGACCTTTCAGAAGGGTCATCCACCTGAGTTCCGGGGTAGTACATAGGTGATAGAGGCTTGTGACTGGAAGAAGAACATTCAGCTCCATCTGCGCATGCTAGAGTGTACCGAGGTACAGAAACAGATGCTTGTTATCTTTCGTCTGTCAGGGGCATCCTTACAGTGGTGGGAGTCAGTTACCACCGCCGAGGAGCGAGACTTGATGCCGATAGCAGAATTTTGGGTGCGGTTCAACCGTAAATACTTTCCACCAGCAGTAAAGACTGAGATGAGAAATAAATTCAGTGATTTAGTTCAGGGTGACTGATCAGTGGCAGACTATGAGGAAGAGTTCACCCGTTTGGCAAACTTTGTGCCAAATGAGGTGAGCGATGAGTAGCGAAAGAAATCAAGGTTTATGGACGGTTTAGCCTGGCGGATCAGGAAACACTTGATTGGGAATCCAGCGTTAGTGACGTATACAAACGTAGTTAATGTCGTACTTGTACACTTCCAGGATCATCGCTTCCATGAGAAGGGGAGCAAGCAAATAGGGGATCCGATCGAACAGGGCAAGGCCATTGCTAGTAGTGATACAAGTGGTGCTCAGCAGCAGACGGGTAGTCATCAAGGGAATCAGGCTAAGAAGTTTAAGCCTGGTAGTTTCCGATAGGGAGGATAGTGGTTCAGGCAGGGGTAGCCGGGCCCAAATCAGCAGCAACAGGTTCCTCAGGGCCGTTAGGGCCAGGGCCAGCCACGTTAGGGCCAACAGGGCCAACGACAGGGGGATGGTCAGAGACGCTGTTTTGTGTGTGGCCAGCCAGGACATTTCAAGAGGGAGTGCTCTGACCAAGCATAAATTCTTCTAAATTTATCCCCTTAAGTTAGTGATTTTAATATCTCGAACAAGGTAATTGAATCATTTTTATGCCATATCACTCCAAGGTCTGTTTCTAACAATATTCCCTAGTTTTTGTGTAATTTTGATGAAGTTTTCAGGAAAGGAATGCAAGAAAGGTAAAGAAGAAAACCAGAAGAAATGTAAAAGGGCAAAAGTGTAAATTCCATTTAGAATTCGAAAGCGACATCAAAAGTGAAGTTGAAGAGCATAAGTTCACAAGAGCATAGGAAGAAACGACACTCAAATCGAAGTTCTAAATCAGAAGTTATAGCCAGTCAAAGTTGCAAGGAAAAAGTCAAAGATGAAGAAAATCGGACCGATCCGGGTTGGATCCGGACCGATCCGAATTGACCAAGTCCAGTATACCACAGATGGATAGCAAACCGATGGAGAAAAAATTAGAACCGATCCGACTAGGACCGGTCCGATCCGGTAGAAATAAAAGAACCAATCCGATGGCTATCGGACCGATCCGCAGGTAATCCGGACCGGTCCGGGTATGTGAAATTCTGGCATTAATTATGCAGATTTTTGGCGTGTGCAACTGATGAAACTTGTGCCACAAGCACTATTGGCTGTCAATTTCGATACTATGTGCTATAAAAGCCATGCCCTACATCATTTGAGGGTTGTTGAGTGCAGTTAGGTGGAGAGAGAGTTTTAGGTTAAATTTTAAGTCAAATTTCTAGGGTTAAGTTTCCAATTTCCTCAAGAGTTTGCATGAATCTTAGTTTGTAAGAAATTCTGAATTCCTATTTCGTTTTTGTTGCTGAATTCAAGTAATATCATTCTATTCTCTTTTACTTTATTATTTGCAAATCTTTTATAATGTCTTGTAGTTTCATAATTTTATGTGTGAATTTGTTTTGGAACCAAATTATGAGTAGCTAAATTCCCAAGGGTTGGGGTACATGAATTCAATCCAAGGCAAATTATATATGTAGAAAATAGAGATTAAATTAAAAGATTGATTGAATTGTGAAAGAAAATCATACAAACATTGTCAGTCTTTTAATCTCTCTTGCCCTACGTACTTGAGATGTTTAAGAATGCGTTGTGAGTATAATTTATCATTCACCGCTTTATATCTATCTCTGATTTCATATGACGCGGGCTAGATCCCTCATATATGTAATGATTAGAATTTATAAAGACTAGATTTAGTCAAGAATTTTAATTTAAAATTCTAGTATTCTATAGGATAATTTGTTAAGGATTGAGGGATTGTTCCCTACCCTATTTTCTCCCATTTGTCAGATCTAAGTATTTTTGCAATTTTCAATTTGTTTTCCTTAAGTAAAGTTTTTATTTCATTAGAAATTTTCCCAATCATTAATCATCTTTTTATTTATTTTAAGGAATCATTTCAAGATTTAATAGCTTTCCCTATTTCGATTTTGCAATTTTGATCCCTGTGGAGACGATCCCGACTTACCGGGTTATTACTTGAGCGACAAGGCTTGCACTTGAGCCTAGAGAAAAATGCACTTTTGAGACAAATAGTCAGTCGCGTCATGCCCACAGAGGGGCATAGGTCAACAGAAGGAGGCCAAACAGGGATACCGGGGACAGTTACAACCAGCAGCACCAGCCCCACCCGCCCCACCTCAGCAGGGGAAGATGCACTACGAACATGTGTATAACATCCGGGATGTTCCTAATCCCCCGGCACAGCAAGCACCGCCAGTAGTTGAGGGTATGTTTCTCATTCATGGGTATGAGGGTTGTATTCTTTTTGATACGGGAGCATCACATTCATTCATTAAATTAAATTTGCTAAACGGTCCGGACTACTCGAGACCGCGGGTAGTCTTTGGATGTGTGTAGAGTCGCCAGTTGGAAGCGGGGCTACGATTCACTCGATTTTTCGGGGTGTGGATATTTGGATTAGGAGACTTAGTTTAGCAGTAGACCTCTTAGTGTTAGATATGGAGGGGTACGATGTCATCTTTGGTATGGATTGGTTGGCAGGTTATCGGGCGATAGTGGATTGCTATGAAAGGACCATCGTGTTCTCCATTCCAGGGCAGGAGATGTTCTTGATAGCAATGCCACTACCCGAGGGAGGGTCATGCACCCACTTGTATTACATTGAGGAGGAAACCTCACAGGAGGTGGCTATTCCATTGGATTCAATCCTAGTGGTGAGAGACTTTGAGGATGTGTTTCAGGAGATACCAGGGTTGCCACCTAGCAGGGAAATCGAATTTGTGATCAATTTAGCATCAGGGACGAGGCCAATTGCTCGGGACCCATACCGTATGGCCCCTTCAGAGATGCGTGAGTTGAGGGAGCAAATTCAGCAGCTTCTAGGCAGGGTTTTTTTCAACGAAGTACATCACCGTGGGGTGCACCGGCGTTGTTTATGAAAAAGCGAGATGGCTCACTACGATTATGCGTGGACTATAGAGAGATGAATAAGGCCACGATTCGGAATAAGTACCCATTGCCTAGGATTAACGACCTATTTGACCAGTTGATAGGGGCGTCTTATTTCTCTAAGGTTGACTTGAGGTCAGGTATCATCAACTATGTATCCGAGAGGAGGATGTTCCGAAGATCACTTTCCTATTGTGGTATGGATCTTACGAGTTCAGGGTGATGCCATTTGGGCTCACCAATGCACCAGCAGTGTTCATGGACCTCATGAACAGAGTCTTCAGGGAGTTTCTCAATCAGTTTGTTATCGTTTTCATTGATGGCATCCTAGTCTACTCGCGTACCGAGGAGGAGCACGCAGAGCACCTGCGTATAGTGTTACAGACTTTGCAGGATCACCAGCTCTATCCCAAATTTGGTAAGTGTGGATTTTGGCTACGGGAGGTTCAGTTTCTTGGACACGTGGTGTCAGACTGGGGTATTGCGGTGGATGCAAGTAACGTATCGGCGGTGAGGGGGTGGGGACATCCCACGACACCGACAGAAGTGCGCAGTTTTTTGAGGTTGGTCGGTTATTACAGACGGTTCATCAAAGGATTCTCAAAGATTGCGGGCCCTTTGACGAATCTTACCCGGAAAGGGGTACCTTTCATTTAGAATGATCATTGTCAATTATCTTTCGATGAGTTAAAGGACAAGTTGACATCTGCACCCGTGCTTGCATTGTCGAAAGGAGGATTAGAGTATCGGGTTTACACCGACGCATCCCTACCGGGACTTGGGGGTGTGCTTCAGCAGGAGGAAAGGGCTACAGCTTATGCGTTCAGGAAGCTAAAGCCCCACGAGAGGATCTACCCCATTAATGACCTGGAGTTAGCAGCAATCGTTTTTGCTTTGTCGATATGGAGACATTATCTTTTGGGGGAGCAGTTCACGCTATTCACGGATCACAAATCACTTCAGTATCTCTTCACTCAGAAGGATTTGAATATGAGACAGAGGCGATGGCTAGATTTCGTGAAAGACTATCAGTTTGATATCCAGTATCATCCTGGTAAGGCTAATGTGGTAGCGGATGAATTGAGTCAGAGACCGACTGGGGAAATATCAGAAGTTTGGAAAGCAAAGTGGAGAGAACTTCAATAAGAGGATGATGTAGCAAGGTCTTGTATGTCAGCATTATCCATTACACCTGAGATCATTATGCAGGTTGTGAGGACTCAGGCGGAGGATCAGATCTATCAAGATAGGGTGAGCTAGTTGCTAGCTGAGGGAGCAGAGGGTTACTCGATCATCTCAGAGGGGGGATTATGCTATAATGGGAGATTGATCGTGCCAGAGAATGAGGAGTTGAGGCACGCTGTTATGACAGAGTCTCATGGGTCGAGATTCGCGGTCCATCCCGGTGGGGATAAAATGTATCAGGATATGAGGAGATAGTATTGGTGGGCGGGAATGAAACGTGACGTAGCAGAGTTTGTTTCGAAATGTGCCACGTGTCAGCTCGTGAAAGTTGACCATCAGAGGTCATCAGGGATGCTACAGACACTTGAAATTCCCATGGGGAAGTGGGAGAGCATCTCTATGGACTTCATTAGAGGGTTACCGACATCGCAGAAGGGTCACGATTCCATATGGGTCATTGTGGATCGGTTGACCAAAGTGGCCCACTTCCTGCCGGTTCGCACAGACTTTGAGACGATGCATTATGCACAGCTATTCATAGCAGAGATTCTTAATATGCACAGGGTACCGATAAATATTGTGTCCGATAGGGAGAAGATCTTTGTGGCCCACTTTTGGGAGAGTTTTTAGGAGGCCATGGGCACGGAGTTACGTTTGAGTACAACCTATCACCCACAAACTGATGGACAGACCGAGAGAGTCAATCAAATGTTGGAAGATATGCTCAGAATGTGTATACTAGACTTTGGGGGAGGTTGGGAGAAATATCTTCCTCTGGTAGAGTTTGCGTATAACAACTCTTACCAATTCACGATCGGCATGACACCATTTGAGGCATTATATGGGAGACCTTGGCATTCACCCGCTTGTTGGTTAGAGGTGGGGGACAACAAATTATTGGGGCCGAAAATTGTTCAGGAGACATCTGCTAAGATAGAGCTAATCCGAGGAAGGATTCGGATAGCTCAGGATAGGCAAGAAAGCTACGCTGATGCTTCACGGAGACATGTGGAGTTAGAGGTTGGAGATCAAGTATTGGTCCGGGTATCCCCTATGAAAGGGCTGATGAGGTTCGGCAAGAAAGGTATGCTAGCACCGAGGTACGTGGGACCTTTACCTATTATCGAGAGGGTGGGGCCTGTAGCCTACAGGCTGGGATTACCAGAGCACCTTCAGCGGATACACGATGTGTTCCATGTGGCATCAGTGAAGAAATATCGCAGGAGCGAGAGGGCCTTCTGGCACATTCCACTCGAAGAAATTGATTTACAGCCGGACATCTCATATGAGGAGAGGCCGGTGGCTATCCTAAACTGTAGCAAGCGAAAATTATGATCCAAGGTTGTTCCACTAGTTAGAGTACAGTGGGGTTATCACAACATTGACGAGTCTACGTGGGAGCGGGAGGAGGATATGCGAGAGCAATATCCAGAACTTTTCATCACATGTATGACCTAATTTCGGGGATGAAATTCCTTTCTAAGGGGGGGGGGGGGGGAGTATGTAACACCCCGCATTTTTTCATGCATTAAATATGTAATTAATTCGGGAATTGGAAATTACTTATGAGTCATTATTTTAATTGAATTAATTAGCGAAATTTTATTTAAATATTAATCGGGGAGTAAATGGTTAATATTTACGGGAATTTATTTACTAAGTTAATATAATTATTTATCTAAGTCATTTCGAGTATTAATGACAGGGTATGCACTTATCTCAACTGGGAGTCGGTATAGACTAAAGGGGTGGGGGGATAAGTATTTTTATAAATTAATTCGAATTCCAATTCTGAGTGTACGGTTGAGTCCGGATGGGCCGAGATAGTTGGAAAAGTGTACCCGAGGGTAGTAAACGGGTCACGGGGCATTTTTAGACATAGGCGGGCACACACAGGGGCATTTGGGTCACTCGGGCTTGGCCCATTAGGTAAAAAATGGGATTTAGGCAAATTAATGAATTAGAAGAAATAAGAAAATGGCTGATGTGAGTTTAGGAAAAGGGTTAGTGTTTTAAGAAACCCTAACAACAGTTAAAGGAAGATTTGGGGATCACGAGAGAGCCAACAAGGGTCATCTTCAACCTTGGAACTCATCTCCAAATTCAGACTCTACGAACCTTAAGGCAAGTGTTAACTTGCTGTAGCATGTAAAAATGTATTTCGATTCATATTCATGTGATGTGTGTATTTAAGGAAATTCGTTTTGGGTGTTAATGGAAAAATCTGATTTTGAAGATAATAAGCTGATTTACGGAATTTGAAAAGGGTTTATGTAAAAATCTGAAATTTGTATGTTAATATATATATATCTGGTAGGATGTTATCTTGATAATTAGAAACGGATTTGATGATGGAACTTGGGTTGTGAATGAGTAAAGGGTTAAAGATGGATTTTTCCCCAAATACAGAAATTATAGTTAATGGAAGAATTAATGATGTTGGTGGACATTCTGGAGGTCTCTAATAAGGTTTCTAACATGTATTAATGTTAAGAGGGCTTAAGGTTGCTGGTAGAGAAAACTAGGGTTTGGGAAAAATCGTCGATGGTTGAATCTGTCTTTGCGAAGAAGATGAAGACCTGCTTGATCGATCGATCGAAGGTCTGGGGTTGATCGATCGATGGTCGGCAGATTTTGACAGTTCACCCATTTTTCTTTTATATGAAGGAAAATTAATTTAATCCTTTTCCATGAATTAATTTGGTGAGAAATTATACATGGGTTTTAAATCTAATTAATGGTGAATAAATAAATTAGAATTTGGAGACGACTTAGTGTGACATCATAATTTAAATTTGTTGGGTTTGGAGAAATTAGGTGTGGTACACTAAGGTTAAATTTTGGGAAGGGTTCGAAATGATTAAATATAGTTAGAGAACAAGTCCGAGGATAATGGTTAAGGAATACCGAGAGATAAATCTTATTTAGGTAAAGGCTAAAAATTCGGGAGTCGAGAAGTTAGACTCGAGTGAGGGTAATTCGGACTTCGAGAGTAAGTCCAATTTTATGGTGGGGGCGACGCCAAAGGTGACTTAATTAATTAATGTGCGAATTAATTAATAATTAGAGTTGGACCATAAACTCTTAATAAATTAAGTAGGCTTATGTTACGGGTTTTGTACATGGTGTAGCCGGGACGTTTTATATTTATATATATATATGAAGTGTGATAGTATATATATATATAGTGTGTGTGTGTATTAATATCAGTGATTGAATATTATTAGTATGTACTCTAGTTCTATAGGGGGCGGTTGCGCGTAGTGGATGAATCCCCTAGCTTGAGGAGTAGGGCGAGTATAATCCAAGGTAATAGCATCGGTTATATGGGTGAGGGGCATCTCACTTTCAGGGAAGGAATATGACCGCCTCCAATTCTTATGTTAAACTAAGTTGGTGAGCGAATCTAACTTGGATAACTAGGTTATGTGAGTACACCTAGTGGGATAGCACTTGCGAAAATTTATATTTTTTGAGTATTTTTACTCGGTTAAAAATTGTATTAAATGTTATTTCAGTATGCTTGTGAATACTGTAATATGATTAAATATATAATTAGGTAAATAATTATATATGTGATAATTAATACATAGTGAAAAATGTATTATGTGCATAGCAGGTGTGAATGTTATATGACATTAAAAAGAGTAATGATTTAACTAAGTTAACATTTATTATAACTTAAAAACCATGAATTAAGACATACTCGGTTAGAGTAGGTAAATTTCAAGGGTTAAAATAAGTATTGGGTCAGGGGCGCAGGACCTAGTAAATTAAATGGAAGCGTTAGTAGTGCATATTAGAGGAGGGGTGAAGAAGTCCTCAAGAGAGTGCGACACTAACTTAAATATGAAGAGCATGCATATTTATTTATTCCTGCAAGTTAATCATTTGTTAAATGTTTTCAAATGTTTTTGGGTACTAACCCTTGCTATAAAAAATTTTAAAAACCTTTTAGGTGTCCAACCACAAGGGCGCCCGGCTTGACTCTATTCCAGGTATCCGTTGCTGCAGCACCTGTGGATGTTGCGGGTCTTTGATAGACGCCTCCTTCATTCATTCGTGTAGAGACTCTCTCGTAGTTATCTGATCTTGTCGCTCACAGTTCATTTATCAGTATTAGACATGTTGAGATGTTCTTCTTATCTTTTCTTGTATTGGATATTTGGACTGATGGTTTATTCGGTTAAGTATTTTATTTGTGGATGGTTATTTTAGTTAACTGTGATTGTGTATTAATTTATGTTCCGCATGAGTTTTATTTAATTAATTGAAAGATAAGAATTGGCACCAATATTCTTTTCTCACTTAGGTGGTTAGTAATTAAAAAGATGACAGTGATGCTAAGAATGGACCAATTGAGAAACCTTTTCTAACTTGATTTAGGACTGATCACTCAGGATTAATTAGGCGGGGTGTCAGAGGAAGATGTGAAGTTATACTGTAGCTCAGACTCAGTTATAATCTAACTACTCGTAAACTTGTTGTTACCGTTATTATTGACTTTACTTTTCATGACATAGGCCACTTTTGTCGCTTCTGCCCTAATATCTTATTTGCATCTTCATTTGTTACTGCTCGGTTAGGATGTACATGTCAAGCCTACGTGCTCACTCTCTTCACTACTCTTTATATTCAGTCGATAAGGATTCATGTTGAAGTATAATCACAGTGGATTGGATTATGTTGAGACAATTATATTTTATTGTTGTCAGTTATAATTTATGATGGGTATGGGTTATTTCACTTACCTATATAAAATTTTATGCACTTAGTTTTATTTCCAGTCATGTTTAGAATGATATTCAATTGTTTTTAATTACCATGATTTTTGTATGAGACCTAATCAACCTTATATGGATTTTTTTTGAGGTGTCACGAGTTTAACATTACACATATCAAATTTACTCTTAACTGAATATGGTTAATCTTTCTCATGTGTTTCCAACACTATGCAAAGTCAAAAAATCAATGTGTTTCAACCCGTCAAGGACAACAATGCTAGTGGAAGCACTCAACGTCAAGGCTAGTGTATTCACTGGATTTTATATGGTTAGGGATTTTGAAATATCTTTAGGAATGTCCCGTGGTTATTTTGTTATTTTGGAATCCAATTATTGGATATGTATTGAATTTTACTTCCTTTTGGAGGATGTAAGTTGATATGATCTCATGCACTAACAGGATAATTTATCCAGTGAATATGGATTTTGGGCTTTTTGGATCCAACTATTGGATATGTATAGAATTTTACTTCTTTTTATGAATGTAAGTTGATATGACCTCATGGACTATAAGGTTATTTTGTCCGGTGACTATTTTGTTTCTTATATTTACTTCCTTCCATTTTCTGTTAATTTTTATGAACTAAAAAGCTTTATTGGATGTAATATATCACATTGTAAATTGTTTTTTGCGCCAAAGTGGAATGTTGAGGGGATGGAAATAAAATACTAAATGAAATACCTCAAATCACCATTTGAATGCTATATGTCATTAGTTTATTTGGATGGAGGTTAAGTGAGGGATGAAATTGAGCCAATTTGGAAGATAAGGGATGAAATTGAAACAATAAAAGGATAAATGACTAAAATGAGACAGAAGGAAAAGTAAGAGACTACCGGGATACTTTACTCTAAAATTTTTATTATTAGCAGAAAAAAAGGAAGGTTTGCCAAAAATAATATAGTTCAATAATCTAATGGCAAAATACTTTGGCCACCAAAAAGATTCCCTTCAACCCTCCCCCACATCCTTGTTAGAAAAAACAAATTTTCCTCTCTCTCAAATCTATCCTCATCCATTCACTTGACATTGGGTTTATTTCCTTAGCCCAGTGACAAAAATGTGACACCCCGCCCAATTAAACCTTGGGTGATCAAGCCTTAATTTAATTCAAATAGGTTTCTTAAATGGTTCATTCTTAGCATCACTACCGAAAACTTTTTAAGTTACTAAACACCTAAGTGAAATTAAGCGAGTGACAAATTTTATCTTTCTTAAGAAGAATAAATAATCCATACAACACATTTCAATTCAAGTAATAACAAAAATAGTTGCATAAATAACCGAATGCAGATAAAGTCTTGCCAAAAACCACGTCCAGTAAAGGACCACTCAAAATCTAGAATCAGACTAAACTATAAAAGTAAAGATAGGACAACATATCCCAATAAGAATACTAAAATTGGAATCCTGCACTAGAACTGAAAGAAAAGGAGGAAGCTTCTAAACAATCCCTGCAACATCCACATGTGCTGCAGCTCCCGAATCCTTGGAATGAAATCATGTTGGGTGTCCCTGTGGCTGGGCACCTAAAAGGTTTTAAAAATTTTATATAGCAAGAGTTAGTACTCTAAACATTTGGAAAATATTTTGCAAGCAGTTATCACAATTGAGTTATTGATTACACATATTAAGGATTTGCACACTCCGTTGAATTTCCTCACCTCTCTTCTATAACGCATGTCAAACGAGGATACTTAGTCCACCTAGTTATACTGCCCATATGCGTAGGTAGATTATTTACTGCTTGTTATCCTCATTCTTGTAATAATTACATTATGTTAGAAATTATTAGTAAGATATCAACTATTCATCTCATTATCTATTATTCTTAATTTGTAGATTATGCACATAAAACACACTTTCATCACACCCTCATGTTTTGAATATTAGTTATCACAACATATCCTTTTACTACACATAAAGGACTCTTGGTTCGGAATGATTCATCGATCCCATGTGAGAGTTGGTTTGGAATTATCCATTGACCCCAACTATTTTTAAAAATTATATACATATACACATATTTTGGTTCGGGACTCTTTCATAATGACACCATTCAAGGTTTGGTTCGGCATTTCTCATCGACCCCAAACATATAATAACTTTATGTTAGTTCGAAATGTCACATCGACCCTAACATAATTCATTTAGGTAAAAATTCTCTTAACCCAAACTTTTATATAATTTAGTAGGTACACACCCGACCTATCAAATCATGCCCGTACGTAATATATTTTACTTATCTTCACCGTACTCATTAATTACAATTTATTTCGCTATTGCATTTATTTGAGTATTCACGCAACTCTAAGGGCCCTAGTTACCCCTCCCATAATTCAGTAATTAAGTTAACTCTAACATACTGGTATTATTCCGAAAATTTACTCTCACCCTTTCCCTAGCCAAATTCTCACAATCCCAACATACGGCTATCGATGGCTCTCCCGTCAGTCCATTTCTCCAAAATTCCCTCTCAATCATTTATGAAGAAATCTAATGGTACACCTACTGGTATGTATAAAGTCTCCTCATAGGTAAAATATCATCGCTAAGGTTCCCATCAAGCGACGATAATTAAAGGAAATTTACTCAAAAAATGTTCTGAAGTCCAACCAGGGTCAATCGATCGAGGGGATATGGTCGATAGATCGAATGCTCGATCGATCGACATTCAAGGGTCGATCGATCGATTAAGTAGTGACATACCCAATTCATCTTCTTCATGCGGGTTTCACCATTTTTATATATCTATCTTTCATGATAATTCACCATATTTGCAACCAACAATTTCTAATCATTCCTACATGTTCTGGGATGATTACTAACTATTTAAAACAACAAAATCATTATAATTCTTGGCCAAATTAACTAAAAATCTTTCTAGTTTTCAAGAACCCTAAAAATACATTCTTTACATCTTTCATCAAATTTCGAAATTTTTAGTTCGATTTAATAATCTAGTTTTCTATGATATCAGAATATTTGGAGATCCAAAACGTCCTATATGCAATCCCTACTAATCATTGGTCATAATCAATTGTTTTTCTCCCAAAAATATCATAAAAACTATGTTCTTCATCAAACTTAATTATGGGTATTATAACTCAATCTATTTTGCAAATAACCGCTTGCCTTTTGATTTGTAGGGTCTGATTCCGTGGTTGTTGATGATGGTTGATGATTTTGATCCTTCAATCCTCCATCCCAACAACTTTATGGTGAAATCTCCTTAGAATTTTCCTTTCTTCCTTCTTTTGCCTTAGGAAATTGTCGCTCTCTCTTCTCTAATGGCTAAGGTGTATTTTTCTTTCTTTCTAACCCTAGCCTCAACTCATATAATCTAATTTAGGGTTTCGAAATTCGTTGGTCCACTCACCCATAATTATAAAGAGACCAAAATGCCCTCGAATGGTCCCGGTTTAGTCCGAAAATGACCCGACACTCAACTAGCACTCCCGGGTACACTATTTTGACTATTTTGACCCTTTCGGAATCATCTGTGGACTCTAAATTATCGTTTGAGTATCCTAAAATATTTTTCTAATCTCATCTTCAATTTTTCTCTACGCGCGACACTCGATTGAGATAACTCGGGTACGTCCATAAAATCGTTAGACTGTACATATCAACATTCAAAATTTACTATTCACATTTAGTAAATATTTTTGATCTTCATATAAATCTTTATTAACATACTATCACATTAAATTACTCTACTCACGTAATTTAATTTAAAACGTGACACATTAAATTACTCTACTCACGTAATTCAAATAAACGTATTTTATTATATTAAATTACTCTACTCACGTAATTTAAATAAAGTGTATTTTCCTAATTATGCAGAATTATGAGGTATTACATACTTCCCCCCTTAAAAAGAGAATTTCATCTTCGAAACTAGAAAATACCTTCTGTGAATAATTCGGGATATTGCTCTCGCATATCCTCCTCCCGTTCCCAAGTAGACTTATCCATATTGTGATGTCCCCATTGTACTCGCACTAAGGGTTCCACCTTGGACCGTAGTTTGCGTTCACTATAATCCAGAATAGCCACGGGTCTCTCTTCATACGAGATATCTAGCTGCAAGTCGAGCTCCTCAAGTGGAATGTGCGAGAAGGCTCTCTCTCTCCTCTTATATTTCTTCTGCGATGTCACATGGAATACATCGTGTATTCGCTGAAGATGCTCAGGGAGTCCCAATCTGTAAGCTACCGGTCCCACCCTCTCAATGATGGGAAGTGGCCCCACATATCTCGGTGCTAATTTCCCCTTTTTGCTGAACCTCATAATCCCTTTCATAGGAGATACCCGAATTAACACCTGGTCGCCCACATCTAGTTCCACATGTCTCCTACCGGCGTCAGCATAACTCTTCTGCCTATCCTGAGCTATTTGAATACGTCCTCGAATCAACTCTATTTTTGAGGAAGTCTCCTGTATCATTTCTGGCCCCAATAGCTTGTTATCCCCCACCTCTAACCAAGAGGCGGGGTGAACGACAAGGCCTCCCGTAAAGTGCCTCGAATGGAGCCATGCCGATAGTGAATTGGTAAGAGTTATTATATGCAAACTCCACCAAAGGAAGATATGGCTCCCAACCTCCCCCAAAATCTAGAACACACATCCTTAGCATGTCCTCTAACATCTGGTTTACCCTTTCAGTCTGACCGTCCGTCTGTGGGTGATATGCCGTACTCAACCGTAGGTCGGTGCCCATGGCCTCCTGAAAGCTCTGCCAGAAATGTGACACAGATACTTTATCTCGGTTCGACACAATATTAATTGGGACTCCATGCAGCTTAACAATCTCTAAAATAAATAGCTGCGCGTACCGCATCGTATCATAATCCATACGAATCGGTAAGAAATGAGCTACCTTAGTCAACCGATCCATTATCACCCATATGGAATTGTGACCCTTCTGTGATGTTGGTAACCCAGTAATAAAATCCATAGAGATACTCTCCCACTTCCACACGGGAATCTCCAGTGGTTGTAGCATCCCTTAAGGCCTCTGATGGTCAACTTTTACAAGCTGACACGTAACACACTTTGAGACAAATTCTGCAATATCTCGTTTCATACCTGCCCACCAATATAATCGTCGCATATCTTGGTACATTTTGTCCCCACCTGGATGTACCAAAAATTTTGACCCGTGTAATTCCGTCATACCGGCATGCCTCAAATCATCATCTTCGGGTATTATCAGCCTACCATTAAACCGTAGTCCGCCCTCTGAGCTGATGGAGTAGGACTCTGCCCCCTCGGCCAGTAACTGTCGTACTTTGTCCTAACAAAATGGGTCTTCGGCCTGTGCCCTCACTACTCGCATAACACTATCAGAAGTGATAGATAAAACTGCCATGCATGCTCTCGCCATCTCATCCTCGTGTCGAAGTTCACTCCGCTTCGCCTTCCAAATTTCTGCCAACTCCCCGCTAGGTCTTCTGCTTAACGCATCTGCCACCACGTTAGCCTTACTAGGATGATATTGTGTATCAAATTTTTAGTCCTTCATGAATTCAATCCACCTTCTTTGCCTCATATTCAGATACTTCTGAGTGAACAGATATTGCAGTGACTTATGATCCGTGAATAGAGTGAACTGCTCGCCCAGAAGATAGTGCCTCCATATCCTCAATGCGAAAACGACTGCTGCCAACTCGAGGTCATGGGTGGGGTAATTCTTCTCATGTGGATTAAGCTTTCGAGACGCATAAGCTATAGCCTTCTCCTCCTGCTGTAACACACCCCAAGCCCTTGTAAGGACGCATCGGTATAGACTCGATATTCCACTCCGCTCCTAGGCAAGGCAAGAACGAGTGCTAATGTCAACTTGTCCTTTAATTCATCAAATGCTAACTGAAAACTGTCACTCCATATGAAGGACACTCCCTTCCGAGTCAAGTTTTTCAACGGTCCAGCAATTTTGGAGAACCCCTTGATGAAGCGACGATAATAACCGACCAACCCCAAGAAACTGCAAATTTCGGTCGGTGTCGTGGGCTGTCCCCACTCCCTCATCGTCGATACCTTATTCAGGTCAACAACAATGCCTCTCCTAGATACAACGTGGCCTAGGAACTGAACCTCCCGAAGCTAAAATCCACACTTCTCAAATTTGGCGTACAATTGATGGTCCCGCAATGTCTGTAGAACCATTCGTAAATGTTTAGCGTGTTCCTCCTCCGTACGAGAGTAAATAAGAATTTCGTCTATGAATATAATCATAAACTGATCCAAAAACTCCCTGAATACCCTGTTCATGAGATCCATGAATACTGCCGGTGCATTAGTTAGCCCAAACGGCATCACTCTGAACTTGTATGACCCGTACCGTGACAGGAAAGCGATCTTGGGTACATCCTCTTCACGAATGCGCAATTGGTGGTAAACCGACCTCAAATCGAACTTTGAGAAGTATGCAACTCCTCTCAACTGATCAAACAAGTCGTCAATCCTCGGTAACAGATACTTATTACATATCATCAATTTGTTCAGCTCTCTCTAATCTATAAGCAGACGAAGTGAACCATCCCTTTTCTTTACAACTAACACCGGCGCACCCCATGGTGATGTACTCCGTCGAATGAAACCCTGTCCAAGTAGTTGCTGAATTTGTTCTCTCAGTTCTCGCATCTCCTAAGGATCCATGCGATACGGTGCTCTGTCAATCGGTCTCGTCCCTGGTGCTAGGTCAATAACGAACTCTATCTCCCTGCTGGGTGGTAACCCTGGAATCTCCTGAAAGACATCCTCAAACTCCCTCACAACTGGGATTGAATCCAGAGAAACGACAGACCCATGTGAGGTCTCCTCCTCGATATAATATAAATGATTTCGTGATCCTCCCTCGGGGAGTGGCATTGCCACAAGGAACATCTCTTATCCTGGGATGGAGAACACGATAGTCCTCTCATAATAATAAACCATTGATCTATAATGCGCCAACCAATCCATACCTAGGATGACATCATATCCCTCCATATCCAAAACTAAGAGGTCCACCACTAGACTCAATCTTTCGACCATAATGTCCACACCCTTACAAATCGAGTGTATAAGGGACCCACTACCCATCGGTGACTCCACACACATTAGATGAGTGTCGGCTGTTGCTAATAGGCCGGCTGCCTGTGCAAATCTAGTGGAGATAAACGAATGTGTCACCCCTGTGTCAAACAAAATACTACCCTCAAGTCCATGAATAGGAAACATACCCGCAACTGCCGGCGGTGCTGGCTGAAAAGGAATATCACGGACATTGAACACACGTCCGTACTGCATCTTCCCTGGCTGTGGATCCTGTACTGCTGTTGGGGCTAACGGAGCCTGCTTCCCATGTTGGGCACCCTGTTGTTGCATCCTGTCTGGATGTGGACAATTTCTACTCTTGTGACCCTGTTGGCCATAAGTGTAACACTGACCCTGAAACTGCCTCTGCCCTTGGCCTTGTTGGCCCTGACATTGGCCCTGTCGACCTTGGCCTTGTTGTCCTCCATTTTGATTCCATTGGACCTGTCGACCCTGAGGGACTGGTTGTTGGGGGCCTTACTGGCCCTGTCTGTCAAAGAGATGCCTCCCGTGCTTAAACTTCTTAGTAGTGTTCCCCTGTCGGGAATCCTGCCCTGACTGGCCCACTGTTTGTTGCTATGGTGCGCTGCTGCCACTACCTCCATCCACGTTGCCCGGTTGGATAGGCTCGCCTCTTTTGTTTCCCTTCGCATGAAAACGGTGGTCCTGACAGTGTAGTAGAGCGGCATTAACGACATCTGTGTAGGTTACTAATGCCGGATTACCGATCAAATGCTGTTTGATTCTCCAAGTTAGGCCCTCCATAAATTTTGACTTCTTCCTCTCCTCATCGCTCACCTCGTTTGGCAAAAAGTTGGCCAAGCGGGTAAATTCCTCCTCATAATCAGCAACTGAGCGATCAACCTGAACCACTTCGCTGAATTTCTTCCTCATCTCTGACTCTACTACTGGTGGGAAATATTTGCGGTCAAAACGCACCCAGAACTCCGAAATTTCCAAAGTGCCCCTTTCCTCGGTGGTGGTAACTGGCTCCCACCATTGTAAGGCTGCTCCCGATAGACGAAAAGTGGCTAGCATTTGTTTCTGGACCTCGGTGCACTCTAGCATACGCAAGTGGCGCTGGATATTTTTCTTCCAGTTGCACGCCTCCACTACATCACTACTACCCTGAAACTCGGGTGGGTGTCCTTTCTGAATAGTCTCTCTGACTCGTTGCCAAGTAGATGGTCCTGTTGGAGCCAGAACTGCCGGTGCCACAGGAGGAGGTACCTGGGGCTGAGGAAAATGGGCTGCCATGGACCTCATTGCTATCTCGACTGCCTGAGCCACTATCACTGCAACCTGAGTAGTGGAAATTAGCTCAAGTGGGGGTGGTGGCATCGGGACTTGTGGCTCCTGAGGAGCCACCTTCACCTTATTTTTGGCTTCATCCCTCTCTGCTCGCTGTCTCTTCGGTGGCATCTGAAATAAGATTTAAATTGTATAAGTACACAATTTATCCAAAAATTTAAGAGTAGATGTACGGTAACGCAAAAGCGGTTATTGAATCAACAGTCTTAATAGTAGGGCTCTAATACAACCAAACGTTACACTGAAACACAGTAAGCCGTACAGATCCTATGGACACTAGAACATGATGCTCTGATACCATCTATGACACCCCGCCCAATTAAACCTTGGGTGATCAAGCCGTAATTTAATTTAAACAGGTTTCTTAAATGGTTCATTCTTAGCATCACTGCCGAAAACTTTTTCAGTTACTAACCACCAAAGTGAAATTAAGCGAGTGCCAAATTTTATCTTTCTTAACAAGAATAAATAATCCATACAACACATTTCAATTCAAGTAATAACAAAAACAGTTGCATAAATAACCGAATGCAAATAAAGTCTTGCCAAAAATCACGGCCAGTAAAGGGCAAATCAAAATCCAGAATCAAACTAAACTGTAAAAGTAAAGATAGGACAACATATCCCAATAAGAATACTAAAATCGAAATCCTGCACTAGAACTGAAAGAAAAGGAGGAAGCGTCTAAACAATCCCTTCAACATCCACGTGTGCTACAGCTCCCGAATCCTTGGAATGAAATCATGATGGGTGTCCCTGTGGCTGGGCACCTAAAAGGTTTTAAAAAATTTATATAGCAAGAGTTAGTAATCAAAACATTTTGAAAATATTTTGCAAGCAGTTATCACAATTGAGTTATTGATTACACATATTAAGGATTCGCACACTACATGGAATTTCCTCACCTCTCTTCTATAACGCATGTCTAACGAGGATACTTAGTTCTCCTAGTTATACTGCCCATATGTGTAGGTAGATTATTTACTGCATGTTATCCTCATTCTTGTAATAATTACATGCTATAAATTATTACAAAGATAACAAATATTCATCTCATTATCTATTATTCTCAATTTGTAGATTATCCACATAAAACACACTTTCATTACACCCTCATGTATTGAATATTAGTTATCACAACATATCCTTTTACTACACATAAAGGACTCTTGGTTCGGAATGATTCATCAACCCCAAGTGAGAGTTGGTTCGGAATTATCCATTGACTCCAACTATTTTTCAAAATTATATACATATACACATATTTTGGTTCGGGACTCTTTCATCGCCACACCAGTCAAGGTTCGGTCCGGCATTTCACATCGACCCCAAATATACAATAACTTTATGTTAGTTCGGAATGTCACATCGACCCTAACATAATTCATTTAGGTAAAAATTCTCTTAACCCAAACTTTTATATAATTTAGTAGGTACACACCCGACCTATCAAATCATGCCCGTACATAATATATTTTACTTACATTCACCGTAATCATTAATTACAATTTATTTCGCTATTGCATTTATTCGAGTATTCACGCAACTCTAAGGGCCCTAGTTACCCCTCCCATAATTCAATAGTTAAGTTAACTCTAACCTACTGGTATTATTCCGGAAATTTACTCTCACCCTTTCCGTACCCAAATTCTCACAATCCCAACATACGACTATCGATTGCTCTCCCATCGGTCCATTTCTCTAAAATTCCCACTCAATCATTTATGAAGAAATCTAATGGTACACCTACTGGTATGTATAAAGTCTCCTCATAGGTAAAATATCATCGCTAAGGTTCCCATCAAGCGACGGTAATTAAAGGAAATTTATTCACAAAATTTTCTGAAGTCCAACCAGGGTCAATTGACCGAGGGGATATGGTCGATACATCGAATGCTCGATCGATTGACATTCAAGGGTCGATCGATCGATTAAGCAGTGACAGACCCAATTCATCTTCTTCATGCGGGTTTCACCATTTTTATATATCTATCTTTCATGATAATTCACCATATTTGCAACCAACAATTTCTAATCATTCCTACATGTTCTGGGATGATTACTAACGATTTAAAACAACAAAATCATTATAAATCTTGGCCAAATCAATTAAAAATCTTTCTAGTATTCAAGAACCCTGAAAATACATTCTTTACATCTTTCATCAAATTTCCATATTTTTAGTTCGATTTAATCATCTAGTTTTCTATGATATCAGAATATTTGGAGATCCAAAACGTCCTACATGCAATCCCTACCAGTCCTTGGTCATAATCAATTGTTTTTCTCCCAAAAATATCATAAAAACTATGTTCTTCATCAAACTTAATTATGGGTATTATAACTCAATTTATTTTGCAAATAACTGCTTGCCTTTAGATTTGTAGGGTCTGATTCCGTGGTTGTTGATTATGGTTGATGATTTTGATCCTTCAATCCTCCTTCCCAACAACTTTATGGGGAAATCTCCTTAGAATTTTCTTTTCTTCCTTTTTTTGCCTTAGGAAATTGTCTCTCTCTCTTCTCTAATGGCTATGGTGTATTTTTCTTTCCTTCTAACCCTAGCCTCAACTCATATAATCTGATTTAGGGTTTCAAAATTCGTTGGTCCACTCACCCATAATTATAAAGAGACCAAAATGCCCTCGAATGGTCCCGGTTTAGTTCGAAAATGACCCGACACTCAACTAGCACTCCCGGGTACACTATTTTGACTATTTTGACCCTTTCGGAATCATCTGTGGACTCTAAATTATTGTTTGAGTCTCCTAAAATATTTTTCTAATCTCATCTTCAATTTTTCTCTACGCGCGACACTCGGTTGACATAACTCGGGTACGTCCATAAAATTGTTAGACTGTACATATCAACATTCAAAATTTACTATTCACATTTAGTAAAAAAAATTTATCGTCATATAAATCTTTATTTACATACTATCACATTAAATTACTCTACTCATGTAATTTAATTTAAAACGTGACACATTAAATTACTCTACTCACGTAATTCTAATAAACGTATTTTATCATATTAAATTACTCTATTCACGTAATTTAAATAAAGTGTATTTTCCTAATTATGCAAAATTACGGGGTATTACAAAAAAAAAGCCCGGTACACCTCGTACTCCCAATTTGGAGGGGTTACCCTGATACAACTAAACTTACTAACCTAGTATTTCCTATTCCCTCTCCGTCTACCATTAGCCAAATTTGCCATTATCAATTAAAGAATTAAGTAAATAAAAAAATGAGCACTCTCCCTAGTATTGTCTACTATATTAGTGTCGAATTTCTAATTTTAGTAATAAATATTTATATATCAGCACTGAAAGTAGTCATTACTAGAGCTAGTGATGTTGTTTTACCACATCGTGCCAAAACATTAATTAATCCATTAAACCTTCATACACAGAAAAATTTATCATTTCAGCCTCTTTAAGCATTATGCAAAAAGTTAACTGTTAAGCACTGTCGAAAATTTGCACTAGTTATAATTCCAAATACCTAAACATGAAAAAGAAAGAAATCCATACAACATTTGATAAGAACCCAAGAGGGAGTTAATTTGTGAAAGGAACAACAAGATAATTGAAGAGAATTTCACTTTTCTTGTGTGAGTGGGTGGGTGTATTAAGGTTATGAGAATATCAATAAGCTTCCATTACGCAAATTAACGAATATACAACTACCCATGCCTACTAGTCTCGAGGCAACAGACCCATCTGAATATGAAAATAAATTCACATATGTAAAAAGTGAAATTTTTATGGCATATTCTCCCAAGCAGAATGTGGTCCAGTATATTGAGTCTCATCATCATAATTCTTACAACAATGGACATATATCAGTCCAAAATGCCTATAATATGATCACTAGCAAGATAGAAACATTAGAATCCCATCGGTGTCTGAGTAGGCCATCATTCAATCAAAATTAACTAGATACATAATCACAGTTAGCAGACATAGTAGGACTCTTAGTATAAATCCCCTTCAGTAGCCTCTTGACTTGAGCAAGTCTTTCAAGTTTTCCTAATGCCTCAGTTGAGTCCTCATGAAATATAATATGCAACAGCAGAATCAGTATAGCATAAACGTGGAAGAGGTTGTGCAAGAAGAAAAGAGAATGTTGGTCAAAAAATAATAAACATCATACACTATCATTTACCATAACGTTCAAATCTCCTTTTAGAACAATCTGATGCCATGGAAACATTTCTATTGTGCCCTTAGTGAGGTCGGGCTCTGTGAACTATGGGTTTGATACGCGGGGGGGGGGGGGGGGGGGGGGGGGGGCTGGGGGGGGAGTGGGGTAGGGCTATGATGTGACCCATTCCTGGGAAGTTCACACACACACAGAAGAAAAAAAATATAGCATTGCAGAATTTAGATTTAGATTATTTGAACAAAAGATCTACATGAACTAATGAATCCTACCTGATGGAGTGCTAATCAATGATAAAAAAATGTGACATTGGTCTTGAACAAATATATATAGGGAGCATGGTGTGACCCGTTCCTGGAAAGTTCACACACACAAGAAGAACAAAAAATAGCATGTCAGAATTTTGATTGTCTAAAAAAAGGATCTACATGAACTAATGAATCCTACTTGATTGTGTGCTAGTCAATGATACGAAAATGAGATATTGGTCTTGAACAAATATATATATATATATATATATATATATATAGCATGATGTTTTAAGAGAGTGCCTGTTGTAAATTGTATAAAGGATAATTTTACATTTTTTTATGAGGACTTACCCTTCTTCAAATTAAATATGTATTAATTTAATTAAATTGTAATTATATTGAAATCCAAACTTAGCACAAATAATTTCCGCTAACATTATATGCCATTTTTCAAGCATAGGAAAAAAGTTGCCAAAATATAATATTTGAAATGTAGTATTATTCGAAATGTCATACTTTATGACTATAATATTATTTGAAATGTAGTATTATATTTGAGATGATTATAGGGATCTCTTTATATTATACATATAGTGTTTACATTTTTTACTTATAAAAATTAGATGAACGAATTTCTTGTCCAATGCGCTTTACACGACACAGTCTGGGAATCAAAATGTGATACCTTTCTCACATGCGATTTAAAATAATGTTTGGGACACAAGAGCACTTGCATAATTTGAATCTCGATGAAATCATCTTAGGATTAAAGATGTCAGCTTATCATTTCTTGTGGGTCATACCTCGCCAGATGGGCTAGAGGAGACAGTGAAAAGAAATATATGGGTTGTAGGAGAGATTGGGTGGATCTATATTGGCTTGCTCCAGAGTAGGTGGGTTCTTGAGCCATTGTGGTTGCAAGTCCATGTTGGAGATCTTGTCGATGGGGGTACTGCTTCTGGCATTTCCAATGAATGCAGAGCAACCAGTAAATGCAAATCAGGTTAGATGAGTTGGATGTTAGAGGGAGGGATTCGGGTTGAAATGGCAGGGCCCTCGGGATGGAAAACAATGTCAATCCAAAGGCAGGCAATTTGCGATGGAGTTAAAGAATCGAAATGGCTATTTATTTATCGCCTTCTTCCCCATCTCATTAATGAAAATTACATAAATGTTTTTAGATGCATACACATATATATTATTGTCTACGAATGAACTGAAAAAAGAAAACCCACTAGAAATTTCATGCAAAATTAAATATTTCTGGATACCCTAATCATCATAAATCAAAGATCATCAATTTTACATGAAAATTCAAAAGGTTAGTTCTGATCTTCTCTCATCATCTACGCATTCATCATCATTGTATTCATCCTGATCCTCAAAATCCGTATCAGCAACATCATCACAAGAGTAATCATCTCGTAATACGGACATTCTTTTACTTTTATATTCATCCCAATCCTCAAAATCCATATCAACAACGTCAACATCATCACGAAGTAATTATCTCATCATCCCACATTCTTCATCTTCTATATCTTCTATAGGAGGGCTACAAATCCAACCCATATCTCTTCCCCTGCTTTGACTACTTCATCCTGATTTGGTCCCTCAAACTGTTTTTTATGTTTACCCCCAATTAAATGAACTGCGTTGTATTGTATGTAATCATGTTCTCTTGTAAAATACATTGAAGTATGAAAAGATACGGTTAGGTTTGTATTTTAATGTATCATATGCAATGTGTATCGTGAGATACCGATAACCATGTTTATAATCATCCAAAAGAAAAATGACAGTTAATAATGATCATAATAGTTCCTTAGTTAAATAAGAATTTGTGGGATTACAAGGTTCAAAACATGAATATTGGATTAGTTTGCATCAAATCATAATTATGTAGTCGAAAAATAAGACCACCCAGGAGGATCAATATTTTTGAATGAGGAACCATCCATTGTTGCTACATGCCATGGATATATTGTATCCTCCTAACGTAAATATCATGGACGGCTCCTCTGGCTTCACCATGTGTCAAGATGGCTTCACCTTCTTTAGTGTTATGATTTTTGATTTTGCACACGAGGAGAGAGATACCAATTGACATAAACTCAATTATGCAACATTAAAGAAGTACAACAAACCAAAATGAAACTCACTCTAGAATATATTTAATGATCTGTGCCCAATAAATGCACTACAATATATAGAGAAGCTAAGGATATATTCCTTGAATATCCTAACTAATTGTAGTACTTTGTGATGTGATGTCACAAAGAATGTGGCATAAGATATAATAACGGAATCTTCTACATTCCCAACCAACCATATAATATCTAAGACTGAAGGAAAGGGAAATATGAAAACTCGAAAAAATAATTACATGTATACCCCATTAACTACAGCACTTGCGCATTGGCTTGACTGCGCAAAAGGTTTGGAACCGACTCGTTCCTTTTAATGATTGAAGATATCTTGTAACCCATAAGGGGTGGTGGAATTCATTATTGTTGATTTATTAAGGGCAAGACCTTTATGTGCTGATTCTTCTTTACTCTTGTGGTGATATACATTATGTGAGATTAACTTGTTGAGTTATCCTCACTATACATCATGGCCAATTCATTTTGTGAGATTAATTGTTTTCAGTTATCCTTTTTCGTAAAAAGAGGCCTGACCTGGCCTTGTTGAAGTTAAAATTTACAAAAGTAACAAACACATTGACCAAGTTAATCCTAAGAGGAAGATACCTGAGTTCCTGCTTGATATGTTCATGTAGATGCTGCTGGCTTCCAGGTTACTACCTAAAATTTTGAGTTCGTATGTTTGTACCGAAACTGGAAAACTGGAAGCGAGTAGATAAATTTTACTAATGGGGTACTGTTGGGTCTTTACAAGTTAGTGATAATCAATGATTTTATCACTTCATTAGAAGAATTTCTTACCTTACCACAAAATTAATAATTAACAATTAAACATCCGTGGAAGTTTGATTTAAAGAGGCCACATCAAAATATGCAATGGCACAAGACTCGGTAAGATTTTTTCCCTTATTTCAATATGTAGCATATAAAAGTATTCCCTTCCCAGGTTAATAATTTTTGAACATTCAGATTTTCATTTCCTTGTCTTCCCCTACAAATAATTAACCAGTTTGAAGGATAAGAAAATTATCTGCAACTATATGGTTGTGTGCACAACTATAGTAGAACACGAAAACAACTTTGATCAACTATTTTCAGGGGTGAAGGATTGGATGCGGGTCCCACTCATTTTCATTATTGAATAAAGATTGTTAAATTTGATTATTGGTTAAAGGGTTGTTAGATTTTGATTAGTCAATTGGAAAAGGTATTTTGATCAACATTGTTAAAATTGATTAGGCTATCGAAGATACTCTTACACAACATAACAAGAGCTTTGAAACTCAATTACTTATTGTGTAACACATTACATTGTGAAAAAGTCTATATGTAGCAAGTTTTTATTACCAAGTGTGTATACCAAGTGCATGAAAATTTATGCACAATCATTCCTAGTGTATCCGAAGGTGTATGCACAATCATTTAATGAATGTGGGATAGAAACTTGGTACAATATCATTACTCTTACATTATTCCTAGTGTTTCAATATAATCCTCACCATTCCAATACAATTCTTAAACCTATTTACATATCCCATTCCCCCTAGCATTTCCCACTACTCTGATCTATCTAAGACTATTCTGCATTATTTAGTTCAATATCTTCACTTAAACCAAATTCTAATGTATAAATTTAAGCAGTCCTATTCCCTTCTTCCTAATCAAAGATATTCAAAAACCTAGAGTTACACACGCCAATGATAAAACAATAGAATGAATTTCCAACAAAAAACACTAAAGATTAGATATGCAAAACTATAGTATAGCGATAGCCATTAAAAGGTTTAACATTATTACAATTTAAAAGAAGCTGATACCAAAACTCACAAAATGAACCAAACAGTCAATCCATTTGGAGGTGACCCACCAAAATTTAAGGACACACGATTCCGACAAACCGGGCAATTAGGGACTTTAATGAGCCACGCATTAACACAATTAGTGAGGAACATGTGGTTATATGTAGGAAGTGTTTTAAACCAATCACCATGTTTAAAAGACTCCAAACATATAACACGACAATTGGTTGTTTCGAGAGATGAGTATTGGAGTGATGGTAAATCTTTTTGGGTGGTGGTGGAGCTGCGGCGGTAGAGGGACATGGTAGCGAGGAAGAGGTGGCGAAGTGTGAGTGTTATGACGCCCAGGAAGAGGAGGAAGAGGAAGAGACTAACAATGACGCATGTGATGAAATCAGAGATGAATTCTGGGATTAGGTTTGGGTTTGGTGCTAGTGGTGGTGGGGGTGGTGGTGGATTGGTGGCATGGTGGTGGTTATAAGCGTAAAACGTTGGCATGTGGGGAGGACTTTTGTGTTTTGAATAATGGTGTGAAGGTAAGATTGGGTTAAAGACGTGTTCTCTGTACGAGGATATTATATAGGCTGAAATATTGTATATGTATATGGATAGATAAATTGTGACGTATGAGAAACCGGAGTAGTTGTATTGTAAATAGACTCTTAAGGTTCTTGGCTGAAATATAATATATATCTATATGGAGAGACTGATTGTGACGTGTGAGAAGTCGGGGAAGTTGTATAGTAAATAGACTCTTAAAGTTCTTGGCTGAAATCTAGTAAATTGTAAATGTAATATTTGTATCGTATCGATCAAACCAGTTCCCTTTTTATATGATCTCACTATAACCGTTTAACACAAATACTAAAATCCCGCAACAATCTCAACTTATTCCTTCAATTCTCATTTTCTTTCTAAAACTATCACCAAACATCGAAAGAAATATTTTTCTACTCATGTCGACACCCATATGCTAAACTAAAATATATTTTCAATTCAAATTTCAGAAAACAAAATTAGAAATTGAGTAAAACGAACGTAAGGTAAAACCAAATCACACTATGATACACCCAAAAGCACAAAAATGAGAAATCAGTATTATGGATATATTAAATAGAGGGATTGGGAGTGTGGTAACAATATTTTCATATATACTTAATCACCACACTCCAAATCAATATTTTCATATATATTAAGAAAGATGTAAAGACTCCCATGTACGCAGGAGTCTCACTAATAAATGCAAGAGTCTTACTAATAAATGCAAGAGTTAATGCAAGAGTCTTTTCATCATTCTTTCTTGCCATGTGTGCACACTAATAAATGCAAGAGTCTTTTCATCTTTCTTAATATATATATATATAATATTTTAAAAAAAATGTTTTATAAATATAAATTATATTTTTAAAATAATACTCTTTTGGTAAAAATATAAATAATTTTTTTTACAAGAACTATAGTTGTAACTCTTTTTTCAATAAAAATATTTTTTTACAAATGTTAATTTTATAAGGATAAGTATAAATTATTTTATTATGTATAAAAGAGTTTCTAATTTCTTTTCTTTACATAAATTATGTTTTAAAAGGTTGTTCTTATAAATATAATTATAATCTTTTTTAAAAAAATGTTTTTATAAAGTAACGTGCAAATTTAGAAGACTATTTAAGAAAACTATACATTTTATTATAAAAAATGTTTTTTTGAGTTATACATAAAAAATATTTTATAATAAACAATTTATTTAGATAACTCAAAAAATTATTTTTATATAAAAAATATACAATTTATATTAGATTTTGAACGTTAACATTACTTTATAAAAACATATTTATCTTAAAAATATTTATATTATAAAAAAATCCTTTTAAAACAAATTTTTTTTAAAGAAATGAAGTTGAAAACTAGAGTTTTTAGAAATTACATTACAAAATAAAAATTTTATACATAATAAAATATTTTATGCTTATATTTATGAAATTAAGTTTTGTAAAAAAATTATAAAAAATGTTAACAGTATAGCTTTATGAAAAAAGATTGTATATTTATATTTTTATAAAAAAACCTATATTGTTTAAAATAATAATATATATTTATGTGTGTGTGTGTGCATTCTATTATTTTTGTTTCATAATTCTCCTTATTTCATTATTAAATATTTTTCTATTACATTTCAATTTTACAAGCAAGTATTTATTTGGCATCAAATATTCTACAAATGAAATACATATTCGTTATTCTTTTATAATTTTTTCTACATTAAAGTCATGTATCACACAAATATAAAATAGATATTTGAAAGTTATATATTTTACTTCTATTTTTATAATATTTTCGTATTATGTTGTATGAAAAGAACTTCAAAAACGCGGGGCTAAAAACTAGTCTATATCTATATCTATATTATAACTCTAATACAATAGTATTAGAGTTTAATGCACCATCATTTAATGCGCCACTTCTATCCCAAGAGTCAAATAATCACATGCCCTTCTCTCTTCTACTCTCTCTATTGGTTTATCTTCCCACCCTTCATCTTCTACTACCCGTTCATATATTAGAAAACCCAATTTGGTCTGGTCGACTTCCTATTTTTTCCAACTCTTTCGTACCTTTGTTTTATTTGTGAAAGAGAACCTAAAAAGCCACGTCTATTATGATATCGACATTTGTTCCTCTCTCTCAATTTGTCGATTTGTATAAGCCCAAATCTCCTCCTCTTAATAAAACACTTCGCCTTAAGAGGTAATCGCAAACACTCGGTTCTCTCTCACTATTTTATTCTTATTCTTCGGGTTTTTTTTTTGTCAGGGGTTTTGGTTGTAAATATTCACCCACTCAAAATGTAATATACATTATTTGTTTTGTTTTGTTTTTGTTTTGTATGATTTGGATAAACCTTCTATGTTAAAAGCTTTTGGGCCCGATATACTTCTGTATGAGTTTAGAAATTCTGAAAGTGTTGTTGTTGTTAGATATGGATTCGATCATGTTTTTTTTGCTAACTATATATAATTTTATCTCTTTTCATGTTACGGAATATATATATATATATATATATATATATATATATATATATATATATATATATATATATATATATATATATATATATATATATATATATATATATATATGAAAGCTTCTCACATGTTCTCTGCAATAATGTCTTCAATTTTTAGTTGTATCTCCCAAGTTTAGAAAACAAAATCTTATAATTAATTGGTGTATTATGTTATAGTTGTAATAATTTTTTAAAAACATTAGAACAATTTAATTTTATTCAACTATAATTTTTCTCTTCTTAGTTTATGCATGCCTCTCCATATTCTCTGTAATGTTTCTAGCATGTAGATTTTGGCAACTGTTCAAGGGTGTCAGTGATGTTACATAGCAAATGTTTGAGTAAATGCCATATAGAATGAAACACATGTTATAATTAAATAGCTATAAAGAGAGTAGAGAGGAGAATATAGTTTAAGAAGTATTATCATTGATTAGTGTGTATTAACAATGAGGGGGTAACCCCCTATTTATAACATAAGGTAAGCTTTCCCAAAATCCCACTCCTACGATGTGGGATATTGAACACACATATTTTATAACACTCCCCCTTGGATGTACATTATATGCACCATTCAATTACTGTTGCCTCATTAAAACATTACTATGGAAAAACCTAGTGGGAAAAAAAGAAAGTGAAGGAAAAAGAGTACAACTTTTGTGATCATCGAATCGGTGTTAGACGTGCTTAGTGTTGCCTCGTTAAAACCTTTAACTGGAAAACCCAATGGAAAAAAAAACTAGTTAAAGGAAAAAGAGTACAAAGCGCATATGTCCAAAACATCATGGTCTTAGATTCTCCCCCTGATTAAATGCTCCCCATGATTGGATACTCCTCCTGATTATAATATTTCTCTGATGGTTGAGTCGATGCATATCAGTCTCATATACAATCTTCTGAAATGTTTCTTTAACATGGTGAATAGATTTGATCTGCTGTTACTTCAATTTCATGTTTCTTCATAAGATCGACTTCCATAAGACATGGGTGAAGAGGGATGGACATGTCACTAATAGCATAACTCTTCCGGAGTTTGTGTGTTGCATAACTCTTCTTCATAAGAAGTAGTAGGAACATATGTTATTCGAGGAAAGTCATAAGTTCTTTGACTATTCCTTGTGAGGATACTAGAGATTACCTGCATCTATTTAACTAACTAGACGTAGATGGTTAGATAAAAATATCATATGATATGATTGATATTAGTCCCATGCTTTACAAGTCAATGATAATTATTTATTGCCAAGATATTGACTGTAATTATAATATCCAATATCATGCATAGTGTTATATATATCAATATACCAATAACGTAGAAGTATAGTACTTCTGGACCAAATACTATAATAAAATGCACATACAGTACTTTAAGACCAAATTTATTTTTATCATTCTCTTTAGGATGATATAAATAATATAATATCCAAATACAGGAGACCATGGGTATACTAAAATTGTATGCTTAAAGCATTTGCATGACTTTTCAATCCATTTGACTAATGGATATGAGTTTAACATAAAATGTGCTCGATCTACAGGCCGAGACAAAGACTTTTTACCCCAAGGTCATTCATTTTGAATTTCTTATTTGGATATTTTTCATTTTAATTGAGCTCTTCAATAGCATATCCATTTAAAGATTTCATTTCAACTGATCTCTTCAAGAGCATATCCATTTAAGGATTTCATTTCAATTGATCTCTTCTGGAGTATATCCATTTAAGGATTTCATTTCAATTGAGCTCTTTAGGAGCATATCCATTTAAGGATTTCATTTTAATTGATCTCTTCAAGAACATATCCATTTAGGGATTTCATTTCAATTGATCTCTTCTGGAGTATATCCATTTAAGGATTTCATTTCAATTGAGCTCTTCAGGAGCATATCCATTTAAGGATATTTTATAATGGCACATTTTTATATATGATTGTTTTAACTCTCTTCCTTAGACAAATATTTACTAAGATGGTTGTACCTATATCCATTTGGATTCCCTTCTGTACAATGAACGTCTTACTGCATTTGAGTACGTACTCCGTATCTTTGCTTCAGGCAAAGAAAATACTTCTAGGATTTTTATATGTATTCTTTGTCTAAGTCCCATATATATAAGCAGTTATAATATTCATGAGTCTCACATAATATAAAGAATAAAAACTGCTAATCTAGTCAGATATCTGAAAGTACTTACGACCGAAACAGGATGGTATGTTCTTATATAATCAAATTTGTTCCTTCAGGAAACATTGTGCCATAAATTATGCACTTTTCGTGAGTTTTAACACTTCACATTCTTTATAAACACCCATTCGTAACCTTCAGGGTTAACATATTTTAGGGTTTCTACTATAGGTCCAAATATACCACATATATCAAGAGACTCGAATTATGCCATCATAGCATTTTCACACTTTGGCCAATAAATTATTTATCGACATTCATTCATAGTCCGTGGATTTTTACTATCATTGCCCTTTGATTTTTGTGTAGCTACAACATATATAATTATATCATCGATGATCATATTTGTTTATCCCACTTTTCTCTTGTATATCTATAAAAGATAGAGATCTCATTTAATATTAGGTACCTTTGGAAGCTTCAAGGGCTTTATAGTCACTTCAGGGACTTGTGTCTTTTCATAGATAATAACCTCTTCTGGAGTTTTTTTGAGAAAGTGGATACTTTGTTTATAACCTCTTCGGGAGCATTATGTATAACCTCTTCTAGAGCCTTATTTGGGCATGTTTTTCTCCATTTCCATGGAGTCAAATAGTTAGGACCAATAGGTTTGCCACGCTTCTAGCGTGCAATGAATTTATTTACTGCGAGAATTTATTTTATCCTTCTGGGATAATGATTTTGGTAAGCATATTTGCAACTAGTCCATGTGACATTTGATGTTGCAATATCATTTTTTACTTCATGCTCACATTGAGCAGTACGAGGGTCTGGATGAGACAAATTGGAAGTGCTCCATGTTAATTCTCGTCGTTCTTCAGGAATGGACCGTACTTCTGGTACGTTCTTTCCTCCCCTAACGGCGGGAAGAGTGTATCATCAAAATGACAATCCACAAATTTAGCGGTAAATCTATCACCTGTCAGTGGTTCACTATAACAAATAATTGATGACGAATCATAACCAACATATATTCCCAAATGACGTTGGGGACCCATATCAGTTATTTATGATTCAACGCAACATGTTTGATCCAGGGTGACCAAATCGATCATGCCATAACATTAAATTATAAGGATAATTGATCTTTCAGTTCATGACAATATGTATTCTACAATATTAATAGTTGTATGGTATAACCCCATGGATAAAGCTGACAATTTCTCTAGTGTGAGATTATGGCTTCCAACACTAGAAGTAATGCAAAGGAACTCTTTATTACATTCATTACATGTTTCAATGTGATACCCGTTCACTCTTATGTCCTTAAAACTCAATAAATTTCTTCTGGAATTTCATGAGTATATAGCTTTATTTATGAATAAGTGGGTACCATTAGGTAACACCACATGGGCTCTTCTGGAGCCTTCAATAATCTTAGCAGGACCAACTATAGTGAAGACATTCTCTTTGTTGTATACCAAGTCTGCGAAAAACTTATGGTTTTTCAAACTGCTGTGGGTTGTCCCACTGTCTACCAGGCAAGTATCATCGCTTGCGTTCAATTTGATTTACAAAGGCTCAACATTGACATTCATGAGATGTTTACCTTTCCCTAAATAATAAAAAAATTCAATTTTGATTTTGAGAATATGCATATGGGAGCTCCAGGTCCCAAAATTTTAAGAACTACAGGTCTCAATTTTTTTTGATAAGTATAAGAAATTTCTTTACCCTATAGTGTCAAAACTTCAGGTTTAATCAGATTTAAAAAAAAAAATATTAGAGAATCTTCCAAACAAGTGACAAAATTTTTTAATTAACTCCGACGAATAATAATCCAACCTCTTTAAAAAAAATTAGAGTCCTAATTTTTTTTTCACATTCTCTATACATTTCCAAGGCCCAAATGTATATTAAATAATTAAAATGTGAAATAGGAGTTAAAATTAAATACCATTAAAAGTAAGTTAACACTTAAATGAAGCCCAAAAAAAAAGGTCAAGAGACAAAAATTTAATGGTGAAACCATTAATGTGATAGTTAAAGGGACACTTAATTGATTTTGAAACTAATCCCAATAATATATTTTGAGCATACCCGATGAATGATCAAAACTTTGAGTTTTAATTTGTCGCGCATTTTAGTTGGATTTACAAGTCCAAACAACCATAAATAGCATGGGATTTATATCCCAATTCAAAAAATATTTTGTGAACTTCTGGTCACAATATTGAATATGAATCTTGATATCACAAATCAATGATAATTGGGGGAATCTTTGTCTATAACCTTTCAATTTGACAATCAAAACTTCATATTTAATTGTGATATATTTTATTTTGTCACTTTAGCACCAAATAATTTATGTACTCAACGCTCCAAAATTTGAATGGAGAAATTCAATTTCCATAGTTGAATATTTATTCGAGAACTTCAGTCCCGAATTATAAATAATGACAACTTCATATCATAACATTAAATATTTAGAGAAGTATAACAACCGCCCAATTATATTCAAACTTCAAGTTTGATATGGGGTAAAATTGTTTGGAACTTCAGGTCAAAAAATATAAATAATCCTTACAGAACATGTAAGATCCTTACCCTTATTATATAAGTAATCAAAACTTCATGTTTGATTACAAAATTATTGGATATTCAGGTCCAAATTATAAATAACTGTGATTGGACTTTTAGTATTCCTTGCCCTATTAGAAAAATAATCAAAACTTCAAATTTGAATTTAGGGCATATTTCATTGCCATGTTCAATAATTAAGGACTTTTAGTCCCACTATAAAATAATTTGGAAACTTCAGGTTCCAAATGAAAAAATTGACATGGGAACTTCAGGTCCCAAATTAAACAGCAATTCGGAGCTTCAGGTCCGAAATTTAAATGTAAATTAGGAACTTCGGGCCCTAATTTTTAATTAATTGCTTGGAAGCATATTGTATCTGGAACTTCAAGTCCAAAAATTTAAATAATTTGAGCTTCAGGTCATCGTTATTTATTTGGGAGAACTTCAGGTTCTACACATAAAATTATTGAACTTCGGGTTCAATTTTATTAATATCTTGGGATTTGAAAATCCCCACCCCATTTTGTCAAAGCGTCAGGTTTGATCACAAATATATATTTGGAGTTTCAGGTCCAAATTAAATTATTTGAGTACGTCTAATGTCCCAAAAATAATAAAACTTTAATTTGTGATTTGGAACTTCAGGCCCAAGAATCATCAAAACTCTTCCAAGATTCAACACCAAAACAACCCCAAATAACTCCTCCAAAAACTATGATTGAACACATAATTATAATGGGCTAAGGTATATATAAAATGAGAGGAATTAAAATATGTTGGCTGCCAAACATTGTGCCAAAAGATGCTTCAAAAATGGTCAAAAGGGGTTTGCCACCATCCCTTTAAATAAGGCAACAAAATGATTAAAGTTTAAAAAAATCTTGCCGAACTAAAAAATGGCCTAAATCGGGTCTAAATGACGTTTTTCGAAAATGTCGAAGATGGGAAAGTTGTTCAAAATTAAAATTTGATTCGGTATGATGATTTTCAGAATTTTCTAAGCATTTTTTCTTTTTTGAATAAAATAATAATATTATATTTATTTATTCATTTTTCGACTTTTGACCCCATGACACTCTTAGGCCTTTTTTTAGCATCCAATAAATATGGTCAAATTATTTTTAACCCCAATAAAACTTCTTACAAAAATCATGCAAGTTCGCAACCTGCGCGACACATGCTGACAAAAGTTTCAGCCCCAAAATTATTGAAACTTCTCGTTCAAAATTGAATATCATGTAAGAACTTTAGGTCCTAATTACTGAGATCTTTAGGTACTCAATATCAAAACATCTAGTTTGATTTTACGAGACATTTTATCATGTTCAAAAATTGAACATCAATTGCAAACTTCAGGCCGCAAAAATTTAAATAAGAATTGGGAACTTCAGGCCCAAATTATTGAGATCTTTAGGTCTGATTTTATGGTACATGTTATTATCATGTCAAAAAAATGTCCAAAGGTTAAATCCAAGATTAGTCCAATATTTAAATGGAGTTGTTCCGAGTTAACACACTGAGTTGAGTCTGAGTTAAGTTAGTGAGTTAAGTCCAAAATAAATCAGCGAGTTAAGGCCAAGATAATTCAGTGAGTTAAAGCCAAGTGAATAACTCACACACAAAAAAAATGCAGCCACTGATTAAACACTAAAACACACATTGAGTTAAAACCAAATCTGTTTAGATTATCCAAATAAAAACAATTCTCAAAACTTTAACGCAAGAAACAGTGGCCAAACAAAACTTCACCCATGTTTTTATTTTTTTTGTTAAAAAAAAAGTAACCCGAGAAAAAAATTACCTCCGAAAACGATTACCTCCGAAAAAAAACCTCAAAAGCGCCAAACCGTAAACTTGAGTTTTTGTTCTTGATGGAGCATTCGTGCTGATAACGTGTTATAATTAAATAGCTATAGAAAGAGTAGAGAGGAGAATATAGAGAGAAGAAGTATTCTCATTGATTTGTGGGTATTAACAATGAGGGGGTAACTCCCTATTTATAACTTAAGGTAAGCCTTCCTAAAATCCCACTCTTCCGATGTGGGATAGTGAACATACATATTTTATAACAACACACTCACTTTACTGACGGATTATTTTATGGTTTCATACCCAGGTATGTGATTACTTGGAGACAAGTTTCATATGGAATAGCCTCTAATTAAGTTCCTTCGGAATTTCAGTCTTTAATGCAATGTGTTTTAGTTAGTAAAAGCTTTGATTGATAATTTTGAACATTTTATCCCGTTATCTATACTCAAATCTATTTGGATATTTTAAGGGTTTAATGATATGATTTTTTTATCTAAATTCTTTGTCTAACGTGTCATCGGACAATTATTGGCGAGATCAAGATCCCACAACACATTTAACGAACAAGTGGTAAACTGATTTTAAAATTTACGATATGCTTGCCATTTGCTATATAAATTTTTTCAAAGACTTTTCATCATTATAATCTGTTTTAATAGTTGGTTTATGGTTAGTTTTACTTTAGATTATATGATCAAGTTCCTAACGCTCATGTACGTGTTAAAATAAAATGCAATCCTTTTTTATTCCATGTTTAGAATTCCTAAAGGGTATTTTGGTATGTTGTTATGGGACATGTTTTTTCTTATGAATTTTGAGAACCTATGCATTCTTATTCTTTTACATCATTTCATTACCTCCATTCATAAAAAAATCATATGTTTATATTTAGTTTTTAATTTTTTTGCAGAGGAATATATCTCTTGAATTATCTTTACTACATATTATCAATATAAAGTTAAATAGATTTTGAAGAAAATTATAAAATAAGAAAACTCATGTCCTCCTATGTTCTTTATTTTGGATACTTATATGTGTTGTTGTCCTTAAATGGGCATGTTGTTGGATGACTCTTTTTTGTAGGTTTAAGAACTTTTTTTGAAGTGATTATCGTTTAAGAGTTATCATTAATTGAGTAACTTAGTTTGATATGAGTTTTTATTTATAAAAGTTTTCACTCTTTTAAAAAAACATCTATTTGTTCCTCAAAACCCACCACAATCATCCGTGATCAATTTCTTCTAATTAAAAATAAATTAAAAATACAATTGGGTTATTGTTTCTATGAAATGATATTTTTAGTTTTGTAGTTTGGTTCATGGACCGAGTGTGCATAATAAATTATTAATATTATGAACATATTAATAGTTCATATTAATTATCTAAATGTTATTATGGCTCAATACACATATAGAGATAATGATGTTTAACCATTTAAAAACATTCGATTTAGAATAAACTAACATCTGCATTCATTTTTTTACAATCACAATAGGTTTCCATATTTAAGTTTACCATAATACATAACTTTATCTATATGTATATTTATTTAAAAAAATGATAAAAGAGATGTTCTGATAACAACTCATGATAAAAAAATAGATGTCATATTTATTGATACTATAATTTCAAATTTTTTCCAATTTAGTATATCATAATTTTTTAATTTTGTAAAAATAAAATTAAGATTAAACATATTATATGGAGCCCGTGCATCGTGCGGGTTACATACTAGTATAGATAGATACAATCGTAAATAGACTCTTAAGGTTGGTTTAAGTGTAATATTGGAGTTAATGTTTTAAGATTGTAGTATTTATCCGAGTTTTGATACGACTCAAAAACGTGACGTATTTGATGCGACACACTGACGTAAAATTATTATATTAATCATATTGTTTTTTAGTTTATGTAGTTTTAACATTTTGTTATATTTTCATGGGAAAATTTAATGGCATTTTATTCAATAAATGAGTGTGACGTGGTTAAATAAATTAACTGATTAAAAATGTCGTTTAAACGTAATTAAGAAGATTGTATTTACATTAATAAAATGAGTCATATTTACATAAGACATTTCATAATTGGTTATATCGAAAAAAAAATTCTCGATAGGTCATACTTATACATGTAGTGTTATTCATTACTTGTTTACAAATAGGATCTATTGGAGCAAAATTAAATTTTCATGGGATTTCGTGGAGAAAAAAAAACAACCGTAGGACATATTTGATCGCATACATAGTAAACGAGACCAGTTTGTAAAAAAAAACGCAATAAATAAATTAGGATCTCTCTCCACCACTTTTGCACTACTAACAATACTTCCCTCACTAACACACTACCAACACCATTTACCTCTGCCACCACCTACGACCTCCTCATAAATCACACACATGTAATACCTCGTATTTTTATGGCTTTTAAATTTAGAAATTTATTAAATTTAATTGAGATAAATTAATTTAATATTAATTAAGAAATTTGTTTTATATATTTAATAGTGCAACGAGAGTTAATAATTATTGAAAATTTGTTGAATATTACTAGATGAGTAATGTAATATAAGATTGATTTAAATTGTCACGAGTGAATAAAATGGCAATTATGGAACTTTAAGTCGGGACGCGCCTATTGTAACACCCCGTAATTTTGAGGATTTAATATATAATTATTTTTGGGAGTTATAAAAATATTTAATTATTTTTGGGAGTTATAAAAATATTTAATTTGGAGAAACTTAAATTCATGAGTTGGATAATTTATTTCAGTGATACGAATCATTTATAATTGGCGACTTTTAAGTTTAATGGTTCAAAATCTCGTGTGTCACATTTTATGGTCAAATTTTGGAAATTTCGAAAAGTATTTCGGATGGCAATTCCGAGTGCGCGGTTGCATCCTGGTGGGTATAGATAGTCAGAAAAGTGTACCCGGAGGTAGTAATTGGGTCTCGGGGTATTTTTGGGCATAGCCGGGCCCACACAGGGTGAGTTGGGCCTTTTTAATTAGACCCACGTGGCCAAAAACGGGATTTGATATTTTTAACCTAATTGAGAGATTAGGGAACTACAGTCAACACACCTCTAAACCTAGGGTTTGAGAGGAAATTGGGGGAAAGAAAATCAAAGCCAAATTTGGGGATTTTCGAGCCAAATTAAGGGACTACACCAACGAATCAGACACTACGAACAATTCCAGGCAAGTGGTTAACTGTTGTGATTTCGAAATTGATGATAATCAATTCATATCATAGTGATGTGTAAATCAAAATTTCGTTTTGGGTGTGTAACCAAAATTAAAATTGGGTTTTTGGAAATTAATATACCTTAATGGGATTAAGGCTGAGATTTATTCTGTTTATTTTTCTAGAATGTAGAGGAATGAATCGTATGTTAAAACCAGTGAGAATAAATGGTTAATTGCTGATAATATGAATGAAATTCGTATTGGGGATTTGAAATCCAGATAATACCCAAATCGAAAAAACCTTGGAATTAATGGATATTGATGATTAACTAAGGTCTGTGGGATGTTAAGACCATTTTCTCATAGGGAGGATATGTTAATTGTATTTGGGTAGGGATTTAGATTGAGAATTAAAACTTTAGGTTTGGTCAATGGCTGACAGAGGGCTGGAGGAGACGAACACTGGAACGGTCGATCGATCGACCCAGTGGGATCGATTGATCGATGCTACAGGAATTCTGGCAGTGCCGCCAGCTTTTAATACATGGGAATAATTATTGAGAAAAAGACTTTTGGGCTGATTGTATATGTTGAAAATGGACCAAGTGAGCGAGTCCGGGTATGTTGGTTAAATGACACCAAAGTATTAAATTAATTATTGAGAGAGAGTAATTAATTTGGAGTCAGAATATAGACTCGGGAAATATTACGGTATGGGCCAAGTGAGCGAGTCCGGGGATAACGTTTGGGTGACACCAAGTTATTAAATTAACAACAGTGATAATTAATTTAATTAGAGTCGGATTGTAGACTCGGGTAGGATTAAATTAATAGGTGTGATAATTAATTTAATTAGAGTCGGATTGTAGACTCGGGTAGGATTAAATTAATAAGAGTGATAATTAATTTAATTGGAGTCAGATTGTAGGCTCGGGTAGGATTAAATTAATAGGTGTGATAATTAATTTAATTAGAGTCGGGTGATAGACTCGGGAAGGTATTAAATTAATGGGTGTGTTAATTAATTTAATTAGAGTCGGACCATAGACTTGGGGAAAGTATTATATAAATTGAGGTGTGAATTAAATATATTAGAGTCGGACCATAGACTCAGGAAGATGATAAATTATTAAGTGAGAAAATTAATTACGTTGAGTCGGGCCACAGACTCAGGAAATTACAGGCAGTGTACGGAATTTTGAGTACATGGTAAAGTCGGGGGTTATATTATATATATATATATATATATATATATATATATATATATATATATGGTGTAGTGATAGTATATATATATACGTGTATATATTGTGTGTGATATTAAATTATAGGCAGTGTATGGGATTTTGAGTACACGGTAAAGCCGAGGTTTATATTATGTATATACGGTGTAGTGATAATATATATATACGTATATATATTGTGTGTGATATTAAATAACAGTGACTAGATATTTATTCAGTTTATATACTCTAATGCTATCAAGGGAGGTTGCGCGATGTAGGTGAATCCCCTAGCTTGAGGAGTAGGGCGAGTATATCCCCAGGTCATAGCGTCCGGCATATATGGGTGAGGGATTTATCTCACTTTCAGGGAAGGAATATGATCACATCCACTACGTTTATATTTTGGGCCAAGTTGGTGAGTGATTCGAACTTGGGGAACTAGGTTTTGTGAGCACACCTAGTGAGATAGCATTTTAGAGGGAATCATCCGACGAGGGTATACTCGAAGGGATGGATATACGTATGTTATATGTGTGGATGTTGTGGTAATGATATAGTGTGTGATGTATTTACTTTATATAACTTGTGACACGGTTATATGCTACTAGTTGGACGGGGTAGCACAACTAAGTGGGGTTAAGGTAACCGGTAGGTGTGCACAATAGTGGGGGGTGAGAATGTCCACAAGGGAGTACGACACTAACTTAAATATAAAGCGCATTCATGCATTTTACATTATTGCAGTTAATTCACTTGCTAAATATTTTCAAAATTTTTTGGGTTCTAGCCCTTGCTATAAAACTATTTTCAAAACCTTTTAGGTGTCTAGCCACAGGGACGCCATGATTGATATTTTATTCCAGGGACACGGAGCTGCGGCATATGTGAATGCTAGCAGGAATTTGGATTAAACGCATCATTCATTCATTCCTAGAGTAGGAATCTTGTATCAGTTGTAGTTTTATTTAAGGCATGTCACCCAGACATTCAGTTCAGCAAGTTGTGTAATTAATGATTTAGTTTATTTTCATTCAGTTGTGTGAATGGTTTATATTAAATTCCACATGTACTATTTTGTTAATTAAAGAGTTAAAATTTGGCACCAGATTTTGGAATACTAGGTGGTGAGTAAGTTTTAAAAAGTTTTCGACAGTGATGGTGAGGATGATCCAACTGAGATTCCTGTTTTAATTTGGTATATGACTGATCACCCAGTATTTTATTAGGCGGGGTGTCACACCTATGTCGTGTCAGGACTAAATTATTATTATAAAAGTGAATAAATTATAAGTTGCCCATATGGTCGTTTTGAGTGCGCCAATGTGTCCAAAAGGGTCGAGATAATAAAAAAAGTGTACCCAGGGGTTTAGTTTGGGTCTCCGGGCGTTTTTAATCCAAATTGGCATCCCGGGAGGGTATTATGAACATTTTATATTTTTGGGTAATTAAACCCCCGAATTTCCTAAGGATATATCAGCCTTTAGGATTTGTCTTTTAGGGTTAACAAACACAAAACCAAAGAATGGCCATTAGAGAAGATAGTGGAGAGATTTCCAAGCAATCCAAGGCCAAGAACTCTTCCGTTTGCACCACCACCACCACCAAATCATTAATCGTGCGACAAGGAACGCAACCATACCTTTTTCTTCCACAAATCAGAACCTTAAATTCCAGGCAAGTATCTATTTTGCTTTATTTCTAGTTAGTGTTTCAATCATGTTAGTCTAGGGTTGTTAAGAACATGTTTCATGGAAGAATTTGATACCTTAGAGACTTTAAATCACATGTTGCAGAGGAAGTAGATATATTCTGAACAACTCAATCACATGTAGAGGAATTACCACGAATTTGTATGGATTTAGAAGCAAGAAATATGGAAAAGAATTTGAAGAAAGTAAATTTAAGGAAAAATTAGGGTTCTTGAAGATTATGTCAATTTTTCCCCATTAATTCATTATCTTTGATGAATTCGGACATATTTCACGTAGGAAATCATGTAGTTAGGTATATACTAGGAGTAGTAATGTTGTTTGGGAGTTTGGGGATCGTTAATCGAGTTTTGGTTGAGGTTGGAGAGGCAAACCCTTAACTTGACAATGGCAGAATTCTTCATAACTTCTTGATCGATCGATCGACGATCGATTGATCGACCCCATTCCTCGATCGATCGATCCCTCCTGGAAAACTGCGTATTTTTCGTCTATTTGTTTAATCTGGTTAAAATGCGTAAGAACGCTCGATTATTATTGTAAGAGCATAATGGGTTATAAAGAGGACCAGTAGGGTCTAGGTAGACTCCGATGAGTAAAATTTAATGTAAGATGTAATTATGGGTTAACGGGGAGTTATTCACACATAAGAAATCAAAGATCGAGACTCATAAGGGAGTTAGACCAAAAGGTAAGTGAGAGTATGCCTACTGAAATTATATTTAGGGAGATAGAATACCTCGAGAGATGAGAAGTAAATATGAAATAAATTATAAATGTGAATAAAAGAGACGAATCCGTTATGCGAGGGTATGTGATGGTCTAACTCCTTGATACGGGCTAGAAGATAGTATCCTTGATACATGCTATCTGAGTGATAGTCAGATGGTCCTAGGAGACGTGAGGGTATGTGATGACCTTTTAGTGACTCTGAACTATGCTTTGCCTCCATTTGTATGTGTTTTGTGTTAATATAGTTCGAGAGTAATTAAGAACTAGTATTTTCCTTAGTACGAGTGATACGGGGACTTGATAGCAGAGTTTGCTAGCACCATAGATTTTGTGTGGGGTGCCGTTAGTATATATTATATGTGTGAGTAATATATATACTTAGATCGATATGGGAACTTTCAACTGTGCATAGAAGTAGTTAAGAAATGAATAAATAATCCAACTTTATTATAAGTGTTTGGAAATTTTGTATTAATGCTTATTATTCTATGTAACATAAGATATATGAGAGAGTTTAATTTTCAGAAATTAATTGTCTTAGCCATAGTATTTTCTCGGGATGAAACCTTATGGGAATGTAAAGTTAAAATAAACTTCTGATAATAATAGTACGGTAGGCGTGCACACTAGATGTGAGGTGAGGTTTCTGAAGAGAGTGTCGCATATTAACATGGTTGTTACATTTTCCAGTAAGCATTTTAAACACTTGCTAAACTATTTTTAAATTGTTTTACACTCGGACTCTGACCCGTTTCCTGTTATTTCTTTTCTCTTGTGTATATATGTATATATTACAGGTGCCCAGCCACAAGGGCGTCATGCTTTGATTCTTTGGATCGAACGCGGTGTAGCTTATGTGGGAGTTGCAGGCCCTAGCTTTGTTGACCTCTTTGCTGATTCTACTCTTATTTTAGTTCTGATTAGTTAGGGCATGTGTTGCCCGTTTCCCTATTCAGTTTGGATTTGTCAGAGAGTTATGTTCATTTATTTTATATATTCGGTACTCTGTGTGATTTAATTCTTGTTAGGATAATTTCATTTGTAGTTTTTAAACTTGGTATTAGTTTATCTGAATGGTTAAATTCTTGTGTGTTAATTTCCATCCTTAACATTAATGCGATTCTTAAACTCTCAATTATCAAAAAGGTTTTCATAATGGAATTTAATAAAATAGAAATAAGGTTTAAATTGTTTTGACACTTAGCTTAATTATTTAGGGTGTTTAAACTGGAGATTTTATTTTGTGACAGTGATGCTAAGAATGAACCAACCGTTCACCTTGATTTTAATTTAATAAAGGACTGATCACCAAGTATTTAACTAGGTGGGGTATCACATGTGGTATCAGAGCATCATGTTCTAGTGTCCTTTAGGATCTGTAAGGCTTATTTCGCTTCCAGCTCAGCGTCTTTGATTTAGATCCATAATTTTAGGATTGTAGTATTCATCTTTATGTGTTGGGAATTTGTTTATGTGAATGATGAACTCCTCTAGATTATTTAAATTTTCAGATGGCTCGTCAAGAAGAACAAGCTAATGCCGTTGGGAGAGTCAGAGAGCAAGGTCAGCTCACACCTCAGGTGTCTCTAGAGAGGGTATCAATCGCCGAATTAGCAAGTATTGTGGCATAGGCAGTTACCACTACGGTCTTACAGTACCAAGATCACAGCAAGCAGTTTATAGGAGGCAAAAGATCTAAAGAGAATAGTCAATCTGACATGATTAGAATTATCAATTGTGCGAAGACACCAAAATTGCAGCAATAAGCTCCTCAAGACTGTAAAAGCCACGAAGGTAACAAATTACGCATAGAAACCCAAAAACATCAGGGCCAATAAAGTGGGGGTCAGAGTGAAGTCACAAAGAGGTGTTTCAAATGTGGAATGGACGGTCATGAACGTTGAACTTATCCGTATCAGACTGGAAAGGAACTTCGACTCGACCAACAAGAACTTTCAGGACCCTTATATTAGTGTGTACAAACGGGTCACAAGTGGAGGGACTATCCTCAACCAGATGACGTTTTGCATCAAGATGCTCAGCTAGGCCAACAAGGCCTAGGAAAAAGTAAAACTGGGCAACCAGACCAAAATCAACAGAGCTTTAAAATGAAACAGTTTAGAAGTAGATGCTTCAATTGTGGAAGGATGGGTCATTGGAGGCAAGATTGCCCAGATAAGGGTAAAGTACTCGAGCAGCAGGGACATAAATAGTACGAATGTGTGTACAACATCCAGCATACTGAAATTCATAAGCCATCATCGACCATTGATGGTACGTTTCTTCTTCCTAGTATTTTGGGACACATTTTATTCAATACTGGGGCATCGCACCGTTTCATAGATACTCACTTTGCACGGGCCATAGGATTTTTAGACACTACAGAGAGTACGGTGTCATGCATAGACTCATCATTAGGAAAAGGGTGCTTAATTTTCTTTATATACCGGGGTGTAGGTATATAGATTGGTAGTTTGTTTTTACCTACAGAAGTTCTAGTTTTAGACATGCATGAGCACGACGTCATTATCGGCATGGATTGGCTCGCTGCATATAGAGCCATGGTAGATTGGTTTTGTAGGAGTATTATCTTTGCCATTCCGGGGAAGGAAATGTTTTTTGTGGCGATGCCTCGCCCAGAGGGAGGATCTTCCACCCATTTGTAGTACATATAGGAGAATATCTCTAAGGAGATTGTGATTTCCCCTAGTTTCAATTCTAGCCATTCGTGAGTTTTCGGATATATTCCTGGAGATACCATGCCTACCCCCAGGCAAGAGATATATTTCGTCATAGACTTGATGTCGGGCACACGTCCGATAATACGTGCCCCGTACCATATGGCCCATCGGAGATGAGGGAGTTAAGGGATCAGATAGAGCAGCGGTTAGGCCAGGGCTTTATTCGTAAGAGCACATCGCCTTAGGGCGCTCCGGTGTTGTCTGTGAAGAAAATAGATAGTTCACTGAGGTTATGTGAGGATTACCGAGGAACTGAACAAGGTCACGATACAAAATAAATATCTGTTACACCGAATCGATGACCTGTTCAATCAACTGAGAGGAGAAACTTTCTTTTCGAAGATAGATTTGAGATCGGGATACCATTAGCTATGGATTAGGGAGCAGGATGAAGGAATGTATTAATAGTGCTATATACTTTATTGAGATTACTCGTTTTAGTGATCTGATATACGAGTATGATATTGTCTTGATTATAACTTTATAGAAATGGTTAGTACGATAGTAGGAAGTTATTGCAAAGCTATCGGAGTGGTTGCCTTAGTGCAGCATCTTTTGTTCTGGCGAGGCCTCACCTGTGAGAGGTTCGGACTCGCACTTATTTTATCTATTTTAGAGACTTCGGAGGGGATAGGGGTGTTGAGATATTCGATCCCGATGAGTGTAGGGATTTTGTTGTTATGATTCAGAATGTATTGGGTTTATTGTTGAGCGAAAAGATTTAAATCATTATTATGTTTAGCGCTCAGGACTTGGTGATAGGAAGAGCGCATTGATATGTCTATTATTTATAGATATGGGAGTTAAAAGTTATACCCATATATTCAGGGATAGAATTTCAAGAGTTTCGATCATATATAACGAGGTTTATGGAATGTGATTTCCAACAATACTAAACATTAGTGGAATTGGCGAAATGTTCTTTGTTAAGTATAATTACGGGAGGAGAGGTAACTTTTCTGTCAAGATACGGAATAAAGGGGTACATGCAATAGACGGAGCGCCTAACGAATTTCTATAACCGACAATGCTTGGTAGTAGTGTATCAGGGGGTCCTTGTTTGGATTTCGCTTTGCGAGATCCCACACATGAAACTTAGCGTAAGGTTGTTAATAGGGAGATGTTTGGTCATTTGTCCATGAGTTCGGTACCTCGGTCATTATAGGAGCAGGTAATTATATCTGTAAGTTGGTAGCTGAATTATGATTTAAGGCCAGTGGAGCCGATTGTGGGGTAAGGAAGCATTGAAAGTTTTGTTTTACCAGCACGAGTTGAAGGGTGGAACGATGATAAGGGGATTTAAAATTTTGAATTTCTAAGGTGATTAAAAATACCCAAGTGTTGTAACCACGCTCTGAGCACAAGGGAAATAAATAATTGGGTGTTATGTGTGAAGCATATGTGATGGTTACGCTAGTATGCACGGTTTATATGGTGTGTGGGCATCCTGGTTAGCTGATATTAAAATTGTCCGATTTGAAGGGACGTGGGACTAGATGCGTGGAATAAATGTTTATAGGAATAACATAACGAAGTGTAAGTGGTAGAGTGGATTAGGCGCCATGTGAAAGACGATAAATACATATATATGTGTGGGATCAGAGTAGTACACCCAAATCTGGTTGGAAGGCTGTGGGAAGCCATTTAAAAAAGGGGTATTCCTTGAAAAGGATAGAATTTAACTATATGGAGAACACTCCGAGAGGAGTTGCAATTAGTCAATTGTTGAAAGCGAGTTGCGTGTACAAAGAATGATGATGCTAGTAAGGTATAAAAGGCCCGAAAGTCAACATCGTGGAGAAAAGTGCACGGGTCGGAAATTTCAGAATACGCAAAGGAAAGAAGGGAAATATTAAATGTCACTTATGTGAGAAATTACAAGTGGAAGTCGACGTTGAGAGGGACATGGTGAGTAGTCTCCGCGGGCACCACTCATAGATAGAAATCGGTTGGGATAAGAGAATTAACTAGAGAATTTTGTGGCTATCGACGAATCCTATAATGGAAGAGGCCAGTAAAGTTGGAAAAGTGTTCATTCGAACATGTGGAACAAGTCGCCCAAGAAGGAAGTGATTGAACTTCCTTTGGGGCGATTTACAATGTTAGTTAGTGTGCCTGAGCCTTCCTTTGAAATGAAAAATCACGCCGGTACGTGATCGTTATCCTTTAATATGGAATTTCAGGAAGCAGCGGGGATAACACTTCGTGTTGATCAGGTTGTATCACCCATAATCCGGGGAGTAGGCGAGCGGTGATTAACCATTAGTGGAGCAGTGTGAAAGTAATTTTGGATTCATTGTGATCGATTCATTTCCACAATGGTTATAGCTAGCAAGTGGAGTATAGTATGATAATTGGGGGAGGATATTACCTAATGGTGGGGTTCCGTGGGAGCACTCGTACCTGTTTATTGTGAACAAGATGCTTATTGAGGTTTTGGTGTGGAAAAACCTTAACTTTTCTCACTCTGAATGTTAAGAGATGGGCGGATAATAATAATTTTAGATTGGTCAAGTTAGAGTCTGATGACTACGGTGGAAATTACCACGGCTGTTTAAAGGGACCAAGAGTGGTCAGATGTTCGTATGGTTTCTCACAGAACATGAGTTTTGTGTTTAGATAAATTCGAGTAGTTGTGATGTAGTGAGGTGAGACCTCCCAATGATATTGAAATAATGGGAATTAATAATGTATAGGTGTGTCTTATGCGAATGTTCTCGGTTAGGAGCACGATGTGAAGTGTCTTTAATGAGAGCGTTAAACAAGCCTGTTGTGAGGCAGGGGCTATAGTGATTAAGCGGCTTACTATGTAGATAGTTTGCGTATTGAAAAGGTATTCAAATTTTTTTTTACCTGGTAGGCCTTATTTTCTTAATTTCCGGACGAAATTCCGTTATTAGGGGGAAGTATGTAATACCCCATATTTTTATGGCTTTTAAATTTAGGGATTTATTAAATTTAATTGGGATAAATTAATTTAATATTAATTCAGAATTTTTTTATATATATTTACTAGCATAATGAGAGTTAGTAATTATTGGAAATTTGTTGAATATTACTAGATGAGTAAAGTAATATATAAGATTGATTTAAATTATCATGAGTGAATAAAATGGCAATTATGGAACTTTAAGTCGGGACGCGCCTGTATCGTGTCAGGACTAAATTGTTATTATAAAAGTTAATATATTACAAGTCACCCGTATGGTCGTTTTGAGTGTGCCAAAGTGTCCGGAAGGGTCAAGATAATCAGAAAAGTGTACTCGAGGGTTTAGTTTGGGTCTCGGGGCGTTTTTAATCCAAATTGGCATCCCGATAGGGTATTATAGACATTTTATATTTTTGGCTAATTAAACCCACGAATTTCCTAAGGATATATCAGCCTTTAGGACTTTTCTTTTAGGATTAACAAACACAAAACCAAAGAACGACCATTAGAGAAGAAGGTGGAGAGCTTTCCAAGCAATCCAAGGCCAAGAACTCTTCCATTTGCACCGCCACCACCACCAAATCGTAAATCGCGCGATGAAGAACGCAACCATACCTTTTTTGTCCACAAATCAGAACATTAAATTCCAGGAAAGTATCTATCTTGCTTTGTTTCTAGTTAATGTTTCAATCATGTTAGTCTAGGGTTGTTAAGAACATGTTTCATGGAAGAATTTAATACCTTAGAGACTTTAAATCACATGTTGTAGAGGAAGTAGATATATTCTGGACATCTCAATCACATGTAGAGGAATTACCACATCTTTTTATGGAATCAGAAGAAATAAATCAGGAAAATAATTTGAAGAATGTAAATTAAAAGAAAAATTAGGGTTCTTGAAGATTTTGTCAATTTCCCCCCATTAATTCACTATCTTTGATGAATTCGGACATATTTCACGTAGGAAATCATGTAGTTAGCTATATAGTATCAGTAGTAATATTTTTTAGGAGTTTGGTGATCGTTAATGAGTTTTTGTTGAGGTTCGAGAGGTAAACCCGTAACTTGACAATGGCAAAATTCATCATAACTGCTTGATCGATCGATCGATCAAGAACATCGATCGATTGATGATCGATCGATCGACCCCATTCCTCGATCGATCAAACCCTCCTGGAAAACTGCATATTTTTCGTCTATTTGTTTAATCTGGTTGACATGCATAGGAACCCTTGATTATTATTGTAAGAGCATAATGGGTTATAAAGAGGACCAGTAGGTTCTAGGTAGACTCCGATGAGTAAAATTTACTGTAGGATGTAATTATGGGTTAACGGGGAGTTAGTCACACATAAGAAATCAAAGATCGTGACTAGTAAGGAAGTTAGAATACTTAGAGAGATGAGAAGTAAATATGAAATAAATTATAAATGGGAATAAAAGAGACGAATCTGTTATGCGAGATAATCGGGTAATATGTGCTAAGAACAGATAATTATAATTATGGGTCGTGGGCGTACCTAATTTAGAAAACATGAATATTTATATATATGACTGTGTGATTGTGCATATATTATGTATTTGTGTAAAAACCATACCCGAGCTACTTGATATCAGAGAGGTTTCCACACCGGGACAGTCTTATCTCGATTGGACCTTTATGGGGGATATTGACTCGTACCCTAGAAGATAGTATCCTTGCTACATGCTATCTGAGTGATAGTTAGATGGTCCTAAGAGACGTGAGGGTATGTGCTGACCTCTTAGTGACCGGGAACTATGCTTCGCCTCCATTTTTATGTGTTTTGTGTTAATATAGTTCAAGAGTAATTCCAAACTAGTATTTCCCTTAGTACAAGTGATATGGGGACTTGATAGCAGAGTATGCCAGCACCATAGATTTTATGTGGGAGGTCGTTATTATGTATATTATATGAGTGGCTAATATATATACGTAGATCTATATGGGAGCTTTCTATTGTGCGTAAAAGTAGTTAAGAAATGAATAAATACTCCAACTTTATTATAAGTGTTTGGAAATTTTATATTAATGTTGATTATTCTAAGTAACGTAAGATATATGAGAGAGTTTAATTTTCAGAAATTAATTGTCTTAGCCATAGTATTTTCTCGGGATGAAACCTTATGGGAAAGTTACGTTAAAATAAACTTCTGAGATTAATAGTACGGTAGGCGTGCAGACTAGATGAGAGGTGAGGATTCTCAAGAGAGTGTCGCATATTAACATGGTTGTTACATTAGCCGGTAGGCATTTTAAATACATGCTAAACTATTTTTAAACTGTTTTACACTCGGGCTATGACCGGTTTCCTGTTATTTCTTGCCTTGTATATATATGTATATATTACAGGTTCCTATCCACAGGGGCATCATGCTTAGATTCTTTGGACCGGACGCGCTGCAGCTTTTGTGGGAGTTGCAGGCCCTAGCTTAAACGACCTCTTTGTTGTTTCTACTCTTATTTTAGTTCTGATTAGTTAGGGGATGTGTTTCCCGTTTTCCTATTCAGTTTTGATTTGTTAGAGATTTATGTTCATTTATTTTCTGTATTCGATACTCTTTGGGATTTAATTCTTGTCAGGATGATTTCATTTGTAGTTTTTAAACATGGTATTGGTTTATCTAAATGGTTAAATTCTCTTTTTTTAATTTCCATCCTTAACATTTATGCGATTCTTAAACTGTTAATTATTGAAAAGGTTTTCATAATGGAATTTAATAAAATAGAAATAAGGTTTAAATTGTTTTAACACTTAGCTTAATTATTTAGGGTGTTTAAGCTGGAGATTTTATTTTGCGGCAGTGATGCTAAGAGTGAACTAACCGTTCACCTTGATTTTAATTTAATAAAGGACCGATCACATGATATTTAATTAGGTGGGGTGTCACAACACACACATTTTATATATGCACATGTAAATTGATTCACATTTTTACACACACGCACTCACGTAGAAAAAGAGAAAGAGAAAGATAGATTCATAAGTCCTAAATCTATTACCCAATTAGAACATGAATCGTGTTTCTCCCACATTAGTTGCGACCTAATCAAAGAAAATGCAGTTATTAAAAGAAATGGAGATCGAGATAGAATGGTTTATGTGTAAATTATTTAAATCTCAACAGAAAAGTAACAAGAATAAAACATGATCACAATCACAATAATCGATTTTCGCAATTAGAGCTAGGGTTTTGAGTTTATACTTTAATTTTGGGAAAATTTGTCAAGGTAATAATAGAGAATAAATTCCTTGCTGCAATACACATTTAAGAGAAGGAAAATAAATTAAGGGTTCTGCTCGATTGATCTCCATCAAACATCGAATCCATTGGTAATAAATTTCCCATTGTTATCGCAATACCCCTGCTTAAATTTAGTTATCATGAATTCAAAATTATTACTAGTTCATATTTGTGTGTTTCCTTTTTTTCTTCATTGATGATTGTTAATATCCCTTGTTGGTATTTGGTCAAGCTAGCTTATCCTGATCATTTTAAAAATAACTTTTTGCATCACTTATAATCCTAACAAAATAATTTTTATCTAATTTCATCTCAAAAGTGATGTGTTACAAAATTTCATCTAAATAGCCAAACTTTAAAAGAGATGGATTTTTTTTTGTATCCTTTTGGGGGGTGATACATTTTGAATTGGTATGTATGACACTTTTTGTTTTTTGGATTAATTTATATTTTGTTTTAAAGTATGTTCATAAGTAGGTGGCATTTTTCTAAAAAAAAAAATTATTTTAGTCATATGTCACTCAGCTACTAGAGAAGTTAGCAATCACTCATTATTTTGTAAAGTAGTATTTTAATGGATATATAATGGTGAATTAAAATGTGACACCCCATAAAATTCATAAATAAATTGAAAGGTCTAAAATGAAAATCACGGGAATAAAAAATATGGTAAACAACTAAAATATGAACAAGTAACAAAATAAGATAATGCAATATTTTGTAATAAAAAACCAACTTTGATGTCAATCACCATGAATATAACAATCCAAGTCTAATTGCAATACAATATGTTCGACAGTTGACTCGTGAATAAGACATACAACATACAATCATGCTTTAAATACATTGAAGTAGGAAAAGATACGGTTAGGTTTGTATTTTAATGTATCGTATGCATTGTGTACGTAACAACCCTCGTTTTTGAGACACTTATTTTATATTAATTTATTGTGCAAAGTAACTAAATAAAATGTTGGAAAAAGGAGTAAATATTAATTAAATGAGTTGAAAGTTAATGTGTACTAGATTGTTGCATATTTACCGTATGTGTATGTAAATATCATCATGTTGCGTTTTGTAATGTCATATGCTTTAAATGACATTTATGGTTTAAATGAAATCGGAACTTGAAATGATTTTAAAAAATTATCGGATGCCAAATTAGAGGGTGTAGTTAGTCCCGAAATGTGCGAGATAGTCGAAATTAGTGCCATATTGTATTTTTATGTTTTGGGCACTTTTGACTGGTTATAGACTTAAATGTGTAGTTGCGAGTCAGTTTAATGTGGTATTAACCATTTTAGTTGAGAATTTAGACTAAAGCCACGATTTAAGTCTTGCACCTCATTTATTTCTCTTAAGTGTATTAAAACCCTAGAGAACAGAAAGAGAGATAAAGAGAGAAGAAGAGAGTTGTGGAGAAAAGAGGAAAAAGGAGAGAAATTTGGAGATTGAAGATTGGAGTTCTTGCTACCAAAGAAAATCTGAGATTTCAACCTCAAGGCAAGTTTTCTACTTGCTAATATGTGATCTAAGATGAATAATTTGTATTGATTGTTGTGGATTGATGTTGGTTGAACAATTTTAGGGCTTTAAATGGATTTTATTGGGTTGTTGAAGTTTAGAATTGTGGTGGTTATCTTATTGATGTGGGTTAAGGGAAGGGAGGAAAGAATATGAAGTTAGGCTTTGGTTTTAGCTTTGTAGAAGAGAAAGAAGTTCTAGGTCCGCTAAGCGTGGTTGATCGCGGTCCCAGGACCGGTCGATCGGGCCCTCGAGGAAGAGCACACTACTTTCCCACGTAAGTATAAATTTCGGTAGCGGTCGACCGGGGCCCCCTAACCGATCGACCGGCCCCTCCGAACTCAACTTTGTGCTTTTCTTCTTAGACAAAATCTTGAGACACGGTCGACCGGTCCTCTGTTTTTCACCCTTAAATCCCAAATGTCTTCTAGTAGCTTTCTCTTCAGATAAGAACTTAGAAGCCTTCTTGTATGAAGTAAATTTAGAGTCCTAGAGTTTTAGACGAGTTAGTTAATCATCATAGGTTAGAAATGGTCTAGATAGGGCTTGCTCCGGGGGTTTCCAAAGCGATGTTAGGGCATGATTTTTCCTTTAGTTACTTATTATGAGACTAGGGGTTCTAACATGATATTGGAGGACTTTAGAAGCTCAATCGAGCTATGTATGACTTGGTGGTTTATAGTGACACCATAAATTCTTGAAAAGTGGATAAGAGGGTTATAAAGCTTTGAGGTTATAATGATATTATAAATTACGTATGGCGCTGGATAAATGGTGATGTATCTATTAAAATGGAAATGAAAATGAGACTAAAATGGTAAATGATAATTTACTTAAACACACCTCTGTAAATCCTATCATAAGGGAAGTTCGCGCGTGAGGTGAAGTCCTCTGGCTAGTGAATGCTGAGTGAATAAAGTCCTCGGCCATATGAGCGTTTATTATATGTTTTTTCTGCACTAGTGAGGTAATTTCGGGTGTGGTTATGACTCACTTGCAGGCATATGGCCACTTCCCGACTTTGCGTTAGGTGCCCATGTTGTCTTGATTTATAGGCCTTGGAAGATGATAGTCATTTAGGGGCGCGCACAGTGGGGAAACCCGAACAAGCAATCTTAGAATCGTTATATGTATATGAATATAACTATTCTTAATGAAGTGGGACTTGATGGATGATAAATGTCATAAAGAGCATATAATTATGATTTTGTTTCATAAAGAGAAACGGAACAGTGAAATGGAACGGAATAAATGATGGAGATTTTAATTAATGTTAATTATTCACATCCTCTTGCATAACTCAATTAAACTTATGATCATTTAAATTTCCTTAGTTCATGCTTTAAAACTGTGTAGGTAGATTATCACCTTTATCTATCATGATTATCTATTCATAACTGTCATACTCTTTATTCATCTGGTGATCATATAAAATCGGTCCCTGACCCGTTCGTATTTATTGTTGTGCATGTATCTTGTATCCGCACAGGTGCTCCACCGCAAGGACGCCCGTACTGACTTTTCCATTCCGTTGTTTTTTTTTGGTGGAGCCATAATACTTTGCGGATATTGCGGGATATTTTGTAGACGCCTTCAATTTTATGCTCTAGTTATGATCCGGTCATTTACTCGGGTGTGTGGCTCAAATTATTGTGATTGATTATTGTAATGTATTATGTAATGTACATTAAACTGTTGTATTACATTGTAGTGACTGTTGATCAACAGCATATTCGGTCCCCTTATTGTATACTTGTTGTGGATGTAATATAAGTTCTTTTGGATTTCCACTTTCTTTTCCAAATTGGGTTGTTTAAATTCTTTCTTTAACTTATAAAATAAAAATTTTGGCAACTCGTTTTTCTAAAACATTGTGTGGTTATCCCGTGTACTTATTATATTATTGTGATGCTGAGAATGGTCCATCTATGATTCCCATTATTATGGAAGTATCGAGCAGGGCACCCCTTATTTTGGTGAGCAGGTTGTCACAGATGGTATCAGAGCATCAGGTTCTCGAGTCTTTAGGATCTATGCAAACTTGTCACATTCTACCATAGCGTTCTTTGATATAGAGCTTAATGTTTGAACTATTTTTTTGTTTATGTTTATGATCTTTAGCGAAATAGATTGTTATAAATATTATTAAAATTTTATTATTTCTTCATCTCAGATGCTGCCTAAGAGAGGTCGCCCCGCTAGAAGGAATCGTGTTGTAGAAGAGGAAGTAGGTCCTCCCCCGCCGCATCAGGGGACTATAAATGCTGCTGATGTAGCAAATATCGTGGCCTAAGAAGTTAATGCTGCTATGACCACCGTGGTTCAACAATTGCCACAAGCTCAACAATAATGAGCGCACGATGTACAAGCTCCTACAGGATCTTCTCCGTGGGAGAGAGTTAGAGAGTCCTTCTCAAAGGGCCATCCCCTGGAATTTGAAGGAGGTGCGAATGTCATAAGAGTCAATCAGTGGAAAAAGGATATGTAGCGCCATTTGCATATAGTGGAGTGTAGTGAGGAGAGTAAACAAGTCCTTTCTAATTTCAAGCTCGTTGGATCTACGTTACAATGGTGGGAGTCGATGACTACGCTGGAGCAGAGAGACACCATAACCATCGATGACTTCTGGGTTTTGTTTGATCAAAAGTATTTCCCTCCCGAAGTTCAAAGGGAGATGAGAAGAAAACTCCAAGATGTGGAGCAAAGGGAGCGGTCAGTTGTGGAATATAAAGAGGAGTTAACCCGGTTAGCAAGTTTTGTACCGCACGAGGTGACTCCGAAGGAGAGGAAAATATCAAAGTTCATGGGAGGTTTTCACTGGAGAATTTGGCAACATTTGCTGGGCAATCCATCTTTGCAGACTTTTGGGGATGTGATGAATGCGGCATTGCTTCATTGCCAAGAGCACCGGTTATATGTCAAGGGTAGTAAGAAGGCTACAATGTTGGGACAAGGTGGAAAACATGTAGGCAATTGGACTGGAGGGTGAGAATTTCCTTCATCCCAATCTTCGGGAAATAAGGAAAAGGAAAGGGATCCCCAGCAAGGGGACTTGTCAAAAATGCAACGTTTTGTTGGGTTTAATGTGGGTGGCAGTAATGTTAGGTAGGGTTAAGGTACCCCGCAACAGCAACATGCAAGTCGAGGTGGAAATGGAGGTAGGGGCCATCCGGGCCAAGGCTTCGGGAAGATTCGAAATAATCGGGGCCGAAACCAAGAGAATATGATGAATCGATGTTTTTAGTGTGGTGAGCCAGGCCATTTCAAGAGGTAGTGTCCTCACCTATTTGGGGGAAAACTTCCTAGGATCCCACAACAGCCCCAGGCTCAGTTACCGCCGCAAGTACCTAACCCGATTGTCCCTCCACAGCAGGGACAACTACAGTATGGGCACGTTTATCACATTCAGGATGCTATGCTTCCTACGGCTCCGCCGGCGCCGCTAGCTATTGAGGGTATGTTTATCATTCAGGGGCACATGAGTCGTGTATTGTTTGATATGGGTACGACACACTCGTTCATTTCTTTAAGTTTTGCTCAGTCTACAAAGTTGATTAAATCTGCAGAGAGTACCTTCACTACTGTTGAGTCCTCTATGGGTGATGGTTCATTGATTTTCTTTATTTGTAAACAAATAGGAATAAATCTTGGTAATTTATGCTTTGAGGCCGATTTGCTCGTCCTGGACATGGTCGGGTATAATGTAATGCTGGGTATGGATTGGCTAGTGAAGTAGCGTGCGATAGTTAATTGTTATGGGAAGAGTATAGTTTTTGCCATTCCGTGGCAAGAAATGTTTTTGGTGGTTAATCCTCGTTCAGAAGGAGGTACTAGAACTTACTTGTATTGTATCGCGAAGGAGACTTCTCGAGATGTATTTGTTTCCTTAGATACGATTCCAGTTGTTAGAGATTTCCAAGATGTTTTTCGAGAAATACCGGGATTGCCTCCCAGTAGGGAGATTGAGTTTGTAATCGATTTAGCATCGGGAGTGAGACCGATTGCGAGAGCCCCATATCGTATGGATTCTGTTGAGATGAGGGAGTCAAGGGATCAGATTTAGGACTTGCTAGAGCAAGGGTTTATTAGGTGAAACACGTCCTCGTGGGGCGCTCCGGTGTTATTTGTGAATAAAAGAGACGGTTCTCTCCGGTTATGCGTTGACTACAGAGAGTTGAATAAAGTCACCATCTGGAACAAATACCCATTTCCTCAGATTAATGATTTGTTTGATCAACTTAGGGGAGCGTCGTACTTCTCTAAGATAGATTTGAGGACGGGGTATCACCGGTTACGAATACGGGAATAAGATGTGTCCAAAATAGCTTTTCTAACGAGATACGGGTCCTACGAATTTTTGGTTATGCCCTTTGGACTAACCAATGTCCCCGCCATGTTTGTGGATATCATGAATAGGGTATTTCGGGACTTCCTGGACCAGTTTGTTATCCTGTTTATTGATGACATCTTGGTGTATTATCGAACAGAGGCCGATCATGCTACTCATTTGCGGTTAGTCTTGCAAAGGCTGAGGGATCACCAATTGTATGCTAAGTTTGAGAAGTGTGGTTTTTGGTTGTAGGAGGTGCAGTTTCCGGATCACATTGTGACCGCCCATGGTATTTCGGTAGACCCATGTAAAGTTATCGCTGTGAGGGAGTGGGGTCAGCCCACGACACCTACCGAGATTCGTAGTTTTCTGGGTTTGGTGGATTATTACCGCCGGTTTATCAAGGGTTTCTCTAAAATTTCTAGTCCTTCGATAAATTTAACCTGAAAAGGGGTGAGGTTTGTATGGGATAATTCTTGTCAGTCAGCTTTTGACAAGCTCAAGGATAGGTTGACTTCTGCTCCAATCCATGCGTTACCAAGGCTAGGATTGGAATATATTGTTTTCACCGATGCATCTCTACAAGGATTAGGAGGTGTACTTCAATAAGAGCGATGGGCTATTTCTTATGCTTCTTGCATGCTAAAGACCCATGAAAATAATTATCCAGTCCATGATTTGGAACTTTCCGCAGTTGTCTTTGCCCTGAAGATTTTGAGGCACTATCTCCTATGGGAGAAATTTAGTCCTTTCATGGACCACAAACCATTGTAATATTTATTTTCTCAGAAAGAATTAAATATACTACAATGCCGATGGCTAGAGTCCATGAAAGACTATCAATTCGACATCCACTATCACCCGGGCAAGGTGAATGTGGTGGCGGATGCTTTAAGTCGAAAGCCCGAGGGGGAGTTAGCGGAGGTATGGAAAGCCAAATGGAAGGAGATTAGTTATGAGGACGAGGTTTCTAGGGCGTTTATGTCGGTGTTGAACGTAACGCCTACTATTGTGGCAAGGGTAGTAGAAGCCCAAGGAAGGGATTAAGGTTGTCAGGACCGTATACGCCAATTGTTGACTGAGGGAACAAAATCTTACTCTATAAGTTCGGAGGGTGGATTACGTTTCCACGAGAGACTCATTGTCCCAGACGAAGGGGATTTAAGAAGGGCAGTGATGACAGAATCTCATGGGTCTAAATTTTTGGTGCATCCTGGTGGGGACAAGATGTACCAAGACATGCGCCGTCAGTATTGGTGGGCGGGCATGAAACAGGATATTTTTGAGTTTGTGTCCCAATGTGCTACTTGTCAATTGATCAAGATAGACCATCAGCGACCAACGAGTTTGTTGCAACCGTTGGAAATTTCAGTGTGGAAGTGGGAGAGTATATCGATGAATTTTATCACGGGCTTGCCAACGTCGCAAAAGGGTCACGATTCTATTTGGGTAATCGTTGATCATTTGACTAAGTCAGCACATTTCCTACCGGTACGCACTGATTACAATACTGCTCGCTATGCCCAGATATTTATTGCGGAGGTTATTAAACTCCACGGGGTGCCAATAAACATAGTCTCCGACAGACATAAGATATTTGTTTCCCACTTTTGGTGAAGTTTCCAAGAGGCTATGGGAACCGAATTCAAGCTGAGTACTTCTTATCACCCTCAAACAGATGGGCAGACAAAAAGAGTCAACCAAATGTTGGAGGATATGCTCCAAATGTGTGTGCTTGATTTTAAAGGTGGTTAGGAACAATATCTCCCTTTGGTGGAATTTTCTTATAATAATTCATACCAATTTACAATTGGGATGGCTCCCTATGAGGCACTCTATGGCCATCCTTATAGATCACCCACTTGTTGGTTGGAGGTACGAGATAATAAGTTTCTTGGACCTAAAATGATCAAGGATGCTTCTTCCAAGATTGAACTCATCCGGAATCGCATTCGAGTAGCTCAAGATCGTCAAAAGAGTTACGCCGATGTGAATAAAAGGCATATAGAGTTGGAAGTTGGGGATCAAGTCTTGGTGCGAGTATCGCCAATGAAAGGTATAAAGCGTTTTGGGAAGAAAGGGAAGCTTGCGCTGCGTTATGTTGGACATTTTACCATTATCGCCAAGGTAGGTGTAACGCCCCGACCCGGATTTAAAGGTCAATTAAGGATTAACCCGATCCGAATCATACGTTAATAGTGAAGTGCAATGAAACATCCTAATTAATGTTTCTAATCCATTCTTATTAGTATTTAACGTTACACTTATTAGCATGCAAGTCCAAATTACAGTCACTAAGTGATATGACCCAAGGGAAGTGCTCCCAAGGCCAAGTAAACAGAGCTACTAATCGTAAATGCAGAGAGTTACTTACCTGTATAGCGCTCTCAAAGTACGGATTATCATACAACCTGCCGCAACAAAATAAGGGATGTGAGCCGAATGCTCAGTGGGATCATATACAAATGCAGTATAGAAACGAGCGGCAGAAAGAAGTACTCACACGCTACACTACATGCATGTGAAAATATGTATATATCTACATATATACCATTGAAAAATACATATGCCAATGTATTTAACTGTTTATTTCAAAAACATCTTTTAATACCATTTAACTTCCTTGACATTACAAAACAGTCATTTGCATTATCATGCTTAGGAATTATACGTGTTTTCCATTAACTCACACAGTTTAAACAAACGGCATTTGTTTGGAAACCATTCTTCTTACTTTCAAGGAGATTTACTCCCTAATATTCATTAACTCACGCCAAAGTTACTTAACCATTTCAGGACTTCCATTCAACACACACACATGCCGTGTTTAGATAAATACTCTTTTCCATTGTAAACCTCATGTAACACACGCTTATATTTACTTTAATTCAACTGTTCTTAGATATCTTAATTTCATTAAGTCACCTTATTAAACCATTCCATGTTGACACATGAATTTTAAGCATTTAATGCGTTATTCTTGCATTAGTAAATCAATGAATTAGTGCCATTCATTTATGCCTCTTTCATGAATATTCGATTCATTACTTAGCATTATTTCTCTTTGGGATCTGCCAACAAACACTCACGGACTTCGTGGCCTCACACCACCGGTCTCCGCCGCCATATACTACTGCAGTTGGTTTGGGGTCTTTCACCACTAGGGACGTCATGCCCTCCTTAATTATTTTCTCTCGGCATCATCCGACTATCATTATCTTGTCAATGTTTTCAACATTTTCACAGTTGTGCTTCAATTTTCATTCGTTTGGGCCGAAGCCAAAGACTTGGACTTAACCGTCCATTTTTCCATTATACTTGGAAAATCATTACTTCTCTTTAAGTCCTTTGTTCACACACGTGTTAATATTACACAAAAAATGATTCACATTTTAGGACTAAATTCAATTTCATCGTGCTTGGATAAAAACATGCACTTACATTTTTATTTCATAAAAATGTCCCGCTTTAAGTAAGTTATCGATTTACCCTTCTTTTCATCAAAACTCGCAACCTTATTCTTTTTCAAGTGTTATTCACTAAAACACCCTTTTTGAGTTTCGTCCTCGACACGTAGGCATTTTCGTCATTAAAACACTTGTTTAACTTCTCACTTTATCAAATTTTACACATTTTGCATTTTAGCCTCTAAAATATATAAAATCATGCCTTTCACATATTAAAGTCCCCGCACTTGATTTTGTGAGTTTAACACTAAAACTCCATTTTAACCAACATTTACACATTTGACACTTTATAATTTCAAACTTGGTGTCACACACTTTCATCATGATATTGCATAAAAACCCATACTTAATCATTTCTTCCATACTTAGTCTCCTATATTCTCATTATTTACATTTTTACCCAAAGTTCTCAAAAAGACTACACTTTTGCATATTTACGCTTTTAACCCCAAAACTTAGTTTAAACAAACTAAATAGTACACTTTATAAATGAAAGTTTATTTGTGCACTTTATAATGATTTATCAACATAATAACTCACTATACCAATCTAACAAAAAGGGTACACAAGCTTCAAATGTTCCTTTATCAAAGAAATCATTTATTCACCATAAAACTTGAAATTTAAACATTTTACTCCATAAAATGTTGTGATTTGGGGCTGAAATTTATCTATTTTAAAAACCCATTAAACCTCTTGTTGTTGTGACAACCCGCTATCCGAAATAAAGGGTGGCCAGCCCTATACCCCGATTAATTAGGAAATCATGGATAATATCATCCTCAGCATCACAACAATAAACAAAGTGTAAGGAATAACCACTCTATATTCCAGAAAACGGGTTATCAAAAACTTTGATTTAGAATTTAAAGGAAAACATTCTCAACAACCCATCATAGAAATAGAGGGTGGAAACCCCCACAAGCGCATATAAGAAATCCCGAAAGATACAAAGGACCGAATAAAGCTTCGGTCAATACCATCCATACAACATACATATAGTACCAAGTGTTACATAATAAATTCATTATACATTTACAACTGTTTGGGCAACAAGCCCGAATGAACCGAACATAACTAGAAACATAAACAGAGGCGTCTACACAAAATCCCGTGAAACCCGCACAATGTCACGGCTCCTCAAAGACATGTGGAAGGAAAGGTCATTACGGGCGACCGTGCGGCGGAACACCTGAACGGATAATATAGATGTACATACACAACAAGAAAAGGAAAACCGGTCAGGGCCGGGTATATGTGATCAATAGATAAATGACAAGTATGATAATGATGCACAATGAAGCATGGATGATAGTCTAGCATGTTAACGACATATAAGGAACTGAAATTTGTGAAGGACTACATAGAGTGAGATTCATAATAAAACAGAATTAAAAGTGCTTATAAGCCTTTATCATCATTAATCAGATTTCAATTGAAATATACATTTTCCATTCCTTATTAGGAATATAATTGACATCATGTGCTCTATAAGGCACTAATCTCAATAACATGCTCTTTGCGGCATAACATTGCTCTTTGTGGCATTAATGTTCCATCGAGTCCAACTCGATAATTAGAATAGTCATAATTATAAATATAACGCTTCTAAGACCGCTCGTCCGGGTTTCCCCCACTGAGCGCGTCCCTAAATAACCATCATCTTCCAGGGCCTATCATAAGACAACCTGGGATCCTATCGAAAGCGTCGGGAAGCGGCCATGAGCCTGCGTGGTAGCCAAGACCACACCCGGAATCTCCCTACCCCCACAGAACAAAATACAACCATAAACGCTCCCATGGCCTAGGACTATATCCACCCTGCATTCATTAGCCAGGGGGCTTCACCTAACGAGCGGACTTCCCTTAAGATGGTATTTAGAGAGGTGTGTAACATCCATTTTATTAATTCCCATTATGTAATTAGTAAATTATCATTTACCTTATCAATTCCCCATTTTCATTAAAAGGGTATAAGTTAAATCGGGACTATATGTAATTCGTACCGACCTAGCATCCTCAAAAGGAATTTAGACTCCAAAGTTATCCCCAAGGCCTCTTTTAGGCTTTACTATAAACCATTTAGTCAAGATGTAACTCAAGTTGAATTCTAAAGTCTCCAAAATTGATCTTAATACATTCTAGACCCTTATAAACTACAAGACAAAAGTGATGCCTAAACATCACCTTAAATTCCCCCTAGAATGAATCCTAGATGAACCCTTTCGAGTCTAGGATGTCGACCCAACTCAACTAGAACTCTAAACCCTATGTTTACTTCATTTAAGAAGGTCCCTAATCAAATAATCCTAAAGAAAAGGGTAAAAATGAAAAAAGAAAAATTTTGAAAATGCAGGGCTACCGAATCGATTCGCCCCCTTGGCCGAATCGATTCGGATGGGAGACCGAATCGATTCGGTCAGAAAATCTGGGTTTCTGCATAACTGCCGAATCGATTCGCCCAGGGGACCGAATCGATTCGGGCCTGCGATTTTGCTAAGGAATGGCTATGGAGTCTTGGACTCCATTTTCTACCCCAAACCCAAATTTCTTTAAACCAAACTCATATACCAACATTCTAAAACATCAAAGATGCTATTGATCATCTTCAAACCCCATGAATCATTTTGGAGTGGATCAAAACCCAAAACACATAATAAAACCCTAAGTTTGCTAAACTAAACATAATACATCATCATCACAACAAATCATCTATCTCAAGACACAAGTAGCAAGTAAAAACTTGCCTTGATTCAGCAAATATGCAGATTCCTTGGTGTAGCAAGTTCTCTCTCAATCTCCAAAGCTTTCTCTCTACTCTTCTCTTTTCTCTCTTAGGTTTAGGAAGGGATTTTGGGGAATTTAGAAGACTAAAAAGGCATAAATCGTGACTTAAGGCCAAATGCCCCACTAAATTAACCAAAAGTGCGATAAAATAATACGCGATAGCATAATTAAAGCCCAACCAGTCAAAAATGCCCAAAACTACAAAATACAATATGGTACATTATTTGACTATTTCGCACATTCCGGAATCAACTGCAACCTCCAAATTATCATTTGGACATTTTAAAATTTAATTTAGATTCCGGTCTCATAATTAATCCAAATATCATTTTATTTTCAGATGATACTAATAAGCATCACATAGCAATATATTCCCATAATTATGATATGTATGCAACCTCATAATAAATATCAACTTTCTACATTGAATTCATCATTCAAATCATAACCCAACACTAGGTTCCAATTACTATACTAAGTAATTAATATAAAATACGGTCTCATAAGCGAGGGTTATTACATACTCCCCCCCTTATGAGGGAATTTTGCCCCCAAAATTCAGGCGTACCTCATGAGAAAAGATGTGGATATTTCTCCCGCATCTCATCCTCGCGTTCCCAAGTCGATTCGCTTGCATGATGATGACTCCACTGGACTCTCACTAGAGGCACCACACGAGATCTTAACTTTCGCTCCCCAAACTCAAGGATAGCAACCGGTTGTTCTTCATAAGAAACATCGGGCTGCAACTCGATATCTTCGAAAGGGATGTGCCAAAGGGCACCTTCACACCTTCTGTACTTTTTCAAGGAGGAGACATGAAATACATCATGGATTTGTTGTAAGGGTTCCGGCAAGGCAATTTGGTATGCTACGGGACCAACCTTTGCAATCACCAGAAAAGGTCCAACAAAGCGGGGTGCAAGCTTTCCTTTCTTCCCAAAACGCTTAATACCCTTCATCGGGGACACCCGCACCAACACCTGGTCTCCAACCTCTAATTCCATATGCCTCCTTCCCGCATCGGCATAACTCTTTTGGCGATCTTGGGCTATACGTATGCGATTTCGAATAAGCTCAATCTTCGAAGAAGTATCTTGGATCATCTCAGGTCCAAGAAACTTATTATCACCCACTTCCAACCAACAAGAGGGCGACTTACAAGGCCTGCCATACAGGTCTTCATAAGGTGCCATACCAATGGTAAATTGGTATGAGTTGTTGTAAGCAAACTCAACCAACGGAAGATATTGTTCCCAACTACCTTTAAAGTCGAGTATGCACATACGAAGCATATCCTCCAACATCTGGTTTACCCTTTCGGTCTGACCGTCTGTTTGAGGATGATAGGAAGAGCTTAACTTCAACTCGGTCCCCATAGCTCCCTGGAAACTCTGCCAAAAGCGGGACACGAATATTTTATCTCGGTCGGAGATAATATTCAAAGGTACCCCGTGGAGTCTGACGATCTCCTCAATGAACAACTGGGCATAACGAGCGGTATCATAATCGGTGCGCACAGGTAAGAAGTGTGCCGACTTGGTCAAACTGTCGACAATCACCCAAATTGAATCATGACCCCTTTGCGATCTAGGCAAGCCTGTAACAAAGTCCATCGAAATGCTCTCCCATTTCCACACGGGAATCTCGAGCGGTTGTAACAAACCCGTCGGCCGCTGGTGGTCAATATTAACCAACTGACAAGTAGTACACTAGGACACAAACTCGGAGATATCCCTCTTCATACCCGCCCACCAATACAAACGACGCATATCTTGGTACATCTTGTCCCCGCCGGGATGTACCGTGAACTTCGACCCGTGGGATTCTGCCATAACTGCACGTCTCAAATCCCCATCATCGGGGACCACAAGTCTTCCATGGAAGCGTAGTCCACCCTCAGAGCCTATCGAGTACGACTCCGCTCCCTCAGACAATAACTGGCGTGTATGGTCTTGACAAACTTTATCTCTCTTCTGAGCTTCCACAATCTTTGCTATAATCGTGGGAGTAACCGTCATCACTGAAAGGAATGCTCTCGCTCCGGCATCCTTCAGGCTGAGTTCTTTCCACTTAGCTTTCCACACCTCAGCTAAGTTTCCATCAGGCTTCCTACTCAAGGCATCTGCTACCACATTTGCCTTCCCGGGGTGATAATGAATATCAAATTGGTAGTCTTTCACGAACTCCAACCAACGGCGCTGGCGCATGTTCAAATCTCGTTGGGAGAATAAGTACTGCAGCGATTTGTGGTCGGTGAAAAGACTAAACTTTTCCCCCAAGAGGTAATGCCTCCATATCTTCAAGGCAAATACAACAGCGGCGAACTCCAAATCATGCACTGGATAGTTCCTCTCGTGAGGCTTCAACTTACGAGAAGCGTATGCAATGGGTTGTCTCTCCTGTTGAAGAACACCTCCTAACCCCAGAAGAGATGCATCGGTGAAGACGAGGTATTCCAACCCCGGCTTTGGCAATGCTAGGACTGGAGCTGAAGTCAGTCTATCCTTGAGTTCATCGAAAGCCGCTTGACATGAACTGTCCCAAACAAATCTTACTCCTTTCCGAGTCAAATTCGTCAATGGGCTAGCAACCTTAGAAAAGCCCTTAATGAATCGACGGTAATAGCCCGCCAAGCCCAGAAAACTACGAACTTCAGTGGGCGTCGTGGGCTGACCCCACTCCTTCACCGCGATCACCTTGCTCGGATCCACAGACACACCTTGGGATGACAACACATGCCCCAAAAATTGAACTTCCTTCAACCAGAAGCCACACTTCTCAAACTTTGCATACAATTGATGATCTCTCAATCTCTGCAGGATCAACCGCAAGTGAGCAGCGTGATCCGACTCCGTCTGAGAATAAACTAGGATGTCATCAATAAATACAATGACAAACTGGTCAAGGAAATCCCGGAATACCCTATTCATAAGGTCCATAAACACTGCAGGAGCATTGGTTAGCCCGAAGGGCATAACCAATAACTCATAAGATCCGTAACGGGTCAGAAAAGCCGTCTTAGACACATCTTGCTCCCGTATCCTCAATTGGTGATACCCTGTCCGCAAGTCGATCTTGGAGAAGTAGGAAGCTCCCCTAAGTTGATCAAACAAGTCGTCGATGCGAGGTAAAGGGTATTTATTCCGGATGGTGACTTTATTCAACTCTCTATAGTCCACGCATAACCGGAGAGAACCGTCTCTCTTCTTCACAAACAATACCGGAGCGCCCCACGGCGAGGTACTACGCCTAATAAAACCCTGCTCCAGTAGCTTCTGAATCTGATCTCTTAGCTCCCTCATCTCCACAGGAGCCATTCGATAAGGAGCTTTTGCGATCGGCCTAGTTCCCGGCATTAAGTCAATCACAAACTCTATTTCCCGACTTGGAGGTAATCCGGATATCTCCCGAAAAATATCTTCAAAGTCCCGAACGATGGGAAGAGAATCTAGGGGAACCACGACATCTCTAGATGCGTCCTCGGCAATATAATATAAATAAGCACTCGTGCTCCCTTTCACACAAGGCATAACTACCAGGAACATCTCTTGTCCAGGAACCGCAAAAACTATACTCTTCCCGAAGCAATTCACTATAGCACGGTACTTCACTAGCCAATCCATACCCAAAATTACATCGTACCCGACCATATCAAGGACGAGCAAATCGGCATCAAAACACAAGTCACCAAGATTAATTTCTACGTTTTTACATACGAAGAAAATCAATGAGCCATCGCCCATAGAGGATTCGACGCTAGTGAAAGTACTTTCAGCAGATTTTATTAAACCTGTAGTCTGAGCAAAACTTCTAGAAATAAAGGAGTGTGTAGCACCCGTATCAAATAGAATTCGACCCATGTGCCCCTGAATGAGAAACTTACCCTCGATCGCCGGTGGTGCCGGAGGAGCTGGAGGAAGCAAAGCCTCCTGAAGATGGTAAACCCTTCCGTACTGCAATTGCCCCTGTTGAGGAGGAGCAACCGGATTAGGCGCTTGGGGCGGAAACTGTACATACGGCTGCTGTGGGGCCCGAGGAAGATGCCCTCCAACCAACTGAGGACACGCCCTTTTATAGTGGCCCAGTTCCCCACACTGAAAACATTTGATTGCCGTAATATCCTGATTCCTACCTTGGTTGTTTCGGAATGGTCCCGCACCTCGGCCCTGTTGGCCCCTACCACCATTTCCACCTCGACCTCCCTGAGGCTGCTGGCCGCCTTGACCTTGTCTGTTATTATTGTTGCCACCAGCATTAAACCCACCGAACCGTTGACGTTTGGACGAATCCCCCTGCTGAGGATCCCTCTCAACCTTCTTGTTCCCCGAGGATTGGGACGAAGAAGATGTCCCCCCTCCGTTCCCAACACCTCCCTGCCTCACAGTTTGACCCACAGTAACAACCTTCTTCTTGTTTAGCAAAAACAATCTGTGCTCCTGATAATGAAGCAAAGCGGTATTCATCACATCACCAAAAGTCACTAGAGATGGATTTCCCAGCAAATGTTGCTTTATTCGCCAGTTCAAACCTCCCACAAACTTGGAGATCCTCTTCGACTCTGGAGTTACCTCATCCGGTATAAAACTAGCTAACCGGGTAAACTCTTCTTCATACTCAGCAACTGACCTCTCCCCTTGAACCAAATCCTGTAGCTTCCTCTGCATCTCCCTCTGAACTGCGGGAGGGAAATACTTACCATCAAACAAAGCCCAAAAATTTGTAATGGACATAGTATCCCTTTGCTCGGGTGTCGTCATCGACTCCCACCAATGTAAGGCCGGTCCTACCAGCTTGAAAGTAACGAGAATCTACTTCTTCTCCTCACTACATTCCACCATCCTAAGATGGCGCTGCATATCTCTCTTCCACTGGTTCGCCTTGATAACATCTGAACCTCCCTCAAACTCCGGGGGATGCCCTTTCAGGAAAGATTCTCTCACCCGTTCCCACTGAGATGGTCCCGTGGGAGCTTGTGCTTCTTGTCCCCTAACTTGGGCTTGCGGCATTTGTTGGGCCACGGCAGTCATCGCGGCGTTGACAGCTTGGGCAACAATATTTGCCACTTCAGCGGCACTGATACTCCCCTGCTGCTGTGGAGGACCAAACTCGTCCTCAACGACCCTATTACGTCTAGCGGGACGCCCTCTCTTCGGCGGCATCTGAGATAAAGACGAGAGAGAGTTAAAACATAATGTAAGACAATCTATTTAACAGAAGATCGCATACATAGGCAGCAAAACAATCCTAACATTAAGTTCTATATCAAAGAACGCTACGGTAGAACGTGACAAGTCCGCATAGATCCTAAAGACTCTAAAACCTGATGCTCTGATACCATTTGTGGCAACCCGCTATCCAAAATAAAGGGTGGCCAGCCCTATACCCCGATTAATTAGGAAATCATGGATAATATCATCCTCAGCATCACAACAATAAACAAAGTGTAAGGAATAACCACTCTATATTCCAGAAAACGGGTTATCAAAAACTTTGATTTAGAATTTAAAGGAAAACATTCTCAACAACCCATCATAGAAATAGAGGGTGGAAACCCCCACAAGCGCATATAAGAAATCCCGAAAGATACAAAGGACCGAATAAAGCTTCGGTCAATACCATCCATACAACATACATATAGTACCAAGTGTTACATAATAAATTCATTATACATTTACAACTGTTTGGGCAACAAGCCCGAATGAACCGAACATAACTAGAAACATAAACAGAGGCGTCTACACAAAATCCCGTGAAACCCGCACAATGTCACGGCTCCTCAAAGACATGTGGAAGGAAAGGTCATTACGGGCGACCGTGCGGCGGAACACCTGAACGGATAATATAGATGTACATACACAACAAGAAAAGGAAAACCGGTCAGGGCCGGGTATATGTGATCAATAGATAAATGACAAGTATGATAATGATGCACAATGAAGCATGGATGATAGTCTAGCATGTTAACGACATATAAGGAACTGAAATTTGTGAAGGACTACATAGAGTGAGATTCATAATAAAACAGAATTAAAAGTGCTTATAAGCCTTTATCATCATTAATCAGATTTCAATTCAAGTATACATTTTCCATTCCTTATTAGGAATATAATTGACATCATGTGCTCTATAAGGCACTAATCTCAATAACATGCTCTTTGCGGCATAACATTGCTCTTTGTGGCATTAATGTTCCATCGAGTCCAACTCGATAATTAGAATAGTCATAATTATAAATATAACGCTTCTAAGACCGCTCGTCCGGGTTTCCCCCACTTAGCGCGTCCCTAAATAACCATCATCTTCCAGGGCCTATCATAAGACAACCTGGGATCCTATCGAAAGCGTCGGGAAGCGGCCATGAGCCTGCGTGGTAGCCAAGACCACACCCGGAATCTCCCTACCCCCGCAGAACAAAATACAACCATAAACGCTCCCATGGCCTAGGACTATATCCACCCTGCATTCATTAGCCAGGGGGCTTCACCTAACGAGCGGACTTCCCTTAAGATGGTATTTAGAGAGGTGTGTAACATCCATTTTATTAATTCCCATTATGTAATTAGTAAATTATCATTTACCTTATCAATTCCCCATTTTCATTAAAAGGGTATAAGTTAAATCGGGACTATATGTAATTCGTACCGACCTAGCATCCTCAAAAGGAATTTAGACTCCAAAGTTATCCCCAAGGCCTCTTTTAGTCTTTACTATAAACCATTTAGTCAAGATGTAACTCCAGTTGAATTCTAAAGTCTCCAAAATTGATCTTAATACATTCTGGACCCTTATAAACTACAAGACAAAAGTGATGCCTAAACATCACCTTAAATTCCCCCTAGAATGAATCCTAGATGAACCCTTTCGAGTCTAGGATGTCGACCCAACTCAACTAGAACTCTAAACCCTATGTTTACTTCATTTAAGAAGGTCCCTAATCAAATAATCCTAAAGAAAAGGGTAAAAATGAAAAAAGAAAAATTTTGAAAATGCAGGGCTACCGAATCGATTCGCCCCCTTGGCCGAATCGATTCGGCCAGAAAAGTTGAGGTTCTGCATAAACGCCGAATCGATTCGGATGGGAGACCGAATCGATTCGGTCAGAAAATCTGGGTTTCTGCATAACTGCCGAATCGATTCGCCCAGGGGACCGAATCGATTCGGGCCTGCGATTTTGCTAAGGAATGGCTATGGAGTCTTGGACTCCATTTTCTACCCCAAACCCAAATTTCTCCAAACCAAACTCATATACCAACATTCTAAAACATCAAAGATGCTATTGATCATCTTCAAACCCCATGAATCATTTTGGAGTGGATCAAAACCCAAAACACATAATAAAACCCTAAGTTTGCTAAACTAAACATAATACATCATCATCACAACAAATCATCTATCTCAAGACACAATTAGCAAGTAAAAACTTGCCTTGATTCAGCAAATATGCAGATTCCTTGGTGTAGCAAGTTCTCTCTCAATCTCCAAAGCTTTCTCTCTACTCTTCTCTTTTCTCTCTTAGGTTTAGGAAGGGATTTTGGGGAATTTAGAAGACTAAAAAGGCATAAATCGTGACTTAAGGCCAAATGCCCCACTTAATGAACCAAAAGTGCGATAAAATAATACGCGATAGCATAATTAAAGCCCAACCAGTCAAAAATGCCCAAAACTACAAAATACAATATGGTACATTATTTGACTATTTCGCACATTCCGGAATCAACTGCAACCTCCAAATTATCATTTGGACATTTTAAAATTTAATTTAGATTCCGGTCTCATAATTAATCCAAATATCATTTTATTTTCAGATGATACTAATAAGCATGACATAGCAATATATTCCCATAATTATGATATGTATGCAACCTCATAATAAATATCAACTTTCTACATTGAATTCATCATTCAAATCATAACCCAACACTAGGTTCCAATTACTATACTAAGTAATTAATATAAAATACGGTCTCATAAGCGAGGGTTATTACAGTTGTAAGTACCCATTTTCATAGAAAATAGTAAACGTGATACTAATAAGTCTATTAGTACATTCAAACCTCATTATTATTTCATAAAAATACTCATCCTTACACAAAATACCAATAGTGTAACTAATAAACCCATAAATTGGTTTTAACCAGTTTCTCACACAATTTACACCCAAATGGTGGAAAATACTATTCTGAAATTTTGTCAAATTCAAAACCCATTTAAATCACTTCTTTGAAAACCCACTTGTCCAAAAAATCATAGAAACCCACCCAATGAACTCCATGGATGCAAATCAACACAAATCCTTCATATATTAAAACTAATATATGTAAATAGCAATATGACATTATGCTAAATAATAAACCTACACCAAGGTTAAAGAATCCCACCTCAAAATGTCCTTAAATAATGGTAGAGAAGGTGGGTGACTCCCCCACCTCCAAAGGTGGCCCTAAAGGGAATCACAATAGCCCCCTCTTCAAGCTCCCAATTAAGCTTCAAGCTCTATGAACTACTCTTTCTTCTACTATGGGAAACTCCTTTTAAAATCACCCAACAAGACTTCCTTTGAGCTCCAAAAACTTATCTCAAAATTTCCTATGAGCTGTCCCAACTTTGAGAGGTGTTTTAATGGAGTTTGGGGACCTCCTATGTGGTGGCAAGGGAGGACCACGAATTTGGAAGGAAGAACAACTCTTGCAAGAGCTAGAAGATGGAGATATAATCTGAAAATGTTTGAGAGTTTTGGCTCCAAGTATTTCCCTCCCATTTATCTTATAATGTAATTATGGAAGCATTCCACTGTTGACCAACAAACCCAAGGTTTTGAATGCCCAAATGGGTGTAATTTGGTTCCCCAAGATCTGCATAATAATTCTTGAAAGAGACCACTGTAATAACCCGCCCTTTTGGAGACGATTAAATTCCATAATTAAATATAAATTGGCAATTTGGAGAATTTCTCGAAATAGTGATTTTTGGGATTTTCGAGGATTTAATAATTTTCGAAGGATGGTATAAATTATTTTGGGACTATATAGGTCGAAATAATTTAATTATATGTCGCTGTGGAGTATTGCGACAAAAGAGGTAAGATTTTGAGTAGAAAACCCGCATTTATTTATTTTGGGTTGGAATAGTGATTTGCGGTCAAGTACCTCGGATGGGAATTTCGATTGCGCCATAATTCTCAGAATGTCCGAGATAGTCGGAAAAGAGTGTCCAATGGACGAAAATGAGTTTCGGGTAATTTTAGAGGTAAAAGTAACTCGTAAATGGGTAAATGAGTCGTTTTTGGGTTTTAAAGGGTATAACCCCTTTTCTTTCTTTATAAAGAGAAGGAGAGGGAGAAAAGAGAAAGAAAAGAAAGAAAAGAGAGTGAAGAGAGAGAGGAGGAAGAAAAGAAGAAAAAGGGGGACATTCCGGCCGGCCTCCGCGGGAATCGGCTCGAGGACGTCGAATTGTATCCACGAGGCAAGTGTTTACTTGCTTTATTTATTTTTGAGCATAAATATCTCATATCATTGTTGGTATAACATACCCTAATGATTTTGGGTTGGGTATTCGTGAATAAAACGGGTTTTCGGGAGATAAAACGAATAAACCCCTAAAATTGGTAAATTGGAGATTTCAGTAATTAACCAAATATATTGGGTGATTCCGGGTCCTGGGATGTTTAGGACCCGTATTATAAGTGTATTTGTTGTTGGTAGAAGTTGTAGGCCGTTGGGTGGAGAGATGGAAGCTTGGGGGAAGCTTCCATGGCCGAACGCTTCTCGGAGAAGAAGCTGCCCGACTTGATCGATCGATCGAGCCTCGGGGATCGATCGATCGAAGTCTTCGATCGATCGACGGTCATAGGTCGATCGATCGACCTCTGCTGAAAAGGGACAATTCCTTTTGGGTGATTTGGAAGGGATAGATTCCATTTCATCTTGCTTTGAGGATAATTAGGTAATAACCTAAGGGACCTTTTAGGACTTTATGGTCCATAAATTAAGGTAAGTTAGGAGGGTAAAGTAAGGGTTTTAAGTATATAACCCTTAATCTATATTTTCGAGGAAAATAGAGTAATTGTAGAAATTGATGGATTATGGTTCCTAACTTTAATTGGGGACTTCTAAATGATTATTTAGACTGGGTATAGTCTTGGGGTTTAAGGAAATGAAATCCTTAACCCATTAAGTTTAAGGTTGTTCGGGTGAGATAAATCCTGAGGATAATTCTCGCAGGCAAATAAGCCTATACAATTATGCTAATAGAAGGCATAATTATATCGATTATCATTAAGTATATCCTAGGAGACAATTAGGATAATTTGGGGGTATATATATATATATATATACATATATATATATATATATACTTCACTTTGAGGAGAATTGTATCATTGGAGATATCCAATAAATCCTTAGAATAGGATTGAAGTGTACATAGTGATTATTAAAGTAAGAAATACTTTGGATTTAGAATCATGCAACTATCAATGCATGATTATGATTCTCGGAGGGAATCTTTGGGATTATTATCATCGTTAGATGCTATAGGCCACTAAGGCCGTTTATATATTCTAGGAAGAATACATCGGATATGTATATACTGTGTGTTTTAGGTATATATATATATGATGATGGAAATGATTTTGAAAATATATAAATGAATATTTTCAAAATGGAAAGAGAAATGTTTTTCATAATTAATAAAATATGGATTACACACCTCTCTACATCGCTATCATAAGGGAAGTTGCGTTCGTATGGTGAAGCCCCCTGGCTAATGACGCAGGGTGGATATAGTCCTAGGCCATGTGAGCGCTTATGGTTGTATATTTTCTGCGGGGGTAGGGAGATTCCGGGTGTGGTCTTGGCTACCACGCAGGCTCATGGCCGCTTCCTGACGTCTTTCGATATAGGATCCCAGGTTGTCTTGGAGGCCCTGGAAGATGATAGCCATTTAGGGGCGCGCACAGTGGAGAAATCCGGACGGGCGGTCTTAGAACGCGTTTATTAAAGCAGTTCATAATAATGGATTTGCTTTAATTACATTTCCTGGATATAGGAAGGGAAATGGGTTATATATATATTGGCTTCGGTAACACTTCACGGATGGAAGAAGGGATGTAGAAGCATATGTTTTGATCAAAGCATTTTTATGATAATGAAAATGTCTTTGAATACATTTCCTGAGTATAAAAAGGGAAATGGGATATTTTGATAAGGAAAAGCATTTTATGATAATAAAACTGGCTTTTAAAAGGTATATGATTTATTAAAGCAATTCATGATAATGAATTGGCTTTTAAATACATTTCCTGGATATGAGAAGGGAAATGGAAGTTTTTGAAATGAAAAGGATAAGTATTTATAAATACTTTATATGTCAAGAAATCCTCAGTCCGGGAGATATTTATATTATCCGGAAGTATATTGTAGATGTATGTATATGTATAAACTGGGTGCCGAGGGTCTAATGAATCCCGACGATCGACCGTGCCGCATAGTAGTGTATCGGGGGGGTTCCTTGTTTGGATTTCGCTTTGCGAGACACCCCACGCACGAATATGGCATAGTGTTGAGACTGGGGAGAAGTTTAATCCTTAGTGCTCTTATATTATTAAATGTTATGGTATATATATTATATATCTTTCTGTACTGAGGGACTGGCGGATCTCAAAGATCGACCTTGCTGCATAGTAGTGTATCGGGGGGGTTCCTTGTTTGGATTTCGCTTCGCGAGACACCCCACGCACGAACATGGCATAGCGTCGAGATTAAAGTGAAGTTTGGCCCTTAGTACATTTGTTTGACTATCTAGGTTAGATAGTGGTTGGGTATTAGATTAGTTTAGGAGGGTAGCTTGACTAGAAAGTTTAAGGGATGCGCTAGGTGTGCACTGTTAGAGGAGAGGTGAGGGGTATCTCATGAGAGTGCATACCAATTTAAATATGAGATAAAACTATTTTTCTAAATAAAGCATTTATGCACTTGCAAAATATTTTCTAAACATTCGGGCCCTGACCCGTTTGTCTACTCTCCTTTCTTTCTCTATACTATGTATATATAGGTGTCCAGACACAGGGACGCCTGGATGGAAACTCTTTCGAGTCAGACGTCTGCTGCAGCAGCTGTGGATGCTTGCAGGTTATCGGTAGACGTTTCTTTCCTTGTACTCTAGATAGGAGATATTGTATAAACACTCGAGCCAATGGCTCAATTCCATTTATTTATTCTTTCAGTACAGCATTCGTTATGGTTGTATTTTTGGACCGAGGGTTCGGTTATTTTAGTTCCTTTCATTTTCATTTCAGTTCATTACGCATTTAATTGTGGATGTTTTAATTTGTGCACTAAAAAGAGTAGTTAGATAAAAAAAAATTTAACGGCCACCTAATAGGATATTAGTAATTAAATGGATTTTCGACAGTGATGTTGAGGATGATCCATTTGTGACTCCTGTTTTAATTTAATATTGGAGTGATCGCCCGGTATCTTATTAGGCGGGTTGTTACAGATGGTATCAGAGCATCAGGTTCTAGTGTCTTTAGGAATCTGTGCGGACGTACTACGCTTTCAGCGTTGCTCTCAATTTGTATAGAGCCTCAGGAATAGGATTGTTGATTTCTATTGCGAGATTTCGTTCTCCTGCCATATTATGAGATTATAGAAATCTTTTGCGCGCTCGTTTGAGAATCGTGTGGGGAGCTTGGATGGCAGCAGGAGGTGAGGCTTAGCTAGTGCAGCTGGTAGAAGGTTGGGATGAGTACCTTAGTAGAGGTTACTCTCTCTATGGTAATTGTTGAGGATTATCTTAATGACTACTAAAGCATAGTAGTTCGAGTACCATAGTGCAGCCGTAGTAGGGTGTGATACTAAAGTTGGATTTCACCATGGAGATAAGGATTAGAAAGGGATCTTACGGATAGTTCTAACCGTGAGTCCCCATGAATCAGCAGGATGAGAAGAATGCAGCTGTGGGAATTTTTCGCCTAAGGTTTAGCCAGAGGCCGACGGTGAATAAGGACGAAGATGTTGTTATGAGTTTTACCTCAATCGAGGAGGTATATTTGGCGTGACTAGATAAAGTCGCGGTATTAGTCAGCCCTAGACTCGTGTGTGTATTTTGAGTTGTGGCGGTCTCGATAACATTTTAATGTATGACTATGTGTTTTCCGCAATAGCGGAATTTTATTTCCCTTCATTCGCCATAGAGGCGGGTGATTATATTTTGTATATATACGTATATGGTATATGGTGTAACGGAGCGATAACTGGCTAATGATGGCAAGTCCATCGTGTCCGCAGTTCCTAGAGGGAACATGTTGTTATTCTGGTGTCTCACCTTGATACATGTTGAGTACACCTTTGTTATATTGGACTTATGGAACCTCGATGAGCAGAGGCTTCCTTATTTTGGATGGTATATGTGGCAACCTTATAGATATAATTTAAGGCCCACAGAATCGTTGTTGAGCGATAAGATTTAGCTCAGTAGTGGTTCGCGCAAGGACTTAGGAATGAGTGCGAGCGCAGGGAGGTATAACTCTTAGTTAGAGATAGGAGTTTAGATCACCTTTTGTTGGATTAGGGGATAGGGTTATCCCGGTTGCATGTTGAAATGACTGAACTCCACAACCAACGAAGTCAAGGGTTAATGTGTGGAGGGGTTCCTTGTTTGGATTTCGCTTTGCGAGACACTCCACACATGACTCTTAACGGCGTCGGGAGTGGGGAGCTGTTATGGGATGCAAGGATGTTGATCTTGTGGAAAGGTCTTATAGTGTGGATGAACCACTATAGGCTATGAGCCACATAATGTTAATATGCTTATGGAAGTATTGTGCTATGGAAAAGCACTAAAATGATCCCTTCGCCACAAATGGGTGGGTGAGGTCGGACTTAGAGAAATTGATTTAAGGACAATAGTCAGGCCTTAACGAAAAGGCAAGTTTTGAGGAGATCCATTTTGGGTATTATGTTCGTGACACTTTCTACAGAAAGTGAGCACTTGATTAGTTAGGTTTCCTTCTGTATGGGCGAAAGGATAAGATAGTAGGAATGCGTTCATAGGCTAGCCTAGTAGGATTTAGGACGTCCCGCTTCTGTGCCTTGGGTCGTTATATCTCGATGACCGACTACGCGAGGGAGTAGTGTAACGGGAGGGTTCCTTGTTTGGATTTCGCCTTGGCGAGACGTCCCACGCATGAAACCAAGCACTTGTCGGGAGTTGGGAGAGGCCTTGGGCACTAGGGACATACTTAGGATTATATTAGTTCGTGTAGGTAGAGTAACGCTTAGATCGTAGAATTTCTAGGATATAGGTTCGCTAGTATTAGCAGCGCCGAGGTTAGGAGTATGGAGATGCGCGGGTTCGGAGGACCCATAGGTGAGTATTACACCGAGGAAAGGAGACCCTTACTGGGAGAGAGTGATGCGTGTCAGACGTTCGTAATGTTTGTGCTGATATTCACAAGTTAGAAAGGTGGATGGGCACCTTGGTAAGGTAGTTTGATATACCGCCTAGTTAAGATAAGAGTAGTACACGAGATTGAAATCCATGCCAAGAGGCATTTTAGAGGATGGGTATTAAGTGACGTATTAGAGTCACTTTAAGATTGCGGTAGCCGCATAGTGTATGGTTAGGAACCATTAGGTTAGTATCTTTTTCCTTGAGGTTTTAGGATTTGTAGTAATCCTAGTTAGAGGGTGCAAGTTACATCTGAATTTCGAGGATGAAATTCTGTTGTAAGGGGGGGAGTATGTAATAACCCGCCCTTTTGGAGACGATTAAATTTCATAATTAAATATAAATTGGCAATTTGGAGAATTTCTCGAAATAGTGATTTTTGGGATTTTCGAGGATTTAATAATTTTCGAAGGATGTTATAAATTATTTTGGGACTATATAGGTCGAAATAATTTAATTATATGTCGCCGTGGAGTATTGCGACAAAACAGGTAAGATTTTGAGTAGAAAACCCGCATTTATTTGTTTTGGGTTGGAATAGTGATTTGCGGTCAAGTACCTCGGATGGGAATTTCGACTGCGCCATAATTCTCAGAATGTCCGAGATAGTCGGAAAAGAGTGTCCGATGGACGAAAATGAGTTTCGGGTAATTTTAGAGGTAAAAGTAACTCGTAAATGGGTAAATGAGTCATTTTTGGGTTTTAAAGGGTATAACCCCTTTTCTTTCTTTATAAAGAGAAGGAGAGGGAGAAAAGAGAAAGAAAAGAAAGAAAAGAGAGAGAAGAGAGAGAGGAGGAAGAAAAGAAGAAAAAGGGGGACATTCCGGCCGTCCTCCGCGGGAATCGGCTCGAGGACGTCGGATTGTATCCACGAGGCAAGTGTTTACTTGCTTTATTTATTTTTGAGCATAAATATCTCATATCATTGTTGGTATAACATACCCTAATGATTTTGGGTTGGGTATTCGTGAATAAAACGGGTTTTCGGGAGATAAAACGAATAAACCCCTAAAATTGGTAAATTGGAGATTTCAGTAATTAACCAAATATATTGGGTGATTCCGGGTCCTGGGATGTTTAGGACCCGTATTATAAGTGTATTTGTTGTTGGTAGAAGTTGTAGGCCTTTGGGTGGAGAGATGGAAGCTTGGGGGAAGCTTCCATGGCCGAACAGCTTCTCGGAGAAGAAGCTGCCCGACTTCATCGATCGATCAAGCCTCGGGGATCGATCGATCGAAGTCTTCGATCGATCGACGGTCATAGGTCGATCGATCGACCTCTGCTGAAAAGGGACAATTCCTTTTGGGTGATTTGGAAGGGATAGATTCCATTTCATCTTGCTTTGAGGATAATTAGGTAATAACCTAAGGGACCTTTTAGGACTTTATGGTCCATAAATTAAGGTAAGTTAGGAGGGTAAAGTAAGGGTTTTAAGTATATAACCCTTAATCTATATTTTCGAGAAAAATAGAGTAATTGTAGAAATTGATGGATTAGGGTTCCTAACTTTAATTGGGGACTTCTAAATGATTATTTAGACTAGGTATAGTCTTGGGGTTTAAGGAAATGAAATCCTTAACCCATTAAGTTTAAGGTTGTTCGGGTGAGATAAATCCTGAGGATAATTCTCGCAGGCAAATAATCCTATACAATTATGCTAATAGAAGGCATAATTATATCGATTATCATTAAGTATATCCTAGGAGACAATTAGGATAATTTGGGGGTATATATATATATATATATATATATATATATATATATATATATATATATATATATACTTCACTTTGAGGAGAATTGTATCATTGGAGATATCCAATAAATCCTTAGAATAGGATTGAAGTGTACATAGTGATTATTAAAGTAAGAAATACTTTGGATTTAGAATCATGCAACTATCAATGCATGATTATGATTCTCGGAGGGAATCTTTGGGATTATTATCATCGTTAGATGCTATAGGCCACTAAGGCCGTTTATATATTCTAGGAAGAATACATAGGATATGTATATACTGTGTGTTTTAGGTATATATATATATGATGATGGAAATGATTTTGAAAATATATAAATGAATATTTTCAAAATGGAAAGAGAAATGTTTTTCATAATTAATAAAATATGGATTACACACCTCTCTAAATCGCTATCATAAGGGAAGTTGCGTTCGTATGGTGAAGCCCCCTGGCTAATGACGCAGGGTGGATATAGTCCTAGGCCATGGGAGCGCTTATGGTTGTATATTTTCTGCGGGGGTAGGGAGATTCCGGGTGTGGTCTTGGCTACCACGCAGGCTCATGGCCGCTTCCCGACGTCTTTCGATATAGGACCCCAGGTTGTCTTGGAGGCCCTGGAAGATGATAGCCATTTAGGGGCGCGCACAGTGGAGAAATCCGGACGGGCGGTCTTAGAACGCGTTTATTAAAGCAGTTCATAATAATGGATTTGCTTTAATTACATTTCCTGGATATAGGAAGGGAAATGGGTTATATATATATTGGCTTCGGTAACACTTCCCGGATGGAAGAAGGGATGTGGAAGCATATGTTTTGATCAAAGCATTTTTATGATAATGAAAATGTCTTTGAATACATTTCCTGAGTATAAAAAGGGAAATGGGATATTTTGATAAGGAAAAGCATTTTATGATAATAAAACTGGCTTTTAAAAGGTATATGATTTATTAAAGCAATTCATGATAATGAATTGGCTTTTAAATACATTTCCTGGATATGAGAAGGGAAATGGAAGTTTTTGAAATGAAAAGGATAAGTATTTATAAATACTTTATATATCAAGAAATCCTCAGTCCGGGAGATATTTATATTATCCGGAAGTATATTGTAGATGTATGTATATGTATAAACTGGGTGCCGAGGGTCTAATGAATCCCGACGATCGACCGTGCCGCATAGTAGTGTATCGGGGGGGTTCCTTGTTTGGATTTCGCTTTGCGAGACACCCCACGCACGAATATGGCACAGTGTTGAGACTGGGGAGAAGTTTAATCCTTAGTGCTCTTATATTATTAAATGTTATGGTATATATATTATATATCTTTCTGTACTGAGGGACTGGCGGATCTCAAAGATCGACCTTGCTGCATAGTAGTGTATCGGGGGGGTTCCTTGTTTGGATTTCGCTTCGCGAGACACCCCACGCACGAACATGGCATATCGTCGAGATTAAAGTGAAGTTTGGCCCTTAGTACATTTGTTTGACTATCTAGGTTAGATAGTGGTTGGGTATTAGATTAGTTTAGCAGGGTAGCTTGACTAGAAAGTTTAAGGGATGCGCTAGGTGTGCACTGTTAGAGGAGAGGTGAGGGGTATCTCACGAGAGTGCGATACCAATTTAAATATGAGATAAAACTATTTTTCTAAATAAAGCATTTATGCACTTGCAAAATATTTTCTAAACATTCGGGCCCTGACCCGTTTGTCTACTCTCCTTTCTTTCTCTATACTATGTATATATAGGTGTCCAGACACAGGGACGCCTGGATGGAAACTCTTTCGAGTCAGACGTCTGCTGCAGCAGCTGTGGATGCTTGCAGGTTATCGGTAGACGTTTCTTTCCTTGTACTCTAGATAGGAGATATTGTATAAACACTCGAGCCAATGGCTCAATTGCATTTATTTATTCTTTCAGTACAACATTCGTTATGGTTGTATTTTTGGACCGAGTGTTCGGTTATTTTAGTTCCTTTCATTTTCATTTCAGTTCATTACGCATTTAATTGTGGATGTTTTAATTTGTGCGCTAAAAAGAGTAGTTAGATAAAAGTTTTTTTAACGGCCACCTAATAGGATATTAGTAATTAAATGGATTTTCGACAGTGATGTTAAGGATGATCCATTTGTGACTCCTGTTTTAATTTAATATTGGAGTGATCGCCCGGTATCTTATTAGGCGGGTTGTTACAACTACACACACACCCAACATGTGACCCCAAAAATTCATTTGAAAAATGCCAAAAAATACCTACAAAAGTTGATTTGCGTCACTTTTTGTACCAGCCCAAAAAAAATTCTTTTTTTTTTTTGAAATTTTTAACTTAAGAATCATATTCCTTGCATTTGTTTGGCTAAAAAATCATATTTACAATAGTCGTTTGGTCTCCCGGATTGTCTTATACAAGGCGCGCAAGAATCGGGACCTCCGTACAAAAGTATTTTTTTTTCGTTTTTTCTCTTCATAATAATATTCCTTATATTTTTGTGAGTCAAAAAACATATTCACAATATTTTTTTGACCTCCCGAGACGTCCTAAATAATTTGCACAAGACTGGACTTTCGCTGTGTCGCGCGTCGTAAGATAATTAATGCACATGTTTGCGTAGCATTCGTTGCTTGTTCGAATCGAACGAAACTTAATCAAAGTGCTTAAAATAATTATATAAACTCAAAATAAAACTCGTGTGAACCATGCAACATAAAATTGTCTCGTTTAATCCATATTGCGATATTTTGCTTTTCGTACCATTTAAATGTCGCGTCGTATTAACCTTGTCCGTGTCACATCCGTTCCTTGATATTTTTTCCTCAAACTTAATGGACACCCTATCCAATACTATTAGAGATTAAATACGCATTAATGCGACACATGCATCGTTGGATTTTTTTTTTTCGTTTAAACCATTTACGTAATACGCCACCTTACGTATTACTTGACGTGTTACACTTGGATTATTTATTCCTCCAATTTTTCTTTGGAGAAAACACTTCAAATAACGTTAAATACCTATTTTTTAGGGCAAGGTATTACAGTAGGTCCAGTGGCGTATCAACTTGCCTTACCGTAGCACTTAGAACAACTCCATGATGTGTTTCATGTTTCCTCTTTGAAGAAGTATAAGAGGTGTGAAGGAGCCCTTTGGCATATTCCTTAGAAAGATATCGATTTGCAACCCGATATTTTGTATGAAGAACAGCCAGTTGCAATCTTAGATCACGGAGAGCATAAACTAAGATCGCGAGTCGTGCCCTTGGTACGAGTTCAATGGGGTCATCACGACACCAAGGAATCGATGTGGTAACGTGCGGATGATATGCGGGAAAAGTATCCGCATCTTTTTATACAAGGTACACCTAAATTTTGAGGGAAAAATTCCCTCATAAGGGGGGGAGTATGTAACAACACTCGCTTTTTAGACACTTATTTTATATTAATTTAATGTGCGAAGTAATTAAATAAAATGTTGGAAAAAGGAGTAAATATTAATTAAATGAGTTGAAAGTTAATGTTTACTAGATTGTTGCATATTTACTGTATGTGTATGTAAATATCATCATGTTGCGTTTTGTTATGTCATATGCTTTAAATGAAACCGGAACATGAAATGATTTAAAAAAAAATTTGGATGCCAATTTAGAGGGCGTAGTTAGTCTCGAAATGTGCGAGATAGTCGAAATAAGTGCTATATTGTATTTTTATGTTTTGGGCACTTTTGACTGGTTATAGCGTTAAATGTGTAGTTGTGAGTCATTTTAATGTGGTATTAACCATTTAAGTTGAGAATTTAGACTAAAGCCACGATTTAAGTCTTGCACCTCATTTATTTCTCTTAAGTGTAATAAAACCCTAGAGAAGAGAAAGAGAGAGAAAGAGAGAAGAAGAGAGTTGTGGAGAAAAGAGGAAAAAGGTGAGAAATTTGGAGATTGGAGATTGGAGTTCTTGCTGCCAAAGAAAATCTGAGATTTGAATCTCAAGGCAAGTTTTGTATTTGCTAATATGTGATCTAAGATGAATAATTTGTATTGATTGTTGTGGATTGATGTTGGTTTAACAATTTTAGGGCTTTAAATGCATTTTATTGGGTTGTTGAAGCTTAGAATTATGGTGGTTATGTTATTGATGTGGGTTAAGGGAAGGGAGGCAAGAATATGAAGTTAGGCTTTGGTTTTAGCTTTATAGAAGAGAAAGGAGTTCTAGGTCTGCTAAGCGCGGTCGACCGCGATCCCAGGACCGGTCGACCGGGCCCTCGAGGGAGAGCACACTACTTTCCCACATAAGTATAAATTTCGATAGCGGTCGACCGTGGCCCCTTGACCGGCCGATCAAGCCCTCCGAACTCAACTTTTTGCTTTTCTTCTTAGAAAAAATCTTGAGACGCGATCGACCGCGGTCTCTTCACTGGTCGATCGGTCCTCTGTTTTTCACCCTTAAATCCTAAATGTCTTCTAGTAGCTTTCTCTTAAGATAGAATCTTAGGAGACTTCTTGTATGAAGTAAATATAGAGTCCTAGAGTTTTAGACGAGTTTGTTAATCATCATAGATTAGAAATGGTCTACTTAGGGCTTGCTTCGGGGGTTTCCAAAGAGATGTTAGGGAATGATTTTTCCTTTAGTTACTTATTATGAGACTAGGGGTTCTAACATGATATTGGAGGACTTTAGAAGCTCAATTGAGCTATGTATGACTTGGTGGTTAATAGTGACACCGTAAATTCTTAAAAAGTGGATAAGAGGGTTATAAATCTTTGAGGTTATAATGATATTATAAATTACGTATGGCTCCGGATAAATTGTGATGTATCTATTAAAATGGAAACAAAAATGAGACTAAAACGGTAAATGATAATTTACTTAAACACACCTCTATAAATGAAATCATAAGGGAAGTTCGCACGTAAGGTGAAGTCCCCTGGCTAGTGAATGCAGGGTGAATATAGTCCTCGACCATATGAGCGTTTATTATATGTTTCTTCTGCGCTAGTGAGGTAATTCCGGGTGTGATTATGACTCACTCGTAGGCATATGGCCACTTCCTGACGTTGCGTTAGGTGCCCAGGTAGTCTTGACTTTTAGGCCCTGGAAGATGATAGTCATTTAGGGGCGCGCATAGTGGAGAAACCCAGACAGGCGGTCTTCGAATCGTTATGTGTATATGAATATAACTATTCCTAATCAAGTGGGACATGATGGATGATAAATGCCATAAAGAGCATATAATTATGATTATGTTTCATAAAGAGAAAATGAACAATGAAATGGAATGGAATAAATGATGGAGATTTTAATTAATGTTAATTATTCAGATCCTCTTGCATAACTGAATTAAACTTATGATCACTTAAATTTCCTTAGTTCATTCTTTAAAACTGTGTAGGTAGATTCTCACCTTTATCTATCATGATTATCTGATCATAACTGTCATACTCTTTATTCATCTGGTGATGATATAAAATCGGGCCCTGGCCCATTCGTATTTCTTATTGTGCATGTATCTTGTATCCGAATAGGTGCTCCGCCGCAAGGACGCTCGTACTGACTTTTCCATTCAGGTGTTTTTTTTGGGGAGCCTTGATACTTTGCGGATATTACGGGATATTTTGTAGACGCCTTCATTTTTGTGCTCTAGTTATGATCGGGTCATTTACTCGGGCATGTGGCCCAAATTATTGTAATTGATTATTGTAATGTGTTATGTAATGTACATTAAACTATTGTATTACATTGTAGTGACTAATGACCGACAGCATATTCGCTCCCCTTATTGTATACTTGTTGTCGATGTAATATAAGTTCTTTTGGATTTCCACTTTCTTTTCCAAATTGGGTTGTTTAATTCTTTCTTTAACTTATAAAATAAAATTTTTGGCAACTCGTTTTTCTAAAACATTGTGTGGTTATCCTGTGTACTTATTATATTATTGTGATGCTGAGAATGGTCCATCTATGATTCCCATTATTATTGAAGTATCGGGTTGGCCACCCCTTATTTTGGTGAGTGGGTTGTCCTAGTGTATTGCGCGATACCGATAACCATGTTTATAATCATCCAAAAGAAAGAGGATAGTTAATACTGACCATAATAACTCATTAGTTAAATAGGAATTTGTGGGATTATAATGTTCAAAACATGAACATTTGGATTATTTTGTTCAACATTGCATCAAAGCATAATTATGTGGTCGAAAAATAAGACCTCCCAGGAGGATCGATATGTTCAAATGAGAAAACATCCATTATTGCTACATGTCATGGATATATTGTCTCCTCCAAATGTAAATATCATGGACGCCTCCTCTGGCTTCACCATATTTAGTGGTATGGTTTTTGTTTTTAGTTTTTTAGTCCTATCTCCTAAAATTTATTACGCTCCAATTCCATATTTTTTTTAAAATTTTAGTAAGTCATATAACCACCTAAAACTGCCTATAACTACTCTATAACTGCCTCTCTTAATTTTCGTAGATAATGAAACTTGTCCCATAGTAATAACAATAGGACTAATAACTGAAAAAATAAATAGATTTTTACGGTCTAGTCCGTTGACTAGACATTTTGGACATTTTAATCGTGTCAAATAAATTTTAAACTATTAAGTCCATATAAATACATTTTTCAGGCATTTATTTATTTCGTTATTATATACCTAATTAATGATTGGTAGCTCCCCCACTGACTCATGGTCTTCTTTTTTATTTTTACTTCTGTTTAACCAACTATTCTTCTTCTTTCTTAACCTTCTCTCCAGGTAAGAATACATCAATTATGTCGAAGAGGTGAATACATCACTCTTCGATCTTTTTCCTTCTCTCCAAGAATCGAATACATAAATACATTTACCTCTTATAAGTTTTCTTCTATTTACCAGAGAATACATTAATTTTAATCTACATTTACCTGTGTCATAATTCTATCATTTGTATGTTTATATTTTATCAAAAATTGTCTTCTATGTCGATCAGTTATAATAAATGTGCATATATTTGGTTTCGATTGAATGAAATCATTGTAATTGTGCAATACATGTGCTGAAATAACTTCAATAGTGGCTGGATGATTTTTTTGTGTGTTTTAAGAACGTGTTTTGTAAATTTATATGAATATGTTTTGATTATGTGCTTTAATGTATAAACATAAAACAATAAAACATTGTGTTTTGATTTTCTAACAAGTTGTGTATGTATATATTTTGATTGTGTGTTTCATATGTGCATGTACTTAATGTTATATTATTGTGTCATAAAACATAAAGCACATCCTCATAACAGAATTACAGTAAAGTACACAGATAAACATATAAAGTACATGTGAAACTATACTAATTTATTCCCATTATGTGCGTTGACATTATTTTGGCAATATTTTAATGTGTGTACTTTGTTAATTAATTTCATGACTTAATAGACTTGTCATATTTTTATTGGGAAAGTGTTTATGGGTCCGCACGAGTGGCATTAACTAGTCTTAACCATTAACAAAAGAATTTTCATTTTTTCATTTAATGCATGTCATAATGGAAAGTTATAGAATTGAGAGGTGTTGTTATTTAGATAACATGGCTTGCATTCAAATATTTGAAAACAACTCATTAGATTTCATATGAAATGAGTTGTGCAGTAGGTTTTCAGATTTAAAAATTGGGACTTTTTCATTGAAGTACTCGTTTGGTGATTAAAGTCGGTTCATTTTGGTTTGTGGCAAAGATGTTCGCTGTATATTACGGTCTCAATTGATCTTTAAAGCCAATTTTATTTGGATATATGTATTTTATTCAAGAGCTTCACCCTTAATAAAAGTCATGAATGGGTTGAGTGCACTTATAAAATTTGCAATCGGGTTGATTGCACTTATACATGTTGCGAGAGGGTTGATGGTAGTGACACATGAAGAGAAAGGGTTGACTATATCATCAAACACTGCAATTGATCTTAGTAGAGGTGTTGAAAATGATTTTTATATTGGAGGTGTGGAGATAAGTACCTCAAAATTTTATATTTTCATTGATTAGAAGACATATATAAGCCATGACGAGCAGTGTTTTGAAGGAGGTGTGGTTGAGTTTCGAGATAAATTGTGAAAGTATGCTATTAAGCATAGGTTTAAGTTTGTCTATTTGAAGAATGATAAAACTCAGGTGATTAGAGAGTGCTCTAAAAGAACTATTGAGGATTGTATATGGGGAGTTCATGTTTCATTATCTTACATAAATTGTTACTTTATATGATAAGTTTGAACAATAATCATACTTATAAAGGTGTTTATTGTAGTCCGTTAAGCAAAATGATGTATTCCAAGTTGGTTTCAACATGCTGGTAGATGAGATTTGGGATAAACCATTGCTGAGGCCAATTGATATCTTTAGAGATATAAAGAAGAACTACAGTCTTGATATAGGCTATTATCATGAATGGCGTGGTAAAGAGATATTTGTTGCTGAGTTATACGGTTATGAAAAGGTTTACAATGTGTTAATCAATGATTATAGAGAATTTCTCTTGCAGTATAATTCAGAATAACATTTAATTCTTAATGTGGAATAGGAGAGTAAATTACTCAAAAGAATATTTGTAATGTTTGGAGGATCCTTTTATGGATTTTAGTAATGCAAGACTGTTTTGTTTCTTCATGGTGCCTTTTTTAAGAGCCGCTACCGTGGAACCATTTTATCGTCAACCGCAAGGAATGGGAACAATGGTAAACTTATTTTAAATATACTATATTTTGCATGTAATTTAGTGTAATGCATATACATTTTGTTTTTCCTTGGGAAACTCCCAAAGTACGCGCATAATATTGTAAAGTAAACGTGAAGTCATGTTTACTTTAAAATATTATGCGTGGACTTTGAGATTCTGTGTTTTTTATTTGTAAATAATGTCAAGTACATGCATAATATTGTAAAGAATACATGAACTTCTTTTTACTTTGTGTGTACTTTCTAATGTTATACATGTACTTTGGGATTCTTTGTCTGTTCTTTGGACTGAATGGAAAGTACACACATAAATCATAAGGTACACATTAATCTACGTGTACTTTATTATATAGTGTGTGTACTTTACATGGTTTAATCCATAAACTTAAACATTCAAATAATCTGCGTGTACAAATGTTAGAATATATTTATTATTTTATACAGCCTACATTTTGTATGGTCCCTTCCAGTGGTACTATTATTAGAGTACATTGTATATGGAACGATAATTTATTTGTTTATGACATAAATCATTATGTTTTAAAGACTCTTTCATCTTGCATATATTGTTGTTGGTTCAAAGAAGGGTGATAATTGGATGTGGTTTGTCATTAATTTGCATGATGCAATGGCTCATCAAGATAAAAAAATCACATTTATATTCCATCGAAACAATAGTCTAAATGGTCTAATTGAAGTTGTTTTTAAGGTCTTCCCGATGTCAGCAAATTCATACTGTATATATCATTTATAAGGAAATATATAGAAGAGAATACGACGAAATTGTGTGAACTTGTGAAAGAATATTGTGAAATATTTTATGCATTATGCATATGTTGTAACAATCGATGAATTTTACATGAACATTTATTCCCTGAAGAAGGAAGGTAAAGCTGGTGTTACATATTTTCTTGATAGTTCACCTCCAGAGATTGGTCTTGTGCATATTTCCCCAGAAAATGGTATGGTGGCATGGCATTTAGTGTTGCGGAATTATTCAGATATTGGATCTTAAAGGAAAGACATTTAATGATAATGAATATACTCGACAAACTAAGGGTCAAGATTATGAATTTGAGTAGAAACAAACTTGTTGAATCTGAAACATGAAAAAATGAGTTGTGTCCTATTTTATAGAAGTTACTGAGTGATAATTAGAGTAAAAGTCGATATTGGAATATTAGTCGCTCAAGTCAACATGTATTCGAAGTTCATTCAGATGTGTGGATGACTATTGACTTAGTGTGACACCCCGCCTAATTAAACACCGGGCGATCACTCCTTTATTAAATTAAATCAAGGTGAACAGTTGGTTCATTCTCAGCATCACTGTCGAAAACAAAATTTTCCAATTAAACTCCCTAATTAATTAAGCTAAGTGTCAAAACCATATTAAAACATTACTTCTAGATTTTATTTAAAGAAAAAGTATTTATTTATTTATTAACAACATTACAATGAGTAAGAGTCACACCACAATAATCCTGGAACATAATCCAATTAATTTAAAACATTCGTCAATCGAATCCCAACAAGTAAAATTTAAAGTAACACATCCATAATAAATGAATCCCATAGTAACAGAACTAGATATAACTGAAATACAAATGTCCCAAATAAAACAGATCAATAATAGAAAGGGGCGACACATTCCCAATAAATGAGAATGATAGAAGTGGAATCAATAAATGAAGTCATCTACGCAAGTGGCCTGCAACTCCCACCTAAGCTGCAGCACGTTCCTTTCAAGGGATCCTAAGCAAGACGCCCCTGTGGCTGGGCACCTGTAATATATACATATATATACAAAAGAGAAAAGAGAAATAGAAACGGGTCAGAGCCCGATAGTGTGTATGATTTAAAATTCGTTTGGCAGGTATTTAAATTGATACAGGCCAATGCAACAACATATTATTGCGACACTCTCTTGAGAAATTCTCACCTCTCTTCTTATGTGCACGCCTATCGTACTAACCTTCCCAACGGTTTATCTTATCATTTATCGCACTAATCTTCCCAATGATTTTATTTATCTTAGATTACTCATACTTTCAAAATCGAACAATATAATTGTTTTAAAGGCAAATTTCATTTAGTAACAATGCTCTCATTTTACTTTATCTGCTAACAAAGTTTCCCAGTGCCAGATTATACTTTTCAAAACAAGTATTTACAATTTGAGTCATCAACATGTCCTACTTAAAAAATCACAGTAGGCAGTTCCAAATTTTATAATTTCGTATATATATATTAAATTCTCGTATAATATATATATTATAATAGCACCCCAAATAAAACTATGGTGCCGGCATACTCTGCTATCCAATCCCCATATCGCTCACACTAAGGGAAATACAAGTTCGGAATCACTCTCGATCTGTATCAACATAAACAAAACAACATTGAGGCGAAGCATAGATTCCAAGTCTCTAAGAGGTCAGTACATACCCTCACGTCTCTTAGGACCGTCTGAACTATCGATTCGATAGCCTGTACCAAGGATATCTATCTCCTAGGGTACGAATCAATATCCCCCATAAGGCAACAGATGATAAGATCGTCCCAGCGCGGTAACCTCTGGGATAACAAGTAGCGCGGGTACGTTTTTAACACATAGATAGTATATGTAAACACAATAATATAACTATACGAATATCATCATCTCACTATTAAATATATCTCAAATCCATAGTTACGACATCATCCTTATTTTCACATTTATTAGTATCGCGTATAAGGGTTCGTCTCTAACCTTATTTCGAAGGATTTCTCCCACTTAATACGTAGCATTCAATGGACTCTATCCTCCCAAGTATAAAATTCAGCAAGTGCCCTTTTTGTTCCAACGTAATTCTCTTACGCAACTCTCCCATTAATTCATAAGTTCATCGACCCTAAAGTAATTATCCCACAAGTACAATTCTCGTCTCATATTTAGAGTCCCCAAAATTATTCATATGTCCTACTGGTCTTCCCTATCTCCCAAAACAATTTATTAAGGATGCCCAAGAATTATTTCATCATAAATTAAATTTAACTAATTTAATAAGGGAAATAGGAGTCTACCAGGAGGGGTCGATCGATCGAGGTCAGGTGCTCGATCGATGAACCTTCGATCGATCGAAGCTCTAGGCTCTATCGATCGATCAAGCAGGTCCGCGAAAACTGAAATTCTGCAGTTACGGGTTTCATCTCCTAACTTCAACAATTTCCATATTTTCTAATCCCAATCATCCCAGAATTGATACTACTAACCTTATATTATCATATTAGGTATTTTCAACGTAAAGCATGTGGATTTCTGTCATTTAATCATGAATTAACAACCCAAGATTTATACAATTATCAAGAACCCTAGAAATTACTTAATCATTGTTCTAATCTATTTTTTTTCCAAAATTTCCTTCTAATACATCATCAAAATTCATGTGTTAATCCTCTAAATATTAAGGTATTTCCAGAATAACAGTTTATCCATCACTACATGCAATTCCTATCTCATATCTTTGGTTTTCTTCCACAAAAACTCTTTCTAATTACTCCTAAACCAATATGAAAGATGCATCAAGTAAATAAGCAAGATAAACACTTGCCTGGGATATTCAGAGGTCTGGTTTGGTGCCGAATTCGGTATGGTTGCGTTCCCCATCTCGCGATCTACGCGTTGGTGGCGGCGGCGGTGCAAACCGTTGAGTTTTGAGCCTTGGAATGCTTTGAGAGCTCTCTCCTCTCTTCTCCAATGGTCGTTCTAGGTTTTGGGTATTCTAACCCTAGGTGACAACCCAATTATCTGATATAACCCCTCTAATTTTCGTGGGTTTAATTACCCAAAAATGTAAAATAACCAAAATGCCCTCCCGGGTTACTATTTAGTCCTAAAAATGTCCCGAGACCAAAACTAAACCCCCGGGTACACTTTTCTGACTATCTCGACCCTTCCGGATGCGTTAGCGCTCTCAAAATAACCATACAGACAAATTGTAAAATATTCACTTTTATTTATAAAAATTTAGTCATTTTATTCACTCGTGACATTCAACATAATCAATATAATATATTACTTCGCTCATTAGTAATATTCAACAAATTTCATATAATTACTAACTCTCGTCACGTTAATAATTATAACATAATTAATTTTTTGGATATTTATTAAATAATTAACTCATATTAAATTTTAAAAATCCCCAAATTAATATAGCATGAAAATACGGGGTATTACATACTCCCCCTCTAATAACAGAATTTCGTCCCGAAATTCGGAAAATAAGGCATACCTGGTAAGAACAAATCCGGATATCTCTCGGGCATATCTGCCTCGCGCTCCCAAGTGGATTCCTCCACATTATGGTGCTCCTATTGGACCCGCACAAGTGGAACTATCTTCGACCTCAATCTCCTCTCACTAAAGTCTAGGATAGCCACCGGTCTCTCCTCGTAAGAGCTATCAGGCTGTAAATCTATCTCATCTATCGCGATGTGATTATGGGCCATATCATCCCGAAGATATCGTCTCAACGACGAGATGTGGAATACATCATGAATGCGATGTAAATGCTCTGGCAGTCCCAACCTGTATGCAACCGGCCCAATCCTCTCGATGATGGGAAATGGTCCCACATACCTCGGGGCAAATTTCCCTTTCTACCTGAATCTCATCACTCCTTTCATAGGAGATACACGCAGTAACACTTAGTCCCCCACATTAGACTCCCGGAAGAACCGTTTCGCATCGGCGTAGCTCTTCTGCCTGTCCTGGGCTACCCGAATGCGACTCCTGATCATCTCAATCCTTACGGAGGTCTCCCGAATCACCTCTGGTTCTAGAAACTTGTTATCCCCCACCTCGAGCCAACAAGCTGGAGAATGACAAGGCCTTCCATACAATGCCTCAAATGGAGCCATGCAAATCGTGAACTGATTAGAGTTATTATAAGAAAACTCTACCAGTGGAATATGTGGCTCCCAACCTCCTCAAAAATTAAGAATACACATGCGTAGCATATCCTCCAACATTTGATTAGTACGATATGTCTGTCCATCTGTCTGTGGGTGATAAGCTGAACTCAACCTCAACTCAGTACCCATAGCCTCCTGAAATCTTTCCCAAAAACGTGACACGAAAATCTTGTCTCTATCTGACACAATATTTAGGGGCACCCCGTGTAATCTGACGGTCTCAGCAATGAACAGCTGAGCATACTGACCCGTGTTATAATCTATCCGCACTGGTAGGAAATGAGCCACCTTGGTCAAACGGTCTACAACCACCCAGATAGAGTCGTGGCCCCGCTGTGATGTAGGCAACCCTGTAATAAAATCCATGGAAATACTCTCCCACTCCCACGTTGGTACTTCCAATGGTTGTAATAGTCTTGATGGTTTCTGATGGTCCACCTTCACCAGCTGACAAGTAGAACACTTGGACACGAACTCAGCAATGTCCCTCTTCATCCCACTCCACCAGTATTGTCTCCTCATATCCTGGTACATCTTGTCCCCTCCAGGATGCACCGCAAATCGGGACCCGTGAGATTGGGTCATCACTTAATGACGTAATTCCGCCCCTTATGGAACCACCAATCTCCCATTAAACCGCAAACCTCCATCAGAACTAACAGAATAGGACTCAGCACCCTCGGCTAAAAGTCGTACAATTTTCTCCTAGAAAAATGGGTCTGTGGTTTGTGCCTGTATCACTCTCGTAACAATCTCGGTTGTGACTGACATCATGGAGATGAAAGAACGGGCTACTGCGTCCTGGTGACCCAACTCCTTCCACTTTTCTTTCCAGACGTCCGCTACCTCGTCTACCGGTCTATGACTCAACGCATCAGCAACTACGTTGGCCTTCCCCGGATGATACTGTATATCGAATTGGTAGTCCTTCACAAACTCTAGCCATCTGCGCTGACGCATATTCAGCTCTCGCTGAGTGAACATGTACTGTAATGACTTGTGGTCTGTGAATAAACAGAATTTCTCCCCCAATAAATAGTGTCTCCATATCCTCAATGCAAAGACGACCGCTGCTAACTCCAGGTCGTGGGTGGGGTAATTCTTCTCATGTGGCTTAAGCTTGCGGGAGGCAAAAGTTATAGCCTTCTCCTCCTGCTAAAGTACTCCCCTAAGTCCCCGTAAAGACGCATCGGTTTAAATTAGGTACTCCACACCCGACTTCGGTAACGCAAGGACTGGCGCTGAAGTAATCTTGTCTTTCAGCTCGTCGAAAGCCAACTGACAAGCATCATCCCAAACATACGGTACCCCTTTGCGAGTCAAATTCGTCAATGGAACCGCTATTTTAGAGAATCCCCGAATGAATATCCTGTAGTATCCGGCTAATCCCAAGAAACTACGCACTTCCATCGGTGTCGTGGGCTGTCCCCACTCCCTCACCGCTGACACTTTACTCAGATCAACTGCTATTACCTTCTCAGAAACAACATGCCCCAAGAACTGTACCTCTCGCAACCAGAATCCGCACTTCTCGTACTTAGCATACAACTGATGCTCTCGTAGAGTTCGAAGAACCTGTCTCAAGTGCTCGACCATCTATGAAGACAATGACAAACTGATCTAAGAACTCTCTGAAAACTCGGTTCATCAAGTCTATGAATACGGCCGGAGCATTTATGAGTTCGAATGGCATTACCCTGAACACATAAGACCCATATCTCGTCAAGAAAGCATCTTTTGAAACATCCTTCTCCATAATACGTAGCTGATGATACCCCGACCTCAGATCTATCTTAGAAAAGAAAGTTGCTCCCCTCAGCTGGTCGAACAGATCATCGATTCGAGGCAATGGATACTTATTCCGTATCGTGACCTTGTTCAACTCCCGGTAGTCCACACACAACCTCAGTGAACCATCTCTCTTTTTCGCAAACAAAACTGGAGCGTCCCAAGGTGAGGTACTCCTGCGAATGAATCCCTGACCTAACAGCGGCTCTATCTGATCTCGTAGCTCTCGCATCTCTGCCGGAGCCATACGGTAAGGTGCGCGTGCTATAGGTCTCGTATCTGGCAATAAATCTATAACAAATCTATCTCTCGACTGGGGGGTAGGCCCGGTATCTCCTGAAACACATCGGAATACTCACTGACAAATGGGATCGAGTCTAACGGAATCACAACCTCCTTAGAGGTATCCTCCTCTATATAATATAAATGAGCGATCTAACCTCCCTCTGGGCGAGGCATCGCAACTACAAACATCTCTTGCCCCAGAACGGCAAAAACAATGCTCCCACCGAAGTAATTAATCATGTCTCTATAAGCTACGAGCCAATCCATACCAATAATCACATCATGCTCATGCGTGTCTAAGACTAACATGTCTGCAGGTAATACCAAACTACGAATCTCTACCCCCACTCCCCGGCATATAAAGAAAATAAATGACCCACTCCCCAGTGGTGAGTCTACACACGTCACTGTGCTCTCTGCTGTGGCTAACAATCCTGATGCCTTCGCAAAATGCGTAGCTATAAAACAATGCGTCACCCCAGTATCAAACAAAACTCGACCCATAGTACCATGGATAGGAAACATACTCTCAATCGCGGGTGGTGCCTGTGGAGCTGCTGCCTGGTGGACGTTATAGACACGTCCTTACTGTAACTGCCCCTGCTGCACTGGAGCTGCTGGGATGGCTGGTAGGGCTGGAACCTGGACTGGAGCTGGGAGGGCAGGTGGAAAAAGTGGCCTCTATGGCTCATTACGGGCACCCTGCTGCGGTGGAGCCCTATCTCCCTCTGGGCAATCCTGACGCTTATGGCCGTTCTTGTCGCACACAAAACACCGGCCTCTGAAGTTACCTCCCCTCTGTCCCTGCTGACCACAGCCCTTCTGGCCGTTACCTCCCCGCCACTAGCCCTGTTGGTCCTGATGAGTACGTTGTTGGCCTTGCTGGCCCTGCTGATTAGGCAGGCCCTGCCTATAGCCCCAATATCCCTGCCTAGAATCACCTGAACGGAATCGCTTAGCAGGGTCCCCCTGATGGGAACTCTGCTCGTGCTGACGAGTCTGTCCATGAGATGGTGCCCCACTGGCACTATTACCCCCAGCCCTGCCCTGCTGGCTAGACTCTTCTGCTCTCTTGCTTCCCTGAAGATGGAAACGGTGATCCTGGTAATTTAGCAATGCGGCATTGAGTACATCAATGAAAGTACTCAGGGATAAATTCCTAGTAAGGTGCTGACGGATCCTCCAAGCTAACTCGTCGACAAATAACATAATCTTCTTGCTCTCAGTGGGTGCCTCATCTGGCACGATGGTGAGAAGTCTCGTGAACTACTCCTCATACACAGCTACGGTAGAATTCTCTTCCTTCAGATTCTGTAATTTCTGCCTCATCTCAGTCTGCACTGCAGGTGGAAAGTACTTGCGGTCAAACCGCTCCCAGTATGACTGAATAGGGATTGTGTCCATCTCCTCCAAAGTGGTAGTGGACTCCCACCACTGCAAAGCGGCTCCCACCAGCTTAAAGGAAGCCAACAACTGTTTATGCACGTCAGTACACTCATACATACGAAGATGCCGATGGATGTCTTTCTTCCATTGGCTGACTGTGGTAATATATGAGCTACTAGAGAACTCAAGGGGATGCGCCTTCTGAAAAGCATCCCTAACCCTCTCCCATGCAGATGGGATCTATGCTGGTATTGGAGCCACTGCCTGAACCTGGGGTGGAGCCTGCTGAACCACCGTCATTCACCGCCTGAGCAACAATGGCGGCTACCTCATTTGCATTCATAGTGCCTTGTGCCGGGGCCGCTGGCTGCTCCGCCTGGGCACGCCTATCCCTCGGAGCACGTCTCGGAGGCATCTGAAACGTGAAGAAGTCCATTAGAATACAGTCATTATTAAATCTCAAATAGCTAAAGATGTAAACGTAAAAGCAGGAATACAACAATCTTAAAAATAGGGCTCTATAGCAAAACGTTAAGCTGAAAGTGAAATAAGCCGTACAGATCCTATGGAAACTAGAACCTGATGCTCTGATACCACCCGTGACACCCCGCGTAATTAAATACCGGGCGATCACTCCTTTATTAAATTAAATCAAGGTGAACAGGTTGTTCATTCTCAGCATCACTGTCGAAAACAAAATTTTCCAATTAAACACCCTAATTAATTAAGCTAAGTGTCAAAACCATATTATAACATTACTTCCAGATTTTATTTAAAGAAAAAGTATTTATTTATTTCTTAACAACATTACAATGAGTAAGAGTCACACCACAATAATCCTGGAACATAATCCAGTTAGTTTAAAACATTCGTCAATCGAATCCCAACAAGTAAAATTTAAGGTTAACACATCCGTACTGAATGAATCCCATAGTAACAGAACTAGAAATAACTGAAATACAAATGTCCCAAATAAAACTGATCAATAATGGAAGGGGCAACACATGCCCAATAAATGAGAATGATAGAATTGGAATCAATAAATGAAGTCGTCTACGCAAGTGGCCTGCAACTCCCACCTAAGCTGCAGCACGTTCCTTTCAGGGGATCCTAAGCAAGATGCCCCTGTGGCTGGGCACCTGTAATATATACATATATATACAAAAGAGAAAAGAGAAATAGAAACGGGTCAGAGCCCGATAGTGGGTCTGATTTAAAATTCGTTTAGCAAGTATTTAAATTGATACAGGCCAATGCAAAAACATATTAGTGCGACACCCTCTTGAGAAATTCTCACCTCTCTTCTAATGTGCACGCCTATCGTACTAACCTTCCCAACGGTTTATCATATCATTTATCGCACTAATCTTCCCAATGATTTTATTTATCTTAGATTACTCGTACTTTCAAAATCGAACAATATAATTGTTTTAAAGGCGGATTTCATTTAGTAACAATGCTCTCATTTTACTTTATTTGCTAAGAAAGTTTCCCAGTGTCAGATTATACTTTTCAAAACAAGTATTTACAATTTGAGTCATCAACATGTCCTACTTAACAAATCACAGTAGGCAGTTCCAGATTTTATAATTTCATATATATATATTAAATTCTCGTATAATATATATATTATAACAGCACCCCAAATAAAACTATGGTGCGGGCATACTCTGCTATCCAATCCCCGTATCGCTCACACTAAGGGAAATAAAAGTTCGGAATCACTCTCCAACTGTATCAACATCAACAAAACAACATTGAGGTAAAGCATAGATTCCAAGTCTCTAAGAGGTCAGTACATACCCTCACGTCTCTTAGGACCGTCAGAACTATCGATTCGATAGCATGTACCAAGGATATCTATCTCCTAGGGTACGAATCAATATCCCCCATAAGGCAACACAGGATAAGATCGTCCTAGCGCGGTAACCTCAGGGATAGCAAGTAGCGCGGGTACGTTTTTCACACATAGATAGTATATGTAAACACAACCATATAACTATACGAATATCATCATCTCACTATTAGATATATCTCAAATCCATAGTTACGACATCATCCTTATTTTCACATTTATTAGTATCCCGTATAAGGATTCGTCTCTAACCTTATTTCGAAGGATTTCTCCCACTTAATATGTAGCATTCAATGGACTTTATCCTCCCAAGTATAAAATTCAGTAAGTGCCCTTTTTGTTCCAACGTAATCCTGTTACATAACTCTCTCGTTAATTCATAAATTCATCGACCCTAAAGTAATTATCCCACAAGTACAATTCTCGTCTCATATTAAGAGTCCCCAAAATTATTCATATGTCCTACTGGTCTTCCCTATCTCCCAAAACATTTTATTAAGGATGAACAAGAATTATTTCACCGTAAATTAAATTTAACAAATTTAACAAGGGAAATAGGAGTCTGCCAGGAGGGGTCGATCGATCGAGGTCTGGGGCTCGATCGATCGAACCTTCGATCGATCGAAGCTCTGGGCTCGATCGATCGATCAAGCAGGTCTGCGAAAACTAAAATTCTGCAGTTACGGTTTTCATCTCCTAACTTCAACAATTTCCATATTTTCTAAACCCAATCATCCCAGAATTGATACTACTAACCTTATATTATCATATTAGGTATTTTTAACGTAAAGCATGTGGATTTCTGTCATTTAATCATGAATTAACAGCCCAAGATTTATACAATTATCAAGAACCCTAGAAATTACTTAATCATTGTTCTAATCTATTTTTTTTCTAAAATTTCCTTCTAATACATCATCAAAATTCGTGGGTTAATCGTCTACATATTAAGGTATTTCTAGAATAACAGTTTATCCATCACTACATGCAATTCCTATCTCATATCTTTGGTTTTCTTCCATAAAAACTCTTTCTAATTACTCCTAAACTAATATGAAAGATGAATCAACGAAATAAGCGAGATAAACACTTTCCTGGGATTTTCAAAGGTCTGGTTTCGTGCCAAATTTTGTATGGTTGCGTTCCCCGTCTCGCGATCTACGCGTTGGTGGCGGCGGCGGTGCAAACCGTTGAGTTTTGAGCCTTGGAATGCTTTGAGAGCTCTCTCCTCTCTTCTCCAATGGCCGTTCTAGGTTTTGGGCATTCTAACCCTAGGTGACAACCCAATTATCTGATATAACCCCTCTAATTTTCGTGGGTTTAATTACCCAAAAATGTAAAATGACCAAAATGCCCTCCCGGGTTACTATTTAGGCCTAAAAATGCCCCGAGACCCAAACTAAACCCCCGGGTACACTTTTCTGACTATCTCGACCCTTCCGAACATGTTGGCACACTCAAAACGACCATACGGACAACTTATAAAATATTCACTTTTATTTATCAAAATTTAGTCCCGACGCGATACTAGCACGTCCCGACTTAAATTTCCAAAATTGTCATTTTATTCACTCGTGACATTCAACAAAATCAATATAATATATTACTTCTCTCATTAGTAATATTCAGCAAATTTCATATAATTACTAACTCTCGTCACGTTAATAATTATAACATAATTAATTTTCCGGATTTTTATTAAATAATTAACTCACATTAAATTTAATAAATCCCCAAATTAATATAGGTTGAAAATACGGGTATTACACTTAGATCAAGGAATTTGTTCTTGTAAGAGTTGGAAGGTAAGATTTATTTCATGTTCTCATACTATTTTTGTTGTACAAGGATATGGATAAGTATTTATGTTCATATTGGGGATTACTGTAAGGTTTCTTTCTACAGACAATCATACTCATTACCTATAGTTCATCTTACTTATTTGATGTCCCTTAACATTTCTATACATGTAAATCCAGACATTCTTCCTCCAATGACAAATAGACCAATAGGCAGGCCAAGAAATAAGAGAATAAAGTCTATTAGTGAGGTCATGGTTAGGTAATTTACTTGCTTTTGGTATAATAAAACGGGTGATTACAAGTCTACATGTAAAAAATCCATTTGATTAAATTTATTATTATTCAATTAATTTATTGTAATAGTAATTATCAAAAAAATTATTGAAGAACCCATTTGAATTTAGAATCTAATTATATTATTGAGTGTTAATTTCTATTATTTTTGTTTGTGAATGGGATCTATGCAAATTACACTCATGTGTTAAAAACACATAACTTTTTTTTAATAATGTTCACGTGTACTTTATATAATATTGCATGTACATTACATTTGTGTTAGTCATTTTAGACAGAATATAAAGTACAAGCAGAATTCAAGTAAGTATACGTAGAACTTATTCTAGATTATACATCTATTTTCAATAGATTAAATTATATATACTGTTACTTGTCATTTTGTGTAGCCTACGTGTATTATGGTCCACGCCAGTGATAATATTATCAGTGTATAGATGTTTATAATCAAATTGATAAGACCCATATGACAAAAAAATAAATTCTTTTATAATGAAGAAAAAATATACAAAAGGTATTGATAGAAAGGATAAACAAAATCAAACATCAAAAAGCGAATCATGAAAATTATTAAAACCCCTGATAGATTAAGGAAGATAGGTGATGAAATTCGAGTACACTCGAATTTTCTTCTCCTCCACATACTGGAGGGAGTTAAGTTTGTCCTTTTTCTCCCTCAAATTTATAAGCTTCATTATGACCTCATTTGTGAAGATATACATGAGGTCTTTGTATGTTTGTGGAGGCTCCTCATCCTCTTCGAACAAGTCAAAAGGGATGGGTGGAATTACGGAGCAACCTCCATTAATGTACTGTGTAAAAGTATCAAATGCATTTTGGTATAAGAAAATATCTTCCTCAACCCTTTGCAGTAACCTCCTTACCATTATTTCTTCAGGACTACTTCTCAAAGTCTTTGATGGGATAACCATTTTTATATATTTATAATTGAATTTAGAATGGTGGAGAAAAGAATAATTTTCGGTTTTTATAAGCCAAACGAAACTATTTATTTCTGGGGTCAGAGAGAGTTGGAGGATGTTAAGCCTAATGAATAGGGTATGTTATGGGTTTACTGGTTGATATGGATGAACTAAAGAACATGGGTAAACTTTCTAACTTTGAAGTAGTTGGGGGATGTTGAGCCTAATAAATAAGGTAGGTTATGGGGGTACTAGTTGATATGAATGAACTAAATAATATATGTAAACTTCCTAGTTTTGACATGCAAAATCCTTGTCAACTTGTAAAATTCTTACTGATTAAATTTAAAATGTAAATTTAAATGATAAAATTATAGGGGTTTATGCATAAGAGAAAAATAAATGTAATTGAAAAAAGACTGTAACAAAATTACATGCATATGTAAAGAACCGATTTAATTACTGTACATCATATGTGGTCCTATAACGAGTACAAAGCAACAAAATTTACAAATATAGCATCTTGTTGTAGCAATGTAGGAGAAATTTTAAAAACATAATTTATAATCATTATTTTTTAGCCTTCATAGACTTTGTTATATACTGCATGTACTATGTTATATTATGTGTGTACATTGAGATTATGTGTTTGTTATTTGCAAATATTGCTAAGTACACACATAATATTATAAATTACACGTGAATTTCTTTCTATTATTTACATGTACTTTCTAATATTATGTGTATAATTTGGGATTCTTTGTTTGTTCTTTGGACGTAATGGAAAGTACAGGCATAAATCATAAGGTACACGTGAATTTGTGTGTACTTTATTATGTAACTTGTATACTTTACATGGTTTTATCCATAAACTTAAACATCCAAACAATCTGTGTGTACTAATGTTAAATATGTTTATTATTTCATATAGCTTATATGATTATGGTTCGCGCCAGCGACACCATTTTAGAGCACATCTTATATGGAACTATAATGAAAAAAAAATAACAAATATAGTATCTTGTTATAGAAATTTACAAACAATTTACCAAAAAAATTAGAATTTACAATTATTTTTTCTTGTACGAACCATCAGTAAATAAAGATTCATTAACTATATAAGCTCTCTGTGACAACCCGTGATCCGAGATAAGGGGTGGCCAGCCCGATACTCAAATGTAACAGGAATCATGGATGAAAATCATTCTCAGCATCACAACAATAAACTGAGTATACGGGAAAACCACCCAATAAATCAGAAAACGGGTTGCCAAAAGTTTTAAAATTTAATTTCGTTTTAAAACTAGTTAAGAAAATGAAATTAAACAACCCAATCTGATAAGCAAGTGGAATTTCTAGAAGAGTATATATAATACATCTAACTACCATCATTTACAACATTTATCATCCAAATCACTTTCCAAGGGTTTAATACCGATAAATCTAACAAAAATCCTAAAATGACAAACCATGACAATTCATAACTATCAACACTAATTATTCTACTTAAATCACATAGTAGCAAGTAGATAACTTGCCTTGATCTTGAAAATTCAGATTTGATTTGGTGGAGGCAACAATCCAAGCTTGAATCTCCAATTCTCTCTTTCTCCAAAGTTCTCTTCCTCTCTCTATCTCTCTTTAGGGCTAAAAATGTGTAAAATGGAAGAATAGAATTTGGGTATGTGAAATAAAATGTGGCTTAAGTCTAAAAATCCCACTTAAATGATCAATACGCGATATAATTACTCGCGACTACACATTTAAGCTATAACCATTTAAAAGTGCCCGAAATTCCAAAATGCAATATGGCACTTATTTTGACTATCTCGCACCCACCGGGACTAACTACACCCTCCAAATTATCATTTGGGAATTTTGTAACTCATTTTAAGTTCCGGTTTCATATTAAACCAAAGTGTCATTTTAAATCTTATGACATCATAAATCACAACATGGATATCTTTACCTACTCACAAGGTAACTATACAACATTTCAGTAAATATTAACCTTTTTCCACATTAAATTAATATTTACTCCACTTTCTGGAATTTTATATAATTACTACACATAGTAAATAAATATAAAATAGGCTTTCAAAAGTGAGGGCTGTTACATACTCCCTCCCTTACGATGGAATTTTGCCCCCCAAAATTCAAGCGTACATTGCAAGAAGAGATGCGGATACTTTTCCCGCATGTCATCCTCGCGCTCCCATGTCGATTCCTCGACACTATGGTGACTCCCTTATACTCTAACCAAGGTACTACCCGCGATCTCAATCGCCACTCTCTACGCTCTAAAATAGCAACCAGCTGCTCCTCATAAGCAACGTCGTTCAATCTCCTCAGAGGAATGTGCCAAAAGGCACCATCACAACTCTTGTATTACTTTAAAGAGGAGACATGGAACACATCATGAACTTGCTGATAGTGTTTCGGTAAAGCAGGTTTATAGGCTACCGATCCCACCTTAGCACTGATAGGAAAAGGTCCACGTAACGCAGTGCAAGTTTCCCCATCTTCCCAAAACGCTTAATGCCCTCCGCAGGCGACACTCGCACCAATAATTGGTCCCCGACCTCCATCTCCACATGCCTTCTCCCCGCATCGACATAGCTCTTTTGTCGATCTTGGGCTATACGGATGCGATTTCAAATGAACTCGATTTTTCAAGAAGTATCCCGGATCATTTTAGGTTCAAGGAACTTATTGTCTCCCACCTCTAACCAACAAGCGGGAGAATCACAAAGCCTACCATACAAGGCTTCACAAGGCGCCATCCCAATAGTGAATTGATATGAATCATTATAAGTAAATTCAACTATTGGGAGACACTATTCGCGACTACCCTTGAAGTCAAACACGTACGTAAGGAGCATATCCTCCAACATTTGGTTTTCCCTTTTGGTCTGACCATCTGTTTGAGGAAGGTAAGAAGTTCTTAACCTAAATTAGGTTCCCATGGCCTCTTGGAAATTTTTCCAAAAGTGGGAAAACAAAAATCTTGTCTCGGTCGAAAACTATAATCAAAGGCACCCGATGCCGTCCAACAACCTCTTCATGCCCGACCACCAATACTGGCGGCGCATATCTTGACACATTTTTTCGTTACCCAGATGCACCGCAAACATAAAATCGTGAGGTTTCGCCATTACTGTCCTTCTTATCCGGGACAATAAGTCTCCCGTGGAAATGCACCCCACCCTCAGAACCAATGGAGTAGGATTCTATTCCCTTGGTCAGCAGCTTGTATAAGAGGTCTTAACAACCCTTGTCCCTCCTACAACATCTTGAAACAACTTGTTGCTCTCATGAAAGACTAAATTTCTTCCTAGGAAGTACCCTTCCTATACGGCGATCACCCCCACGATGAATTTTAATTCAAACATGGGATAATACTTCTGACAAGTTTAAGCTTATGAGGCGCATAAACAATAGGTCTATGCTCCAGTATTATTTCTCCCCATCCTGACAGAGGCTTTTTAATTAAATCCACCCTCGATCTTAGAAACATGGGCTCAGGAGTGAGAGTTAATTCATCCTTTTAGCTCTCCGAAAGCTAAGTTACCTCCATAACACTCTAACTACGAGAGGCCTCATCTCCTTCGGCCTTACCTACCAAACTTCTCGAAATCCCGTACTTCTTGTTACTAGGAAACCAATCCCTCTTAGAGTTAACACACAACCTATTCGTGGTCAACTCCCGACAACCTTCCTAAACTAACGTCACATGCCATAAAGGCCTTATGAACAACAAATCCTAAGGTCTACCTACCTATATCCTATCTAAGTCGTGTGCATTCTAAGTATATCCATAGTGCCCAAGACCTTTCTCAACTTCTGACATTTGCTCGGTTTCATGCGTGGGACGTCTCGTCGAAGCGAAATCCAGATAAGGAACCCTCCCGTTACACTACTACCTTGCGTTATCGGTCATCAAGATATAAAGGTTTAAGACACATATTCGGGAATGAAAATATTCTAACTCTCAACCCTACTACTAAGATTCTACTTCTATATTTTACCACTTAAATAATTTAATATCTCAACAAATCAAACATTCACTTTCCGTAAAATCTTATAATTATTTACCTTTCAACATATATATACATAGCCTTCTTATCAAGGCATAACCTTGTATTTCCCAAAACATATCATAAAAATCTCTAACAACCGTAATAGAATCCAAGGGAACAACTGCATCCCGAGAAGACTCCTCTGCAATACAATATAAGTATGTGTTAGTACCCCTTTCTAAGCGAGGCATAAACACAAGAAACATCTCTTGCCTCGGAACGACAAAGGCTATGCACTTATCATATAAATTAACAATAGCATGATACTTCACTAACAAATCCATACCCAATATCACATCATACTCGACCATGTCTAGGATGAGTAAATCGGCCTCAAAGCATAAATTACCAAGAGTAATTCCTATATGTTTACAAACAAAGAAAATGAGCGAACCATCACCCATAGAAAACTCAACGCTAGTAAAAGTACTCTCAGAAGATTTTATCAAATCTATAGTTTGAGAAAAGCTCATAAAAATGAATGAGTGTGTAGTACCCACGTCAAATAACACACGACTCAAGTGCCCTTGGATTAAAAACTTACCCTCAATAGCGGGCGGTGCCGACGGAGCTGGAGGAAGGATAACCTCCTGAATATGATACACTATCCCATACTGTAGATGTCCCTGCTACAGAGGAACAACTGGATTAGGTACTTGAGGCGGAAACTAAACATGCGGCTGCTGCGGAGCCCTATGAAACTGACCCCAATCAACTGAGGACACTCCGTCTTGTAATGACCCGTGTCCCCACATTGGAAGCACCGTACCTTCATATCCTCCTGACCTCGACCCCTATTATTTATAAACTAGGTAATGCCTTGGCCCGAATGGCCTCTACCTCCCTGACCACCCTGACCATGCCTATTGTTATTGCCACCCGCAATAAACCCTTCAAAGCGTTGTTTCTAGACGAGTACCCTTGCTGAGGGTCCCTCTCTTTCTGCTTACTACCCGAAGATTGGGATGAGGGAAATGCACCACCTCCAATCCCATGTTCTCCAGGCTTTCCTGCTTGTTCCACTATGGTAGCTTTCTTGCTACCCTGCATGTATAACCGATGCTCCTGGCATTGGAGCAATGATGCATTCATAACTTCACCAAAAGTTTGTAAAGCTAGATTACCCAGCAAGTGTTGCCTGATTCTCCAGTTCAGGCCTCCTATAAACTTAGAAATCTTCCTATCTTCCGGAGTCACCTAATTCGGTATAAAACTTGCCAACCGGGTGAACTCCTCTTCATACTCCACCACGGATATCTCTCATTGCACTATATCTTACAACTTCCTCTTCATCTCCCTCTGAACTACCGGAGGAAAATACTTATGATCGAACAAAGCCCAAAATTTAGTGATAGTCATCGTGTCTCTCTGCTCTTGTGTTATCATCGTCTCCCACCAGTGTAATGCATATCCGAAGAGCTTAAAAGTGGCAAGGACTTGCTTGTTCTCCTCTCTACATTCTATCATTCGAAGGTGGCGTTGCATGTCCTTTTCCCATTGATTGGCTTTAATAACATCCGCGCCTCCCTCGAATTTTGGGGGATTGCCCTTTAAAAAGGACTCCCCAACCCTTTCCCACGGAGTAAGTCCCGTAGGAGCTTGAACATCTTAAGCCAGTTGTTGAGCCTGTGGAAATTGTTGGACCACTGTGGTCATGGTGGCATTAACTTCTTGAGCAACTATATTTGCTACCTCCGCAGCGTTAACGGTCCCTTGTGGTGGCGGTAGAGGACCTACCTCCTCTTCAACAACCCTATTAAGTCTCGCTGGGTGACCTCTCTTGACCGGCATCTGAGATGAAGAAGCAATAGAGTTAGAATACTATTCAAAACAATCTATTTTGCAGAAGATCGAAAACATAAACAACAAAGAAGTCCTAACATAAGGCTCTATATCAAAGAATGCTACGGTAGAACGTGACGAGTCCGCATAGATCCTAGTAGTCTAAAACCTGATGCTCTGATACCATCTGTGACAACCCGTGATCCGAGATAAGGGGTGGCCAGCTCGATACTCAAATGTAACAGGAATCATGGATGGAAATCATTCTCATCATCACAACAATAAACTGAGTATACGGGAAAACCACCCAATAAATCAGAAAACGGGTTGCCAAAAGTTGTAGAATTTAGTTTCGTTCTAAAACCAGTTAAGAAAATGAAATTAAACAACCCAATCTGATAAGCAAGTGGAATTTCCAAAAGAGTATATATAATACATATAACTACCATCATTTACAACATTTATCATCCAAATCACTTTCCAAGGGTTTAATACCCATAAATCTAACAAAAACCCTAAAATGACAAACCATAACAATTCATAACTATCAATACTAATTAGTCTCGTTAAATCACATAGTATCAAGTAGATAACTTGCCTTGATCTTGCAAATTCAGATTTGATTTGGTGGAGGCAACAATCCAAGCTTGAATCTCCAATTCTCTCTTTTCTCCAAAGTTCTCTTCCTCTCTCTATCTCTCTTTAGGGCTAAAAATGGGTAAAATGGAAGAATAGAATTTGGGTAGGGGAAATAAAATGTGGCTTAAGTCTAAAAAGCCCACTTAAATGATTAATACGCGATATAATTACTCGCAACTACACATTTAAGCTATAACTAGTCAAAAGTGCCCGAAATACCAAAAGGCAATATGGCACTTATTTTGACTGTCTCGCACCCACCGGGACTAACTACACCCTCCAAATTATCATTTGCGAATTTTTAACTCATTTTAAGTTCCGGTTTCATATTAAACCAAAGTGTCATTTTAAATCTTATGACACCATAAATCACAACATGGATATCTTTACCTACTCACAAGGTAACTATACAACATTTCAGTAAATATTAACCTTTTTCCACATTAAATTAATATTTACTCCACTTTCTGGAATTTTATATAATTACTACACATAGTAAATAAATATAAAATAGGCTTCAAAAGTGAGGGTTGTTACACTCTCTGTTGCAGCAATTCACCATCTTGAAATGATTTTTTGAGCTCAAATCCTTTGTTAATTTGTTCTATATATAGAAGACCCCACAGTCAAAACTGAAAATAAAATAAACTAAATATATGAATTAGTATAATATGAATTAAATTTTTTAATATTTGTCATGATGAATTATGCGTGTAATTATGCAAAAGTGTCTGTACTTTATACATATAAATTTTTTGATTACTTATTGTATTGTTTTGGACATTTATGATTTCTGGTTAGTTGAAATTTGAGATCACAATTCAATAGCCAATATATTGTTCTTCTTTCCTCTTTATTTAGGACATCTTCAAAAACTTATTTTTTGAAGGTTCTTTGAATTTGACCTAATTTATTTAATTTTTCTGCTTCGGTATTCAATTTGTGCACTACTTCTTGGGAAGCATCAAACTTTTAAGAGGAAAAAAAGTGAGTGTATATAAGACTCAAAAGTACATGTAATGTAACTAAGTTTAGGGTGCAACCGTTATTTTGTCATCCTAAAAGAATGATGTGTTTTGTTTCTTATCATCTGGCCGAATAGAATCCGTATGGGCAACTTTATTTTTTCTTTGTATATGGCTAACAATGAAAAAATGTCTTTGTTCATGTCTTATTGGTATGAAGAAATTATCACACATGCCTAACAATTCAAAAAGGGGTTTGTATATATGCTCGTTCTTCCCCATCTCTTTATTTTGCCGAACGACATCCTGTTAAAAAGTATATCTTTGTTAGTAAGAAATCAAATGGTAGTATTTATCTAATGGTGATGCAAAAAGCTCTAAGTTTTATTTTCCGAACCCAGGAATATATTTTTCATGTGTGTCTAGTGGAGAGACCGTCCTTTCTCATTTTATTCTCCATTATTTCACTAAAGGCAATAATTACCTATTTCACGCATTTAAAAAGGTAAGGATATAATTATGCCAATTTAATGAATGTCATATGTTTGGATTACATACTTGGTTTGATATTTCTTCGTCTTTCAGCAATTCTTCAATATCTTCTCGCCCAACGAAGGCCTTCTCTCCCTGATAAAGAAATAACCTACATTTTAAGAAAAAGAATAATGTTAGAATAACAATTAAAATGTTTGTAATCTATGACCAGTATTCGTGTAATCTATGACCATTATGTGTGTATGCTATGGATGTTCTTCACTACAAAATGCATGTACTTCATAAAACTATGTGTGTACTGCATTAAACAAATGCGTGTACTTTATTCCAAAATGTGTGTACTTTCTAAAACCATGTATGTATTTCGGTATATAATGTGCGTACTTTATAAAAATATGTGTGTACTTAAATAATAAATACGTGTATTTCATTGATAATGCGTGTACTTTATTAAACTATGTTTGTTTTTCATTACAAAATGTGGGTACTTTATAAAAATATTAGGATACATACTATATGGAACTATAATTTACAAAATAAACAAACAGGGTAATATTCGTATACAAAAATAAGTGCATTACATAGGAAAAACAAGTGCATTACAACATAAACAAAACAATACACTTTATCCTTGTTCCACTGTTGTGTAATATTCGTCCAATTTTACGTTAGCAACGTCACTCAAGTACAACGTAGCAGGGTACATATGAAGGTCTAGTGGCTTGTTAAACCATTCATTGGGTGTTGTGGTCATAGCTTGTTCTACCACAAAGCTTGGTTTTCAAGTTTTGCTTTTCTTTGTTTGCCTTGTTTTTTATTGGATTGCACATCAGTAGCTTGAATAGAAGCATTTTTATTCTTTTAGGCTACTGTGACTAATTTTATTACATACCCTAGAAATTCAAAATTAGTGTATTTATCTTCTTTTCGATCCTCTCTTTTGTGTACTCGTTTGTACATTGAATTTTAGAGTTGAATTTTTTTATATTCAGTGTCCAATTTTTCTCTTTTAACTTTTTTTCGAAAGAGAGGTATTTAAATCCTTATTTTTCTTTATCATAATTTTATGAGATTTTTCTTAAAGAAAAAAACTTATGCTTAAATTTTGGATTATTTGATAAACATATTGTTAAAGTACATGCACGAAAACTGAAAGAACATGAAACAAATATCAAACTACATGGGAAACTGTGGGTTTAGTATATGGATAATGCATGTACTTTATAAAAGTTGAAAACACAGGGAAGATCTGATACCAATTTGTAAATGCAAAATAATCCAAGGGTGGTTCCAAACACACAAAAGTTCAATATTTTAAGTTTTTCCTATTTTAATGATTGAACTAAATTTACCTAATTAAATTTTCCCCTATCAAACTTTTCTTGTGAAACCCAAATTTACCAAATTTTATCTTTTAACCCTAAACATGCATCTACGTGGTAGACGGTTAATCAAACACACAAGAACACGCCAATGTACGAGAAAACCACAAAAGAAAAAAAAACGAGCGACCCAACCAAACAATCACTATGATATGGTTTTACAAATAATAGATAGTAGACTTACACAACGACTCATACCCCAAAAGTCTTAACCCTCTTCTATCTTCAACCACTCCTCCAAAGTGCAAGGTAGGATTCCACCTATGCAAGGTCCACAACACACGAGTCCACGTGTCGCACGGTATCCACCGATGGAACCAGGAACCCTCTAGGATTCAGAACATGGAGTCTAGTGCTTCTTCACCGCAATCAGCATGTATGGAGTCGATCGCACGAAACAAGTTCTTCGAATGATGAAAGAAACAAACGAGGAGCCCAAACAAGATCTCAAAGTATACGAGTTATGAATATTAGATATTGTAAACAAAAGTATGAAACTTTTGGAGTTGGAAATTTTGAGACAAGTTTGATTTTTATTTTTGTCAAAAGTTTGTCTCTCAAAATAAAAATAGAATCTCAAAAACCTTAATAGAAAAATTAAGGTGGCGCGTCATTTGAACGATTTACTGTTGTCATTCAAATGAGATAGATATCTCGTTTGAACGAGATTCAATTTTTTACTAACGACCTCAGCTAAACTAAAATAATAAGCTTCATTTGAAGCCTCGTTTGAACAGGGGTCGAACGACCTCAACATGCGTTTGAACGAAAGAAACAAAAAATTAAAGATTTGAAAAAATCCGCCAACAAGTATCTCAGAAAATATATTTACGAAAAAACTAAGTTCCAATCATTTTTAAAAATAGAACACCATTATAAAATATTATAAGGACTCATAAAATAGTATACATTCAAACTTGTGAGATCATCCACATATGTGAAGACAAACGTGGCACGATAAACACGGTTTAGAATATGCACTTTTCGAAGCTTTGTCGCTACGTCGTCATGAAACAATGTCATAGTCTCTTGGGATCACAAACTCAAAGACTATCCTATGACTAAAATATTTTTTCTGAAATTAAGATAATTACAAATAAATTGACTCGATTGGAAATTTATCCTTACAAATCTCCCCCTTTGGCTATTCCAAGACAAAACCAAAATAAAAATCATATGGTCCAAAAAGCTCTGTAAAAAGACTCATTGCCCAACCCCAAAAAAGGAAAAAAGTACAAACGTTCGATAGACACAAACATGAGTAGCTTTGCTATGCTTGATAGCTTTACCACTCTAAGCTCAACCTGTAATCCTGCACACTTGAACACACCTTCAAATGCAAAGAGAATATAATAAGTATAAATACACAAATGAATAAAAATATAACAATATCTAAATAATCTCAACCTAGGTAAGACGTCTCCCCCTAAGATAAAGATATCCTAATCATGCAAAGGAAATATATCATTTTCCCCCTCTTTTTGTTCAGGAATAGGCAAACGAAGATTACACAAATAAATTATTCACAAAATTGAATCTCCCTTAAATATGTGATCATATTATATCAATACTAAGCAAAGGGATATTGTAATAAATCATGCAACAATGTAAGGTGTAAGAAGCACACAACATGGCAAATCAAGCACAAGTAATCCAAAGAAAATCAAGCATGTAATAAATATGGACTAAATATAAACTGCAAGGACTCGAAACCCAGTACCATATAAAATATGCGTACAATATATCAAAGAAAACCCTACATACATATATAAGTATAAACTACCACAAAACATGACACAAAACACATAAGCTTTACACACTAGTATAATATCAATGTGCCCAAATATGTGGAAAGGATTGAAAGGTTGTGAACTTGTAATAAAACAATTATAACCTAAACACTCAAATATGTTCAAGAATATATAATTGACCGCAAAACTTTATCCAACTAAGCTTTAGGCCCAAACAACAAATAAAGTTGAACTTAATGAAGAAAACAAGTACAATGCACACAAGCCTAGAATATTAATGATTCTACAAATCAATAGCGTCATGACAAAATAAGCATAACTAGGATTCATTGTAATTGTACAAACCCATTGATAATGCAACCCAAACTCCCTCAAAATCGAAACATGATCATATTTTTTGTTCTCTTCTATTCTTTTTATTGATCACATCAAAGTAAACTATTTTGCCCCCTTTTGGCATATTTTTCTTTTTATTTCCTTAACTTTTTTTCTTGGTCTATTTTTAAATGGTGACTTTCATGACGAGTTCATTATAATCTCGCAGTCCTTTCCTGTGCACACTCATCAATTTATTCAATATTAAACAATTCCTCACGGGCAACGATTCTTACATGCACAAATACTCCATAGTCAAATAAACATGTAGATGACAAAATTAACATGAGAATATCTCACCAAGCTCAAATATATTTCATGAAGTTAAAATGCAATACGCTCGTTCATGTGTTGTGGAGGCATAAACAAAGTTGAATCCATAAAGCAAGTCAAGTTCGAAACAACTCCAAAAATATGGAGTATCTAAAGTCATAACCAAATGTCCTAACCACATGGAAATTGCGTGGTGAATTGAGTTAAATCATACCAATATGTCGCACCAAATGTGTAAAACTAAAATACACAAGAATCAAAAATCTTTTTGTGTTTTTCAAAAAATATCTTTGACACCAATACAAAATCTTTTTATATTTTTTCAAAAATATATGAAACCAAAAATATTTTTGTATGTTTCCAATAAGACTCAAATAAAGGAAAAAATACAATATAAAGAGAAAAACATGTCATATCACTAGCAAAGATATATCATGAAGCAAAATTAGCATATGACAAATATGATCATGCAAGCAATCATCCATAAGAAATAGCATGTGAAGCATCATGTGTTAGCACGTGAGAATCAACCCATCTAACATTTATCGCCTCTAAAACAGATTTTCTAACCCAAACATGTATGTACCTAACTCGAGGGGTTATGGTAACCAATCGGACACTATCCTTAAACTTCCTAGGATATCTTCCAAGATCATAACAAAAATGCCTAAGTTGTCCTTTCCTACCACAATGCAAACATGTGTGAACACGAAGAGGAATTGAACTTTTGAGTTGACCTTTTATAATATTCTTGGTTTTTGTTGAACCTCTAAAACAAACTTTGGTTTTTTCTTTAACATTCGAAGCATTATAACAAGATGAGCCAATACCATTACTATCAACACTAATAGAGTCTTTTAAATCATGTTTTAACTTTAAAATTTTAGACTCAAGCAAAGAATTAGAATCTTTCAATTTTAGCGACTCCTTCATATTTTCAATCATTCCTAGAAAGTTATCTCGCTTTCCCTCAATGAAAGCGAACTTATCCCTAAGATTCTTCTCTCGTGCCTTGAAATGATTAATTAAAACACTATCCTATTTGGAACAAACACAAATCCTAAAATTTTGTAAGTACTCTAATTTTTTCTCTAAAACAAGGACACTATTTTCACTCATTTCTTTGGACACTTTCAAACATTTAAAGTCATCATATAAAGCACCAAACTTCTCACGATTAATATGCAAATATTAAACCATATTTTTAAAATGAGAATTTTGTTCTTCAAGAATTTCAATTCTATTTGCAAACTTCAAATTCAAAATATTTAATTCGTCAAAGCTAGGAGAATCCATCAAGAGACAAACAAAACAAGCCAAGAGGAGAAAAAAATAAAAAACCACCCAAAAGCATGTAAATAAGATCAAAAATAAAAACTTAGTTTAACCTGCTCTGATACCACTTTGAAAATGCAGGGAAGCTCTGATACTAGTTTGTAAATGCAAAATAATCCAAGGGTGGTTCCAAACACACACAAGTTCAATATTTTAATTTTTTTCCTATTTTAATGATTGATCTAAATTTATCCAATTAAACTTTGCACCTATCAAACTTTTTTTGTGAAAATATGATTTACCAAATTTTATTTTTTAACCCTAAACATACATCTAGGTGATAGCAGATAAATCAAACACACAAGAAGACACCGATGTATAAAGAAACCACAAACAGAAAAAAAACTCAGAAGACCCATCCATATAATTACTATGATATTGTTTTATAAAGAATAGATAGTAGACTTACACAACGACTTGATCCCCCATAAGTCTTGACACTCTTCTATCTTTAACCACTTCTTGATAGTGCAACGCAGGAGTCCACTTACACAAGGTCCACAACACATGAGTCCACATGTGCCTCGATATCCATCGATGCAGCCAACAACCGTATACGATTCAGAACATGAAGTTCACTAATTCTTTGCCGCAATCAGCACGTACGGAGTCCACTATACGAAAAATTTATTCGAATGATAGAAGAAATAAACATGCTGCCCAAACAAGATCTCAAAGTGTATGAGTTATGAATCTTGGATCTTGTAAATAAATGGGTGAAACTTTTGGAGTTGGAACTTTTGAGACAGGTCTGATTTTCACTTTCATCAAAAGTTTCTCTCAAAATAAAAATAGAGTCTCAAATACCATTTATACAAAAACTATGGTGGCGCGTCATTTAAACGATTTACTGTTGTCATTCAAATGAGATATATATCTCATTTGAACAAGATTCAATCTCTCTACTAACGACCTCAGCAAAATTAAAACAGTAAGCGTCCTTTGAAGCAACGTTTAAAACAGGGATCGAACGACCTCAACATGTCGTTTGAACAACATGGACATGACAGTTGAGCAACATAAACAAAAAATTAAATATTTTAAAAACTCTGCCTAGAGGTATCTCAAAAAACATGTTTTCGAAATAGATAAGTTTCAATTAGTTTTAAAAATGAAACACCCTTATAAAATATTCCAATGACTCATAAAACAATATACATTCATACATGCAATACCCTCAACATATGTGAAGACAAATATGGCATGGTAAACACGTCTTAGAATATACTCTTCAAAGCTCTTCCACCACGTCTTCCTCAAACAACGTCATAGGCTCTTGGGATCACAAACTCAAAGTCTATCCTGTGACTCAAACGTTTTATCCGGGATTAAGCCAATTACAAACAAATTGAGTCGATTGAAAATTTGTCCTTACAGAAATATTCGTGTATGTAAATAATAAATGTGTGTACTTTACTGATAATGCATGTACTTTATTAAACTATGAATATTGTTCATTACAAAATGTGTGTAATTTATAAAACTATGCATGTATTCTATTAAAAAAATGTGTGTACTTTATTCCAAAATGCATCTACTTTATAAAATCATGCATGGATAATGTGTGTACTTTATAAAAATATGCATTTACTTAAATAACAAATGACTGTACTTTATTGATGATGTGTATACTTTATTAAATTATAGATGTTCTTCATTACAAAATTCACCAAAGTACCTGCTGAGATTATTCAGTTTGGCTTCAGTAATAATTTCTCTCAAGGACTTGTTTTTTTTTCCTCAAGGCCATCTGAGTATCCGCATTTCGCTGTTTGAGTGTTTACTTGAAATCTAACATTTACATGTGCGCTTTCTCTAATTTAATTTCATTACTCCTCTTATTTCTTTTGGAATCTCTTGCATCTTGAAGATCATTCTTCAAGTTTTCATTATTGGATCTAAATTGGGCATTATCTTCCTCCACTTCTTGCTTCCATCACTGTCATTATTTTTTTATTTATTAACTTCAATTATCAAATTATTTTTCAAAAGAATGAGTAGGGCATATTCCTCCTCCAACTTATTAAGCTCCATGATCTGCTTCATCATTTTCCTTAAGTTGAGAATTTTTCTCCTCCAACTTCACTTTAAGTTCATCATTTTCTTCAGTCAATTTGCTCACCCATTGAGCCAAATTTTCTTAATTATTTGAATCTTTTTATTATCGGGTTTCTTTTAAGATGACTTAGCCATCTGATTTAACAGTATGTTCTAATCATCAGAATCATATTCCTCTGAAGATGTATCAGTCGGTTCAGGAGTTATTTGTGAAATGTTCAAAGAGAAACTGGGCATGTCACCCATGTTCCCTTCTTTTCTTTTTCTCTTTGAACCATTTTTCTTCAAATCAGCTGAACATAAATCCTAATGAGAAATCCAGTCTTTTAAAGATGCCAATATCCATCGATAAATTTAGGAGTTTTGTTCTCGTTCCATTCAATGGGTTTGATAACTTCAAATTTCTCATATAACCAATGCCGTGATAATGAAAAATAAATAATATAAGTAAATTATAACATTTAAACAAGTTAATATTCATGCGCTATTAGTGTTTTAATCACTTCAATATACGTGTACTTTTGAAAAATATGCGTGTCTTTTTTTTAAGTGCATGCATAATACATAAAGTACATGCACATTAAAATGAATAAGATGAATAATAACGTAATGTAAATGGGCATACGGCGAATCGTCCATCGAACATTTTGATTTATTGCAAAAATTAACTTAACAATTTAAAAAGGGTGTAGGAGCGCTGCTAGCGCGAACATTAAAAAATAAGAGAGTATTGTGTAGATTTGTGTTTTAAGGACTGATTGGGTTACTATGTTTCCTTACCAAGAGTGAAATGACACATCCACTTGTTACACTGGGCCTAGAGTCTGCTATTTTATCGAGAGAGTTGATGAGAAATCCATGTACAATAGAAGCCCAGTCAAATGTCTTCATTTCATCAATATTGTTGATGTATGGAGCAAAAAAATTTCTTAACTTAAAATTTAAGTTGGAGAACACAAGCATTGTCATGACATGGAGAGAAACAAGTCGTACAAAATCATTTATGCCCTCATCAGTGTCTCAACCGATTTCTTCAAAGCATTTGTTATTTCTGATTTTCAATTTTTTTATCTTCTGTGAAGTATCGGCTTAGAAATCCAGGTTTTGGGGATAGATTGGTCTATTCTCTTTTCATGATTTATTGACTTTTGTCCCTCTCAATGAGATTCTAAATATTTCACTAATATCTTTTAGGAAAATTTGTGCAGTGGTCTTCATATTAAAACTCTTTCTCACATTTTTGTAAATCCTAACAATAGAGAGAATATTTTTATCTATATTCATATATTGTGATTTTACTACTTCATTGATGTAGTGGGCATTGAAAAGCTCCCTAAAAGTTGTCTTCTTCAGTAGCTCAGCATGCTTCTCATTGACTTTGCTACGAATATCAGAGAAATCATGGTAAAAAATCAGTACATTCGACCTATACTCGTCAAATTTATTTTGTGGGACTTGTAGATTTCTTGTCCGTCTAAGTATCACATTTTGTAGATCTCTTTGGACCACTTTCTTCGGATTTTCCTTCCCTGTCTTTTGTATGCTTTCCATTTGGTGCTTTCATTTTCAACCTCGTTTCAATAATATCATGCATAAAAAAATAAAGTACACGCAAATTACAATAAAATACACTCATCAAAACATAAAATACAAGTAGATTACAATAATATACACGCATGAAAACATAAAGTGCACGTATAAAACAATAAAGCTCACGCATAAAATAATCAAGTACACGCATCAAAATACAAAGTTCATGCACATTATAACAAAATACACGCATCATTACATAAAGTACATGCACATTGTATTGAAGTACAAGTATATTTCCTTAGAGTACATGCATATTTAACAAAAGTACATACACTTTGCACTGAGTATAGACAGTTTTATCTTAACACTTCATACTAATCTTAACAAAATACAAGGATAGTTTATTTGAAGAATTCAATAAATAAATTTTCTATTATTTAATTAATGGTATGTGACACCCCGTCTAAATAATATCGAGTGATCAGTCCGTTATTAAATTAAAACATAATATCCAGTTGGTCCATTCTTAGCATCACCGTCCAAAAATTTTTAATATTTACTAACCACCTAGTATTTAAAAAGTTGGTGTCAAATTTTATCTTGTTGTTTAACAAAAAACTAAATAATTAATTAATTAAACATGCACTATTCAATAATCAATCTCATAAGGAAATAGAGAAACATAATAAAATAAATGTGACTGGAGTAATTACTTTCAACCTAAATTCTCAATACAATAATTCAACATTTAAACAAATCCCATCACTGAAAAGGAATAAAAATATAAATCCATTATCTTTGAATAACATCTAAATTATGATGGGCAACATGCCCAACTGGAATAAGTAACTCATGAGAAAGAAATGGTAAATGTGGAGGCGCCTACTAGTAACGTCCTGCAACATCCACAACAACTGCAGCATGATAAAGCATAGGAACTCCTAAGCCTGGCGTCCCTTTGGCTGGGCACCTAAAATATTTTTACAAAAGAAATAGATGACGAAGAAACAGGTCAGAGAGTTTAAAAGTTTAGGAAGTATTTAAAGTTCATAAATACCAGATATCTTATACATGTTAGATCCTCATACTCTCACTTGAGATTCTCACCTCTCAACTATTGTTCACTCCAAACATAGATTTCTAACCCGCCCTAGTTATGCTAACCCTCCTAGCTAGTCAATCCAAGTCCCTTATTACATGAACTAACTCGTTGCACCAACTCTTTTTTCCCATATAATATTTTACCAAAATTCTCAATATCGATTAGCCAATTGTTGGGGTTCTTATTCATTATTTAAGTTTCGAATCACTTTAATTAATTGGGATATTATTATTTTTCTCATCTACGAGTCACACCGTAGATTAAATCACATATATACATATTTATTTCCCTTATAATATATATATATATATATATATATATATATATATATATATATATATATATATATATATATACAATACAGCACCCCTAGGCTGAGTTGCGGTGCATGCATACTCTATTACCAAGTCCCGGTACATCACGTACTAAATAAAGGACTACCGGTTGGGAATGACTCTCGAACCATATAAATACAATTCATACACAGTTGGAGGCAAACATAATTCCAAACCTAAGGGATACGCGCATACCTACGCACCCATATGACCGTCAACACTACCGTTTTCACAGATGCCCATACCTAGGTTCTATGTTCTGAGGTACCAATCTAAAATCCACCCAATGGGCTCATCAGGATGAGACTGTCCCCTTTCTAAGACCTCCCGCTATAGCAAGCAGTGCAGGCATACGTAAGTCACAAAATTGGTACTCATACCACATGTACATTTATCTGATTAATATAGGTATACTCTCAACCTATAACAAACTATTCCATACGTAGTATATAACCTTCGAGTTCCCTACGTATCATTTATTTAGCATAATATTTATTCTCACAATAACCCTAGTGTTCCCTATTAGTAAATACGATTCCTAAGTGTTCTTTAAGTTAATCCAGTAGGTAACCCACTCTTTCCTACTAGTCTAAGTCATAGGTTCCCAAAGATACCCCTGACATCATCGTATTTCTCCCGAATTTAAATTCCATTCTTTAACTAAGTACACTTAGCTTCGGACCTATATTAATCTCACAGTATTAAGTCTGAACATCTAACATTTATCCCCTGATGTTTAGTATAGCTCCAATTATAATGTAAAAATCAATTAGAAAGTTAATTCGGTTGTTTCCCATAAGGTCTAAATAAAAAAGGGATGAAATTTCAAAATCTGGGGAACCGAATCGATTTTTCCTTTTGGCTGAATTGATTCGCCCTTAGGATGAATCAATTCGAAATGCTAGAGGTCTCATCTTCTTCTATACACAGTTACGTTTTTCTCCAAATTTCTTAACCCAACTCTCATTGTTCCTCACCAATTCAACAACCCAAATTCCCAAACATTTAATATACACTTATGGGTGATTTTCAACGAAAATTTATCATTAAACCATCAAAGATTCAACCTTTAGAACTTATTTATCCTTGATTATCAACAAAACCCTAGTTTCATGTTCATCCATGTTCATATACCCCCAAGTCCAGATTTATTTCATTTTTTTACTTCCTTATAACATGATTTCGATTTCTAAACATATAATATTTCAGTCTACATGCAATACCTACCCAAGATCTTGTTATTCATTCTCCAAATAAAGACAAAACACGCGATACTCATGAATAAATCACCTACGTCTAACATGGATATTATATCGTTTCTATGTTAAGAGGGATAAATATTTGTCTTTAACAGTAGGTCTGACCCGTTATAGATGATGGTATGGTTTTGATCCTCCTCTCCCGATCTACGTGATGGTGGTGACGGTACGGTAAAAGTGGTGGTTCTTGGCCTTGGAACACCTTGGGCACCGCCCCTTCTCCCTTTTCTTGACTCTATCTATTTTTGTGTTTGGTAACCCTAATTAACTCACTGTAGCTGATGATATAAACCTCAAAATTTCATAGGTCCTTTTTCTCCAAAAGTAATAATGACCAAAATACCCTCTTTGGGTGTCGGTTTGGTCTAAAACTATCCCGAAACCCAAACTAAGCCCCCGGGTAGGCTTTTCAGACTATCTCGCCCCTTCCTGACACTTTGGCGCACTCAAAATGACCATTTGGATGAATTATTTTCAATTTACTTTCTATTTCATAATTTAAGTCTCGACACGACTAATATGCGCGTCCCGACTAAATTACTGTAACTGTCGTATTTCGCACTCACGACATTTATAATATCTTATTATCATTATTATTACTCATTCGCTAAGTAATATAAAACATAAATAAAAATTAGCCCTTATCTCCTTAATCACTAATTATTTCAAACCGGATTAATTTCTCATTTTAATTTAATTAATCCTTATTTTAAAAATCATTAAAAATATGGGGTATTACATGGTAATACCCAATAGCTGTTGTTTTACAAGATATGAGTCAAGAATGAATTTTAGTAACATATTAAAAAAAAGATACAATAGCTCCATGCTAAACCGCCAACATTTTCAAAACATTTTAATCAATACTATTCAGTTCGTTTTGTCAAATCCTTGGCTTTCAATTCAGTTACATGTAAATTTTGTGCATCAAAAGTACACTTAATATCTTCATATTAGTTGTAAAATCCTATTAAATTTTTGTCTATACCATTAATGCGAGGTAGAAAATGAATTGTGTCATCATAAATTATATTTACTGTCAATGTGAATGGTTTTGTATTCTTAAGATCTTCAAAGGTGCACCCAAAAGTTTTGTAGTTGAACATGCTTGATGATTTGATTCCTAAATAATAAGAAAATTTAAAAACATCATACAAACATTGTAAAATCATTGAAAATGTGAGTGTACTATTTTATTGTAAGATGCATGTGCATCGTTAAACTTATCTACATTACACAATATAAATCAATCATATTCCACAACAAATGTCGTTGGAGAGGACCACAATAATATATGAGGTATTAAACATAGATAGCATGTATATACACTCAACATGCAAATGTGTTTTTTTAAACCAAATCAACAAATATAGTAGCTAACGCATATTATATCATCGCATCAACAATAAGATAATATGATTTCATCACTCCATACATAATTGATGGTTTAATTCCTAAAAGCACTTAATTGTAAGATGCTTATGCATTGTTAAAGTTATTTGCATGACACAATATAACCCAATCATATTCCTCAATTAATGTCGCTGGCTCATATCATAATAATACAGGAGGTGGATGCATGTGTATTGTTAAAATTATCAACATTACACAATATAAACCAATAATATTCCTCAACAAATGCTGCTGGCACGGACCACAATAATATAGGAGGTATTAAACATAGATAACACTCATATACACTCAAAATACAATATGTGTTTTATTAAAAACCAACACAACCTATGTAAAAGCTATATGCATCTTGTATCTTCGCATAAATAGCAAGATAATATGATTTTATCACTCTATACACACTTGATGATTTGATTCCTAAGAGTAATGAATTGCAAGATGCTTATGCATTGTTAAAACTTATCTACATTACATAATATAACTCAATCATATTCCTCAACAAATGTAGTTGGCGCAGACCACAATAATATATGAGGTATTAGACATAGAGAGCATGTATATGCACTCAACATTTAAAATGTGTTTTTTTTCTTCTAAAACTAAGTCAACAAATGTAGAAGCTATACGCATATTGTATTTTTACATTAACAATAATCAAGATAATATGATATCATCACTCCATACATAATGTCTAATAATTTATACATACGAGGGCATAAAATACATAAATAAATAAAAAGTCATATAAAACTCAAGACCACCCAAATTAGTACATGGAATACACAACAAAAGATCCAAAATATAATGTCAAACATGTGATAGGCGATATATAAACATAAGGACAAAAAATATACAGAGTATAGAAAATTTAGGGGTATAACCTTAAGAACTAAATTACTACATTCAATACACAATAAATTAGACAAAATACATCATGTGATCATTTGTATACAATTGTATTTTTCATTTGAGTGAGAAGTCAGGTGAAAATGAGAAAACAATGTTAATTTATTTAGGGTGTACAAAACAATAAACTTTGAAAAAGTAACAAACATGATTAAGATATATTTACATGGATTAAAACCTGATAAAGTTGTTTGGAATTGTAACTAAGAACACAAATCTTTTGTTTGATCTTTTATGACTAGGATTTTCTCTGTTTCTAAAGGAGAGGGTTTTGAAGGATTTTGTTCGTAGTTGATCTTGAAATTGCATTTTTTTGTGGTTTGGGAGTATTTATATGTTAGACCTAATCATTTAAAATTTGTTGGACCTATATTTATAGTCGAAAATTGTTATTCCAAGGACTGAATAGTAAAAGACCCCAAAATAAAAATATTGGAGTGACTACAAACAAATCTTAAAAAATGGGACTAAATAATTAAGTTCCTTTTTTGTGGCCATCCCATGGGGGGTCCGAGGAGGGCTTCCCCAACTTTTCCTTCGACGTGAGCAAGGCATTGCTCCCTTTCTCAGGGCGCTTGACCATCGTCGATGTGGGTTAATATGTAGAGATAGAGTCTCCAATCTATTTTGCACAAAGCATGAAAAAGAAATGTTGCCACCTTGAGAGATCGACATTAAGGAAAATAGTGATGCTAACGAAACCAAATATTTGAAGGGTCCTGGGACTAAGTTACGAAATAAGAAAGTGTTTGGCACCGATCCCGGCCTTTCGGTCTATCATGGGCATGTGTTAATCATTTTTTTGTCAAATTTCATGAAGTGGGTGCTTATGTGCATAATATAAATGGAGAATAGAATCGCTCGACTCGATCACGGAAAAGGACAGAGTGAGTTCATCCTTATAAGTGTTTCCCAAATAATAATTCAAAGTATAATGTGAGTACTTGCTGATTTACAAGTCGTTATAGAAGAAAAAATTCATATATCAGACAAGACACAAACATACAAGCATATAGAGTACATTAAGAATATATATAACATAAATAAAGCAACAAATATGTATAAGGGAGGACTCTAGTCTAGGGATTTATCCAAGTTGCCTACGTAATCCAAGGGGCATCAAAGTCCACATAGTTCGAAGATAATGTAGGGTGGGGTTTAACCCATAAATCCAAAAGGGGGGAATTTCTCTTATATGTGTGTGCGGAGATAAACGTGCATCAAATGTGAGGATGTGTAGCGAGAATCCCTTGGAATTTATAGGTGAACCCTCTTTTTCTTTTTCTTTTTTTGTTTTTTATAAATATAAACTATGTGCAAATATTAAAAATAAAGGTTTGAGATTAAGGTATGTGATGTAATGAAATAAAGAGCTAAAGTAGAAATAAAGAAACTAATGCTAAAAATAAGAGAATTCAAAGATAGGGATGGAGAATTGGACCTCTTTATGATGACTTGAGGTGGATCTAGATTGTAGATGCACTGATCTCATAATGAGTTGATGCTGGGAGTATGAAAAGGATGGAAAGAATGTGGAAAATGGTCCTTTTAAGATGGGAAAAACTCTGAATATGAGAGAATGTTCTTTCAATTATTGAGAGGTATGTTTAGGGGGTTCCTTTAAAAGTGAGGTCATGTCCTCTATTAATATGGCCAAGGGGGTGCCAATCGACAAGGTCCTTGACCTGCCTATCGGCGCCGACAGCAGGGTCCTAGGGGTGTCATTCAACAGTTTGAGATAGGTTTTCAGAAAAATGGTCATAGAATGTGAACCGTAAGAAAGGGTATTCAGATCCCTTTAAGAAATCATAAGCCCCTCCTGTGTTTCATAGTTGATTGAGCTCAAATGGGGCCTAGAAGTTCTGGTTGGTCACTAGAAAGGAATTTTTTAGACAAAACTGGATTGTTCATCTGAATCATAATGCTAATTTGTGAATGGGATGGACCATTATAAAAGGTGTTCATATCCCTTAGAGATTTTATTCAACTTCATTCAGCTCGGAGAGTTGACTAAGGTCAAACAGGGCTCAAAATCGCCCATGACCCTTAAGAGTAAAATGGATTGTTTGTCCATACCGTAAAGCGAATTCATGAATAGGACATACTGTTGGAAAGGGTATTCAGAGACATTCAAGATTTCTTAATCTAGAGAGTTTACTGGGTCAAACGGGGCCCCGATCTGATCAAGAGCACCCGGTAGCCTCTATATTAGTTTTGGGAATCAAATGGATCATTCTTCCAACCCGTAAGGATGATTAATGAACAATGAGGATTGTTGGAAAGGGTATTCATATACCTTTGGAGATTTATTGAGCTTTTTCTCAGAGGAGGAAGTTTACCCGAGTCAAACAGGGTCTGGGAGCGCCCAGTGGCCTCCATATCAGTTTTCAAATGTAAAATGGACTGTTCGTATGAACTGTAAGGTCTATTCACGCATGGGGAAGACCGTTTTAAAAGGGATTTAGATCCATTTGAATATTCATTGAGCTTTTTATAATACCCCATATTTTTGTAGAATTTTATTTTTAGTTACCGAAATTGGATTAATTGATTTAAATGGAGAAAATTTAATTTATAATTAATTCGAATTTAATTATAATAATTTTTAGCTTGACGAGAGTTAGTATTTAATGAAAATAATTACATGGAATATTACTTAGCGAGTAAAGTAATATATGAATATGAGAATATTATTTTGTCCAGGAGTGAAATATATGGCGCTTATAATTCAATTAGTTGGGACGCGCGTGTGAGTCATGTCAGTATTACGTTATTAAGCTAAAAAGGATAATTTATTTTTAAGTAACTCGTATGGACATTTTGAACATGCCACTGTGTCCGGAAGGGTCGAAATAGTCAGAGAACACTACAATGATGTTTTATTTGGAGTCCTGGGCATTTTAGCCCAAAATGGCAACCCGGAGGGGTATTTTGGTCTTTTGAGATTTTTGGAGAATTAAATGGACGAAAATTAGGAATTTAATAAGGGTTGTACGTGGGTTAGAAGAAGTTATCAATTTCCAACTTACGTGAGAGAGAAGGAAAGATCCAAAGAGGGAGAAGAACACATAGGTGATTTGGGCTAAAGATTCAAGTTCTACCACCGAAAATCACACCCACGCGTAGAGCGCAAAGAGAGAAGCTCCTACATACCAATTTCGCTCAACAATTCAGAAGATTAAAAAAAGGCAAGTGTTTATCTTGCTAAAATTCTGAGCATATATGATTCATGTTAACCAAGATTATGAGATAACCATTAATGCTATGAATTTAAGACCGAATCACCATTAAATTGTGGAATTTCAAAGATAGGGTTGGATGTAGATGAATAACACTATTGTAGGAATGATAAATTTGGAAATTTTAGGTTATAATCACGAAATAATTGGGGGATTTTTCATGATTGTTCATGGTGGGTTTATTATTAATGGACTTTTAGAGATTGAAGACATTAGCTTAGATTCCCTATGATTATGTAAGGATTTGTCATTTAAATTATGTTAGAAAGTACCCTATTATTATTAAGAATGGTTTAGAATCATTGATTGGGTGTTGGGATGAATTTTAGACGAATTTGGATGACGAAAAGAATAGAAAAAAGAACTTTGGATGAACAGGGGAACCCTCGAAATTTTCGTTCAAAGACCTGCCCAGGTCATTTGAACAACCACGTTCCAACTAGATTTTTGAGTTCGTTCGAAGTGAGAAGTTCATTCGAACGTCCTCTTTCGAATGAGAATCCTGTACTTCTAACGAGATTCAAGAATTCTTACTTTTGGCCCGGACAAGTTAGAAACACTTTTAGGTTGGTCCAAGTGAGAGAAATTAATCTACGCTATTATCGAATGACGTAAATTCCTAGTTAGTATTGAGTGGAGAGAGCGATTACGCAAGGGGATGTAGCGGGGTAATAGAGCCTTAGAGAAAAGGTATATGTTAGAGAGGTAAGTCGAGGTGTTACGACAAAGTGAATAGTAGAGACGATGATACTATCTATAATTTTAGGAACTTAGGTTGCGTGAATACCTAATGAAAATAATAAGTTGTGTGCATACTTATTGATTGAATTATTATGTGTTTGAGATACCTACATTTCTAGCTACCTAACAGAGGTTGCGCAGTTTGGACAATCATGCCTTGAGGAGCCTTTGGGTGGGATATTGATTGGTATCACTAGAGCATAGAAACTAGGTACGATCTATCTGACAGAACGACAGTGATGACGGTCATATGGGTACGTAGGTATGTGCGTAGCCCATCGGCTTGGGACTATGTTCGCCTCCAATATATGTGTTTTGTTTTGATGATTCGCGATACACTGAACCTTTATTCCTTTATGCAAATGAGTGATGCAACATGACATGATAACAGAGTATGCAAGCACCGCAGCTGTGTCTCGGGGTGCAATATTGTGTGTGTGTCTATATATATATATATATATACGAGATAGAGTGAATATCTGTATACACTTGTGTTGATATTTATTGTATGAATTTATTAGGTAAAATTTATAATGAAATCCGAAATGAATTAAGTAGCAGTCACTTAATTGGATTAAAACTGAAAATGCTTATTTATACTAAAGTGGGGTTAATTATATTTATTGTACTTTGCGAGGGAAATAATCGGGGATGGTATCAGACTATGATGGGTTTAGACAGGAAGAACTAGTTCGTATAGTAATAAAATTAGTGGGGTTTGAATATTCACTAGGCGTGCACACTAGATGAGATGTGAGCATTCCCAAGTGAGTTCGATAATTTAACATAATAAATATGTGTGCTAATAAATCATTTTAAGAATTTGCTGATTTTTAAAACTGTTTTCAACTCGGGCTCTGACCCGTTTTCTACAAAATATCTTTTCTTGTCAAACCACTTTCAGGTGCTCAGCCACAGGGACACCAAGCATAGGAGATTTACTCATTCGATGAGCTGTAGCTATTGTGGAAGCTACATGGCATTGGTAGTAGATTCCTTCATAACTCTCATTGACTTCCTTTGAGTTATTTCATCAATTAGGGCCTGATGCCCATTTCTACTCAGTTATTCAGAGATTATGAACTTATTTATTTACCCTTCAGTTGTTGGATTTTTTTAGTTGGACTATTGTATTTGAATTTAGGCTGGAAATGTTTACTCAAGTCCCTTTCACTATGTGAGTATTTCATTTCTTATGTGATTGGATTATATGGTGAATGCTCAATTATCTTTGCTTAAATAGTTTATAATTAATTGGAAAGATAAAATTTTTACATTAACCTTTTTAAATATTAGGTGGTTAGTTTTATTTATAAAGTTTTCATTAGTGATGCATAATCTGAACCAACTGGAAATTTTGAATTAATTAATAAAGGACTAATCACCCGGTATTTAAAGGACTTAACCAAAAATCTTTTTGGAATTTTTGGAGAATTAAGTGAATGAAAATTAGGAATTTAATAACGGTTGTATGTGGGTTAGAAGAAGTTATCAGTTTCCAACTTGTGTGAGAGGTAAGGAGAGAAATAAAGAGGGAGAACAACACATAGGTGATTTGCGCCAAAGATTCAAGTTCTTCCACCGAAAATCACACCAACTCTTAGATCGCGAAGAGAGGAGCACCTGCATACCAATTTCCTCCAATAATTCAGAGGATTACAAAAAGTCAAGTGTTTATCTTACTAAAATTCTGAGCATATATGATTCATTTTAACCTAGAATATGAGATAACCAATGATGCTATGAATTTCAGACCGAATCACCATTAAATTGTGGAATTTGAAAGATAGGGTTGCATGTAGATGAATAACACTATTGTAGGAATGATAAATCTTAACATTTTAGGTTATAATCACGAAATAATTTGAGGGGTTTTCATGATTGTTCACGGTGGGTTTATTATTAATGGACTTTTAGAGATTGAAGACATTAGTTTAGATTCCCTATGATTATGTAATGATTTGTCATTTAAAATATGTTAGAAAATACCCTATTGTGATTAGGAATAGTTTAGAATCATTTATTGGGTGTTGGGATGCATTTTAGACTAATTTGGAAGAGGAAAGGATAGGAAAAATGAACTTTGGATGAAGAGGGGAACCCTCGGAATTTTCGTTCGAAGACCTTCCTAGGTCGTTCGAAGGAGAATTCCAACGAGATTTCCAATGAGATTTTTGAGTTCGTTCAAAGTGAGAAGTTCATTCAAATGACATCTTTCGATCGAGAATCCTGTACTTTTAACGAGATTCCAGAATTCTTACTTTTGGCCCGAAAAAGTTAGAAACCCTTCTAGGTTAGTCCAAGTGAGAGAAATTAATCTACGCTATTATCGAATGACTTAAATTCCCAGTTAGTATTGAGTGGAGAGAACGATTATGCAAGGGGATGTAGCGAGGTAATAGAGGCTTAGAGAAAAGGTATATGTTAGAGAGGTAAGTCGAGGTGTTATGATAAAGTTAATAGTAGAGACAATGACACTATCTATAATTTCAGGAACTTAAGTTGCGTGAATACCTAATGAATATAATAAGTTGTGTGCATACTTATTGATTGAATTATTATGTGTATAACATACCTACGATGCTTGCTATTGAGCGGAGGTTGCGCGTTGTGGACAATGATGCCTTGAGGAGCATTTGGGTGGGATATTGATTGGTATCACTAGAGCATAGAACCTAGGTACGGGATAACTATGAGAACGATAGTGATGACAGTCGTATGGGTGCGTAGGTATGTGCGTAGCCCATCGGTTTGGGACTATGTTCACCTCCAATATATGTGTTTTGTTTTGATGATTCGCGAGACACTGAACCTTCAGTCCTTTATGCAAATGAGCGATGTAACAGGACATGATAGCAGAGTATGCAGGCATCGCAACTGTGTCTCAGGGTGTAGTATTGTATATGTTGTTAACGAAAATGTTATTTATCCCTTATTAATTAAATTAGTTTAATTAATGTACATTTTAGTTTAATGTAATACATTGATTTTGATGATTCCAAACAAATTTTTTATTAAGTGATTATATAAATACTTATTAATATGATATATTTTCTTTTATGTGAGATATATATATATTTTTGGTTTTATTATTATACTTGTTACATATTAGATTTTATGCTACTAAAACAAAAAAAGCTATTTTCATGAATACCTTATATTCAGGGATCATAGACAACATGGTTTTTTTAAAACTTGAATCTCGCGTTTATTATGAGGCTAGAAACAAATTTCCTTGGCCAATGAAGGATCCATAGTATTTTTTTACCTGCCTTTGACTACCTTTTAAACCTCTCGCAACCTTTTAAACCTCTCGCATATATCGTATTTTTTATGTCTAAACTTCTTATACATGTTCTATGGGAAATGTAACCTATATGTACGTATGTTTGTTTTGTACCTTTTGTGTCCATAGTTAGCACAAAACCTTGTGTTGAACCATCCACTATTGAGGCCTATTACACGCCATAAATTTACATTTCAGAGTTCCTCTTATATCTTTTGGCACTTAGAATTTCAAGTTAATGACTGGTTAGTACAAATCGTTTTGAGTTATGATGCATTTGACAGAATTCTTGGGACGTGATTTCCCTGTTTCTTCCTGGAGTCGCGTGTTTTCCCTTCACTGCTTTGCTTTTGCAGTTGAAGATGTTATTATATCTTTAATGCCTGTTGACAAGCGAACTTGGTTAGCTTTCCTTCATTTTTGCATATCAGCTCTGTTTCTAGTCCAAAAGTGGACTCTCTCCTAGAGCAGTAGTTCAATCACCACGCTCGTATTATGAGAACATATTTCCTTGGATAAAAAGTTGGGAGTTTTTTTTTGTATACTGTCACCTCATGACAATCATGGGTTCCGCGCTAGGAGTAGAAGTATGGTATAAATAAAAAACTTTCAACAAATATTAAACTTAGGTTGCGCCATCATTGGCCAAGAACATCTATAAGAAGTTTTTTTTTATCTACAACATAGTATATTATATATACATACTTTATATATCTATATGATTATAAAATCCTGCAAGCCAGTTATTTGTTTGAACATGGCGTCATACCATATGCCACAAGAATTAACAGGACATATATTACCTTGGACTGTTCATCAGCTCATACTTTCGACTATGCCTTGTCCTTATTGAATATAATATCACATCTTGATTAAATCTTGTTTGTTCCCAAAGTCTGAAGAAAACTTCCTATGGTATTATCTTTGTCTTCCTCGAGACATGCACCTGAAAAAAATCTGTTACTTATGAATATGATATTTTCATATATTATCTTTTAACATTTTGTATGAAGTAAGTACTTACGTTGTCCAACTTATCTTCTTGACAGAATAATGTCCTAAACACACCAGTTCTATTCTTTACACAATGGTTCCCCATTTACATATCAGATTTGTATTTTATCTCTTGGACAAACAATCTTTTTGCAGAAAATATATCGGTTATCTACCAAGCTACTTTCAAATGACAAATATTTTCATATGTCCATTTCCATGATACAACAGCTATATTTTTATAGAGAAGATAAAAATGAAGATTTTAGCATATCAGATTTGGAGATTATTTTCAGCTATCTCATCTCAGCAAAATCTGGAGCATTTAATGCTCAAAATGCATGTGTCTAACATCTAGTTTTTGGAAGACACATTTAAAGCTTTCAAGTGCTGCATTGAAGAATGAGGACTTGAATGAGAATATGATCAAGACTTGAAATATTTATTAAGAGCATTTATTCTACTACACAGCTACACATTCAAGAGAGCAATTAATTTATATTCTGCTCACTCATTGAAGAAGAAGACTTGTGCCTACTTCAACATCATTTATTGATGTCTGATTAAAGAAGGAGAAACTCATATTACAAATTATATTTTAAGAAGTTTCAGTATTGTAACTTATACTACAAAAATTCAGATTTGTTATGAAACTTTGTTTTAGCTTTGATTTGTACCGGTAATTGGTTCCTACCCGCAAGTGGGCCACAGGGTTTGAAGCTCGGAGTTAGCTTGCAAGCACTTGTACACGGTGGTTTGATCCTACCTGCAAGTGGATCAGTTTTAGTGAAGTGCAAAGGAGACGGGGGCTCTAGGCGTGTGGACGTAGGCCGGGATTTGGCCGAAGCACGTTAAATTTCGGTGTCATTTATTTTCCGCACTTTTATTTATTTATTTGCATATGATTGCTTGAGTTAATATTTCCAGCACACTATCTTGCAAATAAATTAATTTCGAAATTTGACTAAATTAATTTTAAGGTTAAAATAATTATTTTTGAATTAAATAATTAATTTCAGAATATCACTTAATATTAAAATACGAAAATTAATTTAATATTCCTAGTTTTTAAAATCTGCGTCTCTAGTTGTTTAAATTAGTTAGTTGCATTTATTTTCTATTGTTAGATTTATTTTTTATAGTTTTATAAATCTGAAATTTGTCAAAGTGTTATAAATTAAATATTATTCTCAAATTTTAATTTGACTTAAAGTTTGTAAAAACTGAATTCATCACCCTCTTGAGTATTTTTCTGGGCAACGTATATATATATATATATATATATATATATATATATATATATATATATATATATATGAGATAGAGTGAATATATGTATACACTTGTGTTGATATCTACTGTTTGAATTTAGTAGGTAAAATTTGTAATGAAATCTGAAATGAGTTAAGTAGCAGTCACTTAATTGGATTAAAACTGAAAATGCTTATTTATGCTAAAGTGGGACTAATTATATGTATTGTACTTTCCGAGGAAACAATCAGGGACAGTATCGGACTATGATGGGTTTAGATAGGAAGAACTAGTTAGTATGGGGATAGAACTAGTGGGGTTTGAATATTCTCTAGGCGTGCACACTAGATGAGAGGCGAGCATTCCTAAGTGAGTTCGATAATTTAACATGATAAATATATGTGCTAATAAATCATTTTAAACACTTGTTGATTTTTAAAACTATTTTCAACTCGGGCTCTGACTCGTTTTATGCAAAATCTCTTTTCTTGTCAAACCACTTTGAGGTGCTCAACCACTGGGACACCAAGCATTGGAGGTTTACTCATTCGATGAGCTGTAGCTATTTTGGAAGCTAGAGGGCATTGGTAGTAGATGCCTTCATGACTCTCACTGACTTCCTTTGAGCTATTTTATCAATTCGGGTATGTTGCCCATTTCTACTGAGTTATTCAGAGTTTACGAACTTAGTTATTTACCCTTCAGTTATTGGATTTATTTAGTTGGACTATTATATTTGACTTTAGGCTGGAAGTGTTTACTCCAGTCCATTTCATTATATTAGTATTTCATTTCTTATGTGATTGGATTATATGGTGAATGTTTACTTATCTTTTCTTAAATGGTTTATAATTAATTGGAAAGATAAAAATTTTACATCAACCTTTTTAAATATTAGGTGGTTAGTTTAATTTATAAAATTTTCGGAAGTGATGCATAATCTGAACCAATTGGACATTATGAATTAATTAATAAAGTATTGATCTCCCGGTATTTAATTAGGCGGGGTGTCACACTTTTGCTCAGGCGAGGAAGTTTATCAGAGTTAAACGAGGCTCGAGAGTGCCCGGTGACCTCTAGATCGGTACTCAGAGTATAACCTAGGTTTTCTGGTAAACGAATGAGTGATAGGGTAAGGACATGCATAGGGGAGTATTAGGATGAGGTGCATATAGAGATACCCTCGACATGTGAGCTCGAAAAAAGTTAAGGCCATTGAATGATGGACATCACATAGACATTGGGGAAGAGGATTTTAGGTCAATTATGGCGACCTAGAGTATGAGGTTGACCGATTCAGAGGGTCAAGGTTAGTTTTGTGGACTTAAGGAGACGAGGATGATCGATTCATCGGGTTGAGGTCAATTTTGAGGACCTAAGGGGGATGATGATGATCGATTTGGCGGGTTGAGGTTAATTCTGAGAACCTAAGTTGGTACAACTAATTCTGAGGCCTGAGGTCAATTCTGATGACCTAAATAGATAAGATGGCCAATACTGAGGGTCGAGATCAATTTTGAGGACCTAAGGTTAGGACGGCCAATTCTAAAGGCCGAGGTCAATTCTGAGGACCTAAAGTTGGGACGACTAATTCTTAGGGCTAAGGTCATTTATGTGGACGTAAAGAGATGAAGATGGCCGATTATGAGGTTCGAGGTCAATTTTGGGGACCTAAAGTCATGACTACTATTCTAAGGTTCGAGGTTCAATTCTGAGGACCTTAAAATGGGACGACCAATTCTGAGGGTCGAGGTTACTTTTGAGGACCCAAAGTTGTAACGACCAATTCTGAGGGCCGTGATTTATTCTGATGACCTTGAGTTGGGGAGACCAATTCTGAGGGTTGTGGTCAATTTTAAGAACCTAAAGTTATAACGAGCAATTATGAGGGTCAAGGTCAATTATGAGGACCTAAAGTTGTGATGACTAATTCTGAGGGCCGAGGTAAATTCTGAGGACCTAAAGTTATGATGACCAATTTTGAGGGCCGAGGTATATTCTGAGGACCTAAAGTTATAGCGTGGGGAATATCTCTCCTGGGAAAATTTGAATTATCTTGAGGGTACAAGTGATCTTATGGTTCTGCTAAGGATTGTGTTGTCTTGAAACCCCACTTGGGGATGTTTAGTTTTGGTATTTCGTCAGGGGAATTGTAATAGACTTGAATGCGAGCGCATCATTGGTTCTGATGTGTAGTATGATGATGATAAGAGTGTAAGATTAATCCATCTGGGAGTTTAAGAGTTTGTATGGGTTTTAGTGATCCAAAAATGAGTTTCCTTGGGAAAATAATGTTTCATATTTTTTGGGGATTTTTGGGAATTTTCTGGGCAATTTCGAGGTTTGCTAGCATTTTTTGTACAATATTTGAAAGGGCCTACCGATAGCCAGGCTTGGGGGGGGGGGTTCCAATCAATAATGTAATGAACTCCCGAGCTTCCTTGGGAAGAGGTAATGGCGGCTTTTGATCTGTATGGGTCAGGACAGTACGTTCCACTGCAGTGTCACGTGCTCTTAGGGAAAGGTGGTGGGACACTACCCACACATCCCATCTTAGCTTTTGGGAGATGACTATTACTCCAATAGGCATTCAGTAACTGATGGGGGTTGATTATGGGGGGTTCTATACAATGGTAGACCTTACATTGAGGGTGACAACAGAGGAGATGCGGGTGGCATTAAAGGACATGTGTATGATCGTGTCTGGGGATTCTATCCGTATTTCATAATTAAAGGAGACAGTCTTGAGGAGGAAGGTGGATGTGACCAATGGGATGTAAGTGATATAGATAACCCGTTTATTTATTTTGCTTCTGCTGGGAGGATTTTTGGTGGCGACGAGTGGAGATGTCGTCCATCTTTGATTCTTCCCCCTTTTTAAGATGATTTTTTACATCAAGTTGTACGATTGGGGGAGATTGACTTTGTCATACCTTTATTCTCCTTGGGATTCATTTAGATGGTGCTACTGGTAGACTTTTATAGGGGCCACATATCTTTTGGAGGTAACTTTGGATTTATTTTCCTTTTCATGCATTTCCTTGCATTCTCTTTTTTTGGTTCTTTTTGATGATTCCTGTCATTTGGAGACGTCTATGAGGTGATAGGGCACAATAAAGGGTTGATGGCACTGAAGGATGAGAATTTTTGGGACTTCTGTCGGATATTTCGGTGGCAAAAGTCCAACTGGAGGTTGAATCAGTCTTTATCTTTGGCGGATGTACAACGGGTTTTAAAAGCTCTAACGAGCCCCTATGTAATCTTTCATCTTTTTTGAGTTCTTCTTGGCATATTTATTTCTTGAGTAGATACTAATTTTGTAGGGACATATTTTTATAAATGTCCATCACAATTAATTATATCGTATACCGTTACACCCGTCAAAGAACTTCAAGAGCAATCTACATCAAGATGGATCTGAATATATCAAGGTTCTTCATTAAAATGCCTCCGCAAAGTTTACTTTGGTAAGGTTATGTTTTAAATACCTTAACTTTGCACTTAGAGCTTTGGGATATTTTTTCCCAAAATATTTTCTAAGTGCAGGAGCGGAATTTTTTCTTCAAAATTTGAGAATGAGTAAATTTTCTAAGACCTGTAGTGTTCCTCGATTTTGATGGCCAGGACATTCTAGCGACATGGAGATGTCACACGATGTTGTTCAAACGACACGTGTACTTCGTTCGATCGAGGTCTCTTTTCATTCGAACGACCGAGGAGACGCGATTTTCTATAAATATTCATTAAATGGTCTCATTTTCATTAAGAAGTCACTGCGTTTTGAAAGACATAAAACTGCGAATCTGCAGAATTCTTTTGACTTCTTCTTTTGGGGTTTTCATCCCTTTTGTTTTCAATTCACAAAAATCCCATATGCTTTGCTGAATTTTTTTGGTGTTCAAGAACACACTTTATAATTGTTCATTCTTTGTGGGGAGAGCTCTGTAACCGACAGCTGCAGGCTATTTTGGAGGGAGTCCTTGTGAAGTTTGTAGACTGCGTGTCTGGACTGCGCAGCCTGGTGCTATAGCTGCGTGCGAACCATTGCTAATTTATTTCTAACCGTTGCTTTGGAGGTTTGACAAAGATACCATGTGTTACTCTTGTGGGAAAAAGAAAGATGGTATGTAAGTCAATGGTCTTGTAAAGTTATCAGACTTATAGAAACAAAAGGTTTTTCCCTTCAGGAATTTTTCCTGAAATTTGTGTCGCATGCTTTATTTATGGTTTTACCCATGCACACACGTAGTTGCTTGTTTAGGGTTTTTTTCTAAATAGACTCTAAGTAAATAAGTGTGCCAAATTAGTAATTTGGTAATTTAATTAATTATCACACCATCATATTTTACAAATTGGTATCAGAGCGGGTTACGCTAATTTATCGCGTGATCCTTGTTTTTCGCAAAAAATTATGTGATATTGATTTTATTTTAAATCTATTTTTGTGAAAAAAATTTGCAATTTTTTCAATGGAGCACTTATGTAATCGGATACCCCCTTTTGATGATACGAGTCAGAGTTTTGATGATATAAATCGTTTGAATTTAACATTTTCTAAAAGAATTGATTTTTTGGAAAAAGAAAATTCTCATTTTAAATCCCCTATGGATCACTTGCAAGTGGTTGAAAATCAAAGAGATTTTTATCGTGAGAAATTTTTTGCCTTGGACCATGACTTTGTTGCTTTAAAATTTTCCAAGAAGGAGAGTGATGATAGGTTCCTATTTTTAGAAAAAGAATTAGAGGACCTTAAAAATTCGATGGTTTGTGTTTGTACCAAAGAGAATAAAAATATTTTAATCAATGAGTTTGTGGCACGTGAAAAGACTCTTAAGGAAAAGTTTATTTTTATTGAGGGGGAGCGAGATAACCTTCTAGGTTTGATTGATAATTTGAAGAAGGACTCCCTCAGATTGGAAGAGTCTAATTCTTTGCTTGAGTAAAAAATTTTGAAGTAAAAAAATTATTTGACAGACTCGAGTAGGTTTGACAGTGATGGTAATGGCTCGTTTTGTTCCCATGCTTCGAGTGTAAAATCCAAAACTATAGATTGTTTTAGAGGGTCAACCATAATATTAAGGACGTCAGACATGGTCAACCCATAGGTGTCGTTCCACCCATTTACACATGTTCATATTGTGGTAAGAAAGGTCACCTTAGGCTCTTTTGTTTTGATCTTTGAAAATCTCCTAGGAAGTTTATGTCTAGTGTTACCTTGGTTCCTAAATCCCCCACACGACATTTCACATCTATTTGGGTTAGGAAATCACTTTTAGAGTCACTAGATTTTGGACAAGTTGATTCCTGTTTTCTTATACATGATTCTTCTCTTGCTATATCATTTAAATGATTGTGTTTGCATGTATGTCATACGCTAGTTATGCTTTTTGATATATTTTTGCTAGTGTATTGACATGTACTTTTTGTATTAATTTTTTTTTTAGATAAAATTTGGAAAAATCCAAAAAGATTTGTGTATTTTGTTTGCACCATTTATGGATAGACACTTAGGATGACCGAGTCACAATTTCATTCCATTTATCCATGTTACTATTTGATAGTGTTTTGAGATAATAGGTCAATTCATCTGTGTGCTTTATAATGTTTAGAGTCATTGAGATGTAATTAGTTGTTACTTCCTACATAATTAACTCATGATATCCTTTATGGCACACGTGCACGGATTTGTTTGATAATTGTGCTTGTCTTATTACACGTTGGTTGGGTGTTTTTACTTCAATCCTGTCTTTAAAAACGAACCATATGCGATAAAACTTGTCAAGATTGGAATGCATGTAAAAACTGTTTGGTGAGATTGTGGGCTTTATTTTAAAACGGGGAATGGCTGCGAAAGGTTCACAATTGACCTTTGCGAATGATAAGTCACTGTTATATTGGACTTAAAAAATTGAGGAATTTTATTATCCGGGGTTCAAAGATGTTTAAATGAACCCGAAAAAATTTAAAGGCAATAAAAAATATTCATGCCAAAAAGTGGCCATTAGGTTTTTGCACGAATTCTCCAATGTTTGAGAATTTTAATCACCTGTAAAAGAAAATATATATGAGGGAGTTTGGATGGAGAATTAAAATGGGTTTGCACGTCCTTGAAAATCTTGAAAAAAGTGCAACATATTTTTGAATGTTATTGGTGTGGAAATCACTTTGACTTTGATTTGTTGATTTGCATAAGATGATGTCATCTAAATTCAATAATTTTTACACCTAAGGAGGTTTTGATGTTCATTCATTAGGAGTAAACGTATGCATCCTTCACATATGATTGATTGAGTTGATTTTCCTATTGAATGTGTTCACACCATTAATTATGTTTCCATGACTTGGTTGTTTTAGTTAAATCCATGGTGTGATTGTTGTAACATTATTTCTTCTTTAAAAAATTGAAAAATCCAAAAAATAGTTTGTGGAATCTTTTGAGATACTCCTTTGTATGCCTAGTTTGATCCATGTTTGCTATGCTTTTGTCGTGACTCTCCATGTTTTGATTGTTTCTTCTTATCTGTCTATTTGGGGAGATCATAAAACGGGGGAGAAAGAATTATCATGTTATGGGGGATTTTTTGCATTATGGGGGAGATTTGATTATATTGATTGATTGATTCCTATATCATTTCAAACTCGATGCGTCAAGAAGGTTTTTGCTTTATCTCATGTGTGTAGGTACAAAGATTTAAGATCATTATGTTGCACACCCTGATGAGAAAATCTTTGAGATTTCATGAAGATTTTTGAAGAAAAGTTTGAGAGCTTGCAAATTTGAACTTCTTAAGTTTTAAGATTTATGGGAGGGTAGATTTGTATAGACATTTTGGTATTTCATAATTCAAATTTTTCCGGCATAGACATAGGGGTATATTAATAAGGAATATTTTTATAAATGTCCATCCCAATTAAATATGTCATGTACCGTTACAATTGTCGAAGAACTTCAAGAGCAATCTACATAAAAACGGATCCGAATATATCAAGGTTCTTCATCAAAAAGCCTCCATAAAGTTTACTTTGCACTTAGAGCTTTGGAATATTTTTTCAAAATATTTTCTATGTGTTGGAGCGGACTTTTTTCATCAAAATTTGAGAATGAGTAAATTTTCTAACACCTGTAGAGTTCCTCAATTTTGACGCCCAGGTCGTTCAAGAGAGATCACCATCTCGTTCGAGCGACATGGATATGTCGTGTGATGTCGATCAAATGACATGTGTACTTTATTCGAGCGAGATCTCTTTTCGTTTGAATGACCGAGGCGACGCGATTTTCTATAAATACTCATTAAATGCTTTCGTTTTCATTAAGAAGTCCCATCATTTTGAAAGATAGAAAGCTACGAATCTGCAGAATTCTTTTGACTTCTTCTTTTAGGGTTTTCATCGCTTTTGTTTTCAATTCAGAAAAATCCCATATGGTTTGGTGAATTGTTTTGCTATTCAAGAACACACTTTACTATTGTTCATTCTTTGTGGGGAGAGCTATGCAACCGACAGCTACGTGCAATTGTGGAGGGACTCCTTATGAAGATCGTACACTGCGTGTTTGGACTACGCGTCCCGGTGGAATAGCTGCATGCGAACCATTGCTGATTTATTTCTAGCCGTTGCTTTGGAGGTTTGACGAAGACACCGTGCGTTACTCTTGTAGGGGAAAGTAAGATGGTATGTAAGTCAATGGTCTTGTAAACTTGTCAGAGTTCTAGAAATAAAAGGTTTTTCCCTTCGTGGATTTTTCCTTAAATTTGTGTCGCATGCTTTATTTATGGTTTGACACGCACACCCATAGTTGCTTGTTTAGGGGCCATTTCTAAATAGACTCTAATTAAATAAGTGGGCCAAATTAGAAATTTATGAATTTAATTAATTATCACACCGTCTACAAATTTTGTGTTGGGGATCATAGGTTACCTTCCACCTCTGGGGTGTGACCCCACAGGATACGGGGGTGACCAGCATACGCACGAGTTCGGGTAGGTCTAGTACCTGGGAGAGAGGGTGGTGAGGCAGATGAGGTGGCATCCATTTCTTATTATTTTCTTTTAGGATATATCATTGTGTCTGTAGGAGATTTTATTTTACCATGATATATGCTTGATCTAACGAATTTGTACCTAAAAAGATACTCAAAAAGCAGAAAATATGCTTATGTTTTTTATTATCTTGATTTAGTGACATACTCCACATGCAGAATAATTTGCTGTTGAGATTTTATTTTAGGAAAGAGTAGGAAAAGTTTGTTCTATGGGTATTTTAAATAAAGGAAAGCCTTAAAGGACTGGTCGCAAAGAGTTTTCCTTATGAAGGGGATTATTTCGAGAAAAATTAGGAGAAATGTTGAAAAACCAATTGTCCCGATTAAAAATATTTAATTTCCTTTTTATTTAAACACAGGAGATGCGGAAGCGTTATAAAGGTGATGGTTCAACTTCCAAAAACTAACAACAACAAGTTTTAATTAACTCAAGTCCTAGAATTTGCCTAAGTCATAATTATTCATATTTCCAAGTTAGGCCAAACCAAATTAATGCAAGTGACTTGAATTACACAATTTTATCCAATATTAAATTAAAGTCCAATTTTAATATAGTGTGAGAATTAAACCGAATTTTATCTTGAATTAAACCTAAAGCATGCGTTCTAAATTTTGTGCAAGATAAAATAAACAATGTCACACTACGCCGCGATGTACGAGGAAAAACCCAAGACGGGAAAAAACCTCGGACAGCCCTAGCCACAAGTCCACTAGATACGGAATAACAAATTACAAGACTAAAGACTTACATCCTCGACTCGAACCCTTTCAAGCCATGTTGCTCCTCCTTGTAAACACCTCTTCCTAGAAAACAACCACGGAGCTCCACCGCAGTCTCGGAATCCACCGATAGGGCTTTGTATGGTCACCGTCACCCAAGATTGGAGCCTTTCTCCAATTGAGTAAAACCGCAACAAAAATCTTCTTCTTTGTGATTCTAAGTAGAAGCAAACCCGAAACGTCTCCTTTTTAATTCGGTAGAGAAAACCGGTGCCAAAACTCCAAGCAATTGATATAAATATAGAAACTTGGATAAACACAATTGGGTGTAAAACTCTAGAGTGGTATATGAATTTTTCTTTGAAAAACAACACTCAAAACTTGAACATTTTCCTAAACTCTTTTTTCTCTCAAACTCTCTCTAGGAGATAAACTAGGTTGGAAGAGTTAATTAGAAAAATGTGTTTCCCGTCCTTAATAAGTCTTGAAAAAGTTGGTTAAAAACCAAGTGGGGAAAGTAGGTAAAAACTGCCAAAAACTGCTCAAAACTGTTCCCGCCTGGCATCTCGTTCGAACGAACTTGACTCTCGTTCGAACGAGACTTCTAACGAGCGACCAGACTGGGCTCGTTAGAAACTCGTTAGATATCTCGTTAGAACGACAAAACTCGTTCGAACGACATATCGAACGACTGACCAGTTTAGGGTCGTTGGCAAACTCGTTCGAATGAAACTTCGTTAGAACGAAAAACTCGTTCGAACGAAACCTGGTTCGAACGAAAAATTCGTTCGAACGACATTTCTAACGAACGACCAGAAAGTTTGTAAAATTCGATTTCGGCCCAGAAAATTTTAAAGTTCTAAATAATTCTTTCTGAAAATAAAACGCAGTTTTTTTATAAAACCTAACACCCAATAAACTTGTTCCAAGCGCCTATATAAATATAATTACATTCATACCTTGGGAGCATGGAACCTTAGATGATGACGTAGAAACGAGGCACGCAAACCGGCATTTTGATGAAGCTTTATATTCTTTGCCGCTACGTCTTCAACACACACTTCATAGGCTTGAGAGTATTACAATAAATCACTAACCTATGAATAAATGTTTCTGTCCGGAATTGAGCCAAAACTATATATGGACTCAATTGGAAATTTGTGTCCTTACAAATCTCCCCCTTTGGCTATTCCGGGACAAAAACCAAAACAAAAATCCTAAAGGGCCGTCAAGCTCACTAGACTCAAAACATAACCCGCCCAAACTTGACTCAACCCAAGGATTAAACACTTTGCCTTTTAAAGATGCCGCTTTAGTTGAATACCTGCACACTTAAGAAAACTCATCAAATCCGTAGGGAATATCACAATATAAAATGCAATTAATTAATTTTACTCCCCCTAAAATAATTCTCCCCTTTATCAAACACATGACATTTACCTAGAAAGACGTCTCCCCCTAAGTTAAATCTCCCCCAAACTAAGATGCGATAATAATAGGATTAGATACCATATTTCCCCCCTATCATCATTCTCCCCCTTTTTGTTCAGGAATAGACAAAGGTTAAAGCATTAAAAGCATGTTGAAGCTTAAAGTGTTAAGTCATTAAAGCTCATGGGCAATAAAAGCATAACTAATCCAAGATAGATACCAATCAAGAAGTATAAGCATGGATGGACTAGAAATCAAGGCAAAGACAAACAAATATCACACACATATATATATATATATATATATATATATATATATATATATATATATATATATATACTAGAAATATATCAATAGAGTACTTGCATATATATATAGATATAAACACACACATGACACAAAATACAATAAGTTTGCACACTCGGATGGCAAAAATGTGTCATATGGAAACGTAAGTGTAGGGGTGTGAACTAGCAACAATTGAATTTAGACCCAAACACTTAATAAACGTTCACGGAGCTCTCATTTGATTGCAAACTTCATCACATTTAAATATAACCTCATGTGACAATATAGATTGAACTCAATGAACAAACATACACAATGCATACAAGCCTATCATATTAATGATTCTACAAACCAATAGAGTCATGACATGAAATACGCAACTAGGATAAACGGATATTGTGCAAACCGTTGATATACCATCCAAACTCCCTCAATTTGTATTTATATTAATGTTGAATGAATATATAAATCAAACATAGGCCTTGGCAATTATATTTCTTTTTAATGCCATATTTTTCTGTTTTTAGGCCTTGGACCACGTATTTCTTTTAGGTCCATATAAAAACGGTGGCTTACTATTCGCAAAGGATCACTTAGTCCTTTAGGAGCCCTTCCCCGTGCATATTTATATATATCATGTTTTCAATTTTCGCACAAATCTCACATGCAACGGATTTTGACATGCACTAGTCCTCCTAAGTCACAAATATGTAGATGACAAGATTGGTAGGAGAACACCTCACATAGCTCAAATATACATATGAAGTTACAATTTCAAAAGAGCTCGTGCATGTGTGAATAGAGGCATATGAAAATAGAATCCATTTAATCAATGCAAAATCCAACTACTCCACAAAAATTATGGTAAAGAACATTGTAAGGATTGATAATCTAAACCAAAAGTTCTAGCCACGTGGGAGCGTTAAAGGAGGGATTCAAACACAAATATATGCCACATAAAGTGTGTTAGACAAAATACACACAAAATAAAATCTTTTTGAGTTTTTAACATTTTTAACCAAAAATAAATATATATACTCAAAACGATAAACAAAAATCATTTGAATATTAAGCTCAAATTATCAAGAGATAAAGTCCAAATGATAAACAAAAATCTTTTTGTATTTTTCATTTAATGCAAACAAAATGAAAGAAATATAATACAAAAGATAAACAAAAATCATAATTCTAGCATGGGATAAGCATGGGTCAAAGACTAGAAAATGATGAAACAAGCATACATTTAGCATGTGAATTTAGCATGAAGAATAAAAGCTAAAGTATGCAAATATTAACACATTCATCCTTTAGATTTAGCAAGGGAGGAAGGATGTGAAAGTAAATGAGAATCAAAATCCCGATTTTGTAAGGCAACCAAGTCGGATTTCCTAACCCAAATTAATGAAGCATGACTATCTTGGGGTGTAGGAACGTTAGCTATCGTGGTTACTTTACTATGGAATGTTCTACGACTTCGTTTAAGATCAAAACCAAATTTCCTAAGATGACCTTTTCGACCACAATGTGAACATGTGAAAACATGTCGAAAAGATTTACCTAAGGAGTGATCTTGAAATGCATTCCTAGTAGATTCTCCTAAAATGTTGGTTTTGACTTTAGGGTTAAATTCATTACAAGTATTGAAGCCTAGACCAAAAGTGTCATTTTTAACTTGGACTGTTCCTAACATTTTATCAAGTTTTTTCGAACGACATTCCAAATCAAATTTGACATTACTAGAATCTTTTAATTTATTTTCCAATTCTAAAATGTTAGATTCTAGTAAAAAATTACGCTCTTCAAAAGCAAGAAGCTCCTTTTTCAAGGATTCCATTAAACTCCGAAGGCTATTTCTTTCGCCTTCTGCATATTCTAGCTTCTCTCGAAGAGTCCTCTCACATGTCCTAAGGTCTTCTATTAAGGAACTTTCATCAATGACCTTGACACTCTCTCTTAAACTCGCTTCTAACTTCAAATTAGCTCTTTTCAATTTAATAGATTCTTTATATAATTCATGAAAAGCATTTTTAAGTTCACTCTCATCAACCTCTTCTTCATTTTCACTCTCTCTTTCTTCTCCACTCTCACTATCTTTAAAAACATGGGATTCATGAACAATGACCTTGGAAGTGGCATGTCCTATCGTGTCATCAATCGATGAGTTCTCATTATCACTCACATGACTTGCCATAAAAGCCACAAAATTTTTCTTAATGGGGGAATCGGGCTTCTCTTCCGTATCACTATCACTAAGGGTATGCAGTGGATCGTTTACCCTCTTTCCTTAGTTTAGTGGGGCACTCATAAGCCCTATGGCCATAACCTTCACAACCAAAACACTTACTAGACTCGTCCCTATCTAAATTGTCATTACTAGTTTATGGATATTCTCGGCTTTAGAAACCTTCTCGCTTTTATCATGTTTAGAAGTATCAAATTTCTTAAAATCATTTTTAAATTTATCTTTGTTAAATTTAAGAAATTTTCTAAATTTGCGAGCAAACAAAGCCATATCTTCCGAGTCACTATCACTCTCGCTCTCTACTACTTGTTTGACCTCTTTTCGGGCTTTTAAAGCAACTCCCTTTTCTATTTTCTTTTCAGTTTTAGAGGGAAACATATCTAGTTCATAGGTTTGTAAATCACCTACAAGATCTTCTAATTTCGTAGAGGCTAAAGTGGGTAAAGAATTTAAAGCATTCACCTTTGGAATAAATCTATCGGGTAGGGACCTTAAAATTTTCTTTACAACACGGTCGTCAGGTATTTTCTCTCCCAAGTTAGAAGATGAATTAACAATATCAGAAAGTCTAGCATAAAATTTATCAAAAGTTTCTAATTCATCCATTTTGATAGTTTCAAATTGAGTGGTGAGGTTTTGGAGTTTTGAAGCTTTAACGACACTAGTTCCTTCATGAGTTAATTGTAAAATGTCCCAAGCTTCTTTAGCGGTTTCACACGTCATAATACGTCGGAATTCATCCGGTGCGACAGCGCTAAATAAGGCATTTAAACCTCGAGAATTAAAGTTAGCAAGTTTAAACTCATTTTCAGTCCATCTATCGGCGGGTTTGATAACACGTTCATTTTCAACTAAGTAAGTTGGTGGGGAGTACCCGGTAACAACAGACATCCAAACTCTCTCGTCGATAGATTTTAGTGCCGATCTCATACGCGCTTTCCAATACGCGTAGTTTGAACGATCGAAAATAGGAAATTCTGAAAATGGCGAAAAATCCATTTTAGCCAAAGATTATTTAAAAGATCCTTAACGAAATAATTTATCGCTTTGGCTCTGATACCAATTTGAAAAACCAATTGTCCCAATTAAAAATATTTAATTTCCTTTTTATTTAAACACAAGAGATGCGGAAGCGTTATAAAGGTGATGGTTCAACTTCCAAAAATTAACAACAACAAGTTTTAATTAACTCAAGTCCTAGAATTTGCCTAAGTCATAATTATTCATATTTCCAAGTTAGGCCAAACCAAATTAATGCAAGTGACTTGAATTACACAATTTTACCCAATATTAAATTAAAGTCCAAATTTAATATAGTGTGAGAATTAAACCGAATTTTATATTGAATTAAACCTAAGGCATGCGTTCTAAATTTTGTGCAAGATAAAATAAACAATGTGACACTACGCCGCGATGTACGAGGAAAAACCCAAGACGGGAAAAAACCTCGGACGACCCTAGCCACAAGTCCACTAGATACGGAATTACAAATTACAAGACAAAAGACTTACATCCTCGACTCGAACCCTTTCAAGCCTTGTTGCTCCTCCTTGTAAACACCTCTTCCTAGCAAACAACCACGGAGCTCCACCGCAGTCTCGGAATCCACCGACAGGGCTTTGTATGGTCACCGTCACCCAAGATTGGAGCCTTTCTCCAATTGAGTAAAGCAACAACAAAAATCTTCTTCTTTGTGATGCTAAGTAGAAGCAAACCCGAAACGTCTCCTTTTTAATTCGGTAGAGAAAACCGGTGCCAAAACTCCAAGCAATTGATATAAATATAGAAACTTGGATAAACACAATTGGGTGTAAAACTCTAGAGTGGTATATGAATTTTTCTTTGAAAAACAACACTCAAAACTTGAACATTTTCCTAAACTCTTTTTGCTCTCAAACTCTCTCTAGGAGATAAACTAGGTTGAAAAAGTTAATTAGAAAAATGTGTTTCCCGTCCTTAATAAGTCTTGGAAAAGTTGGTTAAAAACCAAGTGGGGAAAGTGGGTAAATACTGCCAAAAACTGCTCAAAACTGTTCTCGCCTAGCATCTCGTTCGAACGAACTTGACTCTCGTTCGAACGAGACTTCTAACGAGCGACCAGACTGGGCTCGTTAGAAACTCATTAGATATCTCGTTAGAACGAAAAAACTCGTTCGAACGACATATCGAATGACTGACCAGTTTAGGGTCGTTGGCAAACTCGTTCGAACGAAACTTTGTTAGAACGAAAAACTCGTTTGAACGAAACCTGGTTCGAACGAAAAATTCATTCGAACGACATTTCTAACGAACGACCAGAAAGTTTGTAAAATTCGATTTTGGCCCAGAAACTTTTAAAGTTCTAAATAATTCTTTCTGAAAATAAAACGCAGTTTTTTATAAAACCTAACACCCAATAAACTTGTTCCAAGCTCCTATATAAATATAATTACATTCATACCTTGGGAGCATGGAACCTTAGATGATGACGTAGAAACGAGGCACGCAAACCGGCATTTTGATGAAGCTTTATATTCTTTGCCGCTACGTCTTCAACACACACTTCATAGGCTTGAGAGTATTACAATAAATCACTAACCTATGAATAAATGTTTTTGTCCGGAATTGAGCCAAAACTATATATGGAGTCAATTGGAAATTTGTGTCCTTACAAATGTGTTTTTGGAAATTGATTTTTATAAGAGAGGAAAAATGGAATTTTCCAAAATAAGGGGGTTATCGATCGGCTTACCCCTTGACCTGCTTATCGACATGAGGGTCAATTCACATCATTCTTAGGATTTGATTTCCCGTTCGTGCACACCAATGTACTCTTGTAGGGCTGAGAATTAACCGGGTTTCAAAGTTTTTATTTTTTGCCAAGGATTTGGAGTATAAAAAGAGAGGTATGGGATGTGCTTTCTCCACTAATTCCCATATTTCTCTTCTTGATTCTCATTTCTTATTCCTAAATGGATCTTCACATGTATGGATAATTCTACTATTACTTTGATTATCTGGAAGTCATGTGCTTATATAGCGTGGATTATGATGATTTTAACCCGCGTCGGGCTTCTTTTTGGCATAATCGAACCATAGATTAGAACTTGCTAATAGCGGCAGTACAGTTGTAGTACGCTGAGGATGATGTCTTCCTTTTTAGCTTGGACGAGGTCTATCCTACTTACGAACAATTCTCAATAATATTAGGGATTATCCCCAGTGTACTGGCGGTTATGCCCGATTTTTCCCGTTCTCCCCGGGCATTAATGGCGGAGTTACTCCAAATTTCTCCTTCGATAGGTCGACCATTGGTCACTAGATGGACTATTTCTCTTCAATAAGTTGTATATTCAGTTCGTTTGAGGGAATTTGAGGATGTTGTATTTTCGAGAGTTGTTGCCCTGGGCCTTACTACAAGGCTCTTATTGGTGATAGGGGACTTAACGGTGAATCCCTAAGTGGATGCGGTAATGGCATGGATTTCTTACTTCCATAATCCTACAATGACGGTGTTGGCTGAGACCCTGAATGTTCTAGATGTTTGGAAAGAGTTCGCTCTAAATTTCTGAGGGGGAGCCTAATAACGTTATTCATGTGGCTTGCAGAGAGTTTTTTCTGGTAGCCCCTTATGAGTATCCCTTAATGGGTGTGCCTAATTTCTTTATCCAGCCTTTCTTCAATTTTGGACCATCGGTAGGGAACTGGGTTAATTGGTTAGTGGAGAATGGATCGCGGTGTCTTCATCAGTTAGTGCCACGTTGAGGATACTTGCAACCTATTTTTTAACTTGGAGAGTATTGGTATGTACGTTTGGTTAGCCTTCACCCGACCTCCTTTTATTTCCCTTGGCGGCTTCTGCACTAAGTCGAGTGGGAACAAATTGTGCCTCATCGCATAACAAATTGCTTCCTAGTGAAGTACCTGACTGAATCATTACGGATGATGTTGGGCTCCTTGTGACATCGCCGTCGGTCATTTACCCATCCATCACAGTCCGTGGGAGGGGACTGACATGTATCTAGAAACTACCTGAACTGGTTATGGAAGCGAGTAGTAGAGAAGATCGTGGATTAAGAGACCGGTCAAAGTTAGTTTCTTACCTTCGACACCATAGAGGAAGATTTTGTGGTATTATCCAGTCTTGTCAGGGCATACTGATCCATGGAGCGCATACAGAGTGCTAACCAAGAGTGGGAGACTTGGGGACCTTCGAGGACGGGGAATAATGACGAAGTAGGGCCGTTGGACAATTGAAGGCAACGTTTTGCAAAGCTTGGGTATTTTTTTAAAGCTACGGTAATTTTGGGTTTTTTGTATTTTTGGTGTTAGGAATAATTTTTGTGTAGCTTAGTAAGGGTTAGGTTTGTTTAAAGATAGCTTAGTCAGTTAAAGGGGGTGGTTCGTTTAACTCTCTTCACTGATACTTCATGTAACAGCGCTGTGTTCCTTAATCAAAAATAAAAAATGATTTTGATAATATTTTTTGTGTTTATTGATTAGTTTTGCAGTTGAATTATATATACCAACCACTAAGGCATGCATAATCCTTTTTTCATGTAAATGATAAGATGTATCGCCATTCTCACAGGTTAGAAAAGAATAGCATTTTGGGAAAAATAAGGGGACCGTGCCCATATATGCCTACATACCTCTGGGGGTTTTAAAAAAATTCATGAGTTTTATTTGAAAAAGAAAATATTTTTGAGAGGATCAGGTCCTAGTATTTCAGGGTAGGGGAAATGAAGAAATTTTTTTTAGAATAGAAGGGGGATGAGAAGAGTCGTAGCTCGCCAAGATATTGAAATAAGGGTATTTCTTGATATGGTACAAGTTGAATGGATGCCCCATATCTTTTTCGTCGAGGCCTGTGAGCATAGAGGCACTGCCTGGAAGGATTTTCTTAACTATGTAGGGGCCAATCCAATTAAGTTTGAATTTCCCTCTGGGGTCCCTGACGGGTTCTATGATTTTCTGAGGGCAAGGTCTCCTTCCTGGACACCACAGTCTTTGACTTTTCTGTTGAATGATCGATCTATTCGGTGACGGTAACCTTATATATGATATATAGGCTTTATCCTCTTTTCATTCAAGTGTGATAGTTTATCCAAATGGCACTGATGCCATTCTTCTTCGCTAACATTGCTTTCAAGCATGACGCATAGGGAAGGATTTTTTTCCCAATTGATAAGAGTGCTTCCATGGCCTACACTAGAGAATAAAGGGTAGCCCCAATAGATGTTCTTATTGAAATACGATAGACCTAGATGGAATTAAGGATCTGCTCAGCCCAACCTCTATAATTCTCAGTCGTCTTTCTGATTATGGTTTTGAGGCTTTTATTGGTGGCTTGGATAATAACATTGGTTTGGGGTCGATTGGGGGAAGACTTGTGTCTCGTAATCCTATACTCGTTGACTAGTTTTGTGACCTCAGTATCAAAGTGGAGACCATTATCCAATGTTAACTCATAAGCAACTCCGTATCGACAGATGATGTTCTTTCTAATGAACTTGGCCATTTTCTTAGCATTCAGCACTGCGTATGGCTTGACTTTAACCCATTTGGTGAAGTAATCAATGGTGACCAAGATGAATTCATAACTGTTTGAATCTTTGGGAGTAACCTTCACTATGATGTCAATGCCCTAAGTGGAGAAAGTCCAGGGAGAGGTCATGTTGTATAATTATAGAGGAGGCAAGTGTTAGAGATTGGCAAAATATTAGTATTTGAGGCATCTTAGAACATAGGTAGTACAATCTTGAACCTTGGTGGTCCAATAGTACCCTTGATGGATGATCTTCTTGGCAAGCATATGGTCATTCATATAGGGCCCATGTTCTCTAATGTGGATCTTCTACATCATTTCTTAAATATCTACCCCTGTTATGCAATGCATATGGGTTCCATTGAAGTTTCTCTAGAAAAATTATCTATCACAAATGATATACTGGGCATCCAGTTTGTAAAGGGTCGCACGGTCTTTCTTGTCTATGTTTTGGGGATACCTACCATGTTTGAGGAGGTTCCAAATTTCATAGTACCATAACTCGTCCATATCGAAATCTTCCTTAGTGATGAGCTCAATGTGGTAGCAGTGGGTGGGAATGGATTGTTTCTCAACCAGGAAAGGGGCTATCGTTATTCCCTTGGGCATGTTGAATATGGAGGCCAGGGTAGAAAGGGCGTCATCTAGGCTGTTCTTTACACGAGGTAGGTTGTGGAAGGTTACATTTTTGTACTGGTAGGCCATCTCTGTTAGGTTGGTGTGGAAAGGTATGAGTTTCTCATTTTTTTACTTTCCATATTCTAAGGATTTGGTCGACGATGAGGGTAAAGTCTCCATAAATGCCTAGGTGTTTGATTCCTTTGTTGAGGGAGATCTTGAGGCCTATAATGCAAGCCTCATACTCAGCCATATTATTGGTGCAAGGAAGGTCTAGTTTAATGGAAATAGAGGTGCGGGAGTCATCAAGGGCAATCGGGATTATCCCAATGTCGTATCATTTCTTTGTAGCAGCTCCATCAAAGAACATTTTACATCAAAGGTCCTCGTGAGAGGTGAGAGAATGTCTTTACCTGGGAATTTAAAGACCTAAACATCAGTCCCTTTTAAGGGGTAATAAATAAGGTAATTGGAGATGGCTCTCCCTTTCATAGCTTTCTTCATAACATACAAAATATCGAACTCAGCTACAAACATCAACAACCGAACCATTCGTCTAGATTGAGCGGGCTTTTCTATCAGGTACTTAATGGGATCCATTCGGGATACTAGTCTGATGGAGAAGGTAAGCATGTAGTTTTGTAACTTCTGTGTGACCCAGACTAATGCGACACAAGCTTTTTCCAAATTAGTGTAGTTAACTTTGTATCTGACCAACTTCCGATGGCGTCTCCTTAGGGCATTCTTTAATGTATTAGGCTAGAAAATCCCCTGCTACAGTACTGGAGGTTGGGTGAGGTATCATTTTATTTAGTCGAAGGCTTCTTGGCATTCCTCATTCCAGACTTAAGTTGAATCCTTCCGGACAAGTTTAAAAATGGGTTCACAGATTAAAGTCAATTGGCTGATGAACCGACTGATGTACTGTAGTTCACCCAGGAATCCTTGGACTTCCTTTTCCATTCGTGATGGTGGCATCCTAAGTATGGTTTTCATATTTGTAGGATCTTCTTCGATTCCCGTCTCACTGACCAAGAATCCCAAAAATTTTCCTTCCGTGATGTAAAAAACACAGTTTTATGGATGTAACTGCATTCGGTATTGCTATAGTCGTTCGAAACGCTTTTGAAAGGTAGGAATATGACCTTCCCACATCTCAGACTTAATGAGTGTGAAACTTCCTTGTTAATTAGGTCATGCATGATGGTTGGGGTAACCCTTTGGTAGGTAGACTCGACATTATTGAGTCTGAATGGCATGACAATATAGCATAAGGTTCCCCATGGGTTGATGAAGGCGATTTTCTCCTGATGGTCAGAGTGCATCTTAATCTTGTTATATCCGGTGAATCCATTAACAAACAACTTGAGGGAGTGTATGCCTGTGTTGTCCATGATCATGTCGATATTAGGCAATGGGTAATCATCTTCTGGGGATGCTTTATTCAAATCATGATAGTCGAAGCACATGCGGACTTTTCCACATGACTTATGTATCAGGATGATATTAGCGATCGATATAGGATATTCGACTATGAGAATGAAACCCGTGTTTAATTGTTTGACCACTTACGCTTTGACCTTGAATGACCATTCGATACAAATTTTACTTAGTTTCTGTTTGATTGGATTGCATTCTGGGAATATCGGGATCTCATGTTGGGTCAATGCCAGGCATGTCATCATAAGATAATGTGAAGACGTCCACACATGCTTTCAATAGGCCTTAAAATTTCACACTCTCATGCTCACTAAGGGTGGACCTTATCCTAATATCGCGATGATGGCTATTAGAACTGAGATTAATAAAAATAATCTAATCATCATTAGTTTAAACACGGTTATGTTATTTGTTATTCTACTTATTAAGATCAGTTAAGAATTGTTTATTTGCAAAATCATCATCGTTAAAGGTTTGATTAGAAATAAAATAATTAATTTAAGGCATAACAAGATACTCAAAATCCTTATTTATTTCATTTTTGATAAAAATAGCATTGAGAACCTCATCAAAATAGGTCTCTGTTACATTGATATCAGGAAAAGGAAAAACAACATTAGGTGAAGATATTTGGATAGGTAAATGGCAGGGTCACATTGATTATGAGCAGGTTGGACTTGTATGGCATTCCAATTGAGGAAAGGTATGTCAGCATCTTTGATTTGACCAGATGGGCCTGATGTGCACGACATCTGAACAGATGATGCAGAGACTCAGCCCTAATGTTTATAGGTATAATGAGTCTTCAAAATTATTTTTATCAAAATCTTCGATAACTGTCACGACTTTCTCGATGAGAGGTTGCACTTCATATTTGTCGTCTTCGACCCAAGAGTTACTATTGTGAAAGAAGATTTCCATCCATGGTTTCATCTTCTTGTCAGCATGGTCAAACCATGGTATTTTCGTAAGCAAGTACGAAGGCGAAAGTGGGAATGAGATCACTGATTTTCAGTCCCCAAAAGTTGAAGGTTCTGAGAGGACAAACATTGAGAGCAGATCCATTGTCAACAAGTGATAGTGGTATTATATTTCCCGATATTTCAACACAGATGTTTAGGGCATAATTATGATCAGGGTCGAATTTTGGTATCTCTTCTTTAGAAAAGGAGAGAAGTCTGAAAGAGTTCAGGTACCCCGCCATATTTGTAGCTTCTTCAGGATTTGTTAAAGGAGGGATTGGTGGTCGGTTGAGGAGCTTTATCAAAGAATTCTGGTGCAATTTAGAGACACAAAAATCCCCGATAGGGTAATATTGTCTTCGGTCCTCTCACTTCAATGGTCATTTTTAGTGTGGTAAGTTATTCAATAACTCCCTTTCCTTTATCTATTTTGATTACATGGGGGATCGTGTCTATATAATGTCTCCCTGATCGGGTCATGTGATTCACTGAGGTGGGGAAGAATAAGAATCTTGTGGCTTCATCTACTTCGAGCGAAATAGACACCTTATTAATTTATCCTAACAGATCTTCGAAGGATATTATTCCATAAAGGTTAGCTACTGAACTGACTTTTTCCTGATTGGGTACATTATCTGAACTGTCAAAATCATCCCCTTATTCGGTGGTGACTATGTCCTCTTGCCAAGTGTAGGATAGTGGTGCAACTGAGATCTGTGAAGAACTAGAACGGGTGAGGCGTGACCCACTCTAATGGGCTCTGTCTTCAACGTCTTTAATGTTTTAAGAGTAACTCTAGTAGATAACCTCCCTCTTCTAGTATTAATGGAGTAAATGATATGAAATTCTTCTAGAAAGCGAAAATTTCACAAGCAGTAATGATATATAGGAGAGAGAGATCTCCTAAGAATAATGGCTGTAATTATGGGAGTGAAGAGGCAATCACTTAGACACATAGAGAGATAATAGGGAGAGAATACTAGTTCTGGTGTAGTTTTGGCAGAGTAATAGTGTAACTTAAGTCTTTTATCTTATCTTGACCTTACTAAAGGGTCCTATTTACAGGTGTATACTAGGGATGACTTGGTCTTTTGGGGCACTAAAAATGAGAGTAAACTTGGGGACAAGACCTGCAATCTACCTTTTATGCTTATCTGCCTGTTAGTTGCCTGCCCCCTTTGACAGGAGAGACCTGGTACCTACCAAATTTAAAAAGAAAGCGTGTCTCCTAATGGTTACAAAATATTTGATTTGGTAAATATCATTTCAAATGGTAACTTAACATAAAAACTTTGTGAAAAACTTGAGAGTGGATTTGAGAGCCACCATCTCTAAACTACATTTTATAAAAGTGTTTTTCCTTATGAGCAGCCTCTGGGCTACTCACTTCTTTATTCAAAGTATGGTCTGTGTGAGTTCTTGAGTGGCTACTAGTGTCCTCTCTATCTTAAAGTGTCAAGTTATTGAGCTTTCTCAATGAACCTTGTTTCTCAATCATCAAACCAAAACATCGAGGAGATCCCAACTGGCCTACTTGATCCATGCTTGCTCAACTAAGGATACGTGTACAAGAAAATAATCATCAGTACTTTATTGATTTTTGAGTAGAAATCTTGGGGATGGGTCCACTCGTGGTGGACCCCCTTGCCCTAAGTCATTTTTTGGTGATAGTATGAGGAAGTGGCCACTCGAAGTGGAACCACTTTCCTTGAGTAGTTTTCTGTGAAGTTAATCTTGGTCAGAGGGACCACTCAAGGTGTGTTCCCTCACCCATGGCCATTTTTTATAGTATCAATCTTGGGAAATGTGGCCACTCGAAGTGGACTGATTCGTATCGAATATTGCATATTTTCGTCCTTTATCTTTATGCATTCTAGCACTTTTACGGTCCTAAATGCCTATATTTATGCTCATTAACCAGAAAACCTTGGATTTGGATATATACATGCTTTGTAGGGGTCAATTGTGCTTTTTTAGGTATTGGAATGCTAAAAGTGAGGAACTCTTGCATTTCAGAGAAGTTCCATCGTTGGACGCTACCTCAAGGGCATTTTAGTCAATTCACATTTCTTTTTTAGGTCATAAAAATTCCACGAATGTGTAGTTCATTGAGTTAGCATTGCGTGGCCGCAGACGGTGCTTCGTTTGGAGTTCGGACGAAGAAGATATGGCCATTTCCGTTTGCAACCCTTTCCCCCTCTTCATAGACCAATAGCTGCTAGAAACAGAGTGCCGATTGTCTGGCCTTGGGCCCCTGGTCGATCGTGGTTCGAATTTAAGCCTAAGAAGGGAGACAAAAGGTTTGAACCTGCTCGATCGATCGATCGACGGTCTTGGTCGATCTATCGATCCTGCCAGATATTTGGCAAATCGTTCCTTTTCTTTTCTTTTTCCTTTTTCTTTCAATGTTTATTCCAACATACTATATAAACCAATTTTGGTTTCTTTTATTAGGCTCTTACATTTTACATTCGTTTAGGGTTTTTATGGAGCTTTTCCCTACTCCACAACTTTGGGTGTTTTACCCACTTTGATGTATGTAAGCTTATTAATTTAGTCGTCTTCCTTTATTTCTTGCTTTGATTACTTGCTTCCATTAATTTCCATGCCTAGTTAATATTTATTTCTTTCTATTTCTTTCTTTCATAATTAGGTTTACTTTCTTTCTTTTAATACATGCTTTTTAATATGCTTTCTTGCTAAATTAGTCTAGGTTGTGTTGGATTGAACTCATTTCGGGTTGACGTGTTGCTTTGCTTTGGTGATGGAGTTTTACAGGTCTATTTCTAGTGCGTTGTCCTAGTTATTATGCTTAGGAGATTTGACGGGGTATATCATGTATGATCCGTGCTTACGACCTTGCGTGTGTAATTTTCGGGGTATTTATTGACGCCAAAATCATATTAGACTTTTATGCGAATTCGGGGGTGTGACAACTCTTGATTTAATTAACTGTCGTATCGAGACGCAATCTTAATAACTCGTTGACCCATGTTACCATTTTATACTAATTAACTCGGGTGAGGGATATTCTACGCATCCTATAGTTTTTATTCACTTTGTTAATCTAGTTTAAATACACTCGCCTGGATTAATATTTCCGTTTTGTGCATCTTTTCCTTTTTGTTATATTTATCTTTTACACTTTTATTTTAGGAGTATTAAACCTTATAAATTCTAGCATCTTGTCTTTGTGGATTTTGATACCTGGACTTGGCCACTATACTCACTTGTTGAGTGTAGTCGTAAGTTTAGGTTTTTGTATAGATCTAGTGAGACGAACAATAAAACGATCGGCACGTAGGTGACACTTGCGCCGCGGTAAAACCCATCCTATCATGGACTCCCTTACCCCGAGTCATCTTCAACATGTTAATCTTGGGGAAGTGGGATCCACTTGAAGTGGAACCTCTCGCCCTAGGCTATTTTTTATAGGGAGTCTACCTTGGGGCAATGGGAGCCACTCGACGTGGTCTCCCTCGCCTTAGGCTATTATCTGTAGTATCAAACATGGGCAGATGGGCCACTAAAGGTGAGTCCCCTCACACCGTACCTTTTTTTTTTGTAGTATGTCGATCTTGTGAAGTGGTTCCACTCAAGGTGAGTCCCCTTGCCTTGGTCCTTTCTTCAGTAATATCAATCTTGGGCAGAGGGGCCACTCAAGTTGTGTCACCTCGCCCGTGTCTTTCTTTTGTGGTATGTCAATCTTGGGAAGTGGGGCCAGCCTACGTGGACCTTCTCACCCCAGTCTTCTAAAATTCATTAAGAGAATGAGCACCCCTTTACTAAGAGTAATCAATACATTTAAGAACCTCGACGTCATCATCGTACAAATTCTCCCACTCAGTGGGAAGGTGCATGATTGAAGGGATCAACTGTCCCTAAAGCTTCAAAGCGGTGAGTAACTCAGAAATGCTACAGATTTTGTTTGTCTATCAAAACATGGTAGCCACGGTCTATACCACATCATCTAGACTGGATTCTTTAATGGTTACTTCCCATTCATCTGATTCCCAAGCCCACTTTCAGGCTTCCATGAATAAGACACCGAACTTGTGATAATTGATTAGTCATGAATATTGCATATGCGCACCCATTATCTTTATGCATTGTAGAATTTTTCGTGTTCCTTATGTCTATATTTATGCTCATTAACCATACAATCTCTATTTTGGATATATATATATATATATATATATATATATATATATATATATATATATAAATTATTTGCATGGCTTAATTGATATTTTGTAGGGTTTGGAACGCTTAAAGTAAGGATTCGTTGTGTTTTGGAGAAGTTCCATCGTCGGACGCTACTTAAGGGGAATTTTAGACATTTCACACTTTATCTCTATCTCAGTGGGATTCCACGGAATCATAGGTCATCGATTTAGCTGCACGCGGCCGCGAACGACACATCATTTGGAGTTCGGATGAAGAAGATATTTCATTTCTGTATGCTTCGATTCTCCCTCATTTTGGACCCAAAAAGACCATGGAACAGGGGACCAGTCGGCTGGACCTGCCCCACCGGTCGACCGGTGAATCATATTTTATCTTATAGAAGATGTAATGGGTTTTTTCCTGAGGTCCCGATCGACCTTCCCCGGCCACGGTCGACCGGTAGTGCCAGATATTATGCATTTTTTCCTTGTTATTTCTTTTTCCATTTTTCTTTTCTCTCTTTTATAACTTACTATAAATAGACCCCTTAGATTATTTCCATATACATATTTCATTTAGTTAGTTTTTCATCTTGCGTTTTAGGGAGGTTAGGGTTTGGAGGAGATTTTTGGTTTTTGCTTCTCTCTCTCCTATGGTTTCACCCATATGGGTTTGTAAGTTACTATTCATCATCTCTCTCTTTAATTCCAAGATTCCATTTTTGTTTTTCTTGCTTTATTATTTGTTTACTTGCTTTGTAACGTAGATTAATTTCTTTTCTTACTTTCTTGCATTTAAATACATGTCTTCAATTATGTTGTGTAGCTAATTTAGTTTAGGTGTGGTTGATCGAACTCACTATGGTTTCAATGTGTTGTTTTTCTATGGTGATGGGTTTTGTGTATCAAATTCAATTGGGTTGTTTTTGTTATTACACCTAGGATATTTAATGGGACATATAATGTATGCTCCGTATTTACGACCTTGCGTGTGTAATTTTTGAGATATTTGGTGATGCCAAAATCATAATAGGATTTTATGAGAATTTAGGGTGTGACAACTATAGATTTAATTGATTGTTGAAATGAGATTCAATCTTACTAAATTCGTAGTCCCATGTAACCATTTATACACATTAAACCTAGGTGGGGTATTAGTCGCAACCTATTGTTTTATTCCTTTTTGGTAATCGTAGTTTAATTACACATGCCTATTTTTATTTTTGTTAACATCTATCTCACACTTTTATTGAGAAGTATTAAACCAATTACAGTCTAACATCAAATCTCTATGGATTTCGATACTCGGACTGGCCATTGTACTGCCTTAAAAGAATGTAGTCAATAGTAGGTTTTTACATATCGGTGGGAGCCGAGCATAATGACCAACGTATATCTTTATACACTTGCGCCTCAGTTCACCCCTATTACCAAAATAGGGCCTTTGTCAATGACTTGTTTGTTTTAAAATTTAATTGATTTAGTATTTCCTAGTATTTTCTTTCTATTTGTATTCTTTGTTAACAATTTTTGTAGGACTTCTACATTTAAGCCCCAAAAAAGGCTTGAATTTTTCGGGCGTACGTCACTTTATGGAATTTTCCATCTCGAGCCTTCTTTAGGTTAAGCATGTCTTAATCCATTTTTTTGGGTAATCGTAATGATAATTCTAAAAATATCCCTACACCTATGACTTTTGCTCAATATTTACAAGCCCAAAAAAATGAAGCATCTAAAATGTCTTTGGGTGAGTATTACCAAAGTCAAGTTATGGACTACGAAAATTTTGAGAATGATCATTCTGATGTTGGACCACAAAATCCTTATAATAAGAATGGTGAAACTAAATGCATTAGCTTTCAAAGTTCTTATAATAATGATTTTGATTGTAGTTCCGAAGATAGTTTTCAAAGTTCTTATTTTCAATGATCCACGCCTCCACCTATGACTATCAGTGAGGGCTTGCGCATTCTTGAAAATGAAAATTTTGAAAACCGTTATCGGGAAGAAAATCGTAGTTGGGAGCATGAGTTGGATTTATTATTTGAATACAATGACGATTCTTTCGAGACTTTTGAAGTCGATGAATGTTTTAAACCAAATGAGGATTTTGTGCCTACTTTGGAACAAACCATTCTTGAATTGGCTCATGGTATAATAGAGAATGAAAATGAGGAAGGAATGGATGTAGTATCCATTTGCAATGAAATGATTGATTTGGTCCCCAAAGAAGAATATTTCATTGAAAATGATCTTATTTCCTTCAAAACTCAATCTTCAAGCGATGATGAGTCATCTATTGAGTTTGGATTTCTTTCGTCCCCATATTTATTCTATATTATTGAACCGATACTAGTACCCGATGAATCCGTGCCAAACTTTAAAATGCTTAACCCTTTCCCCGATGAGGATTACTTGCATGAGTTTCCTTTCCACGAAGGCAATTTTGCCTCCATGTGTTCCACCTCCCATTCATATTGCAAAATATTTGGGAGATTTTTCTTTTATCCCATGTGTTTTTGTCACCCGTTTTATCCAAATTCCCCATCATCCCCCCCAAATTTTTAATTGGTGATGGTCCATTTCTTCCGCCTTACACATGCCTTCTGGTGTTTGAACATAATTCCTATTTTTCGGAAGGTATGCATGAAAGGGTGGGTCCCCCGTTAATCCTCCAAAGTCAAATCGTATTTTGGGTGGACCCTAAAAAATTTCAACTTCTAGTATATAGTTAATTAGAAGTTAAAATTGTAGGTTGTAAATAGTTAGTTTTGTTTTATTTTTATGTTTCTTCTTCATTCTTACTTATTGTGTAGTGTAGTTAGTTGAGTTTTTGTTATTTGTTTTTTTTCTATTCTTAGTACTAACATGTTTTGCAGAATCATTGGACTTCTAGTTTCCGTAGATCGCCCCATTTTGGGTAATATCACTCTTTCCCTCTCTTTAACTTGGTTCTGAATTTACATTGACGACAATGCCAGGTTTAAATTAGGGGTTATGGGATATTTTTTCCATTCATTGGTGGTTTCTTTGATTTGATTTGATGTTCTTCCCAAGCACGCTTTACTTGTAACAAATTAAAATTTTTAAAAAGATTTTTTTTCCTCCTATTTTATGCATTTTGCCTTTATTTTCGATGATAAATTTTAATAATTTCCCAATCCAATAGACAACTCAATGATGTATGTTCTCGATTTTAAAAGTTATTAGATTTTGGTACCCAATCATTGATATTATCAACAACTTTATGAATTAAACTTTAATCCCATGAGCACATGCACTTTTCGTGACTTATTGATTTGGTTTACGATTTTTATAACTTGGTAATCTTTTATTGCATTGTATATACTTACACCTAGTGAGCTTTGGGCTTTTCTTCTTTGTAAGTTTTATACACTTCTCTTTCCTCTCTGAAAACATTACACTCATTAGTAATCTCACTATTCTTTCATAGATCGTTCATTAATTGAGTTCATATATGAAATGTCTTACTTCATCATGACTTTTAAAGTTGTTTTGACTCGAGAATTGCATAGACTATACAAAATGATCATAGGTCATCCTTTTTATATCACCCATATTGACCTTGATCTCACCTTATATGTTTTCCCTCATAAACCTCTTTCAGCCTTAATATAGCATTTCGCTTCATAACCTAAAATCCCATAAACAACCCCACATTGGAGTTTTAAACCATATATATCACCTTCCATACCTTCGTTTGGAATAATACTTGGAATTGAATGATGTTCGTGTTATGTGGTTGAAATTAAGCATGTGAGAGTGGGAAAAGTAAAGAAAAGAAAGAACTGAAAAAGAGAAGAAAAAAAGAAAGTAGAAAAGAAAAGAAAAGAAACAGAAATTTGTATATGTTGTGTATAGTGTTCAATAAGCTTTGTTTACTCTCTCCGTTGTTATATTCAACGCTTGTTATGGAATCATATTCCAAATTTTTTTTTGCCCACATTTTCCATTATCCCGAGTTTTCATCTCCGAACACTTTGAATCCGTAAATAGCCCTTTCATTTCATAACCTTAACACCAAACCTACATTGCAACCCTATACAAGTCCTATGTGATCTTAGGGTGAATTCAATTCAAAAGTTTAAATAGCTGCGATAATCTGTGAAAATACATTTTGCCTCCTTTAATGATGGTATCTTTCATTGAGATTACATATTTGTTATTTTAATATAGCGTTATTGTTTAGTGACTTGTGCGCGACCTAGTTTCCATTGACATTTACTCTTTATGCTCGTGTGTCTAGTGTATTACCTCCCATTCATAGTGATTTCATTTGTTGAGTGTAATATCCGCTAATGACTGACACTTATGCATGCTTTAATGCTTATACGATTTATTTATGTTTTTGTCAAACCGTACTTTGCATGTGCCCGCTCCCCTCTCACCTTTTAAGGTTTAAATTCTACGAAGTTCATTCTATAATGTTAATAATACGGACTTTTGTATGAATAAATTCACTTTGCTAATAACATGTTTGAAATCTTTTTCATCATTGTTGGGCTTGTTGCATGTGGTTGGGCATATTTTGAGGAAACATTGATATTTGTGAGTTTCATCCCTGAAAACCCTCACGAGACGACACTCATCCACTAGGGTAACCTAGGGGTCAAAGGGTTTATTGCATATGCTAAATGCAATCGTGTTCCTTACGAAAGTGGCATTTATATTTTTTATGCTTATGTACTTTTTGTACCTCCTTCTATGGATAGGTTTGTTTGTTTCATCACTAGGGACTAGTAATGTCTAAGTTAGGGAGTGTGATTAGTCACAAATATTGCATATGCGCCCCCGTTATCTTGGCATATTCTAGAACTTTTTGTGTTCCTTTATGCCTATATTTATTCTCGTTAACTAGACGACCTCGGTTTTGGATACACACACACACACACAGATACATATATATATATATATATATATATATATATATATATATATATATATATATGTGTGTGTGTGTGTGTGTGTGTGTGTGTGTGTGTGCATATATGCTTTGCAAGGCTTAATTGAGCTTTTGTAGGTATTGGAATGTTTCAAGTGAGGATTCATTGTGTTTCAGAGAAGTTCCATCATCGGATGCTACTTTAAGGGAATTTTAGACATTTCACACTTCATTTTCGGCTTAGTGGGATTCAATGAAAGTGTAGTTTATCGAGTTAGCTTCGTGTCGCCATGAACGACACGTCATTTCGAGTTCGAATGAAGAAAATATGTCCATTTTCGTATTTATCGATTCTCCCTCGTTTTGGACTAAATAAGACCATGGAACAGGGGACCGATTGACCGGATCTACCCCATCGGTCGACCGATGAATCATATTTTGGTTTAAAATGGATGCAGTGGGTTTTTGCCTAAGGTCCCGATCGATCGCCCCCTGGCCACGGTCGACCGGTAGTGCCAGATATTGTGCATTTTTTCCTTTTTATTTCTTTTTCCATTTTTCTTTTCTCTCTTTTATAACTTACTGTAAATAGACCCCTTAGATTATCTTCATATACATATTTCATTTAGTTAGTTTTTCATCTTGCGTTTTAGGAAGGTTAGGGTTTGGAGGATATTTTTGGGTTTTGCTTCTCTCTCTCTCCTATGGTTTCACCCATATGGGTTTGTAAGTTACTATTCATCATCTCTCTCTTTAATCCAAGCTTCCATTGTTGTTTTTCTTGCTTTGTTATTTTTTACTTTCTTTGTAACTTATATTTAATTTGTTTCATTACTTTCTTGCATTCAAATACACTCCTTCCATTATGTTGGGTAGCTAATTTAGTTTAGGTTGTGATTGATGGAACTCACCTTTGTTTCAATGTGTTGCTTTTCTCTGGTAATGGGTTTAATATATCAAATTTGATTGGGTTGTTCTTGTTATTACTCCTAGGAGATTTAACGGGTTGTATCATCTATGCTCCGTATTTACGACCTTACGTGTACAATTTTTGGGATATTTGTTGATGCAAAAATCATATTAGTATTTTATGTGAATTTAGGGGGTGACAACTCTAGATTTAATTGATTGTTGAAATGAGATTCAATCTTACTAAATTCATAGTCCTATGTAACCATTTATACACATTAACCGAGGTGGGGGATATTACTCGCAACCTATAGTTTTATTACTTTTTGCTAATCGTAGTTTAAACACACATGCCTAGATTATCTGTTCTTTTTGTTAACATCTATCCTTTACACTTTTATTCCGAAGTATTAAACCAATTAAAGTCTAACAACTAGTCTCTGTGGACTTCGATACCCGAATGGGCTGTTGTACTCCCTTGAAAGAGTGTAGTCAATAGTTTAGGTTTTTGCATAACAATGGGAGTCGAGCATAGTGAACGACATATATCTTTATACACCCCTGTTACCAAAATGGTGCCATTGCCAGGGCCTTTTTGTTTTATAATTTAATTGATTTAGTATTTTTTAGTATTTTCTTTCTATTTGTATTCTTTGTTAACAATTTTTTTAGGACTTCTACATTTAAGCTCCAAAAAATGCTTGAATTTTTCGTACACACATCACTTTGTGGAATTTGCCATCTCGAGCGTTCTCTAGGGTAAGCATATCTTAATCCGTTTTTTTCGATAATCGTAATGATAATTTTCAAAATCCCCCTACACCTATGACTTCTGGTCAATATTTACAAGCCCAAAAAAATGAAACATCTAAAATATCTTTGGGTGAGTATTACCAAAGTCAAGTTATGGATTACGAAAATTTTGAGAATAATCATTCCGATGTTGGGCCACAAAATCCTTATAATAAGAATGGTGAAACTAAGTGCATTAGCTTTGAAAATTCTTGTAATAATTATTTTGATTATAGTTCCGAGGATAGTTTTTAAAGTTCTCATTTGCAAGAATCCACGCCTCTGCATATGAATTTCGGTGAGGGCTTGTGCATTCTTGAAAATAAAAAATTTTAAAACTGTTATCGGGAAGAAAATCGTTTTTGGGAGCACGAGTTGGATTTATTATTAGAATCCAACGACAATTTTTCTTTCGAGACTTTTGAAGTTAAGGAATCTTTTGAACAAAATGAGGATTTTGTTATTACTTTAGGACAAACCATTCTTGACTTGTCCCACGATATAATAGAGTATGAAATATTGAATAAATGGACGTAGTATCTGTCAATGTAAAAAACTGGACTTGATCCAATTTATAATCACAGATAAAATATATAATTGCAATGTGAAATAAAAAGAGAGAGAGAGTTTTTACAGTGTTTCAACTATGTGAGAAAGCATACTTCCACTATTATTGTATTGTTTCCAGAGTTTAGAAAAAGCTAGGTACTCTTGCAAATAAGAATCTCGTAGAATTCGTTCTACCTTGCCCTTGATGAAAGGGATAAAATGTATTTATAGTGACCCAGAGGTCAAGGATCGAAATGTCAAGGAATGGAATGCTTTTATACATTTAAGCATTTACACCCTTACATAATGAATGTGATGATTGGTTGTATAAACCACGTGTAATATTACCCTTGGTATGGTGACGTTTAATTGATCTTGATGGTCGGCCTTCCTTATGTTGGTCGGCATAACTGTCGAGCTACTATCTACTGCCTAGGATTTTATCCACGTAGGGTGACAAGTTTTCACTTCTGGTTGGTCCATGTAGATGGATAATTTTTGGCATTAACAAAAGCCCCCAATGTTCCATGCTTGATGCTTGCATAAAAGGATGGAGTATTTGATTCTGGAAGTAGCTCGGAGTATTTTGATGATGCTTGGTTGGCAACCGACCTCCCAGACTTGTAAAATTTCATTGGCACTATTTGAAGATGGCATTTTCTTAAATAATTTGAATTATAGCGAACTGCCAAAGGGTAAATGGGTATTTTTTTAACAAGAAAATAAATTTTTTTATGAACAAAATAGGAGAAAAAGCCTCTCCAAGGGCTCTTACAAGAGCTAAAGCAAAAAATAATAAATAAATAAATAAAATAAAATAAAATTAGGAACATTTACGAAGACTCGAGCGAGTAGCAGATGGCCTTAAATTATATTTAAGGGCCTTTTTCTCGTCTGCAGATAAATATGGAAAAGAATCCTTTTCCTTATTTCTCTTTGGAATTTTTTTTGCATCGACTGAATTCTGGGAATCTTCAATATTCCGAAGAACCTCAAAAGAATTACTAATTGGTGTAATTTGAGTTTGATTTTTACCACCATTTTTCACAACCGAGTTCGCCAACTTAGGAATCTCCACATATAACTTTATTTCGGTTCCTTCATATGACATGTTTGGGATGTCCTCAAGAGGGGGCATATCACCAAAAGAATCCTCATTATCGAAAATATTACCCGGAGAATTATTTTCTTTTTGTAAAAGATTTGGGGTATGCTTCTCCTTATGAATATGAACCTTTGAAAATGGGTATTTTACACCCTTTATATCGTGAAGCCGTCGGAATGTTAATCGTTGGTACGTTTAATCATTACTTTCGCTGTTTTTGGGGAAAGCTATAAATGGCAAGAGGCTTTTTCAGATTTTACCTTACCTCAAATCTTCAAACTGTAGCATCTATTTCTGAGCTTTTGTGCGATCGTTTGATGTTGTTCATCTTTTTCTTCAATAGTTCTTGCTGAATCCTTAATTTCCTATTAGAATTCTTTCTTTCACTTTGTTTTTCTTCATTTCCTTTCTTTCTGAACTATGGTTCACATAGTTGACGAGGATTCTATAGAGTAATTTTGGGTAGAAAATAAGATCCATCTTGGGTTGATTTAGAAATACCCCATGATCCTATAGACGTATATCCTTTGGCAAAGGGTCATTGGATAGAAGACTTATTTATAGCTGAGTGTGGTTTCACCTTTTTCACCAAACCCTTTTCTTCTTCATTTATGCCAATATTTTGATAATGTTCCAGCAAGAGTAGCCCCCAACACCTGAAGGGTTGTCAATGGGTTGAATAGATTGAATGAAATCTATAAGACCCATAGTGGTATTCCAGAAATTATGTTCTGCTATAAATGGGTTATTGCAGGAGAGAACACTTATTATTTGAAAACTAGACAAGACAATATGGCTTTAGTATTAAATCTTCCTAATTTAAATAAGGATTATAATAGTCATGCCTTGATAGTTAATAACTGATAACATGCCCCACTTGAAAATAGAGTGGCCTACCATTGTCCTAGATGCCCTCAGTTAGGGAATGGGATAGGGATTTATTTTAGTACTTCACCTTTCTTTACTGATTTCTTTTATGATATATTCTAACTGCTGTTGTTTATTACTTTTTTGCATCAGAACGTAAGAGAAAGTGCCCCAAATCGGGTGAATTGAATTTAGAAGAACTTAAATTTTTGTCGGATCTGAACCAAAGGATAAGAGAAGATCATCCCCGATCAACTTCTGTGTTGCTAGAGTATAAAACCTCCATCACCTTTTTTGTATCTCGGCCAAGAACAATTGTGCCTTCAATTGTAATTGATTTGGAGAAGGATCCAGTGTCTACTTACTCAGCCACTGAATCTGCTGGTATTGGTGCTGAAGTTGGCACTTCTTCTTCACTTCATTATGATATTCCTCTTTTTCCTAGCATAGGAAAGAGGAAAATTCCCAACCTTTTGGAGGATGATTCCACTGCTGGTGCCAAGAAACCAGTTGATACCAGCACCCAAAAGAAGAAGGTAAATGCTGGCAAAAAGCCCCTAGCCACTAAAGGTGACGAGTCTCCTCTCAAGAGACTACGAAGAGGTCTTATTAATAATCATATTGAGAAGTTTGTTTATGCCGACCAATTGGGATTAGTTGGTAAGGTGCCATATTCTACTGGCTCATCGGTAGCCTTTAGTCCCAGCTTGGCTTGGAAGTTGATCAAAGTTGGTACCCTTTCAAACCATAAGTTATTATTGGTTCACTGTCCTAATCAAAACTATAGTAGTGGGCTACCTAGAGTTTATTCTTGGTAAATTTAAATATTTGAAGTTCGTCAGATATTGTTCATATCTTCTTTGATTTTGTACTAACTTGGTTTTTTTCTTACAGTTCTTGGTTGATTACAACCAAATATTAGAGAAGGACAATAAGTTGCGTTCTTCTTCAGAAGAAGAAGTTGACGAGGACTTTGAAGGTCTTTCAAAATCTTTGGACGAATCCAGGCAGGCTTTGGAGATAAAGAAAAAGGCTTATGAGGAGAAAATCAAAGTGGTCGAACAAGCACAATAAAGGCTAGAAAAAAAACTCTCACTGTGGCTTCTTTGACCTCTACTCAAGATGAGTGTAGGGCAAAGGCTGCTGAAGAGAAAGCATCCAAATTATTTACTAACCTTACTGTTGAGTAGGCCAAGGTAAATAAAACCAGGGAGGATTCCTTCAACAAGGGATGTGATAAGGCCATCTTCACTACTTCTGCCTAGATAGCTTACGCCAAGAAGAAATTCTTCAAGGAAGGTTAGTCGACAACATTTTAGAAAGTTGGCACTGCTGAAGACTCATAGAAATTTTTTAGGCACAATCTAGGCTCCCCCAATTTAGATTATGGGATTAATGATGATACCGGTTCAAGGGAATCTTCTATGGCCATTGAGTCCATTGCTTCGCCATCCGATCAAGACAAATCCCCTATTGACTCAGCTACCCATATTCCGACCAGGATACAAAATCTAAAGTTGAGAAGGATAAGAAGAAGGTGTAGACTTGTTCGGCTTCTGGTCTTTGTATTTTGCACCTTTCTTTTATTTTTTCTTTTTGTTTTATTCTGATGTACTTAAACATTGATATTTATCAATGAAAAATATTCTTCTTCAATTACTTGCCACTTTACCACTATCATGTTTCCTTTTATTGTTAATCAAACGTTACTTTATCTTTCTAGTTTATTGCCAAGATGGAAAAAATTACCTCCACTGATTCCGACCTACTCAAACGTTGTAATAATCTATTCAAAGCTGGTTACTTGGATTTGACAGATGAAGAATTAACAGACTCTCTCGACGTAGACACTTCTGATCAGGTAAAGGATGCATAGATATATCTTAAATATCTTCTTTATCGGGTTGTATCCAATAATGTTGCATAATTTAAGATGATTAAGGACTTGCAGACAGACCATAATGAAGCTAAAGACCTACTGCATGCTGGATATGAAGCCAAGTATAAGGCAATGAGTGAAGGTTGGGGTTTTGAGGAGAAGCCAGAAAAGTATGCTTCTACCTACAAAATAAGGAATTCTTGTTGAATAGAGAAGTAGATAAAGCCCGATAAATTTCTAAGATCCTAAAAGAAGAGAACAATAGACTCTGAAATGAGATTTATACTTTGAAAAAATCTTCTACTACTGATGTTGATGTGGGGACTTACTTTTTGGAGAAGGAGAATATTAAACTTGTGAAGGAACTTGAGATTCTAAAGAAATCCAACCCTAGACAATCCTCTAAAAAATTAAGAACGAGCTGACCATCTGTTGGGGAGTCTAGGTCCAAGAAAACCTCTGTCAACCAAGATGTCCAACTGAAATTAAAGAATGAGGCTATTGTAGACTTGTCTACAAAACTGGAAGCTAAGGATAAAGCTCTTACCAACCAATCCACACAATTAAAGGTGAAGGATAGTGTTTTGAAGAAACTTAAAGAACAAGTTGAAAGGTTGACCTTTCAATTTCACAAACATCCCCGAGAGGTGTGGATGGAGGTCTATAATGAAGCTTTGGGTCATATTAATGATCATTTTTCCCAGAGTCGTGATGAAGGGTATAAGTGGGGATAGACCAATTATCTAACTTTACAAAAGCATGATCGGAATAACAAACTGTAGTATTGGAATGAACTTGGTATGCTAGATTGTAACAATACATTAAAGTTGGATAAATCATGGATCCCTCCTGACGCCATTTCTCAATGTTTAATCACTATATACTTAGGAGATTACAATCTTCATGATGTTCATGAAATAGTTCATCCTTTAAATCTGATTAATGCCCCAAGTAGTAGTAACAAAAAAATATTGGAAGACTTCAACTTTATCAACTCTCCCTATACATTGGATGATCCTCCTGCTGGAATGGAAAGAGTACAACCGACATCCAAAGCTAAAGGGAAGCATCCGTCTAAGTGAGTTTCTTGTATTTTTTTATTCATTTGAATGTTATACAGTTTATGTGAATGTAAATCCATATGTTTGTTTTGTTAACATATGATTATTTTAATCAATCAGTTAATGTGTGATTATAATGCCATTGATTCTACTAATGTACATAGATATATTAATTCAAATTTAACATTAGTTATCAGTGATGACCAAGTGTATGAGGAATATATGTTTATATTCCAATATTTAGGAATTTTTGTCGGTCATCCTGCATTTAATTTAGTTGGGTAAAACTTATTTATAATTGTTGGAGTTTTATAAGAAGTTTTACCGACTTCTTGTTCTTGACTTGTCTCTACAAAATCATACATGAAGTAAATTATTGTTGCAGACTAAGTGCTGAGGATTGTAATCACGTTTCAACTTGGTTGATTATTATTTGTGTTGCTAACCAAGTGCTAAGGATTGTAATCCTATTTTGACTTCGTCAGAGTTGTCATTTGTTGTTGTTGACCATGTGCTGAGGATTATAATCCTACTTTGACTCGGTCAGAGTTGAATACCAAGAGATATATGGATTATTTCTGTTATGGGGGATGTTTATCATCACCATACTAAAAAAAATCAAAAATTGAAGGGACTGAAATCAACATTTTATTGATACTCAAATAAAAGCAAAAGAAATACAATAACGTAAATCCTTTAAATTATTGATAATACTTTTGAAAGTTCTCGGTATTCTAGGGATTTTTGAATTCCTCACCGTCCAAAGTCTATATGTAATAGGTTCCTGGTCGGATGACAGTTGATATGCGATATAAGCCATGCTAATTGGTTTCAAGTTTGTTATTCTTATGGATAACTTTCTTAAGAACATAATCACCCTCTTTCAGGTTAGTCAGCTTGACCCTTTTATCATAAAAGCGAGCAGTTCTGTATTGGTATGCAGTGTTTCTCAGAGCATCATCTTCTCGTACTTCCTCCAACATGTCGAGATCTAATCGCCTCATTAAATCACTAACTAGAGAATCAATCACTAACTAGAGAATCAAAATTTAGTACCATGTGGGTTTGTAGGACGATCTTGTATAATACCATGGATTTAGTCCCAAATGCAAGCATGTATGGTGTCTTTCCAATTGCTGCTCTCGGCGTTATTCTGTAATCCCAAAGAACAAAATGTAACTCATTAATCCAATTGCCCTTAGCAGCATCAAGCCTTTTCTTCAGTTCGTTCAGAAAAGTCTTATTTGTTACTTCTGTTTAACCATTACTTTGAGGATGGTCTAGGGTAGAATATTTTTTCTGGATTTTATATTAGACACATTATGCTTCAAATTCCTCATTGTTATGCTGGGTGCCATGATATGTAATGAAAGCATATGGTAAACCATATCGATAGATTATGTTCTTCTAGATTAACTGATACACTTTCTCATAAGGCATCTCAACCAATGGCTCTGTCTCCACCCATTTGGTGAAATAATCAACATGAAACAACTAAATATTTGAACCTGCCTTTGGTGGTCGGCAGTGGGATGACCAACTCAATTCCCAATATAGTGAACGGACAAGGTGAAGTTATTGGTGTTCAAACAACATTATGTGCATTATGAATGGCAGAGAACTTTTGGCACTTGTCACACTTTCTTGGAAAGGAGGTACAATCTGCCCTCATAGTCGTTCAATAGTATCCCCGAGTGTTGATTCATTGGAGAAATGATCGACCAGCGGAATGAGCCCGACAGGAACCTTCATGCACTTCTTTGATCAAACTCTCCACTTCCATGGGATGAACACAATGCTGCAAGGAGATCGTCAATCCTCTTCTGTATAAAACTACTTTGTTTAACACATATCGTGTTTCTTTATATCAGAGCTTTTTGACCTCTTTAGGATCAGATGGTAGGGTTCCATATTTAATATAAGCTTTGATGGGATCCATCCAAGAAGGACCTAGATCTAACACAATGAAACTTACCATCACATATTCATCAATACTCCGTTTAGCCAAATTTTTTCTTAGGATTGTTCGTTCAGAGATCAATTCTTATTACTGATGCTAGCCGAGCTCGGGCATTAGCTCGAGCATTTTCTATTCTTGGGATCCTGTTCATCTGGACGATAAGAAACTTGGTAATAACTTCCATGGCCTTAGCAAGATACCTGGTCAGTAATTCTCCTTTAACTCCTTATACATGAAGTACTTGGTTAACAACCAGTTGTGAATCACTGTGTGCCTTTACTTGCTCGGCGCCTAATGAGTGAGTTAAATTCAGTCCAACTATCAAGGCTTCATATTCTTCCTCGTTGTTTGATGCTTTGAATTGAAACCTGAGAGCATACTCAATATTAATATCATCAGGAGTATTAAGTATTAAACCTGCTTCATTGCCAGTAGCATATGAAGATCCATCCACATACAAATTCCATAACGGGACATCACTATTGAAACTTTTTGTTGTCAATGACCCATGCTATAATATTTTTTACTCTCCTTTGCATTTTTTTGGGTTATATCTTAAATTCTGGATGACTTAAGTTGATTGACAACAATTTTAGATTGCTGTTGAGTTGAGCTCTCTTCTTTCGAAGTCTGCTCGATAGGAAATTTTTGTTGGTCGGGAAGTAAATTCAGTAATAAAATCTGCCAAAGCTTGGCCTTTCAATGAGGAACTTAGTTCATATACAATATCATACTCTCTTAATTCTACCACCTAGTATATCAATCTTCCTAACTTCTCAGGCTTGTGGAGTTCTTGTTTAAGAGGCAAATTAATATACACAACTATATTATGTTCTTGGATATAAGGTTTCATACTCCTAGAAGCCTTAATAAGCGTTAGGGATAAATTTTCCAAACGTGGGTACCTAATTTTAGCTCCTATGAATTCTTTACTGGTGTATTAAACTATTTTTTAGATTCCATTGTCCTGTCTAACCAAGTCCAAGCTCACTGCTGACTCAGAAATAACTAAATATAAGTACAACTTTTCTCCCAAAACTGGTAGGGATAATATAGGAGGTGATCCCAAATACTATTTCAACTCCTGGAACGCTTCTTCAGATGTTGCATTCCATTCAAAAGTCTTTCTTAACACCTTGAAAAATGGTAAGTACTTGTCTGTTTATTGGTAAACAAATCTATTTAAGGTTTCCACTCTTCTCGTGTGCCTTTTGTATATCTTTCTTGCAAGTCGAGGACTGAATTTCGATCTAAGCTTTTATCTTTGCTGGATTAGCCTTCATTCCCTTTGATTAACTATGAAGCTGAGGAACATCCCTTTTTGTACTTCGAACACACACTTGATTGGATTCAGCTTCATCTAATACTTTTCCAACTGATCAAAATTCTGACTGAGGTCGACGGTATGATCTGAGGCCTTTTTTACTCTTTATCAACATATCATCCACATAAAACTCCATGTTATTGCCTATCTATTATTCAAAAATTTTAGTCACCAACCTTTGATACGTCTCTCCAACATTTTTTAGCCCAAAGGTCATTACATTGTAGCAATAAGTTCCTCTGTTGGTGATGAACGCTACACTTTCCCTGCCTTTAGGTTTCATCTTTATCTGATTATACCCATAATAGGCATCCATGAATCTTAAATGTGCATGCCTCGACGTAGCATCCACTAATTGATCAATTACCGGAAAGGTAAAATGGTCTTTTGGGCAATCTTTATTTATATAAGTGAAATCCGCACACGTCCTCATTTTATCATCATTTTTTTAACCATTACAACATTCTTGAGCTAGGTTTGATACTTCACATATTCAATAAACTAGGATTTTTGAAGTTTCTCGACCTCCTCTTAGATAGCTTGATTCTTCTCAGGACTGAAAATCGTGCGTCTCTACTTGATCGGTTTAGCATCCTTACTTATGTTCAACTCATGATAGAGGAAATTCGGATCAATCCCAGGCATATCCTCATGGCTCCAAGAAATTACAATTCTTCGCTTCCTTAGAAACATAATCAATTCCTATTTTAGGACTGCATCCAATGTTAATCCACTCTGCGTGGTTCTCTCTGGTTTGTCATTGTCCAGGATAATGTTTTTCGCAACTTTCACAGTTTGTCCTTTGACTAACTCTATTTGATCTCAGAGATCTAAAGTTTTAACTTCAGATTCATTGTTAGGCTCAGTGGTATCCACCTGATAAGTGGTAGTTTTCTTGTTTAATTCAATCAAGTAATCTTGCTCGACTGAAGAATAGTATCATTCTCTAGCCACTTTTTGGTCACCTTTTACAACACTTACCCCAAAATGAGTTTGAAACTTCAAGCATTAATAGACTGTTGACGGTACTGCTTCAAACTTCTTCAACCCTACCCTGTCAAGAATTACATTATAGGAAGACTAAACATTTTTATCCATCACAAAGAAACGTATTTTCTCTCTAAGATTTGCTGGCCAGGTGCCGAACAATACTTCTAGCTTTATCGTCCCAAAAGGTTAAACTTTTTCACCAGAAAAATCTATTAATGGCCTGTGGTAGGGCTCTAGTTGGCAAAATGTCAAGTCCAAACTCTGAAAGAAAGTACAAAATATAATATCTGTCGGTCTCCCATTATCCACCAAAATTCTAGCGATGACAGTTTCCTAGATCCTGAATTTGACAACCAATGGGTCATCATGGGGATAAAGTACCCCAGAGAGATCATTCTTCAAAAAATCGATCACCATTTTTTCTTTGTTGACCCTCCTAGGACGGTCATCTTCGTTCAGATTAATTTTCTGGATATAATAGTAAGCATTCCTTTCGGCAGTGTGATCGCCTCCTCTTGTATCACCACCTATAATCACATGACAAGCAAATGAACCAAAACTAATCATAGCTACCTCACATTTTGGTTGCTTGGTCTTCTTTGACAAGTTCGAATCATCTTCGTGATTTCTCTTCCTATCATCTTTGGGCTTACATAGAGAATTTGACCTTCTTTTAGATTCTCTATAATCATGCCAATCAATAAATTTATTGAGTTTTTCTCGACGGATGAGGGATTCTATCTCAATTTTCAAAGGGACTCAGTTATCCGTTGCATGACCATGATCCTTATGTAATTCACAATATTTGGATCTATCCCTCTTGTTAGGAGGTGCCCTTAACTTCTCAGGCCATCGCAAATCCTTATTGTTCTTGATTTCTTTTAGGATATGGTGAACGCTAACACTCAATGGAGTATATGTTCCATATTTTTTGAGATTTTCCTCTTTCTTTGACTTCTGCTCCTTGTGTTCCTTCTTCTTAGGATTCGTATCATCTTCATAACGAGACTCTATTTTGTGGCCATCGCTTCCTTGGCATTCATTATTTTTCCTGCTTTCTCCATGAGTTCAACTATAGTTTTAGGAGGATCTTTGGATAGAGGATAGTGTAGTTTCTCGGGAAGAAACCCACTCATAAAAGTAATTGTGGTTGTTTTCTCTTCATAATCAATCACTTCTAGTTTCTCATTATTAAAATGCGTAATGTACTCCCTCATACTTTCCCCCACTTGTTGCCTTACACTCAAAAGATAAGCTACTCTTTACACTGAATTAGTTTGAAACATATTTTGCGAATGAATAGCTCATTAAATTGATTAAAGTTGGCGATCTGTCCATGAGGCAGGTTATTGTACCATATTTGGGTTGAACCTGTGATGGTACTTGAAAATGTCGTGCACCTCATTTCATCAAGAACTGAATAAATATCAACTACTGCTTGATATTTCTCGATGTGGAAAATTGGTCAGTTTTACCATCATATTTTGGGGTGACCACAGGAGCTTTAAACATAGATGGAGTAGAAAAATCCATAATTGCCTAAATAACATGAGATCCTTTAACGAAGCTCCATTGTAAAGGATTCTTTTCTTTTTCCATTTCACCCAACTAATCTTCTAACCTATGGATTGATCCTTTCCGCAAAGTATTGCCTGCATCTGACCTATGCGAAGCAGCTCAACTGTTTTGACCATGTGTCTGCGTTGAACTCTCTTTCTGAGAATTTGCTTAGTGCGTACAGATCGTCGAATGCTTGATCTTGATTGGAACTGAGGCTTCACAATGGTCGACTAGACGTTGAGTGTTCCTTGATAACTCACTAGGAGGGTTTCTATTTTCTCTGGGTCCTAGACGGTCAAAGGGCAAAGCTCTGCTTAGCTTTACCAGACGCTTGGACTTTTAGGAGAAAGAGAATGGATATCATAGGGCTCTCTCGACCTGAGTGATGAATTTTCTCCTGGACGATAAGACGTATCTTGTGAAGATCTGGAATATCTATGTCTGATGGATCTTAGAGGTGGAAGTGTCATTTTTCTTTTGGGTTAGGGAGCCATTTGTTGCTGGGAAATGGATGGAGACTTTTCTTGTAGTGATTGAGCTAATTGCCTCACCGTGTCCTTCATGGCTTCCGGTCATCTTGTAATACTAGAAAGTATTCCAGTTAGATTTGTTGATTGGACTCAGGGTCATTCATCTTGCCTTGAACAAGGGTATATGAGAGTGAGAATGCCAATTATAAACACGTTCCCATAAATAGTGCCAATCTATTGATGTAAAAAATTTGACTTGATCCAATTTTATAATCACAGATGAAATATATAATTGCAATGGTAAATAAAAAGAGAGAGACTTTTTAAAGTGATTCAGCAATGTAAGAAAGCCTACGTCTAATATTATTGTATTGATTTCAAAGGTTACAGAAAGCTAGGTACTCTTGTAAATAAAAATTGCCTAGAATCCGTTCTACCTTGCCCTTTATGAAAGGGATACAACGTATTTATAGTGACCCGGAGGTCAAGGATCGGAATGTCAAGGGATGGAATGCTTTCATACATTTAATCATTTACATCCCTACATAATGAATGTGATGATTGGTTTTATAAACCACTTATAATATAACCCTTTAATTGATCTTGATGGTCAGCCTTCCTTATGTTGGTCTGCATAACTGCCGAGCTACTATCTGTTGCCTCAGATTTTATCCACGTAGGATGACAAGTGTTCACTTCTGATTGGTCCGCATAGATGGATAATTGTTTGCATCAATAGTATCCATTTGTAATGAAATGATTTCTTATTTGGTCCCCAAAGAAGAATATTTCATTTAAAATGATCTTATTTCCTTCGAAACTCAATTTTCAAGAGATGATGAGTCATCTCTTAAGTTTGAATTTCTTTCCTCCCCATCTTTATTCTATATTATTGAACCGATACAAGTACCTAATGAATAGGTGTTACACATTAAAACATTAAAGCGTTTAACCCTTCCATGAAGGCAATTTTTCCTCCATGTGAGCCACCTCCCATTCCAATTACAAAATATTTGGGAAGAAATTCTATTTTTTTGTCTCCCATGTGTTTTTGTCGCCCATTTTATCCAAATCCCCCATCATCCCTCCAAATATTTTAATCGGTGATGGTTCATTTCCTCCACCTTACACATGCCTTCCATTGTTTGAACGAAATTTCTATTTTTCGAAAGGTATGCATGAAAGGGGTGGTCCCCCACTAATCCTCCAAAGTCAAATAATATTTTGGGTGGACCCTAAAAAAGTTCAACTTCCAGTGTATAGTTAGTTAAAAGTTAAAATTATAGGTTGTAAATATAGTTTTGTTTTATTTCCCTTTTTCTTCTTTATTCTTACTTATTGTCTAGCGTAGTTAGTTAAGTTTTTGTTATTTGTTTTTTGATATGCTTGGTACTAACATGTTTTGCAGAATCATTGGACTTTTACTTTTCGGAGATCGCTCCATTTTGGGTAATATCACTATTTTCCTCTCTTTAACTTGGTTCTTAATTTACAATGAGGACAATGTCAGTTTTAAGTTAGGGGGTGTGGGATATTCTTTCCATTCATTGGTAGTTTCTTTGATTTGATTATATGTTCTTCCCAAGCATTCTTTTCTTGTGAAAAGAATAAAATTTTCAAATTTTCTTTCTTTTTTCCCCTTTATTGGGCTTTTTGCCTTTGTTTCCGATGGCAAATTTTAACCATTGGACGATCTAATAGACAACTCAATGATGAATGTTCTCAATTTTGGAAGTTATTAGATTTTGTTCCTCAATTATTGATATTATCAATAACTTTATGAATTAAACTTTAATCCCATGAGCACATGCACTTTTCGTGCTCTATTGATTTGGTTTAAGATTTTTATAACTCAGTAATCTTTTATTGGATTGTATATACTTACACCTAGTGAGATTTTGGATTTTCTTCTTTTGTGAGTGTTATACACTTCTCTTTCCTCTCTGAAAACATTATATTTGTTGGTAATCTCACTATTCATTCATTGATCGTTCATTAATTGAGTTCATATATGAAATGTGTTACTTGAGCATGATTTCTAAAAATTATTTTCACTCGATAATTGCGTAAACTTTAGGAAATGATCATAGGCCATCCTTGTTATATCACCCATATTGACCTTGACTTTACCTTATATGTTTCCCTCGTCAACCCCTTTGAACCTTAATATAACCTTTCATTTCATAAGCCAAAATCCCATAACCAACGCCACATTAGAGTTATAAAACATATATATTACATTTCGTACCTTTTTTTTGAATGATACTTGGGTTTGAATGATGTTCGTGTTATGTGGTTGCAATTGAGCATGTGAGAGTGGGAAAGTAAAGAAAAGAAAGAAGTGAAAATGAGAAGAAAAAGAGAAAGTAGAAAAAATATATATATATGTATATGTCGTGTATAGTGTTCAATAATCTTTATTTGCTTTCTCCATTGTTATATTCAACGCTTTTTAAATAATTATATTCCAAATTTTGTATTTTCCCACATTTTCCATTATCCCGAGTTTTCGTCTCCGAACACTTTGAATCCGTACATAGTCCTTTCATTTCATAACCATAACCCCAAACTTACATTACAACCCTATACAATTCCTATGTGATCCTAGGGTGAATTCAATTCAAAATTTTAAATAATCGCGATAATCTATGAAAATACATTTCGCCTCCTTTAATGATGGTATCTTTCATTGAGATTACATATTTTTCTTTTATATAGCGTTCTGGTTTAGTGACATGTGTGTGGCTAAGGTTCCATTTACATTTACTTTATATGCCCGCATGTCGCGAGTATAACCTCCCATTCACAGTGATTTCATTTATTGCGTGTAATATCTGATAAGGATTGATATTTATGCATGGTTTAATGCTTATCCGATTTATTTAAGTTTTTTTTCCAAACCATACTTTGCCTGTGCTCGCTCCCCTCCCACTTTTTAAGGTTTTAATTCTACAAAGTTCATTCTATAATGTTAATAATACGGACTTCTGTATGGATTTATTCACTTTGCTAATAATGTGTTCGAAATATTTTTCGTTATTATTGGTCTTGTCGCATGTGGTTGGTAATATGTTGAGGAAACTTTTATGTTTGTGGGTTTCATCCCTAAAAAACCTCACGAGATCACACTCATCCACTAGGGTAACCTAGGGGTTTAATGATTTCTTGCATATGTTAAATGCAATCGTGTTCCCTATAAAAGTGGCATTTATATTTTCTATTCTTATATACTTTTTGTACCTCCTTTTGTGGACTAGTTTTGTTGGTTTCATCACCAAGGACTAGTAATGTCTATGTTAGGGGGAATGATTAGTCACGAATATTGTATATGCGCACCCATTATCTTTACGCCTTCTAGAACTTTTTTGTGTTCCTTATGCCTATATTTATGCTCGTTAACTAGACCATCTTTGTTTTGGATATATATAAATATATATATATATATATATATATATATATATATATATATATATATATATATATATATATATGTTTTATAAGGCTTAATTGAGCTTTTGTAGGTATGGAACGCTTAAAGTGAGGATTCGTTGTGTTTCAAAGAATCTCCATCATCGGATGCTACTTTAGGAAAATTTTATATAGTTCTCACTTCATCTATGGCTTAGTGGGATTCCTAGGATACGTAGTCCATCGATTTAGCTTCGCGTGGACATGAACGACACATCATTTCGAGTTCGAATGAAGAAGATATGACCATTTCCGTACTCATCTATTCTCCCTCATTTTGGAAAAAAGAAGACCATGGAACTGGGGACCGATTGTACGGACCTTCCCCATAGGTCAACCAGTGAATCATATTTTGTCTTACAATGGATGCAGTGGGCTTTTTCCTGGGGCCCGATTGGCCGCCCCCTTACCGCTGTTGACCGGTAGTGCCAGATATTGTGCGTTTTTGCCATTTTATTTCTTTTTCCATTTTTCTTTTCTCTCTTTTATAACTTACTATAAATAGACCCCTTAGATTATTTTCTTACATATATTTCATTTAGTGTGTTTTTAATCTTGCATTTTAGGTAGCTTAGGGTTTGAAGGAGATCTTTAGGTTTTGCTTCTCTCTCTCCTAGGGTTTCACCCAAATGGGTTTGTAAGTTACTATTCACCATCTCTCTCTTTAAATCCAAGCTTCCATTGTTGTTTTTTCTTGCTTTGTTATTTGTTTACTTGATTTGTAACTTAGATTTAATTTCTTTTCTTACTTTCTTGCATTTAAATACACACCTTCCATTATGTTATGTAGATAATTTAGTTTAGGTTGTGATTGATGGAACTCACCTTGATTTCAATGTGTTGCTTTGTTGTGGTGATGGGTTTTATGTATCAAATTCGTTTGGGTTATTCTTGTTATTACACCTAGGAGATTTAATGGGGTATATCATCTATGCTCCGTATTTATGACCTAGCATGTGTAATTTTCGGGATATTTATTGACACCAAAATCGTATTAGCCTTTTATACGAATTTAGGGGGTGACAACTCTAGATTTAATTGATTATTGAAATGAGATTCAATCTTACTAAATTCGTAGTCCTATGTAAGGATTTATACACATTAAACTTAGGTGGGGGATATTAGTCACAACCAATAGTTTTATTCCTTTTTTCTAATAGTAGTTTAAATACACATACCTAGATTATATGTTCTTTTAGCATCTATCCTTTACACTTTTATTGAGAAGTATTAAACCAATTAAATTCTAACAACTAGTTTCTATGAATTTTGATACCCGGATTGTTCGTTATACTCCCTTGAAAGAGTGTAGTCAATAGTTTAGGTTTCTGCATAACGGTGGGAGTCGAGCATAACGAACGACATATATCTTTATACACTTGCGTCGTGGTTCACCCCTGTTCTCAATAATCTATAGTCATCTTGGGGGGCAATTTCAGCTCAAACTCTAAGAGTTGATTCAACAAAGGTGGTATCTTCATGTCTCTCCCTTCCGATTAGGTGCAAACGGCGATACAGGCCCTCATAAAGAGTGACAAAGATTAATTAGTGAAGCAGATAGGGGGTAGGAGAAAATATGGGCAAACCTTAAGCGGTTTGGGTGAGACTATAGAGATGATGGGTTCTTTGTTGGGCACTATTTGAGTAGATGGGTCAAATAGTGGGTCACTTTCTAGAAAAAGGGCATTTTTATGTGCTCGAAATGGGTGATGAGTGATGTTGGGTTTAGGATTAGCTGGTGGGGAGATGATACCCCGAATAATTAGGCCTTAGATCACATTCCTAAGGTGGAAGCATTATTCGGTGGTATGACTAGGGGATTGGTTGAAATCACAATGGGCATCAGGCTTGAAGTTTTTAGGGAATAAATTTGTTAATGGATGGGGTTCCAATGGTTTGACGAGATTTTGGCTTAACAGGGCCTGGTAGACTTTGTATAGGGGAGCATGGAGCTCAGTATACTATTTCTTGGTAGTATTAGGACGACGTTCGGGAGCCAAAAGGTTGCAGGTTAGGTAATGTTATTGATGGTTGAAACTGTATCACTTGAGGGCTTCTTATACTTTCGAAAACTATATTGTCCGGTCTCTTTGTTTGAGTTATATTTGACTTTGGTAATGACTTCCTCAATTTACACACCAGTCACGCGAAGGGATCGAAAGTGTGGGTTATATTTTTCTCCCATAGATGCTCGGATATGAGGCAAGAAGTTCTTCTTTACAATACTGACTTATTTCTCCTCGGAAGGTCGATTGGTCATGGTAGCAGCTTTCTTTATCTAACTTCCTATGAAGCTACTGAATGTTTCCCTTGGGTTTTTCTAAAGAAGCTCTAGATCTCGATAATTGATCTTTAGCTTCTCGTTGTACTTGTATTAAGACGTAAATTCTCGAGCGACATCCTCCTAACTATAGATTTTGGATTCTTCAAGGGACAAAAACCATCAGAGAGAACCTTCTTTTAAGGCCTGCTGAAATATCTAGGTCATTATCTCTTTGGAGTCATCGAAGAGGGTCATGGATCGTGATAGCTTTGAAGCTGAACAATTGGGGGTACGCTTCCCCCGAATTTCTCAATGTTTGGAATCTTGAACTTCTCTAGGAGTCAGGCCTTCGGATATGGAGACATATGGGTGTAATCCATATAGTTTCTTGAATATCTTGACTTATTCGAACTTCTTTGATAGCGGTTTGAGCTCTTCCTTGACCTTGTTCAGTTCCTCCTCTTTAGGATCCACGAGTACTGGCAGGTTAACCTGTGGTTGGGAAAGGATCAAAATAGCAATTTGAGCTCGTGGAGGCCCATTGGCAGGTGGAGCACGCGAAGCATGCTGATACTCTTCTGGAACCCAAACAGTCTTGAGATCAAGTGGACCCATGGCACGAGGAAAGATGACCTTGAGTTCTTCAGGAATATGGGCCCGGTGATGCTGTATTTCATGGAAACTAATTTGAAGGTTGTCAATTTTAGCACTTATTTGGGATAAGACAGTCATCAGATCAGAATGCACATTTGGTGCTTGATCAGCATTCTCCATGAAGATATTGTGAAGGTAAATCCAAAACTCGGATGATGTAACAGAAGAACCGACGAAGCCAATAAGGAGACAAACCAAAAATAGGTATGCCATCGACCTGAGAGGAAAATTGTTCGAATTTATTTTTGAGAGGGGGAATTTATTTTTGTATTTTTGAAAAGGGCGGGAAAATTGGAAAGGAATCTCAACATAATTATTATTAATGTTATTGTTAGGTTCTCACTTGTATTAAGTTTCCCTGAATTTAGAAAAATATTGAACAGTACCCGTGCTTGGGAAAATAGGGTTTGAAAATATGTAAGACATGATTTGTCTTGTTTCTAGGCTCAAGAACGGGGTCCTATACTGAAAAAGGAGAAATAGTGAGAAAATTCGGTAGTATGCCGAATTGGAATTTTGATAGAGTTTAGCATGGTAATCGGAAAACTAAATATGATAGCCCTAGGTTTGATACCTATATGAGGTTTATGCAATTTTTGGGTTAGTGGAAGGGTTCCCCCCTTTGGTATGACTTCCACGATATACCTCTTGCCTATAAGGGAAATCATTTATCGATACGTATAGACAAGCATTCATCGGTACATATAGACAAGCCATTTGATATACCTAAGTGTACGAGAATTGCCTCACTATATACCTCGTCGGGACAGTATGTGTAATCGACTTACATGAACGAGTTCCCTATTATAAACCTCCCATCGTGACTTCGGTCAAGCGGTACATTATACATTGAAGGTACGAGGCCAATTGAAGGTGAGAGTCATATCTCTTAGGCTAATTATGAACTGCAAGACCTACGCCCAACACAAAGTGACCCCCAATATGGGATAAAATTTTGGTTCATATTACCATGCTCTTGGTGATGTAGTGTGAAAAAATGCACGAGTCTTAATTAACATGTTATGGAGAGAGAGAGAGAGAGAGAGAGAGAGAGAGAGAGAGAGAGAGAGAGAGAAAGAGAGGATATTTTTTTATCATTTTTTATTGGCATGATGAGTAAGGGGAGTACTACACTAATGAGGGAGCATATACAAGTATTATAAAAAGTAAATCTAGTATGGAGACTATACTATGCATGCATATATGTGAGTGAGTTAGTTACATGGGGATATATACAAGTGAGTGTGTGTGGTAGTGAGCCTATACATTGATCAACTACAAGTGGTGTGTGATATGGAGATATACACAAGTGTGGGTGTGTGCTAGTGAAGCCTAATCATGGATATTTTAAGTGGTGTGTGAAGCATGTGAGTAGAAAATGAAGTTAAGTGTAAGTGTGTGAAGTGTACATGGAGAGTATATACAAGTGTATAAGTGAGTGGAAACTGATATATACATGAGAGATATATACACAAAATATAAATAGGGGAGAAAATGGAACATACAAGTAGGTGCATACGCACACATGCAGAAAACAATAACACCCATGTAGAAAATAGAGTCTAGTCCTCTTGAAAGAATCCCCAGTAGAGTCGCCACTGTGGCCATCCTGAGTTGGGTCCGAGGAGGGCTTACCCCTTTTCTTCTGGCATGCGCACATGATTGCACCATTCCTCGGGGCGGTCAACCATCGTCGATGTGGGGAAATATGTAGAGATAGACTCACCAGCCTATTGTGCACAAAACAGGCAAAAAATGTTGTTGCCTAAAGAGAGCAGCATCAAGGACAATATTGATGCTTGTGAAACCAAGTACTTCAAAGGTCCATGGACTAAGTTACGGAATGGGAAGGTATTAGGCACCCATCCCACCCTTTCGGTCTCTCATGGGAATGTGTTAATTTTCTTTTGTTAAACTCCGTGAAGTGTTTGCTTATGTGCATGATATAAATGGAGAATGGAATCGCTCAACTCGCGTCATGGAAAAGGACGGAGTGAGTTCATCCTTAGGAGTGTTGCCAAAATAATAATTTAATGTATAATGTAAGTGTTTGCCGATTCACAAGTCATTATAGAAGAACGAATGCTTACATCGAATAAAACACAACCATATGCCTAAGTAGCCCATAGGGCATCAAAGTACACTTAGTTCGAAGATAATGTCGGGTGGTGTTTAACCCATAAATCTAAACGAGAGATTTCTCTTATACGTCTGTGTAGAGATAAACGTGTTTCAAATGTGAGGATGTGTAGTGAGAATCCCTCTTTTGGAATTTATATGTGACCCCCCCCCCCCTTTTCTTTTATTTTTTTTATTTTTAATGAAAATAAAATATACACTGTGGTGACAATAATTATGCAACACAAATAAATATGAAAGAGGCAATAACCAAGAAAAGATAAATAAAATGACAATCACCCAACAACAGGTGTACGTGGTTCAGCAAAGATGTGCCTACGTCCACAATGGTGCAGTAAGTGTTATTTCTCTATATTCTGAAGAATAAGTACAGAGAATACAACTTGTCCTTTGCCCCGGACTTAGGGTTTAATTTATACATGTATATGTTGGTTAGTGGGGGTGATGGGTTCCTCCTTATTAGCCATCTCCCCTATAACTTTCCTACATGGGATCGCGCTCCCCCACATCTTATCTTCATGGGATCGTGGAGTAATCGAATCAATACAAAAGGTGATGGGCCTGGGCTTTGGGCCGCTAAGGCGAGGCTACTCGTCCAGGCCTATAATGCTAAATTCAGGGTACCCACAATTGCCCCTAAATTTGTTGGGCCATTTTTATGGGTCCAATGAATTTAAATGATCAGCTATTATGGTTGATTTCTTTGAAATGTGAAGTTGCTTTGGCGGCACCCGCTTCGCTATCCGTGCGCTATGATTAGACTTGAAGGCTTGTTGGAATAAGGCACATTTCTCTTCGTCGCTTCAGCTTTTCCAGCAATCTTCTATCTTCTGAGAACTCTTACGTTTTGTACCTTCTGTTTTCGATCTCTACTCTCGTTGCTTCTTCGCCATTTGACCTGATCTTCTGTCTTGTAAGTCTCTCGTGCTCTTTGCATTTTCTCTTTGGTTTGTATTTTTTCTTGTCTTTTTCCAATGGCGAAGATTGGAAATAGGTCAGTCACTGAGTTTAGAAAATTCTACAACATTCCTGACTGGGTAGAGATTGAGTGTTGTGCCTCGCCTCCTAGGAACGTTAGGGATATAGAGGATGCACATTGGATTCACGTTTTGTTGCTCTCCCAGGGGGGACTTACCTTTCCCCCTAATGATCTGTTTCTGCATTTTTTTAGCTATTTTAGTATTATGCCTGCACAATGTTCACCCAACGTATGGAAAATAGTGAACGGCGTGCATAGGATAAATCAATTGTGCGGCACAAGGTTAGGGCTTGCTGAGGTTTGCTTTTGTTACTCCTTTCTCGAACGAGTTCAGGTGTCTTGTACCTTAAGGCTAGGAGCCCTGATAGGGTATTGGTAGTAAATTTACCTGATTCCCATAAGGAATACTGGCAAGAAGGTTTTCTTGTTAGGAATTGGCAACTCTCCCCCCAATCTGAAGGGTCGAGGTCTGAGAGGTTCACTGTTCCCTTTTATGGGGAAGAATATATAGGTAGATGTTATATTATTGTTCCAACCTTTGCTGACTTGTGATTTTTCTAACCTCTCTTTGCTTTTTCTTTCACAGCGAGGACAAAGAATTTGGAGCCTGCTCTCAGCGAGGTTCGTATCTCGGAACTGGTGAAAGCTTGGAATATTAGGGAGCCTCTGGGTGACGGCGAGCATCCTAGGGCTGCTGCTTTTTTGCTTGAATACAAGAACAAAGGCTCCAGCTTCATAGCCCGACCTGGGGATATTGTTTCTAGACTTTGACTCTTCCGTAGAGACTTCGGCTGAGCCCATCCAGTTGGATGAAGAAGAGAGCAGCTCAGAGAGTGAGCCTGCAGGCGTTGTGAGTAATTTGGGTGCAGGGAGTGCTGACAGTAGCAGTTCTTCTGAAGGGGATTCTGAGGCTCAAGACTCGTCGAGCACTACTAGCAGCTCTGGTGAAGAGATGCCTCCCAGGAAGAATCTAATCAGAGATGACGATGATGATGATGACGTGCTCCATGCACAGAGGTCCAAGAAACCGAAGACTGCCTCTGGGGCCATAGCTACTGGTTCTCGTCCTTCTTCTCAGGAGAAAGAGAAGAAGAAGAGAGAGGAGGAGCAGGCGAGAGAGAGAGAGAGGAAAAAGGAGGAGGAGAGGAAGAAAGTGGAGGAGAGAAAGAAAAGGGAGAGAGAAAAAGAGGAGGAGAGGAGGAAGGTGGAATCAAGGACCAAAACGGGTCAAGCCCTGGTCCCAGTGTCTGCCTTGCCCGAGTGGGCTTCGGTGGCCGCCTCTCCTCAGCTTGCCCGTGCGCTGCTCGAGAGAGCAGTTCTTCCTGCAGATCGTGAGAGGGCGTTGGGGTCCGATCAGTTGGCTCTGCAGGCTAGCCAGAGGCTCACCTTGGTAAAGTTCTCATCTAATTCTCAATTTCTTTTAACCAGTTTTGATGGTTTCTTCTTCTTGATCCCTTCTTTGTTCTTTGCAGTTTGTGACCGACTTCACTGTGCTCTATCGCTTTCGCGACGAGCTGGTGAGAAGGAATGGTGAGCTGGAGCAGCAAAAATCTACTCTGGTAGCCAGGGGTTCTCAGCTGGAGGCCGATCTGAAGGCTGCTGATGTAGCTCGAGCTTCATCTGCCTTGGCTCTTGTTAATTCTGCTCGCGAGAGAGATGATACGGTCAGGGAGCTTGGCGAGCTGAGGAAGGCGTATGACCTGGTGTGCTCGAGCAAGCTAGACCTTGCAGAGAAGAACAGGGTTCTGGCCGAGCAACTGGAGGCGGAGAAAGCCCAGGCAACCACTTTTAAGGAGGATTCGTACAACTCTGGCTGTGCTGCTGCGTATGAGGACGCTGAGGTTCAGATAGGCTATATCAGCCGTCTGAACTTCAAGAAAGGGTGGAATAAGGCTCTCGAGGCTGCTGGGGTGGACGTTGCATCCCCCCTCTTTGACGAGCACGATCCAGGGCCAAAGCCAGTCGTAGATGAGGACCCAGCCCCAACTGCTGAAGGCACCAATCCGGTCTCTCAGGCGACTTCTACTGATGCTCCTTTGGTCGAGAGGGCAGTGGACACCCCTGCAGAGGGTAATGCCCCTGCTGATGCTGATAAGGACAAGGGTCCATCCACCTCTGGGACACCCGAGGTTGATAATTGATAGTGTTGCTTTGTAATTTTTTCTTTTTTGATCTGATGTAACCTCGTTCCTTATTAATGAAAAGACTTCATTTTTGTTTATGCTGATTTCTTTCTCTTCTCTTTCTTTTACTTGTACTTGGTTGATGTTGATGATTATATTCCTGCTACTTCCCAACTGGGTAGGACTCTTGGTCCTAATGCAAGTCCTGCTGTTCTCCAGGCCTTTGTTAGACTTTGCAAGTCACTTAGGTCTAGGAATCAGAAATATAAGGAGCAATCCGAGCTGGTGGCTAAGCTGAAGGATAAGCTCCAGGAAATGAAAGAAATCGGTGCCTCAGTGCAAGAAGAAGTTAGCGAGCTGAGAGAGAAGTTACTGGAGGCCACCGAGATCAACCAAGTTGGGGAGTTCCTGCAGCGAGAGAATGAAGACCTGAGGCGGGAGGTCTCGAAGGTTAAGGAGTATTCTCCGAGCACCATTCCAATAGTCCTGCAAGGCTCTTCTTCGTCGCAAGCTGCTCGGGCTCCCCTCCCACGTGCTGGAAGGAGTGCCAGTGGTAGGAATAGGGAAGCCGCCGAACAGCGGGAGATTGGGGTGCTGCGCGACGATGTTCGGCAGGCGTGTGTAACTGCTGCTGGGCTCCAGAGGGACGTGACCCGACTGCGGCATCTATTCAAGAAGGGCCCTCGCCAAGTGTGGTATGATGGCTATGATCAGGGCTTGCTGGATGCTCCTACAAGCTTATCAGAGTTCGAGGAGCTCTCCTTCATCAGGGGGTGGTTGAGTGCCTTCAAGGAGCTGCGGGTCCCAAGGAACTCGACGTTGTGGTATCGACACGAGATGTCCTCCTCTACCCTGATGCCCAATCCATTCAGGCGGGATGATTGATGGATCCCCATTGATGCTATTCCCCGGCAACTATTGGAGTTGGATGCAAATGAGGTCGTGGAGGAGCTCGCTCCTGCTCCTGATGATGGAAGGAGAGCCAAAGTTCATGATTATCTTGCTCGGAGGCTTCCACCTCCTTGAGATTTTGTTTTTTAATAATTGTAAATGCTTTGGGCGAGCTTCGCCGACTAAACATGTACTATTATTCTTTGTAAATATAAAAGATTAATGGAAAGTTCGAGTTTTGGGCGATTTTGCCGACTAAACGTGTTCATCCAATCCTTTTATATTTTTGCAGCTTCACAATCCTATTTATTTTGTCATGTGAGTGTCTTCCCAGTCCAGTATAAGAATACCATTGTGCCCTCCCTTTACCTTTTAGGTCGTGTCGTCACACTCCCGTAGGCCTAAGTAGGGCAATTGGCGAGGAAACACCTGGTATTGGATGTCTTCATCCGGTCAGGATTTTGTTTAACCAAAGTAGGTTTGATGCCTAAGAATACTCTGTAGGGCTTCATATATTCCCATGGGCAATGCTAAGAGGTCTGTCGTGCTTCATGACGATGACCTGAGGAGGGGTGTTCCCCTGCTATGTCAACCATTATGCCTGTGATTTGAAAGGGATGTGCAATAAGATATAATTGCTACTTTTTAGAGAGTGATCAACTAAGATATTTTTATTGGTGAATTGAGAAATGAACTGTCCTTTAACATAATGAGTACAATAAAAGATCTAACAATAGAACTCCTAAAAATATAATTTCTTGAGATTAGCTGCGTTCCATGCTCGTGGTATCTCTCTGCCCTCCATCGTTTTCAAATGATAGGCACCTCACAGGTCGTCTCTAATTATCTTATAAGGTCCTTCCCAGTTCGGGCCCAGTTTACCGTCTGATGTCTTCACTGTGTTTCCCAGGACCTTTCTTAGAACATAGTCCCCAACTTTGAATTTCCTCGGATTGACCCTTTTGCTGTAGTGCTTCGTGAGCTGTTGCTGATAGTTTGCTAGTTTTACTAGGGCAAGTTCCCTGCGCTCGTCGGCCAGGTCGAGCTCCGCGAGCAAAGCCTGATCGTTCTGGCCCTTCTCGACAAGGTCGGATCTCATTGTAGGCAATCCTGCTTCTAATGGGATGACCGCCTTCATACCATATGCTAGTGAGAATGGCGTTTCTCCTGTGGATCGCCTAGGAGTCGTTCTGTACGCCCATAGGATATGCGGTAGCTCGGTTGTCCACGCGCCTTTGGCTCGCTCTAACCGCTTCTTCAATCCAGCGATCATTGTCTTGTTGGAAACCTCAGCTTGTCCGTTGCTTTGAGGGTAGGCCACCGAGCTGAAGTGGTGCCTGATCTCGTGTTTGTCGCAGAAATACTGAAAAGGGCCACTCTCGAACTGTGTTCCATTGTCAGTGATGATGGTTCTGGGGATCCCGAATCGAGTGATTAAATTTCTCCATATGAACCTCATCATGTCAGCATCTCGGATGTTCTCCAGTGGTTCTGCCTCGATCCACTTGGTAAAGTAATCAGTTGTAACCAACAGGTATTTGCGATTGCCGGCAGCAGTGGGCAGTGGTCCCACGATGTCCATTCCCCACTGGGCGAAGGGCCAGGGACTGGTCAGGGATTTTAATTCGCTGGCGGGCTGGTGGACCATGTGAGTGTGAAGTTGGCATTTTAGGCATTTGCGGACATATACTGCGGAGTCCTTTTGCATGTATGGCAACCAGTAACCTTCCTTCATTGCTCGGAAGGCTAGATACCTTCCTCCGACGTGACTTCCATAGATTCCTTCGTGAAGCTCATGAAGCACTGCCTTGACATTGCCTGGGTGGATGCGTCTAAGGTAGGGGCCGGAGAAAGATCTTTTATACAAGTTGCCTCTTGTGGATAAGTGAAAGCGAGCAGCTTTGACTCTTATCTGGTGGGCAGTTTTCTTATCCTTTGGGAGCGTTCCGTTCTTTAAATAGTCTCTCAAGGGATCCATCCATCTGGGGGCTGATTCCAATTGGAGTATTGGTTTTGCTTTTGTCAGCTCGCAGTTGGGGTAAATGCTTGGGCAGCTGAGGAAATCGATAGGGATGATCCTTTTAAGGCTAGAATCAACTGCCGAGCTCAGGGATGCTAAGGCGTCAGCGTGGCTGTTTTGCCCCCTGGGAAACTATTGGATGTTGATATCTTCAAAGTTTGTCATTAAGTTTTTTACCAAGGAGAGGTAGGCTGCCATTCTCTCATCCTTCGCATTATAGTCTCCACTTATCTGATTGGAAACTAGTTGCGAATCTTCGAATACCTGCAAATGCTTTGCTCCCAGAGTTTGCACCTTTTGGAGACCTGCTATTAAGGCTTCATATTCTGCTTCGTTGTTGGAGGCTGCAAATCCCAGCCTGATTCCTTACACGAGGACTGTATTTTCTAGAGTGATGAGAACAATTCCTACTCCCGCCCCCTTTGAGTTGGAGGCTCCATCAACGAATAGTTTTCAGCTTTCCCCTGTAGCCTGGTTGTTTTGTTCTGTTGTCTTGGGCTGGTCGAAGGGTTCTTCGCCTATGAATTCATCTATGAAATCAGCAAGGATTTGACCCTTGATAGCTGTCCTTGGTTGAAATTGGATATCAAATCGGTCGAGCTCGACTGACCATTTAGACAGTCTGCCCGACAAATCCGCCTTCCTTAGGACAGCCTTGAGGGGGTGTGATGTAAGGACGATGATCGTATGAGCTTCGAAGTAATTCTTCAGTTTCCTCGAGGCCATTACTAGGGCGAATGTGAGCTTTTCCAATGGTAGGTAGCGCTACTTGGCATCTAGTAAGATTTTGCTCGCATAATAGACTGGATGTTGGATTCCTGTAACTTCACACATTAGCGCTGAGCTGACAGTATGGCTGGATACAGAGAGGTAAAGGTACAAAGAGTCCATTTGCTGTGGTATGACAAGCAGCGGTGGGGAGCTTAGGTAGGACTTGAGCTTGTCTAATGCTCGTGAGCAACTTGGGGTCCATTCTATTGTTTTGCTGCCTTTTAAGAGTTGGAAGTAGGGCTTGCATCTCTCGGAGGATTTAGAGATGAAACGATTTAGAGAAGCGAGCATTCTAGTGAGCTTCTGTACATCTCGGACTGTGTGAGGAGGTTTCACTCTTTTGATTGCATCAATCTGGTCCGGATTAGCCTCTATGCCTCGCTTGCTGACCAAATACCCAAGAAACTTTCCTGACTGGACACCGAAGGAACACTTGCTCGCGTTGAGTTTCATTCGGTACTTCCTGAGGATTTTGAAGGTACTTGTGTCTCCCATTTGATTCTTGAACATTTTAGTAACTAGCTGGTGATAGGTTGCCTCTGCATTTTTTAGCCCAAAAGGCATGACCTTGTAACAGTATAAACCAACCGTCGTGATAAACGCCGTTTTGTCCTGATCTGGGGCATACAGGGGAATCTGGTGATATCCCGAGTATGCGTCCAGGAAACTCATTCGTTCATGAGCTCCGGTGGCGTCTACTAGTTGGTCTATTTTCGGAAGAGGGAAGCTATCCTTGGGGCAGGCTTTGTTGAGGTCAGTGAAGTCTATGCTAACTCTCCACTTCCCGTTGCTTTTTGGAACTACCACTGGGTTGGATAACCATTTGGGGAATTGCACTTCCCGTATGGACCCTGCATCCAACATCTTTTCGACTTCTTTTTCTATTGCTCTGGCCTTCTCAGGAGTATTTCGTCGTGCCTTCTGCGCTATCGGCTTGAATGTGGGATTGACGTGCAACTGATGGCAGACCATATTGGGATCGATTCCTGGCAGCTCATAGGGTTCCCAAGCGAAAACATCTATGTTGCTTCTGAGTAAGGTTGACAAATCCTTTTGCTCTTGGTTAGTGAGTGAGGTTCCGATCAGGAAGACTCTTCTATTGTCCCCTTCTTTAGCCGACACTTCTACCAGGTCCTCGACGATGCGCTCGGAGGGGAGGAGCCTGGTCTCTTCCACTCCAGGCCTTCCATATTTTAATTGCTATTTGGAAGGAATTGCACCTTCCTTCACCTTCTCGCTAGTTTGAACAGCTCTTTTCTCTGGCTTTGGTCGGATGGCCGCTATGAAGCATTTTCTTGCCATCGCCTGGTCGCCATGTATCTCCATCACTCACCGTTCGGTTACATATTTGAGTTTCTGGTGGTAGGTCGAGGAGACTGCCTTCATTGCATGAAGCCATCCCCTGCCGAGGATGGCTTGATACAGTGAATCGATGTCGACCACCAAGAATTCGATCATTTTGGAAACATTTTCAGCGCGCACTGGCAGTATTATTTTGCCCAGAGGAATGGTCATCTTCCCAGCGAAGCCGACCAAAGTAATAGTGGTTCCCTTTAGGTCGGCGATGTTCAACTTCAATTTCCGGAACAGGACGATGTATATTACTTCGGATGAGCTCCCTTGATCGACGAGCAGCCTGTCGATGTCAAAGTTGGCTATCCTGAGTGTAATGACTAAGGCATCATGATGTGGGGTCCTTACTCCTACAAGATCTTCATCCGTGAAAACAATATGATTGTTGTAGTTGATGTCTTCTGCTCGCAGACGTTTCCCTGATTGTGATTTTGCTGGATCGATCTGAAAAGCTTGCATTACCGCTGTCAGTTTCTTTACCTCCATTCGAGCTGAGTTACCCTGGATTTGCTTGACATCAGATACTCCATGGATTACTGCGAATTCGTGTCCGGCGTCATCTTCCAATACATTGTCGGGTTTCGCCTCTTTGTGGGCAGTCACTCTCTCTACCTTCTTTTCCACAAAATCATTCAAATGTCCGGATTGGGCCAACTCCTCGAGGTGGGACTTAAGAGCCTTGCAGTGCTCGGTCTTATGCCCTCCCTCTTTGTGGAAAGTGCATCTTAATGCGTTGTTTCTTTTCGAGGGGTCTCCTCCCATTTTACGGGGCCATTTGATGAACGGCTCATCCTTGATCTTTGCGAGAATTTTGTAAATTGATTCTCTGAAGACCGTGTTGACCGCCTGGAACGATTTTGTAATGTCAGGGTTCCCTCCGTTTTTGGAGCCATTCTTGCCCCCACTCTTTCCTCCTTTTTTCTGGTTCTCAACTTTCTCACTTCCCTTTGTAGTGAGCTTGGCTCGATCGTTTTCTCCCACATTAAGGCGGGTGACATCTTCCACCTTTGCGTATTTCTCAATCCGGGCCATCAGGTCGTCAATGGTCGTAGCTTCCTTCTTTGTCAAGGACTGGTAAAGGAGGGAAGAGCTAGGTAGCCCAATTTTGAATGAAGCCACTGCCACTTCTTCCGCGCAGTCCTCGGCCTCGTTAAATAACTCCCAGTACCTCTTCGCGTAGTCTCGGAGTGTCTCCTGAGGTGTTTTCTTCATTAATAGAGCATCCATCCTTTTAGGATGGGAGCTGCTAGTGATGAACCGGGCCGTAAAGAGCTCGGCCAGGGATTTGAAATTTCTAATGGATCGGTGAGGGAGTTTATCGAACCATTTATGGGCCACGTCATGAAGGCTCGAGGGGAAAATACGGCACATCAGTGCATCTCGGTGATTCCAGAGGGTCATAGCCTGCCGGTACTGCCTGACATGATCAATGGGATCAGTCTTCCCGTCGTAAATCTTGAACCTTGGAATGGAAAACTTTTTGGGAGCCTCTTCTTCTTTAATTTCCCTCGTGAAGGGCGATTTCATCTGGGTCTTGAGGGCTCTCCTGGCGAGTTCTCTGGTCGACCTGGTGCCGCGGTGAGCTGGATGTTGGTCCATTTCTCGGCGGACCAGGTTCCGTATGTCATCGTCGCTGCGAGCAGGGCTCTGGTAGCGGTGAGCTTTTCTTAGTTGTTCGCGGAGGTCATCGTCTGAGTCGCCACCTTCGTCCCCTTGATATTGCCGCCTAGGGCTCCTTCCTCGACTGCGAGATTTGCTTGCCTGAGGGCTAGGAGTGCGATAGGGGCATCTCCTGGTATTAGGACGTAGTTCCTTCTCTAGTTTTTCCAGTCTTCTTTTCAGGCGAGCATTCTCAGCCTCATATCTGCGAGAAGACTCCCTCTGCTCGTGGAGCCTTACCTCGTATGCATCGATCAATCTGGATATCTGTGTGGACCTTGCTGGTCCTTAACTTTCTTCTGAGGCTGGCCTTTCAAAGCGAGCCCCTTGATCTGAACGTCAGACTTCAGATCTAATCCCGCGAGGAGCAGGTGGCTCCTAAATATCTCCTACTTGAGGAGCGTTGATGCTATGACCAGACATCTTAGATTTTTCCTTGGCGTGGGATCTTCTCAGGGAAAGATGAACGCTTCCCACAGACGGCGCCAATTGTGGTGACAATAATTATGCAACACAAATAAATATGAAAGAGGCAATAACCAAGAAAAGATAAATAAAATTCCAATCACACAACAACAGGTGTACGTGGTTCAGCAAAGATGTGCCTACGTCCACGATGGTGCAGTCAGTGTTATTTCTCTATATTCTGAAGAATAAGTACAGAGAATACAACTTGTCCTTTGCCCCGAACTTAGGGTTTAATTTATACATGTATATGTTGGTTAGTGGGGGTGATGGGTTCCTCCTTATTAGCCATCTCCCCTATAACTTTCCTACATGGGATCGCACTCCCCCACAACTTCTCTTCATGGGATCGTGGAGTAATCGGATCAATACAAAAGGTGATGGGCCTGGGCTTTGGGCCGCTAAGGCGAGGCTACTCGTCCAGGCCTATAATGCTAAATTCAGGGTACCCACATACACAAATACTAATAATAAATGATTGATATTACGGTATGTGATGTAATGAAATAAATCACTAAAGTATAAATAAAGCAACTAATGCTAAAAATAAGAGAATTGAAAGACAAGGGTGGAAAATTGGACCTCCTTAAGAAGATTTGAAATGGATCTTAATTTTAGATGCACTGATCTCACAATAAGGATATGGTGGTATGAGGAGATGTGTGAGAATTTAGTAAAATGAGTATGAAAATAATGGAAAGAAGGTGGGAAATGGACTTTTTAAGAGGGGAACAACTATGAATTCGAGATAATTTTCTCTGAATTGCTGAGAGGGATGTTCAGGGTACAAATTTCAAAGTGAGGACATGGACTCTATTTACAAGACCAAGGGGGTGTCCATTGGCAGGGTCCTTGACATACCTATCGGTATAGAAACCCAGACACACTGCTGATAGGCAGGGTCCTCAGGGTACCATTCGGCAGTCTAAAAATAATTTTTTGAAAAATGATCGTAAAATGTGAATCTTAAGTCAGAATTACGCATAGGGTAGACCACTAGAAAGGGTACTTAGAGATCTTTAATAATCCATTGAGTCACTCCCGGGTTCGGGAGTTGTTCAAGGTCAAATGGGGCTCGAAAGCCCCCTTTGGTCACTAGACATGAAGTTTTCGAAGGAAAACAGATCGTTCATCCGAACCGTAAGGTCGATTCATGTACAAGATGGATTGTTGAAAAGGTTATTCAGATCCCTTTGAGATTTCATTCAGTGGTTCGAACAGTTGACCAAGGTCAAATGGGGCACGAAAGCGCTCGGTGACCTGTTGGAGTTAAATGGGTCGCTCATCCATACTGTAACACTGATTCGCGCATGGGGAAGACCGTTGGAAAGGGTATTCAGGTCCCTTCAAAGTCTCATTGAGTTTCTCTCAAACTGAAGAGTTGATCGGGGTCAAAAGGGGTCCGAGAGCTCCTGGTAGCCTCTAAATCAATTTTGGGGGTAAATGGATCGTTCGTCCTACCCGTAAGGTCGATTCGTTCACCAGGTGGACCATTAGGAAGGGGATTCAGATCCTTTTAGAGATTTATTGAGATTTTGCTCATACGAGGAAGTTGACGAGAGTTAAATAGAGCCCGGGAGTGCCCGGTGGCCTTGAGATAAATTTTTTTATAGTAAAATGAACCGTTGGTCCGAACCATAAGGACGATTCACACATGGGGCAAACCGTTAGGAAGGGTATTCAAAGCCCTTAGAAGATTCAATGAGCTTTTTCTCAGGTAAGAAATCTAACCAGAGTCAAACTAGATTCGAGAGCGCCTGGTGGCCTCTAGATCAATACTCGGAGTACGACCTAGGTTTTGTGGTGAATGAGTGAGTGATAGGGACCTAAGGAGGTGCTTAGGGGGGTCCTCGAATGGGGTGTCTACACTTTTGTTTTTTCACTCAACAAAGAGATGGATAGCAATTGACGTAAACTCAATTTTGAAACATTAATGAAGAACAACAAACCAATATGAAACTCTCTCTAGAATATATTTAATGATCTGTGCCCAATAAAAGTGCTAAAATATAATGATTCATTTTTTTTGTTTCCAATTTTTTCCAGTGATGTTTGTAATAGTACTTGGATTAGGAAGGTTGTAAATAACATCACTTGTAAAATGCCTATCTTTTGAATAAAACTTCTTTTTGTGGCAAAAAAAAGGATATATTCCTTGAATATCCACACTAAAAGGGGAATTTCCTTGTACTTTGTGATGTGATGTCACAAAGAATGTGGCATAAGACGTGACGTAACAACACAATCTTCTACATTCCCAACTAACCATATAATATCAAACTGTCCGTTTGTTTATCATTTTTTTGTCATGGCATATGCTAAAAAGTCGGCAAATATGAAAAATTGTCAACTTTTTGGCTGTCTAGTTGCAAAATTTTCCATGGCATTGTTTGCTAGTGTACAACACCCATTATGCAAAAGGTGTTGGCAAACTTTGCTTACCTATTTGAGTGAGAAATATTTACTAACAAATTTGCTAACATCTTAAATGGTTTTAATATTTTAAAAAACAATTTGAAAACTGTTTTAAATACTTTGCAAACTGTTACGAATATTTAAAAACTATTTCGTAATGTTTTAAAAACTGTTTTTAATATTATAAAAAATTGTTAAGAAAATGTTTTACAATTTTTTTAAAAAACCGTATTATAAAAATATTGTAAAAACTATTTTTAACATGTTTAAAAACTTTTTTGAATATATTATAAAAATTGTTTTAAAAAACAATTTTAAAAACAGTTTTAAATAGTTAAAAAAACTATTTGGTAATGTTTTAAAAACTCTTTTTAATATTATTAAAACTGTTAAGAACATGTTTTCCAAATTATTTTAAAAACTATATTATAAAAATATTGTAAAAACTATTTTTAGCATTTTTAAAAACTGCATTGAATATATTCTAAAAACAGTTTTAAATTTTTACAAAAAATTAAAAACTGTTTTAGATAGTCAAAAAAATGTTTTGTAATGTTTAAAAAAATATTTATAAAAATTGTTAAGAAAGTGTTTTACAAATTTTTTAAAAAATCGTATTATAAAAATATTGTAAAAATTGTTTTTAATATTTTTATAAACTGTTTCAATATATTATAAAAATTGTTTTAAATAGTTAAAAAAATTGTTATCAATATTTAAAAATTGTTTTGTAATGTTTTAAAAAATGTTTTTTATATTATAAAAAATTGTTCAGAAAATCTTTTACATTTTTTTAAAAATCGTTTTATAAAAATATTGTAAAAACAGTTTTTAGCAATTTTTTAAAACTATTTTGAATATATTATAAAAACTGTTTTAAACTTTTTAATAACAATTTTAAAAATCGTTGTAAAAAATATGATTTAAAAATGTGTTATTAAAATATTTTGTCTAAAAACTTTTTTTGACCTCATTTGGTTGTTTGATACCCTAATGTGAAAAAAATGAAATTTTGTCTTGGAAAAGTTTGCCTAGGCAAAGGCAAAATTTTCTTGAGATAAATTTGTCATGCCAACTCCTTTGCCCAGTGTGAATCAAACGGAACATAAGACTAAAGAAAGGTAAGCATGAGAACTCGAAAACATGTATACCCCATTAACTAAAGAACTTGCGCCTTGGTTTGACCGCGCAAAAGGTTTGGAACCGACTCGCGCCTTTTTAAAGATTGGAGATACGAGTCTTTAACCCTTAAGGGGTGGTGGAATTCGATATTATTGATTTATTTAAGACTTGACCTTTATGTGATTGTTCTTCTTTACTCTTATGGTGTTATATATTGTGTGAAATTAACTTGTTTAGTTATCCTCACAGTCCATCATGGGCAATTAATTTTGTGATATTAACTGTTATGAGTTATCCTTTTTGTAAAAAGTCGCCTGGCCTTGAAGTTAAAATTTGCACGAGTAATAAATTGACCAAGTTAAGCCAAAGAGGATGATACCTGAGTTCCTGCATGATATGTTCATATAGATGCTACTGGCTTTCAGATTACTACCTAAAATTTTGAGTCAGGATGTTTGTAGCAAAACTGGAAAATTGAAAGGGAGTAGCTAAATTTTTCTAATGGGGTGTTATGTGTTTGTGTATATTTGATGGTATGAATGATATACACACAACAATTACTTGTAGTCTAGTGGTAACTCTTGACTCACCCTTATTTTAGGTCATGGGTTCAAGTCCAACTAAGGGTGTTTAGGAGTATTTCACTACACCAAAAACAGGAATCTGGCACGATTTAAAATCGTGCTAGACCCAATCTGGCACAGTTTAAAACCGTGCCAAATTTTCTGGCACGGTTTAAAATCGTGCCAGATTTCCCAATCTGGCATACTTTTGGCACGCTTTTAAACGTGCCAGATTTTAATTCAGCACGCTTTTGGCACACTTTAAAACCATGCTAGATATTGAATCTGTCATGCTTTCGGCACAGTTTAAAATCGTGCCAGATTTTCCATTTTTTTGCACGATTTTGGCACGGTTATAAAGCATGCCAGATTGTTTTATAAGCATACTCAAATTTTATAATTTGTTACGATTTTGTCACGGTTTTAAACCGTGACAGATTTTTCAATTAATAAAAAAAATATTTCGAGACAAATCTGGAAAATCAGCAAATTCCAAATCTTGTCGGAAAAATATTTATTATTTGCAAAGTAAAATCAAGAAAATTCACAAACTATGAATATCACATGTTGTTAATAAACTAATGTATATACAAACTTCAAAATATTACAAGAGTTGATAGTTCCCAATCTAAAAAAAATGGGCAGAGTTTCCTCTATTTACTGAGCATTCCAAAACCTGCTAATACAAAACCTGTCAATATAAAGCCCGTATGGCCATAAAATATAACAATAAAATTACAAAAGACCACATGGCCATAAAAGTTGACAACAAAACTACTAAAGCCTACACGACCATAAAATTAAATAATAAAACTACTAAAGGTTGCACGACCATAACACAAAAATTTAATCCTGAGTACTAAGAACACTAAATAAATAATCCCCTCATTGTAAATATTACATATAGTTTTTTAAAAGCTATACGATTGAATGTTATCCTGCAAAATAATGGGACACAAAAAGTATATGATATTAGTAAACATGTAGTTTTTTTAAAGAACGTATTCCAGCTGAAAAATTACATATACGAGTTATAATTATTATTATATTATCAAATTGGAAGTCTCGTGACTGCGTGGTCAGTTCATACGAGTTACATTTGTCTCGTACAAGGTGCTAGGGCCTCTTACGGGGCTGTTTGGGGTTGGTCTGGGTTTTCACCCTTTAATAACTTATTTTTAAGTTTAATCTATACTTTTAAATTATCTTCATATTCTCAAACCACGAGACCCGCGACTATGCGGTTAGTTCCTATGAGTTACATTGGTCCCGTGCGAGGTGTTCATGCCTCTTACGAGGCCATCTGGAGGATAATTTGGGTTTTCACCCTTTAACGGCTTGTTTTTAAGCCTAATCTAGATACTTTCAAATTATCGTCATATTCTCAAATCGGGAGACCTGTGACTACGCGATTAGTTCCTAGGAGTTACATTGGTCCCGTAAGAGATGTTAGTTCCTCTTACGGGGCCGTTTGGAGGCTGATTTGGGTTTTCACCCTTTAACGGCATGTTTTTAAGCCTAATCTAAATACTTTCAAATTGTCATCATATTCTCAAATCGAGAGACCCGTGACTACATGATTAGTTCCTATAAGTTACATTGGTCCCGTACAAGGTGTTCATGCCTCTTACGGGGTCATTTTGGAGTTGATTTGGGTTTTCACACTTTAATGGCTTATTTTTATGCTTAAGATAAATACTTTCAAATTATTATCATATTTTCATACCAAAAGACTCATGACTATGCGGTTAGTTCCTACAAGTTACATTGGTCCCGTGCGAGGTGTCCACGCCTCTTACGGGACCGTTTGGGAGTTGGTTTGGGTTTTCAACTTTTAATGGCTTGTTTTTAAGCCCAATCTAGATATTTTCAAATTATCATCATAATCTCAAATCGAGAGACCCGCGACTATGCGGTCAATTCCTAGGAGTTACATGGGTCCCGTATGAGGTGTTAATGCATCTTACGGCGCTGTTTGGAGGCTCATTTGGGTTTTCACCCTTTAACGGCATGTTTTTAAGCCTAATCTAGATACCTTCAAATTATTGTACTATTCTCAAACTGAGAGACCCGTGACTATGCGATCAGTTCCTACGAGTTACATTGGTCCCGTACGAGGAGTTCATGCCTCTTACGGGGTAATTTGGAAGTTGATTTGGGTTTTCACCCTTTAACGGCTTATTTTTAAGCTTAAGCTGGATACTTTCAAATTATCATCATATTCTCAAACCAGGTGACCCGTGACTACACGGTCAGTTCCTACGAGTTACATTGGTCCCGTGCGAGGTGTTCATTCCTCTTACATGGCCGTTTGGAGGTTGATTTAGGTTTTCACCCTTTGAGGGATTGTTTATAACCCTAAGCTAGATTTTTTACAATTATCATCATATTCTCAAACCGTAAGACCCGTGAGTACGCGATCAGTTCCTATGAGCTACATTGGTCCCGTGCGAGGTCTTTATGCCTCTTACGAGGCCGTTTAGAGGTTGATTTTGATTTTCACACTTTGACAGCTTGTTTTTAAGCCTACGCTAGATATTTTCAAATTATTGTCATATTCTCAAATCGGGAGATTCGTGACTATGCGGTCAGTACCTACGATTTACATTAGTACCGTGCAAGGTGTTAGTGCCGCTTATATGGACATCTAGAGGCTTATTTTGGTTTTCACCCTTTGAAGGCTTGTTTTTAACCCTAACCTTGTTTTTTTTAAATTATCGTCCTATTCTCAAACTGAGAGACTCGGGACTACGGGGTCAGTTTATATGAGTTACATTGGTCCCGTGCGAGGTGTTAGTACCTCTTACGGGGCCGTTTGGAGGCAAATTTGGGTTTTCACACTTTAACGACTTGTTTTTAAGATGGTCAAATCGCGAGACCCGTGACTACACGGTCAGTTCCTATGAGTTACATTGGTCCCGTGCGAGGTGGTGTTTCCTCTTACAATGCCGTTTGGAGAATTATTTGAGTTTTCATCTTTAACGGCTTGTCTTTAAGCCTACGCTAGATACTTTCAAATTATCATCATATTCTCAAATCGAGAGACTCGTGACTACGCGGTCTGTTCCTACGAGTTACATTTGTCCCGTACGAGGTGTAAGTGCCTCTTACGGGGCCATTTGGAGGATGATTTGTGTTTTCACCCTTTAACGGCATGTTCTTTTAGCCTAAGCTAGATACTTTTAAATTATCAACATATTCTCAAACTAGGAGTCCCGTGACTATGCGGTCAGTTCCGGCGAGTTACATTGGTACCGTATAAGGGGTTAGAGCCTCATATGGGGACGTTTGGAGCCAGATTTGGGTTTTCACCCTTTAATGGCTTGTTTTTAAGCCTAATCTAGATATTTTCAAATTATCATCATATTCTCAAATAGAGAGACCCATGACTACGTGGTCTCTTCCTACGAGTTACATTGTTCCCGTACGAGGTGTTCATACCTCTTATGAGGCTATTTGGAGACTGATTTGAGTTTTCACCCTTTAAGGGCTTATTTTTAAGATTAAGCTAGATACTTTCAAATTATCATCATATTCTCAAACCGGGAGACCCATGATTATGCGTTCCGTTACTTCGAGTTAAATCAGTCCCGTGCGAGGTGTTCATGCCTCTTACGTGGCCGTTTGGAGACTGATTTTTGTTTTCACCATTTGAGGGCTTGTTTTTTACCCTAAGCTAGATGTTTTAAAATTATCGTCATATTCTCAAACCGAAAGACCCATGACTACAAGGTAAGTTTCTACGAGTTACATTGGTCCCATGCGAGGTGTTCATGCCTCTTACGGGGTCGTTTAGAGGTTGATTTAGGTTTTCACCATTTGAGAGCTTGTTTTTAAGCGTAACCTAGATATTTACAAATTTTCATTATATTCTCAAACTGGGAGACCCGTGACTACGCGGTCAGCTCCTAAGAGTTACATTAGCACTGTACGAGTTATTAGTGCCTCTTACGGGGCCGTTTGGAGGTTGATTTAGGTTTTCACCCTTTGACGGCCTGTTTTTAACCCTAAGCTAGATTTTTAAAAATTATTATCATATTCTGAAACCAGAAGACCCGTGACTATGCGGTCAGTTCCTACCAGCTACATTCATCCCGTGCGAGGTCTTCATGCCTCTTACGAGGTTATTTGGAAGTTGATTTGGGTTTTCACCCTTTTACGGATTATTTTTAAGCCTAAGCTAGATATTTTCAAATTATCATCATATTCTCAAATTGGAAGATCCGTGACTACGCGGTCAGCACCTACGAGTTACATTGGTCCCGTGCGAGGTGTTAGTGCCACTTAAATTGTCGTTTGGAGTCTGATTTGGGGTTTCACCCTTTGAAGGATTATTTTTAACCCTAGGCTAGATTTTTTTAAATTATCGTCATATTCTCAAATCTGGAGACTCGTGACTACGTGGTCATTATTAGTCCCGTGCGAGGTGTTAGTGCCTAGTATGGGGTTGTTTGGAGGCTGATTTTGGGTTTTCACACTTTAACGGCTTATTTTCAAGCCTAATCTAGGTATTTTTAAATTATCATCATATTGACAAAATGAGATACCCATGACTACGCGTTCAGTTCCTATGAGTTACATTGGTCCTGTGCGAGGTGGTGTTGCCTCTTACGAGGCTGTTTGGAGACTGATTTGAGTTTTCACCCTCTAACGGCTTGTCTTTAAGCCTAAGATAGATACTTTCAAATTATCCTCATATTCTCAAACCAGAAGACCCGTGACTCTGCGGTCTAATCCTATGAGTTACATTTGTCTCGTACGAGGTGTAAGTGCCTATTACGGGGCCAATTGGAGGCTGATTTGGGTTTTCACCCTTTAACGGCATGTTTTTAAGCCAAATCTAGATACTTTTAAATTATTTACATAATCTCAAACTGGGAGACCTGTGACTACGCGATCAGTTTTTATGAGGTACATTGGTCCCGTACGAGGTGTTAGTGCCTCTTATGGGGTCGTTTGGAGGCTGATTTGGGTTTTTACACTTTGATGGCTTATTTTTAAGCCTAATCTAGATATTTTCAAATTATCATCATATTCTCAAATCAGGAGACCCATAACTATGTGGTCTCTTCTTACGAGTTACATTGGTACTGTGCCAGTTGTTCATGACTCTTACGAGGCCGTTTGGAGTCTAATTTGGTTTTTCACCATTTAACTGCTTATTTTTAAGCTTAAGCTAGATACTTTCAAATTATTGTCAAATTCTCAAACCAGGAAACCCGTGATTACGCGGTCAGTTACTGCCAGTTACATTGGTCCAGTGCGAGGTGTTCATGCCTCTTATGTGTCCGTTTAGAGGCTGATTTGGGTTTTCACCCTTTAAGGGCTTATTTTTAACCCTAAGCTACATTTTTTAAATTATAATCATATTCTTAAACCGGAAGACCAGTGACTGCATGATCAGTTTCTACGAGTTATATTGGTCTCGTGCCAGGTGTTCATGCCTCTTACAGGGTCGTTTAGAGGTTGATTTTTGTTTTCACCCTTTGACGGCTTGCTTTTAAGCGTAAGCTAGATATTTTTAAATTATCGTCATATTCTCAAATTGGGAGACCCGTGACTATGCGGTCAGCTCCTACGAGCTACATTGGCACGGTACGAGGTGTTAGTGCCTCTTACGGGGCCGTTTGGAGGCTGATTTAGGCTTTCACCCTTTAATGGCTTGTTTTTAAGCCTAATCTAGATATTTTCAAATTATCGTCATATTCTTGTGACACCCCGCCCAATTAAACCTTGGGTAATCAAGCCTTAATTTAATTTAAACTGGTTTCTTAAATGGTTCATTCTTAGCATCACTGCCAAAACTTTTTAAGTTACTAACCACCTAAGTGAAATTAAGCGATTGCCATATTTTATCTTTCTTAAGCAAAACAAATAATCCATATAAGCACATTACAAGTCTATTAATAAAATAATCTACGTAAACAACTGTATACAGGTAAAGTCTTGCCGAAAACCACGGACAATAAAAGACAATACAAAATCCATAATCAGAATAACTGTAAAGTAAAGATAGGACAACATTTACGAACTAAGAATACTAAGACTAAGATCCTGCACTAGAACTGAAAAGGAGGAAGTGTCTAAACAATCCCTATAAGATCCACATGTGTTGCAACTCCCAAATCCTTGGAATGAAATCATGCCGGGTGTCCCTGTGGCTGGGCACCTAAAAGGTTTTAAAAAAATTTACATAGAAAGAGTTAGTACTCAAAACATTTTGAAAATATTTTGCAAGCAATTATCACAATTGAGCTATTGATTACACATATTAAGGATTCGCACACTCCCTTAAACTTCCTCACCTCTCTTCTATAGCACATGTATAACGAGGATACTTAGTTCACCTAGTTATACTACCCATATGCATAGGTAACTTATTTACTGCTCGTTATACTTATTCTAGTAATAATTACATCACGCTATAAATTATTACTAAGATATTTACAATTTATCTCATTATCTACTATTCTCAGTCTGTAGATTATACATATAGAATACATTTTACCACACAATCATGTATTAAATATCAGTTATCACTAACATATCCTTTTACAACACATAAAGGACTCTTGGTTGGGAATGATTCATCGACCCCAAGTGAGAGTTGGTTTGGAATTATCCATCGACCCCAACTATTTAAAAAATGTATTTATATACACATATTCGGGTTCGGGACTCTTTCATCGCGACACCAGTTTAAGGTTTGGTTCGGCATTTCCCATCGACCCCAAACATATAATAACTTTATGTTAGTTCGAAATTTCTCATCGACCCTAACATAATTAATTTAGGTAAAATTCTCTTAACCCAAACTTTTATATAATTTAGTAGGTACACACCCGACCAAACAAATCATGCCCGTACGTAATATATTTTACTTATATTCACCGTACTCATTAATTTACAATTTATTTCACTATTGTAATTATTCGAGTATTCACGCAACTCTAAGGGTCCTAGTTACCCCTCCCTTAATTCAGTAGTTAAGTTAACTTTAACCTGCTGGTATTTTACAGAAATTTACTCTTACTCTTACCGTAGATAAATTCCCACAATCCCAACATACGTCTATCCATCGTTCCCCCGTCGGTCCATTTCTCCAAAATTCCCACTCAATCATTTATGAAGAAATCTAACGGTACACCCACTGGTATTTATGAAGTCTCCTCATAGGTAAAATATCATCACCAAGGTTCCCATTAAGCGAAGGTAATTACACATAAATTTATTCAAAAAAATTTCTACACTCCAGCCAGAGTCGATCGATCAATGGGATATGGTCAATCGATCGACTGCTCGATCGATCAACATTCAAGGGTCGATCGATCGATCAAGCAATGACAGACCCAGTTCATATTCTTCATGCGGGTTTCACGATTTTTCTCTAACTATCTTCCATGATAATCCACCATATTTGCAACTAACAATTTCTAATCATTCCTACATGTTTTAGGATGATCACTAACGATTTAAAACAACAAAATCATTATAAATCTTGGCCAAAATAACTAAAAATCTTAATAATATTCAAGAACCCTAAAAATACATTCTTTACATCTTTCATCATAATCCCATATTTTTAGTTCGATTTAATCCTCTATTTTTCTATGATATCAAAATATTTGGAGATAAAAAAACGTTCTACATACAATCCCTACCAATCATGGATCATAATCAATTGTTTTACTCCCAAAAATATCATAAAAACCATGTTCTTCATAAAGCTTAAATATGGGTATTATAACTCAATTTATTTTGAAAATAACCACTTGATTATGATTTGTAGGGTCTCATTTCATGGTTGTTGTTGATGGTTGATGATTTTGATCCTTCAATCCTCCTTCCCTACAAATTTGTGGTGAAATCTCCTTAGAATTCCCCCTCCTTCTTTTTTTTGCCTTAGGGACTTGCCTCTCTCTCTTCTCTACTGGATATGGTGTATTTTCTTTCTTTCTAACCCTAGCCTCAACTCTTATAATCTGATTTAGGGTTTCAAAATTCGTAGGTCTACTTACCCATTAATGTAAAGAGACCAAAACGCCCTCGAATGGTCCCAGTTTAGCCCGAAAATGACCCGGAACTCAACTAGTACCCCCGGGTACACTATTTTGACTAATTAGACCCTTTCGGAATCATCCGTGGACTCTAAATTATCTTTTGAGTGTCTTAAAATATTTTTATAATCTGATCTTTAATTTTTTTTGTCTACGCATGACACTCGATTGAGATAAATCAGGTACGTCCATAAAATCACTAGACCATACATATCAACTATCAAAATTTACTACTCACATTTAGTAAATTTTTAATCATCATATTAATCTTTGTTGACATTATATCACATTAAATTACTCTTCTCACATAATTTAAGTAAAACGTATTTTATCACCTTAAATTACTCTACTCACATAATTTAAATAAAACTTATCACATTAAATTACTCTACTCACGTAATTTAGGTAAAACGTATTTTATCTCATTAAATTACTCTACTCATGAAATTTAAATAAAACGTATTTTCCTAATTAAGTATAATTATGGGGTATTACATACTTCCCCTCTTACAAAAGGAATTTCGTCCTCAAAATTAGAAAATACATGCTGTGAATAATTCTGGATATTGTTCTCGCATATCCTCCTCCTGTTCCCAAGTGGACTCATCCATATTGTGATGTCCCCACTGTACTCGCACTAAGGGTACCACCTTGGATCGTAGTTTGCGCTCACTATAATCCAGAATAGCCACGGGTCTTTCTTCATACGAGACATCTGGCTGCAAATCGATCTCCTCCAGTGGAATGTGCCAGAAGGCTCTCTCGCTCCTCTTATATTTCTTCAGTGATGCCACATGGAACACATCGTGTATTCGCTAAAGATGCTCAGGGAGTCCCAATCTGCAAGCTACCGGTCCCACCCTCTCAATGATAGGAAATGATCCCACATATCTATGTGCTAAATTCCCCTTCTTGCCGAACCTCGTAATCCCTTTCATAATAGATACCCGAATTAACACCTGGTCGCCCACATCTAATTCCACGTGTCTCCTACCGGTGTCAACATAACTCTTCTGCCTATCCCGATCTATTCGAATACGTCCTTGAATCAGCTCTATTTTGGAGGAAGTCTCCTGTATCATCTTTGGCCCCAATAGCTTGTTATTCCCCACCTCTAACAAATAGGCGGGCAAATGACAAGGCCTCTTGGAAAGTGCCTCGAATGGAGCCATGTCGATAGTGAATTGGTAGGAGTTATTATATGCAAACTCCACCAAAGGAAGTATGACTCCCAACCTCCCCCAAAATCTAGGACACACATCCTCAGCATATCCTCCAACATCTGGTTTACCCTTTCGATCTATCCGTCCATCTATGGGTGATACGCCATACTCAATCGTAAGTCGGTGCCCATGGACTCCTGAAAGCTCTGCCAGAAGTTTGACACAAATATCTTGTCTCGATCAGACACAATATTAATAAGAACTCCGTGCAGCTTAACGATCTCTAAAATGAATAGCTGCGCATACCGCATCGTATCATAATTCGTACGAATCGGTAAGAAATGAGCTACCTTAGTCAGCCGATCCACTATCACCCATATGGAATTGTGACCCTTTTGTAACCCAGTAATAAAATCCATCGAGATACTATCCCACTTCCACACGGGAATCTCCAGTGGTTGTAGCATCCCTGAAGGTCTCTGATGGTCAACTTTCACAAGCTGACATGTAACACACTTTGAGACAAATTCTGCAATGTCTTGTTTCATACCTGACCACCAGTATGATCGTCGCATGTCTTGGTACAGTTTGTCCCCACCTGGATGTACTGAAACTTTGACCCGTGCGACTCCGTCATTATGGCATGCCTCAATTCATCATCTTTGGGTACTATCAGCCTACCATTGAACCGTTGTCCGCTCTCTAAGCTGATGGAGTAGGACTCCGCCCCCTCAGCCAGTAATTGTCGTACTTTGTCCTGACAAAATGGGTCTTCGACCTGTGCCCTTACTACCCACATAACACTCTCGGGAGTGATAGCTAAAACTGCCATGCATGCTCTAGCTATATCATCCTCGTGTCGAAGTTCACTCCACTTCGCCTTCCAAATTTCTGCCAACTCCCCGGTAGGTCTTCTGCTTAACTCATCTGCCACCACGTTAGCCTTACCTGGATGATACTGTATATCAAATTGGTAGTCCTTAACGAATTCAAGCCACCTTTTTTGCCTCATATTCAGGTCTTTCTAAGTGAACAGATACTGTAATGACTTATGATCCATGAAAAAAGTGAACTGCTCGCCCAAAAGATTGTGTTTCCATATCCTCAATGCAAAGTCGATCGCTTACAACTCGAGGTGATGGGTGAGGTAATTCTTCTCATGTGGCTTTAGCTTTCGGGACACATAAGCTATAGCCTTCTCTTCTTCCTGTAACACACCCCGAAGCCCTTGTAAGGATGCATCAGTATAGACTCGGTACTCCACTCCTCTCCTAGGCAAGGCAAGAACGGGTGCTGATGTCAACTTGTCCTTTAATTCATCAAATGCTAATTGACAACTGTCACTTCATACGAAGGGCACTCCCTTCCGATTCAAGTTCGTCAAAGGTCCGACAATTTTTTAGAACCCCTTGATGAAGAGACGATAATAACCGACCAATCACAAGAAACTGCAAATTTTGATCGGTGTCATGGGCTGTCCCCACTCCCTCATCGTTGATACCCTACTTGGGTCAACAACAATGCCTCTGCTAGATACAACGTGACCTAGGAACTGAACCTTCCTAAGCCAAAATTCACATTTCTCAAATTTGGCGTATAACTGATGGTCCCACAATGTCTGTAGAACCATTCATAAATGTTCAGCGTGTTCCTCCTTCGTGTGAGAGTAAATAAGAATGTCGTATATGAATACAATCACAAACTGATCCAAAAACTCCCTGAATACCGTGTTCATGAGATCCATGAATACTACAGGTGCACTAGTTAGCCCTAACGGCATTACTCTGAACTCGTATGACCCGTACCGCGATAAGAAGGCGATCTTAGGTACATCCTCTTCACGAATGCGCAATTGGTGATAACCCGATCTCAAATCGACCTTTGAGAAGCATGCAGCCCCTCTCAACTGATCAAACAAGTCATCAATTCTCGGCAACAGATAATTATTATGTATCATCAGTTTGTTCAGCTCTCTGTAATCTACACACAAACGAAGTGAGCCATCCCTTTTCTTCATAAATAACATCGGCGCACCCCATGGCGATGTACTTTGTCGAATGAAACCCTATCCTAACAGTTGCTGAATCTCTTCTCTCTGTTCTCGCATCTCCGAGGGAGCCATACGATACGGTGCTCTGGCAATCGGTCTCATCCCCGGTACTAGGTCAATAACAAACTCTATCTCCCTGCTGGGTGGTAACCCTGGTATCTCCTGAAAGACATCCTCAAAATACCTCACAACTGAGATTGAGTCCAGACAAATGACAACCCCATGTCAGGTCTCCTCCTCAATATAATATAAATGAGTTTGCGATCCTCCCTCAGGGAGTGGAATTGCCACAAGGAACATCTCTTGTCCCGGGATGGAGAACACGATAGTCCTCTCATAACAATCTACCATTTCCCTATAATGCGCCAATCAATCCATGCCTAGGATGATGTCATATCCCTTAATATCCATCACTAGGAGGTCCGTCGCTAGACTCAATCACCTGACCATAATGTCCACACCCTTACAAATTGAGTGTATGAGGGACCCACTACCCATCGGTGAATCCACGCACATAAGATGTCATTAATAGGCCTGCTGCCCGTGAAAATCTAGTGGAAATAAAAGAATACATCACCCATGTGTCAAACAAAATACTACCCTCAAGTCCATGAATAGGAAATATACCCGCGGCTGCCGGCGGTGCAGGAGGTGCTGGCTGAAAAGGAATATCACGTACGTTGAACACACGTCCGTACTGCATCCGTCCTGGCTGTGGGGCCTGAAATACCGGTGCCACGAGAGGAGGTACTTGGGGCCGAGGAAAATGGGCTGCCATGGCCCTCATACCTGTCTCGACTATCACTGCAACCTGAGTAGTGGAAATTAACTCGGCTGGGGGTGGTGGTATCGGCACCTGTGGCTCCTGATGAGTCTCCCTCACCTCATCTCTGGCTTCATCCCTCTCCGCTCGCTGTATCCTTGGTGGCATCTAAAATAAGATTCAAATTGTATAAGTACACAGTTTATACAAAAATTAAGAGCAGATGTACGATAACGAAAAAGCGGATATTGAATCAACAGTCCTAATAATAGGGCTCTAATACAACCAAATGTTACGCTGAAACGTAGTAAGCAATACAGATCCTATGAACACTAGAACCTGATGCTCTGATACCATATGTGACACCCCGCCCAATTAAACCTTGGGTGATCAATCCTTAATTTAATTTAAATAGGTTTCTTAAATGGTTCATTCTTAGCATCACTGCCGAAAACTTTTTAAGTTACCAACCACCTAAGTTAAATTAAGCAATTGCCAAATTTTTTTTTCTTAAGCAAAACAGATAATCCATACAAGCACATTACAAGTCTAGTAATAAAACAGTCTACGTAAACAAATGTATACAGGTAAAGTCTTGCCAAAAACCACGGCCAATAAAAGACAATACAAAATCCAGAATCAGAATAACTGTAAAAGTAAAGATAGGACAACATTTCCCAACTAAGAATACTAAGACTAAGATCCTGCACTAGAACTGAAAAGGAGGAAGCGTCTAAACAATCCCTATAACATCCACATGTGTTGCAGCTCCCAAATCCTTGGAATGAAATCATGCCGGGTGTCCATGTGGCTGGGCACCTAAAAGGTTTTAAAAAAATTTACATAGAAAGAGTTAGTACTCTAAACATTTTGAAAATATTTTGCAAGCAATTATCACAATTGAGTTATTGATTACACATATTAAGGATTCGCACACTCCCTTGAACTTTCTCACCTTTCTTCTAAAGCGCATGTCTAACGGGGATACTTAGTTCACCTAGTTATACTACCCATACACGTAGGTAACTTATTATTGCTCGTTATTCTTATTCTAGTAATAATTACATCACGCTGTAAGTTACTACAAAGATATTTACAATTTATCTCATTATCTACTATTCTCAGTCTGTAGATTATACATGTAGAATACATTTTACCACACAATCATGTATTAAATATCAGTTATCACTAACATATCCTTTTACAACACATAAAGGACTCTTGGTTCGAAATGATTCATCAACCCCAAGTGAGAGTTGGTTCGGAATTATCCATCGACCCCAACTATTTAAAAAATATATTTATATACACATATTCTGGTTCGTGACTCTTTCATCGCGACACCAGTTTAAGGTTCAGTTCGGCATTTCACATCGACCCCAAACATATAATAACTTTATGTTAGTTCGGAATGTCTCATCGACCCTAACATAATTAATTTAGGTAAAATTCTCTTAACCCAGACTTTTATATAATATAGTAGGTACTGACCCGACCTAACAAATCATGCCCGTACGTAATATATTTTACTTATATTCACCGTACTCATTAATTTACAATTTATTTCACTATTGTAATTATTCGAGTATTCACGCAACTCTAAGGGTCCTAGTTACCCCTCCCTTAATTCAGTAGTTAAGTTAACTTTAACTTGCTGGTATTTTACAGAAATTTACTCTTACTCTTACCGTAGATAAATTCCCACAATCCCAACATACGTCTATCAATCGTTCCCTCGTCGGTCCATTTCTCCAAAATTCCCACTCAATCATTTACGAAGAAATCTAACGGTACACCTACTGGTATTTATGAAGTCTACTCATAGGTAAAATATCATCACTAAGGTTCCCATTAAGTGAGGGTAATTACACATAAATTTATTCACAAAATTTTCTACAGTCCATCCAGGGTCGTTCGATCGATGGGATATGGTCGATCGATCGACCGCTCGATCGATCAACATTCAAGGGTCTATCGATCGATCAAGCAGTGACAGACCCAGTTTATCTTTTTCATGCGGGTTTCACCATATTTCTCTAACTATCTTCCATGATAATCCACCATATTTGAAACCAACAATTTCTAATCATTCCTACGTGTTCTGGGATGATCACTAACGATTCAACACAACAAAATCATTATAAATCTTGGCCAAAATAACCAAAAATTTTACTAATATTCAAGAACCCTAAAAATACATTCTTTACATCTTTCATCATAATCCCAAATTTTTAGTTCGATTTAATCCTCTAGTTTTCTATGATATTAGTATATTTGGAGATCCAAAAACCTTCTACATGCAATCCCAACCAATCATGGATCATAATCAATTGTTTTACTCCTAAAAATGTCATAAAAACCATGTTCTTCATAAAGCTAAAATATGGGTATTATAACTCAATTTATTTTCCAAATAACCACTTGCCTTATGACTTGTAGGGTCTGATTTCATCGTGGTTGTTGATGGTTGATGATTTTGATCCTTCAATCCTCCTTCCCTACAAATTTGTGGTGAAATCTCCTTAGAATTACCCCTCCTTCCTTCTTTTGCCTTTGGGACTTGCCTCTCTCTATTCTCTACTGGCTATGGTGTATTTTCTTTCTTTCTAACCCTAGCCTCAACTCTTATAATCTGATTTAGGGTTTCAAAATCGTAGGTCTACTTACCCATAAATCTAAGGAGACCAAAACGCCCTGGAATGGTCCCAGTTTAGCCCGAAAATGACCCGACACTCAACTAGTACCCCCGGGTACACTATTTTGACAAATTCGACCCTTTCGGAATCATCTGTGGACTCTAAATTATCTTTTGAGCCTCTTATAATATGTTTCTAATCTCATCTTCAATTTTTTTTGTCTACGCATGACACTCGATTGAGATAACTCAGGTACGTCCACAAAATCACTAGACCGTACATATCAACTATCAAAATTTACTACTCACATTTAGTAAATTTTTAATCGTCATATTAATCTTTATCGACATTATATCACATTAAATTACTATTCTCACGTAATTTAAGTAAAACGTATTTTATCACCTTAAATTACTCTACTCACGTAATTTAAATAAAACTTATCACCTTAAATTACTTCTCTCATGTAATTTTAGTAAAACGTATTTTATCGCATTAAATTACTCTACTCACATAATTTAAATAAAACGTATTTTCCTAATTAAGCAGAATTACGGGGTATTAGAATTCTCAAACTGGGAGACCCGTGACTACAGGGTCAAGTCCTATGAGTTACATTGGTCATGTACGTGGTGTTCATGCCTCTTACGGGGCCTTTTTGAGGCTGATCTGGGTTTTCACCCTTTGATGACTTGTTTTTAAGCCTAACCTAGATATTTTCAAATCATCGTCATATTCTTAAGGACATAAAATTGTAGATATAAAATAGATGAATTGTAGTGAGGAAAATCATCGTTAATCACTCATAAGGACATAGAATTAGTTTCTTACCGTTCATAATCTTGGTAGTAGAGTTTGGTTTATGAACAAAGCATTCTGCAGAAGAAGAGAATCCAAGGTTAAAAGTAAAACTCAAGCATGCATCCAAACGCACACACATTTTGATAACTGGAGTTGTATTAGTTCAACTGAAAAAAGTCAGGAAAAATCCTTAAAATAATTGATCAAAAAACCAACAAAGCGTTGCCAGATATATAACATTGTGCTGACATCAGCGTGGCCATCACATCAAAATCTTCCTCAATTCTTTTAATATCTTTTATGTACTTATTCAAATCATTGATACGTACATCGGCATTTCATACACACATGATGATTACAATTATTATAATTAAAATTTTTTAATAAGAGTTTCATCTTTAATTAATATAGCATACATTGATTGACTAGTTATACAGTTTAATCATTGACACGTTTCACACACGCATCGCGTGCACACCGTTTGCTAGTATATTATAGCTATAGTATTGTAAAAAAGGAAGATTATTTTTTATGTATTGTTGTTATACTTTTAGTGCAGGTTCAGTAGGTGCTCTTTTAACATTGACAATTACCTTATCAAGTCTTCTTTTAGAGAAATTGTAATATTGGACACCTAAACCTTTTGTACTCAACTAAGTCATGAACTCAACCTCAATCTAAAAAACCTTAATGATTTGGTATTTGAACCACTTTCCTTACCTAGAGTTTCCATACTTATTTTGTGTGAATTGTGTCCACCGCCATTTATTGTTTCCCAATTTATGTCCCGCTTAGTTTTCACATATACTATGTCTAAAGCATTACTTTCATGCTGATAGGGTGTGACCGAGGATGAAAATTTTTGAAGCTCTTATTGCGAACAGTGCAACATATGAGAAGAAAACACCATTTTCACAAGTGAGTGTGGCTTATAGTAATCAACAACTATGTATAATTTAGATATTTGCATACTAAATTGAAGTTACTCTCCAGGAAAAATATAGGCTTAAGAAGCAAAATAAATATTACCCCAGAGTACTCTTTGTAACAACCCGCGTAATTTTTGGGGTATTTTCAAAATAAAGGGGAAAAAAAATAAATTTTGAGATAAAATTATTTTTATTGCTCAAATAGGTTGGTTATTATTTTTAAAGGCGCAAGTTTCAAACAGTTTCGAAAAGGGAGTTAAAACGGATTTTATATTGATTTTATAATTTTTGTCCCTTATAAATTTTTCAAGGCGAACTGTTAGATTTTAGGCATGATCGATCAATCGATGCTTGGGGGTCGATCGATCGACCCCTCCAAAAAACGTGAGGAGCAAGCATTTTTAAAAGGTTTAATTTGTTTACTTTGCCTTCTAAAATAAGGTCGTGGGTGACCCTTTTTGGTACAAGTTTTTAGCATCAAACATACTTTTAATTCCTCTTCTTTTATACAAAATCAGTCCCTTTAATTTATGCATTCAACCTTAGGTTTTTGGAGGTGTTCTTGGGTTTTTTTTGAGGTTGTTCTTGGAGGAGTTGTTGGTGACCTTTGAGGACTGTTTTGATGGTGATTTTCTGCATTTCTAGGCAGATTTATCGTTGGTTCTTTTGGTGGTTTGAGGTATGGGGTTTTACACAATATGCTCCTGAATCTCGCGAGTGTTTATTCCATTGATTTCATGTTTAATTGAACTTATACTTGAATTGATAAATTCTTGGAAATCTGGAAAAATAATTGTTGAATTATTCTGATTCATGTGGTATCATTATATTGTTGTTGAGCATGTTGTCATGAGATTTTAATATGGAACGGACGTTGGGCACCCGCTAAGATCCCTCTTTCAGCTACTTGATAAAGTATGGCGCGGTATGGTGAGGCCTGGTGACCCGATTAATGTGTTGTTGAGAAATTTATTGATAAAATTCTATTCAGATTTTCATTTGATTTGAATATTTGTATTCGTATTGTTGCCCTTTCTTCATCGCTAACATGTTATTGTTGAGCATCTTTCCTATCATATTGTGTACTTCCCCAACTTTTTCTTAGTTGGCAGGTGAGCACGGATTTGAGTGCTATGGACCAATTGGGATGATTTTAGCGTGGATGATTTGGAAAGGATTTTTAATACAAGATTGAGAAGACTTGTATTTAATTTTTATGTATAGAGCATTGGAGATTTTTTTTTAGTTGTTGTATTTTATTTCGAGAGATTTGGTTGTATTTATTTGAAGAGGTTTGAGAATACTGGTTTTGTCTCTTTTGTAGGATTAAATGCTCTATACCTTGTTATTATGGATTTGGATTTGATTTAGTATTTTATCGTTTGAGTAGCTCTCCGGTCGCTCTCTCCGTGCGGGCGGGGTGTTACACTCTTGCGGCATCGTTTTGCATGAGGTAAATTCATGTTGTCTTATATGCACTCTTCATAACATATTATGAAATTAGTCTTCTTGTTTTCACACTTTTATTAAACTATAAATGATGTAAGCGGAATCATTTTCACAACAACATTTGAAATAATGTCTCTCTCTCATTCATTAATTCATTTTTAAAAGTATCGTGATTATAATGAATGGCCAATGACCTTATTATTAGTATGTGAAATGACTAAAAAGAGAACACTAAACATATTTCGAGGAAATGTCTCCCTCTAACCTAATATAACAACTAAAATAGAAAAAACCTAATAAAACATGAATAAAATTACAAATAAATCAAGGTATATGTTACTCTCCCCAACTAGGAAAACTAAAAACAACAAGCTAGAGGCCTAGAAATAGGTTCAAACACATCAAGTGATACCAAAGGAACTTGTCTAAACTAACTGTGTCCTCATCGAACTCTCGGTTGACCAAATTGACTACTATACTCTTCTTTGGGTGGTTAAAATTGGGTGTTGGGGGAAAAAATTAAAAAAAAAAACGAGCTGCCTAAAATAGGTACAAACACATCAAATTATACCAAAATAACTTGTCTAAACTAATTGCATCCTCATCGGACTCCCGGTTTGCCAAATTGACTAGCATACGCTTCTTTTGAGAGTTAAAAATAGGTGTGGAGGGTGAATTGAAAATAACCTAGTGGCCTAAAAGTAAGTACAAACACATCAAGCGATACCAAATTAACTTGTCTAAACTAACCTCGTCCTCGTCCTCATCAGATTCTCGGTTAGCCAAATTGACTAGTATAAGCATCTATTCAGGGTAAAAAAAAAGGCGTTGGGGGGGGAGAAAACTACAAACAAAAACCTGAAGGCCTAAAAATAGGTACAAATATACGAAAGTAAGTTCTCTAAACTAATCGTATCCTCATTGAACTCTTGGTTGGTCAAATTCACTGGTATGCGCTTCTTTTGAGGGTTAAAATGGGCGTTAGGGGGAAAAAATTGTAAACAATAACCTAGCTACTTTGATTTAAGTACAAACGCATCAAGCGATACCAAATTAACTTGTCTAAACTAACTATGTCCTCATCGGACTCTTGGTTGCCCAAATTGACTGGTATAGGATTTTTTGGGGGGTTAAAAATAGGCGTTAAGGGGCAGAAGTTGTAAACAACATCCTTGATGCTTAGATTTATGCACAAACACATCAAGCGGTACCAAAGTAATTTTTCTAAACTAATCGTGCCCTCATCGGACTCTCGATTTCCCAAATTGAGTAGTATACGCTTCTTTTTGGGGTTAAAAATGGGCATTGAGGGGAGAAAACAGAAAATAACTACCTAGTGGCCTAGGTTTGGGTACAAACACATCAAACGTTACCAAAGTAACTTGTCTAAACTAATTGCGTCCTCATCATACTCTCAGTTGGCCTAATTGACTTGTATGCGCTTATTTTTTAGGTTAAAAATGGGCGTTGGGGGTGGGGGACTGAAAACAACCAAACGACCTAGATTTTGGTACAAACACATCAAACGATACCAAAGTAACTATGGAAGTTTGTTGTGTGTCGATTACGCCCCAATAAAATTACATATGTGTCAATGACCATGGAATGTACTAGTCTTTTATGTTATATACTCATTTATGATTACACGTTTACTAAGGTTGATTTTGTTCAACAAGTTCTCATTGGGAAATATAAAGATTACTTTTGGGAGAATGGAGTCTACTTTTGCAAAGAATATCATGAAGACTACATTTGGGAGAATAATACGTTTAGAACTTCGATGATTTTAGATATCGTTTCGAGTTTATGGTTAAAAAGTAGATGATTTCTCTTTTGCAAAATTTTATTTTAGGAATCTTAATGGTTATGAATGAAATATAATTTCACATTGTTTTAATATCACCGACATGTAGTGTCATTTATTTTTTCACGCGTGTTTTGGAATTATGTTTTTAGTAAAATTTGTGGGCATTGGTTCTGCACTGCCATTGGTTGAGCACGAGTTATTCCAGTGTATTTATATCTATTCGTGTAATGAGATTTTTTAAATATAATAATATTACTAACTAACTTTAACCGTTACAAATAAAGGCATTCATTACAAAAATATGACACACCCAATCTGCTATAATGTATTTTGTAACGGTTTTTATCAGTTACAAATTCTATACTTGTAACGGGTTAAAATCGTTATAATTTAGTAAATATGTTACTAATACATGGGATGTGTACCAATGCCAAATCCGTTACAAAATATGTTGTAACGGTTTTAGTCTGTTACAAATATTAAATTTGCAACGGATTTTATCCGTTACAAATGTCGTTAGTAAAATAAAAAACGCCAATTTTTTAACGGATTTAATCCGTTACAAATATTTTTTGTAACGATTTTTGCTCGTTACAATTGACATGTTTTGGTGTAATTATATGGATAGTTAGGAGTAATTTTGGTAGGTCTAATAAAGATATTTTGGGGTTTTAGAATTTTTCCACGAAATAGCCAAAGGGGGATAATTACTAGTAGATGCACCTATAACAAAAGGAAGATTAGTGGAAATAGAGGGTAAAAGAGAAAAGGTCCACCCTAAGCTATCGTGGGAGAAAACTATGGATAGATCTTAAGGAATTAAACTTTAATGAAAATATTGCTTATAATAGATCATAATGGAAAAGGGAAATCCATGCGGCTAACCCCATATGATGGGATTAAAGCAAGGATGATTATGATGAGCCAAAGGGGGACAATAAATATGTAATTTATGTTAGTTGGATATATTCGGTGTCAAAGCGTTTGAGTCTTATACCATTCTCGTCAAAATCATAAATCTTTACATATGTTGTGTAGAGAGTGGGGCTCGTTCATTGGACTTCATTAAAATAGAACATTAAAGATCCTCTTGGATTATTACAATACAGAGACTTATGTTGTTGAACATTGAAAACATATCATTTTGACTTCGAATTATGATTGAACATCTATGATTATACACACACACACAAACACATACGTTTTTTACTATGTTTTTAAAAACGGTGTTTTAAATGGAAAAGTGATTTAAAGACTTGAGAAGTGATGTGTATAACCTTGGGAGAGACCTATATTTTTTAAATTATGCTTTTATTAATGAAACACAGATTTTCTACCTTGATTTATTCGCATGGACATACTTTGTCCCCGTAGTCACAGCCCTGCACTCTTTTAGGCTTTATGAAGTTTCTCCCTAAAAGTGTGTTCATAGTGCTTAATTAACGACGTGCGCACAAATACACTTTTTAAGCATACTTTGGCTTGCGGCCTTAAATTGTGCGCACAGTGCCTAATTGCCCCCATGCGCACCATGAACTTACATTTCAATTTTGTTATATGTAGGTTCTTTTTCCCTCCATCTTTAAAAAATATGAGTTCCTCATACTTCTCTACACCTTAGTGCGAACACACTATATATTGACTTACTTGAGTTTGCATATATAGGACTTCCAACTAGTTTGGATATCTAGATAAAATAGGTTAGATTAGTTTGAGAACTCCATCTCCTCAATGGTTCAAAATCATTGAAGAAATCCAGTCCAAGAGAACCTTCAAGATTAACATAAAGGGAAGTTAGTTCTAAACCTTAAAACCACAAATAGGATACTTGCACTACATCATATATATCATCTATTTATTTTAATCGTTTTTCAACACTTAAAATCTTTTAAAATCAATTTAATTCAATTTAAATCATTTTATATAATTTTAAACAATTTTCGAATGATTTTTTAACTAATTAAAAAATGGTTTTCAAAAGTGTTGTGGGTGTAAGTTGAATTTTAGAAACTTATTTTCTATGCTGAATGTTTGCCTGGGTAGAATTCGAAAGAGCTAGGAAATTAGAGGTGTGTTGTGTAATTATTTTCAACACGCATTTTAGCCTTTATCTTGTGCTTACACGTGTTGGTAACCTATCGAGTGGATTTGTGTTTTCTGTTAGACACAAAACACGTACACATCCTCAGCCTCTGGATCAACATAATCAACGTATTGCGTGCAATTTGACTCAATCCTTGTAACCCAGCCTAATCCAATCAATGTACATTTATCCCACCGCTTATGTTAAACCGTTGGATCAAAGTCAATCTATCAAGACTCAATCCCAACCATTGGATTGGGGTTGATGTTCTGGATCCTTCTATGATTAGTATAAAAAGGTGCCAAGCCTGAACATTTTGAAACTTTTTCCCATTTCATTAAGTCTGAGAGAAAAGAGAGAGTAGAGAGAAGAGAGAGAAAGAAGAGAGAGAAGGGAGAAAGAAAGGGAAACAATAGAGAGATAATAGAAGAAGAAACCCTATTTTTTTTTGTAGTTCAACCCCTTCACTGTTTCTCCCAAACCAAACACAAAAACCAAAACAGTTTCAATCATCAGAAAACCCATTCTTCAGAGTTAGACATTTCCGGGTTTATGTGACCTTGGTGTTGTGTTTTCATTTTAAAAACCTCTTCAAAATCTTTGATTCTCTCATAACTCATCTCTAAAAAAGATTTAAGTTTCATTATCGATCTAAAAGATAACATCATACGATTTTTCTATTTATCTTATTATTGATCTGATATTTTAGATCTATTCTGTTTCAACAAGTTTTTGAAATAAAAACTTTTTAGTTTCAAAATATTTTTTTCACATCTAATGAGTTGCGTGTTTCTGATTTTTTATTTCACATTTTATGAAATACTGGTGTACAAAAATAAAAGGAACACAAAAGAACTCTTTCCAAAGTTTTAAGGCGTACAGATCTGAAATGAATTTTTATATCAAAACTTATTGAATCAGTCCCTGAATGTTAAGTCTAATTCTATTGTCTAGTTTGGATCTCAATTGGAGGTTTACAATTTCAAAAATATTTTCAAAACCCAAAAATTATCTATGACCTTGAACTGTCTTCTGAGCAAGGTATCCTTGAGATATTAGGATAAATAAAAGATTAAGAAGTCTTGGCTTGAAAAATCATGATTCAGAAATAACTTTCAATTTAGAAGTGATGTAATTTGTTACGAAAGTTTGTATAAATCTCATTGTTCTAAAAAAAACCCGCCTAGGCTCCATCTACGCACGCCTAGGCTTGAGGCTTGGGAGAAATGCCCTGCCATACTCTTTTTACGCCTTATTCTTCGTAAAATCGTTAATGCGCACTTTTTTCTAAAAACAACAATGCTTTAGTGAAATGATATCACCTTTTAAAGAATTTTTTTACAAACCGGATCATTATCTAATCCAAAATAATCGAATAGTATTTTAATTTCACATATTCAGACATATTTTTATGATATGTATAATTTTAGTATTTTAATAGCCTTGTTATGGTTAAAAAATATTAAAATATATTAAGAAGGCCGAAACTCCTTTTCACGCCTTTTTACGCCCAAGGCCCGCCTAGGCTTCTAAGGCTTAAGGCTTGACCTCCACGCCTCGATCACGCCCCGCATTTTTTAGAACCTTGATAAATCTTGAGAGGGTGAGTAGTATATTTGCATTTAGTAGCACATCACAAACACTATCTCACACGAACACTTAGACACTGTGGATCAGTCGGAGAATCTTGAATTTAAAGAGTTACTAGAATCAGAATTCAAAGAGAAGGAGAATACGTAAAAGACAAAGAAGCATCAAGAAAAGATCAAGTTCAAGTTAGATTACCTTTGGAGTAGAGAATCTCGTATAGGTACATTCTGAACTTACGTTAGGATCTTTGTGATTTGCTTAAGTGTTGTAAATTCATTTTTATTCTAGTGGATTTTTGTTTTGTGCCGTAGAGGGCACCGTGAATGTTTCCCTTATTTAAGGGTTTTACCACGTTAAAAATTGATGTGTCTATTTCTTTGAATGTTCTTAACTGTTGTTGTGATTGGGACTGCATGGTAACTTTAGTAGATGTTTATTAAAACATAAAAAGAAAGGTAATCAACTATCAAATTTAATCCATACATTCAGAAACCTTTTACTAACACATCTTGTGTTATTTTTGAAAAGAGTTTTACCCGAAAAGTTTATTCGGATTTTACACAATTTATAACATTTTGTTTTTAACCTCATAAACAAAGCTTTTAGTATTGAAGACTTTCTTCAACTGGTATCAGAGAAGAAACATCTTTTGTGATCCGAAACTTGTGAAATTGTTTTCGAAACTGCTTTCTGAAAAATTTATGAGTATGGAAGAAAAATTTGAGAAGTTAGGTAACCTATCCAGGCCACCACTCTTTGATGGAAATAATTTTTCGTACTGGAAAGTACGAATGACTGCTTTCATTCAATGAACCCTTGGTTATGAAGTCTGGGAAATGATTGAAATAGGGTTTGAACATCATACTAAACCTACCTCTACCACTGATCTAACAAGGATTAAGAAACTTCTTTGTGACTTTACTAAGGAAGAGAAAAAAGTGTCTCTTGATAATAACAAAGAAGAGAATGCCATCTTTATGTCCATTAATGAATATGAATTCAAAAGAATATCCATATGTTTTACTTCTAAAGTGGCATGGAACGCTTCAATCATTGCTCATGACGGTGATGAACATGTCAAAGCTGGAAAAACCCAACTGCTTATTCAGCAGTATAATACCCTGATTATGAATGACAATGAATCTTTTGATGATTTCTCATAAGGTTAACTGATATTTTTACAAAACTTCATGCAAATGGTATAACCTACAATATAAAGGAAATTGTGTCAAAGATTCTTAGGTCATTGCCATCTAAATTTGACAACAAGAGATATGCTATTGAGGAAATGAATGACCCTAATATGACTCCTGAATTACTTAGCAGTAAACTTAGGACTATTGAATTGGAACTAGAATTTAAAAACCAATTGACCGGACAAACTAATAAGGCCTCTAGTTCAAATGTTATGTTTTCATCTAAATTACTGTGCCTAAATTGAAAATTTTAGATTTTGACACTAACTGTCTTGAAAACTGTGATTTGGAAAACCTTGACAATGAAATAGCTCTTATGAGTAAGTATTTCAAAAATATTTTGAAATTCAGAAATGCTGTAGCCTTTAAATAAGGAAAATCAAATTATCAAGGTAATCACCCTCACAGACCACATGACAGAGACAATACCAAACACACTTATGACAATAGGAGGAACTATGACCCCAACAGACCTAAACCTGACATAAAAGATGTTAAGTGTCATCGTTGTGGTAAACTTGGTCATTATTCTAGTAAATGTCCAATTAGTTTTAATAATAATAACAAGGCCAATAGGTGTAAGACTTGGGACGACTCCAGTGATTCTGAAGAGGATGAAATTGAGTCAACCCAAATAAATGAGTACAGAATGTCTTTCTTTTCTAAGATAATATATAATGATGATGCATGTCTGCCTGCTTATGAACTTGATATGCCTATTGATGTTGTTAATGATCTTGATGATAATTAAATTCCTATTACTGCTGAAAAATTGTGAGTGAGTCAAAGTGAGAATGTTGATGACAAATTGAACGTGCGCGTGAGTAAAGAACCTACCAAAAACATAAGGGATAATTCACATGATAATTCACTAAAATGGTTAAGAAGAGTTCTCGCCTAGAAAATATGATAAAAACCTTAAGTGAGCGTATCGATTTACTTAACCAGACCATTAGGAAGAACACTGAAGATTATACTGCCCAATGTGTTGCTCATGAGACTGAGATTGATAATTACAACTTCAAAATAAATTCCTTAATTCAAAAGAACCATGAATTTGAACAAAAATATAAGGCAACCTTTATTGAACTAGAAAATTAAGAGCAAAAGGTTTCAAATGTGTTTAAAAAATGCCAACACTTAGAAACACAAACCAAGACTTATGAAAAAATTGTTACTGGAAGCAAATTTGACTCTGAAGATAAGTCTGGCCTAGGTTTTGGACAAATAGTGCATACAAGTAAGACCAAAGTTTCTCCTGAAAATGTTTCTTTTATAAAACAAGGCCAAACTTCTCAAAATGTTCAAAAAGGTGAACTTGTTCTCAATATCTCTCAAACAACACATAATCAGTACAATCAATAGTTGAAGCCAAACAGTCAAACCAAATATGTTTGTCTTTCTTCCAGAGACCAAAGATAGAAACCTAAGTCTAAAGATGATTGGATTACTATACCCAATAGATCCAAGCCAATTTTTAAGGACTTTAGTAAGAAAATCAAGTCCTATACCCATCATTATTGTTCCTACTACGATATATTTGGCCATACGCTTGATGAGTGATTTTAGAAAATGACATGCACTCCTACCTACCAGAACTTTAACTATTCTAGGAAATCTAGAAATACTTGCATACTTCCTAAACAGGCCACAAACAACTCTAACTCTAAAAAGAAAACGGGTGGGTCCAAGATTAAGAAAAAATCATTTAGAAAGACCCCTCAAACCTCTTCTAAGTCAAAAGGCCACCAAAATTTTAAAACTAGGCCTATTTGGATTAGAAAAGATGATCTACTACCCCATGTCAACTGCAACATTTCGACTCTACTTTAAAGGCATAAAGGACTTCAACTGGATGGTACTTGGAATTCCGATGTTCTAAACATATGACCAAAGACGAAATCAAATTGAAGAACAAGATAGACTTCCTTGGAGGTAGTGTCATGTTTGGAGATGGTGTTTCTTCTCAGATCATAGGTAAAGGAACATTGAGTGAACAAGGGCTTCCTGAACTTAATGAAGTTCTCTTAGTTAAAGGTCTTAAATCCTCTTTAGTATATCACAATTGTGTGACTCCAATCACTCAATTACCTTTTCTAAAAAGGATTGCAAAATTATTGATGAAAAAGGTAATTGAATCTTAACAGGAAATAGAACCCCAAAAAACTGTTACATAGTAATCCCCAATTTTGAATCTTGTAATGTTGCAAGATTAGAGGATTATGATCTATGGCATAATAGAATTGTACACACAAATTATGATAACCTTAGAAGATTGAGTTCCCAAGAGATAGTTAGAGGTTTACCTAGAATTAAAAACTCTTTTACTTCTATATGTGGACCTTTTCAGGAAGGCAAAATAAGTAAATCTCCACACAAGAGAGTTAAAGATGTCATTACTACTAAAACCCTAGAGCTTATCCACATGGACCTAGTAGGTCCCTCAAGAACTGTTAGTTTATGTGGAAACTCTTACATCCTAGTTATATTGGACGACTATACGAGATATACCTAGGTAGCTTTTATGAAACAAAAATCGGATACCTTCAATGAATTCTCAAGAATCATCCTGAAAATTAATAATGAGAAGGATACCCAGATATGTCGAATTAGGAGCGATAGAGGTGGAGAGTTCAAGGACTCTGGAATTTCTGAGTATTGTGTAGCTAATGGCTATAAACATGAGTTTAGCGCTCCCAAAACCCCGCAGCAGAATGGTGTAGATGAATGTAAGAATAGGAGTTTACAAGAAATGGCTAGGGTTATGTTACATTCTTAGAATCTACCTAGATATTTTTTGGTAAAAGCTGTCCAAACCGCATGTCACATTATTAATCGTATCTACCTAAGAAAAAATTCCAAAGAAACATCGTATGAGTTATGGTTCCATAAAAAGCCAAACTTGAAATATTTTAAAACCTTCGGTAGTATCTGCTATATCTGCAAAGATAGAGATCGTCTTTCGAAATTTGATACTCGAGGAGAAAAGGGATTTTTTCTTCGCTATCACAAAAATAATAGGTCTTTGCGTGTGTTTAACTGCATAACCAAAACTATTATGGAATAAATTAATGTAATTGTAGATGACACAAGTGTTAGGACTAGTGAAAGTTAACAAGTAACATTTAATGTGGACAATCCTGTTTTATCCTCTGATCCTCAAGATGATACTGACTCACTGCCACCTGAGAGTGCTTCTGTACCCACTTGGGTTTCTAAAGATCATCCCACTGAAACCATTGTCTATAATCCTTCGAAACCAGTTAGAACTAGATCCCAACTTAGACAAGTGGCACAATTTTCTTTTTTTTATTTCTCTTGAGGAACCTGAAAATGTTAATGATGCCCTTACTGACTCATTTTGGATAAATGCTATGCAAGAAGAGCTAATCCAATTTAAGAATCACGATGTTTGGAATTTGGTTCCTAGACCAAAAGATTGGAAGGTTATTGGCATAATATGGATTTTTAAAAACAAAACTAATGAAAATGGGGGGGGGGGTCATTAGAAATAAATCTCGGTTAGTTGCGCAGGGATATTCCCAGGTTGAGGGAATTGACTTCGATGAAAATTTTGCACCTGTCACTCGTCTAGAATCAGTTCGACTCTTCCTTGTAATTTCTTGTCATATGTAATTCAAATTATTCCAAATGGATGTTAAATCCTCTTTCTTAAATGGAATTTTATCTGAAGAAGTTTACGTAGAACAACCCAAAGGATTGGTTGATCCTGTACACCCGGACCACGTATTTAAGCTTAAGAAAGCCTTATACGGTTTGAAACAAGCTCCTATAGCTTGGTATGAGAGACTGTATACCTTTTTAGTGTCTCACAATTTTGTCCACGGCATAAATGATCAAACATTATTTATTAGAAAGGAAAATCAACATGTCTTAATCGCGCAAGTATATGTGGACGATATTATTTTCGTTACCACTTGTCCTAAGAAAGTAGAGAATTTTTTTGATATCATGCATACTGAATTTCAGATGTCTCTAATGGGTGAACTACAATATTTTCTGGGGTTACAAGTAAAACAATGCAGTGATGGTCTTTTTATTTCTCAATCCATGTATGCTGCAGATTTAGTTAAAAAAATTGGCTTAGAAAATGGGAAAAGTGAGTACTTCAATTAAACTTTCTAAGGATAATAATGGGAAAAGTGTTGATCCCACTCTTTATAAAAGTATGACAGTGACTTTTCTGTATCTTACCACGTCTCGACCTGATATATCCTTTACCGTGTGCATCTGTGCTAGATATCAAAGTAACCCTAAAGAATATCACTTATTAAGTGTAAAAAGGATTATTAAATATATTAAGGGTACTCTAAAATTTGGTATTTGATACACAAATGATATTACTAGTTCTATTTTAGGATACACCGATGCCAAATAGGCCGAGTATTCTGATGATAGTAAGAGTACTTCTGGTGCTTGCTACTATGTAGGCAATAATCTCGTAGGTTAGTTGTGTAAGAAATAGAATTGCATCTCATTATCTAGCGCCGAATCTGAATATATAGTAGCTGGTAGTTGTTGTGCTCAATTACCATGGATTAGACAAATGCTTAGTGATTATGGTCTCACAGAAAAACAATTAACCATGTTTTGTGATAATCAAAGTGCCATTAATATTTCCAAAAATCATGTACTACACTCACGAACTAAGCATATTAAGATTAGACATCATTTTATCCGTGACCTTGTCAAATCCAAAGATCTTATTATTGAATATCTGAATACTCAAAACGAGCTCGTAGATCTCTTTACAAAACCTTACATTTAATTTGAGTATTTGCGAATAGCTATAGGCATGATAACTCTCAATTAATCTCTATTTTTTTTAATTATACCCCTTGTATATTTGAGAAAAATTGGGGGAGATCATCTTGAGTATTGCTTAGCGATTTTTATATCTATTCCTAATTCTGACTTAACTAATATGTCAATATAGTGTTTATCTTGTTACAGGTATTTCACACCCAGTGTTTATATTCTTGTAGGGTATTGGTCTGTATATAGTTGAGTGATGTATTTTTTTTTCTTATCTTCGGTTCTAGGATGGGGATAGGTAGTTAGAATTTTTGTATAGGACAAATAGGATTTCTTTTTATTTTGACCCAAGATTTCTAAATACTCAAGGGAATTTTGTCTCTAATATCCAAAGGGGGATATTAAGAACACACTATATATTTACTTACTTGATTCTGCATATGTATGAGTTCCAACTAGTTTGGATATCTGGACAAAATAGGTTAGATTAGTTTGAGAACTCCATCTCCTCAAAGGTTCAAAATCATTGAAGAAATCCAATCTAAGAGAACCTTAAAGATCAACATAAATGGAAGTTAATTATAAACCTTAAAACCACGAATAGGACACTTGTACTGCATCATACATATCATCTATTTGTTTTAATGGGTTTTCAACACTTCAAATCTTTTAAAATCAATTTCATTCAAATCAAATCATTTTATATAATTTTAAATAATTTTCAAATGATTTTTGAATTAATTAAAAAATGGTTTTCAAAAGTGTTGTGGGTGTAAGTTGAATTTTAAAAACTTTTTTTCTATGCTGAATGTTTTCCATGGTAGAATTCGAAAGCTCTAGAGAATTAGAGTTGTGCTTTGTAATTATTTTCAACACACGTTTTAGCCTTCATCCTGTGCGTACACGTGTTGTAACCTATCGAGTGGATTTGTGTTTTCTGTTAGACACAAAACACGTACACATCCTCAGTATTTGGATCAACTTAATCAACGTACTGCATGATATTTGACTCAATCCTTGTGACCCAGCCTAATCTAATCAGTGTACCTTTAACCGACCGCTTGTGTTAAACCATTGGATCAATTTCAATCTATCAAGTTTCAATCCCAACCATTGGATTGAGGTCGATGTTCTGGATCCTCCGATGATTAGTATAAAAAGTACCCAAGCCTCAACATTTTGAGACTTTTTGTCATTTCATTAAGTCTGAGAGAAATGAGAGGGTAGAGGGAAGAGAGCGAAAGAAGCGAGACAAGGAAGAAAGAGAGGGAAAGAATAGAGAGAGAATAAAAGAAGAAACCCTAAGTTTTTTTTCTTTGTTTAACCCCTTGAGTGTTTCTCCCAAACCAAACACCAAAACCAAAACAGTTCCAAACAGTAGAAAACCCATTCCTGAGAGTTAGAGGTTTTAGGGTTTCTGTGATATTGGTGTTGTGTTTTCATTTTGAAGACCTCTTAAAAATCTTTGATTCTCCCAAAACTCATCTCTAAGAAAGTCTTAAGTTTCATTATTTAAAGTGAGTTTTTCTAAAAATGAACATCACTTGATTTTTATGTTTCTCTTTTTATAGATCTGATATTTTAGATCAATTATGTTTCAATGAGTTTTTGGAATAAAAACTTTTTAGTTTCAAAATATTTTTTTAGATCTAGTGAGTTGTGTGTTTCTGATTTTTTTATTTCATATTTTATGAAATACTGGTGTACAAAAATAAAAGGAACACAAAAGAACTCTTGCTAAAGTTTTAAGGCGTACAGATCTAAAAAGAATTTTTATATCAAAACTTATCGAATCAGTCCCTGCATGTTAAGTCTAATTCTGTTTTTATAAAGTAGACTTCTATCTAGTTTGGATCTCAATTGGAGGTTTACAATTTCAAAAATATTTTCAAAACCCAGAAATTGTCTATGACCTTGAATCGTCTTCTAGGCAAGGTATCCTTGAGATATGCGGATAAATAAAAGATCAAGAAGTCTTGGCTTGAAAAATCAAGATTCAGAAATAACTTTCAATTTAGATGTGTTGTAATTCGTTACAAAAGTTTGTATAAATCTTGAGAGGGTGAGTAGCATGTTTGCATGTAGTAACACATCATAAACATTATCTCACACGAACACTTAGACACTGTGGTTCTGTCTGAGAACCTTGAATTTGAAAGAGTTACTAGAATCATAATTCAAAGAGAAGGAGATCAAGGAAAAGACAAAGAAGCAGCAAGAAAAGATCAAGTTCCAAGTCAGATTAACTTTGGACTGGAGAATCTCGTGTAGGTACATTCTGAAGTTAGGTTAGGATCTTTGTGGTTTGCTTAAGTGTTGTAAATTGATTTTGTTCTAGTGGATTTTTGTTTTGTGCCATAGAGGGCACCGTGGATGTTTCCCAACCACGTTAAAATTACTGTGTCTATTTCTTTGAATGTTCTTAACTGTTGGTGTGATTGGGACTGCATGGTAACTTTAGGAGATGTTTATTAAAACATAAAAAGAAAGGTAATCAACTATCAACTTTAATCCATACATTCAGAAACCTTTTACTAACACATCTTGTGTTATTTTCGAAAAGATTTTTGCCCAAAAAGTTTATTCGAAGTTTACACAGTTTATAACATTCTGTTATTAACCTTGTAAACAAAGCTTTTAGTATTAAAGACTTTCTTCACTTAGAGAGTATTTTCGAAGTTTAGAGTATTTTAATTCCTTCTATTTATTCAAATTCACTTATTCCTTCCAAAGTTGAGTCAAAACCTAGAGTTATACTTTATTTATGATTTTTGAGGAATTTTGAGTGATTTGAAATCAGATCCACTTACCTTAGATTCAATCTAAACCATTCAACATCATAATTGAGGATCTAAACTACAAGATTTAAAGAAGAGGTTCTTTTATCTATTGGATAGTTCAAAGCATGGTGCAACTCTAAGGAGGAAAATGTACATATGGAGCTTATAATGGATCACTCATTGTCAATGGGGGAAAGTTATATATTCATAGGTAACTTCTCTAGAGTGCATAAGATAGAGGCACTTTCTTGTATCATATAAAACCTTTTCAAGGTTAATGAGATATTCGAGTTCGTCAAGGTTTGTTACCCCTTTGTGGGGGTTTGTTTCCTATTTGTCGTGTAGATTGTTTGTATGTTGTGTTTGTTATTTGTTTTATCTCCGTCACACACATCACTTAGGTCTCACTTATATCAAGTCTAATCCATCAAATTGACTTTATTAATTCGCATCTAGTGTTAATTGACTTAGATTTATAAGATATAAATTAGTGATCCTCGTGTCTCTTATCATATCACTTAGTTGATCATTGTTCTTAGATTGCTAAAATTAATAAGAATATTCAAATTAGAAGAATTTGGGCAAAGTTTGAAGTAAAACCTATTCATCCTTAGGTTTATTTTAGTAAAACACTAGTATAGAACACACCAAATCTTCAAAGTAGAGGTACTTTTGAGTTAATCCTCCATACTTTTTAGATACTTTTGAGTTAATCATGCTTGTATTAGTTACTTATATTTATTTATAAATATAATATATAAGTTGGTTAATTATATTAAGTGAGAATTCTGATGAGTTGATGAGTTGAGTTAGGCTCAATCACAAAAGATTACAATTATGATTCCCATTTATTTGAAGAGTTCACAATCAAGATAGTAAGCATGTCAATGGGTCGACTTTAGACTTGGACCTGACCCAGATCCATGAACTGTAAATGAGTCTGAGCTAAATTTGTATATCCATTTACCCGATTACCCGAATACCCATTTATTAAATGAACCAGGTCTGATTTTTAATATACCCGATCCGATTACCCAATTAACTTTATTAAATATATATATGTAGCCCCTCATTTCAGCCATTAGATTATATCTACATATACGTTTATATATGACGTCCAATTTTTATTGAGAGCTCCTAAGAGAACATGCAATTTACGTTAATTAAATATATTTATAAATATAAATATAAATGTGTTTTATATAAATAAGATATGTTATACTTTTATGCTCGAATTTTGTTCTTAATGTTTTCTTATAATTCTCTAGATTAGAAAAATATTATAATGATAGAATACATTATAATCATTTTTTTCTTACAAGCTAAGAATATTTCCAATATTAATGGGAGGAATAATAGAATTACATAATTGATATCAAAGTAAGATAGGTAGTAAGTTCTTTTCTTCCCACGTCGTATGGAAAATAAAGAGTGCCAAAACTAGTTGGCATATAAAGATTAGGCGAAACTCATTAACTATTTAGGGCCTAACTTCATCCCACATTAATTAAAAACACAATTTTACGAACTCACTTCAGCTATAAAATGTGAGTTCAGGGTAAATTATAGCGAGATTAAATAGGCTTCACTATTTATCCATCTTTTTGCACTAAAATTTGTTACTACTCTATGCTTTAAATTAGTCAAATTTATGATTACCATTTACAATATGTTAAGATTTTAATATGGATGGGTAATAGGACCGTATCTCGGACCCTTAACGGATCTGGGTCTGGCAAAACAATGTAAGATCCATCAGGTAATTGGGTAAGACTCGATATGCCTAAAATTTGAACGGATCGAAGACAGTTTTGGTTAAACAGTACCCATCTCTGACCTATCTACAGGCCTACTCTATAGGGAGTGTACATTCTATTGATAAAATTACATGTTCAAGCTTAGTAGTTTATCAAGAATTCATCTCATAGTTCAAAGAAGATTGTACCGATACATTAGGAATGTATTGAGTAGGAAAAAGAGTAATATGTCTGTTTAGGTTCTGACAAAATTATACTTGCGTAATATCAAGATTTTTAATGGTTGAATTAATCCTTAATCCTGGGGAATATGAGGATTATAGTATTTATATGATTACTAGTTAAATTTTTCGATGAGTACGATTCAATTTACTTGGTCAATAAGCCCTATAGGTTGGCAGTCCTTATGCTAATATGTTTGAGATCTTGTTCTGCAGGAATCTGCATCTAGGAGAGATATTCTAGATTATGATACCCCTTTGATACACATATAAATTTTTATTCTACCAGTAAAAATGGCTAGTGGATTATTATCCGATAGAGTATAAAATAAGTTAAATTTGAGAAAAAAAAAATATATAAGACATTCTTAAAATTGATTCGATTTAAAATGATTTTCATTAAGTGGGTATTGAATACTAAACACGGAATATTATATTATGTGCTATCTAACTTTACAAAGAAGGCCTTTGTATTTGAGTTATTTTGAGATAATTATAATGGTGTGAATTTGTAATTATTTTTTGTAGTTAAGTACAATTGAACGTAATAGGAATAATTTACAAAGGCTAATTTGGGATTTCCATATCTTTCTTTGGAAGCCTGTTTAATTATTTTCCCAGAGTCCCCGACATAGTTCATATTCCAAGTAGAAAATTCATAATGCCTTGGAAACCCTAATTAGGTTAACAACACTTCATTTACCTATATATGGTCTAAGGAAGGGGTTTAAGTTGCATAAGGCTCTTCTAAAGGTTAGAAAGGGTGAGAAAAAAAATATTCACATTTTTTTGAGGGGTAAGGAGAGAGAAAAGTTTTCTCCATTTCCACCAAGTTTTGATCTTTTTTAACACCCACATTACTGATCTATTGATGGTGCCAACTTGTAAGATTTTTATTTAGGGTTAGGACTTGAGTGACATATATTATATAAGGGAAAGTGCAACAAAAACTAAAAGTAATATCGACCCCCTCGAACCAAAGCTTGAATTTTATTCAAAATATAATCTTTGAGGGGTGGATTTTTCCTAACTCGGCCCCTTTCAATGTCAACGTTGTTTTTATTTTTATTTTTATTTTATTTAATATTATAATTTATAGAAATCTCTTTTTTTATGTTACGCTATTTCAAATTATATTAATATCTTGATATTACAAACTTATCGATTGGTGGATTGTTAAACTTTATGACTCTATTTGTATGGGTACCATGGGATTGAATTAGGATCAAATTTGGATAATATTTGAATCATTATAGGCTTATTCCATCTTTAATGGAACTATCTATCTCATCAGGGAAATTCATCACCTTCATGGTGATAGTCAAGAAATCAAATCAAATTCATAAATAACTCAAGTAGTGCTAAACATGAAAAGACTTAAGCACTACTAAGATTGCTACACTTAGTCTCTTTGTGTTATGAGAAACTTATAAGTTCCTTTCAATCTGTAAAACACCTAAATAATTAATCTATGTAGATAAAGGGATGTGAGTAGGCATTTGAGAAACTTAAAATGTACATGCATATGCTCCTCTCGTGGCAAATGAATAATTATGCCATTATGATTGTATCTTGTCTTTTCCTCCTTAGAGGTAAGATCAAACTTATTTAGAGATGATTCAGTCATAAAAAGGACAATGTACTACATCATAAGTTCCATTATTAGGGGGTTAGAGTGCTGATATGCCTAGATAGAGAAACTAGCATTTCTCCTAATCATATCTACCAGACTTTTAAGACCATTATTCTAATGTTGCATGATCATGGTATTTAACGAAATTGACCTATGATACCACATCCAAAGTGTCAATAAAAGGCAAGGACATCTCCAATTTCATGATCACTAAGGAAGAAAGTGGTGAACTTCAGGATATTGTCTAATCGAAGTCAGCATGGATGATTCATGTAAATGGCTCATCCAACATACCCGATAATGGAGAAAGGCTTATATTAGAAACCCTAAAGGGGTTAAACATTGAGTGTGCATTATTTTTTTATTTTAATTCTTCAAATAATGATAAAAATTACTAAGCTCTAGTCACTGGTGTTTATCTATCCCTCTCTTAAATATGGAAAAGTCCATTTTCTTAGTGTATCCCAAGTGGTTGTGAACAAAATATTTGGAGAAAATAAAGGCAAAGGTAAAACATTGGTCATATACATGAATAAATTCCAAGAATTGTTTGGGCTAACAGAAATTTTAATATTGAGGTATATGCCAAGAGAAGAAAATGCAAAAGTCGACCACTTTGATGGGCTAGCCTCATTATGCAAATGAACAATTTTAATATAATCCCTAAACCCAACATTATAAAGATCTAACAGAAAAAAACAAGAGTACCATGGACTAAGTTGGATGGATAAGTTCATCCAATACTTGAAGGAAGAAACCCTCCCTTAGGACCGATCGGAGGTAGATAAGTTTAAGGGTAAAGGCCCCCAAATATTTCCATATAATGGAGTACTATACCAATGAGGATACACCAAATAAATCTTGATATGTGTGATATTAGTAGAGATAAAAACTATTTTGCATGAACTTCATGAAGTAGTGCGAGGTCATCCAGGAAAGCAAAACCTATCCTAATAAGTATTGAATCAAGTATAGTATTGGTTAACGGTGACTAAGGATGATGAATATTATGTACAACGATGTAATAAAGGCCAAAGAATGGCCAACTTCATCAATCAAGCTGTTGAAAAGGTATCACCCACATTAACTCTCTGTCTTTCACAATTTGGGTAATTAGAATTTTTGGTTCATTCATTATAGGCCAATGGAAATGACGTTTTCTTATTATGGACATTGACTACTTCACCAAGTGGGTGAAATTTTAACCACTCTTAAGAATAAAATAAAAAAATATTTTTGTTCATTAGGAAAATTATTATAAGCATGTTTAGGGTACCTTAAGCTTCTTCCATCATCACCGAAAATGGGAATTTTTTTGAAAACATGAATATTGATGTATTATCTGATCAGTTTAAAGTCGTATATGTCTTCTCAGCACCCAACCATTCCTAGTGCAATGGGAAAGTAGAATTAATAAACCAAACCATCATGTACACATTGAAAGAAAAACTTGAGAACTCTAGGTATGTTGGTTTCTCAATATCCTTTTACCATATCATATATTAAACAGGGTAAATATAAGAGAAACACTTTTTTTTTTCTCTTCTTCGGCTAAAAAACATTCATCCCCGTTGAGTTGAACAATCCTATCCCCCATATTCGACTATATAGATGCCCAAAAATAATGATCATTTAATGAAATAAAATATGGACTTCTTGGAAGAGAAAAGATAGAAGGTAAAACTGAAAATGGCATCCACTTAGATAATGGTTATAAACCTAATTCTAAGAGGTCAACTCCACTAACGAAGAACCTAGATAGATCAAGTTGCATGTTTGGTTCATAAGATATGTTATTATTAGAATTATTATACATATGTTGTTTAGTAATAGATTTTGATAAAACGCCACAACCTTAGTCATGGATAAACAATAATATCGATAGCAAGTAAAACATATTATATAAACCAAATCGAAACATTAAATGAGTTGTTCAATTTAGATAAGGAAATAACTCAATTGTTTAACAAGCACCTGTCCTGGCCTTAAGCAGACTTGATATGTTTTCTCTAAGTGGTTCACCTAAATCAAGGTTATATATTATATCATTTCATCCTTATGGACACATAATATGGCAGTATAAATACAAACTCAACTGTAATATGCGGGTGAAAAATTATAGATAGCCACCACATAATTCGACTTAAGTCTTCGAGAGTTAGTTTCTCAATTGAAATAATAAATTTCTTAGTGGATGGTTTTTTCAACTGATCAAAAAAACATTATTCACACATAGTTGTTGATCATTTAGTTCAAATTTCCTTAAGTATCAAAGTAAAATATACAAGTATAATAATGTTTAAGAGTGTTCGGCATCTCAGTCGTCAAACATCATAATACTAATGTCAATTGCACAGGTGTAGTAGTTAACAACGGTCCATCTATGTGGTAAAATACCACTATTATGAATTCAACATAAATAATCCGAGTAGAAAATAAAGATCAATCACACAAAGCCACTGCATGTACATGGTTAGGTAATATGCCTACATCCACCGGGAGTAGCTCTCTCTCTCTCTCTCTCTCTCTATATATATATATATATATATATATATATATATATATATATATATATATATATATATATATTGATCGATTCTTGATAAAAAAAAGAGTACATGCAATTTCCTAGGGGTGTGCATTACATTTATTGAGACAAAAAAGACTGGATCATTTCAATCTCCATGATCTATTGGAATACTGTTACGATATGATCCGATAAATCTAATTTTGAGGTTTTCATTCATCGGCCTCCCTTAATTCCTATCTCTAAGATATTATCACATATCAGGTCTGCCGGACACGTGACATCCACTCTTATCTGGTTGGATAATTCCCCCACAATTACCCCCAAAGATTTGTAGTATGAATAGGTTGTAGAGGTTTTCTCACTCCTTAAACGTAATTCTTATCGGCAATGAAATTTGATCACCTATAGAAAGATATAGTCATAGGATGTCAACAATTGGTGTTTTTTTTAGCTAAAAACTGCTTTTTCTCTACCCTTTAGGCTTAAAATGAATGCTCATAATTTTCTCCAATATTTTAGGGGTACGCTGGTAATCCTGATCCTATTAGCCAAAAGGCAATAATGTGTCACCCGTCATTTGGGGATGTGATAGATAATGATGTATTTTTTCTTGGATGTTGAACCAAGGCTATTTAATAACTTATATAACGTCATTTAAAGATCATTTTCTTCTTCAACCTTCCAAAAGAAACTCAATTCTACTTGCCTTCCATATTCACTGTAAGTTCATTATCTCTCCTCTTTCTTGTTTCTCTAAAATTTTCTACAGGTGATCATCTTTATTTTCTTCGTCTTAACTATTTTTTACTTGATAAAATGATATATCACGTGAGTGAGAGTTGCATAAAAGGATTTAGGAAAAATTTCTCCATCCCAATGTGGGTATTAAGAGTCTGGGGAAAATGCCAAAAGATTATTATAATATTGAAGGAGGACACTGGTTATTCCCCTAATTCATTGCTGAAGCCGCATAACCTTCCCTCCAAACTAACTTTTCTTTGAATTCTGTGAAAATATTTGTGTTGTCCTTACCCAAAGTACCCCAAATACCTTGAGGATAGTTAATGGGTATAAATAGGATAAATGAGTTGTATGAAATCTGTTAGGCACCCGAGAGATCTTATATTGCTATATATGGGTGAAAACGAGAGACAATACTTTTTATCTGAAGTCGAGGAAAGTTGAGAGGGTACTGGTGGTGAATTTGCATGATTCAAATAAGGATTATAGGTACCCACGACTTTGTTATTAAGAAGTGGTAACACCCATCCATTCCCAAGGGTGGTGAATCATATAAAGGCTACAGGCATCCCAATAGGATACATGAAATAGATTGATTGCTACTTTTTATTTCTCTTCATTTAAATTAGTCTGGACTTGTGTGATTCTTACTAATATTTTTCTTCTTTATTTTGTGATGATATATCCAATAAGAAAGAGCGTGAACAAGCACATGTTAGTTTTGACAAATTGAGTAATGTCTCGAAACTCAAGAGACCTTTGTCTGCTGGCACCAAACACCCAAGGTCAGCATCGTCGTTATTAAACTACACCAGCACCACTACTTCTTTTGTTTCCATACTAGTCATCAAGGAACTATAAATCCCTATTCTTTTTGGGGGGAGGGGTCTTCAATTGCGCGATCATCAGGATCACTTGCATTTGTATACGTTACATCAATTCCCGCTATGGTTCCTTTAACTTCTTAAGAAGACATGCCGTCGAAGAAACTGATTATCCATTTTCTGGAGGAAGGTGATGCCCCCACTTTTCCAAAAGCTTAGCCTTCCTAAAGGAAGGAGGTAAGAGGTTAAACTGACCCCGTTGACTTAGGGTACTCCCCCCAAAAATTGCATGCCCATCTTATGAAGAAGAGCAGGATTGGAATAAGTCTTGCAGTTGCCTTTCCCACCGATAAGGTCAATGCCTTGCTAAGGGGAAAATCCTTACCATTATGTCAGTGGATAAAAATCTTAACCTGGACCTTGGAATACTGAAGGGCGCATGCCTTTGGGGCGATTAAGAAGTGGTCGGTATCCAGTCAGCCGATCAGCTGATCTCCCATGTTGCTAAATAGTCTCCGTGGTGAGTTTTTATTTTGTGTTTGGATTTTACTTATTTGAAAATTCTTGTTATACTAACCTTATTTATATTCTTTTATCTTTCAGTTCCTGGTGGACTTGTTGATATTCTAAAAATGAGGGTTGACCAGGAGAAGGTCGACGTTGACCTGGGCCATGCCTTAAACAAGTCTTAAAAGGATCTAAAAGTTGTTGAAAAGGCCTGCAAAAGTATGGTAAAGGCCAAGGAATTGGATATCTCTAAAAAAATCTAAAATCACGCAGCTAGATAAGGTTATTGAGGAGTCTACACAAACAATGTTTGAGGCCTTAAATGCTAAGGACAAGGCCTATAACTTGGGGTGGGATGAAAACTTCATTTAGCCCAAGAAATAGTTGAACTACATTTATAAGTCCTAATTAAACAAAAGGATATGATGGAGCCTTGGTTAATGCAGAACTCCCCTCTAAATTTGGACTCTTCTATCATCACCGTTAAAGTTCCCCTCCAAACTTGGATGAATAAGAGGGTGAAGAATCAGGCGACAAACAGGAAAAAAGGGTGACAGACAAGAAAAACAGGCCATGGATCCAAATGTGGTTGTGGCTGAACAAGAGGTGAAAGAGAAGGAGGGCCAAGCTAGTTAGTTTAGCATAGGACTTCTTGTTCTTTGTATTTCCTGTATTTTTATTATTTCCATTATAAGTGCTTTCCCAATGTTCATATTCAAATGAAAATACTTACTATTTAGCCTTGCTATATCGTGCTTGGTTGCTTTTGATTGCCTATATATGCTTGCTCTGTATCTAGTTTCTGAATGCCTTTTTTCTTTATCATTGTATCTAACAACAATTTGGCCTTGGTGCCAATTTCTTTGTCTGGATGATTGCCTCAAGAAATTTTTTTCGTTGTTCGATATGCTCTTCAAACAGTGATAAGTGCTTATGGTATGTAGACTCGTTTGGTGTTTTCTCTTTGGGTCGAGATCAAAGATGTTGAAGGCGTTTTTGTCTTGCTTTTAAAAAAATAACTCTCTAATGGAGAAGATCAAAAAGATGAAAAAACTTTGAAAGAGGACCAAGTGATTAATAGAAGTCTTTAGCACAATGTGATGAAATGGAGATATGAATTTCTTTATATCCCTCACGTGGTCTGGTTAGAGGTTTATAATAAAGGATGGGTGGATTTTCTACCCCACTTAAATGAATCCAGGCAAGTCATTTACAAACATGGGTGGCCGAGCGCCTTGGCTGTTATGAGAGTTCCTTGCAATTTCCAATTCTAGTATTAGTATGGTGTCAATCACGGATTCTTACGGAATTCATTCCCATTTAGTTGATAAGGGATTATCTTTTTTACCACGACAATGATGATGAATTTCGTCCAGATCCAAACATTAGTCACCATGCTGAAATGAGTGTCGAGCTAAACCGTCAAGGATGTGGTGGCACTGATCCCCATTTTGTATTTCTATTTTATAATATGTCGATCTAGATACTTTTAATTAACTTAATATGAATGAAATTATCTAATTAATTCCATATCTTACATTTTCCCATTATCTATCGATCGTGTTTTTTTATTGTTTTCCTTACCTTTTAGGATAATTGTCATCACACCACCTTAGGCCTAGGACAAACCATGGAAAAATTCACCTATTCTTTGGGAAATCCACCCATTCAGTATTTTAGTCGATCAAAGTTAGGACACTTAGTGCCTAAGGATCCCCCCATATGTCTTTTTCTTGTTTGGGCAATTTTTGATGTTTTTTGGGTTCATTAGTGATGAAAACATATAACTTTAATCTACGATTAAGTGAAATACAACGAAGGCATTTAAATGAGGCAATCAGAACTTGATTGGATAAAATTCAATAAATTTATAACGATAAGAGCTTTGTCATGATGATAGTCTATAATTAACGAAGTTGGCTTGCCATTTGGAACAATAAGGAAGCTAATTACATTAACTGAACTTTAAATCATTCAAGAAGTTAGAATAACAAAAACTTAAAACTTTAATAAATAAAAAAGATTATAGAAATAAAATCACCTAAGGTTGGTCGCATTCCAGGACCTACATATCTCCCTGCCCCCAGTTTTTTTTCAGATGGTAGACTCGTTGGAGGTTCATCTTGATGACTTTGAATGGACCTTCCACTTAAGACCCAATTTTCCATGTAACGACTTCCTCATGTTGTTGATTATCTTCCTAAAACATAATGTTCGACCAAGAACTTCCTTGGATTGACACATTTGTTGTAGTTCTTAGCCAATTTTGGTTGGTAGGAAGTTAGTTTGAATAGAGTCGAGTTAGTGCTTATGATTTATTCATTCATGGGTTGATTGGTGACGGTCGTCCTCATGGTCCACAAGCCAGATTCGAATGGAATTATGGATACCATTCCACAAGCCAAGGTGAAGGGCGTTTCCCTAGTAGATCTCATGAGTATTGTTCGATATGCCCAGAGGATATGGGGAAGCTCATCCACCTAAGCACCCTTTGCTTTCTCTAAACTTTTCTTTATTCCATCGAGCACTATCTTGTTGGATGCCTCAATCTGTCCATTTTTTGGAGGTAGGCCACCGAACTGTAGTAGTTCTTGATGTTGTGATTGTTACAGAAGTCTTGGAATGGTCCACTTTTAAACTACATTCCATTGTCGGTAATAATCGTTCTTGGCACGCCAAAATGTGTTATGACTTTTCTCTAGACAAATATAATCATATCAGTATCCTTTATGTTCACCAAGGTCTCTTCTTTCATCCATTTGGTGAAGTAGTCTATGTCGATTAGGAAATACTTTTGATTTTCTAGTGTTGAAGGTAAGGGACCCACAATATCTAGTCATGCAATACCCCAAAATTTTAACACATTAATTAATTGGTGAAATTTATTAATTATTATTATATATACCGTAGTGATATGTGATGTTACTATTTATATTTTCATATGGTTATGCGCATATGTGTTATGTGTTCTGTGTATATGTTATTCGAAAGTAAAATCGGACTTAATGCACGGTAATGAATTAAAAAATTATAAATAAATAATTTAGGGATGCTTTTCTTTGGACACATACCCAGTAGAATATTAGGACATTGGTTTGTAACTTTGGGTTGACATTTAGGCATGTGGAATGTCCGATTTTGTACATGGCTTGGAAAAAGGTTTTGGGCCTATTGGATTAGTTATTGCGCTTATGGGATTTAAATTTATATGGTCCCTATACCTAATTTTGTGGTTCAATAGATTAAGAGGCCCTGAACGTTAATCTAATTCATCCTAGAGGCTAAAGAGAAGAACTTTAGGGATAGAGAGGGAAAGCACTCAAGATGATAAGAGAATATACGAGAATTTAGGCCTGGATTTCATCCCTTTAAATCAATGCAAGTTTACTTAGTGTAGAATTTTAATTATTTTTGAGTTATAGTATAATTATTCATTGGAATCTAAACAGAATTTTATAATAATATGACTTTGAGGATTAATCAACTAATTTTCATAATTAAATTAATAGGATAATTTAAGTTACTATCCATGTTCTTGGCATAGATTGATTTTAGTATAATTATTAATGAATTGTAGATGGAACGGATGTGTAATTGTTAGTAATAATTTATACTTTTATAATCAATCAAAATCCTCTTTATAATTAAACAAATTAATAGATAACCCGAATCTAATTGATCAAATATTGAATTCTAGGATTTCTGGGTGAAATTGGAATTTATCCCATTAAATCTTGTTAGAATCATGTAAAAACCATATATATATATATATATATATATATATATATATATATATATAGAGAGAGAGAGAGAGAGAGAGAGAGAGAGAGAGAGGTTAGGAGTGATTAGTAATACTTATATATGAATATAGTTGAGTGTTGTGAGGATTTGGGAGCTTGAAAGTTCGTTAACGACGAATTCGGAGAGTTGGAAATGAAGATCAACGTCAATCTCGTTTGAAGCTCGTTACTGATATCGTTTGAATGACTTAAGTAAGGTCATTTAAATGATTTGGGGAATAAGAAATTGTATATTTTGATTTACGAACGCATGGGTGATAGTTTCGTATTTTTTGAGTTTTTATTAAATTTATAATGAATATTGTACCAAGAGTGCACGAGGCTAAAATTCTAAGTTGGTGATTTTGGTTTGGGATTTGTGTTATAAATTGTTGGTTGGATTTTTGGGCTCAAGGATAGGATAATTTTACCTTTATGTGGTTATATCCGAAGAAGTGATGGTATATTATTATTCTTAGGTTATGGTTTGGGTTTTTGGATCATTGGGTAATTTGACCTCGTTGGATTTGTAAGGGACAAATTGAGTAGAATATATTGATAAACAAGTGAGTAGTGTAGTAAGTGTATTATGATAATTATCGTAAATATTTGGTATGAGAGATACATAGACTTGGAGGGCCTTAGGAGATCGGGCTAATGTTATAGATAATAATTTATAGTTAACATTAATATTAACTAACAATGGTAAGAGACTATGTATGTAACCCTAACGATTGGGGTTTGTATTTATTTGTTTGGCCGGCTGAGTAGGGTCATACTTATCTTGTATATTATGTGCCATATTTCAGGTATGAGTACCAATGGGATACGTAATAAATTAAATATACTTAAAGGGGGCACGGTTTACGATGACTACATGGGTACCCTGATGCAAAAGACGAGTTTTACCTTATTCGTTTTACCCCAGACACTATGTGAGGAAATTCTCGTTGTATCTTGTGGAGACGTACACAAGATGATCCTTTCATATGGATTTTAGGTGTGTGGCTATATGACTGGTGTGAAGGCATAGTGATTATCCCTAGTAGATGCTTTGATGGTTATGGGTGTGAAACGTCCCGTAACTATGCCTAGTACATGTGAGCAATCCACCAAGGCAGTAGGAGTAGGTCTTCGTTATGTGAGGGCTAGTGAGTAGCACATTTATGATGTAGGTGTTATGGACAACCTTGATGTGGATACAGACTTAGAGATTGTGTGTTTTCCCTAAACTTATTAATATACATGAGATATATAAAATATGTAATAATAGAATTTTCACTAAGATTCAAAATAGATGAATAAATATAATCATGGGGTTCACTTGGATTTGGGACTAGACTCGTCTGATATTTAGGGTTGTTTGGGTTGAGATAACTTAAAAACACTAAAAGACAAGGGGAAGATGTAAAGTTATATTGTAGCTCAGACTCAGTTATAATCTTACTACTCGTAAACTTGTTGTTACCGTTATTCTTGGCTTTACTTTTCATGACATAGGCCACTATTGTTGCTTCTGGCCTAATATCTTATTTGCATCTTCATTTGTTACTACTCGGTTAGGATGTAAGTGTCAAGCCTACGTGCTCATTCTCTTCACTACTCTTTATATTCAGTAGATAAGGATTCATGTAGTAGTATAATCATAGTGGATTCGATTATGTTGAGACAATTATATTTTATTATTGTCAGTTATAGTTTATGATGTGTATGGGTTATTTCACTTACTTATATACAATTTTATGCACTTAGTTTTATTTTCAGTCATGTTTAGAATGATATTCAATTCTTTTTAATTACCATGATTTTTGTATGAGACATAATCAACCTTATATGGATTTTTTTCGAGGTGTCATGAGTTTAACATTACACATATCAATTTTACTCTTAAATGAATATGGTTAATCTTTCTCACATGTTTCCAACACTATGAAAAGTCAAAAAATCAGTGTGTTTCAACATGTCAAGGACAACCAATACAAGTGTAAGCACTCAAAGTCAAGGCTAGTGTATTCACTAGATTTTATATATTTAGGGATTTTGAAATATCTTTAGGAATATCCCGTGGCTATTTTGTTATTTTGTAATCCAATTATTGGATGTGTATTGAATTTTACTTCCTTTTGGTGGATTTAAGTTGATATGATCTCATGAACTAACAGGCCAATTTGTCTAGTGGATATGGATTTTGTGCTTTTTGGATCCAATTATTGGATATGTATTGAATTTTACTTATTTCTTACGGATGTAAGTTTATATGACCTCATGGACTATAAGGCTATTTTGTCCGGTGACTATTTTGTTTCTTATATTTATTTCCCTCCATTTTCTGTTAATTTTTATGGACTAAAAATCTATATTGGATGTAATATATCACACTGTAAATTGTTTTTTGCGCCAAAGTGGAGTGTTGAGGGGATGGAAATAAAATACTAGATCAAATACCTCAAATGACCCTTTGAATGCAATATGTCATTAGTTTATTTGGATGGAGGTTAAGTGAGGGATGAAATTGAGCCACTTTGGAAGATGAGTGTTAACGCAAAAATTCGTCGTCTACCTGGACCAGTCAGAAAAGGACACCTGTCATCCTATGTGGCAATATTTATAATTGCTCGACGCACGAGGAGAGTTGATCGGCACATGAGGAGATTTGGTCGGCACTCGAGGAGAGTTAGTTGGCATACCAATCAACGTGCGTCATACCAACCAACACAAGGAAGACCAACCACCTTAAAAAATCAACAGTTATATTCATTGTATATAGATGTAAATGTCTGAATGTTTAAAGACATTCCATCTCTTGGACTCCCATCACTATAAATACATGCCTTCCCTTGGCCAAAGAAGTAAGATACAAGAAACATACCTCTCTTTCTCTACACTATATTGTGCTATTGTAAACCCCTGGGAATAAAAGAATAGTGGATGTAGGCTTTTTCTTATAGCAGAACCACTTTAAAAACCTTTGTCTCTTATGTGCTTGATGTGATTATCATTTCATCTTCAATCATCATCTTTATATCTTCATTTTATCTGTTGTTGATGCCGATAAGATATTCTGGCTACTATTTGTAGTCATCAATAGATTGACGCCCTCTGTGGGAACGAGTTACAAGCATTGTTCTCCATCAAAAGGTACAAGATTCAGTCCCGACCAACTACTCGACCAAAATCTTAAACTTCTGGAAACTATTATCATTACTCGGCATTATGAAATTTTACCTTCACTATTGATTTTATTATTGCTCTGATATATGCTCAAGCACGAATCATTCTCTATATCCATTATATATTCATCTCATTATGGAGCTCAGTAAAATATTTATTGTTATATATATTGAGTTTTAAAGAGATCTGCAACATTTATTATATTTCACCCCCAACGGACAATTGGTGTGGGTAATTCTTATTTATATTCAGGCCGGACAAAGTATTCGGCCATATTCTTATGTTCTGGAAAATATTATCCTTGTTCGGCATTATGCAATTTTGCCTCGACAGATTAGCCAGACACTTTATTATTATTCCGAATGATTCTTTATATCTATTCGGATGCATATTCTATACTCATCTCAGCATGGAGCTCGACAAAATATTTATTATCATATATTCAGATCCAAGGAAATATGTATCACTTATGATATTATCTCCAACAAACTGTTGGTTGAGAAAATTCTTCTCTCTATATATATTCAGCAACCACCAACCACGGTTGGTCGGCAACAAGAAACCTAATCAACCAAGGTTGGTTAGAATCAGAAACCGCCAACTAAGGTTGGTCATGTAAGATAGGTGATAAGTCACCACAACTACGCAAACACATGGGGATACGAGTCCATTGTCTAGACAAGGAAGATGGGTGATCACGAGATCTCTACAACTAGACAAACACATGGGGATAAGTCTCAAATGTCTACGCAAGGAAGATGGGTGATAAGTCACCACAACTAGGAAAACACATGGGGATAAGTATCCATTGTCTAGGCAAGGAAGATGGGTGATAAGTCACCACATCTAAGCAGGGACATGGGATAAAGATTATTCCATTTCTTAGGCACTTATAGGATCAATCGGTCCCTTTCTTATTATAAATCTGGATTTCTTATTAAGCTCGGCAGATGATCGGCATTCTTATTATTTATCTGGACTTCTTATTAAGCCCGACAAATGGTCGACATTCTTATTATTTATCTGGATTTCTTAGCCCTTCTATTATGTATACGGATTTCTCACTAGCACGGATATTCGATGAAAATTATATATTATGTTCAATTAGGATTATTATTGGATCATTCTATCAAGTCCTGGAAAATCCTCAGGCATTCAGTTTCCTAAGCCCAACTAGGCTCCACATACGCAGATCAATGGCACATACCAGAATCAGATTCCTAATTAGAATATATCACTTTCCAAATTGAAACGCCATCACATCTCTAATTGAACTATATGTTGAAAGAAGTTTTACTCCACACTTGGGGGCTTCTACTACAGAATTAATTGTTCATTCGGTGGCACATTTTCATAACATCATGCAGTATCAATCGAGCATCAAATTCAACTCCACAAACTTTCATGGTCGGGGCCCCGACCAATCATCATTTAGGAGTTGTTTTTTTGCTCAGGAGTTTTGCTATTGAAGTTTAGGAGGTATATTCAGGAGTTATTATGCACATGCTATTGATGTTCATGAGGCATATTAAGGAGTTATTATGCACATGCTATTGCAGTTCATGGGATAAATTTTAAATATACGTCAATGGAGATCTCCAATATTGCTGACCTGATCAACATTGAAGACAATCAGCACTCAGTTGGTCAACACAAATGTCAGTTGGTCGGATAACCATACAACCAACATACTTGAAGATTATGACAAGCTACAAGCTACAAACTATGAAGTTACTGCATCCAGATTCCCAGGGGTGATACATAGCACACGTTCGAACATAGTAGCTCTAAAGCAACCATCGATCAACCTGCATCATCCATAGTCCAGGAGATAGCGCACTTTATGTTGAACAAATCAAGAAGGCAAATCAAGAATCTCATTATGCACGATCACCGAGCAACATTGCAGAATAAATACTCCATCCTTTCAGTAAACCATCAAACATGGAGCATTAGGGGCTTCTGTTAAAGCAAAAATTCATCGTCTACCTAGACCAGTCAGAAAAGGACACCTGTCATCCTACGTGGAAATATTTATACTTGCTCGACGTACGAGGAGAGTTGATCGGCACATGAGGAGAGTTGGTCGGCATACAATGCAACGCGCAGCATACCAACCAACACAAGGAAGACCAACCACCTTAGAAAGCCAACAATTATATTCATTGTATATAGATGTAAATGTCTGAATGTATAAAGACATTCCATCTCTTGGACTCCCATCACTATAAATACATGCATTCCCTTGGCCAAAGAAGTAAGATACAAGAAAAACACCTCTCTTTCTCTCTCTACACTATATTGTGCTATTGTAAACCCCTGGGAATAAAAGAACAGTGGACGTAGGCTTTTCCTTATATCTTATCGGAATCAACAATGAGGGATGAAATTGAAACAATAAAAAGATAAATGACTAAAATGAGACAAGAGGAAAAGTAAGAGACTATCGGGCTACTTTACTCTAAAATTTTTATTATTAGCAGAAAAAAAGGAAGGTTTGCCAAAAATAATACAGTTAAATAATCTAATGGCAAAATACTTTGGCCACCAAAAAGATTCCCTTCAACCCTCCCCCACCATCCTTGTTAGAAAAAACAAATGTTCCTCTCTCTCAAAGCTATCCTCATCCATTCACTTGACATAGGGTTTATTTCCTTAGCCCAGTGGCAAAAACAAGCCCGGTACACCTCGTACTCCCAATTTGGAGGGGTTACCTTGATACAACTAAACCTACTAACCTAGTATTTCCTATTCCCTCTCCCTCTACCATTAGCTAAATTTGGCATTATCAATTAAAGAATTAAGTAAATAAAAAAATGAGCACTTTCCCTAGTATTATCTACTATATTAGTGTCGAATTTCTAATTTTGGTAATAAATATTTATATATCAGCACTGAAAGTAGTCATTAATAGAGCTAGTGACGATATGTTACCACATCGTGCCAAAACATTACTTAATCCATTAAAACTTCATCCACAAAAAAATATATCATTTCAGCCTCTTCAAGCCTTATGCAAAAAGTTAACTGTTAAGCACTGTTGATAGCAAAATTAATATGCTGATGTGGACGAATAAGACGAAGACACGTGTCAATCTACGTGGCACAATAGCAACGAGGAAGATCATTTCCCGACCAACCATGCTTCTTTCCGAGCAACGAGAATACACCGAGGAACTCTATCACACCGAGGAACTCTAATGTTCTGAGGAACTCCTGATCAGCGAACAACTATGGCGGTCCGAGCTGCATCTCGGTCGTATCATTAATTGCCAGATAATCAATAGCTCAGATATTCATTGAATGCTTATATTCTTGGCACGCACTCTGCATTAAATGTATTACCCTTTCATATGTATGTCATTTAATGTATCGAACCTTTCATGTACAGCCTCAAGGCTATAAATACCTTGTATCATCCTCATTCAAAGGGGACCGGAATTTCTTGAAAGAACTTGTAATCAAGAATTCCACAAACACTCAGCAATAACATAACAGTGGACGTAGGCTTTATTCCTAGCCGAACCACTTTAAAAATCTTTGTCTTATTTATTTATCTGTGATTGAATAATTAGAGCAATCTAGTTTTTTACATCAACAGATTGGCGCCGTCTGTGGGAAACGACTGTTATTATCGTTTTTCATAAAAATCATTTATCACCAATGGCAGATAATCCAGAATCCAGTAATCAAAATGTTGGAAATACTGGAAATCTTCCAAATCCATCTGCATCCCCAGATCTGGCAGGAATTATGACGAATCTGGCTCAAGGACAAACCGCCATGCAAGAATCTATGAGGCCACTCATTCAAACTCTTCAGGGCGGTGCACCTACCTATTCAGGGCAAAGGAGTGATCATAGGCAATCGCAATCTAGACGTACTGGGTCATATCACAATGAGGAGTCTAATGATTCTTCTTATCAACCTGGGAGGACTTCATCGATACGGGCTACGGATACAGATCAACGTATCACTCTTTCTCCGGAGAGAACTAGCGCTTTGGAAAGATTAAGCAGGGTGTCTCCTTTCAGTCGGTTAGGACCAAGGAGGAACATGAGTCCACCTAGGGCTCCATAAAGAAGTTTTCGACCACCACCAGGTCTGAGAGAAGGATCTGCACAATCGCGACCAACTACTCGTCGAGATAAATCTCAGGAAGCTACGTCAGAGCAATCAGTTGCTCGGACTAAGCGGCCCAAGGAAGGGAATGAAGCATGGAAAGGTTCCATTCAATGGTTGGAGGATAGACTGGGAGAAATGGCTAAGGCGAGGAACCCCTTACAGAGAACTTTTGTTCAAGGAACACCTTTTGTGCAAGCCGTTGTGGATTTCCCTACACCGTCGAAATTTAAAGCACCCGTAGTGACCCCCAAGTACGATGGAAAGACAGATCCCGTACTTCATATAGAACAATACCAAGCTGCTGCAGATATCTACGCTGTCCCCGACGAGAAGAGGTGTAGAGCATTCTCGGGAACTCTTATCGGATCAGCACAGATATGGTACAATAATCTTCCTCGGGGTAAGATTTCAACTTTTGTTCAGTTAGCCGAGTTGTTTATTGGCAATTTTTGTTTTGGAGCAAAACCGGTAAAGCGAGTAGCACACTTGCTAAGTGTTAGACAAAAATCAGGTGAAAGTACTAGAGATTACATAACTCGTTTCAATAACGAGAAGTTGGAAGTCATAGATTATGAAGAAAAGACAGCAATCACTGCTCTGATGAGTGGTTTGCTGCCTAACAAGTTGTACTACACTTTGGCCAAAGATCCACCTAAAAATATGTCGGAGTTGATGGCAAAGGCGGCCAAAATCATGAATGCCGAGGAGGCTATGGCTGCGAAGAAGAATATGGATAAAGAAGTTAAAGTGGAGGTCGACAATTCTAAGAAGAAAGATCAGAAAGGTAATGGTGGTGACAAACATTCCAGGAATAACAGGATGAAGTTGGATGTCCTAAAGAAGTATGATAATTATACTCCATTGAAAATGGGTATTAATCATGTTTTGGAAGAAATCAGGAATAACGAGGAAATCAAGTGGCCAGAGAAACTGAAGACAAATCCCGACCTGAGGAATAAGGACAAATATTGCGAGTTTCACAAAGATCATGGCCATATGACAAAAAATTGTATAGCCCTTCAGAACGAGATTGAAACACTCATCCGAAGAGGAAAATTATCAAAGTATGTAGATCGCAGAGGTGAAAGGAAGAATGATGATAGAACTAGAGAGAGATCTAGATCTCCTCGTCGTGCAGAGGAGAAAAAGAGGAGGGACCATGAAGAGGATCCAGATGATGACCCCGATCTTCCCAAGAAGCCAAGGAAACCTGAACGAGAGGTATTTTCCATACGTTTTGGGTCATTTGATTGTAATGTTATTACAGGAGGAGATGCAGGAGGAGGAGACCTTACTGCAGAAAGAAAAGCTTACCTCAGAGAGGCTCAAGCTTGTTCATACATTCAGCGAATAAACCTGGCCGAGGATGATCGTCCGAGGAAGGTAAACAAAGAGAAGCTAGTGATTGGTTTTTCAAAAAATGATCTGGCAGGTGTTCTTTACCCTCATGATGATCCTTTGGTGATCAAAATGAGGATGAAGGATGTGGTCATTTCAAGGGTGTTAGTAGACAATGGTAGTTCGGCAGACATCATGTACTATTCATGCTTTGATAGCTTGAATTTAAAATTATCTCAATTGGAACCTTATCACAGACCCCTTCTGGGTTTTGCTGGCGAGAAAGTTTTTCCACTTGGGACGATCAAGTTGGATATACTCATTGGAACTTGGACTGCTTGTCGAACAGAAAGAATACGCTTCTTTGTGATGGATAAGAATGTGCAGTCCGCCTACAACATCATCATGGGAAGAGTTGGATTGAAGAAGTTCGAAGCAGTTCCATCTACAGTACATCAGTGTTTGAAATTCCCAACGAATTTTGGAGTAGGAATTATGAAAGGTGATCAAAAAGTAGCTCGGGAATGCTATTATTCGTCTGCCGAGCAAGAAGAACTTGAAGAATCAAGGAAAAAGACTACTACTTATCAAGTGGAGGAGAGCACAGAAATTGAAACTCTTGACCCTAGGGATGAATCTCAACTCGTAAAAGGGCAGGTTGTGGAATCTACAGAAATTGTTATCCTGGACGACGAGCATCCTGAACGAGTAACTCAGATAGGATCGTCGTTGGATGTTTCAATAAAACAGGAGTTGATAACTTTCTTGAGAAACAGGAAGAATACTTTTTCTTGGAGTCATGAAGACATGCCAGGAATAGATCCAAACTTCTTATGTCATGAACTCAATGTGAATAAGGAGATCAAGCCTGTGAAGCAAAGAAGAAGAGTGTTTAGTCCCGAGAAGAACCAGGCCATACAAGAGGAGGTCGAGAAACTCCAGAAAGCCCAATTCATTGAAGATGTGAAATATCCAGATTGGTTGGCGAATGTGGTGATGGTAAAGAAGAAGAACAACAAATGGAGAATGTGTGTTGACTTTACTGATCTCAACAAGGCATGTCCAAAAGATCATTTTCCATTGCCCAGAATTGATCAACTAGTGGATGCTACCTCGGGACACGAGCTACTCAGCTTCATGGATGCTTATTCTGGCTACAACCAGATTAAAATGAAACCTGAAGACAGGGAAAGTACTTCTTTTATTACCCCAAGGGGAACTTATTGTTATAATGTTATGCCTTTTGGTTTAAAAAATGCAGGTGCAACATATCAGCGGTTGATGAACAAGGTTTTTACCGAACAAATCAGCCGCAATATGGAGGTTTATGTCGACGACATGCTCACCAAAAGCAAGAGAGCTGCAGATCATTTGATTGACTTGAGTCAAACTTTTGATCAACTGGATAAATACCAGATGAAGCTTAACCCGACGAAGTGTACCTTTGGAGTACGAGAAGGAATGTTCCTTGGATACATCGTCAACCAACGAGGTATTGAGGCAAATCCAGAAAAGATCAAGGCTCTTTTAGGGATGCGATCTCCGACGACGAAGAAAGAAGTGCAGAGTCTTACCGGACGGGTTGCAGCACTCAACAGATTTGTATCCTGAGCAACTGATAAATGCCTCCCATTCTTCAAAACACTGCGAAAAAGTTTTGAGTGGACTGATGAATGTGAGAAAGCCTTTCAAGATTTGAAGAAGTATTTGGGAGCCCCACCATTGTTGTCTAGGCCAATAACTAGAGAGAAGCTGTATTTGTATTTGGCAATATCGGAAAATGCAGTTAGCTCGGCGTTGATCAGATTGGAGAATGGAATCCAGAAGCCAATTTATTACACAAGCAAGGCCTTCCGAGATGCGGAAATCAGATACCCAAAGCTGGAAAAATTGGCACTGGCATTAATTGAAGCAAGTAGAAGAATGAGGCCATACTTCCAGGCCCATACCATCATTGTGTATACCGACATGCCGTTAAGACAAGCCCTTCACAAGCCAGAAAAATCAGGAAGATTGATGTATTGGGCAATAGAGCTCGGTGAATATGATATTGTGTATGAACCCAGATCATCGTTGAAGGGGCAAGCCGTGGCAGATTTTATAGCAGAGTTCACATACCCTGATACCCCCGAGGAGCAAAAGGTGCTTGCTGACCTACCTGTGGATGATACAGGATCAACAGACACAGATCCAGACCAACCAAGGTTGGTAAAAGGACTTGTGGATGTAGAAAAATCATCATATTCAAACCCCGACCAACTCCGGTTGGTAGAAGGGCGCGAACAAATGACCAACGAGGAACGAAGGATACCCGGGGATGATAAAAGAAAACAGATGATATTTCACCGAGGAACTCTAACAGATAAGAAATTTGAAGATGAGTTACATACATGGAGATTATATGTAGATGGATCATCTTGCACGGCTGGTTGTGGAGCAGGGATTGTTTTAAACTCTCCAGATGATATTGACATGGAGTATGCCTTGAGATTCCAATTCAAAGCTTCCAATAATGAGGCTGAATATGAGGCTATGATAGCAGGTTTTCATTTGGCGAAAGTTATGGAGGCACGTCAAGTAATTGTTTTCAGTGATTCTTAATTAATTGTGAATCAAATGATGGGAATATATGCAGTGAAGGGAGAGTTAATGGTGAAGTACCATGCAAAGGTGATGGAGTTATTGACAGAATTTGATGCTATTCAATTGGTGAGGATACCGAGAATGGAGAATGCTAGAGCAGACGCATTGGCCCGACTAGCGTCAGCTACGCGCACCGAGCTGCGAAGAACGATACCAATTGAAGTATTAGAAAGTCGGAGCATAGAAGAAGATCTGACGGTGAAGATTATTACCCTTGATTTAGGACCATCTTGAATGGATCCTATCAGAGCATACATTGAAGAAGGAGAATTGCCGGAGGACAAACTAGCTGCCAAGAAATTGAAGTATAAAGTTGCTCGGTATGTGTTAACTAATGGTGTTTTGTATAGACGAGGAATTATGGCAGGTTTGCAGAGATGTGTGCATCCATCAGAAGTCAAAGAATTGATTGAAGAAATTCATGAAGGATCTTGTGGTGCTCATGTAGCAGGTCGGACACTTTTGCAAAGGGTAATGACACAGGGATACTACTGGCCGACGATGAGGGCTGATTGTATAGCCTATGCTAAGAAGTGTGACAAGTGCCAACGTTTTTCCTCCATCCGAAGAGCTCCACAGGCATTGTTGACACCCATAACATCACCTTGGCCATTTGCCATGTGGGGAATTGATCTGGTTGGACCACTGCCGACGACCCGAGGAAGGTTCAAGTATCTCGTCGTGGCAGTAGACTATTTTACTAAGTGGGTGGAAGCTGAACCACTAATTGATATGACGTACGAGAAGGTATATCAGTTCATATGGAAGAATATCATTTGTCGATATGGTCTCCCCCACGCTTTCATCACAGACCATGGAACGCAATTTGATAATGAAGAATTTGCTGCCTATTGTCATCAGTCGAACGTCTTGAAGTTTCATTCAGCACCAGGCCATCCCCAAAGCAATGGACAGACTGAGGTGACGAACAGAACATTACTAAATGGGTTGAAAAAGAGGTTAAGTGAGGCTAAAGCAAATTGGATTAATGAGCTACAATCAGTTTTGTGGGCTTACCGAACAACTCCTCGAGCAGCAACAGGAGAATCACCATATATGCTAGCATTTGGAAGTGAGGCTGTGATACCTGCCGAGTTGGGCCTACCAACACACAGGGTGTTAAATTTCAATTCTCCGATCAGTGATTTGATGAGAAGACTGGATTTGGATATGCTCGAGGAAGTCAGAGAAGAGGCGGCCATTATGAATGCTGCTTATCAACAACGAACAGCTCTGTTTTACAACAAAAGGGTAAAGAAATGTGATCTAAAAGAGGGGGATTATGTGCTAAAGAAGGTCATTCAGAAGCAGAATAAACTGGAAGCAAACTGGCATGGACCTTACCGAGTTACAGAGGTTGTTCGACCAGGAACTTACAGAATAACAACTCTAGAAGGAGAGGAATTTAAGAACGCATGGAATGCTGAACACCTGCGCAAGTATTATCAGTGATGTCAAATGTAAAACATTTCTTTCATTATGAATAAAACGAGGATGTTTCGCCATTTTCTTTCTGGTTGAAAGTTTTTCGGGGAATACTAGTGTAATACACTACACAACAAAAGTGCTCTAAGGAGCCAACCTCCTTTGGTTAGGAGGACAGCTCTACGGAGCAAAAGTGCTATAAGTAGCCAACCTCCTTTGGTTAGGAGGACAGCTCTACGGAGCAAAAGTGCTATAAGTAGCCAACCTCCTTTGGTTAGGAGGACAGCTCTACGGAGCAAAAGTGCTATAAGTAGCCAACCTCCTTTGGTTAGGAGGACAGCTCTACGGAGCAAAAGTGCTATAAGTATCCAAAAGCTTTAAGGAGCCAAGAAATATTCCTTTGGTTAGAAGGTATACACAAGCATGATCAACTACGGTTGGTATGATAAAAATGTACTCTCATATTACAACTTATGTTGGTCGGGAGGTAATATTATTACAAAGAGTTCTTTGAAGAACAAAATATCCAAAAAATACACCAAGTATAGTTGGTCGGGGATAAAAACCCAATAACTGTAGTTGGTCGGCGAAGACAAATTATTGATCTTAGTTGGTCGGACGCATTTTTATAATTGAACCAAGTATAGCTGGTCGGGGATAAAAAACCCATCAACTGTAATTGGTCGACAAACATTATTCAACTACCTTGGTTGGTTGGAAACAGTTTGAACAATTTACATTCATTACTTTATTGATCAACCTTGATACTTGTAAATTTTTAAGTTGGTTGATAAATAGCACGATATTGCCATCCTTTTAAATACATAGATATATATGTACAAATATAAAGGTGTGTGATAAACACAAGACAATAGCAAAATTGGCAAACAGAAAATGAAATTCTTTCATTAAATTTAAGATTACAGGATACAAGAATGTACTAAATTGTTACATTTATATTACTATTCTATTGGTTTCTTGCCCTGTGCTTTAGAAACAGGTTCCTCGCCGGCAGGAGGGTCTTCTAGGCAAAGGGGAGAATTGATGAAATTAACATCTCTGAGCATTCTGACGTTCATAACAGAAGGTGTATCCAAGAGATGCTCAGGGCGAGATAATTCAACTTGGGAATGAAGGCTATAATCACCAAGGTATTTTGAAATTAGGCTGCGAGGAATGGAACGAGCTGGGATCCATGCCATGTCCAATTTGAAAGGTGGTACCGGCAGGTCTAATAATGATGGAGCATGATAGTCCCATAAAAAATGCCCTTGCTCCAATTTTAACACACCCAGTGCGTTTAACCATCCTTGCTTGTAACCTTCATTGTTGGCATGTTCAATACGAGCATCCAGGTGAACAAGGGCTTCATTGTATCCTGCCATCCAGAATTCCCTTGGCTGTTTATGGAATTGGAAGGTTAATCTATCCAATTGTTCATGAAGGCTTTTGGCAAAAAGATCCTTATTGTGCAGAGCAGATTTCGTCGCTGTAAGTTGATCCTCCAAGGATAGATTCTTCTTGGACATTTCTGATAGGGCCCGATCTTTGATGTTTAACTGGAATGCTTGAGTTTCTAAAGTGGATTGGGTACGAGCCTCTTCAACATTGCGACTGAGAACTCTTGATCGGCTCTGAGAAGCAACTGGAGAACTTTCCTCCTCGACAATTCTTCCTCGCCCCCGAGCAGTTCCAGAAATGGCAGATCTTCTTAAGTCCTCCAGCTCTTGCCTTAGTTTGGCGTTTTCGGCCTCTAAGAACGAGAAGCCTTCATCAGTAACTGGTATTAATGCAGTAGAAGATGAAGCAGCAGATTCATATTGAGCCAATTTTTTCTGCAAATTATTATTTTCTTGTTCCAGGATCTCGGCAATTTGTCTGCAGGCTTCACTTTCACCTTTTAGGGTCCTTTCCCTAATATCATATGCAGCAATGATCTTCTTATGGCCTGTTTCAGAAGAAAGTTGTTGGTATCTATTTTCATAATCTTTGTGTAACAAAGCCATTGATTCATTGTGCTGACCTTGGAGATCCTCTATGGAGCCATGAAGTTCCTCGATCAACTCATAGTAAGCGACATTGTTGGCCACTGCTCGGTCGAGTAAAGCTTTCAAGTACTGATAAGCTTCAATTGCCTGCTCTGAGGCACCATGGCCAAGAATATCAGCAATTTCTGATGTACTAAGGATTGTATGACCAGCCTTATAGTATTGGTGACATTGCTGCATCAGCTCGGTATCATGTGAAGAGATCAATTCCATTCTAGCAACAAACTAAAGACGAGAAAAAGACAACAATCAACAAATATAAATCATCAACAACAGAGATGAGCAAAGATATATTTTATTAGATCATCAAAAAGTTACATTGTTCGATTACAAGAAAATACCGAAATGATACCGAACAACTTCACACCTTTTCCTTGTCCCCCAAGACTTTCTCGGGAGGCTGTGACGAGGAGCTCGGTTGCTCGGTGGAAACAACAGCTTGATCGGTAGGAATCTTCTCGGGAGGAGGAGGCATGGAAGAAACATCCTCGGTGGCAGAGGGTTGAGAGGCAGAAACTTGATCACCCATAGCCAAAGAAGACTCATCTGAGGCAGGCTCATCTTCTTCTTCTTCCACAATTGGTGGAGGAGGACCAGGGAGATGCTGTTGGAATAGCTCAGAATCGCCTTGGACCTTTAGCTCTCGCAGAGCAGCTACCCAGCCATGATGGAAGTATTTCAACTCCCCATATTGGACTTGGGATGTCATTGCAGCTATCCCTCTCTCCCATCCTTTCTCCCAACCAGCACTGAAATGTTTCTTGATTGCAACTTTTCTCCTCGACTTCTCCGAGGAGAGCTTCACCTCCAATTCCTCTTTCTTGACCTTGATAACTCGCAGAGTAGATAATTCTTCCTCTGCCTTCTTCAACTTATCATCAGATTCCTGATGTTTAGCCTCCAAACCCTTAACTTTCTCCTCCAAATTCTTGGAGGTTTCAGCCATCTTCATCTTATCAGCCACATCCAACTTTTTCTCCCAAACAGTTTTCTCCTCGATGTACTGTTGGCGAGATTCCTTCACAGATTGGGCTAAACCCAACAAAGCATCGTCAACATCGGATGAGGAACTGGAAGCTTTAATAACTTGATCTTTCTTCACGATGGTATTGAAGAAGTTCACCAGCTGAAAGATAAGAAAAACAATAAAGTCAACACAAATACAAGAATTCAAAAAAAAAGAAAGAAAGACCAAAGGTATGAGAAATTTACTGAAGAAAGATGACGAGCAGCTAGGGATGTCAGTGTATCCCTAGGAATTTTTTCATCAACCCCGAGAACCTCGGGTATAACTGAGCTCATTGAAGAACTCGGAAGAATGATGTTTGAAACACTACTACCACCAGCGGGTAGAGAAGATGCAGTTCCAGCAAGATTAACTGAGGATGATTTCCTCAATCTCTTCAAAGGAGGGTCAGCAGCATCAACCAAGGAAGAAGTCTTGGTCGGAGAGATTGTAATTACATCAGCAGGAGCATTTTTCTTGCTCGGGGCCACTGGGGGCTTCTCTGCAGCCTTGGAGGACCCAGCATCTACTTTTTTAGTCTCTTCTGGGACATCAGTTTTGCCTTTCTGGGCTCCAACAGCAGAAGAAATTTCACCAAATAGAGCAGGAGGAGCTCTTTTCTTGCCCATTCTCTGAGATAAGGGGATATGAGAATCCGAAGATGAACTTTCTGGTGTTGAAGCTGGTTCAACAGGGCGAGCAGTATAAGAGGTTGTGTAACTCTTATACTGTAGTAAATATGAAGCAGATCTAATATGCTCGTCAGCAATCGTCTTATGCAAACCCCAGATAAGTTTCAGATGTTTAATATTCACTTCTGATTCCTTTGGAGTTTTTCTTTTGCTATCAACTGCAAATAGATACATAATGAAATATCGGTCATACATTTTATCAAACATGATGAAAGCATAATTTTACAAGTAAAATAAAATGAAAAATAAACCTATCCCATTGCCATATGGGGGGCATCTGGGACCGTTGTACGCTTCATCCCCAGCTAGAGGCGCATGTTGCCAATTTTTTATGACCAACCCATGCTCAAAATAATCCATATTTGAGTCAGGGAGATTAACTACAAGAGCCCTATTCAGATATCTAGTTTTTACATAATAAATATTATCTAGAATGGCCCATTTATAACAAAACATAATTTCAGGGATCCCAATACGAGTCCCATGAGTTAGATTTAATTTGTGCACCCCGTTAATTATTCTCCATGAATTGGGGGCTATTTTTGCAGGAACAAGATCAAAATATTAACAAAACTCAAGACATAATGGGTTTGGTGGAAAGGAAAAACCGCATTCAGCAACAAAAAGACTGGGGAACCAATGTCCCTCAGCCAATCGAAAGTAATCTAAAGGCTCAGAAAGAACCTCTAGAATTACCCACGAAGGAATGGAAAAATCAGAACGGAATTACTCAACAGACTCCACAATATAAACCATATTGAATAAAAAAGATACAGAAGAAAGAAAGAAGATCTTACAGAAAGAAAGGAGGTGTGTTGACAACGAACGGAAACAAGGATGAACGCACAAGAGAAGAAGAGAATAGAAAGCTTGAATGCAGAAAATGGAAAACGTAGACGACGGTATGGTTACCAAAGAAGTTTAAATACTTTGCATTGGGAAGCGGCGAAAGAAATGATTACCAAAAAGAAACTACTAAATTTTCGGCGGCTAAGAGGACAAAATTTGCACGAAGATCGAAGCGCTTATAAAAAAGGCGGAAACTGCGAAATAAGAAGGAAATTTGAATACAATGTTCCTGAAACCCGGGAAGGACATTTAATATTGCCATATACCGAGAAAGAATGTTCCATACTCCTCAAAGTTCAAAATATGAAACATTAGGGGCTTCTGTTGATACCAAAATTAATATGCTGATGTGGACGAATAAGACGAAGACACGTGTCAATCTACGTGGCACAATAGCAACGAGGAAGATCATTTCCCGACCAACCATGCTTCTTTCCGAGCAACGAGAATACACCGAGGAACTCTATCACACCGAGGAACTCTAATATTCTGAGGAACTCCTGATCAGCGAACAGCTATGGCGGTCCGAGCTGCATCTTGGTCGTATCATTAATTTCCAGATAATCAACAGCTCAGATATTCATTGAATGCTTATATTCTTGGCACGCACTCTGCATTAAATGTATTACCCTTTCATATGTATGTCATTTAATGTATGAACCTTTCATGTACAGCCTCAAGGCTATAAATACCTTGTATCATCCTCATTCAAAGGGGACCGGAATTTCTTGAAAGAACTTGTAATCAAGAATTCCACAAACACTCAGCAATAACATAACAGTGGACGTAGGCTTTATTCCTAGCCGAACCACTTTAAAAATCTTTGTCTTATTTATTTATCTGTGATTGAATAATTAGAGCAATCTAGTTTTTTACATCAACAAGCACTATCGAAAATCTGCACTAGTTATAATTCAAAATACCTAAACATGAAAAAGAAAGAAATCCATACAACATTTGATAAGAATCAAAGAGGGAGTTCATTTGTCGAAGGAACAGCAAGAAAATTGAAGAGAATTTCACTTTTCTTGTGTGAGTGGGTGGATGGCTTAAGGTTATGAGAATATCAATACGCTTCCATTACTCAAATTAACGAATATACAACTACCCACGCCTACTAGTATCGAGGCAATAAACCCATCTGAATATGAAAATAAATTCACATATGTAAAAAGTAAAATTTTTATTGTATATTTTCCCAAGAAGAAAGTGGTCCAGTATATTGAGTCTCATCATCATAATTCTGACAACAATGGACATATATCAGTCCAAAATGCCTATAATATGATCACCAACAAGATAGAAACATTAGAATCCCATCAGTGTCTGAGTAGGCCATCATTCAATCAAAATTAACCAGATACATAATCACAGTTAGAAGACATAATAGGTCTCTTAGTATAAATCCCCTTCAGCAGCCTCTTGACCTCAACAATTCTTTCAAGTTTTCCTAATGCCTCAGTTGAATCCTCATGAAATATAATATGCAACGACGGAATCGGTATAGCCTAAACGTGGAAGAGGTTGCGCAAGAAGAAAAGAGAATGTTGGTCAAAAAAGAATTAACAACATACACTATCATTTACCATAACGTGCAAATCACCTTTTAGAACAATCTTATGCCATGGAAACATTTATGTTGTGCCCTTAGTGAGGTCGGGCTCCATGAACTGTGGGTTTAATACATGGGGGGTGGGGGGCGGGGGGTGGGGGGGAGTGGGGCAGGGGTATGATGTGACCGTTCCTAAGAAGTTCACACACACACAAAAGAAAAAAAATATAGCATGTTAGAATTTAGATTTAGATTTATTTGAACAAAAGATCTACATGAACTAATGAATCCTACCTAATTGAGTGTTAATCAATGATAAAAAAATGTGACATTGGTCTTGAAAATATATATATAGGAGGACATGGTGTGACCTGTTCCAGGGAAGTTAAGACACACACAGGAGAAGAAGAAAAAAATAGCATGTCAGAATTTTGATTGTTTGAACAACGGATCTACATGAACTAATGAATCCTACCTGATTGTGTGCTAGTCAATGATACGAAAATGAGTTATTGGTCTTGAACAAAATATATATATATATATATATATATATATATTCAAGCCGAAAGCCAAAATTCAAAACCCATGTAATATAGCATGATGTTTTAACAGCGTGCCTATTGTAAATTGTATAAAGGATAATTTTACATTTTTTCTGTAAAGACTTACCCTTCTTCTAATTAAATATGTATTAATTTAATTAAATTGTAATTATATTAAAATCCAAACTTAGAGAAAATAATTTCTGCTAACATTATATGCCATTTTTCAAGCATAGGACAAAATTTGGGAAAATATAATATTTGCACTTACTAAAGTTAATGCGGTTTTGAAAATAACATTTCAATGCAATAATCCATCTCATCATCCCATTCATTAAAATCTAATGACGGTACCAAAATTTTGAAGCTGCCAGTTCCTAGAAGAAAGGGACTTCAAGACCTCTTGAAGTCTGAAATAGAAGCTTCCAAAACCCTCAAAATGTCGTTCGTTTGCAGCATTTTTCCCCTTTCCTTTTTCTTTTCCAACATGCTTTCCACGAATAACATTTCATTCTTTACAGTAAAATTGTCCAAGGTTCCACAATATATTGCAGACCAACTAACCTCCATATCTATAAAAAATCAATCATCACTAACAGACCACCACATGAACTATTGCAACACTTGATTACTGACCAATATCATCAAATTTAGAATGTCAGACAATCAATTTTACTTTATTCTGCTCAAACATAACAGATTGAGCTTCTGCTCAAGTTGCGGGATCAGATTTCTGGCCTTGATGGTCATTCCTATAATTAAGGGTGATATAATCTATGCAATACAATCATCGAGCTTGCTCCAAAAATAGTGTCTTATAAAAATATGCCAAAACAATGGGTACATGCAAATTGCAATGACCCTTGTTTCATGGATTAGAAGCTTGCAATCCATTCTTCTGCCCAAAAACACTAAAGGCAATACATAGACATAGCCACTTAATTTGTCTATTTACATAAATGAACATGCACCTGTTTTATGATAAAAAAAAAAGTCAAACACCCTTATGGTAATAAATCAAAGAAAACTTGTAAACTGATAGCCACTTGCTACATTTGGCCATAAAATCCCCAATGACCCCTTTAATTAAACATATAAGTTTTTCTAGGTTTAAAACTACATGGCTTCCTCCATAACACTATCCCACATAGTAATACTTCCTTTCATGTCACAACTCATAATGGCACACACGAATAGCTTGTGGGATCCAATTTACACAATGTAGTACTTTATGACTATAATATTATTTGAAATGTAGTATTATATTTTAGATTATTATAGGGATCTCTTTATATTATACATATAGTGTTTACATTTTTTACTTATAAAAATCAGATGCACGAATTGCTTGTGAAATGCGCTTTATGCGACACAGCCCTGGAATCAAAATGTGATACCTTTCTCACATGCGATTTAAAATAATGTTTGGGACACAAGAGCACTTGCATAATTTGAATCTCGATGAAATCATCTTGGAATTAAAGATGTAAGCTTATCGTTTCTTGTGGGTCATACCTCGCCAGATGGGCTGCAGGAGACAGTGAAAATAAATATATGGGTTGTAGGAGAGATTGGGTGGATCTATATTGGCTTGCTACATAGTAGGTGGGTTCTTGAGCCATTGTGGTTATAAGTCCATGTTGGAGAGCTTGTCGATGGGGGTACACTACTTCTGGAATTTCCCATGAATGCAGAGCAACCAGTAAATGCAAATAAGGTTAGATGAGTTGGATGTTGGAGGGAGGGATTATGGTTGAAATGGCAGGTCCCTCAGGATGGCAAACAATGTCAATCCAAAGGCAGGCAATTTGCGTTGGAGTTAAAGAATTGAAATAGCTATTTATTTATCGCCTTCTTCCCCTTCTCATTAATGAAAATTACATAAATGTTTTTAGATGCATACACATATATATTATTGTCTAAGAATGAACTGAAAAAAGAAAACCCACTAGAAATTTCATGCAAAATTAAATATTTCTGGATACCCTAATCATCATAAATCAAAGATCATCAATTTAACATGAAAATTCAAAAGGTTAGTTTTGATCTTCTCTCATCATCTACGCATTCATCACCGTTGTATTCATCTTGATCCTCAAAATACGTATCAGCAACATCATCACAAGAGTAATCATCTCATAATCCGGAAATTCTTTTACTTTTATATTCATCCCAATCCTCAAAATCCATATCAACAACGTCAACATCATCATGAAGTAATTATTTCATCATCCCACATTCTTCATCTTCTATATCTTCTATAGGAGGGGATATAAATCCAACCCATATCTCTTCCCCTGCTTTCACTGCTTCATCCTGATCTGGTCCCTCAAACTATTTTTGTGGTTACCCCCAATTAAATGAATTGCTTTGTGTTGTATGTAATCATGTTGTCTTTTAAAATACATTGAAGTATGAAAAGATACGGTTAGGTTTGTATTTTAATGTATTATATGCATTGTGTATCGTGAGATACCGATAATCATGTTTATAATCATCCAAAAGAAAAAGGATAGTTAATAGTGATCGTAATAGTTCCTTAGTTAAATAAGAATTTCTGGGATTACAATGTTCAAAACACGAATATTGGATTAGTTTGCATCAAAGCATAATTATGTAGTCGAAAAATAAGACCACCCAGGAGGATCGCTATTTTCGGATGAAGAACCATTCATTGTCGCTTCATGCCATGGATATATTGTATCCTCCGAACGTAAATATCATGGACGGCTCCTCTGGCTTCACCATGTGTCGAGATGACTTCACCTTCTTTAGTGTTATGATTTTTGATTTTGCACACAACGAGGAGAGAGAAACCAATTGACATAAACTCAATTATGCAACATTAAAGAAGAACCACAAACCAGTACGAAACTCTCTCCAGAATATATTTAATGATCTGTGCCCAATAAATGCACTACAATATATAGAGAGGATAAGGATATATTCCTTGAATATCCTAACTAAAAGGGGAATTTTGTAGTACTTTGTGATGTGATGTCACAAAGAATGTGGCATAAGACATAATAGCGTAATCTTCTACATTCCCAACTAACCATATAATATCTAAGACTAAAGGAAAGGGAATTATGAGAACTCGAAAAAATAATTTCATGTGTACCCCATTAACTACAACACTTGCGCCTTGGATTGATTATACAAAAGGTTTGAAACCGACGCGTGCCTTTTAATGATTGAAGATATCTTGTAACCCATAACGGGTGGTGGAATTCATTATTGTTGATTTATTAAGGACAGGACCTTTATGTTCTTATTCTTCTTTACTCTTATGGTGCTATACATTATGTGAGATTAACTTGTTGAGTTATCCTCACTGTACATCATGGCCAATTCATTTTGTGAGATTAACTTTTTTCAGTTATCCTTTTTTGTAAAAAGCGGCCTAGCTTGGCCTGGCCTTGTTGAAGTTAAAATTTACACAAGTAACAAACACATTGACCAAGTTAATCCGGAGAGGAAGATCCCTGAGTTCCTGCATGATATGTTCATGTAGATACTGCTGGCTTTCAGGTTACTACCTAAATTTTTGAGTTGGGATGTTTGTAGCGAAATTGGAAAACTGGAAGCGAGTAGCTAAATTTTACTAATGGGGTACCATTGGGTCTTTACAAGTTAGTGATAATCAATGATTTTATCACTTTATTAGAAGAATTTCTTACCTTACCACAAAATTAATAATTAACAATTAAACATCCATGGAAGTTTTATTTAAAGAGGCCACATCAAAATATGCATTGGCACAAGACTCGGTAAGATTTTTTCCTTTATTTCACTAGGTAGCATATAAAAGTATTCCCTTTCCTTTCCATGTTAATAATTTTTCAACACTCGGATTTTCATTTCCTTGTCTTCCACTGCAAAATAATTAACCAGTTTGAAGGACTAGAAAATTATCTGCGAACTCAATCTTGTTTAAGTTCACATTTAGCAACTATATGGTTGTGTGGACAACTATAGTAGAACACTAAAACAACTTTGATCAACTGTAGTAGAACACTAAAACAACTTTGATCAACTATTTTCTAAGGTGATGGAGTGGATGCGGGTCCCACTCATTTTAATTATTGAATAAAGATTGTTAAATTTGATTATTAGTTAAAGGGTTGTTAGATTTTGATTAGTCAATTGGAAAAGGTATTTTGATCAACATTGTTAAAATTGATTAGGATATCAAAGATACTCTTACACAACATAGCAATAGCTTTGAAACTCAATTACTTATTGTGTAACACATTACATTGTGAAAAAGTCTATATTTAGCAAGTGTTTTTTACCAAGCGTGTATACCAAGTGCATGAAAATGTATGCACAATCATTCCTAGTGTATCCCAAGGTGTATGCACAATCATTTAATGAGCGTGGGATACAAACTTGGTACAATATCATTACTCTTACATTATTCCTTGTGTTTCAATATAATCATCGCCATTCCAATAAAATTCTTAAACCTATTTACATATCCCATTCCCCCTTATCGTTTACCACTACTCTGATCTATCTAAGCCTATTTTGCATTACTTAGTTCAATATCTTCACTTAAAAAAAATTCTAATGTATAAATTTAAGTAGGCCTATTCCCTTCTTCCCAATCAAAGCTATTCAAAACCAAGAGTTACACAAGCCAATGATAAAACAACAGAATGAATTTCCAACAAAAAACACTAAAGATTAAATATGCAAAACTATACTATAGTGATAGCCATTAAAAAGGTTTAACATTATTACAATTTAAAAGAATCTGATACTAAAACTCACAAAATCAACCAAAGTGTCAATCCTTTTGGAGGTGACCCACTAGAATTTAAGGCCACGCGTGTCCGACAAACCGGGAAATTGGGGAATCTAATGAGCCACGCATCAACAAAATTAGCGTGGAATATGTGGTTACATGCAGGAAGTGTTTTAAACCAATCACCATATTTAAAAGACTCCAAACAGATAACATAATCATTGGTTGTTTCGAGAGATGAGTATTGGAGTGATGGTAAATCTTTTTGGGTGGTGGTGGAGGTGCGATGGCGGCGACGGTGGCGACGGTAGAGGGACGTGGTAGCGAGGAAGAGGTGGCGAAGTGTGAGTGCTGTGATGCCCAGGAAGAGGAGGAAGAGGAAGAGACTGATGATGACGCATGTGATTAAATCAGAGAACAATTATGGGATTGGCTATGGGTTTGGGTTTGGGTTTGGGTTTGGGTTTGGTGCTAGTGGTAGTGGTAGTGGTGGTGGGTGGATTGGTGGCATGGTGGTGGTTATAAGCATAAAACGTTGGCATGTGGGGAGGATTTTTGTGTTTTGAAGAATGATGTGAAGGTAAGAATGGGTTAAAGATGCGTTCTCTGTACAAGGATATTATATAGGCTGAAATATAGTATATGTATATGGATAGAGAGATTGTGATGTATGAGAAACCGGGGGAGTTGTATCATAAATAGACTCTTAAGGTTCTTGGGTAAAATATAATATATGTATATGGAGAGACAGATTGTGAAGTATGAGAAGTCGGGGAAGTTGTATCGTAAATAGACTCTTAAGGTTCTTGACTGAAATCTAGTTAATTGTAAATGAAATATTTGTATTATATCGATCAAACCACTTCCCTTTTAACACTATCTCACTATAACCATTTAACACAAATACTAAAATCACGCAACAATCTCAACTTATTCCTTCAATTTCCATTTTCTTTCTAAAAGCATCACCAAACATCGAAAGAAATATTTTTCAACTCATGTTGACACCCATATGCTAAACTAAAATATATTTTCAATTCAAATTTCAGAAAACAAAATTAGAAATTTAGTAAAATAAACGTAAGGTAAAACCAAGTCACACTATGATACATCCAAAAGCACAAAAATGAGAAACCATTATTATGGTTATATTAAATAGAGGGATTAGGAGTGTGGTAACAATATTTTCATATATACTTAATCACCAGACTCCAAATCATGGGAAAAGGGAATTGAAATTGATCTTTTCCATCATGAATTGATCTAAAACACTAACGAGTCTTTTGTGTTCTCTACGGTTAATACACATAAAAATAAATTAAAAACCATAAATATGATAAAAGAAGAAGAAAAACAAAATTTCCTCCATCAAACAATTTTAATTTAAATAAATCATAAAAGATAAGCCCAATTTCAATACTAACAATTTTAATTCCCTTTTCCCATGATTTGGAGTGTGATGATTATGTACCCCCAATCTCAATCTCAATACCAAGAACACTAACAGTGGCTCGTGATGCAACAACATCAACAACAACAATTTCAATCTCAAGCCCAACAACATCAGCAAACGTATTACCAACAGCATCAATGACAACAACCTCAAGCAGTGCCACCTAGGAAGCCAAATAGCGCAGATGAGATTCGAACACTATGGATCAGAGATCTATAGTACTGGATGGACGAACAGTACGATAGACGAAAACCCACTTTCCCCATTCAAAACTCCATTTTCGGTGGATTTTTCGTCAATAGCCATTTGTGTAAATTAATTAAAAAAACAAAACTCGATAATTTTGAACAGCTGGAAAATCATTTTTGGTGTTTTAGGATCACCCATATTCTACGTGTTTACGGTGGAAATTTTTGTCGCCGCTGGATTTTTTGGCCCTACCTCGATTAAGAAATAAAGGTCCTCTCATCTCTCTGCATTCCTAATTTTTACTTTCCTAGGGTTTCAAAGAATGAGTCGTTGTTGGGGAGGTGTTTTGATCTTTTTAGTTTGGGGTATGGGGTAGGTCTATATAGGCGGTTTGGGGCATGGGGAAGTGGGTTTCGTCTCTGAGAGAAATCTAAGGCCCTATTTGATAGAAAAGGGTGGAATTAATTTCCATGTCGTTAGATTCCTGGAATTCAATTCTTTGGGGATCCCTACAGAATTGAATTCCATGACAAATCAATTCTTTGTGCTTTATGTGTTTGTACCTTAGTGCAAGTGGTAATTATTTTTCGGGGCAAATTAGTGCTATCAAACGCAACTAAAAACTGAAAAATGAGAAAGATTCCTTATTTGCCATGGAAAATGTTGCTATCAAACGGACCCTAAAGGTCAAGACATGAACAACTGTATTTTAGAAGGGTTAATGATCAATGTATTAGTCGGAGATCGAAATCGAAAGGTCAAGACATAAATCTTTGGAATTGGAAAAGATTGGATGGGGGAGTGAATAAGCCACGTAGGGACTACTTTTTAAAGGCTCTATTCTCATATGTTAGAATTTATTAGATAAGCCACGTGTCAATCCTTTGTGAGAAGACACCATGTAAAAACTTTATATTTTTGAGACAATAATTAATTATTTTTGGGAGAAATAATATTATTTTAATTGGAGAATTATTTAATTTGCACTTGAGGTCAAAATTTGAGAATGTTAGAAAGTATTTTGAATGACGATTCTGAGTGTGCGGTTGATTCCAGAAAGTGGAAATGACTGTACTTGGGTCTTATTTGGGTTCTGGAATATTTTAAGTTCGTTTGGCTTGAATTAGAGTAACCGAGTCTTTTAAATTGTGTATTATCGATTAAAGTTGGGTATCTTGGATTTAAGGCTTAAAAGCCTACGTGAGATGTCATTCTCACTTAAGAGAAAGAGAAATCCCTAGAAAGAAAGAGAGAAAGTGAGAGAAAGAGAAAGGAAGAAGAGAAAGAGGAGAAAAGCTGGGGGATTCCGGCAAATCCATGATTTTTGAAGGCGAATGAGACTCTACAACTTTGAGGCAAGTGATTAAACTTGCTAAATAATTGTTGTGCATCTTTTATTTCATCAATTGTGGATAAAATTATGGATTTTGGGATAAAATGTTAAAAACTAGAATTTTGGGTTAAATCTTTCATTTGATGTTTATATATGGATTTGAGGTTGTAAATTAGTTGGGTTGAGTTATTTGATGTGTTGAAATGTTAGTAATATGATTGGGTTGAGAATTGTGGTTGGAAGTAGGTATTTTGGAGTTTTTGAGAAGTTAGAGTTCCTTAAAAATGGAGTTTGGTCGAGGTTACTCGTAAGGTCGGTCGACCGCGGCCTGGGGGCCGGTCGACCGCGCCTTAAGGGAAGGGCATACTGTCTTCGAGGTTAGGTATAACTGAAAAGTGAGATTGACCGCAGTTAGGGAACCGGTGGACCGGGCCTCTGTTTTTGGCTCAAGTTTGGGAATTTAAGTTTATCCCCTTTCCTTTGGGTTCATATGTATGGACCTTCCTAATTATTATCTCATGGAGGAGTAAGTGATCATTTAAGGGGATTATAGATCTTAGAAAGTGAGAAGATGTTTGGGGTTTATATCATAATGAAACTCAGTGCGTATTTCTTCTGTCCTCAAGGATATGAGAACAAAATTTATAGAAGTGGTGGGTGAGTTTCAAGTGAGAAATCATATTTTTTATACAAAGTGGGGAAGTTAGGTGAATTAGCGACGAATAGTATATAGAGAGTAATATATTTATATAAATGAACTTAATGCCTTTACGCCTAAGAGTGCAATAAGAATGTGTATACTTATATAGCGTGATATATATATATATATATATATACCCTGTGTGATGGTAAACATTTATAGGATGTGATGGTATGTGTATATCTTATGTGTATGATATATTTATGTGAAGCATACCCCCTCTATGCCATCATGGGAAGTTGCGCGATGTAGGTGAGGCCCCTGCCTTGAGGAGCAGGGTGCATATAGTCCCCAGGCCATAACGTCCATTATTATTATGTGATTTTTATTAGGGGTCAGACGTGATGGGTAAGTTTCGTCTCACTTCCGGGGAGGAACTATGACCACTTCCCATATGTTGTGATTTTGTTTTTACCAAGGCGGTGTGAGATTCCGACCGTTGGTACCCAGGATGATACGTGAGCGATTTACTAGTAGATGATAGCATTGAGAACGTGTGTCCTCAAGTTATAGATTGCTGGGATGGTTATTATTATACTTGTGTGAATAATATATTATTTTTATATGATTATGAGCTATCATATATCTGTCTCTAATGTAAAGAGACATAAGAATAATGATTGAATCTCATTCCAGAATAAATTGTGATGAATATATTAAAGTGAAGATGAAATCGTATATATTAAAATGAGTATATATTACATTGGGTACCGAGGGCCTAATCGACCGTAACGATCAACATTGTCAAGGAGTAGTCCATCGGGGGGGTTCCTTGCTTGGATTTTTCTTTGCGAGACGTCCCACGCACGAAACTCGGTACAATGTTGGGAGTGAGGAGAAGTTTAGTCCTTAATACTCAGATTTATATTACTATTATCTCAACAATCGACAGTGTCAAGGAGTATTGTATCAGGGGGATTCCTTGTTCGGATTTCGCTTTGTGAGACGTCCCACGTACTAAACGCAGTGCACTATTGAGAGTTGAGAATAGTTTAATTAAAAATATATTAATTTAGTATTTGGGGTTATATGCGTCATGCATTGAGGGAATAATGAATCTCGATAATCAATACTGTCAAGGATTAGTGTATCGGGAGGGTTCCTTGTTTGGATTTCACTTGCGAGACGTCCCACGCACGAAACGTAGTGCAGTATTGAGAATTGGGAGAAATTTAGTCCTTATCATTCGATGCGACTAACTCATTTATGTCAATAGCTAGAATATGAGAAATTCTAGCAAGAGAATAAATATATGATTATTTATATGTTTAGTAAGTGACACAATTGGGGGTTATGGTAGAAATGGAAGTTGATGGTTAGGTTTTAGATGGTAGTTTAAATGAGTATAAATTTTGGGTGTAGGATAGATTATTTTTCCCCTAGATAGTGTTGGGAAGATATCTGAGGATCCTGTGCATACATTTAGGTGCGCGTTTTATTTGAGAGGTGAGTTGAACTTTCTGGAGACTGCGACTCCACTTTAATCATGTTATAATGCATTTATAATTATTATGCATTTTAATGCCCTTGCTAAAGTTGTTTTCACACCTCGAGCCCTGATCCATTTATATTTTCCTCTTGCTATATATATATTGTATTATTTTAGGTGTTCCCCCACATGGACGCCATTGTTATTGTCTATCCACTGCATTTGAGGAAGCTATGGCAGTATTGGACTGTTGCAGAATTTTGATTTAGCCGATTCTTCTCTTTGTATATCTAGAGTTGGATTCAGTTTGTATATCGGGTTTACAGTAGCTGTAGCCTTTTGTTGTTGTTCATTTTAAGACTATTTTTTTGCTTGTGACCCGACAGCATATTCGGGTATTTCCCGTTTGTATATTTTATTCTACTTTTCCCTTTTATATAACATGTGTGTGTTCTTCATCATGTTTAGAAATTGTTCTATTGTTGGTTGGTTATTGTTTTGTATGTTTTAAATTTTTGGCATCCTCTTTTTATAGTTTTGGGTTGTTAGCCATATTTATTTTTGTATCGTCAGTAGATGCTGAGAATGATCCACCCGAGATTCCTGATTAAATTTAGTATTGGAATGGCCACCCGTTATTATTTTAAGCGGGATGTCACACACCACTCGCGACGTTTATGGTGAGAATGATATATATATGTAACTATATTTTATTATATATACAATGCAATGCGAACATGCTTACAAAAATAGTGGTAAACTATATAAAGTTAAAAGACCTTTTTTATATTTGTGATACTTGCCATTAATATAGAAAAAAATAGAAAATGATACTTTTAACACTCTTTTTTTATAATCTTTTTCACAAAACTTTATTTTATAAAGAAGAGTATAAAATATTTTACTATGTATAAAATTTTATTTTTATAAAGTAATTTTCTAAAACTCTAGTTTTTGACTTCATTTCATTACATAAATTGCGTTTTAAAATGTTATTTTATAAATATAAATCTAAATTTATTTAAGGAAAAGATGTTTTTATAGAGTAATGTTAACATTCATAATCTAATATAAAATGTATATTTTTTTATAAAAAAAATATTTTTTTATAAAAAAAATATTTTTTTCAGTTTTATATAAAAAATTATTAATTATTAATGTATATCATTAAAAAAAAATTAGAATAAAATATAAAGTTTTCTAAAACAGTTTATAAAATTTGTACATTAACGTTGCTTTATAAAACAGTTTTTTTCTAAAAGATTATATTTATATTTATAAGAACAGCCATTTAAAACACAATTTATGTAAAGAAAATATGTTTAAAACTCCTGTTTTTTTAAAATTACTTTATAAAAAACAACTTTTATAAAAATACAACATTTATATATAATAAAATAATTTATACTTATCTATATAAAATCAACTTTTGTAAATGACATTTTTATAGAAAAAAAGAGCTAAAACTATGGTTTTTATAAAAAATAATTTTTTATTTATATTTTCATCAAAAGAGTTTTGTTTTAAAAAAAATTATATTAATAAAAATTCCAAATCCGAAAAGCACATTAAATCATATTTAGACCCAGTAAGAGTTTTAATGATCCATTTCTATGTATTTGTATATGTTAGTCAGGCCCCATACAATACATGGTACAATTAATTATTTAGAAATAATATCAATATTTTATTAGGATTTTCATTAGAGGTTATAGCATATAAAAAAAAATGCAATTTTTGAAGTAAGCATGTTAGCTTTGCAAATAATATAGTCTACAATTATTAAAGTAAGCATGTTAACATTGCAAATAATATAGTAAAGATAAATAAACCCATTTGTAAAACTCATCATGTGTAAAGATATCAATGTCAGACCTAAGAGGAAGATATCACTTCCTCAATACTGGATAATATATATTAAGAGTCTATTTACCTACAACACGTCATATTATCAATCCATCATGCTTACAAATAAAAAGATATATAAGTAATATGATAGGATTATACATACATATATACAAAGATATGGAGAGGAAGAAACATTATTTTCAAGGGTCACAATAGTTATCCAAATAAATTTTAACAAAAAAGAAATCTCACAAAATTTAATACCCGCACAGCAAACAAGCTATATGTACCTGAAAACCAACAAAAGATGTTAAAAAAAACTAACAACTCAGATTTCAATTAGCTAAACGAAACAGAATGATTCATAAAAAAAATGGATTGGTTCAAGGAAAAAGAAATCTAACAAAATTTAACACTTTCAGATAGAAATTGCTATGTGTACCTGAAAACCAACAAATATATTTTAACCACTCATATTTCAATTAGCGAAATCCAACTAGATGAATTCATAAAAAAAACTGGATCCATTTTTTTTTGTTTTGTACAAAGGGCTAAGAGCAACAATACTGGTGGATAGATACGAAAGGTAAGTTTACATCGGTTTTAGCTTTTGTTCATGATTTCCTTTACAGTGGTGGAGGCTCTTCAATTGGTAAGTATAAGATCCTAGGAACTACTCTTATTCGTAGGAAGTAATTAAACATTTCTAAAGAACAACATTTGTTCCTAGGAACTTGTTACGGACAAATGTTGTTCGTAGGAACTGACATATATAATAAAAAAATTATTTATAGTTGTTATGATCTTTATTTGTTCGTAGGAATTTCCTTCGAACAAATGAAGTTCGTAGGAACCACCTACAAATTCAGTACTCAAATGGTAACTTTACAAAACCACTACCATTTCTGATATTGAATTTGTTGATTCGAGTACACCATTGCGGACCTTCTAATTTGTAAAATTACATTTTTCTCTGTCTTTTAACATCACCACTACGGAGGCTTTAAAAATCCCTATTTACGATGCCTTTATGAGAGATGAAGGTTAAAGTTGTCCGTTGGGAACATTTTTTCACTCAGTCAGATAGTCAAAGAAGGCAGGGAGATTAAGAAGACAGGGAGGAGATGTGCTTTTCAATTTTGTTAGTTTTTATAGATCCCACTGAGATTTCGGAGAAATTGGTTTGTAAAGTAGCATAATGACGGAGATAGTGTTTTTGACTATGAGGCTTCTTTAGATTTTAAAAATACTCATTGGGTTTTCTCTTGTGAACAGGTGATTGAATATTGGGTATTAGACTCGTAATCATTGAAATAATAATTAATTGGATATTGAAAACAGTTTTAAGGAAGAGTAGTGCTATGAGTCCCAAATAACTCCCCCAAAATTCCCCCAAAAAGAAAATAATATGGTTCCCTGACTGGACCCCATAACACAAGGAAATACTTAATAGGCAGGTGAGAGACTATGTGGAATCCACATCAGATTTTGGGGAGATTTTGGGGGATATTTTTGTACTCATATCATTATTATTTAAGTAAAGAGTAGTGCTATGAGTCCCCAAAACTCCCCCAAAAAGAAATTAATATTGTGCCCTAGCGGGACCCCATAACACAAGGCAATACTTAATAGGCAGGTGAGAGACTAAGTGGAATCCACATTAGATTTGGGGGAGATTTTGGGGGAGATTATTGTACTCATATCATTATTATTTAAGGAAAGAGTAGTGCCAAGAGTCCCAAATAACTCCCCCAAAAAGAAATTAATATGGTGCCCTGGCGGGACCCCATAACACAAGGAAATACTTAATAGGTAGACGAGAGACTAAGTGGAATCCACATCAGTTTTGGGGGAGATTTTTGTACTCATATCATTATTCTTTAAGGAAAGATTAGTTCTATGAGTCCCAAATAACTCCCCCCAAAAGCAATTAATATGGTGCCTTGGCGGGACCCCGTAACATAAGGCAACACTTAATAGGCAGGTGAGAGACTAAGTGGAATCCACATCAGATTTGGGGGAGATTTTTGTACTCATATCATTATTATTTAAGGAAATTTTAGTGTTATGAGTCCCAAATAACTCCCCCAAAACTCCCCCAAAAAGTAATTAATATGGTGCCCTGGCGGGACCCCATAACATAATGCAATACTTAATAGGCAGGTGAGAGACTAAGTGGAATCCACATCAGATTTTGGGGGAGATTTTTGTACTCATGTAACTATTATTTAAGGAAAGATTAGTGCTATGAGTCCCAAATAACTCCCCCAAAACTCCCCAAAAAGAAATTAAAGAGAGAGATGGAAACCAAGGTGATTGAAGCTACCGAAGAGTTTAAGCCTATTGTTCTTTTTCCCAAAATATAATAAATTGAGTGGTCACGATCATAGAGGGGTGTGGAAGAAAAGGTATTTAAAATAAGATAATTAATGTTTAACCTTTAAATAAATTCACGTGTCAATCCTCTAAGAGGAGACACCAAAATTATATTATGTTTCTAGCATGCCGGTCATGCGATGCGTGACCGAATTTATTTAAACTGCATTGTTTTATTGTTGTAGCTTAATTAACATAATAAATTTTACGAATGAAAGAAGTTTCAATTTCAAATTAATATAGAAATGTGAAATCATTATGTTTCAAAATTTCTTTGAAGTATGATATACAGATATGTCATTTGACTCTTGGAAAATGATAATAACATAATTAATTGAGAAAATTATCCATTAATATTTGTCATTAACAAAATAAAGGAAATATTTGTTAGATAATTTTTAATTTTCCTATTTAATATAAAATTTTAAGAAATACTAACCGAGCACAAATGACCACACGATACCGTTAGCCTAAGTTATATACATAAAAGGGTATGAACAAAATGGAAATTCTTAGAATCAATTATTTAAAGGTGTCACAATTTGTAGCCATCGTGATATGAATCAAAACATTATGAGTAATTTTTTATTTTCTCCGCAATTTTATACTTGAATTTTTATTAACCCCAACATTTAAAAACAAACTATATTACATTATCTTTCCATAACACCATTAATCAAATTGCCTATTTTAACGTTTGATTATTATTTCTGAGTTAATCCATTAAATTTCAAATAAAATATATAAAGTGTTTTTCTCAACCTCTACCCATTTACAAAACCATCTCACTGATTATAGTCAACGTAAATAAAATCTCTCAATTGCAATGATGATGGCGTAGTATATCCAAATTATAGCAGTTGGTTGATTATAAACCCAAAATATCAAATGAAGGAACAGATTCCCCAAATAACAACTTAGTAATAAAAAATGAGTTTTAATGGATTAAGTATCACTGTAAAGAAATAAAATTATACAAACAAAATTATAACCAAAAGAACCGTGAAATATCTACTTATGCTTAAAAATACTCCATAATTAGAATATTCTTACCGTGGACAAAACTATAGTCCAAAATATAATAAATTTTCAAAGTCGAACAAATATTCACCAATACGAAAAGATAATCTTTAAAAAAATGGGTATGTTCAGTTATAAAATGAAGACAAAAATGATTATGATATAAGAATAATGAACATGGTGGTCTTCGAAACCCTCTCAAAAGTATAATTGAGAACAACAACGACATCAAAGTTGTGACGCGACCACAAATGTGTCTAAAGTGCATGCTTTATTGGCTCAAGTGCAAGCATGTCGCATTAGTAATAACCCGATAAGTCGGGATCGAATCCACCGGGAGCAAGACTAACAGTTCTTAACGACGTAGGAATGGTGGTTGATTTAAACCCTCAATTGATCCTTAAAAAGAAAAGAAAAGACTATTTTTGGTGATTTTTGAATTCTTTGACTAAACTGAAATGAGATTGAATTTTTAGAATGAACTACGCTAACAGAAGAACTAAAGAAATAGCAAGAGTATGGTTATGAACGAAGTCAGGATAAAATCCCCCAATCCCTAGTAATTTACCTAATAGATTACTAGAATTATAACTTAAAAGTTTGAATGAATCCAGTCTTTATAGATCCTAAGCATTAAATATATGTGGATGCTAGCCCGTATCATATGAAATAAAAGGTAAATATAAAGCGGTGCTAAATGATTATACGCGCATCGTATTCTTAAACATCCCAAGTACCTGGGGCAAGAGAGATTAAATGATTTACGATGGTTGTGAAATTATTCCACACGACTCTTTCAAATTTTTAATTTAAATTCTATTTTTGACATTAGTAATTTACATTGGGATGGGTTCATGTATCCCAACTCTTAAAAACTTAGCCAAACATGATTTTATTAGATGACAACACCATTCTTACTAGGTATGAAATTATTAATCTACGAACTATTTGTCTAAGAGTGAAAAATAGTAGAATATTTTATGATCTAATGAAAACAAATGAAACAATCAAGAAGATAAATTGAAATGATACTTGCACTGAATTAGTAAATCTGAAATTGACACTTGAATCTTAACTGGAACTTTGAAATCTTGAATAATTCTTTGTCAAAACTAAAAACTACAATTTCTAGCCAACAATTGTTGATGAATGGACTAATGACTAACTAGCTCTCTTTATTTTAAGGCTTACGCTCCCTGTATACAAGAAACATTACTCTCCTTATGCCTCTAGAGGACTCTTTAGTTCCAGAAATAAATTCCAGAATTTTAGCAGGCGGACCAGTTCGGATATCATCGGATCGGTTCACTTCCAAATCCGGATCGGTTCATTTTTCATCAGTCGAATCGGTTTGGTATCGAATCGGTTCTTTTTCCATCGATTCTTTATCAATCCGGAGTCTACTATAATGTGCACTTTTGAACCGGTCCATCCTCTATCGGATTGGTTCGATATTCTTCAATTTTGACTTTTATTTCTCAACTTTCACTTGCCATATATTTTCGTCCAAAGCTCCATTTTGAATTTCGTTTCCTCCTACACTCTTGTAGTTGGATTATCTTCAACTTTCATTTAAGCTTCAAATCTGAACTCTGGGTGTAAAGTTATGCTTTCGCCCTTTGACTTTTCTTCTTTTGTTTTCTTCCTTTCTTCCGGTTCTTTCTTGCTTTTCTTGCACTAAACACCTGTAAAAACCATATGAAATACAGGAAACTCCGAATACTTGTTATAAGAAGTCAATGGAAATGATATGGGATAAAACAAGTCAATTACGTTATTCGAGGTGCTAAAAACTACTAAATTAAGAGGATATGTTCAGAAGAATTTATGCTTAGTCAAATCTCCTTAACTTAGAACTTTGCGTGTCCTGATCAATGTAAAAGAAATTAGTTAACTTTTGAAAATTCCTTTATTAAAATAATTCCACTTTCGCAAGAAAGTGATAGCATTGAACATATGCAACAAGCCTTTAAACCCCTAGGTTACCTTAGTAGGACGAGTTTTGTCTCGTGAGGGTTTGCAGTGAATATACCCTCAAAATTCATTATTATCACAAAGAAAAATCAAAATACCTAAAAATTGTTCAATTTAAACTTTTCGAAAAATGATCACCATAAATTCATACTCAAAAGAGTCTCAAATCATAGTGTGTGTGTGCGAAGCCAAAAATTAAACCTCCAATTTTCACCAATTGATCATTACGTTACTTTTCAAAAATTCATTTTCATTCAAATTCTTACAGATGCACTGACAAACGAATCATTCGGATTGTGGATGTTTTCTCTCGGTATGCATGATGTAAAGAGTAAATATAATGGAAACAAATTCACGCATACAAAATTGAAAAGAAGGAAATATATGGTGAAAAGATCTCATCATCGAAATACAGTTATTGTGAAATGCGAAACATCATCTCTTAGTCACACCATTTTAATCTCTTTTATTATCTTTTTGTATCTTAGCTCTTCATGCAGTAATTAATTTTGCCATTCGGACTCGGTTAGGGAATTATCGGGTTATAAGGTGTAAAGGGTAAAAATTGGAATAGTCGGAATGTTCGAAATTTGAAAGTGTCCTTATGATGTCCAGTAGTGCTTTTTCGGGCATTTGCTCATTTTTTTTTCTATTTTTCACAATTTCTTTTCTTGTTATTTTTGTTGAGCATTTTCCTTTTTTTTTGCCCCTTTTTATTCATTTTTTGGACTTTATTGATGAAATTTCTAATTTTCACAATTCCGGGCCAATTGGGTTTTCGGGTTATCAAATGAAAAGGAAATATTTTAGTATGCTCAAATTGGGTTGCAAAGTGAAAAATTAAGTTTAGAGATATATTTAGCACACCTTTAGAGACAAGATTTCACACATTTCCTGTAACCGATCAAAACAAAGAATTGATATCATCAACGACTTATTGAAACGCTAAAAAGAACTTTGAGTTAATCATAAACTCGAATTGATTTAAAAACTCATAAAAAATTGAAAAGCTCAAAATCTCACCGGATTTGATTAATCTCCACACTTATTCGTTAAGTCATCAATTTTCTTTCAATTTCCATCTTCGGTCAATTTTGGCTTTGTGCATTTGATTGTTAACAATTTGAGACTTTAAATAGAATTAGGGGGTCTTTTTTGAAAAATTTTGATTCCAATTTTTATTTAATTTGAACAAAAATATTTTTGACTTTTTCTAAAGTTTGGACTTTGCGAAGTTTTATAAATATACACTTATCACCCCCCCTAAATTAGGCTTTTGCACTGTCCGCAATCAAAAGGACTAAAAGTAAATTAGGCAAAATAATGAGTGAGAAAGATAAAACAAGAAAATAACTAAAACACAAAAGGTTAATTAATACATAGCTGTGATACACAAGAGAGAAAAACATGAAGGGAGTCACATATAGAAAAACTAGATGGGGACCATGAAAGGACCAAAACAGGGTTGCCTATGGTGCGGGAGGCGGGTACGAGCTACCTGGCGCACTGGGGTCATAAGGATCATAAAAATAAGCAGGAAAAGGCACATTGGGACCCAACTGAATGCGGTAAAGATCATCCTGGAGGCACAACATCATACTCGTATCGCGACGGTAAATGCGTAGATTGTCATCATACGAAGACATAACACCGTTTAATCGCTCCTCAAGAGCGACAATGCGAGCGGTGAGCCCCTCACCCGCCGAAACGTAATCTGGATCAGCAGCTTCATCATACTGATCCTTGTCCCCAGCCCCCATCTCAACATATGCTGCAACATCTTCATCCTCGTCATCATTGGAATCATCCTTGGATTCATCGCTATCACCTCACCGTGCCCGGATCACCTCCAATTATTTGACACTTCGAGTGCGGGATTCTTTCCCAATGGGTTTTGGAAGGAGGGGTTTATCATGCAGTTCTACAATACTAGCATCGAAAAGGAGGGATGTAATGAGACGGCCATAAGGGAGAGGCGTCTTACCTTTATTATCATAGGCCGCAAAAATAATATCAGCATATAGAATGCGAGCAAAATGGATAGGGGTGTCGGGGGCAAACAGGTGGTACACCAGAGTGTCTTGGTACGGACGCATGGACGAATCATTGGATGTTTGTAAAATATTGGCACACGCAATCTAAAATGTGATGCTATCTTTGTCATTGGGACGACCCATAGGAAAGGTCTCGGTCTCCCAATTGGTACCGAGGGCGAGACAAGACATGCAAGTACCCGTGGTGATGGGTGGGACGTTAGCGGGACAGGTGAAGACATTCGGGATAGTCACGCCCTGAGATTCTATTTTTTGCTCTAGAAGGGCTATGGAGAAAGGGATGGGTGTGGCGTTAACAAACGCTAAAGATTCAAACTCGTCGATGCAGATGAGAGAGCCATAGAAAGACCGGACCTTAGCTTCCCACACTTCACCATGTGGCTCATTGAAGAATCGACACCAGCCCCGTGGTAGGAAAAGACTTGTGACATTATGGGGGAGTTCATTCCATAACACTTGGCGCTCGATGTGAATCTTATGGGTGGGACCAAAAAAGCGTTCGCACCATTGGCGTTCTTGGCGGGAGCGGTACTCATCATTGCCATTAGGGAGTACATCAATGGAAGTGTATTTCTGGGGAAGATCCATGGGGAGTGATGGAGAGGGTGCTGGATAAGATTGAGAGAGAGATAGATGGGATGAAGTGAAGGAAAATGGGGAGAAATATTTGGGATTTATAAGTGTGATAGGGGGCCGGAATGGGAGGGAAATAGAAAATGGATTTGGGAGGCAAATATGGTCGACGAATTTTGGGGGGAAGGTAAAAGTATTTGTGAGATAAGGCGGCTTCACCTCGGGAAGGGGAAATTTTTTTCCCCTGTTTTCCCCTGGTCTTAATATGGGTCATACTCCTCTCAAGCGTGACTTTTCCAACTTGCCTTCCTTTGAAAATGGACTTTAAAACTCCCATACTTCAAGCCAAACCCGAAATACTCATACGACATGCGTGACTCTCCTCTCTGATTGTGATGCACTACTAGGAATTCCTAATTATCCTAAGGACCTACCCGTACTATATACTAGAACTCACCCCATACATGTTGAGGGTGCGACGACCTTTCAAATTATCTCATTCAGTCCCCATAAATGGGGTCCGATAACCTGATCGTGTCGACTTCAGCGACATACACTTCTAGATAAGTCTTGATGTGTTATTCGTTAACCTTGAAGATGCTTTCTCCTTTTTTATCCTCCAATTCGACAGATCTGCAATTTTTTTGGGAAACAAATGTAACCTCGTGTTGTAAAGAAGCAGTTTCTGTCCCGAATGAAACTCTTTACGTCGAATTATTTTGTCGTGGTCTAGTTTCATTCGTTCCTTTTAAATTTTTGCGCTCTCATATGCATTATTGAGAATTTCTTCCAACTCATTCAACTGAAGCTTAGGTGTTTCACCAACTTTGTCCATGTTAAAGCTCACCCTCTTAATGGCCCAATAATCCTTGTGTTCAATTTCGACAAAAAGATGGCAAGGTTTTCCATACACAAAGCGAAATGGGGGCATCCCAAGGGGATTCTTGAATGCATATCTATAAGCCCATAGCGCATCATTCAATCTGAGTGACCAATATTTTCGGTTAGGTTCGACGGTATTTTCTAATATATTCTAATTTCTCGATTCCCTAGCTCGGCTTGGCCACTCGATTGAGGGTGATAAGTTGTCCCAACCGTGTGGACAACCCCATACTTTCTCATTAACTTGTCAAACGGATTATTATAAAAATGAGTGTCGTTATCACTTATGATTACCTTTGGAACACCAAAGCGAGAAAGTATGTGTTCTTGTATGAACCTTATCATGACCTTATTGTCATTCGTCCTTGTAGCTATTGCCTCTACCCATTTTGAGACGTAGTCTACTATGACGAGGACGTATAGAAATCCAAAAGAGGGTGGAAACGGTCCCATAAAGTCAATACCCCAGCAATTAAATAACTCAATGACTAGTATGGGAGTTAATGGCATCATGTCACGAAGAGTATAGCTCCCATCCTTTGACATCTGTCACAAGATTTGCAATAAGTATTCACATCCCAGAAAATTGTGGGCCAACGGAGACTGCTTTGCAGGATTTTAGCAGTCGTCTTATTTTTAGAAAAATGACCTTCGCGAGCCTCTGTATGACAAAATAGGATTACCCCTTGAATTTCATCATCAGGTACACACTTTTTGATGATGTGATTAACGCAATACTTAAATAGATATGGATCATCGTAGAAGAACATGCGCAACCAAGAAATGAATTTCTTTCTCTCTTGCGGTGTCCACTCGGAGGGTACGGCCCCCATGATAATATAATTCACTATATCCACAAAACAGGGAAGAGAAGAAGTGGAAAATAATTGCTCATCCGAAAAGTAGTCGTCTATGGGTATTGGATAATTAGGTACATCGAACGAGAGCCATGAAAAATGATCGACAACAATGTTTTTTACTCCTTTCTTATCTTGTATCAAGAGATTAAACTCTTGTAGTAGTAGGATCCACCTGATGAGGTGCGGTTTTACATCTTTCTTGTTTAGAAGATATTTAAATGTCGCATGATCTATAAAGCAAATAATGGGTGACCCAACGATGTATGAGCGGAATTTATCTAGAGAAAAAATAACTTCTAGTAACTCTTTCTCCTTAGTGGAGTAATTAAGTTGAGGTCTAGACAATGTCCTACTAGCATAGTAAATAACATGAGCTTTCTTATCTTTCCTCTATCCCAAAACAGCCCCAATCGCGCAATCACTTGCATCACACATAAGCTCGAATGGGAGAGACCAATCCGGAGCTTGCATGATAAGAGCGGAGATCAACATGCTTTTTAATTTATCAAATTCCTTTTAACATGCATCATTCCACTCAAATGGAGTATCCTTCATAAGGAGATTACTCAAGGGTCTAGCGATCGCGCTAAAGTCCTTGATAAACCATCAATAGAACCCAGCATGGCCCAAAAAGGATCTCACATCTTTCAGTGATTTTAGCGGGGGTAGCTCAGCTATCATTACTAATTTTCCTCTATCAACCTCTATACGCTTGGATGAGACTACGTGGCACAGGACTACACCCTCAGTGACTATAAAGTGTCATTTTTCCCAATTGAGGACTAAGTTCTTTTCCACAAATCGGAATAAAAATTTATGAAGACTAGCTAAACATTGGTCGAAAGAGGGGCCAAAAATGCTGAAATTATCATGAAACACCTCAAGTCCTCTCTCTACCATGTCACTAAAGAGACTTAACATACACCGTTGAACAGTTACAGGTGCATTACACAGTCCAAACGACATACGTTTGTATGAAAACGTACCAAAGGGACAGGTAAAAGTCATCTTTTCTTGATCGAGAATATCCACTTCAATTTGATTATATCCAGAATAACCATCCACAAAATAATAGTAAGGATGGCCCGCTACTCTTTCAATTACTTGGTCGATAAAAGTTAAGGTAAAATGGTCATTTCTTATTCCGGCATTGAGTTTTCGATAATAAATGCAAACACGCCACCCGGTGGTGGTGCGTTGAGGTATTAAGTCTCCCTTAGAATTCTGGACAACTGTCATACCTGACTTCTTTATGATGACCTAAATTGGGCTAACTCATTTTCTATCCGAGATGGGATAGATAATCCCAACATCTAACAACTTGATGATCTCTGCTCTAACCACTTCTTTCATGGTTGGATTTAATCGCATTTGCATTTCTCTCGAGGGCTTCACATCCTCCTCGAGGTGGATTTTGTGGGTACAAATCAAGGGACTTATAGCATTCAAATCTGCTATTGACCAACCAAAAGAACCTCTGTGCTTCCTCAAAACCTTCAACAACTTACCCTTTTGCTCTTCTACTAGGTGAGAAGAGACAACAAATGGAAATGTCTTGTCCTCTCCTAGAAAAGCATGTTTAACATTAGAGGGTAGTTTCTTTAACTCGAGACTAGGAAATGTATCTTCAGAGGGAATCATACGTGAAAACTGTGGGGGTAACTCCTCAAATATAGAAACCCAGTCAACATCTCTCAACTCTTCAAAAGTCACTTATTTTTGTAACAATACCCTCAACTCCTCCACTTCACGCTCAAACTCAGTATAGGAATTCTTGCTCTCAATACTTTGTACAAAACAAACTTCTATCTCATCCCCACCTATGATTTCCTCAATGTTCTCATCACCAACCTCATCGATAAGGTCAACCGCGTGAATTTCATCCTCATCACCCATTTGATTAGAAACATTGAAGATATTAGTCTCGAGGGTCATATTCCCAAAAGTGAGTTGCATTTTCCCATTCCGATTTTGTAGCTAAAAATTGGAGGCCCAAAATTATAGGAACATGATTACTAAAATGAAGAGAAGGCTCCATGTCCCATATGACAAAGTCTACAGGGAAATATAATGTGTCTACTTAGACTATCACATCCTCCATAATCCCTCGAGGTACCTTTACTTTGTGATCTACTAACTGTAGAGTGATTCGTGTAGGCTTAAGATACCCTAAATCAAGATGCTTATAAATGGAGTATGGAAGTATATTCACACTAGCACCTAAATCTAGTAAATCTTTTTCAACTCTATTCTCTCCAATCACACACGAGATTGTGGGTGCACCGGGATCTTTAAATTTGGGTGGAAGATCATTAAGAAGGACTGAACTCATATTTTGTGCTAAAAAGACATTCTTCTTCACGTTAAGCCTTTGTTTGATCGTTAAAAGATCTTTGATGACCTTGGCATAGGCGGGAATTTGCTGGATGGCATCCAAGAATGGTAAGTTCATCTTCACTGGCTTAAGAACATCTAGCACTTCGGTACAGGAGGCTCCCTTTTGGGATGGTAACAATCGTTGAGGGAATGGAACATAAGTGGGCGGTTTGACTTTTGGGCTCACCATTTTCATTCTTGCCATCCATATATAACGGAGTCTCATCAGACTCTTTCTTGTCGATCGAAACCTCTTTAGCCTTGGGTCCTTTAGGTGGGGGAGGCGATAGATTAACTACCCGACCACTTCACAGAGTGGTGACAGCTTGGCATTGCTCTTGCGATTTTGATGAATAACAGAAGTTTACCCTTGGGGAGGTCTTTGACCTTGAGCTAGAAATTTTCTTTCTCTTGGATATTCAATGTAGCTTGCAACCTAGAGATGCTAGTATGAATTTCAGTGAACATTTGATCATACTTAGCACTGTTATCCTTTTGAGATCGGATGAGTTGGTTCAAGTTATCTTCAAGAGATCGCCTAGGTAGAGTAACATATGCACCAGGAGAGGATGCTTGCATGTGGGGATGCACATGTGGCACTTGCTGAAATTGAGGAGGGAGTGGAGGTAAATCAACATGTGAAGTAGGATTTATCACACCTTGTTATTTCCCATAGTTTAAACCAGTATGATTACTCCAAGATGGATTGTACGTATTCCCTTAAGTCATATTAAAATTTCCTCTAAACTCTCTGTAATAACCCTCGCTTATGAGACCGTATTTTATAGTAATTACTTAGTATAGTAATTAGAGTCAAGTGTTGGGTTATAATTTGAATGTTAATTCAATGTAGAAAAGTTAATATTTATTATGAGGTTGCATACATATCATAATTGTGGAAAAATATTGCTATGTCATGCTTATTAATATCATCTGAATTCAAAATGATATTTGGCTTAATAATGAGACCGGAACCTAAATTGAATTTTAAAATGTCCAAATGATAATTTGGAGGTTGCAGTTGATTCCGGAATGTGCGAAATCGTCAAATAATGTACCATATTGTATTTTGTAGTTTTGGTCATTTTTGACTGGTTGTGCCTTAATTATGCTATTGCGTATTATTTTATCGCACTACTAGTTAATTAAGTGGGATTTTGCCTTAGGTCACGACTTAAGCCTTCTAAGTCTTCCAATTTCCCCTATTTCCTTCCAAAAACCAAAGAGAGAAAAAGAAGAGTAGAGAGAAAGATTTATAGATTTAGAGAGATTCTTGCTACACCAAGAGACCTGCAATTTGCTGAATCAAGGCAAGTTTTTACTTGCTATTTGTGTCTTGAGATAGATGATTTGTTGTGGTAATGATGTATTGATTTTTGGTTTAGCAAACCTAGGGTTTTCTTATGTATTTATGGGTTTGGATTCATTTAAAGATGATTAGGATGATTTATGAGGTTTAAGATGGTTAATAGTATCATTGATGTTATCTTGATGTTGGTATATAAGTTTGGTTTGAAGAAATTTGAGTTGGGGTAGAAAATGGAGTCCAAGACTCCATAGCCAATTCTTGGCAAAATCGCAGGCCCGAATCGATTCGCCCCCCTGGGCGAATCGATTCGGTTAGGTCCAGTGCTCAGGTCTTGTGGACCAAATCGATTCGGAATTTGTCCGAATCGATTCGGCAGCTATGCAGAAACTCAAATTTTCTGGCCGAATCGATTCGGCCAAGGGGGCGAATCGATTCGGTAGCCCTGCACTTTTTCAAATTTTTCTTTGTCATTTTTACCCCTTTTCTTTAGGATTTAGTGATTAGGGACCTTCTTAAATGAAGTAAACATAGGGTTTAGAGTACTAGTTGAGTTGGGTCGACATCCTAGACTCGAAAGGGTTCATCTAGGGTTCTTTCAAGGGGGAATTTAAAGAAATGTTTAGACATTTCTTTTGTCTTGTATTTTAGAATGGTCTAGAATACATTAGGGTCAATTTGGAGACTGTAGGATTCTTCATAAGATAGAATTTGACTTGATGATTTATATTAAAGCCTAGAAGAGGTTTGGGGGTAACTTTGGAGTTTGAGTTCCTTTTTGGGGATGTAACGACGGTACGAAATACGTATAGTCCCGATTTAGCTTATACATTTATTAAAATGAGAAATTGATAAGGTAAATGATAATTTACTAAATCATGAAATGGAAATTAATAAAATGGATGTTACACACCTCTCTAAATACCATCTTAATGGAAGTCCGTGCGATAGGTGAAGCCCCCTGGCTAATGAATGCAGGGTGGATATAGTCCTAGGCCATATGAGCGCTTGTTTTATATTTTTCTGTGATGGGTAGGAGATTCTGGGTGTGGTCTTGACTACCCCGCAGGCATATGGCCGCTTCCCGACGTTTGCGATAGGATCCCAGGTTGTCTTATGTTAGGCCCTGGAAGATGATGGTTATTTAGGGACGCGCACAGTGGGGAAACCCGGACGGGCGGTCTTAGAATCGTTATATTTATATTTATGACTATTCGAATTATCGAGTTGGACTCGATGGAACATTAATGCCATAAAGAGCAAATTTATGCCACAAAGAGCATGCTATTGAGATGAGTTCCATAAAGAGCACATGATGAAAATTATATTCCTGATAAGGAATGGAAAAGAAGATTGAAATCAAAATATGTTGAAAGATGATAAAGGCTCATAAGTACTTTTAATTATGTTTTATCTGAATTTCATTCTACATGGTCATTTATCAGCTTTAGTTTCCTTTACATGATGTTACCATGTAAACTATTATCTATGCTTACTTACGCATCTTTATCATACCTGTCATTTATCTATTGATCACATATATCCGGCCCTGACCGGTTTTCCTTTCTTTTTGCGTATGTATATATATAATCCGTTCAGGTGTTCCGCCGCACGGTCGTCCGTAATGACTTTTCCTTCCACACGTTTTGAGGAGCCGTGACATCGTGCGGGTTTCACGGGACGTTTGTGTAGGCGCCTCCGTTTATGTTTTCTAGTTATGATCAGTTTATTCAGGCTTGTTGCCCAAACCGTTGTAATTGTATAATTGATCTATTATGTAACACTTGATACTAATTGTATGTTGTATGGTTGGTATTGACCGAGGTTCCATTCGGTCCTTTGTATCTTTTTGGTTCCTTATGTACGCTTGTGGGGGGGGGGGGGAGGGGGGTTTCCACCCTCTATTTCTATTATGGGTTGTTGAAAATGTTTTCTTTTTATTTCATAACCAAAGTTTTTGATAACCCGTTTTTCTGGAATATAGAGTGGTTATTCCTTATGCTTTGTATATTTTTGTGATGCTGAGGATGATATTATCCATGATTTCCTATTTTATCGAGGTATAGGGCTGGCCACCCTTTATTTCGGATAGCGGGTTGTCACAGATGGTATCAGAGCATCAGGTTCTAGAGTCTTAGGATCTATGCGGACTTGTCACGTTCTGCCGTAGCGTTCTTTGATATAGAACTTAATGTTAGGATTATTTTGCTGCCTATGTATGCGATCTTCTGCTAAATAGATTGTCTTATGTTATGTTTTAACTCTATCTCGTCTTTATCTCAGATGTCGCCGAAGAGAGGACGTCCCGCTAGACGTAATAGGGTTGTTGAGGATGAGTTTGGTCCTCCACCGCAGCAGGGGAATATCAGTGCCGCTGAAGTGGCAAATATTGTGGCCCAAGCTGTCAACGCCGCGATGACTGCAGTGGCTCAACAAATGCCACAAGCTCCAGTGAGGGGACAAGAAGCACTAGTTCCTACGGGACCTTCTCAGTGGGAATGGGTGAGGGAGTCTTTCCTTAAGGGACATCCTCCGGAATTTGAGGGAGGTTCGGATGTTATAAAGGCGGACCAGTGGAAGAGAGATATGCAGCGCCATCTTAGGATGGTGGAATGTAGTGAGGAGAAGAAGCAAATTCTCGTTACCTTCAAGCTGGTCGGACCGACCTTACACTGGTGGGAATCAATGACGACACCCGAACAAAGGGATACTATGTCCATCGCAAATTTTTGGGCTTTGTTAAATGGAAAGTATTTCCCTCCCGCAGTTCAGAGGGAAATGCAGAGGAAGCTTCAGGATTTGGTACAAGGGGAGAGATCGGTCACCGAGTTCGAGGAGGAGTTTACCCGGTTAGCAAGCTTTATACCGGATGAAGTAACTCCAGAAGCGAAGAGAATCTCCAAGTTTGTGGGAGGTTTGCACTGGCAAATAGAGCAACATTTGCTTGGAAATCCATCTCTGGTGACCTTTGGTGATGTGATGAATGTTGCTTTACTTCACTGTCAAGAGCACAGATTGTTTGTGCAAAACAAGAAGAAGGTTGTTACTGTGGGACAAGCGGTAAGGCGGGGAGGAGTTGGGATCGGAGGGGGAACATCTTCTTCGACCCAATCCTTGGGGAACAAGCAGGTTGAGAGGGATCCTCAGCAGGGGGATTCGTCCAAGCATCAACGTTTCAGTGGGTTTAATGCTGGTGGCAACAACAATAATAACAGGCAGGGTCAAGGTGGTCAGCAACCACAGGGAGGTAGAGGTGGAAATGGAGGTAGGGGCCAACAGGGCCGAGGTGCGGGTCAATTCCGAAATAACCAAGGTAGGAATCAGGATAATGCGGCGAATAAATGTTTTCAGTGTGGGGAGCTGGGCCACTACAAAAGGGCGTGTCCTCAGTTGGTTGGAGGGTATCTTCCTAGGGCCCCACAGCAGCCGTATGTACAGTTTTCGCCCCAAGCACCTAATCCGGTTGCTCCTCCTCAACAGGGGCAATTGCAGTACGGAAGGGTTTACCATATTCAGGAGGCTCTACTTCCTCCAGCTCCTCCGGCACCACCAGCAATCGAGGGTAAGTTTCTCATTCATAGGATCATGGGTCGAATCCTATTTGATACGGGTGCTACACACTCCTTTCTTTCTAGAAGTTTTTCCCAGACTACAGGTTTGATAAAATCTGCTGAAAGTACCTTCACTAGCGTCGAATCCTCTATGGGCGATGGTTCATTGATTTTCTTCGTATGTAAAAATGTAGAAATTAACCTTGGTGACTTGTGTTTTGAGGCGACTTACTCGTCCTTGATATGATCGGGTACGATGTAATTTTGGGTATGGATTGGCTAGTGAAGTACCGTGCTATAGTGAATTGTCACGGGAAGAGTATAGTCTTTGCGGTTCCGGGACAAGAGATGTTCCTGGTAGTTATGCCTTGTATGGAAGGGAGCACGAGTGCTTATCTATATTGTATTGCGGAAGATGCATCTAGCGACGTCGTGGTTCCCCTAAATTCTCTTCCAATCGTTAGGGACTTTGAAGATATTTTTCGGGAGATATCGGGATTACCTCCAAGTCGGGAAATAGAGTTTGTGATTGATTTAATGCCGGGAACTCGACCGATCGCCAAAGCTCCTTATCGAATGGCTCCTGTGGAGATGAGGGAGCTGAGAGATCAGATTCAGAAGCTACTGGAGCAGGGTTTCATTAGGCGTAGTACCTCACCGTGGGGCGCTCCGGTATTCTTTGTGAAGAAGAGAGATGGTTCTCTCTGGTTATGCGTGGACTATAGAGAGTTGAATAAAGTCACCATCCGGAATAAATACCCTTTACCCTGCATCGACGACTTGTTTGATCAACTTAGGGGAGCTTCCTACTTCTCCAAGATCGACCTGAGGACGGGGTATCACCAATTGAGGATACGAGAGCAAGATGTATCCAAGACGGCCTTTCTGACCCGTTATGGATCTTATGAATTCTTGGTTATGCCCTTCGGGCTAACCAATGCCCCTATAGTGTTTATGGACCTTATGAACAGGGTGTTTCGGGATTTCCTTGACCAGTTTGTCATTGTATTTATTGATGACATCCTAGTCTATTCTCAGACAGAGTCGGATCACGCTACTCACTTGCGGTTGGTCCTGCAGAGATTGAGAGATCATCAACTATATGCAAAGTTTGAGAAGTGTGGCTTCTGGCTGAAGGAAGTTCAATTTCTGGGGCATGTGGTGTCATCCCAAGGCGTGTCAGTGGATCCGGGTAAGGTGATCACAGTAAAGGAGTGGGTTCAGCCCACGACGCCCACTGAAGTTCGTAGTTTTCTGGGCTTGCCGGGTTATTACCATCGATTCATTAAGGGCTTTTCTAAGGTTGCTAGCCCATCGACGAATTTAACTCGGAAAGGAGTAAGATTTGTGTGGGACAGTTCATGCCAAGCGGATTTTGATGAACTCAAGGATAGGCTAACGTCGACTCCAGTCCTGGCATTGCCAAAGTCGGGATTGGAATATCTCGTCTTCACCGATGCATCTCTTCTGGGGTTAGGAGGTGTTCTTTAACAAGAGAGACAACCCATTGCGTACGCATCTTGTAAGTTGAAACCTCACGAGAGGAACTATCCGGTGCATGACTTGGAATTTGCCACCGTTTTATTTGCCTTGAAGATATGGAGGCATTATCTCTTGGGGGAAAAGTTTAGTCTTTTCACCGACCACAAATCGCTGCAATACTTATTCTCCCAAAAGGATTTGAACATGCGCCAGCGTCGTTGGTTGGAATTTGTGAAAGACTACCAATTTGATATTCATTATCACCCAGGAAAGGCGAATGTGGTAGCAGATGCCTTGAGTAGAAAGCCTGATGGAGACTTAGCTGAGGTGTGGAAAGCTAAGTGGAAGGAACTCAGCCTAGAGGATGCGGGGGTGAGAGCATTCCTTTCCGTGATGACGGTTACTCCCACGATTATAGCAAAGATTGTGGAAGCTCAGAAAAGAGATAAATTTTGTCAAGACCATACACGCCAGCTGTTGTCTGAGGGAGCGGAGTCGTACTCAATAGGTTCTGAGGGTGGACTACGCTTCCATAGAAGACTTGTGGTCCCCGACGATGGAGATTTGAGACGTGCAGTAATGGCGGAATCCCACGGGTCCAAGTTCACGGTGCATCCGGGCGGGGACAAGATGTACCAAGATATGCGTCGTTTGTATTGGTGGGCGGGTATGAAGGGTGATATCTCCGAGTTTGTGTCTCGATGCACTACTTGTCAGTTGGTTAAGATTGACCACCAGCGACCGACAGGTTTGTTACAACCGCTCGAGATTCCCGTATGGAAATGGGAGAGCATTTCGATGGACTTTGTTACGGGCTTGCCTAGATCGCAAAAGGGTCACGACTCAATTTGGGTGATTGTCGACCGTTTGACTAAGTCGGCACACTTCTTGCCCGTGCGCACCGATTATGATACCGCTCGCTATGCCCAGTTGTTCATTGAGGAGATCGTCAGACTCCACGGGGTACCTTTGAATATTATCTCCGACCGAGATAAAATATTTGTGTCCCACTTTTGGCAGAGTTTCCAGGGAGCTATGGGGACTGAGTTGAAGTTAAGCTCTTCCTATCATCCTCAAACAGACGGTCAGACCGAAAGGGTAAACCAGATGTTGGAGGATATGCTTTGTATGTGCATACTCGACTTTAAAGGGAGTTGGGAACAATACCTTCCGTTGGTTGAGTTTGCTTACAACAACTCATACCAATTCACTATTGGAATGGCACCCTATGAAGCTCTGTATGGCAGGCCTTGTAGATCGCTCGCTTGTTGGTTGGAAGTAGGTGATAATAAGTTCCTTGGACCTGAAATGATCCAAGACACTTCTTCGAAGATTGAGCTTATTCGAAATCGCATATGGATAGCCCAAGATCGTCAAAAGAGCTACCCCGATGCGGGTAGGAGACATATGGAATTGGAGGTTGGAGACCAAGTGTTGGTGCGAGTGTCCCCGATGAAGGGTATTAAACGTTTTGGGAAGAAAGGAAAGCTTACACCGCGCTTTGTTGGACCGTTCCCAGTGATTACGAAGGTTGGTCCCGTGGCATACCAACTTGCCTTGCCGGAACCTTTACAACAAATCCATGATGTATTTCACGTCTCCTCTTTGAAGAAGTACAGAAGGTGTGAAGGTGCCCTGTGGTACATTCCTTTCGAAGATATCGATTTGCAGCCCGATGTTTCTTATGAAGAACAACCGGTTGCTATCCTTGAGTTTGGGGAGAGGAAGTTAAGATCTCGTGTGGTGCCCCTAGTGAGAGTTCATTGGAGTCATCATCATGCCAACGAATCAACTTGGGAACGTGAGGACGAGATGCGGGAGAAATACCCACATTTTTTCTTATAAGGTACGCCTGAATTTTGGGGGCAAAATTCCCTCATAAGGGGTGGAGTATGTAATAACCCTCGCTTATGAGACCGTATTTTATAGTAATTACTTAGTATAGTAATTAGAGTCAAGTGTTGGGTTATGATTTGAATGTTAATTCAATGTAGAAAAGTTAATATTTATTATGAGGTTGCATACATATCATAATTGTGGAAAAATATTGCTATGTCATGCTTATTAATATCATCTGAATTCAAAATGATATTTGGCTTAATAATGAGACCGAAACCTAAATTGAATTTTAAAATGTCCAAATGATAATTTGGAGGTTGCAGTTGATTCCGGAATGTGCGAAATCGTCAAATAATGTACTATATTGTATTTTGTAGTTTTGGGCATTTTTGACTGGTTGTGCCTTAATTATGCTATTGTGTATTATTTTATCGCACTACTAGTTAATTAAGTGGGATTTTTCCTTAGGTCACGACTTAAGCCTTCTAAGTCTTCCAATTTCCCCTATTTCCTTCCAAAAACCAAAGAGAGAAAAAGAAGAGTAGAGAGAAAGCTTTGGAGATTTAGAGAGATTCTTGCTACACCAAGAGACCTGCAATTTGCTGAATCAAGGCAAGTTTTTACTTGCTATTTGTGTTTTGAGATAGATGATTTGTTGTGGTAAAGATGTATTGATTTTTGGTTTAGCAAACCTAGGGTTTTCTTATGTATTTATGGGTTTTGATTCATTTAAAGATGATTAGGATGATTTATGAGGTTTAAGATGGTTAATAGTATCATTGATGTTATCTTGATGTTGGTATATAAGTTTGGTTTGAAGAAATTTTAGTTGGGGTAGAAAATGGAGTCCAAGACTCCATAGCCAATTCTTGGCAAAATCGCAGGCCCGAATCGATTCGCCCCCCTGGGCGAATCGATTCGGTTAGGTCCAGTGCTCAGGTCTTGTGGACCGAATCGATTCGGAATTTGTCTGAATCGATTTGGCAGCTATGCAGAAACTCAAATTTTTTGGCCGAATCGATTCGGCCAAGGGGGCGAATCGATTCGGTAGCCCTGCACTTTTTCAAATTTTTCTTTGTCATTTTTACCCCTTTTCTTTAGGATTTAGTGATTATGGACCTTCTTAAATGAAGTAAACATAGGGTTTAGAGTACTAGTTGAGTTGGGTCGACATCCTAGACTCGAAAGGGTTCATCTCGGGTTCTTTCAAGGGGGAATTTAAAGAAATGTTTAGACATTTCTTTTGTCTTGTATTTTAGAATGGTCTAGAATACATTAGGGTCAATTTGGAGACTGTAGGATTCTTCATAAGATAGAATTTGACTTGATGATTTATATTAAATCCTAGAAGAGGTTTGGGGGTAACTTTGGAGTTTGAGTTCCTTTTTGAGGATGTAATGACGGTACGAAATACGTATAGTTCCAATTTAGATTATACATTTATTAAAATGAGAAATTGATAAGGTAAATGATAATTTACTAAATCATGAAATGGAAATTAATAAAATGGATGTTACACACCTCTCTAAATACCATCTTAAGGGAAGTCCGTGCGATAGGTGAAGCCCTCTGGCTAATGAATGCAGGGTGGATATAGTCCTAGGCCATATGAGCGCTTGTTTTATATTTTTCTGCGATGGGTAGGAGATTCTGGGTGTGGTCTTGACTACCCCACAGGCATATGGTCGCTTCCCGACGTTTGCGATAGGATCCCAGGTTGTCTTATGTTAGGCCCTGGAAGATGATGGTTATTTAGGGATGCGCACAGTGGGGAAACCTGGACGGGCGGTCTTAGAATCGTTATATTTATATTTATGACTATTCTAATTATCGAGTTGGACTCGATGGAACATTAATGCCATAAAGAGCAAATTTATGCCATAAAGAGCATGCTATTGAGATGAGTTCCATAAAGAGCACGTGATGAAAATTATATTCCTGATAAGGAATGGAAAAGAACATTGAAATCAAAATATGTTGTAAGATGATAAAGGCTCATAAGTACTTTTAATTCTGTTTTATCTGAATTTCATTCTACATGGTCATTTATCAGCTTTAGTTTCCTTTACATGATGTTACCATGTAAACTATTATCTATGCTTACTTATGCATCTTTATCATACCTGTCATTTATCTATTGATCAGATATATCCGGCCCTGACCGGTTTTCCTTTCTTGTTGCGTATGTATATATATAATCCGTTCAGGTGTTCCGCCGCACGGTCGCCCGTAATGACTTTTCCTTCCACACGTTTTGAGGAGCCGTGACATCGTGCGGGTTTCACGGGACGTTTGTGTAGACGCCTCCGTTTATGTTTTCTTGTTATGATCAGTTTATTCGGGCTTGTTGCCCAAACCGTTGTAATTGTATAATGGATCTATTATGTAACACTTGATACTAATTGTATGTTGTATGGTTGGTATTGACCGAGGTTCCATTCGGTCCTTTGTATCTTTTTGGTTCCTTATGTACGCTTGTGGGGGGGGGGGGGGGGGGGGGTTTCCACCCTCTATCTCTATTATGGGTTGTTGAAAATGTTTTCTTTTTATTTCATAACCAAAGTTTTTGATAACCCGTTTTTCTGGAATATAGAGTGGTTATTCCTTATGCTTTGTATATTGTTGTGATGCTGAGGATGATATTATCCATGATTTCCTATTTTATCGAGGTATAGGGCTGGCCACCCTTTATTTCGGATAGCGGGTTGTCACACCCTCCTACATCTTCCACTTGCTCCGTGTACATTGCCTTGTGGGCGGGTATAGCAGGACATCCTTTTATGGAATGACCCACCGCAAAAATGGCACACACTTTCTCTTTTTCATCTTGAATAGGTCCAGTACCTTCTCCCAATCGAACCTAGAGTATGTCTCCTAAATTCTTTTCCAACTGATCAATTCGATGGTCTAACATAGTGTCCTTGTCGAGTTGATAAATACTGAACACAGTAAGCGTGTTGGATACCTGTCGATGTCTGTTTTGGCTATTGGGGTTATAACTTCCCGTGGTTGAGTAGTATCGGCTACATATTTCAAATGGGTCTCAGCATCGCTCGAGTCTAGCTCCCAAAATGGTCTTTCACACATTGCCTGGATGAGCTGTTTGTAATACCCCGTATTTTTATGCTATATTTAATTTGGGGATTTATTAAATTTAATGTGATGGTTTATTTAATAAAAATACGGAAATTAATTATGTTATAATTATTGACGTGACAAGAGTTAGTAATTATGGGAAACTTGTTGAATATTACTAATGAGCATAGTAAAATATTATATTGGTTATATTGAATGTCATAAGTGAATTAAATGAATATTTCGGAAAATTAGTCGGGACGTGCCCGTGTCACGTCGGGACTAATTATGTTAATTAAAAAGTGAATATTTTATAAGTTGTCCGTATGGTCGTTTTGAGTGCGCCAACGCGTTCGGAAGTGTCGAGATAGTCAGAAAAGTGTACCCGGGGGTTTAGTTCGGGCCTCGGGGTGTTTTTAGGCCTAATTAGTGACCCGGGAGGGCATTTCGGTCATTTTACAAATTAGGGTAAGTAAACCTACGAATTTTAGCAGCCTTTATCAGCTGGTTAGGTTAGCCATTTAGGGTTAGAACATTCAGAACCCTAGGATGGCCATTGGAGAAGAGAGGAGAGACCTTTCTAGGAGATTCAAGGCCAAAACACCTCCGTTTGCACCGCCGTCACCACCAACTCGTAGATCGCGAGGAGGAGAACGCGACCACACCATAATCAACAGGAAATCAGACTTCTAAAAATCCCAGGCAAGTGTTTAACTTGCGTATTTCGTTAGTGCAATGTTCATATTAGTTTAGGATTAATTAGGAATGTAATCCATGTAAGAAAACCCCAAATCTTGATAGGAAATTGCAAGTAGAGAAGATTAAAACCTTATGCTGGAAACTTTTGATAATATAGATATGTTACCCACGAATTTTTGATGTGTTTTAGGAAGAAATTCTGGAGAAAAACTGAATTGAATCATAGTTATGAAAACTTTAGGGTTCTTGATGTTTAGATGAGATTTTGGATTGTTTAACCATGATTAATGATGTATACACGCATGCTGAACGTTATAAACATCTGGAATTATGTTAGTATGTTAGTAGTAGACTTTTTGGGTCGATTAGTGTTGGAAAATATGGTTATTGATGAAGAACTTTGATGAATCCCGTCACTGCAATTTCTGCATAATTTTTGCCCAGACCTGCTTGATCGATCGATCGAGCATAGAGCATCGATCGATCGAAGGATCGATCGATCGAGCCCCAAGCTTCGATCGATCGACCCCTCCTGGAAGATTCCTATTTCTCTTGTTTAATTAGTTAAATTAAGTTTATCGTGGAATAACCTTTGGGCATTCTAAATAAAATGATTTGGGAGATATTGAGGACCAGTAGGGTATATGGATAAATGTTAGAACCTTTAATCTTCAACGAAAATGGTATTTATGGGATATTTACTTTAGGTTGGTAGATTTATGAAATTAAAGGGTGAGGTGCATAAGAGAGTTACGTTGGAATCAAATAAAGTCACTTACTGAATTTCAGATTTGTGAGGATATAATTCATGAGTGTTAGGTAATAAGTGAGAAAACCCTTCGAGTTAAGGTTAGGAATAAAACCTTATACGTAATTCTATAATTGTGAAATTTAGGATAAACGGTATAATTACGGGTGATGGGAAGAACCTATATTAATATGAAATTGGTATATTTATATGATTGTGTGTACATATATTATATACATGTGAAAATCATACCCACGCTACTTGTTATCCCTAAGGTTTCCGCGCTGGGACAAGTCTTATCTCGATGGGACCTTTATGGGGGATATTGACTTGTACCCTATGAGATAGATGTCCTTGGTACAGGCTATCGATGTGATAGTTCAGACGGTCCTAAGAGACGCCGGTATGTGCTAACCTCTTAGAGACTTGGAATCTATGCTTCGCCTCAATATTGTTTGTGTATTATGTTAATACAATTCGAGAGTGATTCCGAATGTATTCCCCTTTATGTGAGTGATATGGGGCTTTGGATAGTGGAAGTATGCACGCGCCATAGTTTTATTTGGGGTGCTGTTATATATATATTATGCGAGTAGTTAATATATATATATATGAGATTATGCTATTTGAAACTGTCTACTGAAATTTGATAAGTAGAACATAGTTGTGGACTCTTATTATTAAATACCTGTTTTGAAAAAGTATAATATGTCACGGTAAAACTTTAGGGATTTTATAAAGTTAAAATGGAGGACCTTGGTTACTGTTTGGAACATTCTTTTAAAATGAAGTCGTGAATTGTAAATCTTGCGGGTAATCTAAGTTAAGTTAAAGCTTTTAGAAAGACTAGTATGTTAGATGTTAAAACGAACCGTGGGGAAGGTTAGTGCGATAGGTGTGCACATTAGAAGAGAGGTGAGTATTTCTCAAGAGAGAGACGCACTAATATGTTGTTGCATTGTCCTGTATCAATTTAAATACTTGCTTAACGTATTTTAAAATCAAACACACTTTCGGGCCCTGACCCGTTTCTTTTTCTCTCTCTCTCTCTTGTGTATGTATATGTATATTTTCAGGTGCCCAGCCACAGGGGCGTCTTGCTTAGGATCCTTTGAGAAGAACGAGCTGCAGCTTAGGTGGGAGTTGCAGGTCACTTGAGTAGACGGCTTCTGTTATTGACTCCACTCCTATTACTCTCATTTATTGGGCACGTGTCGCCCCTTTTCATCATTTCATTTATTGTTGGGATTTTTATATTTCAGTTATTCCAGTATTGTTCTATGGGATTTATTCAGGATGGCTTATGATTTTTAGTTTTATTATGTTGACATTCGATTGACAAATGTATGGTATTATTTAGTTCATCGTGGTGTGATTCTTAATTGTAGAAATGTTGTTTTGTATAAATAAATCTTTTCTTTAATTAAAATTTGGAAGTTTGTATGAAAAAATGTTTTTGACACTTAGCTTAATTATTTAGGTTGTTAAATTGGAAAATTATTTTTATCGACAGTGATGCTGAGAATGAACCAACTGTTTACCTTGATTTAATTTAATAAAGGAGTGATCGCCCGGTATTTAATTAGGCGGGGTGTCACACTGTTTAGACGCCATAGTAAGCCCTTGATGAAAAATGAAATAAGATGATGTTTTTCAAACCCATGGTGCGAGCAAGCACTAACTAACTCCTGAAAACGTTCCCAACATTTATCAAATGCTTCATTCTCATTTTGACGAAAAGTTTGAATTTAAGCCTTGACAGAGTTGGTTTTTTGTTTTGGAAATAACTTGGAGAGAAACTTAGTTTGCATATCTCTCCAGGAGAGAACATAGTTCACGGGTAAAGACTATAGCCAGGTCTTAGCTTTATCCTTTAAAGAAAAAGGGAAAATCTTCAATCAGATAACATCTTGTGGGCAGGATTGATCTCCAAATGTTTCGCACGCTTCTTCGATTTCTCTAAGATGGAGATATGGCTTTTAGAAATCCATTCCATGGAAGTAGGAAGAATTTGGATCATCACATTACGAAAGGGGAACTGTCCTGTAGTTTACGGAAGTAGAATGCATCCAGGAGTGACAGTTCGTTCAGGAAATAAGAGCTCTTTCATGGGAATATTAGGAAATTTTCCCTTCCCAGTGCCAGTACTACCTTGCATAGACATATTTCTATCAAATAATTCTAAATCCCCACTCAATGTTTGACTCAAAGTGCGACTCGTGAGTGAATTATCAGATGAAGACGGTGGAACCCAAAAGTGTGGAACGTTAGGGGTTTGGGAAGTATCAGAGTTGACTTCAGCAATGGGATTTTCGTGAACTTGGGTTGGAGAGGGCGGAGGAGTTTGCATCTACAATTTTTTTTTATGAATGAATCAAAGTGGGTTCAATTACACTTTCCAAAATGTACTTAAGCTCCCCGGCAACGGCGCCAAAAACTTGATGCGACCACAAATGTGTCTAAAGTGCGTGCTTTATAGGCTCAAGCGCAAGTCTGTCGCGTTAGTAATAACCCGGTAAGTCGGGATCGAATCCAAAGGGAGCAAGACTGATAGTTCTTAACGACGTAGGAATGGTGGTTGATTTAAACCCTCAATTGATCCTTAAAAAGAAAACAAAAGATTATTTTTGGTGATTTTTGAATTCTTTATGACTAAATTTCAATGAGATTGAATTTTTAGAATGAACTATGCTGACAGAAGAACTAAAGAAATAGCAAGAGTATGGTTATGAACGAAATCAAGATACAATCCCCCAATCCCTAGTAATTTACCTAATAGATTACTGGAATTATAACTTAAAAGTTTGAATGAAGCTAGTCTTTATAGATCCTAACCATTACATATATGTGGATGCTAGTCCGCATCATATGAAATCAAAGGTAAATATAAAGAGGTGCTAAATGATTATACGCGCAACGTATTCTTAAACATCCCAAGTACCTAGGGCAACAGAGATTAAAAGATCTACGATGGTTGTGAAATTATTCCACACGATTCTTTCAAATTTTTAATTTAAATTCCATTTTCTACATTAGTAATTTACATTGGGATGGGTTCATGTATCCCAATTCTTAAAAACTTAGCCAAACATGATTTTATTAGATGACAACACCATTAAATCTAGGTATGAAATCTTTAATCTACGAACTATTTGTCTAAGAGTGCAGGATACTAGAATAATTTAAGATCTAATGAAACCAAACGAAACAATCAAGAAGAGAAATGGAAATAATACTTGTACTGAATCAGTAAATATAAAATTGACACTTGAATCTTGACTGGAACTTTGAAATCTTGAATAATTCTTTGCCAAAACTAGAAACTACAGTTTCTAGCCAGCAACTCTTGATGAATAAACTAATAACTAACTAGCTCTCTTTCTTCTAAGGCTTACCCTCCCTATATACACGAAACATGACTCTCCTTATGACTCTGGACAACTCTTCAGTTCCAGAAATAAATTCCTGAATTTCAACAGGCGGACCGGTCGAGATATCATCGGATCGATTCTCTTCAAAATTCGGATCGGTTCGTTTTTTATCAGCCGGATCGATTTGGTACCGGAATGATTCTTTTTCCATCAGTTTTGTATCAATCCGGAGCCTAATGGAATGTGCACTTTTGGACCGGTCTGTCCTCCATCGGATCGCTTCGATATTCTTTAATTTTGACTTTTGTGTCTCAACTTTGACTTGCCATATCTTTTGATCCAAAGCTCCATTTTGACTGTCGTTTCTTCCTACACTCTTGTAGTTGGATTATATTCAACTTTCATTTAAGCTTCATATCTGGATTCCGGGTGTAAAGTTATTCTTTCGCCCTTTGACTTTTTTTCTTTTGTTTTCTTCCTTTCTTCCGGTTTCTTTATTTCTTTCCTTGAACTAAACACCTATGAAAATAATACGAAATACACGAAACTCAGAATACTTGTTAGAAGAAGTCAATGGAAATGTTATGGGATAAAACATTCAATTACATTATTCGAGGTGCTAAAAACTACTAAATTGAGAGGATAAATTCAGAAGAATTTATGCTTAGTCAAGTTGCAAATTATAAAATCACAATAACAACCCAAAGTATGAAGAACCCAATTTAACAATCCAAGTGTAATTTCCAGAAACCAAAAGTTAAAACCTCAACAATACAACCTGACAAACTAGACACAATCCCCCCCACAACCCAACAGACACGGCTCAAACAAACAAAACAAATAACCCACGGATATAGCGCACCCCTCTCCACCCCACAAACCAACCATGCGTCACACACACAAAAAACGGAGTGAGGGATATTTAAGAAGGGACTCCGTCTATTCTTACTGGTATATGGTTCTTTGTATACAGACAAAACGGAGAGAGAGAGAAGGAATGGAAAAGCCAAATACAGAGGCGTGTAGATTACATCTAGTTAGGGACGCCGACCTTTTGGGAAATCGAAACGTTTTGAATGCATTTAAGTTAAAGAGTGAGAGAAGGGGAAGAAATAACCAAAGAATGTTAAATTACATTTATTATCGCCATGTGTCCTCAGAGGATTTGGGTCTACAATTTTTATTATATACAATAGATTAGATGATAGACTCCCCGAAAGGAGTCTACCGATCCCATCCCCCATTTCATATCCACCTTTGATTTCAACCAAAACAATCATGTCCCTTGATTTTTTTCAAATACATTATATTCCTACACTTGTTATTTATTTTAAACAAAAATTAAAAGATACTCTCTTATTTTTTTTTTAAACTTAATAAAAAATTAATAAATAACTAGAGTTATGATTTATTTTAAAGATAAATTAATTTTACATTAAACTAAAATTTAGTGATTAATTATTAAAAAGTTCCTCAAATATTTTTTAATACACATTTTGTCCTATCCTTTTTTTTTCTTCCAAAAGACCTCAAACACTAATTTAATCAACATTCTTTTATTTTTAAAGGTTCGCGTCAACGACACACTTGGAGTGTTTTTATTTTGTTCCAAAAAAATCCTCATACGCTAATTTAACCCATATTCTCTTATTTTTAAAGGTCCACATCAGTGGCACACTTGAAGCGTTTTTACTTTGTTCCAAAAAACCTCAAACACTAATTTAACTACTATTCTTTTATTTTTAAATATCCGCGCCAACGGCACACTTTGAGTATTTTTATTTTGTCCAAAAAAAACTTCAAGCACTAATTTAACTAATATTCTCTTATTTTAAAGTTTTGCGTCAGTGGCACACTTTTAGTGTTTTTATTTTGTTCCAAAAACTACTCAAACACTAATTTAACCAATATTATCTTATTTTTAAAGGTCCGTGCCAGCGGCACACTTTGGGTGTTTTTATTTTGTTCCAAAAAGTACTCAAACACTAATTTAACTAATATTCTCTTATTTTTAAAGGTCCGCGCCAGCGGCACACATTGAATATTTTTATGTGGTGAGTGACTTTTTGGAACATAGTTTTTTTTTTTGTCGCGAGGAACTTTTAATAGTAAACATAGTTTTTTTATTTAAATTTTTTTTTCTTTAATTTTAATAAATAAAACTGTTTAATTTAATGTTTTAGATTCACGACTGATTTGTGACGCTTGCGCGAACCTACATTTTCGGACCAACATCATTTATTAAATGTGTGTCCGGGTCAACGGAACTAATCAATTGCGAATCTAAAACAACAAATAAAAGGTTACTTTTTTATTAAAACTGATTTTATCAACAACAAAAAAAATCGTATCGTGCCTTAGCTAACATAATTTAATTGACATTGGATAGAACATAACACTTATTTTATCAACAAAAACACCCCAAAAAAGTGGTAAAACAGATTTTAACAAAAAAAATATTACCTAAAAAAATTACTATCGAAATAATTTATGTTGCGGCATGTCGTGTTTTAATTAGGTTATGTTCGTATTTGGTAAATAAAAATCGTTTCTTGTCGCATTTAATTGGGTCTGATTCGGGTTATTTTAATTTAGTCATGTTCGTGTTCCTTTTTTTATTTATAAAAACAGAGTGTTTTTTTTAAATAAAAACATATTTTTTTTATAAAAATACTTTTTTTTAATAAAAACACAATTAATTAAACAAATAAGGTGCCAACGGAGATGAGGATGGAGCTTTCGGGGAGTGTAGCACTACTCTTAAGTTTAATATTGGAGTTAATGTTTTAAAATTGTAGTATTAATCCGAGTTTTTTTACGACTCACGAACGCGACGTATTTGATGCGACACACTGACCTAAAATTATTATATTAATCATATTATTTTTTTAGTTTATATAGTTTTAACATTTTATCATATTTTTTAATGGACGATTTAATGGCATTTTATTCAATAGATGAGTGTGACGTGGCTAAATATATTAACTAATTAAAAATGTCATTTAAACATAATTAAGAAGATTGTATTTACGTTAATAAAATAAGTTATATTTACATAAGACATTTCCTAATTGGTTATATCAAAAAAAAAATATCGATAGGTCATACTGATACACGTAGTGAATATTCATTACATGTTTACTAATAGGATCTATTGGAGTAAAAATTATTTTTCATGGGACTTGTTGGAGTGAAAAAACAATCGTAGGACATATTTAATTGCATACATAGTAAACAAGACCAATTTGTAAAAAAAAAATGCAATAATTAAATTAGGATCTCTCTCCGCCACTTTTGCACTACAAATCTTATTTCCCCCACTAACACACTACCAACACCATTTACCTAGGCCACCGCCTACGACCTCCTCGTAAATATTACACATACACACACATCTTATATATGCACATGTAAATTGATTCACATTTTTACACACAGGCACACACGTAGAGAGAGAGGGAGAAAGAGAGAGATTCATAAATCATAAATTTATTACCCAATTCGAACATGAATCGTGTTTCTCCTAAATTAGTTGCCACTGAATCGAAGAAAATGTAATTATTAAAAGAAATGGAGATCGGGATATAATGGTTTATATGTAAACTATTTAAATCTCAACATAAAAGTAACCAATAGATAACTTGATTGCAATCACAAAAATTGATTTTGGCAGTTGGATCTAGGGTTTTGAGTTTATACTTTATTTTGGGGAATTTTTTGTCTAGGTAATAATAGAGAGTAAATGTCATGTTGCAATACACATTTAAGATAAGGAAAATAAATTGAGGGTTCTGCTTGATGGATCTCCGTTGGTAATCAATTTTCCATTGCTATTGCAATACCCATGTTTAAATTTAATTGCCATGAATTCAGTATTATTACTAGTTCATATTTGTGTGTTTTCTTTTTTTCTTCATTAATGATTGTTGGTATCCCTTGTTGGCATTTGGTCAAGCTAGGCTATCCTCGTCATTTTGAAAATAACTTTTTGCATCACTTGTATGTGTAATGGTGAGTTAATGTGACACCCCATAAAATTTATAAATAGATTGATAGGTCTAAAATAAAAAATCACGGGAATAAAAAATATGGCAGTAACATCCTTAGCATAATGAAACAACTAAAATATGAACAAGTAACAAAACGAGATAATGCAAGATTTTGTAATAAAAAACCAACTCTGATGCCAATCACCATCAATATAACAATTCAAGTCTAATAGCAATACAATATTTTCGAAAGTTGACTCGGGAATAAGCCATACAACATACAATAATGCTTTAAAAGTAAAATAACACGAGAGTGTGTAAGCGGCCCTTCTCCACCGCTACGTCCTAGGAATGAAGGATAAAATGCCACTAGAGGTGCTCCTCCAATGATTAACTCTGACAGTGGCAAGAACAACGATCGAAGACGTATATCTTCTATAAGATTGGCTACAAATCCAACCCATATCTCTTCCCCTGCTTTACCTGCTTGATCCTGATGATGTCCCTCACTATTTAACTTATAAATGAATTGTTTTTTATTGTTTGTATTATATGTAATCGTGTTTTCTTGTAAAGTACATTGAAGTATTAAAAGATACGGTTAGGTTTTTATTTTAATGTATAATATGCATTATGTATTGTGAGATACCGATAACCATGTTTATAATCATCCAAAAGAAAGAGGACAATTAATAGTGATCATAATAGTTTCTTAGTTAAATACGAATTTGTGGTATTATAATATTCAAAACATGAACATTTGGATTAGTTTGGGCAACATTGCATCAAAGAATAATTATGTGGTCGAAAAATAAGACCACCCATGAGGATCGATACGTTCGGATGAGCAAACATCCATTATTGCTACATGTCGTGGATATATTGTATCCTTCAAATGTAAATATCATGGACGCCTCCTCTGGCTTCACCATATTTAGTGTTATGGTTTTTGTTTTTATTTTTTGTAGTCTTATCTCCTAAAATTTGTTAGGCTCCCATTTCATGTATTTTTAAAATTGTAGTAAGTCCCATAACTACCCAAAACTCCCTACAACTACTCTGTAACCGCCTTTCTTCAATTTTATAGATAATGAAGCCTATCCCGTAGTAATAACAATAGGATTAATAACTAAAAAAATAAATAGATTTTTACGGTCTAGTGCCTTGATCAAACATTTTGGATGTTTTAATCGGGTTAAACAGATTTTAAATGATTAGGTCCATATAAATACATTTTTTAATCATTTATATATTTTGTTATTATAGACCTAATCAATGATTGGTAGCTCCCCCACTAACTAATCTTCTTCTTTTTTATTTCTACTTCTCTTCAACCAACTATTAGTTTTCATCTCTCCAAGAACAAATACATCAATTCTTTTGAAGAGGTGAATACATCAATCTTCCTTATTTTTCCTTCTCTCCAAGAAGAGAATACATAAATACATTTACCTCTTACAAGTTTTCTTCTATTTACCATACAATACATCAATTTTAACCCACATTTACCTCTGTCATAATTCTATCATTTATATGTTTATATTTTATCAAAAATTATCTTGCATGTCGATCAGTTACAATAAGTGTATATGTTTGATTTCGATTCAATGAAATCATTATAATTGTGTAATACAAATGATGAAATAACTTCAATTGTCACTAAATGATTTGATTGTGTGTTTTGAGAACGTGTTTTATAAATTGATATGAATATATTTTGATTATGTGTTTTAATATATAAACATAAAACAACAAAACATTGTGTTTTGATTTTCTAACAAGTTGTGTATGTATATGTTTATATTATGTGTTTCATATGTGCGTGTACTTAATGTTATAGTGTTGTGTCATAAAACATAAAGTACATGCATAAATATATAAAGTACATGTGAAATTATACTAATTTATTCTCATTATGTGCACTACACCAAAATGGCCAAATTGTCACCTTTCAGCCGGCCACCCTTGTCAAGGTCATTGACCGTGACAAAAAATACGCGCTTTTTGTCACGGTCATTGACCTTGGCATGACCGTGACAAAGAATTGTCGCGGTCAATGACCGTGACAATTCTTTAAATAGTTGTCAAGGTCAATGACCTTGACACGACCGTGACAATGTTAACAGCAAAAACCCTTTCCCCTTTCTTTTTTCCCTCCCGCGCCGTTCCCTCCCTCTCTCTCTCTCTCTCTACTTTCAGGTTTAATTCTCTCTCTCTCTCTCTCTCTTCCATTTATATATATGTTTGTGTGTATATATATGTGTGTATGTGAATATATATATGTGTGTATGTGTGTGCGTGTGTGGGGGGTGGGGCAGGGTGGGGGTAGGGGGTGGGGCGGGGTGCGAGTAGGGGGTGGGGAGGGGTGGGGGCAGGGTGGGGTGTGTACGTGTGTATATGTATGTGTATGTATGTGTATATGTATGTGTATGTGTGTGTATATATGTGTGTGGTGGTGTGTGGTTGGGGATAGGGTGGTGGAGGGGGGCAGGGGGTGGGGTGGGGTGGGGTGTCTGTGTAGGTGTGTGCGTATGTGTGTGGCCGGGGAAGGGGGCAGGGGGTTGGGGTGGGGGTGGGGCACCCATTTAATAACTTTTAAAATATTTGAAAAAAACATAATATTACAAAATTGAAACAAAATGTTATTGACGGAACTTATACATACGTTATAATATAGAATCTCAAGATAAAAAATAGGCATCAACCTTAGAATCTCAAAATTATTAGATAGAAAAAGAAAAATATAAATTGCGATAACATTAGAATCTAATTAGGCTAAAAATAAAATGGCATCAACTAACATATATAAACAACACTAAAAGTAGACATCAATTTTATAGATTTTTACTTTATAATTTAATATGGGTTATACTCCCACATAGTTCATCAACAAATATTGTAAGAACATTGTGAAAATAATAAACATCGGGAGGGGGTGGGGGTGGGTGGGGTTTTGAATATTATTTACATTCATATTTTTGGATATTATTTACATTCAAAGTAAATAATTGATAATAGTTGGATAATAATTGGATAATAATTGATATTTTCATTCAAAATAAATATTTCATTAAAAAATATTGGATAATAATTGATATTTTCATTTAAATTGATAATAATTTTATTCATGAAATTAATTCAATTAGGTAAAACCCTAGATAATTTTTTAACAGAATTTGATAATATTATATAAAGTTTTGTAAATTCACAAAATGTTGCAAATTGTATGTTTTTAGGAATATCATTAGTTAGAATCCATACACATGCATGTTGTTAGAAAGTCTTAAATTTAATTCTCACTTTAATTTGTAGAATCTCTGTACTTGGTTGGATTATCCCTTTATGATAATGAAATTTATGCTCCAATTATAATTATCTCATGTCATAATTTTATTGATAAACAATATATATAGTTGTCACGGTCGTAGTGCGTAGATGTGCGTGTGTGCGTGTGTGCGTGCGTAGGTGTGCGTAGGTGCGTAGGTGCGTAGGTGTGCTTGTGTGCATGGCGGGGGGAGGGGGTGGGGTATGTGTATATGTGTGTGTATGTGTATGGCGGGGGGAGGGGGGCAGGGGGTGGGGGTGGGGGCGGGGTGTGTGCGTGTGTATATGTATGTGTATGTGTGTGTATATGTGTGTATATATGTGTGTGGTGGTGTGTGGTGGGGGAGGGGGTGGTGGAGGGGGCAGGGTGTGGGGTGGGGTGGGGTGTCTGTGTAGGTGTGTGCGTATGTGTGTGGCGGGGGGAGGGGGGTGGGGGCACCCATTTAATAACTTTTAAAATATTTGAAAAAACATAATATTACAAAATTGAAATGAAATGGTATTGACGGAACTTATACATACGTTATAATATAGAATCTCAAGATAAAAAATAGGCATCAACCTTAGAATCTCAAAATTATTAGATAGAAAAAGAAAAATATAAATTGAGATAACCTTAGAATCTAATTAGGCTAAAAATATAGTGGCATCAACTAACATATATACACAACACTAAAAGTAGACATCAATTTTATAGATTTTTACTTTATAATTCAATATGGGTTATACTCCCACATAGTTCATCAACAAATATTGTAAGAACATTGTGAAAATAATAAACATCGGGAGGGGGTGGGGGTGGGTGGGGTTTTGAATATTATTTATATTTATATTTTTGGATATTATTTACATTCAAAATTAATAATTGATAATAGTTGGATAATAATTGGATAATAATTGATATTTTCATTCAAAATAAATATTTCATTCAAAAATATTGTATAATAATTGATATTTTCATTTAAATTGATAATAATTTTATTCATGAAATTAATTCAATTAGGTAAAACCCTAGATAATTTTTTAACAGGATTTGATAATATTATATAAAGTTTAATAAATTCACAAAATGTTGCCAATTGTATGTTTTTAGGAATATCATTAGTTAGAATCCATATCATGCATGTTGTTAGAAAGTCTTAAATTTAATTTTCACTTTAATTTGTAGAATCGCTGTACTTGGTTGGATTTATCCCTTTATGATAATGAAATTTATGCTCCAATTATAATTATCTCATGTCATAATTTTATTGATAAACAATATATATAGTTGTCACGGTCGTGGTGCGTAGGTGTGTGCGTGTGTGCGTGGTGGGTGGGGTATGTGTATATGTGTGTGGCGGGGGGAGGGGGCAGGGGGTGGGGGTGGGTGTGTGCGTAGGTTTGTGCGTGTGTGCGTGGCGGGTGGGGTAGGGGTGTGTGTATGTGTACTATTAGCATTTTTTTTATCTGTACTAATAACATTTTTTTACAGAAAAAATGTCTCCTTCAGATGTTAAGGCAAAGATGATGATGTTGTTTATGATGATGTCGTCTGGGTTCGGTGGTAGCGGAGGCGACGAGGGCTCCTCCGCCCCTAGGCTCCCCAAATATGATAAATTTGGGATTACCGTCGAGAACAAGTCAGAGCTATTAGCGAGATCCCTCGAGCTGCTAAAGACGGTCATTGGCCCGGGGTTTATGAGTTGGAAGGAGGTGCCATATGAGCTCAAGTTAGCTGTTTGGACGGCACTACAGGTAATATTTCAAATTCAATTTCAATTTATATTTATATTTATATTTATATTTATATTTATATTTATATTTATATTTATATTTATATTTATATTTATATTTATATTTATATTTATATTTATATTTATATTTATATTTATATTTATATTTATATTTATATTTATTCGCTACTAACATTGTATTTGTTGTACAGGAACAATTCAACTTGGATCCAAAGCTACGCGATTCCGTCTTGGAGCAGTTGAGGGAGCAACACAAGACGTGGAAGAACAATATGCGGACACGGTACTTTGGGAAAACACGAGAGTCCATTATACAATGGCACGGATCCGTCCCGCCCAAGGAGACGATCTCATTGGCACAATGGCAAAAGTTCATTGACAATGAGATCGAGGATCGACAATTGGCATCTCGCCAATTGGGGAGGGAAAATCTGGCTAAAAAGATGGACGTGCACTACTCCGGCCGGACCTCTTACGCTGAGTGGAGCATAGGATCCAGGTAAGATTTAATTTATCTATAACTACAGAAATATATTATTCTTCATTATTTTACTTTGCGGGGCCGATACTAATTTTACTTTACTTTTTTTTTATTTCAGGGGGTAGGGAGTGGGCCAGGGGGTAAGCCACATTTCTCGATACATATGTGGCTCTTCGGACGAAGAAGGGGAAGGACAAGGAGGTGTCCCCGAGCGTCGCGGCCACGATTGTAAGTAATCCGACAGTTTAATTATTGTTAATTACGTTATAATTTTTAAGTTTACTTATTTTACTAATCATGTGCTTTTTGTCATTTCAGGCAAAGCTTAAGGAAGTGCATGAGTCGCAGTCTGATGCTGATAAGGCATCTTTGTCCATAGACGCACTCAGCCAAGTGCTTGGCTCTGATCGTAAGGGGAGGACAAGGGGAGTGAGCTCGCGGGTGGCCGAATCTAGGATCATCGGATTGGAGACGAACGACACCGGGTTGGCTCAAACGGTGGATTCACACGACGCGAAGCTATCCCGTTTGGAGGCGACGGTCCAAGATATGTACGCATTCATAAAGCGCAAGTTGGGTGGAGACCGTAAAGGGAAAGGTAAAGGGAAGGAGAAGGAGAAGGCGGTGGAGGTGGAGGTGCGGGAGGACGAGGCGCAGGATGACGAGGATGTGGACCTCGCTACTTCATCACCGACACGTTCGTACTTCGACGATCCACTTCCCTATTTGGCGCCCTTCAACAGACCATTGTCGACACTTGGTTGGCCAAGCATGTTCATATTGGACGTATTTGATGTCCAGCGGATAGGGCGGGGGTTGAGGGACCCGAATATCGTCGAGGGTGGAATAGTCGATGGACTTGTGCTTCAAGAGATGGAGTCCAGGGTGCTCATCACGCATGTCATGCCTGGGAAGGAGAACTCTCTATTGTGGTTGAGCGAACAATGCAGCACGACGTATATCAGTGAGTGCGTCAATTCGTATGTCGTGTGGCCTACTCACCTCCTCAGTTTTATCCAAGACATGTAGTAACATTATTTTTATGTTTGTCCATTTTAATTATATTTGGATTATATCGTCATGTATATTATTCTTACTTTGAATATTTGGATTATATCATCATGAATATATATTTGCATTATCTTTAGTTTGTGTTGGATATATGATGTTTGGAATAGGTACAACGTTGCTATAACAGGTACAAATATACTGTTGGGCAGTGGCAGTGGCCATACTGCCCAGCAGATTTTTTTTAAATTCTGCCCAGAATTGTCACGGTCATTGACCGTGAAAAGTCCTTGACAAAAAGTTGTCACGGGTGTGGTGTGGGAAAGATAGGTAAAATTTGCTGCGGTAATAAACAACTTTTTGTCACACCACGCCAGCGGTACTATTATTAAAGTACATCGTATATGGAACTACAATTTATTTATTTATGACAAAAATCATTATGTTTCCAGGCCTTTTTCATCTTGCATATGTTGTTGTTGATTCGAAGACGGATGATAAGTGGACGTGGTTTCTCATTAATTTGCATGATGCAATAGCTCATCAAGATCAAAACATCACATTTATATCCGATCAAAACAATAAACTAAATGGTCCAATTTAAGCTGTTTTAAAAGTCTTCTCGATGTATGTACATTCTAACTCTATACGTCATTTATAAGTAAATATATAAAAGAGAGTACGGGGGAATTGTGTGAACTTGTGAAATAATATTGTGAAATATTTTATGCATTGTGCATATGTTATAACAATTTATGAATTTTATAAAAACATTGATTCCCTAAAGAAGGAAGGTAGAGCTGGTGTTACTCATTTCCTTGATAGTTCGCCTCCAGATAATTGGTTTTGTGCATATTTCCCCAGAAAAAGATATAGGGACATGGCATTTAGTGTTGCAGAATCATTCAAATATTCGATCTTAGAGGAAAGTCATTTAAGGATAATGAACATGCTGCACAAACTGAGGGTTGAGATTATAAATTTCAATGGAAACAAACTTGTTGAATCTAAAACATGAAAAAATGAGTTGTGTCCTATTTTTCAAAAGTTACTGATTGATAATTGGAGTAAAAGTCGATAGTAGAATATTATCCGCTCAAGTCAAGATGTATTCGAAGTTCAGTCAGATGTGCAGACGACTATTGACTTAGAACAATGAATTTGTTCTTTTAAGAGTTGACATATAAGGTGTATTTCATGTTCTCATGCTATTTTCGTTGTACAAGGTTATGGACTAGTATTTATGTGCATATTGAGGATTACTATAAGATTTCTTTATATAGACAATCATACTCATTACCTATAGTTCATCTTCCTTATTTGATGTCCCTTAACATTTCTATACTTGTAAATCCAGTCGTCCTTCCTCCAATGACAAACAGACCAATAGATAGGCCAAGAAATAAGAGAATAAAGTTTGTTAGTGAGGTTACAATTAGGTAATTTACTTGCTCTTGGTGTAATAAAATGGGTCATTACAAGTTTACATGTAAAAACCCATTTGATTACTATTATTATTATTCAATTAATTTATTGTAACACTAGTTGTTAATAAAATTATTGAAGAACCCACTGGAATTTAGAATCTAATTATATTATTGAGTGTTAATTTCTATTATTTTTGTTTGTAAATGGGATCTATACAAAGTACACGCATGGGTTAAAAACAAACAAATTTTTTAAATAATGTTCATGTGTACTTTATATAATATTGAATGTACTTTACATTTGTTTTAGTCACTTTGGACGGAATATAAAGTACAAGAAGAATTCAAGTAAACGTAGAACTTATTCTAGGTTGTACATTTACCTTCAATAGATTAAAGAACATATAGTGTTACTTACCATTTTGTGTAGCTTACGCGTATTATGGTCTATGCCAGTGATAATATTATCAGTGTATAGATGTTTATGATCAAATTGACAAGACCCATATGAAAAAATATACAAAAGCTATTGAGAGAAAAGGAGAAACAAAATCAAACATAAAAAAGTGAATCATGAAAATTATTAAAACCCTCGATGGATTCAAGAAGAGAGGCGATGAAATTCGAGTGCACTCGAATTTTCTTCTCCTGCACATACAGGAGGGAGTTAAGTTCATCCTTTTTCCCCTAAAATTTATAAGATTCGTTATGACGACATTTGTAAAGAAATACATGAGGTCTTCGTGTGTTTGTGGAAACTCCTCATCCTCTTCGAATAAGTCAAAAGGGATAGGTGGGATTTCGGAGTAGCCTCCATTAATGTAGTTCGTAAAATCATCAAATGCATTTTGGTATATGAAAATATCTTCCTCAACTCTTTGTAGTAATCTCCTTACCCATATTTCTTCATCAAGACTACTTTTAAAAGTGTTTTAATGGATAACCATTTATATATGTTTATAATTGAATTTGGAATGGTGGAGAAAAGAATAATTTTAGGTTTTTAAAAGTCAAACGAAACTATTTATTTCTGGGGTCAGAGATAGTTGGAGGATGTTAAGCCTAATAAATAGGGTATGTTATGGGTTTACTGGTTTATATGGATAAACTAAAGAACATAGGTAAAAATTCTAACTTTGAAGTAGTTGGGGGATGTTGAGCCTAATAAATAAGATAGGTTATGGGTGTACTAATTGATATGAATGAACTAAATAATATATGTAAACTTCCTAGTTTTGACATGAAAAATCCTTGTCAACTTGTAAAGTTCTTACTAATTAAATTTAAATGATAAAATTAATGGGGTTTATGCATAAGAGTAAAGTAAATGTGATTGAAAAATGACTATAAAAAAATTATATGCATATGTAAAGAACCGATTTAATTACATTTAATTACAGTACATCATATATGGTACTATAATGAGTACAAAAAAAAAATTACAAATATAACATCTTGTTGTAGCAATGTAGGAACGATTTTAAAAACATAATTTACAATCATTATTTTTTAGCCTGGGAGTACTTTGTTATATACCACGTGTACTATGTTATATTATGTGTGTACTTTGAGATTATATGTTTGTTATTTGCATATATCGCTAAGTACACACATAATATTGTAAAGTACACGTGAACTTTTTTTTTTATTTTTTACGTCTACATTCTAATGTTATGTGTATACTTTTGAATTCTTTGTTTGTTCTTTGGACATAATGAAAAGTACACGCATAAATCATAAGGTACATGTGAATTTGCGCGTACTTTATTATATAGTGTGTGTATTTACATGATTTAATCCATAAACTTAAGCATCCAAACAATTTGTGTGCACTAATGTTAATATATATTCATTATTTCATATAGCCTATATGATTATGGTTCGCGACAGGGATACCATTTTAATGCACATCTTATATGGAACTCTAATGAATACAAAGTAAAAGAATTTACAAATATAGTATCTTTTTGTAGAAATTTACAAACAATTTACAAAAAAAAAAAATTAGAATTTAAAATTATTTTTCTTGTACGAACCACTAGTAAATAAAATTTCATTAACTATATAATCTCTTTGTTGTAGCAATGCACCATCTTAAAATGATTTTTTGAGCTCAATTCCTTTGCTAATTTGGTTTATATATAGAAGAACCCACAGTCAAAACTGAAAATAAAATAAATTAAATATATGAATTAGTATAATATGAATGAAATTTGTTCAAATTTGTCTTGATGAATTATGCATGTAATTATGCAAAAGTGTGTGTACTTTATACATATAATTTTTTTGATTACTTATTGTATTGTTTTGGGAATTTATGATTTATGGTTAGATGAAATTTGTGATCATGATTCAATAATATTGTTCTTCTTTCCTTTTTATTTAGGACATCTTCAAAAACTTATTTTTCGATGGTTCTTTGAATCTGACATATTTTATTTAATTTTTTAGTTTCGGTCTTCAATTTGTACAATGCTTCTTGGAAAGCATCAAACTGTTAAGAGGAAAAAAAGTGTGTGTATATAAAAAAACACAAAACTACATGTAATGTAACTAAGTTTAGAGTGTAACCATTATTTTAGCATCTTAAAAGAATGATGTTTTTTGTTTCTTATCATCGGACCGGAGAGAATCCATATGGACAACTTTGTTTTTTCTTTGTATTAGATTAACAATGTGGAATGCCTTTGTTCATGTCCTATTGGTATGAAGAAAGAATCACACGCGCCTAATAATTCAAAAGGGGTTTGTATATATGCTCGTTCTTCCCTGTTTCTTTATTTTGTCAAACGACATCTTGTTAAACATTATATATTTGTTAGGAAGAAACCAAATGATAGTATTTATCTGATGGTGATTCACAAAGCTTTAAGTTTTATTTTCCTAACCCAAGCATATATTTTTCAAGTGTGTAGTGGAGAGTCCATCCATTCTCATTTTATTCTCCGTTATTTCACTAAAAGCAATAATTACCTATTTCACGCATTTAAAAAGGTAAGGATATAATCAAGGTTTTAAAAAATGTGAGGCGTGATCGTAGCATCGAGGCCAAGCCTTAAGCCTAAGAAGCCTAGGCGGGTCTTAGGCGTAAAAAGGCATGAAAAGGCGTTTAGGCCTTTTTTAATATATTTTAACAATATTGTTGATGTAAAAAATTAGATTATCTCTAATTAATCAATCATAGATAAAATAAATAAGACAAAATATTTTTAAAGTGGTTCAACCTTGTAATAATGGCCTACGTCCACTGTATTTGTTATTGCTGACTGTTTGCGTGGAATTCTCGATAATGGATTTACCAAGAAATTCTGAGTCCCCTTCTAATGAGGAGGTTACAATGTATTTATAGCCTTGAGGCTATACAAATGAAACGACAATGCGCTGTTATCTAGTAGACATGTGCATCTGTATGATAATAATGAGCATTTAATGCGCACTTGTCTCCTTGATTCTCTTGATTTGGATGCTCTGTACGCTATGTAGCTCGGACCGCTTAAACTGCTCAGACCGCCTAAGTTGCTTGACATGCTTGAGTTGCTTGGGGCCCCTGAGTTGCTCGGTTGAGGTATATGTAATTGCCACGTTGTTAGACACGTGTTTATAAGTGAATGGTCCTTGTCAGCAGACTAAATTTTGTATCAACAGAAGCCTCCAATGTTTCATAATTTGATGTTGAAGAAACGTATGGAACATTCTGCTCATAGATCATTGGTTTGTATGGATTTTAGGAAAGCATTCGTCGTATTTAAATGTCTTTTTTGAGTGACCAGTATCAGGCCTCATAAATATTTTGAATTCTCATGATCGATTCAATATTTGTGCTCCTTTTCTTCTTTTAGCCGTCGGATACGTAAACGTCTTTCTTTGTAATCATTGCCTCTCCGTATTCCCGAGGTAAAGTATCTAAATGCGACAAAAATTCCTATTGTCTTTCACTTTTCAAATCTGTATCTTTTGAACTTTTAATTTCTTCTCTATCTTGTGCGTTCGTTTCTTCAATTGTTCATTGTCAACTGATTCACCCTTTTCCTGTAAGATTTTCTTCCTTCTCTTTTATTTACTTTGTACATCATGGTTTACCTTGTTGAATCTCTTGACAAATTTCGTTCTGAATTTTCAATTCCTTCATGGGTCATTTTGGAATAACTCTCTGAGCCTTGTGATTATTTTTCTTTAGCTGAGGGACATTGGTTCCCAAGTCTCTTTGTGGCCGAATGTGGCTTTTTTTTCCTCCAAATCCCCTATGTTTGGAGTTCTGTCAATATTTTGACGTTGTACCTGCAAAAATAGCTCCAAATACCTAGAGGATAGTTAATAGCGTTCATAGATTGAATCATCTCCGTGGAACCGGTTTAGGGATCCCAAAGATTATGTACTGCTATAGATGGGTCATCAGTGATTCCACTTTCTATTTAAAAACTAGGTTTTTGAATAGGGCTTTAGTTGTTAATCTTCTAGATGCCAATAGGGATTATTTTGAGCATGGGGTTGTCATGAAAAATTGGCAACACGTTCCATTAAATGGAGATGAATTATATCAAGGTCCCAGGTGTCCCCCTTATGCCAATGGAATAGGTTGTTTTTATTTTTTGAAATCTTGTTTTCTTGTTTGTTTGATAAAATGTATCACTGACATTTGTTTTTGTTCATTACATTTGACATTAAAAGAAAATCTCCCAAAGAAGCTGACGTTAATTTGAAGCACTTAAAACTTTTCTGGGATTTGCATCATTCTCTTGCCGAGGAACATATTAGGTCCACCTCTTACTTGTTGCCGTATAAGAGCTATAATTCATCTTTTACTGCTCGTCATCATCCTGTGGTAGTCAACCCTGACAAAGTACCAGCTACCGAAACTAGTGTGGAAGGCTGTTGCTCTTAATCGAGTATTCCTATCAGCAATCTGATGAGGAGGAGAAGAGCTCCTACATTCTTCGACAAATCAGCCTCTGCCAATGTGGAGGCAATGAAAAGTAAATAGGATGTCCAAGAGGAAGGGAAAAGAAACATTGATGCAGCCCCTGCTGCTGCTGCAAAGAAAGTAGTTGAGAAGCCCCCAGTGGCCCCGAGCAAGAATGTTACTGTTTCTCCTCTAAGTGAGGTTATTATCATTTCACCAACAAAGACAACGTCTTTAGTTGTATATGTTCCTACTCCTTTAAGGAGGTTAAAGAAAAATTCTTCTGAGAGACCTATTGATCATGTCTCCCAACCTTCAAATGCTGAAGGTGTTATTCAACTTTTTGTCTCTCCGAGCTCCTCTGTGAGCTTAGTAAAATCCTAAACTGTCCCAAAAGTCCAAGGTACTGAAGATTTCCTTTCTCGTGAGAGAATCTGTACTCTTGATGCTGAACACATTGCCTCAGTAAATATTATTAGCTTGAGTCTTTCATTTTCTAATATTCCTATATTGACTCAAAGTTATTTCTTTTTCAGCTGGTGACGTGTTTCAACAACATCCTGAAGAAGGATGAAGCTATCAAGGCTTCAAGTTCCTCGGGACGTGTAGAGGAAGATTTTACTGGGCTGACCCAGTCTTTAAAAAACTCTCGTCAAAAGTATGAGGAAGATAAGGTTTCTTGGGAGAAGCAACTTAAATCCATTGAGTTGGATAGAGATCAAGCTATGAATGCCTCCAAGGAATTGGAGAAAAGTTTGAAGAGTCTGAGCAGAGCAACAAGGTCTTGGAGCAGAGCAATAAGGAGCTGGAAGTAAATAGGAAGCGGTGCAACTTCAAAATGTTGATCGACAGAAATTGGAGGTGGAGGAGAAATTAAAGGTCGCCGAGAAACTCCTTAAGGAGAGGACCTCCTCGGAGAAGGCTAAAAGAAAAGCTTTAGTGAAAAAATCATTCAGTGTTGGTTGGGATAAAAGCTAGAATAAGGGCTTGGCTATGATGTCATCCCAAATGGAGTATGTAGGTGTTAAATCCTTTCGGGATGGATGGGTGGCAACATTAAAAGAGATGAAAGTTGTTAAGGATTCTGAATTATTCCAGCAACACACACATGGCCCTCCTCTCTCTCGTGGAGAAGAAGAAGAGGATGAACCTGTTTAAGATGAATCTTCTTTGATGACTGTAGACCAAGTTAACATTATTCAATCGCGCTCCGATTAAACCCAACCAACCATTACTCCTGCCGAGCAACTAATCTTGCCCACCGAGCAACCAGTCTCTTCCTCAAAGCCTTCTGAAGAAGTTATAGGAAACAAAGAAAAGGTGTAGAGTAGTTTGGGTGTTTATTTTGTTATTCCTGAATGTAATCTCAGCCTTTGTACTTTACCTTGTGATTAAATAAAAAAAATTCAAACTTTTGGTTATTCATCTTTGACTTTTTCTTTTACTTGCTCTATCTGCATTCTCATTGATTCTTTTTATCTCTTCTCTTTGCTAGTTTATGGATAGGATGGAGCTCTTATCAGCTTACGATACAAAACTGATGAAAAAATGCAATGACTACTTCAAGTCTGGTCGTGCAGATCTGAATGATGCTTAGATCATTGATATCCTAGGTTCAGATGCTTCTGAGCGAGCAGTTGAAGCTTACCAGTATCTCAAATGTCTGCTCGATCGTCCAATAGCTAATAATGAGGCCTACTATGAGATGATTAAGGACCTCCAAGGAACTATCGAGGAACTCCAGCAACAGTACAAAGAGTCCTCCACACTTTTGCACCAGGGGTACGAGAAGAATTACCAACAACTGAGTGCTGATAGAGGGTTTGATAAATTTATATCTACTTATGTGAAGAGAGAAAACGTTCTGAAGATTGAAGTCGAGGAGCATAGGCATATCGCCAAATTGCTGGAACAAGAAAACATTGCCTTGCAAGAAAAGAATAAACAACTGAAATCTGATGCGTCTTCCTTGGGAGCCTTGGTCCCTGTCAATGATGAAGGTTTCTCTTTCTTGGAGGTAGAAAATGCGATCTTAAGAGATGAGTTGGAAACTTTGAAAAGAGTTGGACCCTCCACCTCTACTCGTGGACGAGCAAGATCTACTTCTCAGGGACGAGAAAGAGCTAGTCGGGTTTCTATTGAAGAAGCAAAAACTCAAGAAGCCTTGGGGAATCAGGCATTCCTATTGATGGTGAAGAACCAATCTTTGTTAGAGATGTCTAAAAAGATTCTGAACTTCAGCGAACATCTCTCTACCCAAAGTTCTGCCTTGGAGAATAAGGAAATTTTGGTGAAGAACCTCCATGAGCAACTAGAGAGATTAACTTACCAATTCCATAAACAACCTAGAGAATTTTGGATAGCTGGGTATAATGAAGCCCTTTACCATCTTGATGCTCGGATCCAACATTCAACTAACGAGGGGTACAATCAAGGGCGGATAAATGCACTAGGTGTGCTAAAATTGGAGCGGGCCCACCACTTATGGGATTATTATGACTCGGGAGTGCTTGATATTCCCGTGCCTCCTTTCAAGCTTTATATGAGTTGGATTCCTGCTCGGGCAATTCCTCAATGCTTGATCTCCAAGTATCTCAGTGATTACAGTTGCATGCAAACTTCAAAATATCTCACCCAAAACACTTTCTTGATCGGCCTTCTGTAATGAATGTTAGGATGCTTCGAGATGTAAATTTTATAAACTCTCCTTATGCCTTAGATGATCCTCCTGCTGGAGTAGAACCTGATTTAAAGGCAGAGGGGAAAAAACAAATAGAATAGGATTTTTATGCCATGACTTGTACTTTTCACAGCATATGTAATTCGTTTTTATTTAAATGAAGAAATTTTTAGTCTTTTGCTATTTTACTTTCTTCTAAGTATTCTGCAGAATGTCTTTGTTTGTGAATATATATGCATATTTTGATATGGCCATTCTGTTTTATTTTTTGATTATAGTGACTTATCACTCCTTGATCCTAAGCAATGAAACAACTTTCATCCCATGATCCTGCTTAGTTTAACCAACCGGAGTTGATTGTAAATTGATTTGTCGACCAACCGGAGTTTGTGGAGATTTGTTCCCGACCAACCTAATTTGGAAGATATTGATTCCTGACCTACCGAAGTTGGAAGAGATTTATTTGCTGACCAATCGGAGTTGGTGGAGACTTGTTCCCAACCAACCGGAGTTGGAAAAGATTGATTCCCGACCAACTAGAGTTGGAAGAGATTTATTTTCCGACCGACCGGAGTTGGTGGAGATTTGTTCCCAACTAACCGGAGTTGGAAGAGATTGATTCCCGACCAACCAGAGTTAGAAGAGATTGATTCCCGACCAACCGGAGTTGGAAGAGATTTATTTGCCGACCAATCGGAGTTGGTGGAGATTTGTTCCCGACCAACTGGAGTTGAAAGAGATTGATTCCCGATAAATCAGAGTTGGAAGAGATTTATTTACCGACCAATCGGAGTTGGTGGAGATTTATTCCCGACCAATCGTAGTTGGAAGAGATTTATTTCCCGATCAACCGAAGTTGGTGGTAATTTGATTCTGAACTTGATGCGTAGTTTGTAGCACTAATACTCCGAAAAATTTCAACAAGAAGAGAGAACTGGGTAAAACATTCAACACTTTATTCATACTGAAGAAAACTGCATTACATAGGAATTCCAACTACTGATAATACTTGCGTAGATGCTCTGCATTCCATGCATTCTTGAATTCTTCTCCTTCCAATGTTTCAATCCTATATGTCCCTGGAAGAAAAACTCTAGTTACTCTGTAAGGTCTATGCCAGTTGGCTTTTAGTTTGTTATGCTTTTGAATTATTTTCTTCAGCACATAGTCCCCTTCCTTCAAATCACCCTTCTTTACCCTCTTGTTGTAGAACAGAGCTGTTCATTGTTGGTATGCGACATTCCTGATTGTTGCTTCATATCTAACTTCTTCGAGCATATCCAGATCTAATCGCCTCATCATGTCACTGATAGGAGAATTGAAATTAAATACTCTGTGTGTGTGTAGACCCAATTTAGCAGGTATAACAGCCTCACTTCCAAATGCCATCATGTATGGAGACTCTCATGTTACTGCTCGTGGTGTTGTACGATAAGCCCATAGCACAGAGTGTAGCTCGTTAATCCAATTTACCTTTGCATTATCCAGTCGCTTTTTTCAAATCATTCAGCAGCGTTCTGTTTGTCACCTCAGTTTGTCCATTGCTTTGGGGATGGCCTGGTGCAGAGTGGATCTTCAATATGTTAGACTGATGATAATATGAAGCAAACCCCTCATTGTCAAACTGAGTTCCATGGTCTGTAATGAATGCATGAGGAAGGACATATTTACAAATGATATTCTTCCAAATAAATTGATACACCTTGTCATACGTCATATCAATAAGAGGCTCAGCCTCCACCCATTTAGTGAAATAATCCACAGCGACCACGAGGTATTTAAATCTTCCTCGGGTTATTCAAAGTGGCCCGACCAATTCTATTCCCCACATGGAGAATGGCCAAGGAGACGTGATGGATGTTAATAATGCTTGGGGAGTTCTTTGGATAGAGGATAAGCGTTGACATTTATCACATTTCTTTGCATAAGCTGTACAATCAACTCTCATTATTGGTCAGTAATACCCCTGCATTGTTATTCTTCGTAAAAGCGTCCGACCTGCTATATGGGCCCCATAAGACCCTTAATGTACCTCTTCAATCAAATTTATCACTTCTGAAGGGTGGGCACATCTTTGCAAACCTGCTATAATTCATCGTCTATATAAAATTCCATTAGTCAATACATAACGAGCAGCTTTAAACTTTAATTTCTTGGCTGCGAGTTTATCAGTTGGTAAAGCCCCATCTTTAATATAGGCCCAGATGGGATCCATCCAAGATGGTCCCAAGTCGAGGGCAATGAAGTTCACCATTAAGTCTTTGTCAATGCTCCGTCTAGCTAAGATTTCCTTTGGGATTGTTCTTCATAGCTCAGTGCATGTGGCTGTGGCTAACCGAGCTAAGGTATCTGCTCTTGCATTCTCCAACCTTAGTATTCTAATCAACTGTACTGTGTTAAAGACTGATATAATTTCTAATGCTTTTGCATGATTCTGGATCATTAATTCTCCTTTTGCTGCATACACCCCCAACATTTGATTTACGCTCAACTGTGAGTCACTGAATACAACGACTTGCTCGGCCTTCATGGTTTTTGCCAGACTGAGACCCACAATCACAGCTTCATATTCAGCTTCATTAATAGAATCCTTAAATTGAAAGCGCAGAGCATACTCCACATCAATCTCATCCGAGTTGTTTAAAACAATCCCTGCTCCACTGCCTGTAGTGCAAGAAGAGCCATCCACATATAGATTCCATATAGGTACTTTATTATCAAACTCTTGATCTGACAGAGTTCCTCGGTGGAATATTTGTTGCTTCCTTTTGTCTTCTTGCGACACTTCTTGTTGCTCGTTGATCATCCTCTCTTGCTCGTTCCCCGATGTAAGTTGGTCGGGGTTCAGACTTGATGGTTCTATAATATCCACAGTTTGGTAAGTATTCAACTTTTGCTCTTCGAAGGTGTCATCTTGAGTAAACTCTGCAATAAAGTCCGTTACTTCCTGCCCTTTGAGCGACGACTTGGGCTCATAAATGATATCATATTCACCAAGTTCTACTGCCGAATACATCAATCTTCCTGATTTCTCCGGTTTGTGCAGAGCTTGCCTAAATGGCATATTGGTGTACACCATTATAGTATGGGCATGGAAGTATGGCCTCATTTTTATACTTGCTTCATTCAGTGCTAGTGCCAATGTTTCCAGCCTTGGGTATCTGATTTCTACTCCTCGGAAAGCTTTGCTGGTATAATAGACTGGTTTTTGTACACCATTCTCCAACCTGATCAATGTCGAGCTAACTGCATTTTCTGATACTGCCAGATATAAGTATAATTTTTCTCCCGTCACTGGTCTGGATAACAATGGAGGTGTCCCCATATATTTCTTTAATTCTCAAAAGGCCTCCTCACATTCAACATTCCATTCAAATGTTTTTCGGAGTGTTTTGAAGAATGATAAGCATCTGTCAGTTGCTCGTGACACAAACCTATTAAGTTCCGCAACTCTCCCTATGAGACGTTGTACTTCCATCTTTTTCGTTGGAGATCGTAGCTCCAATAGAGCCTTGATCTTTTCAGGGTTCGCCTCAATTCCTCGTTGGTTAACAATATATCCGAGAAACATGCCTTCTCTCACTCCGAATATGCATTTGGTGTGGTTTAACTTCATTTGATATTTCTCTTATTGATCAAAGGTCTGGTCTAAATCAACTAAATGATCAGCAGCTTTCTTGCTCTTCGTCAACATATCATCAACACAAACCTCCATGTTATGACTAATTTGCTTCGCAAACACCTTGTTCATCAGCCACTGATATGTTGCAGCTGCATTTTTAAGTCCAAAAGGCATAACATTATAACAATAAGTTCGGCTTAGGATGATAAAAGAGGTACTCTCCCTGTCCTCTGGCTTCATCTTAATCTGATTGTAACCAGAATAAGCATCCATGAAACTCAACAATTCGTTCCCTGAGGTAGCATCCACCAATTGATCGATTTGGGGCAAGGGAAAATGATCCTTTGGGAATGCCTTATTGAGATCGGTGAAGTCTACACACATCTCCACTTGTTGTTTTTCTTCTTCACCATCACCACATTTTCTAGCCAATCGGATATTTAACATCTTCGATAAAAGAGGCTTTTTGTAGCTTCTCTACTTCCTCCTGTATAGCTTGATTCTTCTCAGGACTGAACACTCATCTTCGCTGCTTCACTGGATTAATTTCCTTGTTCACATTGAGCTCATGACACAAGAAGTTCGGGTCAATCCCTGGCATATTTTTGTGACTCCATGCAAAAGTCTTCTTTCTGCGTCTTAGAAATGCTATCAGCTCTTATTTTATTGATACATTCAATGATGCACCAATTTGAGTTGTTCGTTCTGGATGTTCATCGTCCAGAATGACATTCTCGGTAGCTTCCATGACCTGCACCTTCACGAGTTGAGACTTGTCTCTAGGGTCTAATGTTTCAATCTCTGCATCTCATATCTCATCCACTTGTTAGGTGATAGTCTTTTGGCTAGATTCTTCATGCTCCTCTTGCTCGAAAGATGAAAAATAGCATTCCCGAGCTACTTTCTGGTCGCCTTTCACAACTCCCACCCCAAAATTATTTGGGAATTTTAAACATTGATGCACAGTAGATGGTACTGCTTCGAACTTCTTCAGACCCACTCTTCCCATGATGATGTTGTAAGCTGATTGGACGTTTTTATCCATTACAAAAAAGCATACTCTTTCTGTTCGACAAGCAGGCCATGTACCGATAAGCATGTCCAACTTGATCGTCCCAAGTGGAAAAACCTTCTCGCTAGTAAAATCAAGGAGGGGCCTATGATATGGCTGCAACTGGGCTAGCTTCAGATTCAAACTGTCAAAGCATGGATAGAACATGATATCTGTTGAGCTACCAGTACTCGTGAAATCACCACTTCTTTCATTCTCATCTTCATTACCAATGGGTCATCATGAGGATATAGTACACCTGCCAAGTCATTCTTATAAAAACCAATGACTAGTTTGTCCTTATTCACCTTCCTCGGGCGATCATCTTCTGCCAAGTTTATTCGCTGAATGTACGAGTAAGCTTGAGCCTCATTGAGGTAGGCTTCTCTATGCAGTCATATCTCTACCACCTGCATCTCCACCTGTAATAACATTACATTCAAATGATCCAAAATGGATTGAAAATACCTCACGCTCTGGTTATTTTGGTCTTTTGGGGAGATCGGGGTCATCTTGATCATCTTCTGGGTCTTCTTCATGACTTCTCTTCTTGTCCTCTTTTGCTCCTCGAGGAGATCTAGACCTCTGCCTTTCTCGATCGTTGACCTTTCCACCATTTCGATATTCCAAATACTTGGTCAATTTTCCCTTCCTGATGAGCTCTTCAATTTCATTCTGGAGAGCTATGCAATTTTTGGTCGTGTGACCATGGACCTTATGGAACTCGTAATATTTGGACTTATTCCTCTTGTCAGGATCTGCCTTCATTTTTTCAGGCCAGTTTAGCTCCTCACTGATCTTGATCTCTTCCAGAATGTGATTTATATCTACCTTCAAAGGAGTATAGTTTCTAAATTTCTTCAACTCTTCCAATGCTTACTTTACTTTTAATTGCTTGTTGCCACCATTGCTCTTCTGCTCCTTCTTCTCAACCTTATCAGCCTCAACTTTAGTCTCCTTAGTGTCCATATTCATCTTTTCAGCCATAGCTTCCTCGGCGTTCATAATCTTGGCTGCCTTTACCATTAGTTATGTCATGGTTCTAGAAGGATCTTTTGCTAACGTATAGTATAATTTATCTGGCAACAGTCCACTCATCAGAGTAGTAATTAATGTCTTCTACTCGTAATAAATAACTTCAAGCTTCTAATTATTGAAACGAGTAATATAATCCTTGGTTCTCTCACCTTCTTTATGTCTAACACTTAGCAAGTGTGCTACTCATTTAACTGGTTTTGCTCCAAAATAGATGTTCCCAATAAAGAGCTCGACCAATTGAAAGAAAGTCTCTATCTTCCCCCGAGGAAGATTATTGTACCATATTTGAGAAGATTCGATAAGAGTTCCTGAAAATGCCCTGCATCTCATCTGATCTGGAACTGCATATATATCGGCAGCAGCTTGGTATTGCTCTATATGAAGGACAGGGTCAGTTTTTCCATCATATTTAGGCATTACCATTGAAGCTTTGAATTTTGATGGTGTTGGAAAATTCACAATCTCCTGTACAAAGGGTGTCCCTTGAACAAAAGTTCTTTGTAAAGGATTCTTGGCCTTTGCCATTTCACCTAACTTGTCTTCCAACCGCTGAATAGAACCCTTCCATGCATCATTTCCTTCAACAGGCCTATTGGTTTGAGCAATTGATTGCGTTGAATTTTCTTCTTGGTATCTCTCATTACGAGCAGTTGGTCGTGAGTGAGCAAAGCCTTCCCTTAGGTCAAATGGTCATGGAGAGTTCCTCGACGCAATCCTATGAGGGCTTCTATTCCTCCTAGGGCCCAAACGATCAAAAGCAGAGATTCTACTCAATCTTTCTAGAGCACTAGTTCTTAATGGAGAGAGAGTGTTGTTTCGCTGAGAATCTTTTGCTCGTACTGAGGAAGTCCGACCAGGTTGAGAAGAAGGATCATTAGATCTCTCTATACGATATGAATTTGTGCATCTAGATTGAGATTACTCTGGGAATAACATTCACCTGGTTCATAAAGAAGGTAACCGGGTATTTCTCTGAATGCTTCGTTGTCCTGAATGGGCCGGTGCTCCACCTGTATATTTTGCATGAGTTGTCGCATGGTTTCTTGCATGGCCGTCTGGCCCTGGGCCAAATTAGCCATTATACTAGCCAGATCTTGAACATTTGGAGGACTAGATGGAGGATTTGGAGGGATCCCAGCATTTGGATTACTAGATTCCGGATGATCAACCATTGATGATGAATTGTTTTGGTGAAAAACGATAATTATAGTCGTTTCCCACAGACGGCGCCAATCTGTTGATGTAAAAAATTAGATTATCTCTAACTAATCAATCACAGATAAAATAAATAAGACAAAATATTTTTAAAGTGGTTCAGCCTTGTAATAATGGCCTACGTCCACTATATTTGTTATTGCTCACTGTTTACGTGGAATTCTCGATAATGGATTTACCAAGAAATTTTGAGTCCCCTTCTAATGAGGAGGTTACAATGTATTTATAGCCTTGAGTCTATACAAATGAAAGGACAATGCACTGTTATCTAGTAGACATGCGCATCTGTATGATAATAATGAGCATTTAATGCGTCGTTGTCTCCTTGATTCTCTTGATTTGGATGCGTTGTACACTATGTAGCTCGGACCGCCTAAGTTGCTCGACATGCTTGAGTTTCTCGGTAGATGTATATGTAATTGCCACGTTGGCAGACACGTGTTTGTAAGTGAATGGTCCATGTCAGCAGACTAAATTTGGTATCAACAATTCTTATCTATAACAAGACTATTAAAAATACTAAAACGGTATATACCTTAAAATATCCTTGAATATATGCAAACTAAAATACTAAGAAAAAACGTGCATTTTTTTACGAGAGGCAGAGAGATTTGGGGTACCATTTGTTTTTTGATTGTTTGGACTAAGATATTGGTTCGGTTTTTAAAATAAAATCTTTAAAAGGAGATATAGTTTCACTAAAGCATTTTTGTTTTAAAAAAAAGTGAGCCTTAAAACTTTTACCAAGAATAAGGCATCAAAATCTTAAGGCGGGGTGTTTCTCCCAAGCCTCAAGCCTAAGCACACCAAGGCTGAGCCTAGGCGAGTTTTTTAGAACACTGGATATAATTATGAAAATTTAATGAATGTCATATGTTTGGATTACATACTTGGTTTGATATTTCTTCACCTTTAAGTAATTTTTCAGTATCTTCCTGCCCAATAAAGGCCTTATCTTCCTGATAAAGCAATAACCTGCATTTTAAGACAAAGAATAATGTTAGAATAATATTTAAAGTGTGTGTAATCTATGACCATTATGTGTGTATGCTATGGATGTTCTTCACTACAAAATGCATGTACTTTATAAAAATATGCATTTACTTTATAAAAATATGTGTGTACTTCATTAAAAAAATGCGTGTACTTTATTCCAAAATATGTGTACTTTATAAATCCATGTATGTACTTCAGTATATAATGCGTGTACTTTATAAAAATATATGTGTACTTAAATAATAAATATGTGTACTTAATTGATAATGTGTGTACTTTATTAAACTATGTACGTTTTTCATTACAAAATGCGAGTACTCTATAAAAATATTAGGATACATACTATATGGAACTATAATTTACAAAATAAATAAGCAGGGTTATATTCGTATATAAAAATAAGTGTATTACACAAGAAAAACAAGTGCATTACAACATATCAAAATAATAAACTTTATCATTGTTCCGCTGTTGTGTAATATTCATCCAATTTTACTTTGGCAGCGTCACTCAAGTACATAGCTGTAGGGTACATATGAAGGTCTAGTGGCTTGTTAAACTATTCATTGGGTGATGTGGTCCAAGACTGTTCGATCACAACGCTTGGTTTTGATGTCTTGATTTGTTTTGTTTGCCTTGTTTCTTTATTCGATTGCACATCAGTAGCTTCAATGGAAGCATTTTTATTCATTTAGGTTGTTGTGACTAATTTTATTGCAAACCCTTGATATTCAAAATTAGCGTATTTATTGTCTTTTTGGTCCTCTCTTTTGTCAACTCGTTTGTACATCGAATTTTAGAGTGGGATTTTTTTTGCATTCAGTGTCCAATTTTTCTCTTTTATTTTTTATTTTCGAAAGAGAGGTCTTTAAATCCTGATTTTTCTTTATCATAGTTTTATGAGATTTTTCTTGAAGAAAAATAATTATGCTTAAATTTTGGATTGTTGGATAAACATATTGTCAAAGTACAAGCACTAAAACTCAAAGAACATGAAACAAATATCAAACTATATGAGAAGCTGTGGGTTTACTATATTGATAATGCGTGTACTTTATAAAAATTAAAAATGCAGGGAAGCTCTAATACCGATTTGTAAATGCAAAATAATCAAATGGTGGTTCCAAACACACACAAGTTCAATATTTTAAGTTTTTCCTACTTTCATGATTGAACTAAATTTACCTAATTAAACTTTGAATCGATTAAACTTTTCTTGTGAAACCCTTTTACCAAATTTTGTCTTTTAACCCTAAACATGCATCTAGGTGGTAGAAGATTGATCAAACACACAAGAACAGGCTAACGTACGAGGAAACCAAAAAGGGAAAAAAAACCTCCAACAACCCAACAAGACAATCACTATAATGTGGTTACACTATAATATAGTAGACTTACACAACGACTCATGACCCACAAGTCTTAACCCTATTCTATCTTCAACCACTCCTCCACAGTGCAAGGCAGGATTCCACCTACGGAAATTCCACAACACATGAGTCTAAGTGTGCCTCGGTATCCACTGATATAGCCAGCAAACCTCTACGATTTAGAACACAGAGTCCACCGCTTCTTCACCGCAATCTGCATGTACGGAGTCCACCACACAAAACATTTTATTCAAATTAAAGAAAAGAACAAGGTGCCCAAATAAGATCTTAAAGTATATGAGTTATGAATCTTGGATCTTGTAAACAAAAGTGTGAAACTTTTGGAGTTGGAACTTTTGAGACAGGTCTGATTTTCATTTTTGTCAAAAGTTTATCTTTCAAAATAAAAATAAAGTCTAAAACATGTTTTATAGAACATCTCTGGCGGCACGTCGTTTAAACGATTTACTGATGTCGTTCGAACGAGATAGAGACCTCGTTTGAACAAGATTCAATATCTTTACTAATGACCTCAGCGAAACTAAAACAATAAGCTTCATTTGAAGCCTCGTTTGAAATGGGGATCGAGTGACCTCAACATACCATTTGAACGACATAAATGAAAAATTAAATATTTTAAAAACTCCGCCTACAAGTATCTCAGAAAACATATTTTTGAAAAAATCAAGTTTCATTCAGTTTTAAAAATAGAACACCATTATAAAATATTCTAATGACTCAAAAAACAATATACAATCATGCCTGCGAGATCGTCGGCATATGTGAAGACAAACGCGGCACGATAAACACGGCTTAGAATATGCTCTCTTCGAAGATTTTTCACTGCGTCTCCATCAAATAACGTCATAGGATCTTGGGATCACAAACTCAAAGTATGTCCTATGACTCAAACATTTTTTCTATAATTAAGCCAATTACAAATTAAATTGACTCGATTGGAAATATGCCCATACAAATATCTCCCTTTGTCTATTTCAAGACAAAACTAAAATAAAAATCCTATGGGCTGTGAAGCTCTCTAAAAAGACTCATTTCCTAACCCCAAAAAGAAAAAAGGTACAAACACTCAATAGACACTGTGGTGCCAATTATTATGCAACACAAATAGAGAAGAGAAACGCAGTCACCAAGTAAAAATAAGGAATGCAAAATGACAATCACACAACAAAGGATGTACGTGGTTCAGCAAAGATGCCTACGTACGCGGTGGTGCAGTCAGTATTATTTCTGTGTTCTCCGGAGAGTGATTACACAGAATGCAATGTGTCCTTTGCCCTGGACCTAGGGTTTTTTATATACATGTTCGTTCTAGCGAGTTGGGGTGTGGGAATCCTCCACGTTTCCCATCTCCTCTTAGAGTGCCCCTTAGTGGGAACGTGGGAAGAGACTAAATCATAATCAGTTTAAAGTATAAGGGGCCAGGACTTTGGGCCGCTATAATTGGGCTACTCGTCAAGGCCCATCATTCTAATTTCGGGTACCCACAATTGCCCCTAAGTTTGTTGGGCCATGCTTTGGGCTCAATAAACTTAAATGATTTGTCATAATGGTTGAGTCGTATATCGTGCAACTTTTCCCAAAATTTGAGGACTGATTCTGGCGGCACCCGCTTCGTGGTCTGTGCACTATGATTAGTAATACTTCAAGGTTTTATTCAGAGCAGCCACTTTTCGACCATTGTTTCAACCTTCTCAACAGTCTTCCATTTCCTGTGAGCTCTAGCGATTCATACTCTCTTCGTCTAGTCTTCATTTTCATCACTTTCGATCTTCTTCGTCGTTTGGGCTTGTGATTATCCATTATTCAAGTCGAACTTTCATCTTGTAAGTCTCCTATGCCCTCTCTTTGTATTTTTTCTTTGAATTTGTAGTTCCTTTAGGGTTTTTTGATGGAAAGGATTGGTAATAGGTTGATCTCGGAGTTTATGAAGTTTTACAATATTCCTGAGTGGGTAGAGATTGAGTGCGCCTCTCCTCCTAGAAACGTTAGAGAGATAGAGGATTCCCATTAGATCCATGTCTTGCTGCTTTCCCAAGGGGGACTTACTTTTCCTCCCAACAATCTATTCTTGCATTTCTTTGGTTATTTCAACATTGTTCCCGCACAGTGTTCGCCCAATGTATGGAAGATAATTGATGGTGTTCATAGAATAAACCAGTTATATGGTACTAAGTTAGGGCTCACTGAGGTCTATTTCTGCTATTCTTTTTCTCGGACTAGTTCTGGTGTTCTCTATCTCAAAGCCAGGAATCCTGACAGGGTATTGGTAGTAAACATACCTGATTCCCAGAAGGACTATTGGCAAGAGGGCTTCCTTGCTAGAAATTGGTAGTTTTCTCCCCAGTTTGAGGGGTCGAGGGATGATAGGTTCTCTGTTCCTTCAATTTTTTATACTGATTTGTGATCGTTTTGACTTTTCCTATTTTTTCTTCAGCGAGGTCGAAGAACTTGGAACCTACTCTCTGCGAGGTTCGTCTTCCTGAATTTGTCAAGGCCTGGAATATCAGGGAGCCTTTAGCTGACGGCGAGCATCCCCGATCGGCTGCTTTCCTGCTCGAATATAAGGATGTTGGTTCTAGTTTTATAGAGAGGTCGGTGGACAGTATCTCTGAGTTTGATACCTGTGAAGAGACTGCTGCTGATCCTATTAAGTTGGACGAGGAGGAGAGCAGTTCTGAGAGTGATATCATAGGTGGTGCTGAAGGCAACTTTGGCGAAGGGAGCTCCGGTGGTAGTAGCTCTTCTGATTCGAAGGAACTATCTGAAGCTCGAGAATATTTGAGCACGTCTAGCAGTTTAAGCGAGGAGATGATTCCTCCAAGGAAAAACCTGATCCAGGATAATGATGACGACGATCACGTGCTCCTCGCTCAGAGGTCAAAGAAGGAGAAGTCTAGTATAGGGGCTGTTGCCACTGGCTCTCGATCTTCTGCTCATGAGTAGGAAAGGAAGAGAAAAAAAGGAGAACAATTAAAAGAGAGGGAGAGAAAGAAAGAAGAGGAGAGGAAGAAGACGGAGGAGAAGAAGAGGATCGAGAAGGAGAAAAAGGAAGAGAGGAGAAAGGTGGAGTCGAGGACGAAGGCCTGGCAAGCCTTAGTCCCGGTGTTTGAATTACCCGAGGGGGCCTCAGTTGCTGTTTCACTTCATTTGGCCCCCACGCTGCTTGAGAGGGCAGTTCTTCCAGCTGACCGTTAAAGGGAAGCAGGGACTCACCAGTTAGCCCTGCAGGTGAGTCAGAGGCTAGCCTTGGTAAGTCCATTTCTTTTCTTCAATATCTCTTAATTCCTATTTATTTCCTCTTTCTAATATCTTTTTATTTATGTAGTTTGTGACTGACTTCGCCGTGCTTTATCGATCTCATGACGAGTTAGTGAAGAAAAGTGTCAAAATGGAGCAGCAGAATACCGCCTTAAAGTTCAAAGGTATGGAGCTCGTGGCTGCTCTTAAGGTTGCTGACACCGCCCGAGCCTCTTCTGACCTGACTCTCGTTAATTCCAACCGAGAGAGGGTTGAGGTGGTTAAAGAGTTGACCGAGTTGAGGCAGTCCTATGATCAGGCCATTTCGAGAAGGTTGGTCATCGTAGAGGAGAACAAGGTGCTGGTCGAGCAACTGAAGGAGAAAGAGTCCCAGGAAGCCACCATCAAGGAGGATTCATATAACTCTAGGTGGGCTGCTGCATATGATGACATCGAGGTTCAAATAGGCTACATGAGCCATCTGAACTTCAAGAAGGGCTGGGATAAAGCCCTCTTAGCTGCTGGTGTTGATGCTGACTCTCCCCTATTTGACGAGCATGACCCGAGCCCGAGGCCAACTATGGATGAAGAAGCCCTTACCCTAGCCATCGAATGAGTTGGTTCTGCCTCTCAGATAATTCCTGCCGATGTTCGCCCTGCCCGTGCGACTAAGGTTATTCCTGTTGAGAAGGGTGCTCCTGCTGATGCGATAAAGGGAAGCATCCATCGACTTCTGGGCAACCTGAGGTTGCTAGTTAACTTTTATTTCTAGGTATACCTTGTATCTTTGCTTCTTCCTTTTGTAATTTTTTCTTTTTGTTGCTCGATGTACTTTGATCTTTATTAATGAAATGGAAAAGGTTTATCGTTCCCTTAGTGTGCTGAATAAATCTGTCTTTCCTTTCTTTTTTATGTCTTGTAGTTGGTTGATGTAGTAGAGTATATGCCTGCCACATCTTAATTGGGCAGGACCCTTGGTCCCAATGCGAGCCCTCAGGTTCGCCAATCCTTTGTTAAGCTTTGAAAATCCCTTAGATCAAGGAATCAGAAGTATAAAGATCAGTCTGAGCTTGTAGTCAAGTTGAAGGACATGCTTCAAGAGATGGAAGAAGTTTGTGCTTTAGTTCAAGAGGAGGTGAACACATTGAGGGCGAGGCTCCTGGATTCTTCTGAGATCAATCAGGTCGGGGAGGTTCTTCAGCAAGAAAATAAAGCTTTAAGGAAAGTGCACCGAGCACCGCTCCTGCAGTATTGTGAGGCTCTTCATCATCACGAGCTGGGGTTGGCTCGAGCGACGTTCCTCCTGTGCTGCAAGGTTATACTGGTCCATCCGTTCCGTGAGCTAGCAGGAGCACTAGGAGTTCAGATAGGGAAATGGAAGAGCTTCGCGGTGATGTCCAACGAGCATATGTTATCGCTTTTGGGCTTTAAATGGATGTTACTCGGTTGCGGCACCTGTTTAAAAAAGGACCTCGGCGAGTATGGGTCAACGGTTATGACCAGGGTTGGCTAGATGCTTCGACGAGACTCATAGAATTTGAAGTGCTTACCTTCATCAAGGGTAGTTGAGTGCTTTGAATGAGATGCAAGTTCCAAGGAACTCAATGCTTTGGTATCGCCATGAAATATCTCCTTCCAGTCGGAAGCCCAATCCCTTCCGGAGAGATGATCAGTGGATACCTATCGATGCCATCCCTCGGCAGTTATTGGAGTCGAATGCTAACAAAGTCGAGGAAGAGTTAGTTCCCGCTCCTGATGATGGATGAAGAGATTAAGTGGCTGATTATCTCGTTCAGAGGCCTCACCCCCACTGAGATTTTGCCAGTAGTTACTCAGTGTATTTTGTATTGAAGTGATGTCATGTCAATGTTTCGGGTGAGCTCGCCGACTAAACATGTATTGTACTTGTTGTAAATATGGTGGATTAATATAAAATTTATGTTTTGGGCTAATTTAGCCGACTAAACAAGTGTATTATATTCTCCATATTCTCGCTCCTTTAGAATCTTTAAATTTGTATTATTACGTAAATGTCCTTCAAGTCCAGTATACTACTAGGTACCATTGTGCACCACATTACCTTTTAGGTCATGTCGTCACACTCCCTTAGGACTAAGTGTGGAAATTGGAAAGGACATACCTCGTGTTGAATGCTCTATCCGATCAGGAATTTATTTAACCGAAGATGGTTTGGCGACCAGTTTTAATTTGTCCATATTGCCTAAGGATCCCCTGTAGGGTTTCATATATTTCCAGGGGAATGCTAAAAGGTCTTTCGTGTTTCATAATGAAGACTTGAGGAGGGGCATTTCCCTACTATGGTGTAATGATGAGTGTGTGTCATAAAATTTATTTATTGACAACTCGTAAAATGCAAGTTAGTTGACTGATACTTTGTAGAATGCAACTGCCAAACAACTTTTTATTAATGACAAGGAAATAAACTTCCAATTTCGCAATCAAAGATAAAAAGAAGAATCTAGAAATAGAATTTCTTAAGGTTGGCTACATTCCACGCTTGGGGTATCTTTCTGCCTTTCGTTATTTCCAAGTGATAGGCTCCTTGCAGGTCGTCTCAAATTATCTTAAATGGTCCTTCCCAGTTTTGCCCTAGCTTGTCGTGTGATGGTTTTACTGCGCTGCCCAGGACATTCCTTAGGACATAGTCCCCAACTTGGAATGCCCTTGGGTTGAACCTTTTGTTATAATGCCTTGTGAGTTGTTGTTGATATCACTAGTTTTACTAGGGCTAGCTCTCGGTGCTCGTCGGCTAGGTCGAGGTCAGCGAGCAATACTGCATCATTATGGCCCTGGTCGACAAGGCTGGACCTCATTGTTGGTAAGCCTGCTTCTAATGGGATGACGACTTCCATTTTATATGTCAGCGAAAATGGAGTTTCCCCGGTTGCTCGTCGTGGAGTGGTTCGGTAAGCCCATAGAATATGTGGTAATTCGTTTACCCATGCGCCTTTGGCTTGCTATTATTGTTTCTTTAACTCGTCAATCAGTGTCTTATTGGAATCCTCGGCTTGGCCATTGCTCTGAGGATAGGCCACCGAGCTAAAATCGTGTCTGATTCCATGCTCGTCGCAAAAACTCTGAAAGGATCCGCTTTCGAACTGCGTTCCATTGTCAGTGATGATGGTTCTGGGGATACCAAAATGGGTAATTATATTTCTCCATATGAACCTTATCATATCAACATCTCGGATGTTCGCTAGGGGTTCTGCCTCGATCCATTTGGTGGAGTAGCCAATCATGACCAACAGATATTTGTGATTACTGGTGGCGGTAGGAAGTGGTCCTATGATGTCCATCCCCCATTGGGAGAACGACCATGGGGTGGATAATGATTTTAGGTCGCTAGCAGGTTGGTGGACCATAGGAGCGTGAAACTGGCAGTTCAAGCACTTGCGGACATACACCGCAGAGTCCATTTGTATATATGGCCACCAATAGCCCTCCTTCATTGCTCGAAAAGCCAGAGATCTTCCTCCAATATGGATTCCACAGATTCCTTCGTAGAGCTCATGTAGAACTTTCTCGACATCCTTTGGGTGAACGCATTAGAGGTAGGGACCAGAAAATGATCTCCTGTATAGCCTGCCCTTAGGAGATAAGTGAAAGCGAGCACCTGTGACACCCCGACTAATTAAATACCGGGTAGCTACTCCTTTATTAAATTAATTCAAAATGCCAAGTTGGTCCAGTTAATAGCATCACTGTCGAAAACATTTTAATGATTACTAACCACCCAGTATTTAAAAAGTAAGTTGTCAAATTTTAATTTAAGTCTGATTATCATGCAACAAGTGTAATGAAAAATATTAACACCATTCACCATAACGAAGTAAATAGAATAACCATCACATAATGTAAATAAAGTCTGGAGGAAAACTCCTCACTACCAATACACAAACTGAAATAACTAAACTGAAAACTGAATCAATAGATGCCAAAGTCTGAAAAACTGAAATGGAAAAATGTCTCTAATAGAAATGGGCAACATGCCCTACAACTGATAGATACTGAATCAGGAATCCAAATGAAAGAAGCGTCTAGAAGAAAATCCCTGTAGCTTCCACAAACAGCTACAGCTCGTCACCCGAATGAGTATCCTATGCATGGTTTCCTTGTGGCTGGGCACCTAAAATGATTTTACAAGAAAATAGATTTGAAAGCAAACGGGTCAGAGCCCGAATGTGGAGATATTTTAAAAACCTGCAAATGCTTTAAAAACATTTAAAACATTAAATGCAAAGTACATGTTAGGACGTGCACTCCCATGAAATTCTCACCTCTCGTCTAACTGTGCACTCCTAACGTAAGTACCCATCTAAAACGACACAACCCACTAGCTAAGTGACATCATATCTAGCTAGACTGTCATAGGTTCTACCCTTATACTCGGTTCCCATTAACATTATAACGATATCAATTAAATAGGGGGCTTAACGTAAATTCAGGTTCTCATATAAAAGTAATACGACTCGTTATAGATTTTCCCTTTTGTTATGCCATAGTTATACACACAATACCATATGAAAGTTCTCATTTTACTAAGTGTATATTTTCCACAACATAAATATACAATATAAGCACCCCGAGACTAAACTGCGGTGCACACATACTCTGTTATCCATCCCGGTACATCACGTACATAAGGATCACGCATTCCGAATCTCTCAGGAATCGTTCTCAGATAACAACATCACAAATAATGGAGGCGAACACAGTCACATCACATGGGTCACGCACATACCTACGCTCCCACGATCAGCGGACTTATTAACATCCCAATAATTCTTTCTCTGCCCTATGTTCATCAAGGTAACCAGTCTAAATCCGGGCAACACAAGGATTAGAGGGCCCTAAGAGAACGCAAACCTCCTGTGATAGCAAGTATGGTAGGTATGTCATACACACAAATCATATATTAATACTAAGTAAACACGCATCTTAGTAATCACCGTAGTTTAATTATAGTACATATCGCATTCCCGTACCAACTTATAAGTTACATGGCTTATATAATCCCGGTTATAATTAAACGCACCATAAATTATTCTCACGTCGTGGTAACCACTCACGTCTCAACTCACAATGTTCATTTGATTCGTTTCCCAATTATATAATCTACTCCTCATTATATCCCAAATGTCCCAAGTATACGAATACATCATCAAGGAATGTTATCTCTACCCTCGAACAAGTTTACAGGACTCCCAAAATCAAAATAGGCCAAAAAGGCTTAAACTGCCAGCTCGTTAGAAGTCTCGTTCGAACGAGGATGTTCGAACGAGATTCAGTTCGTTCGAACGAACTGTACATTCTAACAAGATCTCGTTCGAACGAAGTTATCGAACGAAATTCCCTTTTGTTAGAAGCGATTGGTCAACTCGTTAGAAGATCGTTCGAACGAGCTCGTTCGAACGACTTGGAGAGGTCTTCTAATGAGGGACCTGTTTCGGCCCAGATTTTCTCCAATCTCATTTTTCATCCATTTTGACACCTCAAACCTCTTCTAATGTTCATCCCAACAACGTTTTAGGGTCTCCAATTCATACTAAACATATTAAAGTCACCTCCTAACATGTTTTAAGGAATTAAATCATCAAGTCTATTCACTTTCCCCACATTCTCAAGAACATAAACCCTAGAATTCATAATTATCAATTTTTCTCAAATTAGATCCGTCTTGGTTACATCCTACATATATCAACATCAGGGTAATCATCTCTATACGATTCTACATGAAATTTCTTCTCAAAATTTAAGTTCTAAGTCCAATTAAAATGGGTTTTTGTTTAAACTCCCAAGAACAAACATAAATTTGAATTATCTACCATGGAAAGAACATTCTCTGAAATTAAATGGAATTAAATCACTTGCCTCAAGTGTCTCTGAATTGGGTGTTGATTTGGTAAAGCTCTTTCTGCAGAATTCCTTCTCTCTCTCCCTCTCTAAGCTTCCTTCTCCAATGGCTATGGTGGCTAGGGTTTGTTTTGGGAAAAATGGAAACCTAATCTAATACCCCCGTAGCTTAATGGGTCATTAAGGGTTGGTTACTGGGTTTAGTGGCTCAAATCCTCATCAGATATAACTTGCTAATTTTCGTCATTATTAAATCCCCAAAAATACAATATTACCAAAATACGCTTTATGTTGCCGGTATAGCCTAAAAATACCCCAGGACCCAAACTAAACCCCCGTCTAGTGTTTTCTGACTATCTCGACCCTTCCGGATGCGTTGGCACACTCAAAATGACCATACGGTTAATAGAATTTAATTTCACTTTTATAATCAAACTAATTATATCCTGACGCGACTGTCTCACGCGTCCCAATAAAATGTCCAAATTGCCGTATATCAATCTCACGGCAAATTTCATAATTTCATATTCATATATCATCATATATACTCAATATAGTCAAATACTAACTCACATCTCGCTAGTATTTTATCCGGATTAGTTCCCAATTAATTCTCATTTAATTAATTAATCCCAAAAATAAATATAGCCAAAAGTACGGGGGTATTACATACTTCCCCCCTAATAACAGAATTTCGTCACGAAATTCGGAACTAGAAAGTACCTGATAAGAACAACTCTGGATAACGTTCGCGCATCTCATTCTCGCGCTCCCATGTGGACTCCTCGACATTATGATGTTGCCACTGAACACGCACTAACGGAACTATATTTGACCGTAGCTTCCGCTCACTTCGGTCCAAAATAGCAATCGGCCCCTCCTCGTAGGAGCTATCAGGCTGGAGATCGATATCCTCCAAAGCAATGTGAGAATGAGCCAAATCATCTCTGAGATATTTCCTTAGCGAGGAAATATGAAACACATCGTGAATTCGGTGTAAATGCTCCGGTAACCCGAGCCTATACGCAACTGGTCCAATCCACTCAATAATAGGAAACAGCCCCACATATCTCGGTGCCAACTTCCCCTTCTTCCCGAAATGCATAATCCCCTTCATAGGAGATACTCTGAGCAAAACTTGGTCCCCCAATGGAACTCCCTGAAAGATCTCCTCGCATCAGCATAACTCTTTTTCCGGTCTTGAGCTACCCGAATGCGACTCCGAATCAACTCAATCCTTGCCGAAGTATCCTGAATCACCTCCGGCCCAAGTAGTTTGTTGTCCCCCACCTCCAACCAACATGCTGGGGAACGACAAGGCCTACCGTATAATGCCTCAAATGGAGCCATGCCAATAGTGAACTGATAGGATTTGTTGTAAGCAAACTCCACAAGTGGAAGGTACTGCTCCCATCCACCCCCAAAGTCAATAGTGCACATGCGTAGCATGTCTTCCAACATCTGATTTGTGCGCTCGGTCTGAGCAACGGTCTGCGAATGATAGGCCATACTCAACCGCAATTCCGTGCCCATAGCCTCCTGGAAACTCTCCTAAAACCGCGAAACAAATATCTTGTCTCTGTCAGACACGATATTTAGGGGCACACCGTGGAGTCTCACAATCTCTGAAATGAAGAGTTGGGCATACTGTCCCGTAGTGTAGTCAGTCCTTACGGGTAAAAAGTGGGCGACTTTGGACAACCTGTCCACAATTACCCAAACGGAGTCGTGACCCCTCTGCGACGTAGGCAACCCCGTGATAAAATCCATGGATATGCTCTCCCACATCCATACCGGGACTTCCAACGGCTGTAGAAGTCCTATCGGTCTCTGATGATCCACTTTTACTAACTGACAAGTGGCACATTTCGAAACAAACTCAACAATATCTCTCTTCATACCGCTCCACCAATACTTCCGTCTCATGTCTTGGTACATTTTGTCCCCTCCAGGATGTACCGCGAACCGTGAGCCGTGCGACTCTGCCATCACCTCGTGTCGCAATTCCTCCCCTTCCAGAACTACCAATCTCCCATTGAAGCGTAATCCCCCGTCTGAGCTAACGTTATAGGACTCGGCTCCCTCTGCTAGTAATCGAACTATCTGCTCCTGACAGAACGAGTCATTAGCCTGTGCCCGTACTACCTTCGTGACAATCTGAGGTGTAACGGTCATCACAGACATGAAAGATCGGGCCACTGCATCCTGGTGTCCCAACTCCTTCCACTTTGCCTTCCACACCCCTGCCACCTCATCTACTGGCCTACGGCTCAACGCGTCTGCTACCACGTTAGCCTTACCCGGGTGATACTGGATGTCGAACTGGTAGTCTTTCACAAACTGAAGCCACCTACGCTGTCGCATATTCAACTCCTTCTGCGTGAAAAGGTACTATAGGGACTTGTGGTCCGTGAACAATTGGAACTTCTCCCCCAAAAGATAGTGCCTCCAAATCCGTAGGGCAAATACCACTGCCGCCAACTCCAAATCATGCGTGGGGTAATTCTTATCATGAGGCTTAAGCTTACGAGAAGCATAAGCTATGGCCTATCTATCCTGCTGCAGTACACCTCCAAGTCCTTACAAAGATGCATCGGTGTAAACCAAATAATCAACCCCTGGTCTCAGCAATGCTAACACAGGTGCTGAGGTCAATTTGTCCTTTAACTCATCAAATGCCAACTGACAGGCATCACTCCAAATTAATGGCACACCTTTATGAGTAAGATGTGTCAAAGGACCCGCTATCTTCGAAAATCCCCGAATGAACCTCCGGTAGTATCCTGCTAGGCCCAAGAAACTACGAATCTCAGTCAGTGTCATGGGCTGTCCCCACTCCCTCACCGCGGATACTTTCCCCGAATCAACAGATATACCCCAGTCAGAAATAATGTGTCCCAAAAACTAGACCTCCTTTAGCCAAAACCCGCACTTATCAAACTTTGCATACAGCTCGTTCTGACGTAGCGTCGGCAAAACCTGCCTCAAATGCTCGGCATGCTCCTCCTCTGTCTGGGAGTAAACCAGAATATCATCAATGAATACAATGACAAACTGATCAAGAAACTCTCTGAACACCCTATTCATCAAGTCCATAAACACCGTTGAAGCGTTGGTCAAACCAAAAGGCATAACTCGAAACTCGTAAGATCCATATCTCGTTAAGAACGCAGTCTTCGAGACATCCTCCTCCCTGATACGCAACTGATGGTATCCCGATCTCAAATAAATCTTCGAGAAGAAAGAAGCTCCTCTCAACTGATCAAATAGGTCATCGATTCGGGGCAACGGATACTTATTCCGTATCGTGACCTTGTTCAACTCCCGGTAGTCCACACACAATCTCAGTGAACCGTCCCTCTTCTTCACAAACAAAACTGGAGCACCCCAAGGTGAGGTACTTCTGCGAATAAAGCCCTGACCTAACAGCTGCTCTATCTGATCTCGTAGCTCTCGCATCTCTGTCGGAGCCATACGGTACGGTGCGCGTGCTATAGGTCTCGTATCTGGCAATAGGTTTATAACAAAGTCTATCTCTCGACTGGGGGGTAGGCCTGGTATCTCCTGAAACACATCCGAATACTCCCTGACAACTGGGATAGAATCTAAAGAAATCACAACCTCCTTAGAGGTATCCTCCTCTAGGTAATACAAATGAGCGGTCGAGCCTCCCTCTGGGCGAGGCATCGCCACTACAAACATCTCTTGCCCCGGAATGGCAAAAATAATGCTCCCACCGAAGCAATCAATCATGGCTCTATAATCAGCGAGCCAATCCATACCGATAATCACATCGTGAACATGCATATTTAATACCAGCATTCTCTGCAGGTAATACCAAACCACCAATCTCTACCCCCAATCCCCGGCATATAAAGAATATAAGTGACCCATTCCCCAATGGTGAGTCGACACACGTCACTGTGCTCTCCGCTGTGGCTAACAACCCTAAAGCCTTCGAGAAATGTGTAGCTATAAAACAATGTGTATCCCCCGTATCAAACAATACCCGACCCATAGTGCCATGGATAGAAAACATACCATCAATCGCGAGCGGTGCCTGTGGAACTGCTGCCTGGTGGACGTTATAGACACGTCCATACTGTAGCTGCCCCTGCTGAACTGGGACTGCTGGAATAGTTGGAAATTCTGCCATCTGTGGCGGTGCGGGGAGAACGGCGGGAAACATAGGCTTCTGCGGCTCCTGTCGAGCACCCTGCTGCTGCTGCTGTGGTGCCCTGCCCCTATCAGGACAATCCTGTCGTTTATGGCCAGTCTTGCCACAAACAAAACACTTCCCTGGGAAGTTCCCTCCTCTCTGCCCTTGCTGTCCCCGGCCCTGGTGGCCATTTCCGTTCCTCCCCTGGCCCTGCTGAAACTGCTGTTCATTCTTCCCCTGTTGGCCCTGATGGCCGTTCGGACCCTGATGGCCCTAACGGAAACCTCCCTGTCCCTGTCTGTAGTTCCCTGATCGGAACCTCTTATTATCCCCCTGCTGGGAACTTTGCTCACCCTGTCTCTGCCCCTGAACAGAATGTGCCACACTGGCACCATGTCCTCCAGTCCTGCCCTGATGGCCAGACTCCCCCGATCTCTTGCCCCCGGCCATATGAAAATGGTGATCCTGGTAGTGTAATAGTGCAGCGTTAACCACATCAGAATAAGTGGGCAACGATAGGTTCCCTAGAAGATGCTGACGGATCCTCCATGTCAACCCGTCGGTGAAATTCTCAATCTTCTTCTTTTCTGTCGGTATCTCATCTGGAACGATATTCAAAAGATTTGTGAACTCGGCCTCATACTTGGCCACTATCTTACCCTCCTGCTTCAGATTCATCAGTTTTCTCCTCATTTCCGTGTGAACAGCTGACGGAAAGTATTTGCGGTCAAACCGCACCCAAAAGTCCTAAATAGTGAGAGTATCCCTCTGCTCTACGGTGGTAATAGACTCCCACCACTGCAGTGCAGATCCAACTAGCTTGAAAGTAGCTAGCACCTGCTTCTGAACATCCGTGCACTCATACATCCTCAAGTGCCTCTGCATATCCTTCCTCCACTGGCTCGAGACTACCATATCTGAGCTACCTGCAAACTCTGGCGGATGCGCTTTCTGAAAAGCGTCACGTACACGTTACCAAGCAGACGGGAATGAATTTGCCTGTACTGGCGCGGCAACCGGCGCCTGCGGTGGTGCCTGCTGAACTACGGCAATTGCGGCATTTACCGCTTGGGCTACTATGGCTGCAACCTTAGCGGCGTTCATCATGCCCTGAACTGGAGAGGGCTGGGGTTCGGGCGTTGCATCCCTGGGAACTCGTCGTGCACGTCGTGGAGGCATCTGAAATAAGAATAATGTTTATAAGTTCACAGTTTATAAACTTAAAATAGCTGAAGAACGAAGCATACACAAAAGAGTACAACAATCCTAAAATATAGGGCTCTATATTAAAGAAAATGTAGCGGAAACATATTAGCCGTACAGATCCTAAAGGACACTAGAACCTGATGCTCTGATACCACCTGTGACACCCCGACTAATTAAATACCGGGTAGCTACTCCTTTATTAAATTAATTCAAAATGCCAAGTTGGTCCAGTTAATAGCATCACTGTCAAAAACATTTTAATGATTACTAACCACCTAGTATTTAAAAAGTAAGTTATCAAATTTTAATTTAAGTCTGATTATCATGCAACAAGTGTAATGAAAAATATTAACACCATTCACCATAACGAAGTAAATAGAAGAACCATCACATAATGTAAATAAAGTCTGGAGGAAAACTCCTCACTACCAATACACAAACTGAAATAACTAAACTGAAAACTGAATCAATACATGCCAAAGTCTGAAAAACTGAAATGGAAAAATGTCTCTAATAGAAATGGGTAACATGCCCTACAACTGATAGATACTGAATCAGGAATCCAAATGAAAGAAGCGTCTAGAAGCAAATCCCTGTAGCTTCCACAAATAGCTACAGCTCGTCACCTGAATGAGTATCCTATGCATGGTGTCCTTGTGGCTGGGCACCTAAAATGATTTTACAAGAAAATAGATTTGAAAGCAAACGGGTCAGAGCCCGAATGTGGAGATATTTTAAAAACCTGCAAGTGCCTTAAAAACATTTACAACATTAAATGCAAAGTACATGTTAGGACGTGCACTCCCATGAAATTCTCACCTCTCGTCTAACTGTGCACTCCTAACGTAAGTACCCATCTAAAACGACACAACCCACTAGCTAAGTGACATCATATCTAGCTAGACTGTCATAGGTTCTACCCTTATACTCGGTTCCCATTAACATTATAACGATATCAATTAAATAGGGGGCTTAACGTAAATTCAGGTTCTCATATAAAAGTAATACGACTCGTTATAGATTTTCCCTTTTGTTATGCCATAGTTATACACACAATACCATATGAAAGTTCTCATTTTACTAAGTGTATATTTTCCACAACATAAATATACAATATAAGCACCCCGAGACTAAACCGCGGTGCACACATACTCTGCTATCCATCCCGGTACATCACGTACATAAGGATCACGCATTCCGAATCTCTCAGGAATCGTTCTCAGATAACAACATCACAAATAATGGAGGCGAACACAGTCACATCACATGGGTCACGCACATACCTACGCTCCCACGATCAGCGGACTTATTAACATCCCAATAAATCTTTCTCTGACCTATGTTCATCAAGGTAACCAGTCTAAATCCGGGCAACACAAGGATTAAAGGGCCCTAAGTGAACGAAAATGTCCCGTGATAGCAAGTATGGTAGGTATGTCATACACACAAATCATATATCAATACTAAGTAAACACGCATCTTAGTAATCACCGTAGTTTAATTGTAATACATATCGCATTCCCGTACCAACTTATAAGTTACACGGCTTATATAATCCCGGTTATAATTAAACGCACCATAAATTATTCTCACGTCGTGGTAATCACTCACATCTCAACTCACAATGTTCATTTGATTCGTTTCCCAATTATATAATCTACTCCTCATTATATCCCAAATGTCCCAAGTATACCAATACATCATCAAGGAATGTTATCTCTACCCTCGAACAAGTTTACGGGACTCCCAAAATCAAAACAGGCCAAAAAGGCTTAAACTGCCAGCTCGTTAGAAGTCTCGTTCGAACGAGGCTGTTCGAACGAGATTCAATTCGTTCGAACGAACTGTACCTTCTAACGAGATCTCGTTCAAACGAAGTTTTCGCACGACATTCCCTTTCGTTAGAAGCGACTGGTCAACTCGTTAGAAGCTCGTTCGAAACGAGCTCGTTCGAACGAGCTCGTTCGAACGACCTGGAGAGGTCTTCTAACGAGGGTCCAGTTTCGGCCCAGATTTTGTCCAATCTCGTTTTTCATCCATTTTGACACCTCAAACCTCTTCTAAAGTTCATCCCAACAACGTTTTAGGGTCTCCAATTCATACTAAACATATTAAAGTCACCTCCTAACATGTTTTAAGGAATTAATTCGTCCTAAACATCATTAAATCATCAAGTCTATTCACTTTCCCCACATTCTCAAGAACATAAACCCTAGAATTCATAATTATCAATTTTTCTCAAATTAGATCCGTCTTGGTTACATCCTACATATTTCAACATCAGGGTAATCATCTCTATACGATTCTACATGCAATTTCTTCTCAAAATTTAAGTTCTAAGTCCAATTAAAATGGGTTTTTGTTTAAACTCCCAAGAACAAACATAAATTTGAATTATCTACCATGGAAAGAACATTCTCTGAAATTAAATGGAATTAAATCACTTGCCTCGAGTGTCTCTGAATTGGGTGTTGATTTGGTAAAGCTCTTTCTGCAGAATTCCTTCTCTCTCTCCCTCTCTAAGCTTCCTTCTCCAATGGCTATGGTGGCTAGGGTTTGTTTTGGGAAAAATGGAAACCTAATCTAATACCCCCGTAGCTTAATGGGTCATTAAGGGTTGGTTAGTGGGTTTAGTGGCTCAAATCCTCATCAGATATAACTTACTAATTTTCGTCATTATTAAATCCCCAGAAATACAATATTACCAAAATACCCTTTATGTTGCCGGTATGGCCTAAAAATACCACGGGACCCAAACTAAACCGCCGGCTAGTGTTTTCTGAATATCTCGACCCTTCCGGACGCGTTGGCACACTCAAAACGACCATATGGTTAATAGAATTTAATTTCACTTTTATAATCAAACTAATTATATCCTGACGCGACTGTCTCACGCGTCCCAATAAAATGTCCAAATTGTCGTATATCAATCTCACGGAAAATTTCATAATTTAATATTCATATATCATCATATATACTCAACATAGTCAAATACTAACTCATATCTCGCTAGTATTTTATCCGGATTAATTCCCAATTAATTCTCATTTAATTAATTAATCCCAAAAATAAATATAGCCAAAAGTACAGGGGTATTACAGCAGCTTTGACTCTTATCTGGTGAGCAGTCTTCTTATTATCTGGAAGTGTGCCATCCTTCAAATAGTCCCTTAAAGGGTCCATCCAGCTGGGTGCAAACTCAATTCGGAACACCTGCTCCACGCTTGGTAGCTCGCAGTTACGGTTAATGCTTGGGTGAGAGAGAAAATCGATGGGGATTGTCCTTTTTAAGTCAGAATCGATTGCTGAGCTTAGGGCTGCTAGGGCGTTAGTATGGCTGTTCTGCCCTGTGGGAAACTGCTAGACATTGATCTCTTCGAAGCTCTCCATTAGTCTTTTCATTAAGGCAAGGCACGCTGCCATTCTTTCATCTTTTGCACTGTAATCTCCACTTATCTGATTGGAGACTAATTGAGAATTGACGAACACCTGTAAATGCTTTGCTTCCAAAGTGTGCTCCTTCTGGAGGCCGGCTATTAAGGCTTCGTATTCTGCTTTGTTGTTGGAGGCTGCGAATCCAAGCTTTATTCCTTGTTTAAGGATTGTATCCTTTAGACTAATGAGGACAATATCTACATCTTCCCCCTTGGAGTTGGAGGCTCCATTAACGAATAATTAATGGTTTCCTTCGTTGCGTTGTTCCCCTTATGTCTTGTTGGTGGAGGTTGGTCGGAAGGTTTCTCACCTGTGAATTCGTCTATGAAATCAGCAATGATCTGCCCCTTGAATGCGTTCCTTGGTTAAAAGTGGATGTCAAATTGCCCGAGCTCGACTGACCATTTAGATAGTCTGCCCGACAAATCCGCCTTCCTCAGGATTTCTTTAAGTTGGTGTGATGTAAGGACGATTATAGTGTGGGCTTTGAAATAGTGCTTGAGCTTCCTCGAGGCCACCACTAGTGTAAAGTCGAGCTTCTTCAGGGGTAGGTACCTCTGCTCGGCGTCTAGTAGGGTCTTGTTCGCGTAATAAATGGGGTGTTGGATTCCTATAACTTCGTACATTAATGCAGAACTGACACTATGGTTGGAAACGGAGAGGTACAAGTACAAGGGATTTGCTTCCTATGGTATAACGAGTAGTGGTGGGGAACTGAGGTAAGCCTTGAGCTCGTCCAGTGCCCGCGAGTAATCTTGGTTCCGTTCTATCATTTTGTTTCCCTTTAGAATCTCGAAGAAAGGCTCGCACTTCTCGAAGGACTTTGAAATGAATTGGTTTAAGATAGCGAGCATACCGGTGAGCTTTTGCACGTCCCGGATCGTGCGAGGATGTTGTACCCTATTTATTGCATCGATCTGGTCTGGGTTGGCCTCGATGCCTCTCTTACTGACCAAGTACCCAAGATATTTTCCTGACTGGACACCAAAAGAACATTTGCTCGTGTTAAGTTTCATTCGGTATTTCCTGAGGATTTCGAAGGTGCTTGATAGGTCTGAGAGGTGTTCTTCTTTCTTCTTGATTTTAACGAGCATATCATCGATGTAGACTTCCATGGTGTCTGCAATTTGACCCTTGAACATCATGGTGACCAGCCGCTAGTAGGTTGCCACTGAGTCTTTGAGCCCAAAGGGCATGACCTTGTAGCAGTATAGTCCAATTGAGGTGATGAATACTATTTTGTCTTAGTCCGGGGAATACAGTGGGATGTGATGATACCCGGAGTATGCGTCCAGAAAACTCATTCTCTCGTGAGCTGTAGTAGCGTCTACCAGTTGATCAATTTTTGGGAGGGGAAACTATCCTTAGGGCATGCTCTAATGAGGTCGGTGAAGTGGATGCAAACTCTCCACTTCCCGTTGCTCTTTGGAACGAATACTGGGTTGGATAACCATTCGGGGAATTGTACTTCCCGTATGGATCTTCAATCCAACAGTTTTTCTCCTTTTTTTCTATGGATTTTACCTTCTTGGGTACATTTCGCCATGCCTTCTGTGTAATTGGTTTGAAGGTCGGATCGATGTGCGGCTGGTGACAGACCATACTAGGATCTATTCCAGGCAGCTCGTATGGTTCCCACGTAAAAACATCTACGTTGCGTCTCAATAGAATTGACAGTTCCTTCTATTCCTGGTCAGTGAGAGAGGCTCCAATCAAGAAAACTTTATCACTGTCTCAATCCCTAGCTGTAACCTCTACCAGGTTTTCGACAACCCGTCCAGAGGGGAGGATCCTGGTCTCCTCTACTCCAGGTCTACCATATTTTAATTGCTATTTAGAAGGTGTCAGACCTTCTTGTTCTTTAACTTTCAAACTGGACTTATTGGCCTTCTTCTCTGGCCTTGGTCGGATGGCTTCTATGAAGCACCTTCTCTCCATTGCTTGTTTGTCGTGCATCTCCATTACTCCTCACTCGGTTACATAGTTAAGTTTCTAATGGTAGGTCGAGGAGACTGCCTTCATCTCATGTAGCCATCCCCTGCCGAGGATGGCTTGGTATGGCGAGTCGATGTCAACCACCAAAAACTCAATCATCTTGGAGATGTTTTTCTCGCGCGCACTGGCAATACGATCTTTCCCATGGGCATATTTATTTTTCCAACGAAGCCAACTAAAGGGACAGTAGCTTCTTTTAGGTCGACGATGCTTAACTTTAATTTTTAGAATAGGTCAAGATACATTACATCGGACGAGCTTCCTTGGTCGACGAGCAACTTGTCGACGTCAAAGTTAGCTATCCTGAGGGTAATGATCAAATCATCATGATGTGGGGTTCTCACTCCCACCAAGTCTTCATCTATGAAAACAATATGCTTATTATAGTTGACATCATCTGTTCGTCGATGCTTTCCTGACTGTGACTTCGCTGGATCGATCTGAAAGCTTGCATCATCGTTGTAAGCTTCTTTATCTCCATTCAAGCTGAATTTACTTGGATCTGCTTGGCATCAGATGCCCCATGAATTACCGCGAATTAATGTCCATCATAATCTTCGAGCACGTGGTCAGGTCTCACCTCTCTATTGGCAGCAGCTTTCTCTGCCTTCTTCTCCAAAAACTCCTTCAAATGCCCGGATTGGGCTAGCTCCTCGAGGTGAGACTTAAGGGCCTTGCAATGCTCAGTCTTATGTCCCCCCTCTTTATGAAAAGTGCATCTCAGTGCGTTGTTTATTTTTTAGGGATCCCCCCTATTTTCCTGGGCCACTTGATGAATAGTTCGTCTTTGATTTTTACGAGAATTTTGTAAATTGGTTCTCGGAAGACGGTGTTGATCGCCTGAAATGCTCTTGACACACCATTGTTGCCTCCGTTCTTGGAGCCGTTTTTACCCCCGTTCTTTCCTCCCTTCTTCTGGTTATCGGTTTTGTCACTGCCTTTGGCAGTGAGCTTAGCTCGACTGTTTTCCCCTGTACTGAGGCGGGTGACATCTTCGACCTTTGCATACTTCTCGATGCGGTCCATGAGGTCTTTAATGGTCATGGCTTACTTCTTTGTCAAGGACTAGTACAAAAGGGAAGAGCTGGGTATCCCAATTTTAAAAGAGGCCACTTCCACTTGATCCGAACAGTCCTCGACCTCGTTGAACAATTCCCTGTACCTCTTTGCGTAGTCTCGGAGGGTCTCTTGGGGCATCTTTTTCATTGTCAGCAGGGCATCCTACCTTTTAGGATGGGAGCTACTAGTAATGAATCGGGCTGTAAAGAGCTCGGCCAGGGATTTGAAGTTTCTAATGGACCGGTGGGGGAGTCTTTCAAACCATTTCTGCGCCACATCATGCAGGCTCGAGGGGAAAATTTGGCACATTAGCGCGTCTCGGTGGTTCCAGAGGGTCATGGCCTATCGGTACTACCTTACATGATCAATGGGATCAGTCTTACCATCATAAATTTTGAACCTTGGAATGACAAACTTCTTGGGGGCTTCTTCTTCCTCAATTTCCCTCAAGAAAGGTGAGTTCATCTGAGTTTTGAGAGCTCACCTAGCGAGTTCTGGGGTCGATCTGGTACCGTAATGGGCAGGATGTTGGTCCATCCCCCTTCGGACCAGATTTCGTATGTTCTCGCTGCTGCGATCCCGACTTCTGTGGCTATGAGCTAGTCGCAGTTGCTCGAGCAGGTCGTCCTCTGACTCATTTCCCTCGGCTCTCTGGGATCTGCACCTGGGGCTCCTTCCTCGACTGCGAGACTTGCTCGCCTGAGGGCTAGGAGTGTGGTACAGACGTTTCTTGGTATTACGATAGAGCTCTCTCTCCATTCTTTCTAATCATCTTTTGAGGTGAGCATTCTCAGCCTCGCGCCTATGAGAAGACTCCCTCTGCTCTTGGAGCCTAGCCTCATGTGCATCAATCAGCCTGGATATCTGCGTGGATCTCGCTGGTCCTTGGATTTCTTCTGAGGTTGGACTTTCTGGGCAAGCCCTGTGATCTGAACCCCAAACTTTAGACCTAATCCTACGAGGAGCAGGGGCTTGTTGAATATCCCCTGCCTGGGAGCATTACTACTGTGACCAGATATTTCGAACTCCTTTTTTGGTGTGGGCTTTCTCAGGGAAGATAAACGTTCCCACAGACGACGCCAATTGTGGTGCCAATTATTATGCAACACAAATAGATAAGAGAAATGCAGTCACCAAGTAAGAATAAGGAATGCAAAATGACAATCACACAACAAAGGATGTACGTGGTTCAACAAAGATGCCTACGTCCATGGTGATGCAGTCAGTATTATTTCTGTGTTCTTCAGAGAGTGATTACAGAGAATGCTATGTTTCCTTAGCCCCGGACCTAGGGTTTGTTATATACATGTTTTTTTCTAGTGAGTGGGGGTGTGGGACTCCTCCACGTTTCCCATCTCCTCTTAGAGTGCCCCTTAATGGGAACGTGGGAAGAGACTAAATCATAATCGGTTTAAGGTATAAAGGTCCTAGACTTTGGGCCGCTATAATTGGGCTACTAGTCTAGGCCCATCATTATAATTTCGGGTACCCACAGACGTAAATATAAATAGCTTTGCTTGGCTTGAAAACGTTTACACTTTAAGCTCAACCTGTACTCCTACACACTTAAACACACCTCCAAATGTAAAGGGAATGTAACAAGTATAAATCCACAAATGAACAAACATCTAACAATATCTAAATAATCTCAACCTAGGTAAGACATCTCTCCCTAAGATAAAGATATCCTAATCATGCAAAGGAAATATATCATATTTCCCCCTCTTTTTGTTCAGGAATAAACAAACTAATATTGCAAAAATAAATTATTCACAAAACTGAATCTCCCCCTAAATATGTGTTCCTATGATATCAATAATAAGCAAAGGGATATGGAAATAAATCATGCAACGGTGTAAGGTGTAACAAGTACGCAACATTGCAAATCAAGCACAATTAATCAAAAGAAAATCAAACATGTGATAAATATGGACAAAATGTAAACCACAAATACTTAAAACCCAGCACCATATACAATATACACACAACATATCAAAGAAAATCCGGCACACATATATAGGTAAAAACTACCACAAAAACATATAAGCTTTACACACTAAAATAATATCGATGTGCCTAAATAGTGGAATGGAATGAAAGGGTGTGAACTAGTAACAAAACAATTATAACCTAAGCACTCAAATATGTTCGAGAAGTTCTAATTGATCGCAAAATTTCATCAAACTAAGCTTCAGCTCCAAGTTACAAATAAAGTTGAACTTAATGAACAAGACAAGCACAATGCACATAATCCTAAAATATTTGATGATTCTACTAATCAATAGCGCCATGACAAAATAACATAACATGATTCATTGTAATTATGCCAACCCGTTCATAATTCGAACCGAATTCCCTCAAAATAGAAATATGATCATATTTTCCTGATCTTTTATTTTTTTATTGATTATATCAAACTAAACAATTTTGGCCCCATATGGCATATTTTTCTTTTCATTTCCTTAACTTTTTTCTTGGGATCTTTTTAGACGGTGGCTTTCACGACGAGTTCATTATACTCTCGCAGCCCTTTCCCGTGCACACTCATCATTTTTTTCAATATTAAAAAATTCCTCACAGTCAACGGTTCTTATATGTATAAATACTCCATAGTGAAATAAACAAGTAGATGACAAAATCCATAGGATAATATCTCACCAAGCTCAAGTATACTTCATGAAGTTAAAATCCAATACGCTTGTGCATTTGTTGTGGAGGCATAAACAAATTTAAATCCATAAAGCATGTCAAGATCGAAACAAATCCATAAATATGGTTATGGTCAATTCAAGTATGTAAAGTCATAACCAAATGTCCTAGATACATGTAAATTGCATAGTGAATAGGGTTCAATCACACCAATATGCCATACCAAATGTGTAAAACTAAAATACACAAGAATCCAAAATCTTTTTATGTATTTCAAAAAATATTTTTGACCCCAAAACAAAATCTTTTGTATTTTTTCAAAAACATATGAAGACAAAAATCTTTTTGTATTTTTCCAATAAGACTCAAATAAAGGAAAAAATATAATACAAAGAGATAAACTGGTCATATCACTAGCAAAAATATATCATGTAGCAAAACTAGCGTATCCATAAGAAATAACATGTGAAGCATCATGTGCTAGCATGTAAGAATAAACCCATATAACATTTAACGTCTCCAAAATAGATTTCCTAACCCAAACATGTATGTATATAACTCGAGAGACTATGGGAACCAATGGGACACTATCCTTAAACTTCCTAGAACCTGTTTCAATATCATAACAAAAACACCTACAGTGACCTTTCCTACCACAATGCAAACATGTGTAAACATGACGAGAAATTGAACCTTCGAGTTGAACTTTTCTAATGTTCGTGATTTTGGGTGACCCCCTAAAACAAACTTTGGTTTTGGCTTTAACATTTGAAGCATGAGAACAAGACGAGCTAATACCATTACTATTAACACTACTCGAGTCGTTTAAATCACGTTTTAACTTCAAAATTTTAGACTCAAGCAAAGAATTAGACTCTTCCAATTTTAGGGACTCCTTATTCATATTTTTAATCATTCCTAGAAGGTTATCTTGCTCTCGCTCAATGAAATCAAACTTATCCCTGAGAGTCTTCTCTCGTGTCTTAAAATAATTAATTAATACACTATCCCATTTGGCACAAACACAAACCCTAGAATTTTTTAAGTTCTCTGATTCTTTGTCTAAAATAAGAACTCTATTCTCACTCTTTTCCTTGGAGACTTTTAAAGATTTAAAGTCATCATATAAAGTACCAAACTTCTCACGATTAATATCTCTTTGAATTTGAAACATTTGCAAATATTCAACCATATTTTTAAAATGAGAATTTTGTTCTTCAAGAATTTAAATTCTTGTTGCAAACTTCAAATTTAAGAGATTTAATTCGTCAAGGCTAGGAGAATCCATCGAGAGAAAAAGAAAACAAGCCAAGAGAGAGAAAAAAAATCCAAAAAGTAAGTAAACATGATCAAACACAATAACTTAGTGCAACCTACTCTGATACAACGTTAAAAATGCAGGGAATCTCTGATACCAATTTATAAACGCAAAAATAATCCAAGGGTGGTTCCAAACACACACAAGTTCAATATTTTAATTTTTCCCATTTTAATGATTGAACTAATTTCACCCAATTAAACTTTGCACCTATCAATCTTTTCTTGTGAAAACCTAATTTTCTAAATTTTATCTTTTAACCCTAAACATGCATGTAGGTGATAGAAGATAAAATAAACACATACAAATACACCTATGTACAAAGAAACCACAAAGAACAAAACTCAGATGACCCAGTTAGATAATCACTATGATATGGTTTTACAAAGAATAAATAGTAGGCTTACACAATGACTCGATCACCCATGAGTCTTAACGCACTTCTATCTTCAACCAATCCTCCACATTTCAATGAAGGAGTCCACCTATGCAAGTTACACAACACACGAGTCCACATGTGCCTTGATATCCACTGATACAGTCAACAACCGTCAACAATTCAGAAAATAGAGTTCACTTCTTCTTCACTTCAATCAGCACGTACGGAGTCACCGCACAAAACAAGTTCTTCGAATGATGGAAGAAACAAACAAGGTGCCCAAAATAGATCTCAAAGTATATGTGTTATGAATCTTGGATCTTATAAACAAAATGGTGAAACTTTTGGAGTTGAAACTTTTTAGACATGTCCAATTTTCTTTTTTAATAAAAGTTTCTCTCTCAAAATAAAAATAGAGTCTGAAAAACCTTTTATAGAAAAACTTAGGTAGCGCATCGTTCAAACGATTTACTGATGTAGTTCAAATGTGATAGATGTCTCATTTGAACGATATTCAATCTTGCTACTAACGACCTCAGCGAAATTGAAACAGTAAGCCTCGTTTGAAGCCAAATTTGAAATAGGGATTGAACGACCTCAATATTACATTTGAATGACATCGACCTATCATTTGAATGACACAAACAATTAATTAAAGATTTTAAAAACTCAGCCTAGAGGTATCTCAGAAATAATATTTTCTAAATAATTAAGTTTCAATCAGTTTTAAAAACAAAACACCCTTATAAAATATTCCAATAACTCATAAAATAATATAATTTATACTTCCGAGATCCTCAGCGTATGTGAAGACAAACGTGGCACGGTAAACAATGATTATGATGTGCAGTCTTCGAAGCTCTGCCTCTACGTTTTCATCAAAAAATGTCATAGGCTCTTGGGATCACAAACTCAAAGTTTATCCTATGACTCAAACGTTTTGTCCGGAATTAAGCCAATTAAAAAAAAATTGACTCGATTGAAAATTTGTCCATATAGATATATTCGTGTACTTAAATAATAAATGCATGTACTTTGCTGATATTGAGTGTACTTTATTAAACTATGAATATTCTTCATTATAAAATGTGTGTACTTTATAAAACTATGCATTTACTTTATTAAAAAATGTGTGTACTTTATTCCAAAATGGACGTACTTTATAAAACCATGCATGCATAATGTGTGTACTTTATAAAATATGTGTTTACTTAAATAACAAATGAGTGTACTTTATTGATAATTCATATACTTTATTAAACTATGGTTGTTCTTGATTACAAAATTCACCAAAGTACCTGCTAAGATTCTTTGAGTTCGGCTTCAGCAATAATTGTTCTCAAGGATTTGTTTTCTTCCGTCAAGGCCTTCTGAGTATTTGCTTTTCGTTTCTTGAGTGTTTAATTGAAATCTAACATGTACATGTGTGTTTTCTCTAATTTTATTTCTTTACTCCTCTCATTTATTTTGGAATCTCTTGCATCTTGAAGAACATTCTTCAAGTTTTTATTATTTGCTCTAAATTGGGCATTATCTTCCTCCACTTATTGATTCTATTACTGTCATTATTTTTTTATTTATTAACTTCAATTATCAAATTATTTTTCAAAAGAATGAGTTGGGAATATTCCTTCTCCAACTTATTAAGCTTCATGCCCTACTTCATCATTTTCCTTAAGTTGCGAATTTTTCTCCTCCAACTTCACTTTAAATTCATCATTTTTTCAGTCAATTTTCTCACCAGTTGAGCCAAATTTTCTAAATCATTTAAATATATTTGTCATCGATTTTCTTTTGAGAAGACTTAGACATCTCATTCAACAGTATGTTCCAATCATCGGAATCAGATTCCTCTGAAGATGTATCAGCCAGTTCAGAAGTTATTTGTGAAATGTTCAAAGAGAAACTGGGCGTGTTATCCATGTTCCCTTATTTTCAATTTCTCTTTGAACCTTTTTTCTTCAAATCAACTGAACATAAATCCTGATCAGATATTTAGTCTTTTAAAGATTCCAAGCTCCATGGACAAATTTAGGAGTCTTGTTCTCCTTCCATTCAATGGGTTTGATAACTTCAAATTTCTCACATGCCCAATACTGTGATAATGAAAAATAAATAATATAAGTAAATTATAACTTTTAAACAAGTTAATATGCATGCACTGTTTGTGTTTTGATCATTTCAATATTCATGTACTTTTTAAAATTATGCGTGTACTTTCATAAAGTACATTCATAATACATAAAGTACATACACATTGAAATGAACAAGTTGAATAATAACATAAAGTAAATGGGCATACAAAGATTCATCCATCGAACATTTTGATTTATTGAAAAAATTATCTCAACAATTGAAAAATGGTAGAGGAGCGCTGTGTAACACCCCGTATTTTTGTGCATTTAATATTTAATTAATTCGGGAATTTTAAATTACTTGTGTGTTGTAATTTTAATTGAATTAATTATGGCAATATATATATTTAAATATTAATCGGGGAGTGAATCGTTAATGTTTAGGGAAATTTATCTACTAAGTGAATAGTAATAATTTAATTACGTCATTTCGGGTATTAATGATGGGGTATGCACTTATCCCAGCCGGTAGTCGGTATAGACTAAATTGGGTGTGAGATAAGTATTTTTATAAATTAATTCGGATGCCGATTTTGAGTGCGCGTTGTATCCGGAAGGGTCGAGATAGTCAAAAAGGAGTACCCAGGGGAAGTAATTGGGTCTCGGGGCATTTTTGGGCATAGTCGGGCCCACAAGGGATGATTTGGGCTATTTTAATTAAGCCCATTAGGCTAAAAACGGGATGAAGGGTTTTTAACCTAATTGGGAGATTAAGGAAGGTAAGCCAACATAACTCTAAACCTAGGGGTTGGGAGGGGATTTGGGGAAAAGCAAATCAAGAGCAAATTGGAGGTTATTGGAGCCAAGTTAAGGGACATCAACAACGGATCAAACCCTATGAGTGATTCCAGGAAAGTGGTTAACTGTTTTTAGTCCTAAATTGTGATATCCAATTCATATTTTAGTGATGTGTAACTAAAATTCGTTTTGAGGATAAATGGGTACCAAAATGGGGTTTTGTTAACGGAACAAATTTAACGGGATTTAGCGTGAGAATTAGTTGTGTTTTATAATTCTGAGTATGAATATCTCATTAGAATGTGAAATCCAGTAGAAATTATGAACGAAATAGAGATGACTTGATGAAATTTGTATTTTACAGGTATAAACCCGGAAATTTACCCAACTAGGAAAAAGTAGAAAATCGTGAGATTTAATTTCAGTTTGATGTTCCATAAGGTTCTTTGATCCTATTCCTATGTAGATATGGGGTTGATTGGGCTTGGGTTAGTCTAGGGGAAAAATGAAAGTTGGAGGTTTTCGTTAATGGTGGAACTGTCTCTCGAAGGAGACGAAGTCAGGGATGATCGATCGATCGACCCAGGAGGTTCGATCGATCGATGATTCTGAATTCTGGAAGTTCGCCTAGTTTATATATAAGGGGGGAAATTAATTAGGAATTAATTCCCATACATTAATTTGTGATAGAAAATTATGAAACACACATGCCTAGTAATTACGGGGAAAAGTAATTGGGACTAAGGGAAATTCATATGGAGCACTTATGGATGAATTTGATGAATGTTATTCTAAAATAGGGATATACAGATTAAGTGAGTGAGTCTGGGTATATGGGCTAAGGGACGCCAAGGTAGTGAATTAAGTTTGGAGATAAACTAATTAATTTAGAGTAGTGATACAGACTCGGGAAATATTTAATTTCGGGCCAAGTGATCTATTCTGGGTATGTTGGTGATTATAGGTAAATATAATTGGAAAATTTATGGAGATGCATGTGTGACACATTGTGGGCGAAAATGTGGGAATAAAATTATGAGAGGTAAAATGGACCAAGTGAGCGAGTCCGGGTATGTTGGTTAAGTGACACCAAAGTATTTAATTAATTATTGAGAGAGAGTAATGAATTTAGAGTCGGATTTTAGACTCGAGTAGGATTAAATTAATAAGTGTGATAATTAATTTAATTAGAGTCGGATTTTAGACTCGGGTAGGATGAAATTAATAAGTGGGATAATTAATTTAATTAGAGTCGGTTTATTAATAAGTGTGATAATTAATTTAATTAGAGTCGGATTATAGACTCGGGTAGGATTAAATTAATAAGTGTGATAATTAATTTAATTAGAGTCGGATTTTAGACTCGGGTAGGATTAAGTTAATAAGTGTGATAATTAATTTAATTAGAGTCGAATTATAGACTCGGGTAGGATTAAATTAATAAGTGTGATAATTAATTGAATTGGAGTCGGATTATAGACTCGGGTAGGATTGAATTAATAAGTGTGATAATTAATTTAATTAGAGTCAGATTATAGACTCGGGTAGGATTAAATGAATAAGTGTGATAATTAATTTAATTAGAGTCGGATTATAGACTCGGGTAGGATTAAATCAATAAGTGTGATAATTAATTTAATTAGAGTCGGATTGTAGACTCGGGGAGGTGTTAAAATAAAATGTGCGTTAGTTAATTTAATTAGAGTCGGGTGATAGACTCGGGAAGGTATTAAATTAATAAGGGTATTAATTAATTTAATTGGAGTCGGACCATAGACTCGGGGAAAGTATTATATCATTTGAAGTGTGAGTTAAATATATTAGAGTCGAACCATAGACTCAGGAAGACGAGATATTATTAAGTGAGAAAATTAATTACGTTGAGTCGGGCCATAGACTCAGGAAATTATAGGCAGTGTACGAGATTTGGAGTACACGGTAAAGCCGGGGTTATATTATATATATACTGTGTAGTGACAGTGTGTATATACGTGTATATATTGTGTGTGATATTAAATATCAGTGACTAGATATTTATTCAAATTAATATACTCTAATGCTATCAATGGAGGTTGCGCATTGTGGGTGAATCCCCGAGCTTGAGGAGTAGGGCGAGTATATCCCAGGTTATAGCGTCCGGTATATATGGGTGAGGGATTTATCTCACTTTCAGGGAAGGAATATGATCGCCTCCACTACGTTTATATTTTGGTCCAAGTTGGTAAGCGATTCCAACTTGGGGAACTAGGTTTTGTGAGCACACCTAGTGAGATAGCATTTTAGAGGGAAGCATCCGACGAGGGTATACTCGAAGGGATGGATATACGTATGTTATATGTGTGGATATTGTGGTAAAGGTATGTATATAATGGTAGTAAATATTATATACGGGTAATAATACAGTGTGCGATATATTTACTTTATATGACTTGTGACACGGTTATATGTTGCTGATTGAGAGGAATTTATTAAGTTAATTGTGAGATAACTTGTAATTCAAGAAATTAATATACTCGGGTTAGAGTAGTATGGCAAGGGAAGGTTATACCAGCACTAGTTGGACAGGGTAGTACAACTAGGTGGGGTTAAGGTAACCGGTAGGTGTGCACAATAGTGGAGGGGTGAGAATGTCCACAAGGGAGTGCGACACTAACTTAATAATGAAGCGCATTCACGCATTTTAAATTACTGCAGTTAATTCACTTGATAAATATTTTCAAAATGTTTTGGGTTCTAACCCTTGCTATAAAACTATTTTCAAAACCTTTTAGGTGTCCAGCCACAGGGATGCCATGATTGATACTCTATTTCAAGGACATGGAGCTGCGGAACATGTGGATGCTACCAGGAGTTTGGATTAGACGCATAATTCATTCATTCCTAGAGTAGGAATCTTGTATCAGTTTCAGTTTTATTTAGGGCTTCTCGCCCAGACTTCTCGGTATAGTTGTCAGGAGTAATTTATTCAGGTGTTGATTTTCTGTATTGGATTATTTCACTTTGGTGGTCGATGGTTTATTCGGCAAATTTTTTAATTAATGATTCAATTTATTTTCATTCAGTTGTGTGAATGGTTTATTTTTAATTCCGCATGTACAGTTTTGTTGAATGAAAAAGTTAAAAAATTGGCACCAGCTTTTGGAATACTAGATCGTTAGTAAGTTTTAAAAAGTTTCGACAGTGATGCTAAGGATGATCCAACTGGGATTCCTGTTTTAATTTGGTATAGGACTGATCACCCGGTATTTTATTAGGCGGGGTGTCACATGCTGTTAGTGCGAATAATAAAAAATAAGAGACTATTATGTAGATGTGTGTTTGAAGGACTAATTAGGTTACTAAGTTTCCTCACCAAGAGTGAAATGAGACATCCACTTATTGTGTTAGGCCCAGAGTCTGCTGTTTTGTCCCGAGAGTTGATGAGAAATCCATGTGCAGTAGAAGCCCAGTCAAATGTCTTCATTTCATCAATATTGTTGATGTATGGAGTAAAAAATTCTCCTAATGTGAAATTTGAGTTAGAGAACATAAGCATTCTTATGACATGGAGAACAACAAGTCATATAAAATCATTTATGCCCTCATCAGTGTCTAGGTCAACCAATTTCTTTAAATCATTTGTTATTTCTGATTTTTTGATTTTTTATCTTGTGTGAAGTATTAGCTAAGAAATCCAAGTTTTGGTGTAGACTGATCTATTCTCTTTTTAATATTTATTTACTTTTGTCCCCCTCTCAACAGGATCCTAAATATTTCACTAATATCTTTCAGGCAGATTTGGGCAGTGCTCTTCATATTAAAACTCTTTCTCTCATTTTTGTAAAGCTTAACAATGGAGATAATATTTTTATCTATTTTAATATATTATGATTTTACTACTTCGTTTTTGCAGTAGGCATTAAAAAGCTCCCTAAAAGGTGTCTTCTTCAATAGCTCAACATGCTTCTCATTGACTTTGCTGAGAATATCAGAGAAATTATGGTAAAAAATCAATACATTCGACCTATACTGGTCATATTTATTTTTGGGACTCGTAGATTTATTTTCCTTCTTAGTATCACGTTTTGTAGCTCTCTTTGGACCACTTTCGTCAGACTTGATTTCTCTGTCTTTTGTATGCTTTCCCTTTTGTGCTTTCATTTTCAAACTCATTTCAAAAATGTCATACATCCTAAAATAATAAAGTACATGTAAAAAGAATAAAGTACACGCAAATTGCAATAAAATACACTCATAAATACATAAAGTACAAGAAAATTTCAATAAAATACACGCATGAAAAAATAAAGTGCATGCATAAAATAATTAAGAACACGCATAAGACAATAAAGTACATGCACATTGGAATAAAATATACGCATCAAAATGTAAAGTTTATGCATATTACAATAAAATACATGCATCATAACATAAAGTACACGCGCAATGTATTAAAGTACAAGTATATTTCCTTAGAGTACATGCATATTTAACAAAAGTACATACACTTTTCATTAAGTAGATACAATATTATCTTAACACTTCATACTAATCTTAACAAAATACAAGAATAGTTTATTTGAAGATTTCAATAAATAAATTTCTTATTGTCTAATTAATGGCAATATCAAATAACTGTTGTTTTAAAAGATATGAATCAAGAGTGAATTTTAGTAACATATTAAAAAAAATGATACAATAACTCCATGCAAAATCGCCAGTTTTTGCAAACCATCTTAAGCAATACTATTCAATTCATTTTGTTAAATCCTTGGCTTTCAATTCAGTTACACGTAAATTTTTTACATCAAAATTACACTTAATATCTTCATAGTAGTTGTAAAATCCAATTAACTTTTTTTCTCTACCATTTATGCGAAGCTGAAAATGAATTGTGTCATTATAAATTGTATTCTCTGATGTGAATAGTTTTGTATTCTTAAGTTCTTCAAAGATGCATCCAACATTTTTGTAGTTGAACATGCTTGATGATTTGATTCCTAAACAATAAGACAATTTAAAAACATCACAACAAATAATGTAGTATAATTGAAAATGTGAGTGTACTTTTTATTATAAGATACACGTGCATTGTTAAACTTATCTACATTACACAATATAAATCAATCACGTTCCTAAAAAAATGTCGTTGTTGTGGACCACAATAATATATGAGGTATTAAACATAGATAACACGTATGTACACTCAACATACAAAATGTTTTTTTAAACCAAGGCAATAAATGTAGAAGCTAGACGCATATTGTATCTTCGCATCAACCACAAGATAATACAATTCCATCACTCCATACATAGTTGATGATTTAATTCCTAAAAGTAATGAATTGTAAGACGCTTATGCATTGTTAAACTTATCTGCATGACATAATATAACTCAATCATATTCCTCAATTAATGCCTCTGGCGCAGATCATAATAATATAGGTTGTAGATGCATGTGTATTGTTAAACTTCTCAACATTACACAATATAACTCAATAATATGTGACACCCCGCCTAATTTAATACCGGGTGATCAGTCCTTTATTAAATTAAATCAAAGTGTTCAGTTGGTTCATTCTTAGCATCACAGTCATAAAACAATTTTCTTCATTAATCACCTAATAAATAATTAAGCTTAGTGTCAAAACATTTAATTTTAGAGATTAAGTCTTATAGTTATGATTTAATGTACGAAACTATTTTCATCAACAAGAATAATATTAAAACCAACCCATCCAAATGAAATAAACATGCTAGATAAGTCTTCGAAATAAAATAACTCGAATCCTATGATAATCAAACTATTTAAAACAATCCCAACTAAATTAAATACTGAAATAATTAAGAGTACAAATCTCTCTGAACTAGATAAATCTGGAAATGGGCGACACGTTCCCTATCTAACAATGACTAAATAGAATACTGAGAAGACAAGGGCGGAGTCATCTACTGCAACGACCTGCAACTCCCACACTCGATATAGCCCATCAACCATCCAAAGATCTAAGCCTATATATATATATATACAAGAGAAAGAAGAGATGACAGGAAATGAGTCAGAGCCCGAGTGTAAAACAACTTTTTAAATAGTTTAGCAAGTATTTTAAATGATCACCAGTTGATATTACATACATGTTTGTAGCTCAACACTCACTTGGGAATTCTCACCCCTCAACTAGTGTGCACGCCTAACGTACTACCGAACTAATCTAGATAAAGTTAACCCAATTAACTAGTATAACCCACTTCATTAGTCTAACCCAATTTCTCTTCACCAAATTATGTTTCCAGTAATCGCAGAACTATAGTTTATATCTAATAACCTTTTATTATGAATATTAAGATAGTTATGTTCATCTCAATACAGACTTAAGTTCTCAACTAGTTCATTCATTCAATATAAATTATTCAATTTTCATCTACTTACAAGCACACTAGATTAATCACAAGTATATATATATACATATCACTCATAATATACATACTAATAGGGCACCCCACATAAGTCTATGGTGCTGGCATACTCTCATATCAAGTCCCCATATCACTCGTATAAATGGAAAATACTAGTTCAGAATCACTCTCGAACTGTATTAACACAAAACAAACATATTGGAGGTGAAGCATAGTTCCAAGTCACTAAGAGGTCAGCACATACCCTCACATCTCATAGTACCGTCTGACTATCATTCTCGAATATCCTGTACCAAGGATGCTATGTTCTAGGGTACAAGTCAATATCCCCCATAAAGGTCCAATAGAGATAAGACTGTCTCGACGCGGAACCTCCCTAATAGCAAGTAGCGTGGGTATGATTACACACAAATATACAACATTATATATATATATATATATATATATATATTCACATTATTCGGTTAGGTACACCCACGACCCATATTACATTTGAACCATGCGTGGCACATAACGCCCGAGTTCTACGTATAATTAATTCATTCTTTTTATTTTCTCAATTACCAAAAATCATTAAGTACTTCTCGACTCTCGAAGTGTATCCTCTTAATAAATATAAAATCAGTAGGTGTACACTCACTACCCTACTAGTCTAAGTCCTTCTTAATTCTCATAAGAACTAATTTAATGTACGTATGGTCTCCTATTCAATTTATACAACCGAAATCACACGGTTAAATTCCATATAAAATCGCTTCCCCGAACCTACTTATACCCTACTGGTCCTCCTCAAGTCCCATTATAATATTTAAATTATGCCAAAAGGTCCTTACACATTGACATTGGACTAACATTTAAAAAGGGGAAAAAGTTTCCATTTACAGGAGGAGTTGATCGATCGATGAAAGGGAGTAGATCGATCGATCTACTCGATCGATCGACCAAGCAGGTGTTGCCTAGAATTCTGCATATTAAGCCTACGGGTTTCTTCCAACCTAAATCATCAAAACTCCATTAACATGTCCCAAACTCCCAACCAAACATCATGAACGTTATATAAACCAATGAGGATGATTTCTAACGTAAGATATTCATTAATTCCGCAAGATTAGTCATCAAAAGGGGTTAATTCAAGAAATTATCATTTAACCCTAGTTCATCAAATTTTCTCAAGAATTCATTTAATTTCCAGATTTTTATCTCTACTGGGCATCAAATTTCGTGGATAACATTCTACATATAACAAGATATTCATCCTAACATGGTTTCTACTACAAAATTTCAAAATAATCTCCCAACAACATTATTTTCATGAAGACATAAATTAACTAATTTCCTACACTAGCATGGATGTGTTATCAACTAGCATGGTTTCTACTCCAAAACTTCAAAAATAATCTCCCAATAACATTATTTTCATTAAGACTTAAATTAACTAATTTTCTACGCTAGCGTGGATGTGTTATCAACTAAAGAACAAAATGTTATATACTTGCCTGGAAATCAAAGTCTAAATCGTAGAGAATGATGGGCATGATCCCGCTCCTCGTTCCCTGATCTACGCATTGGTGGTGGAATTGGTGAGAGTGGTGTAGGGTTGGTGGCTCTCCTCCTTGGAAGCCTTCTCTCTTGTCTCTTACTTAGCCTCTCTGCAACTCCAAAGTTTCTAATGCTCAAGGAATCTAACTCTCATCATATATAACCCTTCAATTTTCATCCATAATTAAAGCCTAAAATTGAAAATTACCAAAATTCCCTCCCAAGTTATTTGTTAAGCCTAAAAATGTCTCGGGACCCAAACTAAACCCCTGAGTACACTTTTCTGGCTATCTCAATCCTTTCGTACATATTGGCGCACTCAAATGACCTTATAGGTGACTTATAATTAAATTACTTTTTATACCATTAATTTAGTCACAACACGACACACGCGCGTCCTGACTTAATTTCTATAATTGTCGTGTTATTCACTCGCAACAATTTTAATAAATTCAATCTCATATATTACTTTACTTATACATTAATATTCAACATAATTCTTACCAATAATTACTAACTCTTGTCACGCCAGTAAATATTCAATTTAAAATACGAATTAATATTAAATTAATTTATCCCAATTTAATTTATTTAATCCCATATTTAAAGGCCACAAAAATATGGGGTATTACATACTCCCCCCCTAATAACGGAATTTCGGCCCCAAATTTAGAAAATAAGGCCTACCCGTTAAAACAATTTTGGATACTTTATCAGTACATAAAACTAACTTCAGTGTAAGGTGCTCAATCACTATAGCCCCCTCCTCACAACAAACTTGTTTAACACTCTCAACACTTTATCAGTTATATGGTCACACCTCCATAAGGAAACTTCATATTATGCTCCTATCCGATGACATTCGAATAAGACGATACTATACACCATTGGCCCCCATTATCTCAATATTATTGGGAGGCCTCACCTCACGATGTGTCAACTACTCGTATTTATCGAAACACAAAACTCCCATCGTGAGAGAAACCATATGAACATCTGACCACTCTTGTCAGTTCTTTGAATCTCGGTTTTCGAGGACGTAACTCTTACGACAGTCAAAAGACACCAAAAACAGTCTGTGGTAATTCCACTTTAGTCATCGAACTCTAACTCGACCAATCAAAAATTAGATTATCCGCTCACCTCTAAACAACTAGAGGGAGAATAGTTAAGGTTTTTCTACACAAAACCTGAATAAGCACTTTGTCCACAATAAATAGGTATGAGTTCTTACACACAACTCTACCATTTGGTAATATCTTTTCCCAAGTTTCGTACTATACTTCACTTACCAGCTATAATTATTGCGGAAATGAAATGACCACAATGAGTCCAAAATTACATTCATACAGCTCCACTAGTCGCTTATCACCTTTCTCCAACTCCTTGGGCTATAGGTGATTAACCTACTCAAAATGAAACGTCATCCCCACTGCTTCCTAAAATCATGTATTGAAGGTGGGTTCAAGGATATCATCCTAGTTTAGAATAATACAGGGCATGACCATTTACCGATGTGATCCTTCTTTTCAAAGAAAGACTAGTGCATACTATCAAATAGTGTATATCACCTAAAAGAATAACAATTACTTTCGTTTAGGTCAATTTGTTCCACACATTCGAAGGAACTCGTGACCTTATCTTGAGGTTGGAAACCCATCAAAGAAATTTACCAAATTAACTGCCCTCTTCCATTACAGGAATCGTCGGCTTGATTAAAAATTATCTGAATGATCCTCTTACTCCAATCGATTTCTATCTATGAGTGGTGCACGCGAAGACTACTCACTATGTCCCGCTCAACATCGAATTCCACTTGTAATGTCTCGCATTAAGTGATACTTAATACTCCCCTTCTTTCCTCAGCATATACCGAAAGTTTCAACCCGTGCACTTTTCTCGACGATGTGCACTTCTGTACTTTTTACACCTTGTTAACATCATTATTCAATCTACGCGCAAGTCTCTCTCAACATTAGACTAGGTACAACTCCACTCCAAGTGTTTTCCATAATAGTTAAATTTTACCCTTCTCAAGGAATACCCTTTTTTAAATGGCTTCCCACAGCCTTTCAATCAAGTTCGGGTGTGCTACTTTTATTGCACACGTGTATATGGATTATAGACCTTTATATGATCCTTAATCCACTTTACCATTTCTACTTCATTATTTAGTTCCTCAAGAATGTATTTCACAAATGTATTCCCACGTCCCTTAAACCTGGACGATTTTGACATCAGCTAAGTGGGATGCCCACACACCCTAAAAACCATGTATACTGCATAAAAATCACATACGTATCACACATAGCACTCAATTCTTTATTTCCCCAATATTCACTACGCGTCTATAACACTTGGGCATTCCCAATCACCCCAGAAATTGAAATTTTTAATTCTTAGTATCGTTCAACACTTCAACTCGTGGTGACAAAACAAAACTTTCAATGCTTCCTTACCTCACAACCGGCTCCAATGGCCTTAAATCATAATTTAACTTCCAACTTAAAGTTATAACTACCTGCTCCTATAATGACCGAGGTACCTGACTTATGGACTAATGACCAAATATTTCCCAACTTCCAAACTTACGCTATGTTTCATGCGTGGGATGTCTCGCAAAGTGAAATCCAAATAAAGAACCCCCCTGATACACTACTACCTATCATTGTTGGATATCGAAATCCGTTAGGCCCTCCGTCCATAACATGTACCCCTATATTCCGTCTCATGACATAAAAGCTACATCTCCTCCCGCAATTACACTTAAATAAAGAACTTTCCGCCAATTGCACTATCACTCAGTATTGGTGGTAATCACATTCCATAAACCTCGTACACATACAATCGTGACTCTTAAAATCCTATTCCCAAACATATGAATATAAGTCTTAACTCCCACATCTCTAAAAGATAGATATAATAATGTGCTCTTCTTCCTATCACCAACTCCTGAGCGCTAAACATAATAATCAGTTAAATCTTTCCACTCAACTGTAAACACAATAGACACCGAATCATAACAATAAAGTCCCTACACCCCCAAGGATTAAACATTTCGATACTACTATACCCTTCAAAGTGTCTATAATATATGATATAAATGCGAGCCCGACCCTTTCATAGGCGAGGCTTCGTCAGAACAAAACATGCTGCACTAGGGCAGCAACCTCGATAGACTTGCGATATTTGCCCACTATCGGTCTAATTTTTAGTATAAAATCATAACTAAGATAATATCATACTTGTATAACACATCACTAAAATGAGAAATCTCCATAAGGTATATACCACTATCAATACACCTATTCATCCCCTGCCAATAACACAAAAGATAACCCCACTATACCAGGGAAAACATTCACATAGTAATAACATTATCGATATACGCATTAAACTCGTCTCACGTGCGAATCTAGCAATAATCAAATTACAGTGACCCGCTCGTGTCACGTAAAACATGCCTCATCCTCCCAGGGTAAAACTCATACTTTTACCTTGCTAATCCTCATGTCTGCTCAATTGGTTTTCGGACATAGCACGCCTATTCGAACCAAAACAAAAACTACTATAATCATTGCCCTTTACTAGGAACCATATTCTTTCCCCTTTACTCACTTCGCGAAACATTAACGCATGTGATTTTACTCTCCACAAAAAGACCTTTATGCATAATCCACTTATCATCGATCATACTGACCATATTAGGGTTGCCCTTTTCTTGGACTTTGGTAGGCTCGATTCCTGATGGCTACCCTCGTTGTTCCCTTATATTTGTTGTCCCTAAGGAACACACTACTGGCTTTGACAGTCCTTACTGAATTCACCATCGCTGGGCAAGGATTCAACTACCCGAACCATTAAAGTGGGTCGCAAGTTGGGTCACCCCCTTGTGTCATTTCTCAAACTGCATTTCATGCAGTCTTACTCCCCAACTAAATCTTGCGATTCCTTTAGCTCCCTTCACCAAGAAGCATTAACATCTCTACGGACAATGCATGACATTATCATCATATGGATCGACTATCCAGCATAATTCCCTTTAAGTGATGCATACTTTTTCTACGAGTCAATTTCCCACATAAAATCCTCTTCTCCATTTATATCTACTTCATCCAACATAAGATTCCTTAAATAATTAAATTCATTTTCACACATGGACCTCTGTCCGGCCCTCCTGTGATGAGTTCAGAACAACATTCACATCTTAACCTGAACATCTGATGAAGGAACTCGCGATCAAATCGTAAACCGTACTTAAGATCCTTCCATTGACACAACATTCAACTTCTAAATGTGGTGGTTGAATCCAACCATTATAACTTTTTTTCGACGAGTCAAGAAAATATTTACCCCAAATTTTCACTTTCGGTTAACCACACTCCGCTATATTCCCAAGCCTTTGGATATTTTGCCTTCGCTGGTTAACACATACAATTCCTGCATTTCTAGATCTTCCACTGATGGTTCTCCTCAATGTTTCATCTAACTCTCTCCCAGTCCTACCACGTTGGGTGAGTCGAATTTGGCACCACTTTCGACTATAGCAGCACTTGGAAATCATATGTTGCGCCATAGCCATCTTTGCAATCTTGGCTTCTCGTGCCATAAGGGGTGACCTCGACTACAATCATCATCCTCGAATATACTCTACAACCTCAACTAAGCCTTGTCTCCTACTATCCGCCCAACGGCCCTTGCCTGTCATACTTCATTATTCGAACATACCCGAATGCAAATAATATTCACTACATATATACGTTATAGCAGGAGAATGAAATCTCACCATATAAATCAACAATCCTAAACATAGGGCGCTATATCAAACAAAGCAATGCTGGAAGAATTATAAGGAGCACAGATCCTAAGGACACTAGAACCTGATGCTCTGATACCACCTGTGGCACTCCGCCTAATTAAATACCAGGTGATCAGTCCTTTATTAAATTAAATCAAAGTGTCCGGTTGGTTCATTCTTAACATCACAGGCGTAAAAAAAATTCTTCATTAATCACGTACTAAAAAATTAAGCTAAGTGTCAAAACATTTCATTTTAGATATTAAGTCACATAGTTATGATTTAATGTACGAGACCATTTTCATGAACACGAATAATATTAAAACCAACCCATCCAAATGAAATAAACATGTAAGATAAATCACCGAAATAAAATAACTTGAATCGTATGACAATCCAATAATTTAAAACAATCCCAACTAAACTCAATACTAAAATAACTAAGAGTACAAATCTCTTAAAACTAGATAAATCTGGAAACGGGCGACACATGCTCTATCTAATAATGACTAAATAGAAAACTGAGAAGACAAGGACGAAGTCGTCTACTGCAAGGACCAGTAACTCTCACACTAGCTTTAACACGTCAACCATCCAAAGATCTAAGCCTGACAACCCTAGGGCTGGCCACCTGTAATACATACATATATATATACAAGAGAAATAAGAGATAACAAGAAAGGGGTCATAGCCCGAGTGTAAAACAACTTTTAAAATAGTTTAACAAGTATGAAAAATGATCACCAATTGATATTATATACATGTTAGTACCTCGAAACTAACTTGGGAATTCTCACCCCTTAACTATTGTGCATTCCTAACGTACTACTGAACTAATCTAGATAAACTTAACCCAATTCACTAGTCTAACCCAATTTCTCTTCACCAAATTATGTTTCCAGCAATCGCATAACTATAGTTTATATCTGATAACCTCTTCTTAAGAATAGTAATCTAGTTATGTTTATCTCAGTACAGACTTAAGTTATCAACCACTTCATTCATTCATTATTAATTATTCAATTTTCATCTACTTACTAGAACAGTAGATTAATCACATGTGTATATATATATATATATATATATATATATATATATCACTCATAATATACATATTAATAGGGCACCCCATGTAAGTCTATGGTGCTGTCATACTATGCTATCAAGTCCCCATATTACTCGTATAAAGGTGAGATACTAGTTCGGAATCACTCATGAACTGTATTAACACAAAACCCACATATTGGAGGCGAAGCATAGTTCCAAGTCACTAACAGGTCATCACATACCCTCACGTCTCTTAGGATCGTCTGACTATCATTCTCGAATAGTCTGTACCAAGCATGCTATGTTCTAGGGTACAAGTAAATATCCTCCATAAAGGTCCAATCGAGATAAGACTATCCCGACGCGAAACCTCCCTAATAGCAAGTAGCGCGGGTATGATTACACACAAATATACAACATTATATATATATATATATATATATATATATATATATATATATATATATATATATATATATATATATATATATATATATATATATATATATATATATATATATACAATTAACCATATATATATTCACATTATTCGGATAGGTACACCCACGACCCACATTATATGCGAACCATGTGTGGCACTTAACGCCCGAGTTCTACGTATAAATTAAATCATTCTTGTTATTTTCTCAATTACCACAAATCATTAAGTACTACTCGACTCTCGAAATGTATCCTCTTGATAAATATAAAATCAGTAGGTGTACACTCACTACCCTACTGGTCTAAGTCCTTTTTAATTCTCGCAAGACCTAATTTAACGTACGCACCGTCTCCCATTCAATTTATACCCCCTAAATCCCACGATGAAATCCCATATAAAATCAACTTCCACGGACCCTACTTATACCCTACTGGCCCTCCTCAAGTCCCATTATAATATTTAAATTATGCCCAATGGTCCTTACACATTGGGATTGGATTAAAATTTAGAAAGGGTAAAAAGTTTCCATTTCCAGGAGGAGTTGATCGATCAATGAAAGGGGGTCGATCGATCGACATTCTTGAGTCGATCGATCGACTAAGCAGGTCCTGTCCAGAATTATGCATATTAAGCCTACAGGTTTCTTCCAACTTAAATCATCAAAACTCCATTAAGATTTCCCAAACTCCCAACCAAACATAATGAACGTTATATAAACCAATAAGGATGATTTCTAACGTAAGACATTCATTAATTCCTCAAGATTAGTCATCAAAAGGGGTTAATTGAAGAAATTATCATTTAACCATAATTCATCAAATTTTCGCAAGAATTCATTTAATTTCTAAATTTCTATCTCTACTGGGCATCAAATTTCGTGGATAACATTCTACATATAACAAGATATTCATCCTAACATGGTTTCTACTCCAAAATTTCAAAAATAATCTCCCAACAACATTATTTTCATGAAGACATAAATCAATTAATTTCCTACACTAGCATGGATGTGTTATCAACTAAAGAACAACAAGTTAGATACTTGCCTTGAAATCAAAGTCTAAATCGTAGAGAATGATGGGTACGATCCCGCTCCTCGTTCCCCGATCTACGCATTGGTGGTAGAATTGGTGCGAGTGGTGTGGGGTTGGTGGCTCTCCTCCTTGGAAGTCTTATCTCTTCTCGCTTCCTTAGCCTCTCTGCAAAACCAAAGTTACTAAACCTTGACGACTCTAAATCTCATCAGGTATGACCCTTCAATTTTCTTCCATAATTAAGGCATAAAATTGGGAATTACCAAAATGCCCTCTCGGGTTACCGGTTAGGCCTGAAAACATCTCAGGATCCAAACTAAACTCCCGGGTACACTTTTCTGACTATCTCAACCCTTACGGACACATTGGCACACTCGAAATGACCATATGGGCGACTTTTATTTAAATTACTTTTTATTCCGTTAATTTAGTCCTGACACGACACACGCACGTCCCGACTTAATTTCTATAATTGTCGTGTTATTCACTCGCGATAATTTTAATAAATTCAGTCTCATATATTACTTTACTCATCTAGTAATATTCAACATAATTATTTCCAATAGTTACTAACTCTCGTCACGCTAGTAAATATTCAATTTAAAATCCGAATTAATATTAAATTAATTTATCCCAATTAAATTTAATTAATCTCGAAATTAAACGCCATAAAAATACGGGGTATTACATAATATTCATCAACAAATGTTGCTGGCGCAAACCACAATAATATAGGAGTTATCAAACATAGAGAGCAAGTATATACACTCAAAATGCAAAATGTGTTTTTTTATAACCAAGGCAACAAATGTAAAAGCTAGAAGCATCTTGTATCTTCGCATCAACAAAAAGATAATATGATTTTATCACTTTATACACACTTAATGATTTGAATTCTAAGAGTAATAGATTGCAAGATGCTTGTGCATTGTTAAAAATTATCTGCATTACACAATATATTAATCATATTCCTCAACAAATGTCGTTGGCGCATACCACAATAATATAGGAGGTATTAGACATAGAGAGCATGTGTATGCATTCAACATTCAATTTATTTTTCCAAAACTAAAGAAACAAATGTAGAAGCTAGAAGCATATTTTATTTTTGCATCAACAACAAGCAAGATAATATGATATCATCAGTCCATACATAATATCTACAAATTTATACATATGATAACAAAAAATAAATAAATAGCAAAAAAGTTATATAAAACTTAAGAACACAAAAATTAGTACATGGAATACACAACAAAAGATCCAAAACACAATGACAAATAGGTGATAGGCGATATATAAACATAAGGACAAAAAATATACAAAGTATATAAAAGTTAGTGGTATAAGTTAAGAATAAAATTATTACATTCACTACACAATAAATTACACAAAATACATCATGGGATCATTTGTATACATTTGTGTTTTTCATTTGAGTGAGAATTTTGGTGAAAATGAGAAAAAAATGTTAATTAATTAGGGTGTACAAAATATTAAACTTTGGAAACGTAACAAACATGATTAAGATATATTTACACGGATCAACACCTAATAAAGTTGTTTAAAATTTTAATTAAGAACATGAATCCTTTGTTTGATCGTCAATGACTAAGGTTTTCTCTATTTCTAAAGGAAAGGGTTTTGAAGCTTTTTGTTCACAGTTGATTTTGAAATAGCGTTAGTTTATGGTTTGGGAGTATTTATATGTTAGACCTAATAGTTTAAATTTTTTTTAACCTATATTTATAGTCGAAAATTGTTACTCAAAGGACTGAATAGTAAAAGGCCCAAAAATAAAAATATCGGAGTGACTACAAAGAAATCTTAAAAAATGGGACTAAATAATTAAGTTCTCTTTTTGTCACCATCCCATGGGGGGTCCGAGGAGGGCTTCCCCAACTTTTCTTCCGATGTGAGCACTGGATTGTGCCCTTTCTCGGGGAGCTCGACCGTCGTCGATGTGGGTTAATATGTAGAGAGACAGACGCCAGCCAATTTTGCACAAAACATGAAAAAGAAATGTTTCCTCTGATTGGGAATAAATATTGTATATTTATCCTCTTAATTTCGGTACCTTTGTGAACCCGAGTTGTGCAATTGATATGGATTTAACTCATAATTTTGCTACTAACCTTCGTTGGCAAGTATTTCGTGTTTTGTGTTTCTCTTATGTGTTTTACAGGTAAAGTATGCAAGCAGTGCGGAAGAGAAATCAAAACAATGAAAGAAAGGCTAGGAAGGCAAGTTCAAGGGAATTTTCGTAATTTTGTAGCCTAATCCCGAACGTGGGGCCAACTGGAAAGTTGAAGAGTTCGGAACAATGATAACACTGGAAAATATAGAACCCAAATCCGAGATACGGTTAAGGAGTTATGATCATTTGAAGTTGAGAAAAAAATCCAAGAAAGAAAAGAAGAAAGCATGAAAATATTTCTAAGTGTTCAATTTCCAGCAAATTCTCCAGAATCACAGAATGAACCGGTTTGGAGAGCAAACCGGTTCGGGGTACCTAGGATGCAAAATTATTCTTAAAAGGTGATTGGTCTAAAGAGTCCTAATAGGTTACAAACTCTTCTAAAACGTATTTGTATCTTTATAATGACTTAGAAAAAATAGTTCTGAATAGTTTCTCTTAGAGAGGAAGGTAGGAGAGTAACTTAGAATCATAGAAAACAATTCTCCATCAAGTAGGTACTTTTATTGTTTGAATTACAAGTTTTCTTTAAATAAAGTTTGTTCCTTTCTTTCTTAATCTTATAGTTTATTTATTTACAGGATTTCTTTATTTTCTGCGTTTCCAATTCATTTATACATGCTTAGAGATAGTTTTCTTATTGATTCAATTACATGAAACGTAGGATTCACATTTTTAATTAATTTCACCATGTTAGGATAGATTTCTAAGGGTTGGTGTTCATGAACCCAACCCGATGTAATTTAGCCATGTAGAAACTAGGGTTTGAGTTGAAATTTGAATGAATCGTGTTGTGTAGTTTTCACAGCCATCATATATATTTTTACCTCGGTTGACCCTACGTAACCGTGGTGTTTAAGGATGTGATGCACATGTAGCTATTGCGATACTGCTTTACTCATCCTTTGATTATGTATGATGAGGACTTGAACCTCATATATGTAATGTTTGGGAGTAATAAAGATCGGGTTCAATTAAATTTATAATTCAAAATTCTATCATTCTATATGATAAATTTACTTGGGTTTGGGGGATTGTATTCCCAACCTGTTCCCCCTTCATTATTATCAAATCATTCTTAGTTAGTTAATTTATCTCACATAGTTGTTGCAGTAGTTTAATTTAGTGTGCATTTTGTTAATTAGTTATTTCCCATCACAATCATCTTTTTGTTTATTTTTAGAGTCAAGTTAGGGTTAACAGCCTTACCTTTGTCGTCACATTCACTCGTCCTAGTTACCTAATGATTTGATACCCAGACTAGACACTATACTCCACAAGAGTGTAGTTAAAGTTTAGGTTTTTGTATTGCGATTGGAAGCCGATAACAATGATTAGCGTATTACACGGACGCTTGGTTTCCAGCTCGATCAGCCTCCTCGAGAGAGAGACATTAAGGAAAATACTAATGCTTACGAAACCACGTATTTCAAGGGTTCGGGGACTAAGTTATGGACTAAGAAGCTGTTAGGCACCCATCCCGGCCTTTCGGTCTCTCATGGGCATGTGTTAATATTTTTTTGTTAAACATCATGAAGTGTGTGCGTATTTTCACAATATAAATGGAGAATAGAATCACTCAACTCGTGTCATGGAAAATGGCGGAGTGAGTTCATCCTTAGAAGTGTTCCCAAAATAATAATTCAAAGTATAATGTGAGTGTTTGTCGATTTACAAGTTGTTATAGAAGAACAAATGCATACATTGGGCAAGACACAAACATACAAGCATATAAAATCCATTAAAAATATATATAATAAAAACAAAGTAACAAATATGTATAAAGGAGGACTCGAGTCTAGGAATTTACCTAAGATGCCTACGTAGTCCAAGGAGCATCAAATTCGACGTAGTTCGAAGATAATATTGGGTGGGGTTTAACCCATAAATCCAAAAGGGGGGGATTTCTCTTATATGTGTGTAGAGATAAACATGCAACAAATGTGAGGATGTGTAGCGAGAATCCTTTGGAATTTATAGGTGAACCCTCTTTTTCTTGTTTTTTTTTTGTTTTTTATTAATATAAAGTATGTGCAAATACTAAAAACAAAGGTTTGAGATTAAGGTATGTAATGTAATAAAATAAAGAGATAAAGTAGAAATAAAGCAACTAATGCTAAAAGTAAGAGAATTTAAAGACAGTGGTGGAGAATTGGACCTCCTTATGATGACTTGAAGTGAATCTTGGTTGTAGATGCACTGATCTCACAATGAGGTGATGGTGGTATGAGGATATGGGTGAGAATTTACTAAGAGGATGTGTAGCGAGAATTTACTGAATCCGAGAGAATGTTCTTTGAATTGCTGAGAGGGATGTTTAGAGGGTGACTTTCAAAGTGAGGTCATGGCCTCTATTTATAGGGACAAGGGGGTGCCAATCAACAAGGTCCTTGACCAGCCTATCAGCATAAAACCCTAGACACATTACCGATAGGCAGGGTCCTGGGGGTGTTATTCAACAGTTTGAGACAAATTTTTAGTAAAAACGATCGTAGAATGTTAATCGTAAGTCAAAATTGTGCATGGGACAAACCATTGAAAAGGGTATTCAGATATCTTTAAGAATCCATAAGACACACCTGGGTTTGGGAGTTGACTAAGGTCAAACGGGGCTCAGAAGTTCCCGTTGGTCACTAGCCAAGAAATTTTTGAAGGAAAATGGATCGTTCATCCGAATCACAATGTTGATTCGCACGTGGAATGGACCGTTAGAAAGGGTGTTTAGAGCCCTTAGAGATTTTATTCACCTTCATTCAACTCAGAGAGTTGACTAAGGTAAAATAAAGCCCAAAATTGCCCATGACCTTTCGGAGAAAAATGGGTTATTCCTCCATGCCGTAAGGTTGATTCGTGCACGAGGCAGACCATTGGAAAGGTTATTCAGAGACCATCATATATTCATTGAGATTTACTTAAACTAGATTATTGACTGGGTCAAACGAGGATCGAGTGCACTCGAGAGCGCCCAATAGCCTCTTGATCAACTTTCGAGGTCAAATGGATCATTTGTACAACTCGTAAGGATGATTAATACAGAATGAGGATCATTGGAAAAGGGGATTCATATACCTTTGGAGATTCATTGACCTTTCGCTCAGAGGAGGAAGTTTACGAGAGTCAAATGGGGCTTGGGAGGGCCCGGTGGCCTCCATATTATTTTTCCAATATAAAAGGATCGTTCCTCTAAACAGTAAGATCAATTCACGCATGGGGAAAATCTTTTAAAAGGGGATTCAGAGTCCTTTGAAGTTGACTGGAGTGAAACGGGGCTCGAGAGCGCCCGGTGTCCCCTAGATCGATACTCAGAGTATAACCTAGGTTTTATGATAAATGAGTGAGTGATATGGATCTAAGGAGGTGCTTAGGATAGTCTTAGTATGAGGTGTCTACAGAGAGTCCCTCGACGTGTGAGATTGGGATAAGTTAAGGTCATTGAATGATAGACACTACATAGACATTGGGGAAGAGGATTTTAGATCAATTATGTGGACCTAGAGTGTGAGGTTGACCGATTTAGAGGTTCAAGGTTAGTTTTGAGGAATTAAGGAGATGAGGATGATCGATTGATTAGGTTGAGGTCAATTTTGAGGACCTAAGGGGGAGGAGGATGATCGATTTAGCGGGTTGAGGTTAGTTTTAAGGACCTAAAAAGACGAGGATGACCGATTCAATGGGTTAAAGATGTGTTAATATTGGTTCTAAAGAGCTAGGGTTACCAATTAAGTGGGTTGAGGTCAATTCTGAGGAACTAAAGTGATGCCGGGGATGACCGATTCAGCGAGTTGAGACTGATTCTGAGGACCTTAAGTTGTACCTACCAATTTCGAGGTTCGAGGTCAATTCTAAGGACCTAAAGTTATGATGACCAATTCTGAGGGCTGAGGTCAATTCTGAGGACCTAAAGTTGGTACAACCAATTATGAGGTCCAAGGTTAATTCTGAGGATCTAAATAGATGAAGATGACCGATTATGATGTTTGAGGTCAATTCTAAGAACCTAAAGTTGGGACAACTAATTCCAAGGGCAGAATTCAATTCCGAGGACCTAAAGTTGGGATGACCAATTCAGAGGGTCGAGGTCAATTCTAAGGATGTAAAGAGATGAAGATGACCGATTCTGAGCGTCCAAGTCAATTATGAGGACCTTAAATTGGGACGACCAATTCTACAGGCAGAGGTTAATTTTAAGGACCCCAAGTTGTGATGACCAATTTTGAGTTTCGTGATTAATTCTGAGGACCTTGAGTTGGGATGATCAATTCTGAGGTACGTGGTCAATTCTAAGGACCAAAATTTGTGATGACCAATTCTGAGGGTTGGGGTCAATTCTGAGAACCTAAAGTTATGATGACTAAATTTGAGGGCCGAGGTTAATTCCGAGGACCTAAAGTTATAGCACGTGGATAGCTCTCCTGAGAAAATTTGAATTATCTTGAGGGTACAAGTGCTCTTATGGTTTTTCTGGGGATTGTGTTGTATTGAAACTCCATTAGGGGATGTTCAGTTTTGGGATTACGTTCGGGGAATTACAGTAGACTTGAATGCAGGTGCATCATTGGTTTACTGTGTAATATGATGAGGATAAGAGTGTAAGATTAATCCAGCTAGGAATTTTGAGAGTTTTTAAGGGGTTTAGTGATCCAAAAATGATTTTTCTTGGGAAAATAATGTTCCATATTTTTTCGAGATTTTTGGGAATTTTCTAGACAATTTTTAGATTTTTCTGGCATTTTTTGTACAAACTTTGAAAGGGGCTACCGATAGGCAGGCTTGGGGGGTTCCAATCGGCAATGGAATGAAATCTTGGGCTTCCATGGGAATTGGGAAAGGCAGCTTCCGATCAGTATAGGTCGGGACACCGCATTCCACTGTAGTGTCACGTGCTCTTGGGGAGAGGCGGTGGGACACAACCCACACGTTCCTTCTTGGATTTGGGCAGATGACTATTACTCCAATAGACGGGGGTTGATTGTGGGGAGTTCTATATAGTGGTGGACCTCATATTGAGGGTGACACCAGAGGTGATGCGGGTGGCATTAAAGAACGTGGGTAGGATTGTGTCTATGGATTTTATCTGCATTTCTTTTTGAAAGGAGATGTTCCTGAGGAGGAGGGAGGATGTGACCGATGAGCGCCAAGTGAGACATATAACCTTTCTATTTATTTTTCTTCTTCTGGGAGGCTTTTTGGTGGTGAAGAGTGGCGATGTCGTCCATCTTTGATTCTTGTCGTATTTGAGGATGATTTTCGACGTCAATCTTTATGATTAGGGGAGATATAATTTGGCATCCTTTTATTCTTCTTTGGATATTTTTATCTGGTGCTTCTGGTAGACTTTTATGGGGGCCACGTATCTTTTGAAGGTAACTTCGGATTTATTTTCCTTCTTATGCATTTCCTTGCATACTCTTTTTTATGTTCTTTTTGTCGATTCCTATTATTTGGTGACGTGGTTCTATGAGGTGATAGGGCACAATGAGGGGTTGATGGTCCTAAAGGATGAGAGTTTAGGGAACTTCTGTCATCTATTCTGGTGGCATAATTCAAATTGACGACCGAATCAGTCTTTATCTTTTGCGGATGTACGACGGGTTCTAAATGCTCTAACGAGTGACCAAGTAATCTTTCATCTTTTTTATGTTCTTCTTGGCATCTTTATTTCTTGAGTAGATACTAATTCTCTGTTGGGGATCATAGGTGACCTTGTAGCTATGGGGTGTGACTTCGCTAAATACGGGGGTGATGGGCATGCATGCACAGATGTAGTGGTTGATTGCGCATGAGTTAGGGTACATCTGGTACCTGGGAGGGAGGGTGGTGAGGCATATGATGTGGCATCCATTTCTTATTCTTTTCTTTTAGGATATGTCATTGTGACTGGAGGATCTTTTCATTAACTATATTGTATGCTTGATTTAGCGGCTTTATACCTAAAAAGAGACTCAAAAAGTAGAAAATATACTTATTTTGTTTGATTATCTTGATTTAGTGACTTACTTTACACGCACTTTGATTTCCTGCTGAGATTTTATTTTAGGAAAGAGTAGGAAAATTTTGTTTCTTGGATTTTTTGAATAGAGGAACGCCTTAAAGGCCCTGTTGCAAAGAGTTTTCCTTTTGAATTGGATTATTTCAAGAAAAATTAGGAGAAATGTGTTTTTGGAAATTAATTTTTATAAAAGAGGAGAATTTGAATTTTTCAAAATAAGAGGGTTGTCGATCGGCCTACCCCTTGACCTGCTTGTCGACATGGGTGTCAAGTCAAATCATCCCTAGGCTTTGGTTGCACTTTCCTTCACATCAGTCTACTCCTATAGGGCTGAGAATTAATCGGGTTTCAGAGTTGTTTTTGCCAAGGATTTTGAGTATAAATAGAGAGGTATGTAATGTGCTTTCTCCATCAATAACCAAATTTATCTTCTTGCTTCTCATTTCTTATTCCCAAATGTCTCTTCCCATGTATGGAGAACTGTCCTCTTACTTTGATTGTCTGGAGTCCATGTGCATATATAATGTGTATTATTATGTTTCAACCAGCGTCGGGCTTCTTTTTAGCATAATCGAGCCATATATTTGAACTTGCTAGAAGCGGCGGTACAATTCAAGTACATTAGGGACCATGTTTTCCTTTTTATCTTAGATGAGGTCTATCCTACCTACGAATTATTTTTAGTAATATTAAGTATTATCCTTAGTGTGGCGACGGTTATGCCCGATTTATTCCGTTCTCCCCGAATATTGATGGCGAAATTGCTCCATATTTGTCCTTCGATGGGTCGACCATTGGTTACTGAAGGGACTATTTCTCTTCAGGAGGTTATGTATTCAGTACGTATGAGGGGTTTTGAGGATGCTGGATTTGCTAGAGCTATTGCCTTGGGCCTTAGTACGAGGCTCTTATTGGTGATAGGGGACTTGATGGATAATCCCCAAGTGGCTACGGTAATGGCAATGATGTCTTACTGCTATAATCCTATGGCAGTGGTATTGGCTGAGACCCTGAATGGTCTGGATGTTTGGAAAGAGTTCGCTCTGACTTTTTGAGGAGGAGCCCAGTAACATTATTCATGTTGCTTGCATAGACTTTCGTATAAAGGCACCTCCTGAGTATCCCTTGATGGGTGTGCCTAATTTCTTTGTCTAACCTTTCTTCAAATTTGGCCCATCGATAGAGAACTGGGTTAACTGATTGGTGGAGAATAGAGCTTGGTTTCTTTGTTCATCAATTCCATGGTGAGGAGACTTGCTGCCTATTTTACAATTTGGAGAGTATCGGTATGTACAATTAGTTAGCCTTCGCCAAACTTCTTTTTATTTCCCCTAGCGGCTTCTGCGCCAAGTCTGGTAGGAACAAACTATGCCTCATCTCATAACGAACTACTTCCCAGTGAAAAACTTGATTGAATCATTACGAGTGATGTTGGGCTCCTTGTTATAGTACCGTTGACCGTCTACCCATCCATCACAGTCCGTGGGAGGGGCCTGATATGTATCCAGAGACTACCTGAACTGGTTGTGGAAGCAAGTAGTAGAGATGATTATGGAGGAAGAAATCGGTTAAAGGTGGTTTCTTTCCTTCAACACCATAGAGGAAGGTGTTGTGGTATTCTCCTGGTCTGTCAGGGCGTACCTCTCCATGGAGCGCATACAGAGTGTTAACTAGGAGTGGGAAACTTGGGTACCTTCGGGCGTCGGGAAGGATGACGAAGCGGGGTCGTTGGACAGTTGAAGGCAATGTTTTGAGAATCTTGGGTATTTTTTTAAAGCTAGGGTAATTTTGGGTGTTTTGTATTTTTGGTGTCCAGAATACTTTTTGTCTAGCTTAGTAAGGGTTAGGTTTGTTTAAAGATGGCTTAGTCAGTGAAAGGGGGTGGTTTGTTTAACTCCCTTCACTGATACTTCATGTAACAACGCTCTGTACCTTAATCAAAAATAAAAAATGATTTTAATCATATTTTGTTGTCCCTTAATGAGTTTTGCATTTGAATTATGTATACCAATCACTAAGGCATGCATACTCCTTTTGTTCATGTAAATGATAAGATGGACTGCCGTTCTCGGAGGTTATAAAGGAATAGCAGTTTGTGAAAAAAAAGGGACCATGCCCATATATGCGTACATACCTCTTGGGGTTTTTGAAAATTTTCATGAGTTTCAGTTTAAAAAGAAAACGTTTTAAAAGGATCAGGTCCTAGTAGTTCTGGATAGGGGGATATTTTGCACTACGGGTAAAATTTCTTGAGATAGTATAGGTTGAATATATTCCCCATATCCTTTTTGTCGAGGTCTATGAGCACGGAGACACCGCCTGATAGAATTTTCTTCACAATGTAGGGGCCACTCCAATTTGGTTTGAATTTCCCTCTGGGGTCCCAGACGGGTTCTATGATTTCTTTGAGGGCAAGGTCTCCTTCCTCAACACTTGTTTCTTGATTTTTTGGTTGAATGATCGGGCTATTCATCGATGATACCCTATATATAATATAGAGCCTTCAGCCTCTTTTTATTCAAGAGTGATAGTTTGTCCAAGAGGCCTTGATTCCATTATTCTTCGCTAATATTGCTTTCGAGCATGATGTGCAGGGAAGGAATTTCTAACTCAATGGGTAGGACTGCTTCTATGCTATACACTAGAGAGTAAAAGGTATCCCCAGTAGGTATTTTGAATTAAGTGTAGTAGCCCTAGTGGGAATTAACGATCTGGTCAACCCAATCTCTGCAATTCTCAGTCATCTTTATGATTATAATTTTATGGATTTTATTGGCTACTTCGAAAATAACATTGGTTTGGGGTCGGTTGGGGGAAGACTTGTGTCTCTAAATTCCATACTTGTCGACTAGTTTTGTGACCTCAGTATCAAAGTGGAGCCCATTATCTAATGCTAACTCATAGGGAACTCCGTATCGAAAGATTATGTTCTTTCTAATGAACTTGGACACTATCTTAGCATTCAAAACTGCATATGACTATCCTTTTACCCATTTGGTGAAGTAATCAATGGGGACCAAGATGAATTCATAACCGTTTGAAGCTTCGGGAGTAACCTTTCCTATGATGTCAATGCCCTAGGTGGAGAAAGGCCAGGGAGAGGTCGTGTTGTATAATTCTCGAGGAGGCATCTTCGAACATAGGCAGTGCAATCTTGAACCATGGTGGTCCAATAGTACCCTTGACATATGATCTTCTTAGCAAGCATATGATCGTTCATATAGGGACCAAATTCTTCGTTGTTGATCTTCTGCATCATTTCTTTAATATCTTCTCATGTTATACAATACAAATGGGTTCCATCAAAGTTTCTCTTGAAAAATTCTTTGTCAGAAATCATATACGGGGCAGTCAATTTGCAAAGGGTCGCACGTTCTTTCTTGTCTATGTTTTGGGGATACCTACCATGTTTGAGGAGGCGCCAAATGTCATACTACCATAACTCGTCCATATCAGAATCTTCCTCAGTGACGAGCTCAATGTGATAGCACTGGGTGGGAATGGCTTGTTTCTGAACCAGGAAAGAGGCTATCATTATTCCCTTAGGCATGTCGACCATAGAGGCCAACGTAGCAAGGGCGTCAGCTAGGCTGTTCTTTAAAGGATGTAGGTTGTGGAAGGTTACATCTTTGTACTGGTAGGTCATCTCTTCTAGGTAGGTGTGGAAGGGTATGAGCTTCTCATTTTTAACTTTCCATATTCAGAGGACTTATTCGACGATGAGGGAAAAGTCTCCATAAATTCTTAGGTGTTAGATTCCTTTCTTGAGGGCGATCTTGAGTCCTACAATGCATGCCTTATACTCAGTCATATTATTGGTACAAGGAAAGTCTAGTTTAATGTCAATGGTGGTGTGAGAGTCATTAGGGGCAATCAGGAGTATCCCAATGTCGTATCCTTTATTGTTAACAGCTCCATCAAAGAATAGTTTCCATCTAAGTTCCTCCTGAGAGGTAAGAGAATATCTTCACCCGGGAATTCAAAAACCCAAACATCGATCCCTTCCATGGGGTAATCAATAAGGTAGTCATAGATGGCTTTCCCTTTCACAGCTTTCTGCATAACATACACAATATCGAACTCGACTAGAAACATCAAACAACGGTCCATTCGACTAGATATAACGGGATTTTTTAGCAGGTACTTAATGGGATCCACTCGGGATACAAGTCTGATGGAGAAGGCAAGTATGTAGTGTCGTAACTTCTGTGTGACCTAGACCAGGGTGATAAACACTTTCTCCCAAAAAGTATAGTTGACTTTATATCTGACCAACTTCCAATTTGCTTAATAAATAACCCCTTTCCTTAGGGGATTCTTTAATGTATTGGGATGGCAAAGCCCCTCCTGTAGTATTTGTGTTGGTAAATTATAGGAGGAAGGGGAGACCTAGTTGCGGAGGCAAGAGTACTGGAGGTTGGGTGAGGTATCGCTTGATTTGGTCGAATGCTTCTTGGCAGTCCTCATTCTAGACTTAAGTTGAATCCTTCTGTAGATGTTTAAAAATGGGTTCACATATTGAAGCCAGTTGGCTGATGAACCGATTGATGTACTGTAGTTCTCCCAGCAATCCTTGGACTTCCTTCTTCATCCGTGGCAGTGGAATCCCAGACATGGCTTTCATATTTGCAGGATCTTCTTTGATTCCCTTCTCACTGACCATAAATACCAAAACTTTTCCTTTCGTGATGTAAAAAACACAATTATGTGGATTTAACTGCATTTGGTATTACTCCAGTCGCTCGAAGAACTTACTAAGGGTAGGAATATGACCTTCGCACATCTTAAACTTAATGAACATGTTATCAACGTAGACTTTGACCTCCTTGTGAATAAGGCCATACAGGATAGTTGGGGCAACCCTTTGGTAGGTAGCCTCGGTGTTCTTTAGTCTGAATGGCATGACAATATAGCAAAAGCTTCCCCATGGTGTGATGAAGGCAGTTTTCTTCTAATTGTCAGGGTGCATCATAATCTGGTTATATCCGACGAATCCATCAACAAATAACTTGTGGGAGTGGTTGGATATGTTTTCCACGATCATATCGATATTGGACAATGGGTAATCATCTTTTGGGGGTGATTTATTCAAATCCCATTAGTCGACGCACATGCGGACTTTTCCTCATGACTTTAGTACGAGGATGATATTAGCGAGCCATGTAGGATATTTGACTATGCGAATGGAACCCACATTCAATTGTTTGATAACTTCCTCTTTGACCTTTAATGACCATTCAATATGGAGTTTACTTAGCTTCTATTTGATTGGTTTGCATTATGGGAATGTCGGGATCTCATGCTGGGTCATTATTTGGCATGTCATCATAGAACCATGCTAAGACGTCCATGAACGTTGTTAGTATCTCTTTAAATTGTTCACTCTCATGCTCGCTAAGGGTGGACCCAATCCTAATCTCGCACTGATGGCTACTAGAACCAATATTAATAAAAATAGTCTCATCGTCATTAATTTCAACGTGATTATGTTATTTATTATTCTACTTATTAAGATCAGTTACGAATTATTCGTTTGTAAAATCATCATCATTAAGGGTTTGATTAGAAATAAGACAATTAATTTAAGGCACAACAAGATACTCAAAATCCTTGCTTATTTGATTTTCGAGAAAAATAGCATTGAGAACCTCATCAAAAGAGGTCTCTATTACATTGATATCAGGAAAAGGAAAAATAACATTAGATAAAGAGACTTGGATAGGTAAACAACAGGGTCAGGTTGATTCTGAGCAGGTTGGACTTGTATGGCATTAAATTTGATGAAAGGTATGTCACTATCTTTGATTTGAGCGAACGGGTCTGATGTACACGACACATGAGAAGATAGTGTAGAGACTCAGCCCCAACATCTATAGGTCGAATGAGCCTTCAAAATCATCGATAATTGTCATGACTTTCTCGATGAGAGGTTATACTTTATATTTGTAGTCTTCGACCGAAGAGTTACTATAGTGAAAGAAGATTTCCATCCCTAGTTTCATCTTCTTGTCAGCATGGTCGTAGCACGGTTCAGGGAAGCCATAAAAGGGTAAGTCTTCACCCTCCTTGGTAAATCTTCCATTCAAAGAGTGTCCTGAAATAGGTTTTTCATATTCTAAGATTCTTTTTGGTCTTGGTCATCGGGGTGCTTTGATTTCATCTGGTGAAGGCTGGTAACCCAGGACACATGAAGGAAAGGATTCCTTTAGGACTAAGGCTCAAGGATCCTTTGTCGGTGTCACCATATCCCCATACCAGGCATGAAGTGCATGTTCTTGAACAACTGAATCACATTGACATTTCCATGATGGTTATGTTCTAGGTAAACTCAAAATTAGAAATTATCTCCTACTAGAAGGGGAAGTAAATCAACTCTGAAGCCAAATAGGAGCATGTCATTCAACCCATGTTGAATTTTTCATACTGGATTACTAGTGTTGGCATTGTTTTCACTGTTATCATCCCCCTAAATAGTGATAACCTAACCTTTGGCAAAGAACCTCAGCATCTGATGACGAGAAGATGATACACCTCGAATGTTGTGGATCCATGGATGGCTAAGGATTGAATTGAAACATGTAGGTATGTTAATGACTTGGAACTCGGTGACAAGATAGGGTCAAGTCTTAGTATGAGTTTTATGGACCCCATTACTTCTCGACAATTATTTTTGGAAGCATGCATGACGGTGGAAGTGGGAGTGAGATCACTGACTTTTAGTCCCAAAAATTTAAAGGTTCTGATAGGACAAACATTAAGAGCTGATCCATTGTCAAAAAGTGATAATGGGACTATCTTTTCCAAGATTTAAACGGAGATTTTAAGGGCATAATTATGATCAGGGTCAAACTTTGGTATCTCTTCTTCGAAAAAAGAGAGAAGTCTGAAAGAGGTCAGGGACCCCGCTAAATTTATAGCTTCTTTAGGAGTAGTGGAAGGGGGACTGTCGGTATGGTGAGGAGCTTTATCAAAGCATTCTGGTGCAACTGAGAGAACATGAAAACTCCTATAGGGTGATATTGTCTTGGGTCTTTTTGAGTTGGTCAAGGACTTTCCTCACTTCAATGGTCATTTTTGTTATGGTAAGTTTTTCGATAACTCCCTTTCCTTTACCTATTTTGATTACATGGGGAATCAGGTCATTGTAATGTCTCCCTGATCGGGCCATATGATTCACTGAGCTGGGGAAGAACAATAATACTATGGCTTCATCTACCTTGAACATAATGGCCAACTTATTGATTTCTCCTAACAAGTCTTTAAAGGATATAATTCCATAGAGGTTTGTTACTGGACTGACTTCTTCCTAACTGGGCACAATATCTGAACTGTCCAAATCATCCCCTTATTCGATGGTGACTATGTCCTCTTGCCAAGTGTAGGAGGGTAGTGTAACTGAGATCGATGAAGAACTAGAATGGGTGAGGTGTGACCCACTTCAATGGACTCTGTCTTTAAGGTCTTCAAAGTTTAAAGAGTAACTCTAGCAGAGAACCTTCCTCTTTTGGTAAGAATGGAGTAAATGCTATGACCTTCTTCTTGAAAGAGAAAACTTCACAAGAAGTAATGATATCTGAGAGAGAGAGAGAGAGAGAGAGAGAGATATCCTAAGAATAATGGATGTAATTATGGGAGTAAAGAGTCAAGCACTTAGACACTTAGAAAGAGAACAAGGAGAGAATACTAGTTCTGGTTTAATTTTGGTAGAGTAACAGTGTAACTTAAGTCTTCTGTCTTATCCTAACCTTACAAAACGGTCCTATTTATAGATGTATACTAGGGTTGACTTGGGCTTATACGGCACTAAAAATAAGAGGAAACTTGGGGATAAGCCCTATAATTTACCTTTTGTCCTTATCTGTCTCTTAGCCGTCTGACACCTGGTGCCTATTAAAGTTAAAAAGAAAATGTGTCTCCTAATGGTGACAAAATATTTGATTTGGTAAATATCATTTCAAATGGTAACTTGATGTACAAACTTTCTGAAAAACTTGAGAGCGGCTTTGAGATCCACCCTCTCTAAACTGCATTTTATGAAATAGTTTTTCTTTATGAGCAACCTTTGGGCTACTCACTTCTTTATTCTAAGTGTGGGCTATATGAGTGATTGATTGACTCCCAGTCTCCCTCTACTAATATTCTCTCTATCTTAAAGTGTCAAGTTGTTGAGCTTTCAATTAACCTTGTTTCTCAATCGCCAAACCAAAACTCCCATGATATCCCAACTGGCCTGCTTGATCCCTGCTTGCTCAACTAAGACTACATGTACAAGAAACTAATCATCGGTACTTTATTAATTTTTGTGTAGAAATCTTGGGGATGGGGACACTTGTGGTGGATCCTCTCGCCCTAAGTCATTTTTGGGTGATAGTATGAGGAAATGGACACTCGAAGTGTATCCCCTTTCCTTGAGTAGTTTTCTGTGAAGTCAATCTTGGTAAAAGGGGCCACTCAAGTAGAGTCCCCTCTCACATGGTGATTTTTTACAATATCAATCTTGGGTAGTGGGGACACTCAAAGTGGACGCCATTACCCTGAGTCATCTTTAATATGTTAATCTTGGGTAAGTGGGAGCCACTCTAAGTTGACCCTCTCACCCTAGGCTATTTTATGTAGTGAGTCAACCATGGGGTACTGGGAGCCAATCAATGTGGTCTCCCTCTCCCTAGGCTATTTTATGTAGTATCAAACTTGGGTAAAGGGGGCAATGAAGGTGAGTCCCCTCACCTCGTAGCTTTTTTCTGCGGTATGTCAATCTTGGGAGGAGGTGACACTCAAGGTGAGCCCCCTCACCTTGGGCCTTTCTCAGAAATATCAATCTTCGTTAGAGGGGCCACTTAAGTTGAGTCCCCTCGCCTGTGCCTTTCTTCTGTGGCATGTCAATCTTGGGTAGTGGGGCCACTCAAAGTGGACCACCTCACCCCAGTTTTCTAAAATTCATTTAGCGAATGATCACCTTTACACCAAGATTAATCAATACATTTAAGAACCTCAAAGTCTTCATCGTACAAATCCTCCCACTCCACGGAAAGATGCATGAGTGAAGGGATCAACTGTCACTGAAGCTTCAAAGCGGTGAGTAACTAAAAAAAGCTACAGATTTTTTTTATCTATCGAAGTATGTCAGCCACGGTATGTACCACATCATCTAAAATGACTTCTTTAATGGGTACTACCCATTCATCTGATTCATGAGCCCACTTTTGGGCTTCCACGAATAAGACACTGAACGTGTGATAATTCATTAGTCACGAATATTGCATATGCACGCCCTTTATCTTTACGCATTCTAGCACTTTTTGTGTTCCTTATGCCTATATTTATGCTCGTTAACCAGACAACCTCTGTTTTAAATATATATATATATGCTTTGCATGGCTTAATTGAGCTTTTGTAGGTATTGGAACGCTTAAATTGAGGATTCTTTGTGTTTAAGAGAAGTTCCATCGTCGGGAGCTTCTTCAAGGGATCTTTAGATATTTCACACTGTATCTCTGGCTCAGTGGAATTCCACATAACTCAGTTCATTGAGTTATCTTCCCATGTCCATGAACGACACATCATTTGGGTTTCGAACGAAGAAGATATGGCCATTTCCGTATGCACCGATTCTCCCTTATTTTGGACCAAAGAAGACCATGTGACAAGGGACCGATTAACCGGCCCTGTCTGACCGGTCGACTGGTGAATTATATTTTGGCTTACAATGAATGAAGTGGGTTTTTTCTAGAGGGACCGGTCAATTTCCCCCTAGCCGCGGTCGACTCGTAGTGTCATATATTCTGCGTTTTTCCCTTTTAATTTCTTTTTACATTTTTCTTCTCTCTTTTATAACTTACTATAAATTGACCCCTTAGTTTATTTTCATTGGTATATTTCATTTAGTTAGTTTTTCATCTTGCATTTTAGGGATGTTAGGGTTTGGAATAGATTCTTGGGTTTTGCTTCTTTCTCTCTTAGGGTTTCACCCAAATGGGTTTGTAAGTTACTATTCACCATCTGTCTCTTTAAATCCAAGCTTCCATTGTTGTTTTTCTTGCTTTGTTATTTATTTACTTGCTTTGTAACTTAGATTTAATTTCTTTCCTTACTTTCTTGAATTTAAATGCATGTCTTCCATTATGTTGTTTGGCTAATTTAGTTTAGGTTGTGATTCATGGAACTCACATTTGTTTCAATGTGTTGCTTTGCTATGGTTATGGGTTTTATGTATCAAATTCGATTGGGTTGTTCTTGTTATTATGCCTAGGAGATTTAATGGGGTATATCATGTATTTACGTATTTACGACCTTGCGTGTGTAATTTTCGGGATATTTATTGACGCTAAAATCATATTAGGTTTTTATGCGAATTTCGGGGGTGACAACTCTAGATTTAATTGATTGTTGAAATGAGATTCAATATTACCATATGTGTAGTTCCATGTTATACAAATTAAACAGAGGTGGGGGATATTAGTCGCAACCTATAGTTTTATTCCTTGTAGGTAATCGTAGTTTAAATACACATGCTTAGATTATATTTTCTTTTTGCTAACATCTATCTTTTACACTTTTATTGAGAAGTATTAAACCAATTAAAGTATAACAACTAGTCTATGTGGATTTTGATACTCGGAATAGCCTCTGTACTCCCTTAAAAGAATGATGTCAATAGTTTAGGTTTTTGCATAGCGGTGGGTGCTGAGCATAACGATCGACGTATATCTTTGTACACTTGTGCCACGGATCACCCCTATTACCAAAATGGCGATGGTGCCGGGGACTTATTTGTTTTAGAATTTAATTGATTTAGTATTTCGTAGTATTTTCTTTCTATTTGTATTTTTTCTTAACAATTTTTGTAGGACTTCTACATTTGAGCGCCAAGAAATGTTTGAATTTTTTGAACGCACATGTCTTTGGGGTAAACATGTCTTATTCGATTTTTGTTTGTAATCGTAGTAATAATTCTCAAAATCCCCCTACACCTATGACTTTTGATCAATATTTATAAGCCCCCAAAAATGAAACATCTAAAATGTCTTTGGGTGAGTATTACCAAAGTCAAGTTATAGATTACAGTAATTTTGTGAATGATCATTCCGATGTTCGGCAACAAAATCCTTATAATAATAATGGTGAAATTAAATGCATTAGCTTCAAAATTCTTATAATAATGATTTTGATTGTAGTTCCGAGGATATTTTTCAAAGTTCTCATTGCAAGAATTTGCGCCTCCGCTTATGACTTTCGGTTAGGAATTGCGCATTCTTGAAAATGAAAATTTTGAAAACCGTTATCGGAAAGAAAATCGTTGTTGGGATCATGAGTTGGATTTATTATTCGACTCCAACGATAATTTTTCTTCCGAGACTTTTGAAGTCGAGGAATGTTTTGAAGCAAATGAGGATTTTGTGCCTACTTTGGAACAAACCATTCTTGACTTGGTCCATGGTATAATAGAGAACGAAAATGAAGAATAAATGGATATAGTATCCATTTGCAATGAAATGATTTCTTCTTTTGTCCCCAAAGACGAATATTTCATTGAAAATGATCTTATTTCCTTCATAACTCAATCTTTAAGCGATGATGAGTCATCTATTGAGTTTGACTTTCTTTCGTTCCCAGCTTTATTCTATATTGTTGAACCCATACAAGTACCCTATGAATCGGTGCCAAACTTTAAAATGTTTAACCCTTTCACCGATAAGGATTACTTGCTTGAGTTGATTTCCATGAAGGCAATTTTTCCTCCATGTGCGCCATCTCCCATTCCAATTGCAAAATATTTTGGAGGAAATTCTATTGGTGATGGTTTATTTCTTCCGCCTTACACATGTATTCCGTTGTTTGAAGGTAATTCCTATTTTTTGGAAGGTATGCATGAAAGGGAGGGTCCTCTGTTCATCCTCCAAAATTAAATCGTATTTTCGGTGAACCTTCAAAAGTTTGAACTTCTAGTGTATAGTTAGTTAGAAGTTAAAATTATAGGTTGTAAATAGTTAGATTTGTTTTATTTTTCATTTTCTTCTTTATTCTTACTTATTGTCTAGTGTAGTTAGTTATGTTTTTGTTATTTGTTTTTTTCTATGCTTGGTACTAACATGTTTTCCAGAATCATCGGACTTGTACTTTCTAGAGATCGCTCAATTGTGGGTAATATCACTCTTTTCCTCTCATTACCTTGGTTCTTAATTTACATTGAGGACAATGTCAGGTTCAACTTAGGGGGTGTGGGATATTCTTTCCATTCATTGGTAGTTTCTTTGATCTGATTAAATGTTCTTCCCAAGCATGCTTTTCTTGTAAAAAATTAAAAATTCAAAAAGTTTTCTTTCTTTTTTCTCCTTTGTTGGGCATTTTTCTTTTGTTTTCGATGATAAATTTTATGAATTGCCCGATCCAGTAGACAACTCAATGATGCATGTTCTTGATTTTAGAAATTATTATACTTTGGTCCTCAGTCATTGATATTATGAATAACTTTATGAATTAAACTTTAATCCCATGAGCACATACACTTTTCTTGCTTTATTGATTGGGTTTAATATTTTTATAACTCAGTAATCTTTTATTGCATTGTATATACTTACACCTAGTGAGCTTTGGGATTTTCTTCATTTGTGAGTGTTATACACTTCTCTTTCCTCTCTGAAAATGTTACAGTTGTTGGTAATCTCACTGTTCTTCCAAAGATTGTTCATTAATTGAGTTCATATATGAAATGTGTTACTTAAGCATGATTTTTAAAGTTATTTTGAATTGAGAATTGCGTAAACTTTAGGAAATGATCATAGACCATCCTTGTTATATCACCCATATTGACCTTGACCTCACCTGATACATTTTCCCTCGTCAACCCCTTTGAGCCTGAATATAGCCTTTCGTTTCATAACCCAAAATCCCATAACCAACCCCACATTGGAGTTATTAACCATATATATCACCTTTTGTAACTTTGTCTGGAATGATACTTGGGATTTAATGATGTTCATGTTATGTGGTTGCAATTAAGCATGTGAGAGTGGGAAATGTACAGAAAAGAAATAAGTGACAAAGAGAAGAAAAAGAGAAATTAGAAAACAAAAGAAAAGAAAAGGATGAGAAATTTTTATATGTTGTGTATAGTGTTCAATAAGCTTTGTTTACTCTCTCCATTGTTATATTCAATGCTTGTTATGGAATCGAGTGTCTTGTATGCAGTGAGCATAGATATGTAGTTTGTGATAATGGAAAGGACAAAGATGAAAAATATCTCTAGTTCTTGCAAGTCCCATAAAAGGTTTTGAAGTATTTTCCACTTGGGATATGGTTAAAATGATTTTTCATTGTACCATGGATAGTGGAGGCTATGAGATGGCATGCTCGATGAGAGGTGGGTGGGAATCTGATGCATCATCCGGTTGATTCACTCATCTAGCAAATTTTAAACACATGACACCATGAATTTGCAAAGGAACCGTGCAACGTCCATCTTGCAATGTCAACCATTAGGTTTAACCATTTTGGTAATTTAATTACTAATTAGATTTATTGGCTAGTTCTGATGGCACCTTTAAATCTTCCTCCGATACTCTGCATGAGAAAGGAGTTCGCATTGTTATCTTTGTTGATACCCGGGCTGAAGGCTCCCGGGAATGACATTGATATATTCTTAACCCCATTAATCAAAGAACTTAAAGAGTTATGGGATAAAGGCATCACGATGTTCAACTCTCATAAGGGTGAAGAATTTTCACTTAAAGAAATGGTGATGTGGGCGATCCACAACCATCCTACCTATGGGACCTTGTCCGATTATAAGATTCATGGTTATTATGGATGTCCCATATATGGGGAGGAAACTGAAGCCAGTTGGCTATATTATAGTGGTAAGGTGAGTTATATGAGTCATTATAGATTTTTACCAACCAGCCCCCTTGTAGGAACGACATGTCTAACATTTTGCCTGTCGGTCACGAGCATAGGACACCACCTGCTTGGATTTCTGGTCATCATATCAAGGAGAACGTGATGGCTATGATTCAAGGGGAATAGGTACCTAGGAAAACACCTTCAATTTATAAACTTGAAGCATAAAGCTAGGTAGGATCCTAATGACCCTAGTAAAGCGAAGCCATGGTCCTGACGATCAATATTTTTTACTTGTCATATTGGAAAGATCATCATGTAAGTCATGTAATTGATGTGATACACACAAAGAAGAATGTTGCAGAACATATGAGAGGAACATATCTTAGTGGATCTCATTCAAAAGATGGAGAGCGTGACCACCGGGATCCATAGGATATGAAAATAAAGAAGAAACTGTGGTTAATAAATGATCATATAATAGGAACAATTTTTATCCCTTGGTTACTGTCACTTTGATTACTAGAGAGAATAAGATACTCGCAGACACATTGTTCAACTTGAAGACTCCAATAGGTTATTTTGGTCATGTACGTAGGATAGTAAGCTACCCAGAAAATGACTTGAGATGGTGCAAGTCGCACAACTATCACATAATCATTGAATTATCCCTCTGCTCTTTCAGAATTGCTTCTTTGAAAAAAAATATCTTCATCGAGAAATTATGCAAAACAGTTTGCATTTTACCCTACTTTGTGCAAAAGTGATAAACATAAGGCACATTAAAGTTGTGAAATCAACTTTATCTTAAGCAGTTTGTGTATTAGAGATATACTTTCTTCCATTGTTATTTGATATCATCATCCACCTTCTTGTGCATTCATGCGATGAATCTTTATTATGTTGCCCCGTTAGCTTTGGCTGGATGTTTCCTTGTTGGCATGTAAACTAATTATGGAGAGTACCTTTGGCCATACCCAATCCTCGCGGAGAGAGAGAGGATGGTTCAATCACCATGGTGAGAGGATCTTGGTCATGTGCATCCCTCTCGAGAGCGCTTTAGCCGTCATCGGCGATGTGTGAGTTGAAAAATGTAGAGAGATAGAGTTTCTAGTATATTTTAATCAAAACAGGCCAAAGAAGGTGGAGCCATCCCGAAGGACAACATCCAAAGACATACTGATACATACGAAACCAAAAATGATTTGAAAAGGGTTTGGAGGCTAAGTTACGAAATGGGACGGTGTTAGGCACCAATTTCTCCCTTGCGGTCTCTCATGGGTTGTTGTTATTTTCCCCTATTTCCCCGTGATATGTGTGCATGTGTATATAAAGTGGAGATAGGAATCATCGACTTGTATCATGGAAGAGATAAAGCGAGTCATCCATAGGAATATTTCTAAAAGTAATATTAGAAAATAGGATTTACATGATTATCCTTACGTTGATCGTTATAATGGAACGATAATGCATGTGGAATAATACACCACTAAGAACAAATATATGTATATGTAAATATATTGAATCTAAGAAAATTAAGTCAAAAAAGAAAAAAAAATGGAGAGAATAGGACTCGAGTCTCGGGTTTTACCCCGAGACACCTACGTAGCCTATAGAGCCATCAAAGTCCACGTAATTCGCATCCCATAAATCCAATCGGGGACTTCTCTTATATGTGTGTGTTTGTGTAAAAAAGTGTTTTAGTTGTTATAAAACTGTGAGAATTTCCGTTTGGAATTTATGAGCAAACCCTCTTTTTCTTATTTTTTTAGGTTTTATTTATATGAAAATAAGAAATGTGTAATAATACTAAAGAAAAAGTATATTAGGATATGTGAGATGAAGAGAATAAGAATGCTAAGTAATAAAATAAGTTAATACGGATTTTAGGAGAATTTAAAGAGAGAGTTGAGAAAGTTGGACCTTCTTGAAGATCCGGAGCTTGATCTTGGATGTTGGAGAGCGGCCCTTGCACTTGGATGATGATGAAGGGTAGTTAATTCACCAAGTTTGGTGAAAAGGTGATGAAAAGTGAAGGTTGGAGGAGGATTTGGACGTGGAAATCACGCTGACTTCGACAGAGGTTTTCCGAGTTCGCTGAGAGTGATGGATTTCAGATCTTGGGTCCCCTTGTAATGAGGTCAGGCCCTCATTTTTATAGGCCCAGGGTATTGTCGATTGTCAGAGTCCTGGTCCTGCCAATCGGCATGTGTTTTTAGGCACACTGTCCATAGGCAGGATTTGAAACCTGCCGTTTGGTAGTCTCTTTTAGGTTCCTTCAAAAAAATGGTCATAAAACGCAAACCGTTGATCCGAATCGTGCACGAGGTGAACCAATGGAAAGATATTTCAGAGACCATCGAAAATCCTTTAGACTTTTCTTGGGTCCGGGAGTTGACTTCAAGTAAAATGTGGCTCGGAAGTGCTCATCGATCCTTTAGACGGGGATTATCGAACGCAAACGAATCATTCGTCCGCATGGTAAGTCAGAATCATGAACGGGGTGGATTGTTGGAAAGGTTATGAGATGTAATTTTACATTCCAAAGAGTTTGGCCCAATTTGGAGAGTTGACTTTGGTCAACCGGGGCCTGGAAGCGTTCGATGACCTTTCGAAGTAAAATAGATCGTTCATCCGTACCGTAAGTAAGAATTGCACATGGGGTGGACCGTTGGAAAGGGGTTTCAATTCCCTTTGAAGATTCATTTAGTCTTGATCGAGATGAAGAGTTGAATTTGGTTAAACGGGGCCTGGGAGTGTCCGGTGGCTTCCTGATCAAGTTTTAGGGGAAAACGGGTCGTTCGTCCGCACAGTAAGCTAGAATCATGCATAGGGTGGACCGTTAAAAATGGGTTTCAGTTCCCTTTGATGATTCACTCAGTCTTGGTCGAGGTGAAGAGTTTGACTCTTGGTCAAATGGAGCCTAGGAGTGCCCGATGGCCTCTAAGTCAGTACCATGGGTATGAATTAGGTTTGTAGTGATAAAGGGAGGTTATAGGGAGCTAAGGAGAGTTTAAGGGGTGCTAGAATAGGGTGTCTACAGAGCCCCTCGATGGGTGAGTTTGGAACAAATGCTAGCCATCGAATAAACACCATATGATGCCTTTGGAAGAGGTCGGTTCTGCGGACCTAAGGAAATGAGGATGATCGATTTAGAGGGTCATGCCGATTCTAAGGGCCTAAGAATGAGGATGACTAATTCAGAGGGTCGAGGCTGATTCTGAGGACCTAAGGATGATGATGACCGATTCAGAGGGTCAAGGCCGATTCTAAGGACCTAAGGACAAGGATGGCTGATTCTGAGGGTCGACACCGATTCTGAGGACCTAAGGAAATGAGGATAACCGATTCAGAGGGTCGAGGCCAATTCTAAGGACCTAAGGAAATGAGTATGACCGATTCAGAGGGTTAAGGCTGATTCTCAAGACCTAAGGGGGCATACTGGGGATGGTCTAAAGGAAGTGACGATCCAAGATCTAGCTCATTTCTAAGGACCTAAAGCATTACCGGGGGTGACCAATTATGTGAGTCGAAGCCAATTCTAAGGGCTTAGGTTGTGATGACCAATTTTGTGGGTTGAAACAAATTCTAAGGGTTTAAGTTGAGATGACCAATTCTGCGGGTCGAATCCAATTCTGAGGGCTTAAATTATGATGACCAATTCTGCAGGTCCAAGCCAATTGTTTAGGCACATATTCTTCACATTTATCCCCTTAATTTCGGTATTTTTATGATCCCGTGCAGTGTATCTAGCTTGGATTTATCTCTTATTTATGCTACTAAACTTTTTTGGCAAGTATTTCTTGTTTTGTGTATTTGTCATGTGTTTTACAGGTATTTCACGCAAGTTAGTGCGAAGGAGAACTCAAAACAGTGAAAGAAACCAAGAAATGGAGAGTTGAAGGGCATTTTCGTAATTTTTCAGCCTTATTCCGGAGGTGGGGACAACTAGAAAGTTGAAGAGCTCTAAATTATAAGAATACTGGAAAAAACGTCACCTCAATCTGAGCTACGGTGAAGAAGTTACGATGTTTTGAAGTTGCGGGATAATGAAGAGTCTGGATGTGCGGATTTCTGTCATTAATTATGCATTTAATGCAGTGCAACTCTTGGAAAACTTGTTCCACAAGCACTATTAGCTGTCAATTTCAAGATTTTGTGCTATAAAAGCCCATGACCTACATCATTTGAGAGGAGGCTAGGGAGTTGCTAGATAGAGGCTAGGTTAGGAGTAGGTTAGAAGTGCTAGATTAAATTTTAGAGTTAGATTTTGAGAGCAAATTTTCTATTCCTTCAAGAGTTTTCATGAAGATTCCAATTCCATTTCTTGTTGCTGAATTCAAGTAATATCATTTCCATTCTCTTGTTTTATTATTTGCAATTTATTTATAATGTCTTGTAGATCCTTAATGTTGTGTATAAATTTGTTTTTTTTATCCAATCATGAGTAGCTAAATTCTCAAGGGTTGGGGTACATGAACTCAATCCTAATACAAATTATTTGAATGGAAAATTAGAAAATAAATGAAAATATTGGTTGAATCGTGAATGAAAATCATATATGCATTGTCATATCTTTTAATCTCTCTTGCCCTAGGTACTTGGGATGTTTAAGAATGCTTTGTATGTATAATTTGTCGTTCACCGCCTTATATTGATCTTTGATTTCATATGATGCGGTCTTGAACCTCATATATGTAATGCTTAGTGATGATAAGGACTGGATTTAATCAAGAATTTTGATTTATAATTCTAGTATTCTAAAGGATAATTTGTTAAGGATTGAGGGATTGTACCCTACCCTATTTCTCCCATTTGTCAGATCTAATTTCTTTTGCACTTTTCAGTTTGTTTTTCTTAAGTAATTTTTTAATAGAAATTTTCCCAATCATCATCTTTTTCATTTTTATTTTAGAAGTAATAAATCAATTAAATTCTATAAAACATTCCCTGTGGATTCGATACCCAGACTTACTACTATACTCCATAAAAGTGTAGTTAAAAGTTACGGTTTTTTTTTATTGAGGTTGGAAGCCGATAACAACGACTAGCGTATTACACGGACGCTCGGTTTTACGACTCGATCACCAATTCAGAGGGCTCAAATTGTGATGATCAATTTTGTGGGTTGAAGAAAATTCTGAGGGCTTAAATTGTGATGGCCAATTCTATAGGTCGAAGCCAATTCTGAGGGATTAAATTGAGATGGCCAATTCTACGAGTCAAAGCTGATTCTGAGGGTTATAGTGAGATGATCAATTATGCGGGTCGAAACTGATTCTGAGGGCTTAAATTGAGATGACCAATTCTGCAAGTCGAAGCCAATTCTCAGGGCTTAAATTGAGATGGCCGATTCTGTGGGTTGAATCCTATTCTAAGGGCTTAAATTGTGATGACCAATTCTTCGGGTCAAAGATAATTCTGAGGGCTTAAATTCAGATGAGCAATTCTGCGGGTCGAAGTCAATTATGAGTGCTTAAATTGAGATGACCAATTCTGCGAGTCAAAGCCAATTATGAGGGCTTAAATTGAGATAACCAATTCTGCGTGTCGAAGCCAATTCTGAGGGCGTAAATGGAGATGACCAATTATGTGGGTCGAAGCTAATTTTGAAGGCTTAAATTGAGATGTTCTTGGGGAACTCTGCCCGGGAAGTTACCTCGTGATTTTGATTTGAGCTGGGGATTTGATTGGGGGAACCGCTGAATTGATGTTGTAAATTCCACTGGGGAAGTGATTAGGTGGTCCAGGGTTTGGACGTTTTGCTCGGGAAATTTGAGACTTTTGGGGAATAGGAGATAACCTGAGGTTCAGGATACTTTAGGGGTCCTCTGGGGACGTTACTGGGGGAGATTCACCTAGCGTTTGAGAGTTTCGCTGGGGAATTAGGGGTTCTGCTTGAGGGAGTTAGAAATTTTCTTGGTGAAAGTGTTTTAAATCATCCTTGAGATTTTTAGGAATTTCTTGAGGATTTTTCAGGGTGTTTCGATATTTTCAGGGAGTTTTTGTAAGAAAATTTAAGGGGGGTGCCGGTTGGCATGGTGTGGAGGGTGCCATTCGGCAGTGGCACGGACTTTTGGACTATCTTAAGAAGGTGAAAGGTCAGTGTCGATCAAGATGTGGAGTGCAGTGCCGATCGGAATAACCCTTGGCTTGCTATAAAAAGGGGGTGGGTTACCCTCATTTTTCACAGCTTCTTTCCTTCTCTCTTTCTGCAATTTTCTCCTGCGAATCATTCTAACATTCCGCAACCTAAAAAATGGTCGTTTTTATGAGCACTGCGGTACAAAGGGAGTGGTTGGCTGTTGATAACTGGGCGAATGTGGAGTGGAGGGCCAGGGCACCTCTTACTTTGGGTAGTGAGAACTCTTTTGATGCATTTGAGCAAGTGGTGGATGAGCGGACTTTACTGTGGGAGTCGTCGCGTCATAACTCTTCTAAGGTGGTGAACCCTGGCGGTTATGTAAGTTCAAAATGACTTTTGGTATTCTTTTCTTTTTTGGTGATTTCCTATTTTCTTGGATTTTGATAAGGCTTTAATTTGATAGTCTGGTGTTTTTGTATTGACTATGGGTGCCCGCGGGACGACGGGGCTTAAGTATGTCTGGGATCACCTTCCACCCGTGGTGCACTGGGTAGTATCGTCAGCGGGTTTTGGGAGGCTGGTGTCTATGCTGGATGAGACGCCTCATTCGACGGAGGAGTTATGCTCTTTGGGGAGAGGTGGTGTGACACTACCCACACCTTCCATTTTGGATTTGGGGAGATGACTGTGGCTCCGATAGATGTGCAACAGCTACTGGGGATGGATTGTGATGGAGAGCAGATAGAGGTGGATCGTTCCTTGCGGGTGAGGCCGGAGGCGATGCAGGCGGCGCTAGGTGATGTGGGGAGGATAGTGTTTGGGGATTCTATCTGTTTGTCCCTACAGAGGGACGTTTTGCTGAGTAGGGTGATTGATGTGGAGGATGGGTTGCAGGTGAGGCAGATGGTCCGACTGTTTATTTTGCTGGTGTTGGGGGATTTCTGGTGGCGTCGAGCGGCAACGTTGTCCAGTTTTTGTCTTTGCCATACTTGAGGATGTTTTCGAACATAGCTCTCTAGGATTGGGGGATCCTAACTTTGGTGGCCCTTTATTTTTCTCTGGATGCATTTAGTCGGTGCTGCCAGCAGACTTTTACCGGAGGCACGTATCTTCTTGAGGTATTCTTTGGTTTGCGCATTTTCCTTTCATGCATTGAAATTTTCCTTGTGCGTGACTTTTTTATTGCGAATTCTTGTCTTTGGCAGGCATGGTTCTACGAGGTGATTGGGTATAATACCCAGCTGATTTCTTCGAAGGACGAGACTGTTGGGGATTTTTACCAGTTGTATCCGTGGCGTAAGGCCAATCAACAGTCGAGGAAGTCTCTTTCCCTGCAGGCGGTGCATCAGGTCTTGAATGGTCTAACCAGTGATTGGTTAAGACTTTTTCCTTCTTCAGTCTTGGTCTTTGTGTGTTCTGATTCCATATTGACTTATATCAGCTGGGGATTTTTCAGGTGACCTTTTACCCTTGGGGAATGGCTATTCAGGACACAGGGTCGACTGGGGTGAATGTGCAGATGAGGCGTTTGTTAGCGCATGAGTTTGGCCACTCCTGGTATCTTGGGGAGAGGGTGGTTAGGCAAATTGTTGAAGGGGAGGTGGTGGTCCCACCTACGAGGCCCCTTATGTTTAAGAGGCGAGAGGAGATGTTGTTCAAGGACGCCAGGATTGCGGTGATGATTGGCGAGTCCTATCTGTTGTATACTGACACAGCTGTGTCGTATGATTATATGGACTTCATGACAAGTTGGCTGATGGCGTACATCATATATGATGCACTGCCTTTCCCTCCTACGGGTTCGAGACGGCCAGTGGGGTCCTTCCACTGTGGTGAGGGTCCATCGACTTCTGCAGCGGCGGCGACTTCGGAGGTTCCCTTTGTGCGGTTACATACCCCCTCATACACCAATCGGCGGGCTGATGGAAGGATGGTGCCTATGTTGCATCGTCCTCATGCGATGTACCCGAAGGAGTTAGGCTTTACTGAGGAGGTTCTTCCTCCTGTGGTATAATTTTATGTTCTTCTCTTTTTTTCTTTTATGGTTTCTTTTCGATCTGCTTGACCCTGATTCTGCCTGTTCTTGTAGTAAGTCCGGGTGTCCACCACTTGGCTGAGGGACATTAGGGACTGAATATCTTCGGTGACTGCCCATATTTGGGATGCGATTCCTATTCCTTCTTTCTTGGTGTCATCTGCCTCATCCGAGGAGGAGTCTGGTTCGAGTATTGGTGGTGGGTCATCTCGCCGCAGGGGAAAGAGAGCGCGTCGCAGGGATGGGAGCTCTTAGAGGGAGAGGGGAAAGGGTAGGTCAGAAAGAGAGAGAGAATGTGGGTTCGGGCTGAGTCCCATTGTTTTTCTGCTTTCCTTTATTTCCTGCAAAATTGATGTAACACAGAGAAATATATATGCAATGCAATGGAGTTTTTTTTATTATCTTCTGCTAGTAATGAATGAATGCATGCATATGCACTTTTTACTTTGCTGCTGAGACCGTAAAAAGAAATATTTTTGGAAATTTGAACGAAAGTTTAAAATGAGAAATTATATAAAGGTGGAAGGGGATTTTGAAATTCTATTGAAAATATCAATTTATTTTTATTGAGTTTTCTGATTTTGACAAAAGAGGAAAAAGGGAAATTTCTAAAATAGGAGGTTGCCGATCGGCAAGTCTCTTGTCCTTCCCATCGGCATGTCAATCTAGTATCATCCATTAAAAGCTTTGATTAGTACTCTATTTAGCAATTGGTACCTTGTGGGGTAGGATTCCCTCCGATTTCTGCAAGGGTTGTGTCTTTTGTAAGGGTTTTCAAGTATAAAAAGGGGTAAGGGTGGAGTGTTTTAATCACACCTTTACATTCATCCTTTTCCACATTCTTACTTTCTTACTAACTCTCAGTGTTGCAAGATGGCTCTTCATGGTAGTACTGAGTTTGCTAAATTCCTCGAAGCCTTGGAATAAATGTTCTCTTATAATGTTGATTATGACGCATTTCATATACAATGAGTCTCTTTTTGCCATAACCGGACCATTGAGTAGAACATGCTGATGGTGGCTGTCGATTTTTGGTATCCCGAGGATCATGTCTTCCGCTTTGAGTTAGAAGAAGTTTATCCTACCTAGGAGGAATTTTCTGCCATGTCGGGGATAAGTCCCAGCGTTACTACACCAAAAACAGCAATTTGGCACACCTTGATATTAAAAATATGGCACAGTTTAAAACTGTGCCAAATTCTGGCACGGTTTAATAACTATCTGGCACACTTTATAACAGTGCCAAAATTTGGCACTGTTTAAAAGCGTGCCAAAATTGAGTACACTTCACTAAAATATAAAAAAAAACCTAAAAAAATTAATCTTCATAATTTTTGGTCCCCCGACTCCCTCACTCTCACTCTCCTCTCTCTCTCTCTCACACACCTCTTCTTTGTTTCTCTATCACACCCAAATTGGAGCAGTGACCACCATTTCTCTATTCACCGTCGTTCTCTCTTTCTCTCTTAACCCCACCAACACTTCACCCCAAACAATAGGGGCATATCATAGCATATTTATGTGCGTATGAATTGGATTAGACTAAAAAAAATGGCAGGAACTGGTGGAATAACGAACGCAGTTAACGTGGGGATAGCAGTACAAATATATTGGGGATAGCAGTGCAAGCAAGTGGAATTAATTTCCCACATTTCCTTCAATGGTCATCGCCTCTTTGACTTCCTCATCCAATTTGGTACATATATATATATATATATCATCTCAGATCTCATTTATTTGACGCTAATGCTACAACAATTCTTTATTTTGTGTAGTATAATCTGAATTGTGTAGAAAGGGTAACGTATTGATATCCCAAAATAGTATAAGGTTTTAGAGCTTCCATCTAATTTTATATGCTGTGCTTCTCAGCTCAATTGGGGCCTTTCTGAAAAAGTTAGTTTTATGTAATTTCTAAGGATTCTTTATAATTACTTATCTGCATGAGCCGTTGTGTTGAAATTGATCTATGTGTGTCCTTATGATATCTATATGAGTCTCTGATCTAGTTTTCGTTTATAATTGGGTGTTCTTTGTTACGCAAATGTCTAGATCTTGGTATCTTCATGTATTTTAGCTGAGTATTTACTAATCTGTTTCGCTTGTGGTCTGTGCCTTAATGTTTTCTCCTCCTTGGTCCTAAGATGCTCTATTTCTCCTCACCTCAATCACCTAAAAAATTGATATTTAATCCCATTTGTTTCCTAACTCAAGGAGGCCTTTTTTACTTCTCTCTGTTTTTGCCCCTGCGTGTCCATCCGACATTGGCTGTTGCTAAATGTATACATGTTTTATATCCGACCATCTTTGTTGCTTACGATGTTACTCGGGTTTATAGAGGTCCCGTACCCATATATTAGGGGAGTTGCTTTGGTTGGACCAGTTAGTTTTTCTAAATCTAATGCTATGGAGGATTGTAGTATGATTGAGGATGTTTATTTTCGTGCTATTGAGATTTTATTTGATTTCGAGGATTGTGTGAGGTGTTTGGCGTTTCGCACGGTAGGATGTTTTAATTTATTCTCTTTTCTAATATCTCCGTTTGAGGAGAAAAGTACTAATGGGGTATGTTGTTGTGATTATAGGTTAGTAAGTGGGGGAAATTGCTTGTGGAATCTGTTCAAGGGGGAAGTGAAAGAGAATGGTCAGATGCATTATTTGTACAGTTATTTGGGAAAGACTATACGAATGAAAGTTGAGTACTAAATAAATTTATGGAAATGGTTCAAATGGATTTATATTATATTTTAGTTATAATTTCATGGGAGACCTTCAATCTTATATGCATCGTTTATGCATTTTATATAGGCTAGTACTTGAGTTCTTTCTTCGTTTAAGCCACCGTCCATATGCATATTTATTTTCTCTCTTTCTAAAATAATGTTTGTTATTGCAGAAGAAGGGATCTTGGTGTTCGAGTATGTCCCCAATGGCACTTTGCAACAGAAGTTTCACGGTGGGGCAAAGGGGGTAGCATTCCAACTGGCACGAGCAATGGAATACCTTCACGAAATGTGTATCCTTCATATAGTCCACATGGATATCAAAGCATCAAAAATTGAACATGTTGGTGCTCACTATTTTCTTAAGGTTTGTTAAAATTATGAATGCTAGATTTGCGTTACTTGCTTACAGTGTTTGATATAGGATTATATTTTGATGTTTGATATATTTGATTTTGGTTGGTTTTAGGTTAAATTGGTTAAGTTTAATTTTTTATTAATTTGATTAGGTTTAATTTTTTATGTACTTTATTTTGGGCGTATTGATTAAGGATTTTATCTAGTTTATTTTGGGGTTCAATCACTACAAATTGAAAATTGTATCTATCATGATCAATAGGAAAAAAATAGATCAGATTCCAGAAATGTTATGAATTTGGATAAAAGTTATTGACTTAATTTTACTTTTATTTCTGTCAATCAAATCACTAACACACTTTATGATATTTTTCTATTCGGGTTTATCTAGGAAGTGTCGGCGCACCTAATGTTAAAGGAAATGAGTTGCCTGTGCTGATGCACTTGATGTTTTTTCTTTGATCAGTGGAGACCAGATGATGCTGAATAATGATTAGCAATTTACAATGTTGGTTTGATTTTGATTCCAGATGTTCGTATTGTAAGAGATGCTCAATATCTGTTGATTGAATGCTATGTAGGTGAGTGCACAATTACAATACTTTCTATATGAATGACCCATACTATATGAATTTTTATCAAGAAATCCCTCGAACTTTATTTATTGACAAAAGCCCCATGAAGAAAAACATTCAAACATAAGTCTTCTGACACTTCAACAATCATAGCACAGTCTCGATCTCATAATGAAGAGCTAAGAAACTTGAAAGATAAGATATCGTCTAATGAACAACTAAATGCCGCTCAGAATAGAAGATTTCAGAATTTGCAGACATTGTTGGACCAAATAGGATACTTTCGGGAAGTTATGGCGCGAAGAGTTCATCGGGTGGCTATCAAAATACAAATGAAACCTGGTTAGTCTCAAAGTCTCAAATTCTCTTTAAATGTTGTAGCATTAAATAAAAAATGGCCTGAAATAGTGGCAACAAGTAGCCAAACGTAAAATGGCTTACTTTATGAGCTTATTTAGTTAAATTGGTGGAAGGGACTTGCTGGTGGTTTGGTTTTGGAATTTGCTGCTGCTGTTGAGTTTATTTTAAATGTTAAAACATGTTGGATTTAACGAATAAAAAAAATGAAACTATGTCAAAATTTTCTAAAATAAATAAACATTATCCCGGCTTATTGTAACTTGTACGAACAGATCGCGTGGTCGCAGGTCTCCCGATTTGAGAATATGACGATAATTTCAAAATACGAAGATTAGCCTTAAAAGCAAGTCGTTAAAGGGTGAAAACCCAAACGGCCCCGTAAGAGGTACATATACCTCGCACGGGACCAATGTAACTTTTATGAATAGATCGCGTAGTCGCGGGTCTCCCAATTTGAGAATATGACGATAATGTGCAAAAATCAACACTTAAAACTTAAAAACAAGTCGTTAAAAGGTGAAAACCTAAACCAGGCCCCAAACGTCACCGTAAGAGGCACGGACACCTGGCATAGGACCAATGTAACTTATAGGAACTTACCATGTAGTCGCAGTTCTCTCGGTTTGAGAATATGACGATAATTTGAAAATATCTCGATTAGGCTTAAAAATAAGCCCTTAAAGGGTGAAAACCTAAACCAGCCCCCAAACGTCACCGTAAGAGGTACGAGCACCTTGAACGGGACCAATGTAACTTGTAGGAACTGACCGCATAGTCACGGGTGTCCGGGTTTGAGAATATTATAATAATTTGCAAAAATCAACATTTAGACTTAAAAATAAGTCGCTAAAGGGTGAAAACCTAAATTAGCCCTCAAACATCCCCGTAAGAGGCACGAACACTCGGCACAGGACCTATGTAAATTGTAGGAACTGACCGCATGGTCGCGGTTCTCTCGGTTTGAGAATATGACGATAATTTGAGAATATCTAGAGTAGGCTTAAAAATAAGCCCTTAAAGGGTGAAAACCTAAACCAGCCCCCAAACGGCCCCATAAGAGGCACGGACACCTCGCACGGGACCAATGTAACTTGTAGGAACCGACCGCGTAGTCATGGGACTCCTGATTTGAGAATATGACGATAATTTGTAAAAATCAACACTTAGATATAAAAATAAGTCGTTAAAGGGGGGAAACCCAAACGAGCCCCCAAATGGCCCCGTAAGTGGCACGGACACCTCGCACGGGGCCAATGTAACATGTACAAACTGACCTAGTAGACGTAATTCTCCCAGTTTGAGAATATGACGATAATTTCAAAATATGTAGATTAGTCTTAAAAACAAGCCGTTTGAGGGTGAAAACCCAAATCATCCACCAAACGGCCCCATAAGAGGCACGAACACCTCGCACGGGACCAATGTAACTTGTACGAACTGGCCACATAGTCGTGGGTCTCCCGGTTTGAGAATATGATGATAATTTGAAAATACGTACATTAGGCTTAAAAACATGCCGTTAAAGGGTGAAAACCCAAACCATCCCCCAAACATCCCCGTAAGAGGAACAGACACCTGGAACAGGACCAATGTCACTTGTAGGAAATGAACTCGTGGTCGCGGTTCTCTCGGTTTGAGAATATGACGATAATTTAAAAATATCTATATTAGGCTTAAAAATAAGCCCTTAAAGGGTGAAAACCTAAACCAAACCCCAAACGTCACCATAAGAGGCACGGATACCTCGCACGGGACCAATGTAACTTGTAGGAACAGATTGCGTAGTCGCGGTTCGCTCAGTTTGAGAATATGATGATAATTTGAAAATATCTAGATTATGCTTAAAAATAAGCCGTTAAAGGGTGAAAACCTAAACCAACTCCCAAACGTCCCCGTAAGGGGCATAGACACCTCGTACGGGACCAATGTAACTTGTAGGAACTGACTGCATAGTCATGGGACTCTCGATTTGAGAATATGATGATAATTTGAAAAAATGAACACTTAGACTTAAAAACAAGACGTTAAAGGGTGAAAAACCAAACCAGCCCCCAAAAGGCCCCATAAGAGGCATGAACACCTCGCACGGGACCAATTTAGCTTGTACGAACTGACCGCGTAGTCGCAGGTCTCCCGGTTTGAGAATATGACTATAATTTTAAAATATGTAGATTAGGCTTCAAAACTAGCCGTTTGAGGGTGAAAACCCAAACGGCTCCGTAAGAGGCACGAACACCTCGTACGGGACAAATGTAACTTATACAAACAGATCGTGTAGTCTTAGGCCTCTCGGTTTGAGAATATGATGATAATTTTAAAATATATCGATTAAGATTTAAAAAAGTCCTTAAAGGGTGAAAACCCAAACCAGCCCCCAAACGACCCCATAAGAGGCACGAACACCTCGTGCGGGACCAATGTAGCTTGGACTAAATGACCACGTAGTCGCGAGTTTCCCAATTTGATAATATGACAATAATTTCAAAATACGAAGATTAGGCATAAAAACAAGCCGTTAAAGGGTGAAAACCCAAACGACCTCATAAGAGGTACGGACACCTCGCACGGGACCAATGTAACTTGTAAGAACTGATCGCGTAGTGGAGAGTCTCCCGGTTTGAAAATATGACGATAATTTGCAAAAATCAACACTTAGACTTAAAAATAAGTCGTCAAAGAGGGAAAACCTAAACCATCCCCCAAACTTCCCCGTAAGAGGCACGAACACCCGACACATGACCAATGTAACTTGTAGGAACTGACCATGTAGTCACGGTTCTCTCGGTTTGAGAATATGATGATAATTTGAAAATACCTAGATTAGGCTTCAAAACAATCCCTTAAAGGGTGAAAACCTAAACCATCCCCCTAACGTCACCGTAAGAGGCACGAACACCTCGCACGGGACCAATGTAACTTGAAAGAACTGACTGCGTAGTCACGGGTCTCACAGTTTGATAATATGATGATAATTTACAAAAATCAACACATACTTAAAAATAAGTCGTTAAAGGGTGAAAACCTAAACCAACCCCCAAATGCCCTCGTAAGAGGCACGGACACCCGACATAGAACCAATGTAACTTGTAGGAACTGACCGCGTGGTCGCGATTTTCTCGGTTTGAGAATATGACGATAATTTGAAAATATCAAGATTAGGCATAAAAACAAGCCCTTAAAGGGTGAAAACCTAAACCGTCCCCCAAACATCACCGTAAGAGGCACGAACACCTCACACGGGACCAATGTAACTTGTAGGAACAAACCACGTAGTCGCGGTTCTCTCGGTTTGAGAATATGACGATAATTTGAAAATATCTAGATTGGGCTTAAAAACAAGCCGTTAAAGGGTGAAAACCTAATCTAGCCCCCAATTGATTCCGTAAGAGGCTGGACACATCGCACGGGAATAATGTAAGTTGGAGGAACTGACCGCGTAGTCATGGGACTACTGATTAGAAAATTTGACAATAATTTGCAAAAATCAACACTTAAACTTAAAAACAAGCCGTTAAAGGGTGAAAACCTAAACCAACCCCCAAATGTCCCCGTAAGAGGCACGGACACCCGACACAGGACCAATGTAACTTGTAGGAACTGACCGCGTGGTCGCGGTTCTCTCGATTTGAGAATATGATGATAATTTGAAAATATCTAGATTATGTTTAAAAATAAGCCCTTAAAGGGTGAAAACCTAAACCAGCCCCCAAACAGCTCAGTAAGAGGCACGAACTCCATGCATGGGACCAATGTAACTTGTACGAACTGACCGCGTAATCGCGGGTCTCCCGGTTTGAGAATGTCACTATAATTTCAAAATTTGAAGATTAGGCTTAAAACAAGTCGTTAAAGGGTGAAAACCCAACTAGCCCCCAAACGGCCCCGTAAGAGGTACGGACACCTCACACGGGACCAATGTAACTTTTGGGGACTGATCGCGTAGTCGCGGCTCTCCTGGTTTGAGAATATGATGATAATTTACAAAAATCAACACTTAGACTTAAAAACAAGCTGTTATAGGGTGAAAACCTAAACCAACCCCCAAGCGTACCCGTAAGAGGCGCGGACACCCGACATAGGACCAATGTAACTTGTAGGAACTAACTACGTAGTCTCAGTTCTCTCGGTTTTAGAATATGACTATAATTTGAAAATATATAGATTAGGCATAAAAATAAGCCCTTAAAGTGTGTAAACCTAAACCAGCCCCCAAACATCACCGTAAGAGGCACGAACACCTCGTACGGGACCAATGTAACTTGTAGGAACTTACTGCATAGTCATGGGCTCCTAATTTGAGAATATGATGATAATTTATAAAAATCAACACTTAGACTTAAAACACAAGCCGTTAAAGGGTGAAAACCGAAACCAGCCCCCAACCGGCCTGGTAAGAGGCATGAACACCTCACACGGGACCAATGTAACTTCTATGAACTGACCCCGTGGTCGCGGTTCTCTCGATTTGAGAATATGATGATAATTTGAAAATATCTAGATTATGCTTAAAAACAAGCCCTTAAAGGGTGAAAACCTAAACCAACCCCCAAAGGTCACAGCGTAAGAGGCACGGACACCTCGAACGGGACCAATGTAACGTGTAGGAACAGACCGCATAGTCTCGATTCTCTCGATTAAAGAACATGATGATAATTTGAAAATATCTAGATTAGGCTTTAAAACAAGTTGTTAAATGGTGAAAACCTAAACTAGCCCCCAAACGACCTCGTATGTGGCACGGACACCTCTCACGGGACCAATGTAACTTGTAGGAATTGACCGCGTAGTCATGGGGCTCGTAATTTGAAAATATGATGATAATTTACAAAAATCAACACTTAAACTTAAAACACAAGCCGTTAAAGGGTGAAAACCAAAACGAGCCCCCAACCGGCCCGGTAAGAGGCACGAGCACCTCACACGGGACCAATGTAACTTGTACGAACTGACCTGGTAGTCGAGGGTCTCCTAGTTTTAGAATATGGTGATAATTTTAAAATATGTAGATTGGGCTTTAACATAAGCCTCTTGAGGGTGAAAACCCAAATCAGCCCCCAAACGGCCCTGTAAGAGGCACGAACACCTCGCATTGGACCAATGTAACTTTTACGAACTGACTACGTAGTCACGGGTCTCCCAGTTTGAGAATATGACTATAATTTGAAAATACATAGATTAGGCTTAAAAACAAGCCGTTAAAGGTTGAAAACCCAAACCAGCCCCCTAACGTCCGTGTAAGAGGCACGGACACCCGACACATGACCAATGTAACTTATAGGAACTGACCGCATGGTCACAATTCTCTTGATTTGAGAATATGACAATAATTTTAAAATATATAGATTGGGCTTAAAAACAAGCCCTTAAAGGATGAAAACCAAAACCAACCCCCAAACATCATCGTAAGAGCCATGGACACCTCGCACGGGACCAATTTAACTTGTAGGAACAGACTGCATAGTCACGGTTCTCTCGATTTGAGAATATGATGATAATTTAAAAATATCTATATTAGGCTTAAAAATAAGCCGCTAAAGGGTGAAAACCTAAACCAGCCCCCAAACAGCCCCGTAAGAGGCACGGACACCTCACACGGGAACAATGTAACTTGTAGGAACTGATCGTGTAGTCATGGGACTCCCGATTTGAGAATATGATGATAATTTGCAAAAATCAACACTTAGACTTGAAAATAAGCCGTTAAAGGGTGAAAACTTAAACCAGCCCCCAAACGGCCCCGTAAGAGGCATAGACACCTCGCACGGGACCAATGTAACTTGTACGAACTGACCACGTAGTCGCGAGTCTCCCTATATGATAATATGATTATAATTTCAAAATTTGAGGATTAGGCTTGAAAATAAGCCATCTGAGGGTGAAAACCCAAACCAGCCCCCAAACAGATCTGTAAGAGGCACGAACACCTCGCACGGGACTAATATAACTTGTACAAACTGATCGCGTAAGCACGGGCCTCTCAGTTTGAGAATATGATGATAATTTCAATATATATCGATTAATCTTAAAAACAAGCCCTTATAGGGTGAAAACCCAAAACAGCCCCCAAACAGCACCGTAAGAGGCACGAACACCTCGAACGAGATCAATATAACTAGTACGAACTGAATGCGTAGTCGCGGGTCTCCCGGTTTGAGAATATGATGATAATTTTAAATCTATAGATTAGGCTTGAAGACAAGGCATTTGAGGGTGAAAACTTAAACCAGCCCCCAAACGGCCCTTTAAGATGCACGAACACCTGGCACGGACCCATGTAACTTGTACAAACTGATCGCGTAGTCGCGGGTCTTCCAGTTTGAGAATATGACAATAATTTCAAATTATCTAGATTAGTGTTGAAAACAAGCCGTTTGAGGGTGAAAACGCAAACCAGCCCAGAGGGCCCCATAATAGACGCGGACACGTCGCACGGGACCAATGTAACTTGTACGAACTGATCGCGTAGTCACGGGCCTCTCAGTTTGAGAATATGACTATAATTTGATAATATATGAATTAGGCTTAGAAATAAACAGTTGAAGGGTAAAAACCCAAAGCAGCCCCCAAATGATCCCGTAAGAAGCACTAACACCTCACACAAGACTAATGTAACTCGTAAGAACTGATCATATAGTCATAACTTGCGTAAGATTTTCAATTTTAGAATATAATAATAATTGCAACACGTATATGTAATTTTTTAGCTTGAGTAAGTTTTTTTATAAATTACTTGGTTACTAACATCGTATCTTTTTTGCAGGATAACATTTTATCGTTAGCATTTATTCACGTGGAACACACGGAGAACTCAATGGTTTACAACAAGGGGTTTATTCATGATTCTATTTTTTTTGTTATGGTCGTGCGAGCTTTTGTTGTTTTTTTGTTAACTTTTATGGCCGTGCGGGCTTTTGTAAGTTTATTGTTATATTTTGTGGCCGTGCGGGCTTTATATTATGCAGGTTTTATATTAAGAGGTTTTAGAATGTCCAGAAAATAGAAGAAACTCTGCCCAATTTTATTTTTGGTCTGTGAACTACTAAAGACTTGTAATATTTTTAAGTTTTTATGTACATTAGTTTATCAACATCATGAAAGATTTGCAATTTCTGAATTTTCTTGTTTTCAAATAATTAATTCTTTTTCTTTTATCTAAAAATTTAGCATAGTTCAAAACCATGCCAAAAATGTATCAAATTTTGGTACGGTTTTGAACTGTGCCAAAAGTTTATCAAAATGTGCTCAATCTAGCACAGTTCAAAACTGTACCAAAAGTGTGCCAGAAATATCAAATTCTAGCACGATTTAAAAGTGTGTCAGAAGTGTTCCTGTTTGGTCAAATCTGGCTCACTTTTAAATCGTGGCAGAAAAAAATGGCCATTTTGAAACACATGATTCTGGCACAGTTCAAAACTGTGCTATATTTGATCTGGCACAGTTTTAAACTGTGCCAGATTCCTATTTTTGGTGTAGTGTTTGGGGGAGAGGTGGTGGGACACTACCCACACCTCCCATTCTGGCTTTGGGGAGATGAATGTGGCTCACATAGATGTGCAGCAGCTACTGGGGCTGGATTGTGATGGAGAGAAGATATAGGTGGATCGTTCCTTGCGGGTGAGGCCAGAGGCAGTGAAGGCGGCGCTAGGTGCTATGGGGAGGATAGTGTTTGGGGATTCTATATGTTTGCCCCTGTTGAGGGATGTTTTCCTAACTAGGGTGATTGATGTGGAGGATGGGCTGCAGGTGAGGCAGATGGCCCGACTATTTATTTTGCTGGTGTTGGGGGATTTCTGGTGGCGTCGAGCGGCGATGTTGTCTACTTATGGTTTTCTCCATACTTGAGGATGTTTTCAAACATACCTCTCTAGTATTGGGGGAGCCTAACTTTGGCGACCCTTTATTTTTCTCTGGATGCATTTAGTCGGTGCTGCCGGCAGACTTTTACTGGAGCCATGTATCTTCTCAAGGTATTCTTTGGTTTGCGCATTTTCCTTTCATGGATTCACATTTTCCTTGTGCGTCACTTTTTTTATTGCGGATTCTTGTCTTTGGTAGGCGTGGTTCTATGAGGTGATTGGGTATAATACCCAACTGATTTCTTTAAAGGACGAGACTGTTGGAGATTTTTACCGGTTGTATCGGTGGCATAAAGCCAATCGACAGTCCAGGAAGTCTCTTTCCCTGCAGGCGGTGCATCAGGTCTTGAATGGTCTAAGCAGTGATAAGGAAAAAATTTTGCTTCTTCAGTCTTGGTCTTTGTGTGTTCTGATTCCATATTGACTTATATTTGTTGGGGATTTTCATGTGACCTTTTACCCTTAGGGGATGGTTATTCAGGACATGGGGTTAAATGGGGTGAATGTGCAGATGAGGCATTTGCTGGCATATGAGTTTAGCCACTCCTGGTATCTTGGGGAGAGGGTGGTTCGACAGATTGCTGAGGAGGAGGTGGTGATCCCACCTGCGAGGCCCCCTGTGTTTATGAGGTGGGAGGAGATGTTGCCGAAGGACGCGAGGATTAAGGCAATTATTGGCGAGTCCTATCTATTGTACACTGATACAGTTGTGCCGTACGATTATATGTACTTCGTGACAAGTTAGCTGATGGCGCACAACATCTATGATGCACTACCTTTCTCTCCTATGGGTTGGAGTGGGCTAGTGGGTTCATCCCATAATGGTGAGGGTCCGTCGACTTCTGCAGCGGTGGTGACTTCGGAGGTTCCCTTTGTGTGGTTGCAGACCCCTTCATACACCATTCGGCGGGCTGATGGAGGGATGGTGCCTATGTTGCATCGTCCTCATGCGATACACCCGGAGAAGTTGGGCTTTACTGAGGAGGTTCTTCCTCTGGTATAATTTTATGTTCTTCTATTTTTTTCTTTTCTGGTTTGTTTTCGATCTGCTTGACCCTGATTCTTCCTGTTCTTGCAGAAAGTCCGGGTGTCCACCACTTGGCTGAGGGGTATTAAGGACTAAATATCTTCGGCGACTGC